>CM077092.1:166126847-167480371 GCA_039513925.1 Platanthera zijinensis
CCCCAGTACCCTGCTGCTTCGAGAAAGAAGAGCAAGGTGTGTGTAGCTTCTGTCCAGTCAGGCCACCCTATTGAGAGGTGTTTCAAGAAGCAGCAGCACAGAAGAAGGAGCAAGTTCATGCTATTATGGTGCTCCTAAGGGAAGTTTCCTGTTCTGTTTGAAAGCGACCCGGCATGAAGCTGCCCAGTGCTGGTCCAAAGATAAAGTATCTATCAGTGTGGGCAAAGGGTCACATCAAGTCTAGGTGTCCTCAGGTCCAGCCTGCTCTTCATAAAGTTCCACTTCAGGCACTACCTCCGCCTCAGCATATGGACAAGGGCAAAGGAAAGCTGAACGTGATCTCTTTCGAGGAGGCTCAAGCTTCAACTCAGGTCATCTCAGTTAGTTGTTTTTCCAGCTTTAAAGTTTTATTTATTAGAATGGTTACAGTTTTGTTTTTGTAGTTCCTTAGTTGTATATACTCCTATAGGGAAATTTAAGGTGAAGAACCGCTGGGCGGTGTTTTGTTCGACTCCGGCACTACCCACTCATTTGTGGCTAGAGCCTTTGTGGAGCGACATCGTTGACTCTAGATCGAGTTTGTGATACCTTCCACGTCAATTCCTTCTGGTGAATCTGTGTTATCATATTTGGGCATTCTAGATTGCCCTGTTTTGTTTGGGTACTTTCTTGCGAAGGCAGACTTGAAGATGATTGATCTGGAAGACTTCGATGTTATTTCTAGGCATGGACTGGCTGTCTAAGTATGATGCGGTTATTCAGTGCAAGGGAAGCACTTGGACTTCATCAAGGACAATGGTCCCGGATGCATGTATGCTGATACGTGCCAAGATTCTCCTGTCATTTCTGTGGTATGTGCTCAGAAGTTGTTTCTTTCTGATTGTTTTGCTTGTTAAGTCTCGGTGGTGGGGATCGCTGTTAGTGTACCGCGTTTGGAGGAGATTCTCGTTGTTCGTGGTTTCGCTGATGTTTTTCCTGATGATCTTCCTTGTCTTCCTCCCGATCGGATGTTGAATTTTTGATTGATTTGGAACCCGGTGCACGTCCTATTGCTAAGGCGTCGTACCGGATGGCCCCTCATGAGTTAGAGGAGTTGTGAGTCCAGTTGGATGAGTTTTTGGCAAAAGGATTTATCAGGCAGAGTTCGTAGCCTTGGGGTGCTCCTGTTTTGTTTGTAAAGAAGAAGGATGGGTCGATGCGGCTTTGCATCGACTACAGGGAGTTGAACAAAGTCACTAGTAATAACAGGTACCCTCTGCCGAGGATCGATGACTTATTTGATCAGTTGCGCGATAGCACGGTGTTCTCCAAGATCGATCTTCGTTCTGGCTATCATCAGCTAAGGATCCGTGAGGCAGATATTCCACGGACTGCGTTTAGATCGAGGCATGGACATTTTGAGTTCTTGGTGATGTCGTTTGGTCTGACCAACGCACCATCAGCTTTCATGGATATGATGAACCGGGCGTTTAAGGATTTCCTAGACAAGTTCATTGTGGTTTTCATCGATGACGTATTTGTCTATTCCCGCAGCGCTGAGGAGCGTGAGCAGCATCTGCGCTTGTTCTATCGGAGTTGAGGAATCACAAGTTATTCGCCAAGTTGAGCAAGTGCGAATTTTGGTTGCCTCAGGTCTCGTTTCTGGGCCACATGGTGAACAAGGATGGGATCTCAGTCGACCCAAAAAAGATCGCAGCAGTGATGGGTTGGAGCAGGTCGGGAACGCCGAAGGAGATCAGAAGCTTCCTAGAGTTGGCCGGCTACTACAGGAGATTCGTTGAGGGTTTCTCTACCCTGGCTGCACCTTTGACCAGGTTGACTCAGAAGAACGCGGCCTTTGTTTGGAGCGAGAAGTGTGAAGAAGCCTTCCTGGAGCTAAAGAAAAAGTTGTGAACTGCTCCCGTCCTGACCCTACCTACTGAGGGTATAGAGTATGATGTGTACGTGGATGCTTCGCATGTTGGTCTGGGTTGCGTGTTGATGCAGGTTGGAAAAGTGATTGTGTATGGTCAAGGTAATTAAAGACTCATGAGAGAAATTACCCTACACATGACCTTGAGTTTGCAGCGGTGATTTATGCGTTGAAGGTGTGGAGGCATCTACTTTATGGGGCTCAGTGCAAGATATTAACTGATCATAAGAGCCTGAAGTATGTGTTCACGCAAAAGGAGTAGAATCTGCGCTAGCGGCGGTGGATAGAGTATGTGGCCGATAGAGATCTAGTATCATCCAGGCAAGGCCAATGTGGTGGCCGACGCCCTGAGCCAGAAGATGGGGAAGATCTTTAATCTCTCCGCCGATCGTTTAGTGGAAGAGTTCCTCCTTATGGATATATCAGTGGGATTCTTTGACATGCAGAGTAGTTTGGCAGTGGAAGAGCCATCTTGGATTTCCCTTACTAGGTTGCACCAGAAGGATGATCCGGACCTTCTGCACTTATACCTCAAGACTGAGAGAGGGGAGTTGCCAGATTTTTCTATCGATGATGCGGGTTCTTTGAAGTACCGTGATAGATTTTGCATCCCTGCTGTTGGATACATCAGGGGTATGATATGCAGAGAGGCTCATGGATCAAGTGTTGCCTACCATCCGGGATCTACAATGATATATCGTGATTTGAAGCAGATTGCCTAGTGGTATGGGATGAAGAGTGATATAGCCCGATTTGTTGCTGAGTGCCTCACTTGCAAGCGTGTGAAGGATGATCACGGGAGGCCTGATGGCAAGTTGACTTCGTTAGAGATCCCGACTTGGAAGTGGGAAAGTATTTCCATAGACTTCATTACGGGCTTACCGAAATCTCCAAGGGGATATGATTCTGTTTGGATTATAGTGGATAGACTGACGAAGTGTGCTCACTTCGTGCTGTATAAGATTGACTATTCGATGAAGAAGATAGTAGAGTTGTACTTGAATGAGGTCATCAGATTGCACGGTGTGCCTGTTAACATCATTTCTGATCGAGACTCCCAGTTTACTTCTCATTTTTGGAAGAGTCTGCAGGAGGGTTTGGGTACAGATCTGAGGTATTCTATTGCTTACCACCCACAGACCAATGGGCTGACGGAGCAGGTGAACCAAATAGTTGAGGATATGATCAGATGCTACATTCTAAACCACGGAGGAGCGTGGGACGAGCGGTTACGACTAATGGAGTTTGCATACAATAATAGTTATCAAGAAAGTTTGCAAATGGCCCCGTTTGAAGCTTTGTATGGAGGCGCTGCAGAACTCCCCTGTTTTGGGCAGAGGCAAGTGAGAGACCCTTGTTGGGTCCGGATGCGCTCGAGGAGATGGAAGTCGCGGTGAAGCTTATTCGAGAAAAGCTTCGTATAGCTCCGGAGAGATATGAAAAGAATGCCAATCGGAGTAGGTCGGATTTGGAGTTTTCTGTAGGGCACCTTGTGTTTCTTAAGGTTTCCATGATGGTTGGAGTTAAGAGGTTCAGTAAGAACCGGAAATTGGACCCGAGGTATGAGGGCTCATTTAAGGTTGTTGAACGGATTGGCGTGTCAGCATATAGGTTGGATTTGCCAGCAAACTTCCTAGGTGTTCATAACGTATTTTATGTAAGCCAATTGCAGAAGTGTGTGCGTAGCAGTGGGCAAGTCTTGGATGTTGTGCCCCAGTTGGAGCCTAATCTCTCTTTTGTTGAAGTGTTGGTCCGCATTTTGGATACTCAAGATCGGGTGCTGCAAAGGAAGTCCATCCCGATGGTCAAAGTTCTATGGAAGAATCAGGATTTGGAAAGCAAGACTTGGGAGTTAGAGTCAGCTATGAGGGAGGCTCACCCTCAACTGTTCCCCTGATTGGATCGGTATGTTTTCTTCTTGTAATGTTTGGCTTGTTACCTTTCCTTCTATAGTTGAGGCATTGTGCGTAAAGTTTCGGGACGAAACTTTCTTTTAGGGGGAGTGACTGTAACGCCCCGATTTTTCTGCAATTATTTAATTCTTGCTTGACGTTACGTCGACGCAATTTTTAGGCTTGTGCCATCTGTGGAGTGTGGTCTTAACTCCTTAGAACTGAGTGGCCTATTTTGTAGCCTATTGGCAAGATCTCCCTAGCAAGCCGAGTCGTTTTGGGTGACCCGGTGTGGCCTCTTGGGGGATGCTTGTGTTTTGGCTTCGGGTGGGTATAACTAAGGTTTTGTTCGTTGAAAGTTAATTTCGACATCGTCGTTGTGTTCGTAGCATGGATATTTAGCTACGGTGCGAATTTCGTCGAATTTCGAGAATGTTCGGTTTTCGCGTCGTTTTGTATTTTTATGAAAAAAATACTATTTAATAAATATTATAGTAATGTTTATTTTGAAAGGGTGCGGGAGCTTGGCGGTTTTGCCTTATCTTATTTAGCCTTAATTAATTAATTAGCTATTAAGATTAATAGGTGTCTATATATAGGATAGTTAAGACTTAAGAGAGCGGTTCCTGTTCTTCTTCCCGAACCCGCAGCGCCTGTTCGCGGAAAACAGAGAAACCGCCAAACCTGCTCCCCTTCGGATGCCAATTCCGGGAGCGTTTGTGGACGGAATTCGATTCCAAAAGCGGATTTGGATTGCTCTCACCTAGACCTTCATTCCGACGGTAAAAATTATGTTTTTGTGGTGTTTCTAGGGGTCTCGAATTTCTTGGGTTGTCCGTTTCCGCCATTAAAGCCCAGATTGCTGCTTTAGGTGTTGCTGTTGCTGGTGCCGAGTGAGAGTTAAGGAGGCCGACCGAGCTTTGCTGGAAATTTGAGGCAAGTGGTATTCTTGCCCTTGCCGTATAATTTTTTTTCTATCTTCTTGTTACCCTATTAGCCCTAGGATAGCAACCATTGCTCGTTCTTTGGCTTCGATTTATGTTCAACATACCTGATATGAGTTTCCTGTTCAGTAGTACTCCTAGCCGCAGCCCTTTCTTTTTATTCAACTCCAACTGTAAGTAGAGGAGGCCTTGTACTCGGGCTGAGTGAGGGTTGAGGGTTGGGTCGATTTTCCTGTGCAGTATTTGTAGCCGGGTAGAGGAGAAAAGCTATAGTTTAATTTATATGCAAATCTATCTTGCTTAGGCTCGTGTTGGGATGTATGTGTGCTTGCCTGTGTAGTGGTTGTAGCAGAAGCCTTCCCTGTGCTTAGACTTGCTGGAATTAGCATTGGAGAATTTAGGGCTTGGCTTTGAGTGTGGTGCACACACTCAACGCCGAGTCTGCTTGGACTTGGCGTTGAGTGTGGTTCACACACTCAACGTCGGGTCTGCTTGGGCTTGGCGTTGAGTGTGGTGCACACACTCAACGCCGGGTCTGCTTGGGCTTGACGTTGAGTGTGGTGCACACACTAAACGCCGGGTCTGCTTGGACTTGGCGTTGAGTGTGGTGCACACACTGAACACCGGGTCTGCTTGGACTTGGCGTTGAGTGTGGTGCACACACTCAACGCCGGGTCTGCTTGGTCTGTTCTTGCGTCTAAGTACTTTGGAGTTGAGTGAGTTGACCTCACTCAATGCCAAAGCTTTTTTATAGTTGAGAGTGGTGGACACACTCAACGTCGCAGCGTATTTTCGCGGCTAAGTACTTTGGCATTGAGTGAGTCGACCTCACTCAATGCCAAAGCTATTTTGGCGTTGAGAGACATGGACTCACTCAACGCCACAGTTTGTTTTCGCGGCTAAGTGCTAAGGAATTGAGGGAGTGGACCTCACTCAACGCCGTAGCTGTTTTGGCGTTGAGTGAGGTTAGCTCACTCAATGCCACAGCCTATTTTGCTGAAGGCATTGAGGGAGTGGACCTCACTCAATGTCGTAGCTGTTTTGGCGTTGAGTGAGGTTAGATCACTCAACGCCATAGCCTATTTTGCTGAAGGCGTTGAGGGAGTGGACCTCACTCAACGCTGTAGCTATTTTGGCGTTGAGTGAGGTTAGCTCACTCAACGCCACAGCCTGTTTTGTTGAAGGCGTTGAGGGAGTGGACCTCACTCAACATCGTAGCTTTTTTGGCGTTGAGTGAGGTTAGCTCACTCAACGCCACAGCCTGTTTTGTTGAAGGCATTAAGGGAGTGTACCTCACTCAATGCCATAGCTATTTTGGCGTTCAGTGAGGTTGGCTCACTCAATTCTACAGCCAGTGTTGCAGAAGGCATTGAGTGAGTGAACCTCACTCAATGTCATAGCTATTTTGGCGTTCAGTGAGGTTAGCTCACTCAATGCCACCGTCTGTTTAGGCATTGAGTGAGTGGGTCTCACTCAACACCATGCCGTATTGAGTCATCTCAACGCTTTTCCCTTACCTTGATTTTCTCTCCCGAGTGATTCCTTTGGTTTTGAGTTTCCTTGTCGGCTATGTTTTTCCAAAGGCCGAATCGTAGGTCATAGTTTAGTATTTGGTGGTTGTGAAACTCTTAATGGGGGTGGGGTCTTGTGAAATTTTAGCCGTGGCCACCCTTTTCTTTTATCTTGCTCCAGGCGGGCTGGGCAAGGGGTTGTTAGGTCCCTAGTTCTTTCCATGTAGACCCTTGAGCTGGTTTCTTGGAAATGGTGGTTGGGGACTGAGTTTTTCCTCCAACCCGGATCGCGTTGTTTTTGCTACTACTGCCTCTCTCATAATTTAGGGTTTAGACGTCTCTTCCTTTGTAGAGTGCAACGTTTTGGGCTCATGGTAGCCTTGAAAACTCTGCAGGATTTTTAGGCAGGGTTGTTTGTTTCCTCGCTCATAGTTTTTTTTCCTTTTTGTCCATCCTTGGATAGTGGTGCTTGTTACAGTTTCTTACTCTTCTTGCTTACCTTTTTACTTACATTTCCGTACAGCTTACTTGTTTAGCTTGCTGAGGTATTCTTTTCTTCTTTGAATGCCTCAGGTTCTGGTTAGTAGCCGATTAGGCGGCTAGTTGTGTTGTGTTGTTGCTGGTGGTTTCTCGTACTGTGGAGATCAGTTCTTTGGTCTTGTGAGGTAGTTTTGTGTTTCTTTCTTACAGACATACATACTTGCTAGTGGGTTCATGTCAGTTTGTTGGCGCCCACTGGTATTTTTACCTTGATACTAGATATGTTATCTTTTTGATGCTAACTTTTCTGGAGATAGTCTACTTCTCTGGGGATGATTTATGCTAGGTTGCTAGTTACTTTTAAACCTAAAAATACTATTATAAGTATATCTCATGATCAGCATTTTTTATAAAACTCAAACCATATTTTTCCAAATAACATAAAAGATCGTTTTCCTATATATAGTATAAATTAAATATAGGGTCCTGCATAGTATAAGTTGTCCTCTATGGGCACTTATGCACTCTTTTAGGATGTCAAACCTGAATAAAGTATTTTCCGCAGCGTATAAGTATAGTTTTTAAATTGTGGACTAGATGATCCACTGTGCCGAGAGATACGGCCTTTAAAATATAACTGATTTTCTAATCATTAAACTTATGAATTTTCATAAAGTAAAGTAGATGGTTTTGCCTGAGCGTCAGCAGTTATCCTCTGCTCTACGTGGCATCACGATGCGTGTTTTCTCATACTCTGATGTTTTTTTCAAATTTGGAGAAAATGCGGGTTGTGACACATAACCTCACCACATGAATGCGCATTAGCACGTTTTCTATTTTCGTTGCATGCAATGTTATGTAGTATGGGATTCATAACATTACATGTGTACGCCGCTCATAACATGCAATAGGGCCTTTTATAGAATGCATAGCACAACATGCATAGCATTACATAGCATAAGCACAACGTGCCAAGCTAAAGATGTATATGATGACATATGTACACATGGTTTTGAGTCAAGAGAATACGAAATTCATACATTCATGTTTTAAGCACTTGAGTTAGTATGATGATGGTGTATCATCCAAAGATAAGCATAATATCATTATTGAAAATCCGAGAGACAAGTTAGCAGTTTAAGCAAATACTTAAGTATGTTTTGTCTGTACTAGGTTGTTGGTTCTAGCAGAAGGGCTAGGTTTTGACTAGTTGTTTGTATGTTAATAGAATGTCGAGGCGTCCTTCGATGAGGTTGACTCCCCAATCTTAGGGCGAGTCTTCGGGTGCGCAAAGCGATGCAGTGATGGAAAGTCTTCATCAGAGCAATGAATCTTTGTCGAGGCAAATGGTGGATGTGCAGTCCAAGATCCAGTCTCTGTTATCAGTTGTGTCCGGGCTAGCTCTGAGAGTTCAGGACCCTGCCGAGGGTCGAGCTGTTCCTGCCCATCCTTCTCCTTTGGTTCCTCTGGTAGTGGTTCCACCAGATATGACGTTTATCTTGCACTTTCAGCAACTCAGGCCTCCTACTTATGATGGAAAGGCAGATTTCATGATCTTGGATGATTGGCATATATCGATCGAGGAGATGTTTTCCTACTCCAGAGTTACCAACGATCAAAGGGTGATGATTGCGCCGCCTATCAGCTCAAAGGTTTAGCAAAAAGCTGGTGGCTAAGGGAGAAGGAGAGTATGAAAGAAGGATGCTATCGGGAATCTTTTAAGGAGATGCTATTGGGAAAGTTTCTGCCTTCAGTCGAGCGGGACCGTTTGATGAATGACTTCTTACACTTAAAGCAGAGGCAACTCACAGTTAGTGAGTACGAGATCGAATTCAGTAAACTATGTCGGTTTGCCCTGGGCTTGGTAAGTTCTGAAGCGGATCGAGTTAAGCGGTTTCTTGGTGTTCTAAGAAGTGACGTCCAGTAGTTAGCCAGTGCTTATTGATCAGCTAGTTATGCTGATATAGAAGAAACTGCTTTGAAGGTCGAGGCAATTGACAATGCAAAGAACAGAGGACAGCTGATGAGAAAAGATAAATGGAAGTTCGATGAGGGTAAGAACACCCAGGTATTCGGTTCTGCTCCAAGGAAGAGGAGTAAGGAATTATGTAGTTTTTGTGGCCGACAGGGCCACCCTTTGGAAAGATGTTTCCAGAGAATTGGAGCTCAGAAGAAGGAGCAGGTTCATGCGATTCAGGGTGCTCCTAAGGGGGACCTGGTGTGTACTTTGTGCAAGAAGAAGGGGCATGATGTTGCCCGTTGCTGGTTAAAGGATAAGGTTTTCTTTCAGTGTGGACAGAAGGGTCAAGTTAAGACAAAGTGCCCGGAGCTCCAGCCCGTTCTTCAGCCAGTCCTACTTCAGGCATTGCCACCGCCTCAGCGATTGGATAAAGCGAAAGGAAAGATGAATGTGATTTCCTCAGAGGAAGCTCAGACTTCTACTCAGGTTATTTCAGGAAGATTTAAGGTAAAGAACCGTTGGGCGTGTGTTCTCTTTGACTCTGGCGCACCCACTCGTTTGTGGCTAAAGCCTTCGTGGAGCGGTATCGTTTGGATCTAGATCGAGTTAGAGGCGCATTTTGTCTCAAATTTCCTTTCGGAGATTCTGTGGTTTCCTACCAGGGCATTCAGAGTTGTCCGATTATTTTAGGGGATTTTCTCTAGCAAAGGAAGATCTGAAGGTGATCGACTTGGAAGACTTTTATGTTAACTTAGGCATGGACTGGTTATCCAGGTATGATGTTGTTATCCAGTGCAAGGGTAAGCGCTTGGACTTCAAAAAGGACAACGGTCAGCCTGGGAGTGTTTATGGTTATCCACGCAAGGATGCTCCAGTTATTTCTGCGGTATGTGCTCGGAAGCTGCTAGTTTCTGGTTGCTTTGCTTGTTTGGTCTCAATTTTGGGGACCGTTGGTAGTTTGTCGTGTTTAGAAGAGATTCATGTTGTGCTCGAGTTTTTCAGATGTGTTTCCTGATGATCTTCCTGGTCTTCTACCTGATAGAGATGTTGAGTTTGTGATAGATTTGTAGTCGGGCACGTATCCTATTGCGAAGGCATCGTACAAGTTGGCCCCGCGAGAGCTGGAGTAGTTGCGTATCCAGCTGGATGAGTTGTTAGAGAAGGGTTTATAAGGTCGAGTTTGTTGGTACCCTAGTTTGATTTGAGTTTAGTCTTCTCCTTTTGTCCCTTGACCCAAGAAATATCTATGGTCAATGGTTAGTGGTCTAGCTGTAGAGTCCTCACTTTTCCAGATGAAGAATTTGGTTTAAGTAGTTTTTTCGTTCGACTATAGTCGAACGCCGCTCGAATATCGTCGACCACCTGTTCGACGATCATCTATCAGTTGCTCGACGTTCTGTCTGCGAGGATAGTTCGACTATCGGTTGATAGTTCGACTATCTGTGTGCTTTGATAGTTCGACTATCTGCTTGGATAGTTCAACTATCTGATAGCTCGACTATCTGTTTGATAGGTCGACTATCTGCGTTGTTTGATAGCTCGACTATCTGTTGATAGATTGACTATCTGCTCTATTCTGATAGTTCGACTATCTGCTGATAGATCGACTATCTGTTTTCCCTTGGTAGTTCGACTATCTGCTTTGATAGTTCAACTATCTGATAGCTCGACTATCTGTTGATAGTTCGACTATCTTTCGTTCTCTGATAGCTCGACTATCTGTTGATAGTTCGTTGATAGTTCGACTATTTGTTGATAGGTCAACTATCTGTTTTCGCTTGGTAGTTCGACTATCTGCTTTGATAGTTCAACTATCTGATAGTTCGACTATCTGTTGATAGTTCGACAATCTGTTTGTCTTTGATAGTTCGACTATCTGTTGATAGTTCGACTATCTGTTTCGCCTTGATAGTTCGACTATCCGTTGATAGTCGACTATCTGATAGCTCGACTATCTTCTGATAGTTCGACTATCTGCTGTGATAGTTCGACTATCTCCTGTGATAGTTCGACTATCTAGATCATTCGACTATCTGTCCGATAGTTCGACGATCTTCGTTCTTCGGTCGACGATCTCCGAAGGTCGTTCGACGTTTTCTGTCTGCATTTATATTTTGTATTTATTTATTATATTTAATTAATTAATACATTATCTGGCATATCATTTTAGTTGTTTTATGATAATATTTCCAGGCAATATCTGCTCCCCTTCTGCCTGAGTAGTAAAATCTTTTCAGATAAAGTTGTTTGTCTTATTAGCTGACATTGTATTTTACTTTATCTGCTGTCAGTCCTTTATAGCCGTTAGACTGAAAAGTCTTTCTTCTGCTATAAAGAGTTTGTTTCTGATGTGACTTTATTTAGTACTTTATTATCAGATTGCTTCCTGCAGCTTCTTCGAAAGAGGTTTATTCCTTTTATAGAATGTTTTTGCTGCAGAGATTGTTTGTCTTTGTGATATTTGCAGCCCAGGTCTCAAGTTTCAGAAGAAGACAAATAATTCAAATTGAAGAGAGCCGTTGCTTATTGCTGTTATAAAAGCAATCCTTTGGAGAAGGATTTGAGCTAGCTACCCAGTTGTTCATTTAAGCATTCAAGCCTTCATCAAGATCAAGTTCATTGCTCTCAGCAATACTTATTCAACTGAGAAGTGTTAAGCTCTTCTGCTCTTCTTCAACCTGAGTTCTCCTGCTTCCAGGAAGTTAAAACTCAGAGTTCTTTTGAAGAAGAAGAAGAAGAAGACAGCTGCTTGAAGATTTCTAATTTTATTATTTATTATCTTCTTGTAGTTTTTCCTTCAGATCTTTCTGAAGAGTTTTCTGCACTGAAGCAAGACTTCACCTGGACATCTTTGAGCCAGGGGGAGCCTTGATTCTTTAGAGCTTTCTAGCTCAGTGCAAGTCCTTGTGCTTCTATAATCTATTGTAAAATAGAGAAGACATCTTAACCTTCTTTCCCCCTCCTGTATAGGGTTATTACTCCCTTCAAAAGTATCCCTTGGTGGCAGGGCACCTGATCAAAACCTGTGTTCGGTTTTTAGACACCTGATCAAAAGTCTAAGGGTTTTTGGATCTACCTGAAGCAGATCCTGTTGGTGGCAGGGCACCTGATCAAAAACCTGAGTGGATTCCTACCTTGTTGGTAGAAGAGTGGACGTACCCAAGTTGTTTGGGAACCACTATAAATTCCTTATGTCGTCTGGATTGCCTTGTTTAATTCCTGCATTGTGGCTGTGATTAGATATAACTAGGTTTGCTAGTTGCTGATTAGGATTTCCAAGCCTTAACTGTAATTACAGTTAGCTTGAGTTTGTGCACAACACTTGTGTTAGGCTTTAGGGTTAATTCTATATCTATAATCTTTTCATTCCGCATTTCACTCCAAGGGAGTTGGGTAGACCATTAAGTTTTGTCTAGTGCAAAATTTGATAACTCTATTCACCCCCCTCCCTCTAGAGTAGTATCTATCCCTTCACTTTTAATTGGTATCAGAGGGAGGTTGACTGACTGAATAGGCTAACACCTAAGTCACAAGATCCTGATAGATACCAAAGCTTATAGATATTCACTATCACTATCATGGCCCAGTCCAAGGATTATTCTAGCACCAGACCTCCAGCATGCAACTTAGCTAAGTTTGGCATCTGGAAGGCAAGGATAAAATTATATATGAATTCTATTGATGAAAGCATCTTTGCTTCTATTTTGTCAGGACCCCCAAGAGCACCTGCTGCTGCTACTGCCTCGCCTCATCATCTGATATGAGTGCAGTGCCTCCTCCAGATTACAACGATGAGTACAAGAAGGCAAAGATAGCAGATGCTAAGGCGATGAACATTCTGGCTCAGACAATGTCTGATGAGGTATTCCAGAAGGTAGCTGACTGCTCTTCACAAAAGCTATGTGGGATACACTGAACCAGATTGTAGTTGGTTCAGCTGATGAAAGGAAGGACAGAAGGTCCAACCTTATCTCACAATATGAGAAACTTCAAGAAAACTGATGCTGAATCAGTTGAAGCCATGTACACCAGGCTCAGCTCAATCATCAATGAGCTGAGGACCCTTGACAAGGACATATCATTGATAGAGGTCAATGATAAGATTCTTATGTGCTTCCCTAGCACATGGGATCTGAGGATCTGGCCCATCAAGGAAGCCAGAAGCACCACAGAGATCTCCACTGAAGCTCTTCTCGGCAAACTCAAATCTTTTGAGCAAGTGCTGAAGACAAGGGAAGCAGAAGCAGAAGCAAAGACACCTACTCCAACAAGAAAAGAGCAATCTCTAGCTCTTAAGGCTACTGATGCTTCTGAAGGCAGCCAATCAAATGAGGAGCTAATGGCATTATTTGCCAAGAGGTTTCTCAAGATGGGGAGAAAGGAATTCAGAAATAAGTCTTCACGCTATGAAGACAAACCAAGGTATGACCATTCACCTGCTAAAGAAATTATTGTTATGGTTGCAGGAAGCCTGGACACATCTTACCAGAGTGTCCAGAGGAGAAGAACAAAGACAAGAGGAAAGAAAAGGAACAGCACAGGAAGCACTCCAAGCCATCCTCCTACAAGAACAAGAAGAAGGAGAGAGGTTTCATTGCTGAAACCTGGAGTGATTCTGATGAAGAATCCTCCTCCTCAAGCTCCAGTGAGGATGAGGAAGAGAAGAAGGCAAAAGAAGTTTGCCTCATGGCAATAGATGCCTGCAGAAATCACTCAGCTGCAGAGAGTTCAGATTCAGAAGAAGAGATGCCAACAGAAGATGAGGTACTATCTTCTTATGACTTCACTTCTGAAGAATTTAAATTATATTTTAAATCTTTATGCTTAGATTTGATTAGCTCAGAAAAGGAGATAAAAGAACTTAGAAATAAATTAGCTGACTCAGAATTAATTGCTACAGAAAATATTAAGCTAAAGGAAAATCTCACTACTTGCAGTGAAGAAATTAAATTTCTTAAAATGGAGTTAGCTAAGTCTAAGAGGTTAGAAGAATCACTTAATGATAGAAGCCTTAAGCTGTTAGAGATAACCAGCATGACTAACACTAGGTCAGGAAATAACAAACTAGGTTTAGGAGCTTCTCCCAGTGAACCCCCAGTTATTCTTAAAAATAATCTTTCAACTCCAGTGAACTTCATTTCTGCTAGTAGAATGAAGAACACTGAGCAAGTAAACCAAGTTAATAAAACTTTAAATAAAGCAAAGAGAGAAAAGAGGAAGAAATTTTTTAAAGAAATGCAAAGAGCGTCGAACGCCGCTCGACGATCGGAAGCTCAATGGTCGAACGAAGCTCGACGATCTGAGCGCCCATCGTCGAACGTCGATCGACGTTTTCAATATGATTTTCAAAATCATAATCAAACCCGTAGAAACCTAAATGAAAATAGAAACCCTAGGTTTGTTGACCCATCATCTGCATGGAGAATCCCACCTAGGAGATCTCACCCATTAGGTTATCACCCTCAGCCTGCATTTTCATTTATTTCTAGCTTTTCTTATATGAAAAACAAGGGACCCAAGGTTACCTGGGTCCACACTGTCTAAATAAATGTCTTGCAGGTGAAGGCCTATCCTATCACTCAAAATAAGTGGTATTTGGATAGTGGATGCTCCAAGCATATGACATGAAATAAGAATCATCTGTCAAAATTCAAAGCTAAGCTCGGCCCAAAGGTTATCTTTGGAGATTCAAGCTGTGGTCAGACAGAAGGCTATGGCAGGATTACAATTGGAGATGTTACTTTCAAGAGAGTTGCATATGTGACAGGACTGAAGCACAATTTGATCTCAGTCAGCCAGCTATGTGATGCTGGCTACCAGGTTTCATTTTCTAACTCTTCTTGCAATATTACTTTAAATAATAATGTTGTTTTAGTAGGCATTAGAATAGGTAATATTTATTTAGTAGATTTCAATTCATCTCATTCTGAAATCTGTTTATTTAATGAAGTAACAATTAATAATAATTCTTTGTGGCATAAGAGGCTTAGTCATGTTAACCTTAAAAATATATCTAGGTTATCTAAACACAACCTTGTTAGAAGTTTACCTTCTTGCCCCTACAAGAAGGAGAGCCTATGCAAGGCTTGTCAACTAGGCAAGCAAACCAAAAACTCTTTTAAATCAGTAAATAAGAGTGATTCTCCTAGAATCCTGTATCTATTATATTTGGACCTATTTGGCCCAATAAATGTACAGAGTTTAGGAGGGAAGTATTACACCTTAGTAATTGTAGATGACTTCTCTAGGTTCAGTTGGGTTTTCTTTTTGAGAACTAAAGCTGATAACTTCAAAGCCCTTACAGACTTTCTACTATGTGTGCAGACTGAGTACTCTACTCATGTGGCCTTGATCAGAAGTGATCATGGTACTGAGTTGACTCTCTTCTCATGCAAGAATTCTGTGAGAGAGAAGGTATCAAACATAGCTTCTCAGCTCCTAGAACTCCTCAACAAAATGGGGTAGTTGAAAGGAAGAACAGAACACTCATTGAAGCTGCTAGTACATTGTTGGCAGATGCTAATATGCCTCTCTCCTATTGGGCAGAAGCTGTTAGTACAGCCAATTATATCTTGAATAGAAGTTTGATACACAAGCTTAAGTGTAAAACTCCTTATGAGTTGCTTAAAGGAAAGAAACCTAAAATTAATTATTTTAGAGTATTTGGTTGTGTAGTGTATATTCATAATAACAATAAAGAATATCTTAGAAAATTTGAAGCAAAAGCTTCAATGGGAATCATGCTTGGATATTCCCAAGTAAGCAAAGCTTATAGGGTTTATAACAAATCAACCTGTAAAATTGAAGAATCTGTGCATGTATCTTTTGATGAGTCCCAGATGTTTTACAAGGAGAAGGAAAATTAATCCCAACTGTTGCTGAGGAATTAATCCCAACTGTTGCTGAAGATCACATCCCACCTGCTGATATTGTCACACTTAGAGATCACCCCACATCTCAAGTGATTGGAGACATATCAGCTGGTGTGCAAACAAGACACCAATTAAGACAGGATGTGATGCACGCTTGTTTCCTCTCACAGGTTGAGCCCCTCACCTTTAAAGATGCAGAGCTAGATCCCCACTGGATCATTGCTATGCAAGAGGAACTCAATCAGTTTGAGAGATGTAAAGTTTGGACTTTGGTTCCAAGACCTAAAGGCCAACTGATCATAGGCACCAAGTGGGTGTATAGAAACAAGTTGGATGCAAATGGAATTATTGTAAGGAATAAAGCAAGGCTTGTAGCTCAGGGCTACAGACAGGAGGAAGGTATAGATTATGACCAAACCTTTGCTCCTGTTGCAAGGCTAGAAGCAATAAGGATCTTCTTGGCCTATGCAGCCTACATGAAGTTTAAGGTCTTTCAAATGGATGTCAAAAGTGCATTCCTGAATGGTGAGCTTAAGGAAGATGTGTTTGTTGAACAACCACCAGGGTTTGTTTCTTCAACTCAGCCCTCACATGTTTTTAAGTTGCAGAAAGCTCTTTATGGACTAAAACAAGCACCCAGAGCCTGGTATGAGACTCTAGCTAGTTTCCTTTTAGAGCACAACTTTACTAGGGGAGTAGTTGATAGAACCCTTTTCGTCAAGCATCATAAGGACACAATCCTGTTAGTTCAAGTGTATGTGGATGATATTATATTTGGCTCCACTGATCCCAAACTTTGCAAAAGGTTCTCTGACCTGATGCACTCTAAGTTTGAGATGAGTAGTATGGGTGTGCTGTCTTACTTTCTTGGTCTCCAAGTTAAGCAAGATGCTGATGGTATCTTCATCTCCCAATCCAAATATGCCAAGGAATTGGTAAAGAAATTTGGGATGGCTGATGCTTCAGCAATGCCTACACCTATGGCTACTAATGTAGTTATTGATTCTGATGATCACGGCAAGCCAGTTGATCAAAAGAATTATAGGGCCATTGTTGGTTCCCTATTATATTTAACTGCAAGTAGGCCTGATATAATGTTTGCTACATGCCTTTGTGCTAGATTCCAGGTCAACCCCAAGGAATCTCATCTGATTCTTCTCAAGAGAATCCTGAGATACCTGAAGGGATGTCCAAATCTAGGACTTTGGTACCCAGCTGAGTCAGAATTTGAATTAATTGGATATTCTGATTCTGATTATGCTGGTTGCATAGTTGACAGGAAGAGCACCTCAGGAACTTGTCAGTTCTTGGGAGAGAGATTGGTCTCTTGGTTCTGTAAGAAGCAGGCTTCTGTCTCAACTTCAACTGCAGAGGCTGAATATATAGCAGCTGCTAGTTGTTGTTCACAGATCCCGTGGATTCAAAACCAGCTTGTGGATTATGGTTACTCACACAAGAACACCAAAATCATGTGTGACAGTACCAGTGCTATCTCCATAGCACAAAATCTAGTGCACCACTCTAGAACGAAGCACATTGAGATTCGGCACCATTTCCTGAGAGATTGTGTGGAAAAGAACAAAATTTGTCTTGAGTTCATATCCACTGAGTTTTAGAGAGGTGATATATTCACCAAGCCCTTAGATGAACAGAAGCATCTGTTCTTTTTAGTTCAACTAGGCATGATCAATGGACGAGACTAAGTGTGACTATATCTGCCTATGTTGAAACCTGCTTGATGATCGTCGAACGATGATCGAAGATCGTCGAACGGATCAAGCCTATCGTCGACCTCTGGTTAATGATAGCTTATCTGTTTGAAGATCGTCGACCGGCATTCGAAGATCGTCGAACAGGTCGAGCTTATCGTCGATCTCTGGATGACGACAGCTTGTTGTTTGAGAAGCCAGAAATAGTCGAACGATTGATCGACTACTCTGCTTCTGGGCCGATCGTCGAACGGCCGTTCGACCATCGGGTCTAGTATCTTTTTTAATAGATCGACTATCTCCGGTCTAATATAAAGCCGATAGTCGACCTAGGTTAAAAGATCTTTTGTTTTATCGTCGACGGAGCGTGACTTTTCGCATTCTGTCTTCCCGCTTGCGATTTTCTGCCGCTTCATCTCCTTCGTCTTCTCCGTCTTTCTCGCGCATTCTCCAGCAATTCAATGGCGATTTCTCCCGCAGTGCTAGCTGTTGTAAAGTTCGATGCAGGTTTCAGCGTCGATTTTGACGCATTCAGTTGCTGTGAAGCAGGGATTGTGGAAATTCTTCAGTTGTGCCGAGATCAAGGTCTAGAAAGATTAATGTCTGCAAGGATAAAGTTAAATGTCCCCGAGATTAAGGAATGGGCTTTCACTTCGTCCTCCACCGACGATTCGATGACTGGCTCTATTGGCGGAGAAGATGTAATTTTAACTCCGGCCATTCTGACTGATGTTTTTGGCTTGATAAATGGTGAAGAAGATTATGATCAAGATGCTCAAGAGTTTGGAAGAATGCTGACTAAGCTGGGACATGCGGAGGGCATTCCCACGAAGCTGCTCAAGGTCAATTTCCCCTTTAAGATTAAATTTCTCGCTGAGATAGTTGGAAAAGTGCTCCTTGGGAAGCACTCTGCTCATGACAACATCACAAGGCAACAATTTGCACTGATGTGTGCAATTGTTAATCAGAAAAGGATTGATTGGGCAGGAGTAATGTTCGATCTGATAAGGAAAAAGAATAGTAAGAAAGAGGTTACCCTAGGCAGGGTTATTGGAATTTTCCTAAAGGAAAAGTATCCTCAGCTGCTGGTCTCCGTTGCAACAACCATAAATGCGAGCAAGAAGATGGACCCGAATCTGTTCTCCAAGTGGAAGAGGACTTTTGTGAAGCCCGCTCTCTCAGGGGTTGCTCCAGCGACATTAGAGAGCACTAGGACTGATTCAGTCGCTCCTCAACCTCAAGAAGCTGGCTCAGCTCATCTTTCCCTTCCCTCATCTTCTTCTGCTATGCAGTCTGCTTCAGTTGAAGTTCCATTAACTTCAGCTGAAGTATGACTTCCTCCTTCTCCTATTCGAGAAACAACCACGGTTGTTCTTCCCTCTCCTCCTGCATCTCCTCTTCCTTCTTATCTGGCTAGGATATCTGCTCCTAGTTTTGATCTGTTAGGATCTGAGAGGATTCTAACACCTCCTCAGTCTCCTATTCAGTCCCCTGTTCATTCTCCACATCATTCTCCATCTCCTATTCGATCTCCAGTCCACACCACTTTTCATCCTAACACTACAACCATCTCTGCTGCATCTCCATCCACTGTAATTCCATCATCTTTTGAGATAACCCCGGAATTCATTTCCAGCATTTTGGAGTTGATTACCCCTTCAATCAAAATCATGATTGAAGAGGCAATTGCTCCACTTGCCTCCTCTATTGCTACCATGACTGCTTCAATCCAATCACTTTCTAAATCTGCTGAGCACTCTTCTTCAAGGGGCCTGGTTTCAGTTTCCACTGAAATCAGGCAGGGGGAGATGTTCTGTGAAGATGTCTCAGAGCCTCCAGCCTCCCTTCCAGCAGTTCTTCTAGCAGTTCAAGAAGAGACTGCTCCAGCTCCAGCTCAAAGTGAATCAGTTTCAGTGTTATCTGACAAAGAAATATCTGATGCAATTATGTTATCTGAATTTGCTGTGAAAGTTTGCTTAGAAGATCTCACCACTCCCTTGGTTGCCCATTTCCTAGAAGGGATTATTACATCCTACCTAGATGAATCCTGGGAGTTGGTAAAATATGAAGGTAATTCACTCATCCGTTTTATTGACGAGTCAATTGATTTGCTAGCTTGTGAATACCTAGAAGGAATGATTTTAGCTTATTTAGCAGATTTGTGTTCATGAATCTACAGATTATATTAAAGAAGATATAGCTGCTCAGGTTATAGTAGTTGTTTCAGAAGCTGCTCCAGATGTTCCTGATGTTCAAGTAGATCCAGAACTGGATTCCTTTTTAGATGATATAGAAGATGTGTCTGAAAATCAAGAAGAGAAAGCAAGAGATGCTTGGAATCAAAGAGTACAATCTTTGTTAGAAGAGAAAGAAAAAGATTTGCAAGTGGAAAGGTCAACTGTTTGGGATGATTCCCCAGGACTTGACCTGGATTCCCTTCTAGCTCAGGATGCCATAGAAGAGGAAAAAGAGAAAGCTGATCTGAAATTAAAGGAAAAGGCTGTTTCTGAAGCCTATGACCCATATGACAATCCTCCATCATCTCACTCTGAAGATGAAGAGGATTCAGATTTATCTGAGAATTCAAAGAAAAAGAAAGCTGCTCAGAAGAAAAGAAAAGCTGCTGCTCCTCCTCCTCTCAATCGTGATAATGATACTCCATATTATATTCTGAAAGGAATTGACCCCAAGTCAAAAGAGTTTCAACATTGGATGTGGTTCTCCAAGAACCAGTAAAAAGAGAGAAAGAGATCTAAGAAATATGATAGTCCTACCCCCAGATGGAATCCCAGAGGTCCTCCTCCTCCACCTCCCGGTGCAGGAGCCTCTGGCAACCTTTCTGCTAATCCTTCTGCTCCATCAGCAAATTCTGCTCCTTCTCAGTCTTCTTCAAGGAAAAGCTCTCAAGGTTTTCAAGGTAATTCTGGCTATCAAAGAACTGATACAGTGAGAGAACAAGTGAAGGAGGTTGTGTATCAAAGACCAACTTTTTCCCCTCCTCCTTCTCCAAAGAAAAGGGTTTCATCTCCAATGCCAGTGCATTCTGAAAAAGTTGTTTCAAAAGGTAAGTAGTTTATTTTGTTTAAAAATTCTAGCAAGAACTTTGCTAAGTCTGCTCCCCTGTCTTATCTAGTTAATCAAGATAAAGAACCAGATGATACTCCTTCTGAGACTGTTTATGAAAGTCCTGAGCTTGATCCTAACTTTAGGATGGCTCGTTTTCTCTAATTGGTTGGAGCAGCTCAAATCAGGAAAGCAAAAGCTGAAGGAAAGGACACTACTGGATTAACCACAATGTCTACATTCAGAAAGAAGGAGTTCGAAAAGTTCCAGGTTAGCCCTGAGATCTTTGACCCTTCAAAGTATATGGAAAAGCACCCAGAAGCAGTTGTTCCAAGGGCTGCAGAATTAAAGATTATTGGCATGCAAGACTTGAAGATGTCTAAGAAAGAGGCCATTGATCCTTTGCGAAAAGTTTCCTTTGTTCCTAGCTCTTCTAACCCTAAGCCAGACTCTGTAGATCCTTAGTTTTGTTTGACTGTTGTTATTTATCTGATTGACTGTTAATTGTTTATCTATTTCCTGTATTAATTTTATTGCTCTATAGGTAGTTCTATGTTTTAGTTTTTGAGAGACTTAACTCAAATAGGGGGAGATTGTTGGTACCCTAGTTTGATTTGAGTTTAGTCTTCTCCTTTTGTCCCTTGACCCAAGAAATATCTATGGTCAATGGTTAGTGGTCTAGCTGTAGAGTCCTCGCTTTTCCAGATGAAGAATTTGGTTTAAGTAGTTTTTTCGTTCGACTATAGTCGAACGCCGCTCGACTATCGTCGACCACCTGTTCGACGATCGTCTATCAGTTGCTCGACGTTCTGTCTGCGAGGATAGTTCGACTATCGGTTGATAGTTCGACTATCTGTGTGCTTTGATAGTTCGACTATCTGCATGGATAGTTCAACTATCTGATAGCTCGACTATCTGTTTGATAGGTCGACTATCTGCGTTGTTTGATAGCTCGACTATCTGTTGATAGATCGACTATCTGCTCTATTCTGATAGTTCGACTATCTGTTGATAAATCGACTATTTGTTTTCCCTTGGTAGTTCGACTATCTGCTTTGATAGTTCAACTATCTGATAGCTCGACTATCTGTTGATAGTTCGACTATCTTTCGTTCTCTGATAGCTCGACTATCTGTTGATAGTTCGACTATCTGTTCTGCGTTGATAGTTCGACTATCTGTTTTCGCTTGGTAGTTCGACTATCTTCTTTGATAGTTCAACTATCTGATAGTTCGACTATCTGTTGATAGTTCGACTATCTGTTGATAGTTCGACTATCTGTTTGTCTTTGATAGTTCGAATATCTGTTGATAGTTCGACTATCTGTTTCGCCTTGATAGTTCGACTATCCGTTGATAGGTCGACTATCTGATAGCTCGACTATCTTCTGATAGTTCGACTATCTGCTGTGATAGTTCGACTATCTCCTGTGATAGTTCGACAATCTGGATCGTTCGACTATCTGTCCGAGAGTTCGACGATCTTCGTTCTTCGGTCGACGATCTCCGAAGGTCGTTCGATTTTTTCTGTCTGCATTTATATTTTGTATTTATTTATTATATTTAATTAATTAATACATTATCTGGCATATCATTTTAGTTGTTTTATGATAATATTTCCAGGCAATATCTGCTCCATCCCTTCTGCCTGAGTAAAATCTTTTCAGATAAAGTTGTTTGTCTTATTAGCTGACATTGTATTTTACTTTATCTGCAGTCAGTCCTTTATAGCCGTTAGATTGAAAAGTCTTTCTTCTGCTATAAAGAGTTTGTTTCTGATGTGACTTTATTTAGTACTTTATTATCAGATTGCTTCCTGCAGCTTCTTCGAAAGAGGTTTATTCCTTTTATAGAATGTTTTTGCTGCAGAGATTGTTTGTCTTTGTGATATTTGCAGCCCAGGTCTCAAGTTTCAGAAGAAGACAAATAATTCAAATTAAAGAGAGCTGTTGCTTATTGCTGTTATAAAAGCAATCCTTTGGAGAAGGATTTGAGCTAGCTACCCAGTTATTCATTTAAGCATTCAAGCATTCATCAAGATCAAGTTCATTGCTCTCAGCAATACTTATTCAAATGAGAAGTGTTAAGCTCTTCTGCTCTTCTTCAACCTGAGTTCTCCTGCTTCCAGGAAGTTAAAACTCAGAGTTCTTTTGAAGAAGAAGAAGTAGAAGACAGCTGCTTGAAGATTTCTAATTTTATTATTTATTATCTTCTTGTAGTTTTTCCTTCAGATCTTTCTGAAGAGTTTTCTGCACTGAAGCAAGACTTCACCTGGACATCTTTGAGCCAGGGGGAGCCTTGATTCTTTAGAGCTTTCTAGCTCAGTGCAAGTCCTTGTGCTTCTCTAATCTATTGTAAAATAGAGAAGACATCTTAACCTTCTTTCCCCCTCCTGTACAGGGTTATTACTCCCTTCAAAAGTATCCCTTGGTGGCAGGGCACCTGATCAAAAACCTGTGTTCGGTTTTTAGACACCTGATCAAAAGTCTAAAGGGTTTCTGGATCTACCTGAAGCAGATCCTGTTGGTGGCAGGGCACCTGATCAAAAACCTGAGTGGATTCCTACCTTGTTGGTAGAAGAGTGGACGTACCCAAGTTGTTTGGGGAACCACTATAAATTCCTTGTGTCGTCTGGATTGCCTTGTTTAATTCCTGCATTGTGGCTGTGATTAGATATAACTAGGTTTGCTTGTTGCTGATTAGGATTTCCAAGCCTTAACTGTAATTACAGTTAGCTTGAGTTTGTGCACAACACTTGTGTTAGGCTTTAGGGTTAATTCTATATCTATAATCTTTTCATTCCGCATTTCACTCCAAGGGAGTTGGGTAGACCATTAAGTTTTGTCTAGTGCAAAATTTGATAACTCTATTCACCCCCCTCTAGAGTAGTATCTATCCCTTCACTTTCAGAGTTCATCGCCTTGGGGTGCTCCTGTTATGTTTGTTAAGAAGAAAGATGGATCAATGAGTCTTTGCATCGATTATAGAGAGCTAAATAAGGTCACTATTAAGAACAAGTATCCCCTGCCGAGGATTGACGATTTGTTTGATTTTTTGCGCGGTAGCGCGGTGTTTTCTCAGATTGATCTTCGTTCTGGCTACCATCAGCTCAGGACCCGTGAGTTAGATATCCCACAGACTTCTTTTCGATCTAGGCATGGGCATCTTGAATTACTGGTAATGTCATTTTGTTTGACTAACGCGCCATCAGCCTTTATGGATATGATGAACCGTCTATTTAGGGACTTCTTGGACAAGTTCGTGGTCGTGTTTATAGACGACGTTCTGGTATATTCCCGCAATCCTGAGGAGTAAAAACAGCATCTATGATTAGTTTTATCTGCTTTGAGGGACCATAAGTTGTTCTCAAAGTTGAGCAAGTGCGAGTTTTGGTCGCCTCAGGTTTCGTTTCTGGGCCATGTGGTTAATAAGAATGGGATTTCAGTCGACCCAGAGAAAGTAGTTGCTGTGATGGAATGGAGTAGGCCTGGCACACCCAAAGAGATTAGGAGCTTCTTAGGGTTGGCTGGCAATTACAGGAGATTTGTGGAGGGTTTCTCTACCCTTGTTGCGCCATTGACTAAACTTACACAGAAGAATGCAGCCTTTGTTTGGAGCGAGAAGTGCGAGGAAGCCTTTCTAGAGCTCAAGAATAGATTGTGCACTGCTCCCATTTTGACATTGCCTACGGAGGGCATGGATTATGATGTTTATGTGGATGCATCACATGTTGGGCTTGGATGCGTGCTGATGCAAGAATGGAAAGAGATTGCGTACGGGTCAAGGTAACTGAAGACCCATGAGAGGAACTACCTGACGCATGATTTAGAGTTCATCGCCGTGATTTATGCCCTGAAGCTGTGGAGACATCTTATTTATGGCGCACAGTGCAAGATTTTTACCGATCATAAGAGCTTAAAGTATGTCTTCACCTAGAAAGAATTGAATTTACGCCAGCGGCAATGGTTGGAACATGTTGCCGATTATGAGGTTGAGATCCGATACCATCCGGGCAAGGCTAATGTTGTAGCTGACGCCCTATGTCGGAAGACGGGGAAGATTTTTAATCTCTCCGTCGAGCTATTGGTAGAAGAATTCCTCTTGATGAATATTTTTGTGGGGAGCTGTGACTTGTAGAGTAGTTTGGTAGTAGCAGAGCCTTCTTGGATTGCACTTACAAGGAAACATCAGAAGGATGATCAGGATCTACTGCACTTGTACCTTAGAATTGAGAAAGGGGAGTTACCAGATTTCTCTATTGAAGATGCGGGAACTTTGAGGTACCGTGGAAGATTTTGTATCCCCGCCATTATGGATATCCGAGTTAAGTTATGTAGAGAAGTGCATGGTTCTAGTATTGCCTACCATCCAGGCTCTACCAAGATGTATCAAGACTTAAAGCAAATTTCCTGGTGTATGGTAAGAAGGGTGATATAGCCAGGTTTTTATCTGAATGTTATACGTGCAAGCGTGTTAAGGCCAATCATGGAAGGCCTGGTGGCAAGTTGACTCCCTTGGAAATTCCAACTTGGAAGTGGGAGGGCATTTCGATGGATTTCATCACGGGTTTGCCGAGATCTCCTAGGGGGTATGATTAAGTCTGGGTTATTGTGGACAGATTGACGAAGTGTGCTCACTTAGTACCTTATAAGATTGACTACCCTATGAAGAAAATAGCTTAGATGTATCTGAATGAAGTCATCCGGTTGCATGGAGTTCCAGTCAGTATTATATCTGATCGAGACTCTCGGTTTACATCTTGCTTCTGGAAGAGTTTTCAAGAAGGTTTGGGTATGGATTTGAGGTATTCTACCGCATACCACCCGCAGACCAATGGTCAGACAGAGTGAGTTAATCAGATAGTGGAGGACATGATCAGATGCTACATTTTAAACCGCGGAGGAGCGTGGGATGAGCATTTGAGGCTTATGGAGTTTGCTTATAATAACAGTTATCAAGAAAGCTTGCAAATGGCTCCTTTCGAAGCTCTGTATGGGAGACGCTGCAGAACTCCCCTATTTTGGACTGAGGTTGGCGAGAGATCTTTGTTGGGTCTGGATGCGCTTGAAGAAATGGAAGTTATTGTGAAGCTTATTCATGAGAAGCTTCGGATAGCTCAGGAGCGTTATGAGAAGAACGCAATTCGGCGTAGATCTAATTTAGAGTTTGTTGTGGGGGACTTGGTATTTCTTAAAGTTTCCCCGCTGGTTGGATTTAAGAGGTTAGGTAAGAACCAGAAGTTGGACCCAAGGTATGTGGGACCATTTAAAATTGTTGAGCGGATCGGTGTGTCAGCATACAAGCTGGAATTGCCTGCAAATTTTCCTGGCGTGCACAATGTTTTTCACGTAAGCCAATTATAGTAGTGTTTGCTAAGCGACATTCAAGGTTTTAATTATGTGCCCCAGTTAGAGCCAAATCTTTCTTATGTTGAGATGCAAGTCTGCATTTTGGATACTCAAGATCGTGTGTTGCGGAGGAAGATCATTCCAATGGTTAAAGTTTTGTTGAGAAACTAGGACGTGGAAAGCGCGACTTGGGAATTGGAGTCGGCTATGAGGGAGGCTCACCCTCATCTATTTCCCTAAGTTTTCTTGGTATGTATTCTTCTTTATAACACTTGGATAGTTACTTTCCTTCTATGGTAGAAGTTTGTGTGTAAATTTTCGGGGCGAAACTTTATTTTAGGGGGAGTGACAGTAACGCCCCTGGTTTTTGTGTGATTATTTAATCTTTATTTGGCGATACGTTAATGCATGTTTGGTTGTGCCATTGTTAGAGCGTGGTCTTAGCTCTTTAGGTTTTCTTAGTGGTTGTGTTATAGCCTGGTTGCAATATTTCCTAGCAAGACGGTGTCAATTTTGAAGACCCGGTTAGGCCTCTTCGGGAATGTTAGTATTTTTGGCTTCGGGAGGTGTTAGCCCGAGTTTTGTTTATCGGATATTGATTCCGACTTCCCCAATTGATTCGTAGCGTGGGGATTTAGCTACGGTGTGAATTTCGTCAAATTCCGAGATCTTTGGGTTTTGGCGTCGTTTTGAAGTTTTATTAAGTAATTAATATAATATATTATTAAATTGATTTTTATTATAATAGTGGTTGTAGTGGCTAAGTGTTAATGTAGTGACTATTATAATAGATATTATATATAGCATATGTTGGTCTTAGCCCTATTCATCTTCCCCAAAACCGACGGATAGCTTCCTGCGGAAGGAGACGAGCGACGGAAAAGCCTAGAGCCTTCGACCGCCGATTTCAGGAGTTTTAGAGCTCGAAATTCTTGTTTGAGGGTGGATTCAGACTGCTCTCGCCTAGATTTTCATCCCTAGGGTAAGTTTTTCGAGTTTCGTGGTCTTTTTAGAGGTCAAGGATTTCAGTTTGACCCTTTCTTCCTTTATAAAGCTTTAGATTTCTTTGGCGAGCTGTTCTTGCTGCCAGATCTGACTGGAGGAGTGGTGCTGGCCAAGCTTTTCTAGAATTGAGGCAAGTTGTGCTCTTTTTCCCTTGCCAAGTTTGACATTCTTTTTTTCCTTGAGTTATAGCCATTTATTTCCTTTCTTAGAACCTAGGGTTTGCTGGAAAATTACCTAGTTCAATTTGCTGTAGGTATAATAATGTTTCAGTTGGTTGGTTTAGGCCTGGTTTTGGGCTGGATATGTTCAGTTAGTAGTTGTAGAGTCAATGGAAGCAGGTTTCCTTCCAGTTGGCTAATTTTAAGAGTTAAATCTTTCTAGTTATTATTGTTGTAATACCTCTCCCAGCTTAGTTTTAATAAAATAATATTTTTTGCCAAGTCTCTGTCTGGAAGCGTTGAGTGTATCTTAGTGCAGAAGTCCAGTTTTTAAGCTAAGTACAAAAGCATTGAGTGTGTTTTACACACTCAACGCCTAGCTTTTTTGGTCTAGAGTCTAAGTAAAAATCGTTGACAGCGTTGAGTGAGGTGAGCTCACTCAACGCCATCTGCCTTAATATCTTTTCGAAGTTTTTTGGCGTTGAGTGAGTTGGGCTCACTCAACGCCATCTTTCCAGTCAGATTTTTCTAAGTCTTTTTGCATTGAGTGAGTTGAGCTCACTCAACATTGACTAGCCTGTCAGACTTTTCTAAGTCATTTAGCATTGAGTGATTTGAGCTCACTCAACGCCGTCTTCTTAGCTTGGTAGTTTAAGTAAAAATCTTTGAGTGTGGGGAGCTCACTCAATGCCTTTGGCTATTTAGTGATGGCAGCATTGAGTGTGGTGATAACACTCAATGCCTTGGTCAATTTTAGCTGTTAAGTCAAAAGCGTTGAGTGTAGTGAACTCACTCGACGCCTTAGTTTGGTTTTTCTACTAAGTAAGAAAGCGTTGAGTGAGGTAAGCTCACTCAACGTCTCCTTCTATTTTTTGCTAAGTGAAATAGTGTTGAGTGTGGTAAGCTCACTCAACGCCATTTCTTTATTTTGTTGTTAAGGAAAATAGCGTTGAGTGCGGTAAGCTCACTCAATGGCTTTTCTATATTGAGCTATTAAGGCAAAAGGGTTGAGTGTGGTGGGCTCACTCAACACCCTTTTGCTGGCTTTGCTTATTTAAGCAAGAAAGCATTGACAGCGTTGAGTGAGTGGAACTCACTCAACGTCGTCGTCCAGAAAGCGTTGACAACGTTAAGTGAGCTGAAGTCACTCAACGCCATCAACTGTTTGTGCAGCTAAGTGTTTTAGCTGTTTGTTTTAGATTTAATGGGGTTCACTCTAGCTTTTTAGTGGACATAGGACCACCATCCTGGTAGTATTTGTGAATCATTTTAATACGGGAGTTAATCTTGATTTGTGGGTTGAGTTGGACCGATGCCTCCGCCCCCTCTTTTCTTGTCTTGCTAGACAATTGGACTGTTTGGTTAAGTTGGACTGATGCAGCCTTTACAGTACCTCTTGAAAAGATTTAGGTCTGATGGTCCTAGTTGGAAACTGTTGCCACCGGCCCAGGCCCATGGTTTTTTCTTTTTCTCCAGTATTAATGATTCTTTTGATTCTTACACTCGGTTTAGATATTTTGTTATCCTGCTAATTCTACTTGCAGATATTCTAGAAGCTTGGCTTCATCCTCGTACTTGGTGCACCTTTGTTTACTCTATTTTGATGAGTATATTACCTTTACCTGTTTCATATTATTCTTTTAGCTGACTTTGTCAGCATTCCTTTAATAGGGTCTGGTAAACCCTTATGCTTTTCTCTTGCATATAATCTAATTGCCCCTTTTTTATTTGTATTCTCCCTTGCTGAGGTGTTCTTTCTTTGAATGCCTCAGGTTCAGGGTAGTAGCCTATTGAGCGGCTAGTT
The DNA here is from genome assembly GCA_039513925.1 of Platanthera zijinensis. Classification (NCBI taxonomy): domain Eukaryota; kingdom Viridiplantae; phylum Streptophyta; class Magnoliopsida; order Asparagales; family Orchidaceae; genus Platanthera; species Platanthera zijinensis. The sequence continues at coordinate 166,155,505 of CM077092.1, forward strand.
TTCTTTTGAGGCTTGCTAGTGATCTTCTGGGTTGTTGAGATTCCTCTTCCTCATCTTTGTGAGGTAGATCTTTTCTTGTTTTTTTTCTGTATAGACATGCATACGCATCAGTGGGTTCATGTCAGGTTGTTGACGCCCACTAGTGGTTTTTTTGGGTGATGCTAAGTATATGACTTAAACTGCTACTTTGCCCTTTATGAAGGTTGTTTACTTGCTCTCTGGGAATGCTTTATGCTAGGATGCATGTTAGGTATTTTAACTCATATAAGCATTACTATATGTACTTTATACATGCCTTATTTCTAAACCTAAAGTACTACTTTTCAAAGTAACGTAAAGACTATTTTCATATTATACTAAATTTAGAGTCCGGCATTTCAAGAGTTGTCCTTCGGGGATGTTTACGCTCATGTAGGATGTCAAATCACCTTAACCAAGGTATTTTCCGCAGCGTATAAATATATTTTACTTGTAGACTAATTGATCCACTGTGTCGAGCGATACGGCCATCTAACTTAATTGGATTTCTTTCATAATAAATTATGATTTTCTGTTAAACCTTAGAGTCTGGAGTTTTTCCTGAGCATCTGTAGTTATCCCCTGCACCGCGTTGCATCACGGCGCGTATTTTCCCCTACTCTGATATAATTTTATTGATGAGGAAATGCGGGTCGTGACAATATGCCTCACGAAAGCTGAAGAAGCATAAGCAGAACTACCTTGTTCATGACTTGGAGATGGGGGCAGTAGTGTTCACTCTAAAGATTTAGCTGCACTACCTCTATTGTGTGCATTGTGACATATTTTCGAATCACAAGAATCTGAAATATGTTGATACGCAGAAGGAGTTGAACGTTCTCCAGAGACGATGGGTGGAGTTATTATCTGATTATGATTACACGATACACTATCACCTAGGGAAGGCAAATGTGGTGGCGAACGCGCTGAGCCAGAAGGCTACTACCTCAAAAACAGGACCTCAACTGATGGTCATAGAGTTGGTGTAGATGTTAGAAAAGATGCAGATATCTCTGGTGTCCGAGGATCACCCAGAGCTATACCGGGAGTACCTGTCGTCGTTGGTTGCCACCGACGACATTCGGGATTGTATCAGAGCTGAGTAGAGAAGGGATGACAAGCTGGAGCCAGTATTTAGGACCTCGGAGGCAGGCATGGCTGAGGAATATACAGAGAGAGACGGGCTACTATGCTTGTAACGCCCCCCCCCCCCCCCCCCCCCCGATTTTTCTGCGATTGTTTTAATCTTTATTTGGCGTTACGTTGACGCGTTTTTGGCCTTTGCTGTTGTAAGAGCGTGGTCTTATCTCTTTAGGTTCTCTGAGTGGCTTATGTTGTAGCCTGTTTCAAGAATCCCTAGCGAGCAAGAGTCTGTTTTGGTGACTCGGTGGAGCCTCTTCGGGAATGCTTGTATTTTGGCTTCAAGAAGTGTTAGCCCGAGTTTTATTCGTCGGATGTTGATTTGGACTTCGCCGTTGTTTTCGTAGCATGGGTATTTAGCTATGGTGCGAATTTCGTTGAATTCCGAGGTTGTTCGGTCTTCGCGTCATTTTGACGTTTTATTGTAATTAACAGATATAATATTATATCATGTTATAATATAAGTGGTTGAATAGCTTATTTTATAATTAGCTTGATTTCCAGTGGCTATAGTTTATGATATTATATTATATATATAGCTTGAGTGAATAGATATTATATATAGCATTCTTTTAGAAACCCTATTCATCTTACCCCCAAAAAAGAAAGCTGGCAGCTAGCTTCTTGTGGAAGAAACGGGAGACGGTCAACCCCAAGTTCTGGCCGCCGTTTTCTTGAGCTGGGGAGCTCGAAATTCTTGTTTAAGGGTGTATTCAGACTCTTCTCGCCTAGATCTTCATCCCTAGGGTAAGTTTTCCGAGTTTCGTGGTCTTTCTAGAGGTCAAGGATTTCGGTTTGACCCTTTCTTTCTCTCTAAAGCTTCATATTTCTTGGCGAAGTGTTCTTGCTGCCTGATCCAAGAGAAGGAGTAGAGTTGGCCGAGCCTTTCCTGAAGATTGAGGCAAGTGATTCTCTTTCATCCTTGCCAAGATTGATTCTCTGTTACTTATTGGTTTTATTCCTCTTTTGTTTAGATCCTTAGTGTGCTGTAGATTTTGGCTATAGATAACTTGCTGTTAGGGTAAAAAAGCTCCAGCTAGTCCAAGTTTTTAAAGAGAAAATGTCTGATTGGGTCTGGTTTTGGCTGGATAGGTATAGTCAGTGTCAGTATAGTTAGTATTAGCAGGTTTTCCTTCCAGATAGTTTATGTAAGAAGAGAATTTTCTAATATTTTGGTTGTTGTTGTGATTTATCCCCCTCAATTTAGATAAAATAGCCTTTTCTGCCAGGTTCTGTCTGTAGGCGTCGAGTGTAGCCTTAGGCATTGAGTGTAAGCTGAGGTAGTAGTCAGTTTCTGGCCTAAGTATAAAAGCGTTGAGTGTAGTGAACACACTCAATGCCTAGCTTTTTGGTCTGGAGACTAAGTAATAAGCGTTGACAACGTTGAGTGAGGTGAGCTCACTCAACGCCGTCTGCCTTGATAGATTTTCTAAGTCTTTTGGTGTTGAGTGAGTTGAGCTTACTCAATGCCATCTTATCAGGCAGATTTTTCAAAGTCTTTTGGCATTGAGTGAGTTGAGCAAACTCAACGCCGTTTTTTCAGGCCGATTTTTCTAAGTCTTTTGGCATTGAGTGAGTTGAGCTCACTCAACGCCGTCTTGTCAGGTAGATTTTTCTAACTCTTTTGGCGTTGAGTGAGTTTAGCTCACTCAATGTCGTCTTGTCAGGCAGATTTTTCTAAGTATTTTGGCATTGAGTGAGTTGATCTCACTCAACGTCATCTTGTCAGGCAGATTTTTCTAAGCCTTTTGGCATTGAGTGAGTTGAGCTCACTGAACGCCGTCATGTCAGGTAGTTTTTCTAAGTCTTTTGGCGTTGAGTGAGTTGAGCTCACTCAACGCCGTCTAGTCAGGCAGATGTTCTAAGTCAAAAGCATTGAGTGTGGTGAACTCACTCAACGTCATTGGTTTTTTAGCGTTGACAGCGTTGAGTGAGCTGAACTCACTCAACGCCGTCATCCAGTGAGAGATTTCTTTTACGGCCAAGTCTTTTGGCATTGAGTGAGTGGAGATCACTCAACGTGGCATTAAGTAAACTCGACGCCTTCCCTGCTTAGTGTTTGGCATTAAGTGAGTGTTACTCACTCAACACGGCGTCAGGTGGACTCGACGCTTTTTCCTTAGGCTAGTGTTTTCTCTCGAGTATGTTAGTGTGGGTTTTATTTTGGTTTGGTGATGTTTTCAGCTAGTTTTGAAGGCTGAATCATGAATTATGGCAGGTGGTTACTCTTGTTTTCTTGACAGGGATGTTTGGGTGTAGATTCGTGGCCACCACTGATTTAGCCCCGGTTTGGGCCGGTGTGTTTGACCCCAAGTCAACACCGGTGGCCCCTGAGTTATTTGGATCTGGTTGTTTGGATGAGGGCTGTGTTTGGTCACCAACCCAGATCCATGGTTTTACCACTGCTAATAATTCACAAGTTAGGACTGTTAGTTCCTTTCCCTTTTTAAAATTACTATTTTTGGCATATGTTTGCCTTGTTGTTGCTGCTGGTTTTTAGCAGGGCATGTTGCTAATTTCTCGCACTTGGTATGCTTTGATTATTCCTTGGACAGTGTCTTACTTTTGCTTTCTCGTTTATTTCCTTTTGCTGAGTTTGATAGAATTCTATTGTAAGGGTTTGGTAAACCCCTTCCTTTTTATTGCTTATGATCTAATGCTCCATTTCTATTTGATTATATTCTTGTTGAGGCGTTCTTTCCTTGAATGCCCCAGGTTCAGAGCAGTAGCCGGTTGAGCGGTTAGTTTTCTTTTGGGGGCTTGCTAGTGATCTCCTGGGTTGTTGAGATTCCTCTTCCTCATCTTTGTGAGGTAGATCTTTTCTTGTTTCCTTCTGTGTAGACATGCATACTCAGCAGCGGGATCGTGTAAGGTTGTTGACACCCACAAGTGGTTTTCTTTGGTGATGCTAAGTATGTGACTTAAACTGTAGTTTTTGCCTTTATGAAGGTTGTTTACTTGCTCTCTGGGAATGCTTTATGCTAGGATGCATGTTAGGTATTTTAACTCAAAAAAGCATTACTATATGTACTTAATACATGCCATATTTCTAAACCTAAAGTACTACTTTCCAAAGTAACGTAAAGACTATTTTCATATTATACTAAATTTAGAGACCTGCATTTCATGAGTTGTCCTTCGGGGACGTTTACGCTCATGTAGGATGTCAAATAACCTTAACCAAGGTATTTTCCGCAGTGTATAAATATATTTTACTTGTGGACTAGTTGATCCACTGTGCCGAGGGATACGGCCATCCAACTTAATTGGATTTCTTTCATAATAAATTATGATTTTCTGTTAAACCTTAGAGTCTGGAGTTTTGCCTGAGCGTCTGTAGTTATCCCTTACATGGCGTGGCATCACGGCGCGTATTTTCCCCTACTCTGATATAATTTTATTGATGAGGAAATGCGGGTCGTGACAGTTGGTATCAGAGGGAGTTTGCTTAAAAATTGGTCGGGCAACCTTCCCTTGTTGGTGTTAGTAGTTTAGTGTCATATCATACACACACCGATGTGTCATCAGTACGTCTTGGCTGAAGCATGAGCACTACACTTATAAGCATGATTTGAAGTATATGGGGCATATTATGTTGTATGGGATGCATAATATGTGTTTGTATATGGATCCACCATAGGTGGCAACATGTGAGGGTTATGTAGTGTGGGATGCATAACCTCACCACATGAATGCTCATTAGCACATTTTCTCTTTTCGTTGCATGCAATGTTATGTAGTATGGGATGTATAATATTTGCATGTTTACACCGCTCATAACATGCATTAAGGCCTTTTTAGAATGCATAGCACAACATGCATAGCATAACATAGCATAAGCACAACGTGCCAAGCTAAAGATTTACATGATGACATATGTACACACATGGTTTTGAGTCAAAAGGAATATAAATTCATGCATTCATGGTCTAAGCACATGAGAGTGTGATGATGGTGAATCATCCTAGGTTTAGCATAACATCATTATTGAAAAATCCCAGAGCAAGTTAGCAGTTGAAGCTCATATTTAAGTATGTTTTGTATGTACTTGGCTGTCTAGTTCTAGCGGTTGGGCTAGGTTCTGACTAGTTATTTGTATGTTTATAGAATGTCGAGGCATCCTTCGATGAGGTTGACTCCCCAATCTGAGGGCGAGTATTTGGGTATGCAAAGCAGTGCGATGATAGAGAGTCTATGACAGAGCAATGAGACCCTGTCAAGACAGATGGTGGATGTGTAGTCCCAGATCCAGTCGTTATTATCAGTTGTGTCCGGGATAGCTCCGAGAGTACAGGACCTTGTTGTGGGTCTAGCTGTTCCTTCCCCTCCTGCTCCTCTGGTTCCACTGGTAGTGGTTCTACCTGATATGATGTTTATCTCGCAGTTTCAGCGACTCAAGCCTCCTACTTATGATGGAAAGGAAGATTTCATGATCTTGGATGATTGGCTTATATCGATCGAGGAGATGTTTTCCGACTTCGGAGTTACTGACGATCAGAGAGTGATGATCGCCGCCTACTAGCTCAAAGGGTTAGCAAAAAGCTGGTGGCTAAGGGAGAAGGAGAGCATGAAATAAGGATGCTCTTGGGAATCTTTTAAGGAGATGCTACTGGGAAAGTTTCTGCCCTCGGTCGAGCGGGACCGTCTGATGAATGACTTCTTACATTTAAAGCAGAGGCAACACACAGTTAGTGAGTATGAGATTTAATTTAGCAAATTAATTCGGTTTGCTCCTAGATTTGTGAGCATTGAAGCGGATCGAGTTAAATGATTTCTAGGTGGTCTAAGAAGTGACATACAGCAGCTAGCTGGTGCTTATGGAGCAATGAGTTATTTCGGTGTGGTAGAAGCTGCCTTGAATGTAGAGGCAATTGAAAATGCAAAGAATAGAGGCTAGCAAATGAGAAGGGACAAAAGGAAATCCGTGTAAGGTAAGGGCACCCAGCCATTCGGTGCTACTTCAAGGAAGAAGGGTAAGGAAGTGTGTAGTTTTTGTGGCCGACCAGGCCACCCTTTGGAAAGATATTACCAGAGAATTAGAGCTCAGAAGAAAGAGCAGGTTCATGCGATACAAGGCATTTCCAGGAAATATTTAGTCTGTTCTGCAAGTAAACAGATAGGGCATGATGTTGCCCATTGATGGGGAAAGACTAAGAAAAAAGGTTGTTTTCTATGTGGTCAAGAAGGGCATATCAAGGCTCATTGCCCGCAGCTCTATTTTGTGCTATAACCCGTCCCACTTCAGGCATTGCCACTGCCTCAGCAATTGGATAAAGGAAAAGGAAATCTGAATGTGATTTCCTCAGAGGAAGCTCAGACTTCTACTCAGGTTATTTCAGGTTAGACTTTCTCCCTAGTTTTAATGTTTTATTTCGCAGTTATAGTTTTAGCAATTATTTCCTTAGATGCGTGCGCAATTTCTATAGGAAGATTTAAGGTAAAGAACTGATGGGCGCGTGTTCTCTTTGACTCTGGCGCTACCCACTCGTTTGTGGCTAGAACCTTCGTGGACCGGTATCATTTGGATCTAGATCGAGTTGGAGGCGCATTTTGTGTCAAATTTCCTTCCGGCGATTCCGTGGTATCGAACCAGGGCATTCAGAGTTGTTCGATTGTTTTAGGGGATTTTTTAGTAAAGGCAGATCTGAAGGTGATCGACTTAGAAGACTTTGATGTTTTCTTAGGCATGGACTGGTTGTCAAGGTATGATGTTGTTATCTAGTGCAAGGGTAAGTGCTTGGACTTCAAAAAGTACAACGGTCAGCCTGGGAGTGTCTATGGTGATCCGCGCAAGGATTATCCAGTTATTTCTGTGGTATGTGCTTGAAAGCTGCTAGTTTCCGGCTGCGTTGCTTGTTTGGTCTCAATTTTGGGGACCGTTTGTAGTTTGCCACGTTTAGAAGAGATTCCTATTGTACGCGAGTTTTCAGATGTTTTTCATGATGATCTTCCTGGTCTTCCACCTAATAGAGATGTTGAGTTTGTGGTAGATTTGGAGTCGGGCACGCGTCCTACTGCAAAGGCGTCGTACCGGATGGCCCCACGAGATCTGGAGGAGTTTCATATCCAGCTGGATGAGTTATTAGAGAAGTGTTTTATAAGGCCGAGTTCGCCGCCATGGGGTACTCCTGTTCTGTTTATTAAGAAGAAAGATGGATCGATGAGGCTTTGTATCGATTATAGAGAGCTAAATAAGGTCACTATTAAGAACAGGTATCCCCTACCGAGGATTGACAATTTGTTCGATCAGTTGCGCGGTAGTTCAGTGTAACACCCCGAAACTCAAAGGAGGGATGGGTGACGTTTTAAGCCAAGTCTGGGACTTGGATTTGGTGACACGGGCGTGTCACGGGCGTGACACGGGCGTGACACAGGCGTGTCGCGCTAGGGAGTTTCTGAGTCATGTATACGGGCCATGACACAGACACAGATACAGGCGTATCACTAATGACACGGAAGTGTCGGGTGCCGTGTCGTAGGTCGTGTCCTCCTCGGGAAACAAGTGTTGGTAGTCGCACACGGGGAGTGACACGGGCCTTGATACGGTCGTGTCACATGTGACACGGGCGTGTCGGAGGCCGTGTCGAATGTCATGTGCTGGTTAGAGTGTCGGGCGAGATGGCGAATGGGCGACATGGCCCTGGACACGGGCGTGTCGCAGGCCGTGTTCGGCCCAGATTTTTGTATTTTAGGCCCTGATCGTTGCCGTTCGTTTTCTTATGTTGGAATCTGACGGTGGGGAGTTGGTGCTGGCGGTTTAAACCCAGAAATAGGGTTTATAAGCCCTCATTTCACTTGGCCATTCTCTTTCTACAAGTCTAGAGATAAGGGAGAGAAAGGAGGAGGAAGAAGGCCAAGATCCGGTCACCGGCGGAGCTTCAGAGCTCCAAATCGCGAGCCGTCTTCAGATCCACGGAGGCAAGGAGATTGTGGTGCTTTTCATCCAGGTGGATTTCCATGGCTCCGAGTAAAAACGTAAGGGTAACGATTCTCATCCTAGGGCATGTGAAGCCCTCTTTTCCTTTTCATAGGAAGCCCTCGCTCGCGAGTGAGCGAAGAGTTGAGGCGTTCCTTGGGGTAGATATGTAAAGTCCTCCTTGTGTAGAGTCTTTATGCGTAAACGGGCATAGGCATTGTGTGTGAAGCCTATCCGGACAAGTTGGTCTTGATCGGTGATGTTGCATTGCATTTGAACCGGGTAAGACTCCGGGTGTTTGGGCGTTTTCGGGTTTTCTACGTGGTAGATTGCAACAGGGAGCCTTAGAGATTAACTCCAAGGTGCACCCGGAAAACTGGGCAAAAGCGTGCTTTGCCAACAAGGTGGTTGGGGAGCTAACGTGAACATAACCGGGTTATGTGATTATTGTGGTGGAAATGGGACTCGGTGAGTCTTGACCTACGCATATGGCTTAAATTGCTGTTACGGTGTGAACACGGGTCAAGAGGAACCGTACCCGATCTATGTCGTTCGGTGGAACCTTTGGCATGGATGAGGGTCTTCGGCGGTCTATGGCTTAAATTGTCGTGACCAAGGCCAGGAAGGCAAAATGCTCATATGGTTGGCCGTCCAAGGGGCGGTGGTGGAACGGGAACGTCTATGGATTGAATTGACGTGACGCTGGCCAGTCCGCCGTGAATGTGCCCTGAGTGCACGGGGCGTGTGGTCGTGCGAGCCTGCGCCTGTATGAAGTGTGTTTACACTACTTTGATGCTTATACTAATAAAGTGCAGGGAAAGAGCATCGCCGCCCCGATTTTTGGGGTGGGATCGTTATAATTTGGTCAGCATAGCTGACCGTTATTTTGTTTACCACCGGGCGGTGGATTGTGGCTTGCAGGTGCTGCTGAGCTGAGCGGGAAATAGCGGGCTAAAGCCCATGATGCTGTGCCGGCCCTCGAAGGCCTAACTTTTTATGTTTTCTATTTATCTCATGTATGGTCGGCCTGCGTGCCGAGGTTTGAAAGACATGTTTTATTAAGCAAACATTGTAAGACCTTAAGGCCAGTTGTTGTTTTGTGTATTCAACATTCCTATGTTTTGGTTCAGTGGACATTTATGTTAGCAAGGTTCTTAACGGTGTAACTTAATAATTGCTTCCGCTAGGTGCTGTGTAGGACGTTGTGATTGGTTGAATGGTTTCAACACGTAACCAACCGGTCTGTCAGTAGTATATGGCATCGGGCCCCGGCCGGACCTACTGCTATATGTCATGTGACGGATAAGGGTGTTACAAATTGGTATCAGACTACCAGTTTCGGTCAAGCTTAAATGAATTCGTGGACAAATTCACTTTAAGGGGTGGTGAGAACATGTGTGTGCGTCATCGTTATAACATGAAAAGAACCTATGAATGTCCACTTAGGAATGAAAATAAACATGTTCGAGGAACCTGCGTGTTCCTATAATTGTTGTTTGTAATATTGTTGGGTCGCTTATCGGTGTTTTGCACGATTATAGGTTACCAGAAGTGGTGCTGGACCGTCAGAACGGCCCGGTTCTGAGGAAAGTAGCGCACCAAGCGATGCGCCTGTAACACCTCCATCTGCCGAGACCATTAGATTGGTGGCAGAAGCCGTCTTTTCTATTATCAATGCACAACCTGCAAGGCAGGTGTAATAGCCTGCTCCTGCTGTGGAGCAAGTGCCGCTCCAAGAGGCGGAGCCTAGAAGGGTGGAACAGGTGGCGGTTGGGCCGGAGTTGCCTCGGAGAGCAACGGAGAGACAGCTTAAGCATGTGATGGGCTTCCACCCACAAGTGTTCTCAGGAACAGGAACCCTGACTCAGGCAGAGGATTGGCTATCGAGAGTCAATAGAGTGCTGACAGCAACAGGGACTGAAGAGTGGCAGAAGACCACGATTGCAACGTTCTTATTGGACGGGGACGCGAGGCTATGGTGGGAAGGGCTGGAGCTGCACCACCTGAGGGGAAGACAGTTGGCGGATGTCTCTATGGGGGAATTCTCGAGGCTGTTTATGGCTCGATACCTCCCCTCAGCGTAGAGGATCGCGCTGGAAAATGAGTTCCAAAAGTTGGTGCAAGGAGACAATACCGTGGACGAGTACCTCCACGAGTTCACTCATTTGGGAAGATACGCTAGCGCTACCTTTGTCGATGAGGAGCGCAAGACGAACCTTTTTTATGAAGGGTTAAGAGATGAGCTGAGGTTGTTACTGTCGGTACCTATGGCGCAGGGTTTCCTAACCTTGGTCAACACGGCACGGTCCTTGGAAAAGGACATGAAGAACGTGCAAGCGAAGAAGGAATCCGGTGGCAAGAAATCGGAGTTCAAAGCGTCGACTACGTCGAATTCGGGTTATCGCAGGTTCTACAAGAAGGCTAGGACGTCGGGTCCAGCCCCTTCTTCAGGTGCCTCAGGGAAGACTACCAACCGAACCCCGGGCGCTTGTTTAACTTGCGGAAATACGGGGCACTTTGCCCGCGATTGCTGGAGCGGACGTCAAAAGTCCGAGAGAAAACAAGGAGCCACTTATGAAGAAAAGGGGAAAGCGGTTGAGTCAACTGCATCCCATTATGCTCCGACACAACCTAGAGTCTACAACTTGGGTCAGCAAGAGGCTATCAAGCAGGCCGACGTGGTGATAGGTACGGTTTAATTTATAGCAAGTTAGCTTTAAATACTGTTACCTAGTGCTTGTTAGCTTATATTGGTTATGTGGGCTTTGTTCTTATTGGCGATAGTCCGGCACGAGCACTATTCGATACGGGAGCTTCACACTCCTTTGTGTCCGAAAGCTTTATATCGCGCATCGGAGTCCCTTCTTCAATGGCGAAGGACAAATTGGATGTGCTGCTACCGAATGGTTGTTCGATGCGTGCGGACAGAGTGTGCACCGAAAAAGTTCATATTGGAAACCAAGAGTTCGACTTGCTAGCATCATTGTTGTCGCTAGTAGAGTTCGACGTTATCTTTGGGATGGATTGGCTTTCGGAGCAGAAGGCCTATATTGATTGCAATGGTAAGGAGGTCAAGCTGGTCGTTGGGCGGGAGACATCATTCACGGGACTTAAGGGTCGAGCAGGACGCTGATGTCTGCTATTCAGGTGGTAAAGGAAGTTCGTGCTGGCGCAGAGCTGTTCTTCGCGATAGTGGAGGCTGTAGAGCCAAAGTCTGCTTTGGATAGTATCCCCGTGGTTTGTGAATACCCCGATGTGTTCCCGGATAATCTTCCCGAGCCCCACTACAGCGAGAGATCGACAGTGGGCTGGCTCAGCCCCCTCAATTTGGCTGAAACCGAAAGTAGGGTTAAATGACCATTAATGGTGTTTTGAAAAATTGGGGAGTTTCAAGCTTCATCTCCCCAATTCATTCTTTAAGAACCTTCACCAGGTCGAGAGCAAATGTTTCCCCCGTTCCAATTTCAATTCCCTTGTTGTTACTGTGGAGGTTGTAGAGAAGCCCAAACCGGCGGCCGGAAATGGCAAGGAGGCAAAACACCCGCTCTCATACCGCAATTCAGGTCCTCCCTTGCTCCTTCTTCTATGGGTAGATCTTAGGATTCATTTAGATTGAGAATCGGGCTCAATTGAGCCCGATCAATTCAGGTCCTTCTTCTAGTGGCGGTGGCCGGCTAGGGAGGTGGTCGGGTGGCCGGGAAATGGAAATGGAATAGGCTCTAGGAGGAATGAATCCTTGTCGTCGACTGTAGCTTAAAGACAACCCAATGCCGTCCATCTCTGCCCCAAGATTCGTGCTGCTGCAATTTATAATCTTAGGATTAATATATCTTTTCATTTATTCTGTCACAAATAATGTTGTTAATGTTTCTATTTATTAAAAATACCTAGAGGCTTAATTAGAGAAAGTGGTCAACATATAAATTATAGCCCTATGGGTGGAATTTATTTTTAAATTTATGTGAACCAATTTGGGTATCTGGTTCGACAAGAACACTCATTTTTGTGGGGTTTATACCTAGGGCTAGTCAGAGGTTTAAATGTGTGCCCCCACTTCACCACATGTCAAAATGATTTGAAATTTGGACAGGGAGTCAATCTCACATATACCTAGGTCAAGTCCAAAAATTTGAATTTTTGGAGATAATCTTTCTAGAGTTTTTGAAATAATTTAATAATCTTAGGGTAAATTAATTAGGAGACCTAATGATCTCCAAACCCTCCAAAATTTTGGTGAGTGGTCCTTGGTGTCATCATAAGGCTCTGGAAAAAATTTCATCTCGTTTGGAGATGATTTGGGTTGAACCATAATTAATGGCTTATATTGGGGATCACATGGGGGATCACATGTAATTGTCCACTTTTAACTAGGTTTGGGTCAATTTCTCACAATGGTCTTTGAAAGTGAGGGTAAGATCTATCTTCACTCTAGAGGGGGGTGAATAGAGTTTTAAAATAATTTATAATTAAAAACTGTAAAGCAGTAGAAGACTTAATTTATGTATATGTGTAAGGTGCTTGCAGTGAAATAAAAACTAAAGCAAGAAATAAGAAATCACACACCACACAGCAAAGTCAAACACACAGCAACCAGATGACACAAGGATCTATAGTGGTTCCCCAACAACCTGGGTACATCCACTCTTCTACCACCCTAGGTAGGAATCCACTGTAGGAATAGTTGATCAGGTGTCCCGGGCACCAATGAGCTTTTGATAAGGTGCTCAAAAACCAGATCTAGATTTTTTGATAAGGTGTCTTGCCACCACTGAGTTTTGACAAGGTCTCAGAAACCAGTTTCAGAACTTTTGAAGGGAGTTTTGATAAACCCTTTTACAGGAGAGAAAGGAAAAAGAAAATAAGTTGAGTTGTTCTTCTCTGTCATCAATCTGAGAGAAGACAAGTGAAGATGTTGCTAAAGCTCCCCCTGAGATCTGTAAGGGTTCAGGAAGGTGAGCTGTGCTAGAGTGATAGGTCTTCAGTTGCTTCAGATCTCCAGCAAAAGATGATTTCAGCAGATGCTGAAATGTGTGATGTTTGGAGTCCTTGATGTTGAAGCTTTTGAACAATTGAGGATTTGGAGGAGTAGAATAGCAGATGATCTCCTCAACAAAAAATTTCCTTGTGTTCTTGAAGATTTTGACTCAGTGAATCTGTATATTCCAGAAGATGAGTTCTTGATCAGAGTATATTTTGATCTCTCTTCTGTAACTCTTTTTCTCAATCTAATAATCCGGTATATCTCTTGTCTTATTGTATTGATCTGTTATATCTTATTCAAAAACATATTCTATAGGAGTATATCAGATTCTGACTTAGATGGTCGTTACTCAGTCATAAATGACTTCCATAATTTACAACTGTCTCTGGGGAAAGTCCTAAGTAACATTCCTTTTAGCCTTCCTTGAAACTTGCTCCAGATTGCTTGAAACGGCTATAAAATCCTTTGCAATAAATGCAGGAAATAAATCTGAATGAATTCCATAACTGTTCTTGAATTTGAATTCTGAAAGTGTCGACCTCTCAGAAAAATCATTGACCTGAGCTCAGCTATCGTCGACTGAGCTCAGAGATTGGATTTATACTAGAGGCAGAAAACGTCGACCTGAGCTCTACGATCGTCGACCTGAGCTCAACGACTTGGAAAAAAACTAGAGACAAAGCGTCGATTTGAGCTCGAAGATCGTCGACCTGAGTTCGACGCCTTATGGAACTGAGCTCAGAGATCGTCGACCTGAGTATGACGAGAATTGTATTTGTCTCAGCACTGAATCCTGATCTTTGAATGGTCTTGGGGGCAGCTTCAAACCTAAGTTCTAACCCTTAGACTCATTCTAATTTTACCTTTTCAACTATACAATTAGGTCAAACCAATTTCTTAAAAACATAGTGATCCTTGCCCAAATTAGTAATAGGGTGTTCCAACAATCTCCCCCTATTTGGGTTAGGATTACTATTTACAAGACAAAATAGGAAATAAATAAGCATACAGACAAAGCAAAAGCTAAACCAACAATGACATAGTAGCATTGCAGATCACAAATAGAATATCAGCATATATTCAGAGATAGATGTTTGTTCAGCTTATAGAAATCACTTCTTCTCATTTCCCTTTTTAAACAAGATTTCCCTGTTAGGATTGAGGGATTCTCTCTTTGATCTTCTGTAATCATCTGCACCTAAGGAGGTTTGGGATCTAGGCCTTGGAACTACAGCCTCAGGATACAGCTTCATATAATCTTCTGGATCAAAGAATTTTCTTGAAGAATATCTCTCTAATTCTGTCTTTCTTTGATCTGATAGGGTTGTAATGTTGGAAATGTCTTTGCCTTGCTCTTTTGCCTTTTTTATTTGATCTAGTACAGCAAGCTCTTTCATTCTGGCAGTCCATGACAATGGGTTGTTTTCAGGATCTTCAAATGGGACTGGAGGTTCATATCTATTGATTGATTCTGAATCAGTAGGAGTCCTGGTGACAACTATATCTCTAAGCTTGTAAGGGAAAGGACCTTGAGTAGAATCAATAGGACCTTGTCTTTCCCTTTGTTGTCTGGAGTAAGTTCTGTACTCTCTCTGATTTCCTCTGTACTGACCTCTTCTAGAATGATAGCCTCTTTGATATTGTCCTCTAGGTTGATATCTTTGTGAAGATTGAGAGGAACTGTGCTTTAAAGCAGATGAATGAAAAGCTGAGCCTCCACCAGATCCTGAGTCTGGAGGAGGAGGAGGAGGAAACTGAGAAGATCCTTTCTCATATCTGTCAAGTTTTCTTCTTTTCTTCATAGCCTTTAGCTGATTCTTAGAGTATTGCATCCAAGGCTCTGTTATCTGACAGTCATGCAAAATGTAGTATGGTATATCATTGACATCTTTGGCTTTAGCAGGAGGGACTCTCATCATTGCTTTGCTTCTTGCTTTCCTTTTCTTGGCAATGGTTCCAGCAGAATGATCAGAGTCAGTGTTGAATTTGTCACTATCTGAGCTCTGGGGTATGTCATAGAGATCATCAATCCTTTTGATGTAATCCTCTTGTTGTTTGGACTTGTCAGAAGCAGCAGCAGCAACATCAGCAGATAATATATCAATATCAGTAGATTCAACAACTTCAGCAGCAGCAGCAACAACACAAGCAAAAACTTCCTCAGCCTTAAGAGAACTGATATAAGAGATAATCAGGTTGGGATCACAGACAGCAATATGCACAATGGCCTTAGTAAGGTCTTCAACTCCCTGAGTTGGTAAGCAGCTTCTGTGAAGAAAATCAAATTTAGACAACAGTGACCTGAGGTCCACTGTGAGTACTGGTACTGGAGCTGGAGTAGAAATCTCTGGCAGCAGCAATTCCTCAGGAGCAGCAGGCACTACCTCAGCTTCATAGGGCATCTCCCCCTGCCTTGATTCAGTGATAACTGGATCAAGGCACCCCATAGAATGGATTGCCTGAGGAGAAGAGAGAGAGGATAGCCTGTCAGATAACTCCTTTATTGATTTCAGGAGTGGAGCCATGAAGGTCTCCAGCAGGTGTACTAGCTTGGGGGCCAGTATCCTATATAGCTTATCTGCCAAAGCTGATAGACCCACTTGCTTAAGTGTGACTTGAGTAGAGGTGGAGGATGGAATGATTTGGACTGGTGATGGATGGATTGCGGGAGATGTTATTGTGGATGGTAGGATGGTTTGTTGAGAGATTGGGATGGTGGAGATAGATGGTATGGGTGTAGAGATGGATGGTGTGAAGGATGGTTGGGTTAGAATATCATGCAGGAGTTGTTGATATCAAGAGGTAGAGGGAAGCTCAGCAGGTGAGGAAGGGGAAGCATCCATGAAGGAATCTTCAAAAATGTTGAAGGATGGAATGTCAAGAGGTGGATAGTAGTGGAGTGGATGGAATTGTTCTGAGGTGGCTGGAGGTGAAATTTGTGATGAACTGGTAATGGGGGAGGAGATGGATGTGGAGATGGTTGATGTGGAGGTGGAGGTAAAAATAGCAGGAGGTGGAGAAGGAGGATAAGAGGTGGAGGAAGGCAATTCCTCAATGAGGGCAGGGGCCTAAGGGGAAGAGACTGCAATAGTCCTTGTGCCTGAAGCAGTGGTAGTCCTGGTTGGCTTGATTATCTGCCTATCCCATTTCCCAAACAGGGCACAGGTTAGCTTTTTTGATGCATTAATGTGCATCCCATTTGATACTAGCAGTTCAGGGCACCTGGAGTGCAGGAATACCCCTAAGATCCTCCCAAAGTTCACAAAACTTTTGTTTATTTTCTTATTTATCAAATCAAAGAAAATTTCTCCCTAATTCAAGTGTTTCTTATCCACTAGGGCTCCCATCAAACAGAACTGATACCTGGATATGGTATCATGTGCTGAGTGCTTTGTTAGTAGCACTTTCCCCACAATATCAGCAAGAAATCTAAATTCAATAGATAAGTTCTTTTTTCAATAATTTGTTAGGGTTTTCTGCATAGTGATCCATTCTATCTAATATTGAAGCAAATTCCTCTCCCGAAAGTTCAACAGAATCATCTCCAGTACTCAAATGAAATACTTCAGTCAGGAGATGTCACAACCCGCATTTTCTCCGAATTAAGAATTATCAGAGTAAGAGAAAACACGCGTCATGATGCCACGTCAAGCAGGGGATAACTGCTGACGCTCAGGCAAATCCAACTACAATCTTTATGCAAGAAAATCATGTGCTTAATGAATAGAAAATCAGTTATGCTTAGAGTCCGTATCCCTCGGCTCAGTGGATCATCTAGTCCACAAAAGAAAACTATATTTAAACGCTGCGGAAAAATACTTTAATTAGGTTTTACACCCTAAAGAGCGCATAAGGGTCCCGAGAGAACCACTCATGCTATGCAAGACACTACATTTAGTTTATATAGTATATATAAGAAAACGGTTTTCGTACGTGATTTGGAAAATAGTGATTAAGTTTACAAAACATGCTGATCATGAGCTGCATTTATAATAATAATTATAGTTTAAAAATAACTAGCAACCTAGCATAAAACCTTCTCAAAGCAAGTAGACTATCTCCAAAAAAATAAATGGTAGCAGCAATAGTATATATCTAGTACAAGGTAAAAACTACTAGTGGGCGCCAACAACCTGACACGAACCCACCAGCACACATATATGTCTGTAAGAAAGTACTGAAAACAACCTCACTAACAAGGTAAACAGAACTCCAAGGTCCGGAAGTCCACCAACAACAACACCTCCAACTAGCCACCAGACTGGCTACAGCTCAGAACCTGAGGCATTCCAAAAGAAAACAGAATACCTCAGCAAGCAAAAATCAAGGTAAAACTGCATGAAAGAGTCAACCAAAAGGACAAAAATAACAGGAAACATGCAGTAGAAAGAGTCACAACTGTCCAAAACAGGACAACAAGAAATGCACAACGTGCAAAGAAACAGCAACGACCCAGCCCAGGAACCACATCCTGCAGGGCCTACTAGGCTACCAAGAGCCAGAATGCTGCAAACTACCAAAGGAGAAACTTCTAACACCCTAAACTGCGGGAAGTGATAGTAGCAAAAACAAAAACGAGGAACCGGATCGAAGGCAAACGCAGTCCCCCAATCCACCATGTCCAAGTCAAAAGCTCGAGGGTCAACACGTGAAAACACAAGGGACCTTCCACCCGACATGCCCAGCCCGTACCTGGAGCAAGAAATCCATGGGTGGCCTTGGCTATATCACTCAACTCCACCCCCATAAAGAGCTACAACCACCACTACTATCCACGACCCACGATTCGGCCTTTAGGAAAATAAAGAAAACGGCCGACAAGGAAAACCCAGAAATACAACTGGAAATCCACTCGGAAATGAAATACAAGGTAAAGGAAGAGTGTTGAAATAAATCAACACGACTAGGCGTTGAGTGAAACGCACTCAGTGCCTACCTAAACTTTGGCGTTGAGTGAGCTAGCCTCACTCGCCGCCAAAATAATGTTACTACCCCCAAACCCACTAAAGAATACGGAGCTCGACGACAGTCGAACGACCAAGGCAGAAGATCCAGAACTCGAGTAGTTGCCTGCCACTTGAGTATCTAAACTCTCGCACTCGAAACCATCTAAATTCGCCTATCAAAAGAAAATATACAAAGCGCACGATCAGTGACGCACGATCAGTGGTCGTGCGCACTCATCGGCTGATGATCGTGCGAAACGAACCTGGAAAACCTGACAGAAAACCTAGCAACTGCGCACGATCAGCGTCGCACGATCAGTGGTCGTGCGCGCTGTTGCCAGCGCTCGTGCGATTGCCCGAGACAGAACTTTGGAAACTGAAATTTATACGCGCACGAACAGAGGCACACGACCAGTGGTCGTGCGCCCTAAAGGTTGATGACCGTGCGCGGTCAACCTGCACCGTTTGGAATTTCCCGAACGACACCGGAACGCGCACACGACTCACGCCACTGCAGTAGCAGTAGACAACTATCACGTCGCACGTTACTACCATTCAAACTATGCCTAACCATTCGAATAATATCTTAACGAAGGAAATTGGCAACCACACCCCCCCCCCTCCTAACTCTCCCTCTCGGCTACACCCGAACCAGAGCAACAATCAAAAATAAAGGAAAACAACGGCTCCACGCCGACAATTTGGATTCCAAACATCACAACATAGGGGGGGTTTCAGTAGGAAGAACTAAGCCCTAATGTTAGCAAGAAAATGAGAACAACAAGGCCTCTAACCTGGGCTAACCAGGATTTCAATTTCAGCAAATAAAATCAAAGAAAACACTTGGCAAGGGCAAGAATACCACTTGCCTCAATTCACAGCGAAGCTTTGGACTGCTTTCCTCCTCTTCGCACGGATCAAAACGGCCGCAACACCTAGAACAAAGACTCGGCCATTAATGGCGGAAAACTTCCAAAACCGAAAATTCCAATCCTCCCAAAACTCCACGAAAATCGAATTTCTTACCGCAGGAATGAAGGTCTCGACGAGAGCAATCCGAATCCACTCTCGGAATCGAATTCCGTCCACAAACGCTCCGGGAATCAGCGTCCGAAGGGAAGGTAGGCGGTTTCTCCGTTTCTCTCGTACAAGGGGCCGGCGGTTTCTTACGGGGAAGAAGATGATGGCTTTTCTAATACTATATATATATATATATATATATATATATATAATTATATAATTATATTATTAATTACAAAATTACATAAAGCACCAAATCGACGCGAAAACCGAACTACCTCGGAATTCGACGAAATTCGCACCGTAGCTAAATACCCACGCTACGAACGCAACGGCGAAGTCGAAATTAACTTTCGACGAACAGAACTCGAGTTACACCCAAACAAAGCCAAACACAAACATCCCCCGAGAGGCCACACCGGGTCACCAAAACGACTCGGTTTGCTAGGGAGATCTTGCCAACAGACTACCAAACAGGGCACTCAGTTCTAAGGAGCTAAACCGCACTCCACACATGGCACAAGCCACGGAAACGCGTCATCGTAACGCCAAACGAGAATAAAAATAATCGCTGAAAAAAAACGGGGCGTTACAGTCACTCCCCCTAAAAGAAAGTTTCGTCCCAAAACTTTACGCACAACCCTCCTACAAAAGAAGGAAAAGTAACAAACAGAAGTTACAAAGGGAAACATACCGATCAAATCAGAGAAACAGGTGAGGGTACGCCCTCCTCATGGCCGACTCTAGCTCCCAAGTCGCGCTCTCCAAATCCTGATTTTTCCATAGAATTTTCACCATCGGTATGGACTTCTTTCGCAGCACACGCTCCTGAGTATCCAAAATACGAACTGGCACCTCAACGAAAGAGAGGTTGGGCTCTAACTGGGGCACAACATCCAAGAGTTGCCCACTGCTGCGCACACACTTCCGCAATTCGCTAACATGAAAAACATTATGAACACCAGGGAAGTTCGCTGGCAAATCCAATCTATATGCAGACACACCAATCCGCTCCAAGACCTCAAACGGGCCCACATACCTTGGGTCCAATTTCCGATTTTTACCAAATCTCTTTACACCAACCATTGGAGAAACCTTGAGGTATACATGATCCCCTACTAAAAACTCCAAGGCAGACCTACGCCGATTGGCGTTCTTTTCATACCTCTCCTGGGCTAAACGAAGCTTCTCCCGAATAAGCTTCACGGCGACTTCCATCTCTTCCAGAGCATCAGGACCCAACAAAGGCTTCTCACCAGCCTCAGCCCAAAACAACGGAGTCCTACAGCGCCTCCCATACAAAGCTTCGAACGGAGCCATCTGCAAGCTTTCCTGATAACTGTTATTGTAAGCAAATTCCATGAGTCGCAGACGCTCATCCCACGCTCCACCGTGGTCTAAAATATAGCACCGGATCATATCCTCAACAATCTGATTGACCCGCTCCGTTCTGCCCATTGGTCTGAGGGTGGTACGCAGTAGAATACCTCAGATCCGTACCCAAACCCTCCTGCAGACTCTGCCAAAATCGAGAAGTAAACCGGGAGTCTCGATCAGAAATGATGCTAACCGGCACACCGTGGAGTCGGATGACTTCATTCAAGTACAACTCCGCTATCTTCTTCATCGGGTAATCAATCTTATAAGGCACGAAGTGAGCACACTTCGTCAATCTATCCACTATAACCCAAACAGAATCAAATCCTCTCGGGGATTTTGGCAAACCCGTAATGAAGTCCATAGATATACTCTCCCACTTCCAAGTCGGGATATCTAGCGGAGTCAACTTACCACCAGGCCTTCCATGATCGGCCTTCACACGCTTGCAAGTGTGACACTCAGCAACATATCGGGCTATATCTCCTTTCATACCATACCACCAAGCAACTTGCCTTAAGTCACGGTACATCTTCGTAGATCCTGGATGGTAGGCAACGCTGGAACCATGAGCCTCACTGCAAATCATACTCCTAATGTCCCCAACAGCGGGAACGCAAATCCTGCCGCGGTACTTCAAAGTACCCGCATCATCAATAGAAAAATCTGGCAACTCTCCCTTCTCTGTCCTGGTAAAAAGGTGCAACAGATCCGGATCGTCCTTCTGATGCAGTCTAGTCAAAGAAATCCAGGACGGCTCTTCCACTGATAAGCTACTCTGCAAACTACCGCATCCCACTGAAATATCCATAAGGAGGAACTCCTCAACTAATCGATCGGCGGAGAGGTTAAAGATCTTTCCCGTCTTTCGGCTCAGGGCGTCGGCCACCACATTGGCCTTGCCCGGATGATACTGGATTTCTACATCATAATCCGCCACATACTCAAGCCACCGCCGCTGACGCAGATTCAACTCTTTCTGCGTGAACACGTACTTCAGGCTCTTATGGTCAGTAAAATTCTTGCACTGAGCCCCATAAAGTAAGTGCCTCCACAACTTCAACGCATAGATAACCGCTGCAAACTCAAGGTCATGTGTAGGATAATTCTTCTCATGAGTCTTCAGCTGCCTTGACCCATAAGCGATTACTTTTCCATCCTGCATTAATACGCATCCCAGTCCTATATGCGAAGCATCCACATACACATCATAATCCATGCCCTCAGTAGGAAGGGTCAGAACGGGAGCAGTACACAATCTCCTCTTTAACTCCTGAAAAGCTTCTTCGCACTTCTCGCTCCAAACAAATGCCACATTCTTCTGAGTCAGCTTGGTCAACGGTGCGGCTAGAGAAGAGAAACCCTCCACGAATCTCCTGTAATAGCCAGCCAACCCTAAGAAACTTCTGATCTCCTAAGGAGTATTCGGCCTACTCCAATCCGTCACTGCTGCAATCTTTTCTGGGTCAACCGAGATCCCATCCTTGTTCACCACGTGGCCTAGAAAAGAAACCTGAGGCAACCAAAATTCGCACTTGCTCAACTTGGCGAATAACTTGTGGTTCCTCAACTCTGATAGGACCAAACGCAAATGCTGCTCGTGCTCCTCAGCACTGCGAGAATAAACCAACACGTCATCAATGAAGACCACAACGAACTTGTCTAGGAAATCCTTGAACACCCTGTTCATCATATCCATGAAGGCTGATGGTGCGTTGGTCAGACCAAACGACATCACCAAAAACTCAAAGTGCCCATGCCTCGACCTAAACGCAGTCCGTGGAATATCTGTCTCACGGATCCTGAGCTGATGATAGCCCGAACGAAGATCGATCTTGGAGAACACCGTGCTACCACGCAACTGGTCAAATAAATCATCGATCCTCGGCAGAGGGTACCTGTTCTTGATAGTGACCTTGTTCAACTCTCTATAGTCGATGCAAAGCCGCATCGACCCATCTTTCTTCTTTACGAACAAAACAGGAGCACCCCAAGGCGACGAACTCTGCCTGATAAAACCTTTAGCCAACAACTCATCTAACTGAATTCGCAACTCCTCTAACTCACGAGGGGCCATCCGGTACGGTGCCTTAGCAATAGGACGCGTACCCGGCTCCAAATCAATAACAAACTCCACATCCCGCTCAGGAGGGATACCAGGAAGATCATCAGGAAAAACATCGGCGAAACCACGAACAATAGGAATCTCCTCCAAGCGTGGCACGCTAACAACGGTTCCAACCGCCGAGACTAAACAAACACAACAATCAGAAAGAAACAATCTCTGAACACATACCGCAGAGAGAACAGGAGAATCCTGACACGGATCAGCATACACGCTGCCGGGCTGACCGTCGTCCCTGATGAAGTCCAAGCGCTTTCCTTTGCACTGAATGACCGCATCATACCGAGAGAGCCAGTCCATGCCCAAAATGACATCGAAGTCCTCTAGATCAATCATCTTCAGATCCGCCTTCGCAAGAAAATCCCCCAACAAAACTGGGCAATCCAAAATACCCAAATCTGACAACACAGATTCACCAGAGGGAAACTTGACACGGAAGGAATCCCGAACACGATCTAGAGACAACCGATGACGCTCCACAAAGGCTCTAGCCACGAACGAGTGGGTAGCGCCGGAGTCAAACAGAACACGCGCCCAGCGGTTCTTCACCTTAAATTTCCCTATAGGAACGCACAAAGCTAAGAACTAGCACAACAGTACCGCAAATAATCTAGCAACTAAACTACCAGGCTAGAAAGAAAACAACAAACTACTAACCTGAGATCACCTGGGTCGAAGTCTGAGCCTCCTCGGAAGAAATCACGTTCAGCTTCCCTTTTCCCTTGTCCACACGCTGAGGTGGAGGTAATGCCTGCAATGGAACTGCAGGAAGAGCTGACTGGACCTGAGGACACCTCGACTTAACGTGACCCTTCTGCCCACACTGATAGCAGACTCTAGCCCTGGACCAACACTGGGCTGCATCATGCCCGGATCGCTTGCAAACTGAACAGGAGACATCTCTCCCAGGAGCACCCTGAATAGCATGAACCTGCTCCTTCTTCTGAGCTGCCGCCTTCTTGAAACACCTCTCAACAGGATGGCCTGACCGGTCACAAAAACTGCACACCACCCTGCTCCTCTTTCCCGGAACAGCATCGGGTACCAGGGGTTTCTTCTCCTCTACCAACTTCCTCTTATCCTTCCTCAACTGCTGGCCTCTGCTCTTCGCCGTCTCAATGGCCTCAACCTTAAGAGCAGCCTCTACAACTCCAGCATAAGTCACTGACCCATAAGCACTGGCCAACTGCTGCACCTCACTCCTCAAACCACCGAGGAATCGCTTAACTCGATCAGCCTCAACGCTGACCAATCCAGGGGCAAAACGGCTCAACTTACTAAACTCTATCTCATACTCACCCACCGTGAGCTGCCTTTGCTTCAGATAGAGGAAATCATTCATGAGGCGGTCACGCTCGACCGAGGGTAAGAACTTCCTCAACAGCATCTCCTTGAACACTTCCCAAGAGCATCCGGCTACCAGGCTCTCCTTCTCTCTCAGCCACCAACTCTTAGCCAAACCTTTAAGCTGATAGGCGGCTATCATCACCCTCTGATCATCTAAAATCCCTGAGTACGAGAACATCTCCTCCATGGAGATCAGCCAGTCGTCTATCACCATGAAATCTGCCTTCCCATCATAAGTGGGAGGGCTCAGCCTCTGAAACTGCGAGATGAAGGCCATCTCTGCTGGCACCACCACTGGAGGTCTCAAGGGTGCAGGAGGAGGAGGAACAGCTAACCCCCCCCCCCCCCCCCCCCCGCAGGAACTTGCGCACCCTGAGCCTGCCTTGCCACAACTGCCACCAAAGACTGAATCTGGGCTTGCACCTCCTCCAACTGCCTACCCATAGCTTCGCTACTCTGACGCAGACCCTCGATCACCGCATCGTTCTGAGCTCCAGAAGATTCACCCTCAGACAGGGGAGTCGATCGAGTCGCAGGACGCCTAGCCATCCTAAAAATCATTACAACGCAAATCAGATCCAAATCCCACGACTAGAACCGACTACCAGTACAGACAATACATATGTAGATATAGACTTAAAGCTGCTAAACTTGCTCTGAGAGTTTATCTTCTTCACAATAATTAGATGATATGCCCTAACCTAGGATGGTTAACCACCACCTCACTAACTCTTGTGCCTAGATCGAATGCATGAACTTATGTTAGTTTGAAAACTTATGTGTGTACATATGTCATCCTGCAAATCTTTAGCTCGGCGCGTTGTGCTTATGCAATGTTATGATATGCATGATTGTGCTATGCATTCTAAAAAAAAGGCCCTAATGCATGATATGAGCGGCGTACACATGAAAATGTTATGCATCCCATACTACATAACATTTCCATGCAACGAAAAAGAAACGTGCTAGTCGCAGTCATGTGGTGAGGTTATGCATCCCATACTACATAACCCTCACATGTAGCCCCTATGGTGGATCCATATACGAACACATATTATGCATCCCATACTACATAATATGCCCCGTATACTTCATGTTATGCTATGAGTGTAGTGTTCGTGCTTTTGCCAAGACGTGCTGATGACATATCGGTGTGTGAATGACATGATGCTGAACTACTAAAAGCATCCAAGGAAGGTTGCCCAACTAACTTGTCAAGCAACCTCCCTCTGATACCAACTGTCACAACCCGCATTTTCTCCGAATTAAGAATTATCAGAGTAAGAGAAAACACGCGTCATGATGCCACGTCAAGCAGGGGATAACTGCTGACGCTCAGGCAAATCCAACTACAATCTTTATGCAAGAAAATCATGTGCTTAATGAATAGAAAATCAGTTATGCTTAGAGTCTGTATCCCTCGGCTCAGTGGATCATCTAGTCCATAAAAGAAAACTATATTTAAACGCTGCGGAAAAATACTTTAATTAGGTTTTACACCCTAAAGAGCGCATAAGGGTCCCGAGAGAACCACTCATGCTATGCAAGACACTACATTTAGTTTATATAGTATATATAAGAAAACGGTTTTCGTACGTGATTTGGAAAATAGTGATTAAGTTTACAAAACATGCTGATCATGAGCTGCATTTATAATAATAATTATAGTTTAAAAATAACTAGCAACCTAGCATAAAACCTTCTCAAAGCAAGTAGACTATCTCCAGAAAAATAAATGGTAGCAGCAATAGTATATATCTAGTACAAGGTAAAAACTACTAGTGGGCGCCAACAACCTGACACGAACCCACCAGCACACATATATGTCTGTAAGAAAGTACTGAAAACAACCTCACTAACAAGGTAAACAGAACTCCAAGGTCCGGAAGTCCACCAACAACAACACCTCCAACTAGCCACCAGACTGGCTACAGCTCAGAACCTGAGGCATTCCAAAAGAAAACAGAATACCTCAGCAAGCAAAAATCAAGGTAAAACTGCATGAAAGAGTCAACTAAAAGGACAAAAATAACAGGAAACATGCAGTAGAAAGAGTCACAACTGTCCAAAACAGGACAACAAGAAATGCACAACGTGCAAAGAAACAGCAACGACCCAGCCCAGGAACCACATCCTGCAGGGCCTACTAGGCTACCAAGAGCCAGAATGCTGCAAACTACCAAAGGAGAAACTTCTAACACCCTAAACTGCGGGAAGTGATAGTAGCAAAAACAACAACGAGGAACCGGATCGAAGGCAAACGCAGTCCCCCAATCCACCATGTCCAAGTCAAAAGCTCGAGGGTCAACACGTGAAAACACAAGGGACCTTCCACCTGACATGCCCAGCCCGTACCTGGAGCAAGAAATCCATGGGTGGCCTTGGCTATATCACTCAACTCCACCCCCATAAAGAGCTACAACCACCACTACTATCCACGACCCACGATTCGGCCTTTAGGAAAATAAAGAAAACGGCCGACAAGGAAAACCCAGAAATACAACTGGAAATCCACTCGGAAATGAAATACAAGGTAAAGGAAGAGTGTTGAAATAAATCAACACGACTAGGCGTTGAGTGAAACGCACTCAGTGCCTACCTAAACTTTGGCGTTGAGTGAGCTAGCCTCACTCGCCGCCAAAATAATGTTACTACCCCCAAACCCACTAAAGAATACGGAGCTCGACGACAGTCGAACGACCAAGGCAGAAGATCCAGAACTCGAGTAGTTGCCTGCCACTTGAGTATCTAAACTCCCGCACTCGAAACCATCTAAATTCGCCTATCAAAAGAAAATATACAAAGCGCACGATCAGTGACGCACGATCAGTGGTCGTGCGCACTCATCGGCTGATGATCGTGCGAAACGAACCTGGAAAACCTGACAGAAAACCTAGCAACTGCGCACGATCAGCGTCGCACGATCAGTGGTCGTGCACACTGTTGCCAGCGCTCGTGCGATTGCCCGAGACAGAACTTTGGAAACTGAAATTTATACGCGCACGAACAGAGGCACACGACCAGTGGTCGTGCGCCCTAAAGGTTGATGACCGTGCGCGGTCAACCTGCACCGTTTGGAATTTCCCGAACGACACCGGAACGCGCACACGACTCACGCCACTGCAGTAGCAGTAGACAACTATCACGTCGCACGTTACTACCATTCAAACTATGCCTAACCATTCGAATAATATCTTAACGAAGGAAATTGGCAACCACACCCCCCCCCCCTCCTAACTCTCCCTCTCGGCTACACCCGAACCAGAGCAACAATCAAAAATAAAGGAAAACAACGGCTCCACGCCGACAATTTGGATTCCAAACATCACAACATAGGGGGGGTTTCAGTAGGAAGAACTAAGCCCTAATGTTAGCAAGAAAATGAGAACAACAAGGCCTCTAACCTGGGCTAACCGGGATTTCAATTTCAGCAAATAAAATCAAAGAAAACACTTGGCAAGGGCAAGAATACCACTTGCCTCAATTCACAGCGAAGCTTTGGACTGCTTTCCTCCTCTTCGCACGGATCAAAACGGCCGCAACACCTAGAACAAAGACTCGGCCATTAATGGCGGAAAACTTCCAAAACCGAAAATTCCAATCCTCCCAAAACTCCACGAAAATCGAATTTCTTACCGCAGGAATGAAGGTCTCGACGAGAGCAATCCGAATCCACTCTCGGAATCGAATTCCGTCCACAAACGCTCCGGGAATCGGCGTCCGAAGGGAAGGTAGGCGGTTTCTCCGTTTCTCTCGTACAAGGGGCCGGCGGTTTCTTACGGGGAAGAAGATGATGGCTTTTCTAATACTATATATATATATATAATTATATAATTATATTATTAATTACAAAATTACATAAAGCACCAAATCGACGCGAAAACCGAACTACCTCGGAATTCGACGAAATTCGCACCGTAGCTAAATACCCACGCTACGAACGCAACGGCGAAGTCGAAATTAACTTTCGACGAACAGAACTCGAGTTACACCCAAACAAAGCCAAACACAAACATCCCCCCGAGAGGCCACACCGGGTCACCAAAACGACTCGGTTTGCTAGGGAGATCTTGCCAACAGGCTACCAAACAGGGCACTCAGTTCTAAGGAGCTAAACCGCACTCCA
Organism: Platanthera zijinensis; assembly: GCA_039513925.1. Lineage (NCBI taxonomy): Eukaryota > Viridiplantae > Streptophyta > Magnoliopsida > Asparagales > Orchidaceae > Platanthera > Platanthera zijinensis. The sequence continues at coordinate 166,183,501 of CM077092.1, forward strand.
CACATGGCACAAGCCACGGAAACGCGTCATCGTAATGCCAAACGAGAATAAAAATAATCGCTGAAAAAAAACGGGGCGTTACAGGAGAGTAGGTGATAATGATACCTGAGTCCCGCTGATAGTACCAACAAGGGTATTCTGATCCAGATTATGTGCTATAAATACCCATTCCTTAATCTCATCTGCGGCTATCTTCATCCTGGTGGACATTATATGCACTAATTATTGTTCTCGGAAAAGTTCCAGAATGTCTTTGAAAACCTGATCGCTGCCGTCAAACGAATCCATATTTATATCAAATCCAGTATCAAATTTCATCTTGGCAACAGCGGAAACATTCACGTCCATTGTATACCTGCAAAAAGTAACAAACACAACCAAGTGCAGTAGAGTTTTGAGGGAAAGAAAAAGTTTGCAAAGATTATGAAAGCGCAAACGAAGAATGATGGCAAAAGAATGATTTTATATTAGGGTTCGACGCCGGAAAGGAAAGACCATTAAACTTCGTTCGACGATCTGGGCTTCTAAAGGAATCTGAAGAGTCTTCAATAACGTCGATCTCCGTTCGACGATACTGGAGAACGTTGATCTCCGATCGACCAGTAGAAGATTGCCTAGCGCTATCTAGAAAACGCTGAACTCTGGTCAACGCTATTGGAAAGCGTTGATCTCCGTTCGACGCTTTTTGGGAAAAACGTCGAGCGCAGTTCAGAGACACACAAAAACCTACAGACACTAGAAAATACAAGTTTTTAGCCTAGTCTTGGTCTGTTTTTAGATTTTCAAAATCTTGGGATTTATTTTAAACTTCCTCCATCTAACATTCCTAACTAATTTAGGAAGAAGTTATGTTTCTTTTCATCCAAAGGTTTGGTGAAAATATCTCCCCTTTGCAAATCAGTTGGGATATATTGAATTTCAATTTTATTTTTCTCAACATTATCTCTTAAGAAGTGATGCCTAATCTCTATATGTTTTATCCTACTATGGAGGACTGGATTTTGTGTTATAGAAATAGCACTGGTGTTATCAAAAAAAATTTTTGACCCTTCTAAGTTGTAGCAATAGTCTAGGAGCTGGTTTTGAATCCACAGAATCTGTGAGCAACAACTGCCTGCTGCCATGTATTCAGCTTCAGTAGTTGAAGTGGACACAGATGTCTATTTCTTATAGAACCAGGAGACAAGTCTGTCACCAAGGAACTGACAAGTTCCACTTGTGCTTTTCCTATCTACTCTACATCCAGCATAATCAGCATCTGAAAATCCAGTTAATTCAAATCCTGAGTCTTTTGGATATCAGAGGCCTAGATTTGGACAACTTTTCACATACCTAAGAATCCTCTTAACTAATGTTAGGTGTGACTCTCTAGGGCTTACTTGGAATCTAGCACATATACATGTAGCAAACATTATATCAGGTCTACTAGCTGTAAGGTACAATAGAGAGCTAATCATTGCTCTATATGTTGTCTGATTAACATGTTTTCCATGTTCATCAGCATCTAATACAGCATTAGTATGCATTGGTGTATTCATACAAGATGCTTCAGACATTCCAAATTTCTTAACCAGTTCTTTTTCATACTTGGTTTGAGAAATGAATATGCCTTAAGCATGTTGTTTGACTTGCAATCCTAGAAAGAACGAAAGCTCACCCATGCTACTCATTTCAAATTTAGAGTGCATCAGGTTGGAAAACATTTTGCACAAATTTGAATCAGTAGAACAAAAGATAAAATCATCTACATATATTTATACTAGTAGGGTATGGGACTTATGGGTTCTAATAAAAAGAGTTTGGTCTACTCTACCCCTTATAAAATAATTTTTCAGAAGAAAGCATGTTAGGGTCTCATACCATGCTCTAGGAGCTTGCTTGAGGCCATATAATGCTTTATGTAATTTGAAAACATGGTCAGGATAAGTTGAAGAGATAAAACCTGGAGGTTGTCTAACATAGACTTCCTCTTTGATGTCTCCATTTAGAAATGCACTCTTCACATCCATTTGGTAGACCTTGAAACCTTTGTGAGCTGCATAAGCTTGGAATATTCTTATGGCCTCTAACCTTACAACTGGTGCAAAGGTCTAGTCATAGTCTATTCCTTCTTCTTTAGAATAACCTTGAGCAACTAGCCTTGCCTTGTTCCTTACAATAACTCCTTGATCATCCAACTTGTTTCTGAACACCCACTTTGTTCCAACAATTGAGTGATCCTTAGGCCATGGCACTAGTTCCCAAACTTGATTCCTCTCAAATTGATGTAGTTCCTCTTGCTTAGAAATGATCCAGTGTGGATCTTGTTCTGCATCTTGAATTGATTGAGGTTCAACTTGAGGTAGAAAGCAAGTATGCATCAAGTTCTGGTTGACCTGATTTCTTGTTTGCACACCAGTTAAGATGTCTCCAATCACTTGGGAGATTGGGTGATCTCTTGTTGTTACTAAATCAACAGGGGGTGTTGATTGTTCACCAACCTGTGTTGTTGTTTCCTCTTGTGGAACAACAACTGGCTCTTCAAGATGGTTTTCTCCAAGATGTTGAACACCAAGATGTTGAGTATCCTATTCATCTTCACTAATTTCTTCTCTCTGCTGGATAGGTGGATGTGTTGAATCCTTTTCTACAATATGTAACCTGTCCAAATTTTCTGAAAGAGAGTGCACCTGCAATGGTTCTATGGTAGAAGTAGACTTCTCCTTATAAAACATATTAATCTCATGAAAAGATACATGAACAGATTCTTCAATTTTAAGAGAAGATTTGTTATAAACCCTATATGCTTTACTGATCATGGAGTATCCTAGAAACACTCATTCATCAGCTTTAGCTTGGAATTTTGCTAAATATTTCTTGTCATTATTGTGAATATAACAAATGCAACCAAAAATTTTGAAATAGTCTACTTTAAGTTTCTTCCCTTTGAGCAATTCATAGGGAGTCTTGCCCTTCAGTTTATATATTAGACTCCTGTTCAACACATAGTTGGAGGTGTTCACTGGCTCAGCCCAAAATGATAGAGGTAGGTGAGCATCTATCAATAATGTAGTAGCAGATTCAATTAGGGTTCTATTCTTCCTTTCAGCTACCCCATTTTGTTGAGGAGTTCTAGGGGCTGAGAAAGTATGCATGATCCCTTCACTTTGACAGAACTCTTGCATAAGAAGAGAATCAAACTCTGTCCAATGATCACTTCTGATCAGGGCAATGTGATTATTGAACTCAATCTGTATACATTTGAGAAACTCTGTCAAACACTTAAAGTTATCAGACTTCTTCCTCAGAAAGAATACCTAAGTGAATCTAGAGAAGTCATCTACAATCACTAAGGTGTAAGATTTCCCTCCTAAGCTTTGTACTGTAATGGGTCCAAAAAGATCCATGTGTAACAGATACAAAATCCTAGGTGAATCACTCTTATTAAGTGACTTAAAACTGTTTTTAGTTTGCTTGCCTAATTGACAAGCCCTGCAGAGTCCTTCCTTCTTGTAGGGGCCAGAAGGTAGTCCTCTAACAAGGTTGTCCTTGGACAGCCTAGTAATGGTTCTAAGGTTTAAGTGTCCTAGTCTCTTATGTCATAAATCATTTGGTTTGCAGACTGAATTAGATAAGAAGATATCTATGTTGGTTGAAAGGAAATCTACAAGATAAATATTACCTTTCCTTTTACCTGTTAACACTGTTGTGTTATCCTCTAACTTGATCTTGCATAAGGATTTGTTGAATGTCACTTGATATCCTTCATCACATAGTTGACTGATGCTGATTAGGTTGTGCTTAAGTCCTTCCACATAAGCCACGTTCTTGAATGTGACTGAGCCAATCTCAACAGCACCATATCCTTTTGTTTGACCAAAGTTTGAATCACCAAAAATCACTTTGGGTCCAAGTTTGGTTCTGAAGGATGTTAGGTTCTCCTTGTTCCCTGTCATGTGCTTTGAGCACCCACTATCCAGATACCATTGTTGGTCCATTACTGGATAGGTCTTCACCTGCACATAAACAGCTTATATATTTTTGACCCAGTTTACCTTGGGTCTAGGTTGATAACCTTTAAACTCAGAAATAAAAGACATCCCTGGCTGACTCTTATATCCTTCAGGATGGTATCTCCTAGGAGGCACTATCCATTCAGTATAAGGGTTGAAGCTTTTGGATGAGGGACTTCTAGGATTGTTTTTAGATTTACCTCTGAAAGAATGTTCAAAGCTCTGAGCTTCGTTCGACGATCGTTGAGCTGAGTTCGACGATCTTGGGTTAGATCATCGAGCTCCGTTTGAAGATCGACTATACCAGATTTTAGAGTTCAAAAGTCGTTGATCTGAGTTCGACGATCCATCCTGAGATCGCCGAGCTCTGTTCGACGATCGTCGACCTCTGTTCGACGTTTTCTGTTGAACTTTGTTTTCCTTAGGTAAATCAGGATTCTTCCTAGATACCTCTATAATACCCTTTCCTTTATCAGAAATAAATTTAATTGGGTTGTTAATACTATAGGTTGGCTGGATGAAGCACCCAAGCTCAGTGTACTGTTGAATCTTGAGTTCACTGTGCTTGTGATGTCCATCAGTCTGATGCTTCTCCCATTAAGGGATTCTTCAAACTTATTTGCCTGGGATAGCTCACTTTTCAGTGAAGCTATCTCCTCCCTACAACATTCTAACTCCTCAGAGAGTTTGAGGTTGTCTGATTTTAAGGTGCTATGTTCAGACAATTGATTTCTGAGAGAGGTAATCTACTTCTCAGACTTTTACAGGTCTAAACAGAGTCCCTTAAATTAAGATCTAAAGTCCTCTGAGTCAAAGTCAAAGGAGTCTATTACCTGGTCTTCTTTAGTTTGAGTTTCAGATTCTGAATCTGATCCTTTTTCTGCATCAGAATTTTGCTGAGAGGCATTGATAGTCATCATGCAGAATTCCTTTTCTTCAGCATCATCTTCATCATCACTTGAGCTTGATGAAGCTTCTGATTCCTCTTCAGTATCACTCCAGCTTTCAGCTACAAACCCCTTCCTTGTATGTTGATTTTTGTTGGAGGAGGATTTGTTGCTGTTGTTTCCCCTAGAGTCCTTGTCTTTTCTCCTATCTTTCCTGTTCTTCTTGTCTTTATTCTGATTTTCTGGACAGTCAGGCATAATATGGCCTGGTTTCCTGCATCCAAAACAGATTATTTCTTTATTATTTGACTTGTCATACCTTGGCTTCTCATGCCCTCTGGATGACCTCTTTCTGAACTCTTTCTTGGCCATCTTATAGAATCTTTTGGCCAGTAAGCTCATTAGTTCTTCATTGCCTGTGGCCTTGTCTTCAGGCAGATCTTCTGTAGCTTTGAATGATATTGTCTTCTCCTTCCTGATAGTTGGAGAAGCAACCTTTTGTTCTTCCCTCTGTTCTTGATGAGCAGCTCATAAGATTTGAGCTTGCCCAAAAGAGCCTCTGTGGTGATCTCACTTAGGCTTCTGGCATCCTTGATTGGCCAGATCCTTGAGTCCCAAGTTCTAGGGAAGCACATTAGGATCTTTTCATTTAATTCAATTAGAGAGATCTCCTTGTCCAGTGTTTTTAATTCACTGACTATTAGGCTGAGCCTGTTGTATATGTCAGCCACTGATTCAGTTTCTCCCTTCTTGAAGTTCTCATATTGGCTTATAAGATGGGATCTCCTGTCCTTCCTTTCATCAGCAGATCCTGAGACAATTTCAGATAACTTGTCCCATATCTCTTTTGCTGAACTGCATTCAGACACCTTTTGGAATATCTCATCAGAAATAGTCTGAGCAAGGATATTCATAGCCTTTGCATCTGCAACTTTCCATTTCTTTATTTCTACATCTGTTCCTAAAGGAGGTGGAACAGCACTTGTACTTGTAATTACTAGGGGTCTTGGACAAACTGTCAAAACAGAATTAAAAATGTCCTCATCAATAGAATTCATGTAAAGTCTAATCCTTGCCTTCCAAAGTGCAAACTTGGAAAGGTTGCACACTGGAGGTCTGGTGCTAGCATAGTCTTTGTTTTGTGCCATGGTTTTGTATGAAAAAAAATATAATATAAAAAGTAATAACCCTCTATAGAAGATTTATCTTATAAAGGATCTTTTGGTTCAGGTGTTAGCCTGTTCAACCAATCTGTTGATGATTCAGTTGTTGAGTAACCAACCTTGCTCTGATACCAATTGAAAGTGAGGGTAAGATCTATCTTCACTCTAGAGGGGGGTGAATAGAGTATTTTAATAATTTAATAATCTTAGGGTAAATTAATTAGGAGACCTAATGACCTCCAAACCCTTCAAAATTTTGGTGAGTGGTCCTTGGTGTCATCATAAGGCTCTGGATAAAATTTCATCTCGTTTGGAGATGATTTGGGTTGAACCATAATTAATGGCTTATATTGGGGATCACATGGGGGATCACATGTAATTGTCCACTTTTAACTAGGTTTGGGTCAATTTCTCACAATGGTCTTTGAAAGTGAGGGTAAGATCTATCTTCACTCTAGAGGGGGGTGAATAGAGTTTTAAAATAATTTACAATTAAAAACTGTAAAGCAGCAGAAGACTTAATTTATGTATATGTGTAAGGTGCTTGCAGTGAAATAAAAACTAAAGCAAGAAATAAGAAATCACACACCACACAGCAAAGTCAAACACACAGCAACCAGATGACACAAGGATCTATAGTGGTTCCCCAACAACCTGGGTACATCCACTCTTCTACCACCCTAGGTAGGAATCCACTGTAGGAATAGTTGATCAGGTGTCCCGGGCACCAATGAGCTTTTAATAAGGTGCTCAAAACCAGATCTAGATTTTTTGATAAGGTGTCTTGCCACCACTGAGTTTTGACAAGGTCTCAGAAACCAGTTTCAGAACTTTTGAAGGGAGTTTTGATAAACCCTTTTACAGGAGAGAAAGGAAAAAGAAAATAAGTTGAGTTGTTCTTCTCTGTCAATAATCTGAGAGAAGACAAGTGGAAGATGTTGCTAAAGCTCCCCCTGAGATCTGTAAGGGTTCAGGAAGGTGATCTTTGCTAGGGTGATAGGTCTTCAGTTGCTTCAGATCTCCAGCAAAAGATGATTTCAGCAGATGCAGAAATGTGTGATGTTTGGAGTCCTTGATGTATAAGCTTTTGAACACTTGAGGATTTGGAGGAGTAGAATAGCAGATGATCTCCTCCACAAAAAAGTTCCTTGTGTTCTTGAAGATTTTGACTCAGTGAATTTGTATATTCCAGAAGATGAGTTCTTGATCAGAGTATATTTTGATCTCTCTTCTGTAACTCTTTTTCTCAATCTAATAATCCTGTATATCTCTTGCCTTATTGTATTGATCTGTTATATCTTATTCAAAGACATATTCTGTAGGAGTATATAAGATTCTGACTTAGATGGTCGTTACTCAGTCATAAATGACTTCCATAATGGACAACTGTCTCTGGGGAAAGTCCTAAGTAACATTCCTTTTATCCTTCCTTGAAACTTACTTCAGATTGCTTGAAACGGCTACAAAATCCTTTGCAATAAATGCAGGAAATAAATCTGAATGAATTCCATAACTATTCTTGAATTTGAATTCTGAAAGCGTCGACCTCTCAGAAAAATCGTCGACCTGAGCTCAGCTATCGTCGACCTGAGCTCAGAGATTGGATTTATACTAGAGACAGAAAACGTCGACCTGAGCTCTACGATCGTCGACCTGAGCTCAGCGACTTGGAAAACAAATAGAGACAAAGTGTCGATCTGAGCTCGAAGATCATCGCCCTGAGTTCGACGCCTTATGGAACTGAGCTCAGAGATCGTCGACCTGAGTTCGACGAGAATTGTCTTTATCTCAGCACTGAATCCTGATCTTTGAATGGTCTTGGGGGAAGCTTCAAACCTAAGTTCTAACCCTTAGACTCATTCTAATTTGACCTTTTCGACTATACAACTAGGTCAAACCAATTTCCTAAAAACATAGTGATCCTTGCCCAAATTAGTAATAGGGTGTTCCAACAGTCTTTGTTATGAATCCTCCAGCACATCCCACACCATAGGGAGGAGTGCAGCAAACTCTGAATGTTACACCACCTCCCCCGGCCCCCACTCTGTTTCTACAGTCGGAGATGGGGCAGACTCTGACATCCATTCTGGAGGCTTTCAGGGCCTAGTAGGTTCCGGCTCCACAGCCAAACCCGGGAGCCAATTGGTTGAGCATCTTTCGATGACTTTCTCCCCCATCCTACTTGGTGACAGAGTCGGATGTACGAATAGAGGAGTGGCTTGACATCATGTACGAGATGCTGACTGCCAATGAGAGGAGAGGGTTTATTTGGTTGTCCCTTGCTTGGAGTCCCATGCCAAGAGATGGTGGAAGACAATGCTAGACACGATATTTGTAGAGAAGGAGGTTGCTAACATTACTTGGGACGAGTTCAGGGCCGCATTGTTGGAGAACTTAGTTCCACGGTCGGCAAGAGATGAGCTAGAAATAGGTTCCTGTAGTTGATGCACGACAACAAGATAGTGGTGAAGTACCACTGAGACTTTAATCATTTAGCCCGGTTTGCAGACTCCTATCAGCTGGATAAAGAAGGATACATCAAGAGGTTCTATAAGTGCCTGCGAGAGGAGTTGAGATAGGTGCTTTTGTTCATATCCGACGGGCCTATACCTCGGATACTGGAGATGGCAAAGAGGATTGAGGTAGATTGGCACACGACTCAAGGCCGGAAGAGGCCAACTGAGGATCAGGGTCTGGGAGCAAGAAATGATCAGCAAAGGGGCCGCATTGCTGATAGGAGGGATGTAAGAAGGGTAGAGGACCAACCTTGTCAAGAGTTGAGATAGGAGCTGAGGGAACTGGTGGTAATGACTCCTCAACCTCTCCAGATGCGGGAGATACAGAGACCCGGGGGTATGACAAATCCCCCGCCCGAGTGCTACAACTATCATCTGGTAGGGCATATCCGGAGAAACTTCCCTATGAGGGGGGCACCCCTACCTGCACCACCGGTTGCCCCGCCTGCTCAGCAGTTTGGAGGACGAGGACGCGGTCAAGGACGTGTATTCCACGGCGGAGATCGTAGACAAGATAGAGAGCAAATGTATGCCCTGGATCTGGCTCAACCTCGGAACCTGGAGCAAGAGATAACAGGTATGCCAGTAATTTTAAGTTCTTTTTCCTCAAAAGCTAGACTTATGGATATAGAATTGTTAGAACGAGGAAGGAAAACCATAACTAGACTTCTAAGATATTTAACTACCCCAGGCATAGTCTTCATCAGCGGCAAGCCTGCTTATATGCTATTCGATAAGGGTGTTTCTCACTCATTCGTGTCGGAAGCCTTTATAGAAGGACTAGAAGGCGTGGAGCGATTCACAGGCTTGACCATGAGGGTGCGTATACCCGACGGATCGGAGCTATTCACCTCTGCCCACGACAACATGGAGGCGGAGATCAGCGGAAAGGCATTCGAAGCACCAGCGATGATCCTAAGGATGCCAGCCTTTGATCTGATCTTAGGCATGACATGGTTGCATTGGAACCATGCCCATATCGACTGCCAGTCAAAGAGGATCACCTTGAGGCATGGGGATTCCTATGTCATCATAGAAGGTATTAGATCTACCACCCCTCTCTTGATATCATCCGTATAGGCCATCAAGGCCTACCTGCAGGGGGACAAGGTCTATAAAGTGTTGTTCGAGATGGTCGAGGCCAAGGATTTCATCTCTCGTATCCCGGTGGTGCGGGATTTTGCTGACGTGTTCCCAGAGAAGCTGTCAGGACTACCCCCACATCGGGAGAAGGACTTCCAGATACAGCTCGTGTCAGGGGCTAAGCCGACATCTAGAGCTCCTTACCGGATGGCCCCAAAGGAGTTGGTGGAGTTTCGAAGCCAGCTGCAGGAGCTAGTGGATGCCGGATTTGTCCGGCCAAGATCTTTACCATGGGGATCTCTGGTATTGTATGTCAAGAAGAAGGATGGGACGCTCTGATTATGAATTGACTACAGGGCTCTAAATAGGATTAACGGTCTGGAACACGTATCCCCTGTCGAGGATTTACGAGCTCTTTGACCAGTTGGAGGGAGCCCACTGGTTCTCAAAGTTGGATCTGAGGTTAGGTTACTACCAACTGCGCATTCAGGAGGATGATTTTCCGAAGACATCCTTCAGCAGTAGATACGGGCTGTATGAGTTTACCATGATGCCCTTCGGGCTCACGAATACGCCATCAGCTTTCATAAGCCTGATTAACCAGGTGTTCGATCCATAACTCGACGGTTTGTCATAGTATTCATAGATGACATCCTCATCTATTCAAGGACGAAGGAGGAGCATACACAACATCTGGCCTTGACTCTAGAGAAGATCAGGGGGTAACAGTTATATGCCAAGTTCAGCAAGTGTTAGTTTTGGCTGATAGAGGTGGCCTTTTTAGGCCATATTATCAGTGGAGCGGGACTGGCAGTGGACCCCGCAAAGATTCAGGAAGTGTGAGACTTTCCTCAGTTAAAGACGACCACAGATGTCCGAAGTTTCCTAGGATTGGCCGGATACTACCAGAAGTTTGTGCGGGGATTTTCTCAGATAACCTTCCCACTCACTTCTTTGACGAAGAAGGACACTCCGTTCATTTGGACGTCGCGGTGTGAAGCGGCCTTCTAGGAGTTGAAGAGATGGCTTGCGTCGGCCCCTATCCTCGCCCTTCCATCTGGGAAGGACGGCTTCCGGGTGTATGTTGATGCGTCTTTTCAGTGGATGGGTGCTCTACTAATACAGTATGGTCATGTGATAGCATACGCCTCACGGCTGCTAAAGAAGCATGAGCAGAACTACCATGTTCATGACTTGGAGATGGGGGCAGTAGTGTTCGCTCTGAATATTTGGCGGCACTACCTCTATGGTGTGCATTGCGACATATTTTTAAATCACAAGAATCTTAAATATCTTGATACGCATAAGGAGTTGAGTGTTCACCAGAGACGATGGGTGGAATTCCTATATGATTATGAGTACACGATACACTATCACCCAAGGAAGGCGAATGTGGTGACGGACGCGCTAAGCCGGAAGGCTACTACCTCAGGAGCAGGTCCTTAGCTGATGGCCCTAGAGTTGGTGCAGATGTTAGAAAAGATTCAGATATCTCTGGTGATCGAGGATCACCCAGAGCTATATTGGGAGTACCTGTCTTCATTGGTTTCCACCGACGATATTCGGGATCGTATCAGAGTTGAGTAGAGAAGGGATGATAAGTTCGAGACAGTATTTAGGACCTTGGAGGCAGGCATGGCTTAGGAATATACAGAGAGAGACGGGCTGCTATGCTTTAGGGGCAAAGTGTACATACCGGCTGGGGGCAGAATTCAGGAGGACATCATGACTGAGGCTCACTACAGCAGGTATTCGGTGCACCCAGGCATCACCAAGATGACAGCCGACCTGAAGAGGACAATGTACTGTCCGGGCATGAAGAGTGATATCACCTACTTCGTAACCCACTGTGAGGCTTTTCATATGGTGAAGGCAGACTGTAGGAACCCATCCAGATTATTGTAGCCACTTCCGGTGCCGGAGTGGAATTTCGATGACAGTGTCATGGACTTCATACATGGTCTTCCTCGGTTGCATGAGGGGAATGACTCGATATGAGTGATCGTCAATCGATTGACGAAGGTGGCCAGCTTTATACCTATCAGGAAGGATACTCCGGTGGGTGACTTGGTACGGATGTTTGTGGAGCAGTTCGTTCGGTATCATGGGGTGCCAAGGACGATAATGTCCGATCGTGATGGACGATTCACATCTAAGTAATGCAGGGCGGTTCAGGCTTATTTGGGGTCATGGTTGACTTTTAGTACCGTCTTCCACCCTCAGACTAATGGACATACAAAGAGCACCAAACGGACCCTGGAGGATTTACTGCGTTTTTGCATACTGGGCCGTGGGGAGCCATGGGAGAGACAGCTACTATATATCGAGTTCTTGTACAACAATAGCCACCAGTCTAACATCGACATGGCCCTTTATGAGGCTTTCTACAGGCGGAGATGCAAGACTCCTTTGTATTGGATCCAGGATGAGGATCTGAAGGCACTTGGCTCGGAGTTTGTCGAGGATACAGATGCTCAGGTGCGATTGATACAAGACAAGATGTTGGAGGCCCAGAGCAGGCAGGTTAAGTATTACGATGCTCGGCATCGTCAGGTAGAGTTTCAGGTAGGAGACCTGGTATTATTGAAGATCCGACCGATGCATGGAGTCTCACGGGTGCGTGGTCGAAAGAAGCTTAGTCCGAGATACATGGGGCCTTATAGGATCTTGGAACGGATTGGCCCCTTGGCTTATAGACTGGAGATGCCGTTAGAGCTAGCGGGTTTGCACGACGTATTTCACATCTTCTTCCTGAGGAGATCTCTACTTCGGCCGAAGCAGCATATTACGACTACAAATGGGCCTATAGCTTTTGATCGATCGGTGCACCTGGAGCCGATCCGGATAGATGATACTGGGATGCGGGTCTTGCTATGCAAGGTCGCGTTGGTAAAGGTATTGTTGAGGAATCATGGTCAAGAGGAGCACACATGGGAGCCACAAGATTCGATGCAACAAAAGTACCCGGAGCTTTTCAGACAGGTATTCCTTACAACCTCTCGGGATGTTCCATTTTAATTCTCATACTTTAAACATCGTAGGCCTAACTTGAATTTCGAGGATGAAATTTTTTTGTTTATGTATTAGGATTTGTAACATCCCTCAGATAACTAGACCCCTAGGAGTGGTTTTGTCATGACTAGGTCATGACAAAAACCTAGGAAGCCCAAGAAGACCAAGTGAATCTAGGAATATAGGTGAAATCACAATGATCTGCAAATAGTAGATTTCTAAACACTGAGTTAAGATGATCATGGGGATTCACCATGACTCCAAGACCCCACCACAACCTCACCAACCTATTGAAAGGTCCATTAGAGCCTTAAGGGTCCATTGGAGTCAACCTAGGGTGGCCAAGTTGACCTAGGATTATCCTAGGCCTAATTTTGGCAAGGTGCCCTAACTAAGGATAATGTGCCCCTGATGTGCCCAACCAACCTTGACGAAGGTGGTGGTGGCGGTGGCCGGCCAGGGAGGTGGTCGGGTGGCCGAGAAATGGCAATGGAATAGGCTCCAGGAGGAATGAATCTTGGTCGTCGGTTTGAGCTTGAATACAACCCAATGTCGTCCATCTCTGAGCCAAGATTCATGCTGTTGCAATTTATAATCTTTGGATTAATATATCATTTCATTTATTCTGTCACAAATAATGCTATTAATGTTTCTATTTATTAAAAATACCTAGAGGCTTAATCAGAGAAAGTGGTCAACAAGTAAATTGTATCACTATGGGTGTACATTATTATAAAATTTATTTGAACCAATTTGGGTATTAGGTTTGACTAGGGCACTCATTTTGGTGGGGTCTATACCTAGGGCTAGTTAGAGGTTTAAATGTGTGCTCCCACTTCACCACATGTCCAAATGATTTGAAATTTGGACAGGGAGTCAATCTAACCCATACCTAATTCATGTCCAAAAATGAGAATTTTTGGAGATAATTTTTCTATAGTTTTTGAAATAATTTAATAATCCTATGGTTAATTAATTAAGGGACCTAATGACCTCCAAACCCTCCCAAATTTCGGTGAGTGGTCCTTGGGGTCATCATAAGGCACTGGATTAAATTTCATCTAATGTGGAGATGATTTGGGATGAATTTTTGTAAACCCTATACTTGCCCTAAGGGGGGGTATTTAGGTCAAAGTGTTCCATATGAGTTTAAGTGGTCAAAACACCTCAACCGAGGCTAAAATTTGGGCCACTGGTTTAATATGATGCTAGACAGCCTCAAATTGAATTTGGGGTGGATTAGGGTAGATTTTCCCTAGGACCCAAGTTCAAACCCTAAGGTTGGACTTCGGAGATTTGCGAAGGTCATGGGGTGAAATGTCCTTGTATGGACTTTGTGTTTAGTCCATGTGATCCTAGGGTGGTGAAAAGCCCTAGGGAGAGATATGGTGAGATTTGGACACTTGTACACCACTTAAACCACTAGGTAAGTTTTTGGGCCCATACTGTAACATCCCATTTCCGGCTAGACCCCTAGGAGTCAGTTGGTTGTGGTAGAACCCTAGGGAGCCCAAAACTTGAAATAAATCGACCAAGAAATCGGGTCACGGGTTGGTCACGCCCGTGACCGACCCGTCACGCGCGTGACATAGGGCGTGACCACATTCGACGATCGTCGATTTCAGTTCGACGATCGTCGAACCCAAAATTTGTCACCAGACCTGTCACGCTCGTGACTCGCCATGTCACGCCCGTGACATAGGGCGTGACCACGATCGTCGGTTCCAGATCGACGGTCGTCGACCCAAAATTGGCCCCCGGGGCATGTCACGCCCGTGACCCGCCATGTCACGCCCGTGACATAGGGCGTGACACGCTCGACGATCGTCGATTCCAGTTCGACGTCGTCGAACCAGAATTAGTCACCAGGCATGTCACGCCCGTGACCCACAATGTCACGCCCGTGACATAGGGCGTGACACGCTCGACGATCGTCGATCCCAATTCGACGATCGTCGAACCCAGAATTGGCTAACCGGGCCTGTCACGCCCGTGACCTAGGTGTCACGCCCGTGACCAAGGCCGAAATGACAAGCCGGGTTAGAAATTTCGGCAACCGACGCCATAATAAATTCTGACTATGGGAATGAAAATCAAGAGTATTTAAGGGTCGTTCCCTACTTTAATTATGTTAATAATTAAGGAAAAGTGGGTCCAATAGGAAATTGCCACCTGGCAAACACCTCTTCATCTCCAACTTTTCAACTGCCATTCGTCATAACCGAAACGTCATAAGGGTGTTATTAATGGCCGCCAACGTTTCATCTCCAACGTTTCATCCCTTCCCCTCCCCATTTGTTGATCTATAAAAGATTCCTAAGAGCAGGAGGAAAAGGTTACACTCCCTCAAACTGTTTCAGACTTCCCCTTGCTGTTGAAGAATTTCCGGCGACGCCACCACCGCGCAAATGGCTTCCCGACGCTCTGCACGCCTTCAACCCGCGAACAAGGTCCTCCCCTCCCTCTTCTTCTGCGGATAGATCTTAGGAATCGTTAGGAGAGATATCGGGCTCAAAAGAGCCAGATCGGGTGAGCGTATTCGTGGTTTTCCGAAAATTTCATGGTGGCGGGTTCGCCGGAAACCGCCTCTCCGGCAGCTGTGCCGCCGCCCGACGATAGCCCTCGCCTCAACGGAGGTGGTGGTGGTGGTGGCCGGCCAGGGAGATGGCTGGATGGTCGGGAAATAGCTTGGAAAAGCTACAGGATATTAGGTTTTTAGGCCTCTTGTTCGGGCTGTTGAAGAAGATGAACAGTGGCATGAGAAATAAATTCTATTTTTAAAATAATTTCTGAATGAAAAATCTGTCTTGTTAAATAAATTGGGAAAAATAACTAGAGGCTCCTACAGGAAAAATAATTAACATAGGAAGTGTAGCCCTTGAAGTCTACTTTAATTCAAAATTAATTTCACTCGATTCGGAATCCTGGTTAGACCACAGCACCCTTTTTGGTGAGGTCTATCCAGAGGGCTGCCTTGACCTTAGAAAAATTCCCCACTCCAATTCAGTCATCCAAATGACTTGAAATTTGGGGTGTGGTCTAATCTTACATATATCTAGGTGCTATCCAAAAATGAGAATTTTTGGAGAATATCTTTCTATAGTTTTTAGAAAAATTCAATAATCCTAGCCGAATTTAATTAGATAGTTAAATAATTTCCAAACCCTCCCAAACTTTGGTGAGTGGTCCCTGGGGTCACCATAAGGTTCTGTATAATTTTCCATCTCATTTGTAGATGGTTTGGACTAGAAATGATCAATCCTAAGTTTTGCCCTAATGAGGGGTCTTAGGATAAAAGTGCACTTTTGAAGTTTGAGTGGTGAGATCGCCTCAACAGAGGCTGAGATTTTTACCACTGGCTAGTAATATTCTCTAGCACCCCCTCATGGAGTTTGAGGTGGATCGGGGTATGTTTACCCTAAGGACCAAGGCCAACCCTAAGGATGGATCTTGGTGGTTTGTGAAGGTCATGTGGTCAAATGACCTTGGATTGACCCGAAATTGGGTGAAGGGAACCATAGGGCCAATATAGTTCTCTGGATGAAATTTTAGTAAATTTGGAGACCGTTGGGATACCTGAAAATCTAACCCTAGTTTAGGGCGCAAAACTTGTAGAGAAAGGAAATGACACTAAATCACATTGAAAAGTGGTGAGATTTGAGGAAAGTGAATTATAGGGATGGTACAAGCTCTGGATATTTTTCTATGAATTTTATGTTCATTATTTTGGATACTTCCTTAAATGATTTAGTAGTTGTATGATTTGCTTAGAAAATTTATTAGGGAATACACACTCTCTGGAAAGTGATGAAATTTAAGCAGAGAACGTTTATTATGATTTTAAATCTCTGTGAATTTTTATGGGATTTTAGGAAGATTAATTCTAAGGCTCGCTTCATTAAGTATGTTTTACCTTGATTATTTGATTAAATCTTTAGTGGTGATTAGCAAGCTAGTAAAATTATGATTCTCTGCACAAAGATCTTTTATATATCATACTAATGACTAGTGATTTTTCTATAATTTTTAGATGAATAATTTCAGTACTTCCTTCATTATGTAGAATTAATATGATTATACTAAATAAATTATTTAGAGGTTAAATACTTTCTATAAAATTCTGAGAATTTGTATTTGAGGTTATTTTGCTGTTATTTAATGATCATGATTTTTGAGTAGCCATTACTTAGGAAGATCATGTAGTTCATGTTTAAAATGACCCGTGGCACGTCCTTTGAGAAAATTAAATAAATATCAGATTAATTAGGAAAATTATAAGTTTCTGGATTTAGACAAAGTATGATATGGTAGACCTCCAGTAAATATTATAGGAGATTTGGAAGATAATTTGGTGTACCTTTCCTTGGGTACCTCATATAGTTTAGGATGGTCTACATATAGTAAAGCCACAGAATTTTGATAGTTGATGGTTGGTAGGGCAAACTAGGATCGAGTTCATCATTGGGAGACTTGTTGGAATGAGGGAGTACGGGAACGACGAAAGATCGTCCATCCCGGGAAGAAGAGGAAGAGTCTTAATACTCTAGGGTTAAAACTAAAGTAACTAAAAGAGGATCGGGTTAAGGGAGATCAACCAATAATAATAAGTGCCTTGCGAAAGGGAACTTCGGGCCGTAACGCCGCCGTCTTGGTTCCTAGTGCCCCTTGAGAGCCCTTCACGGGGTATACCGGGGGCAGTCCTGGGCTAACGTAAACCATAGGAATAATAAATTAAAAGAGCAACTAGTATAACTAGGGTTGCACACACTCACTCCCCGATAGCTAGGAAAGTAGAAAAATAGGACTTGTTGCCATTCAGACAGTAGCTCTGAAGGTAGATGCACGGACAGGACTGTCCGGGGGGCCGAGGGCTCGAGGGTTGGAGTACAGATTAAAGGTGGTGGGTCTTCGGTACCTGATCGTCATTCACACCGACATCGGTACGCTGACTCGGCGGTGTGGGACACTTAGCCAAAGAAAGTCTGGAGGGTACATCCAGCAGCAGTACGCGGATACTCTAGGTTGTGTTCTTCTAGGGGCGTACGGGAGGGCTAGGCCTGGTAGTGTGGATGCCCGCCTTGGAGTGGGGGGCCCGACCCACTGTCTCCGTTTGCCACTACGGAGGTTCCTGGGAGTGAAGCTAGCTGCCCGAACAGGGGGAACTAAAGGTCTGTGCGCATAGAGTCGTGTGCGTGGGTTGCACTTGCATGAATCATGGCATAGCATATCACTACACTCATATTTGCATACAACCGACACCCCAACGTATAAATCAGTATGGGACTTTTTATACGATGGGAGCTTTGCAGAAGACCCCTTAACTTATAAGTTTGTATGGGCATTCATATAAGTTAAGGTTACATACTTACTTACTTGTTGCTTACTTACTATTCTCTAGCTGCCTTTTATACACTTTGCTATTTATTAATTGTTCTACCTATTACAACATTTATACTGTTCACCTGTTATAACTTGCTAGTTAGGTCTACCGTCACCTGCTTGACTATTCTCCACTTTTGTAGCTTCCCTTTCCTCCTCTCCGCCCGGTGCTTAGGAGCCGTGGTGGGAGGGGTAGGGGATGATAGGGCTTAGTCTTTATGACTAATGGTTTTCGAACCAAACATTGCAGGAGCTCCGGATGGGAGACAGGGACCAGCACCAGCGGAGTACGGTGCGCATGGAGGTGGGACAGTCTAGCACCGGTGCACCTGCGACCAGCTCCGTGAGTGATTAGTATTTTCTCAGCTTCCGCGATAAGTGACTTGTAGTGAGGACTCTGATGTACTGGGCTCGAGCCCATTTATCTACTTTTCTATTATATGTTTTGATGGACTGGATATGATTCACTTTTATTTACATGTTTCTGTGGACTTGTTTACATTTTTTTGTATAAATACTTCTCTCTCTTGTGATCGAAAAGGGCCGACAGAATTGGCGTTTTGTAGTGGTTGTCTTCCCGAGATGTCGGTGCCACCGCAAAGCGGCAATTCTGGGCTAAGACCCCGGTGGTTGAAAAAGAAAAAAAAAAGGGGGTCTTACACATACAACTTAGGGAATGTCTACTGGCTCATATGACTTTGGAATTGCATGACATTTTGGTAAAGGTCATCTTCATAACCATATTATCCATTGAATTATACTACATATTGTTTGGATGAGTTTACAAGAAGGTTCCTTTGAAAAGTGTACTTTCATGAGTTGTCTTTAAGAATTTTATTATGTGACTTCCTAACCTTGGGTTTGGATGATACTTAGTCAAGCTATGTTTTAGGACTATAAAAAGCCTTAAGGATTTTTCATATGAATTTTAGATCATTATATGGGGTACTTCATTCATAACCCAACAAGTTACTCCTTCTGCTTAGAGATATCTTTTGAATAAATAACTCAATGGTAACTTATGAAATTTGGTAAGTAGACCTTTAATAACATTTTTTATCTCTGCGAATTTTTGTGGAATTTTTGGAAGTCTATCTGTAGGGGTTGTTTCACAATGTGTTATTTTCCTAGTAAAATAAATTGAATTTGTTTTGGCACTATTTAAGGTTGATAAAATATAATTTTTAGTCAGAGGTCCTTTCTGATCATCCTTAAGATTCAGTAATTTTTCTACAAGTTTCTGATGATTAATTTTAGTACTTTCTTCTTATACCATAATTAATGGCTTATTATTGGATTAATTAATTTGAGGCCAAATCCTTTTTGGAAAATCATGGAATTTGGCGTACCTCCAATCATGTACGACATGTAGTATATGTTGGTCTGCATAGAGTAAAACTGCGAAAAATGTGATAGCATTTGAATTGAGCATATGGCATGGGGTTAATAGTTTGTTGGTTAGGGTAAAATGAGATTGAGTTCATCATTAGAAGATGTGATGAGTAAAATGCTGGGTTGACTAGGTGTTAGGAAGTAATGGGGATCGACGAAAGATCGTCTTCCTGTAGAGGGAGAGAGAGAAGGTCAAAACACACTAGGGTTTGATCCAGAGTAATATTAAAAGGAATCGGTTATTAATCAATAACAGTAAGTTCCTTGCAAAAGGTAGCTTTGGGCTTCGACCCATCATAGTTCATAGTGCCCTCGAGAGCCCTTCACGAGGTATGCCTTAGGCAGTCCTGGGCTAACCTAAACTGTAAGAATAATAAACTTCAAGAGTAACTAGTATAACTAGGGGTTCACTTTCACACATCCCAATTTCTCGGGAATTTAGGTTGGGTCTCACGAGTGGTATACTCAGTGGTTTTGGTGATGGGCAGGTTAGCCCGGCGAGTCGATGGCTCGGTAGATAATTGTGACGGACAGGATAGTCCGGGGAGCTTTGGCTCGATTGTTGGTTGTGACGGACGGTTTAGTCCGGGGAGCTTTGGCTCAGTGGTTGATACATCAAGATTGCATGTGCATAAATTATAAGGTGGTGGGTCTTCGGTGTTGGAGGGTCGATGCACCGACGGCAATACGTTGACTCAGCAAGTACGGTTTAACACTTCACCAAATTAAGTCTGGTTGACCAGCTGACAAAGAGTATGCAGGAGCTCCACTTAGTGCACCAGCGTCTAGGCGTACGATAGGTCTAACTGGTAGTGAAATTACCGATTTAGAGGTGGGCAAGGCCCAACCCACCGCTTTTTTTTGCCACTACGGAGGTATCCTGGGAGGTTAGGTTCCAGAAACGGGGAACTAAAGGTCTGTGTACACAGAGTCGAGTGGGTGCATTGCACTTGTATGATTCACATCATAGCATACTTACAAGACATAACATATTCATTGCATGTAACACTTGACACCTATTGTTTAAATTGGTATGGGATTCTTTATACAATAGGCCCTACAAAATGACCCCTTGGTTTATAAGCTCGTGTGAGCGTGCTTATAGGCTAAGTTTATTATTCTATGGATATATATATTGCTTGCTTGAAAACTGACACCCTATCGTATAAATTGGTATGGGACTCTTTATATGATAGGAGCCTTGCAGAAGACCCCTTAGCTTATGTGTTTGTATGGGCATTCGTATAAGTTAAGGTTACATATTTTATAATTTGTCTTACTTACTTTTATTATCGCTACCTAATTATATAGAACTTCTAGATTAGTTCCTCCGCCACCTGCTACCTTTGTTATTCTCAACCTTCATTACATTTTCTTTCCTCCTCCTCGCTCGGTGCCTAGGAGCCATGGGGGAGGGGTGGAGGATGATAGGACTTTGTCTTTAAGACTAATGGTTTTCGGACCAAATCATTTTGGGGATCGTGGAGCCCACCTTGGAGGTGCATCCCCGGAGGTCTGCACACTTGGAGACGGGACAGTCTAGTACCGGAGTTCAGACAGTTAGGATAGTGAGTCCTGTTCACTAGTCTTTGTTAAAAATTTGTTTCTGCGATAAGTGAATTGTAGTGAGGACTTTATGTATCGCGCTTGAGCCATATTTCTAGTACTTTTATTATTATTGTTGTGGACTCTACCTTCGTGGAGAATTATTGTTATATATGTGATTATTGTGGACATGTGTTAGAGTTCAAATTTCATGTACTCTCATACTTTTGCTACTATTTTGTGATCGATATGGCTAGCAGGATTGGAATTTTGTAGTGACGACCTTCCCGAGCGTGATGGTCTCAACCCAAAATGGCGGTTCTAGACCTAAGACCTCATGGTTTAAAGAAAAAAAAGGGGGTCTTACACAATTTTGGGAAGATAAACCTTGGTTGATGTCTAGTAGGTCACTTCTTAGTATTGAGTGATAGAGTGAAAAACCCCAAGGACATTAGATAGAACGGAGACCGGCGGAAGACCGCCGATTCCCCAATGATATCCTAAGTCATTAGGTTCGTTCCAGAGTAACAATGAGAGCTGGGTATGGATCATGGGTAGACATTAATAAAAGTAAGTATCCTTGCGAAAGGGAACTTTGGGCTTTCAATTCCATCTTGGTTCCTAGTGCCCCCGAGACAACTTCATTGGGCATACCCTGGGCAGTCCTGGGATTAACCCTAAATTTCTAGGAATAACAAACATTAGACAAGAGTAGTCTAATAGGCTAAGAGAACATGGTAACATTCTAACTCGTGAAGGGTTGGAGGGATTCAGAACTAAGGCATTGATGCGCAATCTCATCCTGAAGGGTTGGAGGGTTTCAGGACAGTTAGTCCTGCGAGCTGGAGGATCGAGAGTTTGATATCAGGACGGGTTGGTCCTGCGAGTTGGAGGCTCAAGAGTATGACATCAGGACGGATTTGGTCCTGCGAGCTGGAGGCTCGGGTTGAGATACCTTGCATGTGCATTGAAACAAAACTAGTAGTGGGTCATGCGGTATTGGGCCAATCATCACACCGATGACAGTACGGTGACTCTGGTGTGGTGTGAGGGTTTGAGGGGCTAGTAAGTTTTTTATACTGCGGTCTGGAGGACAATCCCCGAAAATGCACACCCGACCAAGAAAGTCTGGAAGTTGGCCAGCATTAGTACGCAGAGACTCTAGAGCCTAGGATGTGTATAGAGCTGTACGAAGATTCTAGGCTTGGTAGTGAGTATACCCGCCTAGGAAGCGAAAGCGCCCGTTCCGTTGCTGCCACAGACACAACGGTGGTACCAGAGAATGATGCTAGCTCCAAAAAGCGGGAACAAAAGGTCTGTGATCACAGAGTCATGTGTGTGAGTTGCACTTGCATGAATCATAACCTGCATAAATAACAAACTTACATATTTAGGTCATACGCACTATAGATCCTTATTATATAAATTAGTATGGGCTCTTTTTTATGATAAGTAACATTTGGAAACCTTAACTTATAAGTTTGTATGGGCATTCATATAAGTTAAGGTACTTCTGTGATGGTAGTTTAGTAGTAGTGTAGTTTACTTACTGTTCTTTACCTTACTTTACTTGCAGTACTGTTCTTACCTTTCTTTACTTGTTACAATTCTTTCTTACTTTACTTGTATTATATAGAACTGCTAGAATAGAGATATACTTGCTACTACATAATCTTTATAGATTAGTTCCACTGTCACCTACTTTCTATCTTATACCCCTTATTGTCCTCTACTTCGTCCTCCCGCACGGTGCCTAGGAGTCGCGGGGGCAACGTGTGGAGGAAATGGCTTTGTCTTTATGGCTAACGGTCGGTTGAGACTGTATCATTTTAGGAGCTCGAGGAGATGGAGCACCAGCACGACCAGCAGGACGAGGTGGCAGGACTTGAGGAGCTGATACCACCACCTACTACTACTACAGCCCGGCGTCAGGTGATGACTCGTGTACCATTGATAGATTAGCTTCTGCTTGTTTGTATTTGTGAGAGAGAGATTTGATACACATGTACAGGGCATAAGCCCTCTTCTCTTTTTGTTGTACTCATTATGGACTGCTGTTGTGTTTTTCATTTCCATATATATGATATTTACTGTGATTCTGTGGACTAGTTAGTCTTACACACTACTTGTTTTACTTCTACTCTCGATTGGCCGAATAGGTTAAATGATCGTACTAGCCGGCAGAATCGGCGTCTTGCAGTATCAACTAAACCGTGAGTTAGTGTCACCGTAAGGCGACGGTTCTTGGCAAAAGGTCGGGTTACCTCCTTGGTAAGGGGAGAGGGGTCTTACAAACTGGTATCACTTGAACAAACGATCATATGAGAAAGAAGTCCATAACACTGGGTCACCCCGCTCGAGCAATAGTTTGTGGACAAACAATGCAGTGAAAGTAATGATGTGCCCATGTGTAAAAAGTCATAAAAAATAGTTCATTTAAACAATGAGTTATGCCAATCCAATTAGGACATCACCTTAGTTTGACTTACCAAGAAGATTTTTTAGTGTATCCAAGTCTAAAATCGACCTCGGAGATAGATTGGTTAAGGTACGAGGATATCCAAATTTACTAAGGGAAGAATTTGACGCAAGAGTCACTTCTTAAGGCTTAAATTCTGATGTCCCTACTCCACCTATCGAGTGATATTATCACTTCTTACCCAAGCTGATAGGACCGCCTTAAGGAGAATTGGTGCATATAATCTATTAGTGGAATGGTAGGGTCCTCATAAAATTAACCCTCATACCGATGACTTGATTACGCGGAGACAACCACCGTGAAAAATACCAAAGATCGAATAAGAATTCAAGTCTCAGAAGAGACTCAATTTTTTTTTGGTTGGGTCACATGTTGACATTGAGAAGATTATCATAAATAGTAACCTTAAGATCTTAAGGTATATAACATATCAATAAGTCCCAATGTGGAACTCCAAGTCTAAGATTGTTAGCCCTAAGGATTGAGGCATATATAGGATGATTGCACTATGGATATAAAAGAAATTTTGCCCAAAATGTATGAGGGCTTATCCTTTTATTTATTGGGCTAAATTGGTAATGACTTAGATTTCCCTAGACCCTGTTTATAAAACATAGTGTCGCAAACATAGTGATCTTGGAGAATTGTTATTTGAACATTACCCATATGAAAATCGAGACTTATGTACAGATAATTGGTAAGATGATTAACCCTCCCTCGAAGTTGGGATATACGTAAAGGGTTTCCCGCTTGAATATATCACAACCTTAGAATAAGGAAAGTTGTCATGAGACGTTAGAAACTTTATCGAGCTTGTGAATTAGATAATCATTTGACACAACTTTAAGATATTTATGCATAATGACATGTTAGGTCCAAAGAACAAAACAAGTTGTGTAAAATCCACAAGAATTTGAACATCTGGCTATCCTAAAAAACTATAAAGACGTTTCGACGACACAAAGGTTCTATGTATAACTAAAGGAGTGTTTTATCTTAACAAAACACGTTCCTAGATGCTTTAACACGAGAATGACAACCTAAGACATAAACTCAGGTGACCCTACGATCCATTACTCAAACTGGTAGGACTTCTTTAAGGAGATTTGAGACCGCAAACTAAGCTCGCGTGGGGGTGGCCCAAGGTTTTTGCGGACTACTTCTCTTTCGATCGAGGTTTCCTCTGTTACCACTTGTAAGGCCACATTTTTTTTCTTTTTCAAACCTCCGGGGTCTTATGCCCAGAATTGCCGTTTTGCGGTGGCACTGACACTCGGGAAGGCCACCACTACAAAACACCAATTCTGCTGGTCTTTTCGATTACAAAAGAGAGAGAAGTAAATATAAACTGAATATAATCAAGTCCACAGAATCATATATAAATGAAAAAAAAAGAGTACTGCAATAAAACAGTACAAACGAAATATAAACGGGCTCAAGCCCTGATAGTTTTAACTTCAAGACAACCTAAACACCTAGAGGTGGGGTGAATAGGTTCTTTTCCTTGTTTTAAACTAAGGCAAAATATAGCTTCAATTCTTTAAGACAAATCTCAAATCCCTACAGTTAACACAGCACATGCAATCACAGAATCTAAAATAAGACAAGCATCACAGATTGCACATAGATTTATAGTGGTTCCCCAAGGTCTGGGTACATCCACTTTCTTCCTTCACCTATCTAGCAGTGTGTTAGATTCGGCCTAACTTCTTCCTTCTTCTCAGATCCATAGATCTTACAGCTCAGAACCCTGAAAGGTTCCTATAACTCAGGCTAACAGCCCTACCTCAGCCTTGCCATAAGGCCTATAACTCAGAGAATTAATTCTCCTACACTCAGGCTCAATCAGCCTTACCTCAGCCTTGCCACAAGGCCTACAACTCAGAGAACAAATTCTCCTACACTCAGGCTCAATCAGCCTTACCACTCAGAGATCAAAATCTCCTACACTCAGCCTTTATAACACAGGCTTACAACTCAGATCTTTGAAAAGATCCTACAGAATTTGATGAGTAATTTGATGATCTCTTACCCTTGTTGAGAGAGAAAGGATAAGAGGATTCTTGATCAGCTTCTTGATGAGACTGATGACTGAAATCAACCTGATCTTAGCTTTCTTCAAAGCTTCTTGAATCTGAACATAGTTGGGTTGATCTCCCTTGAAGTTGACTGATTGCCAGCATCCTTCTTGGATTCCAGATATGGATCTGGATCTTCTTAGTAGATTAGTTCTGGATCTACTTCTTAAGAGACTTGTGATTGTCTCCTTCTTGACCTCAAAATAGCTGGAGCTCTCTATCCCCAATTCCCATGAATTTTCTTCTAAATTCTGGAATGAATTCTTCTTAGACAAAATCTGAGTGGATGAACACTTCAGAATGTCTTCTTAGATCTTCTCACGAAGATCTTCTTCTGTGACTTGCACTTTCTTGATCAGAGATCAATCTCACAATAGTTGTGTTAGTTGTGTGTCAATTCCTCTATATTTCTTCTTATGAATCCATCTATATATAGACTTCATCCATGGTAACCGGCTGATCCGGTTTCTAACTAACTTCTGACAAGTCTGACAGCTTTAGTAAATATGTTGTAACTCACACCTGTCAAGTCCTCAAACAGTTTTTGAGCCTTTTTCTCTGTCAGCAAAGCGTTGA
The DNA here is from genome assembly GCA_039513925.1 of Platanthera zijinensis. Classification (NCBI taxonomy): domain Eukaryota; kingdom Viridiplantae; phylum Streptophyta; class Magnoliopsida; order Asparagales; family Orchidaceae; genus Platanthera; species Platanthera zijinensis. The sequence goes on from CM077092.1 coordinate 166,209,603, forward strand.
GACTGACTGTCATTATGTGTCGAGACAAACTGTCAATATATGTCAACACATGTAACTTAAGTGTCGACACCGACTTTGGTTGTGTCGACATAGCTGCCTTGATGTCGACACAGCTTCTTGACACTGCATCTTGAGAATGTGTCGACATAGATTATTTGTGTCGACACAATCACTTCTTCACTCTACAGCACTCGACATTATTGAAACTCTGCTGAGTGTCGACACAAGTCTTGTGTGTCGACACAGTTGATGTAGACAAAGAATTCTGTGTGTCGACACTGCCTTCAGGTGTCGACACAGTTGATGTCGACTCTGATTTTGTGTGTCGACACTGCCTCCCGGTGTCAACACATTTGATGTCGACTATAATCTTCTGTGTGTCGACACATTTTCTTCCGATGTCAACACTGCTTCCCCAAGTGTTGACACAAGCTTGCTTAAGTGTCGACACATGGACTTAGAAACTTTTCTCTGCATTTTAGCCAATACTTAACCTGCAAATATAAACTCAAAATAACATCAAATACACCTTGATGTATATCATTGAGCTAAGTGAGGCTTCTCCAAATCAGGTACACATTTTCCAATATACCCAACAATCTCCCCCTATTTGGAGAGTCATAACCCTTTTGTCAATGATATACACCACTTATGATAAATAAATATGATGATGTGTATAAACATTATTTAACAGGGTAACTTATAAACAAAACAAATAATCATAATCACATCACAGAATAAAGATGCAAATTAAATGAACATGGAACAATGTTTTATTTATCATATCAAAAAGTTTATTAACACTTGATTACATAGATTTCTTTAAAAACTAAGAATTATATAGTTCTTTGAAAAAGCTAGTAAAACTAAACTAAGGCTGGACTGGCTCCTTGATGACTATTCCTTTCCCTCATTTAATCTGAGCCTGCACAGAAGGTTCTGTATCTTCAATGTGCTTCTTGCCTTTCAACTCAGCCTTCTTTTGTTCAGCCTTAATCCTTTGCCCTTCAAAATAATGAAAAGGCTTAAGGAAATACTTGCTAGGCTCCTGTGCATCAGGAGGTAGCTTCCCAATCTTGGCCTTCCTTCTGTATTGAACTATGGCTTCTTTCCTAGCCTTATACTTCTGCCACTCCTGCTCATTGTACCATTTACCCCTTTCATGAACTTGGTCTTTTACAGCTTTCCAGGCAATTAATATGATATTTCTAAAAGTGGGGCTCCATTGCTCAAAATCAGGTTTTAACTCTGCCTGCTCTCTAAATCTTTTCTTTGATAATTGAGCATCTTGCTGAGCTTTTAGACCAGCTTCTAGCATATCTACCTTTTCAATAATAACATTAGTAACTGGTTGAGGAGGGCTGTACATAGACTGAACTTGTTGATTTATCATCTCAAGATCTGCAGGGGGTAAATAACTTGGGCAACCTCAGCTTGATCACCTTCAAGTTAAGCTGGTTGCACACCTGACTCAGCCACATTATCATCATCACATAAGGGTGGATATCCCAGAGTGGCTCTAATGCTGTTGGTTACCCATTTGGCATGATCAGAGCCTGCATATACTAACACTCTCTCCCCCTTTATGACTTCTCTGGCCACATGTTCTCTCAAATCATCTTTCTGAAATCTGATTTGCTCATCTAGGTAATTGATACCATCTTTAAAGAATGTCTTTAACTTTTGAAGCTTATCAGAAATTGTTTGCTGTGAAGTAGTAATAGCTGTCTTAAAGGAATCCAATGCTTCTTGTAGCTTCTTATCAAATTCTTCTTTCTCCTTAGTCATTGCAATAACTGTATTACTTACTTCAGTGACTATCTCATTGTGAGATTCAGTCAGATTCTCATTCATTCTTATTTGATTTTCAAGGACATGGCCTTGTTTGATAGCAATATCATCCACTTGTTTCTTTATTTCTGCCTGTTGCTTTGTTAGAAATACCACAGCATTGCCCCCTTTGTGGAAGCAATCTGTCATCTCTTTCTTATTCTGTTTGACCTCAAATCTGATTGACTTTATGTCTTGGGCTAGATCAAATTGAAGAGCCTTATGGCTTTCATCCACATATTTTTCAAGAGCCAATCTCTGCTCATCAAATTTGACCTATAAATCAACCAAATATTTGCTGTAATCAGTCTCAGGAGCTTGTTGTGAAGTAGTATCTTGTAAAGCCTTCTTATAGTTCTGGCTTCTCCTCTTAAAAACCATCAGTTTTCTTTTCTTTAAACTTGTTATTTCCTCATCCCCTGAATCAGTGGAACTATAAACATTTACTCTTTCTTTGGGACTTGGAGGCATCTCCTTTTCAGTCCTAAGTTCCACCTTCTCAAGGTTAACTTGCTCCCCCTCAATATCTGCTTACTCCCCCTCAATCCTTACTTGCTTCTCTTTATCCACTGCTCCCTTAATGTCAGGAAACAAATCTTCCAGAGTGAACTCTTATTGATTGTAAACTGGTGATACAGCTATCTCAGGAGCATCAGCAACTACAAATGTATCCTCCATGATCACATCTAGTTCTGGACTGTTGACATGAGGTATTTCAAGAATAGATTGTGAACTCATTTCACTTGCCAAGTGAATGTGTTCTTCCCCTTGTCCTTGTGCAGAATGTTGCTCCCCCTGTAACTGTGCAGTAACTGACTCCCCCTGCACTTGTGCATTCTCAGCATTGTCCTGTATTTGTACACTTTTTAGCTCCCCCTGCACTTGTGCACTAACTGTGTCCTTCTGCACTTGTGCTATCTCTGTAATGTCATGTACTGGCGAATTTGATACAGTCTCCACATCAGGTATGTCCTTTGAGATGACCCTATCCCATCTAGATATTATCCGGATATCCATCCTTCTCATATGATTTATCTTAGTTCCTGGAAGTTGATGCATTACCTCTGGAATTGCTCCAGCCAGGTATAAGCTCATTAATCTAGCCAAATTAGGCTTTTTGATTCCTTCTTTTATCTTCTCAAACAGAACTGCAGACCAGTCTGTATTAATCTTATAAGTTATCCTTGTCATTAGACTGAACATAAAGGCAGATAGCATATCATGTCCTCCTGGTTTACACAAAATTACCTTTCCTACTACTTCAGATAGAAACTTTCCTTGTTGATTCATCCCTTTTCTGTTGATTGCTGCTCCAATCTTCATGGATGGATCCAATCCACACCACTGAAGGGCCTCCCTTGTCTTTGAGGCTGGGACCTCTTCTTCATCCTGGATTCTTGGAAGGTGAAGAATCTTTCTTAAACTCTTCAGAGTAAGTTTGACTTTATTACCATGAACTGTCGATTTTATCTTCAGTCCAGTGGAATCCACTGTTGCAGCTGCATAGAATTCAAATACTTCTTTCTTCCAGATCTTTGTAGGTTCAGAAACAAAAAACTCTAACCTAGAATTAGTAAATAGGGTAATGACCCCTTTAATCTCTATCGCCGCATCATCAAAAGCATTGTGCACCAGCTCGTAGCCTTCGTTAATGTTATCTTCAATCTTTGGTGCCATTGGAATGGAGAGAAATCTTGAATTAAGAGAAGAGAGTTTGTCGACACAAGGGTTTAGTCTCGAAAATTTTGTGAGCGTGTCGATAGAATATGTTCTCGACCTATTTATACCCTTTCAAACAAAGGAGGTCAAAAGGCGGGCAAAAACTGTCTAAATGTGTCGACACTGTTGGAAAGTGTCGACACATACTTTTGTTGTCTCGACCATGGCGATAACTACTATGTGTCGACATCAATTGATGATATGTCGACACTGGACATATTTAGTAGACAATCAGAAATTCTGTGTCGACTCTTATTGCAAGTGTCGACATAATTTCTGGAAGTGTCGACACCATTACTCTGGTTGTGTCGACACCACGATACTGTGTCGACACAATTTCCCTGAATTGTCGACACAAATCCTCTGTGTCGACACATTATTACTGAATGTGTCAACACAATTTTACTTAGCAACTTATGTTAATCTAACATATGGTAACCATTCCTAATTCAATTTTAAATCTATTGAATTTAGTTTCATCTAGAGGCTTAGTAAATACATCTGCAATTTGATAATCTGTCTTAACAAACTCTAGTGAAATGTCCTCTTTCTCTACATGTTCTCTGAGAAAATGGTATCTTATTTCTATATGCTTAGTCATACTATGTGAAACAGGATTATTAGCAATAAAAATAGCACTAGTAGAATCACAAAACAAAGGTGTTCTACTTACCTGAATACCATAGTCTTTTAGCTGGTGTTGAATCCACAACAGTTGTGCACAGCAACTTCTTGCTGCCATATATTCAGACTCAGCTATGGATATTACCACACTAGTCTGCATCTTACTGCTCCAAGATATCAATCTTCCTTCTAGGAATTGACATGTATCTGCAGTACTTTTCTTATCTTCTTTACAACCTGCAAAGTCTGCATCTGAATAGCCTGTTAGTAGAAAATCTCCATTCCTTGGGTACCAAAGGCATAGATTAGGTGTGCCCTTTAGGTATCTAAAAATCCTTTTTACTGTAGTATAATGAGATTCTTTTGGGCATGATTGGTACCTAGCACAGACACATGTTGCATACATAATGTCTGGTCTACTAGTAGTGAGATATAATAGAGAGATAATTATTCCTCTATACAAAGACTCATCTACAGGTTTACCTGCATCAACTTTGCATATAGGCATACTTGTTCCCATAGGAGTTCTCATGGTGGAGGATGATTCCATACCATACTTCTTAATTAACTCCTTGGTGAAGTTAGACTGGGATATGGTCAACTCATCATCAGCCTGTCTTACTTGGAGTCCCAAGAAGAACTTAAGTTCCCCCATACTGCTCATTTCAAACTTCCCTTGCATAAGTTTAGCAAACTTCTTGCAAAGGTTGTTTTCAGTAGATCCAAAAATTATGTCATCTACATAAATCTGAACTAAGATTATCTTACCTTTTGATTCCCTTAGGAATAGAGTTTTGTCTATTTTCCCTCTTGAGAATTTGTTCTCAATAAGGAAAGTAGACAGGGTTTCATACCAAGCCCTTGGGGCTTGCTTTAACCCATACAAAGCTTTCCTAAGTCTATAAACATAATCAGGTTTGAGAGAATCTACAAAACCTGAAGGCTGCTCTATATAGACTTCTTCTTTTAGATTTCCATTCAGAAATGTTGATTTTACATCCATTTAGAATACTTTGAATCCTTGATATGCTGCATAGGCAAGGAACATTCTAATGGCTTCTAGTCTTGCTACTGGGGCAAAGGTTTGATCAAAGTCAATACCCTCTTCCTGACTGTATCCTTTTGCAACAAGTCTTGCTTTGTTCTTCACAATGATTCCATTCTCATCCAATTTGTTCCTAAAGATCCAATTTGTTCCAATGATGTTGTGGTCTCTTGGTTTAGGAACTAACTCCCAGACATTGCATCTTCTGTACTGATTCAGCTCCTCTTGCATAGCATTAATCCAATGTGGGTCTAGGATAGCTTCTTCAAATTTCTTTTGCCCCAGTTGAGATAAGAAGCTTGTGCATAGCACTATGTTCAAGTTCCTGCTTCTGGTTTGCACTCCATGTCTTAGATCACCAATTATCTGATTTGTTGGATGATCCTTTAAGTGTCTAACAGTTGGAGGTAGACTGTCTTCTAGTTGAACACCTCCAGTCTCTTCAATATGTTGTACCTCTTGATGTACTTCAGTATCTAGAGAGTCCTGTACTCCCCCAGGATAGTAGCCACCATTTTCCATTTGTTGATCTGCAGTTGAATCTTCTGCAATGGAAATCTTGTCCATTCTCTCATTTATACCTGTTGGGTTGCATGAACTACAAGGCAACTCACTATTGATTAATCTAGTTTCATCAAATACAACATGTACAGATTCTTCTATAACCTGAGTAATCAAGTTGTAGACTCTATAAGCCTTACTATTGTTGTTGTACCCAACAAATATCCCATCTTGGGATTTGACAGTAAACTTAGTTAGATAAGACTTGTCATTGTTATGGATATAGCACTTGCAACCAAAGATTCTAAAATAGGATAAATTTGGTTTTCTACCGTTCATGATCTCATAGGGAGTCTTTTTGTGGCACTTGTGATAGAAGCCCTGTTGATCACATGACATGCAGTATTTACTGCCTCAGCCAAGAACTATTCTGGGAGAGAAGTGTCACTCAATAGAGTTCTACCAGCCTCAATCAATGTTCTATTCTTCCTTTCAGCAATACTATTTTGCTGTGGTGTTCTAGGTGAGGAGAATTCTTGGAAAATCCCGAATTCTTCACACAGTCTTTTCATACTTTCAGATTGAAATTCAGTGTCATGGTCACTTCTGATTTTGACCACTGTACTGTCCAGTTCATTCTGAATTTGTTTGACAAAACTATGTAAAACACTTGGGGTTTCTGATTTTTGTCTCAGAAAGAACACCCAGGAATATCTAAAATAGTCATCTACCACCACAAAAGTGTAGACCTTCCTACCTAGACTATGAACTGGCATAGGACCAAAAAGATCCATATGTAAGAGGTATAGACACCTCACTGAATCCTTGTTTTAAGGGCTATGAAAGGAGGATTTTGTCTGCTTGCCTTTTTAACAAGCTGAGCATATCCCATCCTTTATACACTTAACTTGAGGACCATTCCTCACTAACTCTTTGCTAAAGAGTTGGTCAATTGTTTTGTAGTTAAAATGGGCCAGCCTCTTGTGCCATTTTACATAATGAGAGGCTCTCTCATCAGCTACAAGACAAATAGGAGAACCTTTGTTCTCACACTCAAAATTAAGACAGTACACATTCCTCTTCCCATATTCTGTCAAAATTATCTTTTGATCACTTGACCCTTTGATATGACATCCATTCTTAACAAATGAAATGTCATATCCTAAATCACTAAGTTGATTTATGCTTATAAGGTTGTATTTCAAACCCTTCACATAGGCCACTTGAGTGATAGTAATCTGGTTACTAGAAATGTTACCAAACCCTTTGATGATACCTTTTTCAGAGCCACCAAAGATTACTTTAGGCCCATTTATGATAGGCAAGTACTCCTTCAGCAATCCCTTTGTTCCAGTCATGTGCCTAGAACATCCACTGTCCATGTACCATATAGGGGTATGGTGACTTGGACTCACCTGCAATAAAGAATTACCTTCCCTTAGAACCCAAGTAAGTCTTGGGTCCTTAGTTAAAGTTAGCTTCATACTTTCCAACTCTACCTGCTGCTCTTCTAACAGGCAGACTATTATTCTTCCTGACACTAGTGTTGTGCCAGCAATCTATGGCATAATGACCTGTCTTGCCACAACACCAGCATTCATACTTGTTATATCTATTTTTAGATACATCAACTCTTTTGTATTGTGCTGGTACTGCTGCAGTTACACCCACTGTTTTCTTAAAAACATAGGGTTTATGAACATGGGCTGCCTTATTGACATAAGCACCATAGTCATTCAGAACTTTAGTCTTACTATGACCTTGAGTATTCTCAAAGTCATACATGTTAGAAGGCTCATGCACCTTTCTAAAAACTATGGGGACTTTAAAATTCAGTGGCTTGACTGAGGCTTTGCCTTTTATCTTGAATTGGACAGCCCTGGTGTTACCCTTAAAGCTTATTCTAGCCTTACCCTTTTGAGCCACAAACTCATCTATTAAAGGTAAAACTGATTTTGGCTTGGAATAACAAGCCACCAAATCTTTGTCCTTTTGAAGTTTGACTTCCAGAATTTTAATTAGATCATTTTTGTATATGATTATGCCCATCTGAATAACAGTTATAGTTTTCGGTTTGGCAATCTCATTCAATTTTTGATCTAATTCTTTCTCTAAGTCAGATGCAGTCATCTTAAGATCTGTAATATCCTTAGCCTGAGTTTTGTCCAGGTTCTTACTTTTCTCTAGTGCCTACAACAATTCATCTATCAACTGATGAATATCTCCTTCAGATTCAGACCCATCCACATTACTTGATGTAGATGTAGCTGACTCTGTACCAGTGCTACAATAAGAATTTCTAGAAATACATTATACCTTGCTAGGACCAGGCTGATCCTGGCACTTGTCTTCTTCTGATACAGCCATTAGTCCCATACACTGATGGTCTTCTTGATCATAGATAGAGTTCCGCAATTGCATAAACTCTTCTTCTTCATCAGCTGCATAAAGACCAATGTATGCCTCAGCTTCAGATTCAGACTCTGAAGTTGATTGGTCTGTCAAGCTTTTCTCCTTCTTAGCAACAAAGGATTTCTCCTTCTTGCTCTTTTGCTGAGTCTTCCTTTTATCAGCAGACTCCTTTCTTTTATCAGGACACTCAGCCACCACATGTCCAGGTTTATTACAGCAATAGCAAACTATCTTTGATGTTGTAGATTTGCTAGGCTTTTACCTGCTTCTGTCCTTCCTGGATGACTTACTCTTTTGATAATAGACATCAACTGGCTGTGATGTTAAGGGCCAAGATTTCCACTGCTTCTTCTTCAAGAATATCTGAAACGGCCTTATAAAGGCAGCAAAATCTGCATCTGAATCACTGTTATCTGAATTTTGGTTGTCTGAATTATCTGAGGTAATTTCAGCAACTTCCCTAGGAGGTGATGGAGACATCCTCCTATTCTTTCTAGTGTCTTTAACCTTGAAGGCCACGGACTTTTCTCTATGCTCCCCTTTTGCATTTCTTTCTTCCTCTTTTCTAGTCATTAGTTGCATTTCATAAGACAGCAACTTTCCAAATAAAGTTGGAGGTGAAATATCTGCAAGCTTGGCCACTTCCCTAATAGCACAAATCTTGGTGTCCCAATCCTTTGTCAAGGATCTTAGGAATTTGTCATTCAGTTCATATGTACTGAAGACCCTTCCATAAGACATCAACTCATTTACTATTCTATAGAACTTCTTATAGCATTCAGATATGCTATCTGACTTCCCTTGTCTGTAGCTTTCATACTCCTGATTTAGCATAGACTTTCTATCTTGTCTAACTTCTTCAGATCCCTCTATGTAGACTATCAAGGTGTCCCACATTTCCTTGGAGGTCTTGTAGTGAATCAAATTCTTAAAGGTTGAATCATCTATGGCACTTACTATGATATTCTGGGCTCTTTTATCCATAGTTGCCAGGATAATCTCATCCTTAGTCATCTCAGAAAAATCCTTGGGAGTTCTTTGATTTGTATCTAGAACAGACACATTCATTGGGATATAAGGACCTTCTTTTACTGTAATATAGATCCTTGGGTCAGAAGCCTCCATAAACAACCTGACTCTTTCTTTTCATATACCAAATATCTCCTTCCTGCAGATGGGTAGTTTCATAGAACCTAGTTCCTTATGATTCTCTCCAGAACTCATTTTCTTGATTCTTGATTCTGCCTTTGGGATCTAACTCAGACTGTTAAGTCCTTCTTTGAGAAACCTCCCTCTGATACCACTTGATAGTTTTAACTTCAAGATAACCTAAACACCAAGAGGGGGGTGAATAGGTTCTTTTCCTTGTTTTAAACTAAGGCAGAATATAGCTTCAATTCTTTAAGACAAATCTCAAATCCCTACAGTTAACACAACACATGCAATCACAGAATCTAAAATAACACAAGCATCACAGATTACACATAGATTTATAGTGGTTCCCCAAGGTCTGGGTACATCCACTTCCCCCTTCACCTATCTAGCAGTGTGTTAGATTCGGCCTAACTTCTTCCTTCTTCTCAGATCCACAGATCTTACAGCTCAGAACCCTGAAAGGTTCCTACACCTCAGGCTAACAGCCCTACCTCAGCCTTGCCAGAAGGCCTACAACTCAGAGAACCAATTCTCCTACACTCAGGCTCAATCAGCCTTACCTCAGCCTTGCCACAAGGCCTACAACTCAGAGAACAAATTCTCCTACACTCAGGCTCAATCAGCCTTACCACTCAGAGATCAAAATCTACTACACTCAGCCTTTATAACACATGCTTACAACTTAGATCTTTGAAAAGATCCTACAGAATTTGATAAATAATTTGATGGTCTCTTACCCTTGTTGAGAGAGAAAGGATAAGAGGATTCTTGATCAGCTTCTTGATGAGACTGATGACTGAAATCAACCTGATCTTAGCTTTCTTCAAAGCTTCTTGAATCTGAACTTAGTTGGGTTGATCTCCCTTGAAGTTGACTGACTGCCAGCTTCCTTCTTGGATTCCAGATATGGATCTTGATCTTCTTAGTAGATTAGTTCTAGATCTACTTCTTAAGAGACTTGTGATTGTCTCCTTCTTGACCTCAAAATAGCTGGAGCTCTCTCTCCCCAATTCCTTTGAAGTTTCTTCTGAATTATGGAATGAATTCTTCTTAGACAAAATCTGAGTGGATGAACACTTCAAAATGTCTTCTTAGATCTTCTCATGAAGATCTTCTTCTGTGAATTGCACTTTCTTGATCAGAGAACAATCTCACAATAGTTGTGTTAGTTGTGTGTCAATTCCTCTATATTTCTTCTTCTGAATCCATCTATATATAGACTTCATCCATGGTAATCGGCTGATCCGGTTTCTAACTAACTTCTGATAAGTCTGGCAGCTTAAGTAAATCTGTTGTAACTCACAGCTGTCAAGTCCTGAAACAATTCTTGAGCCTTTGTCTCTGTCAGTAAAGCGTCGAGTCTGACTGTCATTATGTGTCGAGACAAACTGTCAATATGTGTCGACACATGTAACTTAAGTGTCGACAGAGACTTTGGTGGTGTCGACATAGCTGCCTTGATGTCGACACAGCTTCTTGACACTATATCTTGAGAATGTGTCGACATAGATTATTTGTGTCGACACAATCACTTCTTCACTCTACAGCACTCGACATTGTTGAAACTCTGCTGAGTGTCGACACAAGTCCTGTGTGTCGATATAGTTGATGTAGACTAAGAATCTGTGTGTCGACACTGCCTTTAGGGGTCGACACAGTTGATGTTGACTCTGTTTCTGTGTGTCGACACTGCCTCCCAGTGTCGACACATTTGATGTCGACTATAATCTTCTGTGTGTCGACACATTTTCTTCTGATTTCAACACTGCTTCCCCAAGTGTCGACACAGGCTTGCTTAAGTGTCGACACATGGACTTAGAAACTTTTCTCTACATTTTAGCAAATACTTAACCTGCACATATAAACTAAAAATAACATCAAATAAACCTTGATGTATTTCATTGAGCTAAGTGAGGCTTCTCCAAATCAGGTACACATTTTCCAATGTACCCAACAAGACCGGTACATCAGAGTCCTCACTACATATCACTGATTGCGGAAGCTATAAGAAAGACTAATCACTCACGGAGCTGGTCACTGGTGCTCCGGAACTAGACTGGTCCACCTCCATGCGCACCGTACTCCGCTGGTTCTAGTCCCTGGGCTGCTGGTCCCTGTCTCCCATCCAGAGCTCCTGTAATGTTGTGGTCTGAAAACCATTAGTCATAAAGACTAAGTCCTATCATCCCCTACCCCTTCCCCCATGGCTCCTAGGCACCGAGCGGAGAGGAGGAAAGGGAAGCTATAAAGGTAGAGAGTAGCAAAACAGATGATAGTGGAACTAATATAGTAGTTATATATATTGTATAAACAGCTAAAGTAGAAAGGTACAAACTAGCAGTTCTACAATAGTGAGCATTAAAGTAAACAAGTAGAGTAGGCAGCATATGTAACAAAGACAAGGTAAGAAATAAGTAACCTTAACTTATATGAATGTCCATACAAACTTATAAGTTAAGGGGTCTTCTGCAAGGCTCCCATCATATAAAAAGTCTCATACCGATTTATATGTTGGGGTGTCGGTTGTATGCAAATATGAGTGTAGTGAAATGCTATGTCATGATTCATGCAAGTGCAACTCACGCACACGACTCTATGCGCACAGACCTTTAGTTCCCCCTATTTAGGCAGCTAGCTTCACTCCTAGGAACCTCCGTAGTGGCAAACGGAGACAGTTGGTCGGGCCCCCCACTCCTAGGCGGGTATCCACACTACCGGGCCTAGCCCTTCCGTACGCCCCTAGAAGAACACAACCTAGAGTATCTGCATACTAGTGCTGGCTATATGCACTAGAATTTCTTTGGCTAAGTGTCCCACACCGCCGAGTCAACGTATCGACGTCGGTGTGAACGATCGTCCAATACCGAAGACCCGCCACCTTATTCTGTATCCAAACCTCGAGCCACCGGCTCCACGGACTATCTCGTTCGTGCATCTACCTTCCCAACCTACCGTCCGGATGGAAATCAAACCAACCAAATCAACCTCCCGAGCTACTGGGGTGTGTGAAAGTGAAACTCTAGTTATACTAGTTGCACTTTTAGTTTATTATTCTTACGGTTTATGTTAGCCCAGGATTGCCCAAGGTATTCCCCGTGAAGGGCTCTCGAGGGCATTAGGAACTACGATGGGCTGAAGCTAAAAGCTCCCTTTCGCACGGCACTTACTATTATTAGTTGCTACTCAGTTCCCAATCCCTTAAATGTTATATTGGATCTAACCTTAGTGTATTTGACACTTTCTCTCCTACAGGGGAGACGATGTTTCGTCGTCCCCGAGGACCTCTAAGCACTAGCCAGACTTCCCACTCACCATCATGACTCCCGTTAATAACCCCATTTCACTTACCAGACCAATACACTAATATCCCATCTCCCTAAGTTCATTTTGCACCATAATATGATTCATGCAGTTTTTACTAAATGCAGACCATCCTAAGCTATATGATGTACAGTGGGAAGTGCTCAAAATATTTATTCAAATGTCATAAGTTATTTACTGGGAGTCTATCATGACATGATCGGGCTATATCCAGTAATTCACAATTTTCCTAATTTGTTTGATATTTAATTAATTTCTTTCCAAACTAATCTATGCTTGAATTGAACATGATGTACAATATTTTCTCAAGTAATGACCACCAAAAATTTATGAACACTAAATAACAAAGAATTAACAAAACATATCAAATTCCATAATTTTCCTTAAATGTTTTGGCTTTTAATTAATTAATCCAATGTAATTCCAACAATCATGGATAAAGAAGGAAGAACTGCAATTTATAATTAGAAAATTATAGAAAAATTACAAAATCTTAAGGTGACCAAATAGAACCTCTGAGCAAATATCATAATTTTTCAAGCCTACTAAGTACCAAAATTAATTCAAATTGTCTTACATGGAAAATATCACTTTGTGAAGAAACCCATACCACAAAACTTCCAAAAATTCCACAAAAATTTATAAAGCTTTATAACATCATAAAAGGTCCTCTAACTTAATTTCATAAGATTCCAGTGAGTGGTTAACACATAAGAAATTCCTAAGTAGATAGTACAATTTGATGGTTTGTAAAAGAAGTACTATATTTATTGATCTAAAATTCATAACAGAATTTTCAGATATGAATATCACTATGAAAACACTCCTACCAAAGTTTCACTAAGAATCAAGGTCATATGACCCATTATACAATTCCTAGGGTGTAAAGACCTAAATACTTATTAAGTGGTTTATGTGGCGTATTTATGTCCAAATACTACCTAATCACTTCTTTGGGCATTTCACCACCCAACAATTATTTGTACCAAATACCAAGTCCATACAAAGACATATCACCCTATGTCCTTCACCCCCCCCCCCCAGTCCAATCTTAGGGTTTGAACTAGGGTCCTAGGTCTAACCCACCCCAATCCATCTGAAACTCCATGAGAGGGTGTTTTAGCTGACAATGGCAGCTCTGGCCAGGGTCCCAACACATTTGGGTGAGAATTGGCTCCTCCATGCCCCAAATACTATTTGCCCTAATTTACCCCTAAGGAGACCAAACTTTGGTCACACCAAAACCTATTTAAGTCTAACCCAATTAGGCTGAGATTTTTCTCAGGGTCAAACAATGACCCTAAGAGTCATCCACCAAAATCTTGGTGGGTTTAGATGTCATTAAACCCCTAAAATAATTCATAAATGGTTTCTCAAATTTTTACAAAAACTATTGGACAAAGTTTTCCCAAAAATTCTCATTTTGGGATATGTTCTAGTAACACCCATCCAAAATTTCAAGTCATTTGGATGGCTGGATTGGTAAGGGAACTCAAAATACTATCTGGTCTAGCCTAGGTATAGACCCCACCAAAATTGGTGTTGTGGTCAAACCACTTACCCAAATGGATTCAAACAAATTTTAAGTTAACCTAGACTTCACGGGCTACAACTTTAATGTTTGCCATCTTTCCTGTAGAGGGGCCACGTATTTTAAATATTTAATTTAAAACCACCCAATAAACAGGCAGAAATTAGAAAAATAGGAATTAATAACTAAAACCAACACGAATCTTAAAGCAAGATCTAAGGGCCCTGGAATTGTCTTCTTCCTCAGCCAAAGTCAACGATTGCTTCATCATGGAGCAACTTCCAAGTGATGTCGCCGGCCATCCAGCCACCTCCCTGGCCGGCCACCGCCACCGCCACCTCTGTTGAGGTGGTTGCTATCTCCAGGCGGCGGCAAAGACGCCAGAGGGGCGGAATCCGGCGAACCCGACCCTTAATTTTTCACAGAAACGGTGATTTTCCATTACCTGATCTGCTCAACTGAGACCGATCCTTAACCCTAAAGAATGCTACGATCTACCCTTAGAGAGAGAGGAGGGGAGGACCTTGTTTGCAGGCTGGAGGCGTACCGATCGACGGAAAGCCGTTGGTCGTGGAGGTGTCGTCGACGCTCTGCAACAGCACAATGAAGTCTCTTGTCTCCTTCGTGCAAGGTGTGGAAACGAATTCTTGGAGTCTAGTAAAGCTTTTAAATCAATAAAATGGGGGAGGGGAGGGGTCTAGCTGGTGGTGGCCATTAATGGCCCTTTATGGTGAATCTCGGCCATGGTGGTGGGGGATGAACATGGCTCAATCCAACCAAGTAAAGGCTTTAAACTCCTCTTCCCTAGAAGAGTTGAATCTAGCCATAAAAGAGGAGGGGAAGGAGGCCAAGGCATCAAGTTCCATTAATGGCCATGCAAGCCAACTTTCGTCCATGACCGTTAACTTTCTCTCACCTCCATTAACACGCAATTTCGGGTTTAAAACCGTCTTAATAAAGAACTGCTTAATATTTTATTAAATAAGTCTTAATAAAAGAAACGTCCAATTAACTCATACTGGCCCAATTCCCGAAATGGCCCTGTTCAGCTGAACCAGCAACCAGACCAAAATTGCCAGGAATAATCTAAGTAAAATGGCATTGAGTGCACTCGACGCTCTCGATGCCATTCAGCCTATGGCATCGAGTGCACTCGACGCCATTCAGCCTATGACGTTGAGTGAGCTCAACTCACTCAACGCCATAATTCGGTAGAAATACTCTAAGAAAAATGGCGTTGAGTGCACTCGAGGAACTCAACACCATCCAGCCTATGGCGTGGAGTGCACTCGACGCACTCAACGCCCGCCCCAAAATTATCCCCAAGTATGATGGTGTTGAGTGCACTTGACGCACTCAACGCCATTCAGCCTATGGCGATTATTGCACTCGACGCACTCAACGCCCGAGCCCCAAGTTCTTCCTGAGTAAGATAGCGTTGAGTGCACTCGACGCACTCAACGCCATTTAGCCCATGGCGTTGAGTGCACTTGACGCACTCAACGCCTGAGCCCAAAATCCTATTAAAGTAGATATCTGATCTATTCATCGAGTCTTGTTGACTCACTCGACTCTCCCCAGACTTGAGTCAACTTGGGCTCTTTTTGGTTGACTGCAATGGGTCCTTAGCGACATATTGGCCTCTCTTAGGGTTAGAGATGCCATGATGGAATCATGGAACCAGGTTAAAACCCTAAGGTCATGCCTAAGGTAGTAATTGGGATTCTACTACTTGCAGACCAAGGTGATTTTCACCTTGAGCCTGGGTCACTTGGCCTCCTTGGGCTTTCTAGGGTTTTGTCATGACTTAGTCATGACAAAACTGCTCCTAGGGGGTCTAGTAGTTTGAGGGATGTTATAAATCCCAATATATAAAAATAAAAATTTCGTCCTCGAAATTAAGGTTCAGCCTATGGGGGTTTCTACTGGAATAAAAGAAATTGTAACATCCCTAAGGTTTAAGGAATACCTGACTCGAAGAGTCCCGAGTACTTTTGCTGCAACAACTCTTGTGGCTCCCATGTTGTAACATCTCATTTCCAACTAGACCCCTAAGAGTGGTTTTGTCATGACTAGGTCATGACAAACTCTTAGAGAACCAAAAAGTGACCAAGTCAACTTGGGTGACTAGGAGACAGAAAATTTGGAGGAAGAATATTCATGACCAAGGGCCTCTCTCCACCAACAAGCCTTGATATCATTCCCCACCCCCATTTAATATATTATGCATGGGTAGGCTGCCAATAGACTAGAGGATTGTCTAGCCAACTTAGTGACTAGGAGAGAGAGAGAATCTCAAAATGAAGAATAATTAGGAGAGAGAAAGGGGTATATTTAAGGATGTTAGTTGATTGAGCCACTTGGGCTCATGCCATCAGCCCCCACTTGGGCTGATCGACCCCTTTAACCCATTTAGGAGGAATGGGAGTAAGTGGGGCCCATATTGCATGCTTGGAGACAAGCCCAAGCCTAAAACCGACCCCACCTATTCATATGAGCCATTTCCTCCTTCCACACTTAGCCCATCAGCCCTTGACCATCTTTGCCGACCTCTATAGCTCAATTAGGTGAGGTTTGAACCGGTGGGGCCCACCCCATGAAGCTGGCCATTACAAACAAGGCAAACTGACCTCCTCCTTGATGTCATCGCCTCTACATCGTTTGTATCGGCCACCTCTTAACAACATCAACCTATCTGACTACCCTTAGCTTCATTCACCCTCATTCCGCCCAGAACCGAGAAAGAGAAACAGAGGAGTCGAGAACCTGGAGCTAGGAGTTGTGACACTTAAGGATACGCCACCACCACCGCCGAAATGGTTTCCCGCCGCTCCTCATGTCGCATGGCTGCCGGGAAGGTCCTCCCTCACCTCTTTCTTCATACTTTGATCTTAGAAATGTTTAGGGTAGGGTTCAGGCTCGAATGAGCCCGAACCTAGTTTTTGTTTTCTTCCATTAATGGCAGTTTTAATGGTCATGGGTTGGGTGGCACCGCCGCCTTCCGCCGCCTAGTCACCGGCAAAGACTCGCCCCCACCACCGTGAGGGTAAAGGAGAAGTTTGTCGGGGGTTGCGCCGCCTGTAGCCGTCGGTTACCGCCCTGTGAAAACTACCATGCGTCGGACTCGATACAGTCGATTTGGAGAAGATGACATGCAACCATCTAATTGCTTTAAGATGCGTGCCATGCAAGTTTATTATTTTTAATATATGAATAGTATACAATTTAGGGTAATTTTAACAGAGTTATGCATGTTGAGTTTTAGGGCACTTCTGGATATTTTCATAAAACGTGTTTAACATAAAAGTTATAGGTCTTTGAGTTACCTTTAATTTGATATGTTGCAAGAAAATATTGGTCAAGTCTACTGCCCTATAGGACCATTTTGCTAGGGTTGGTCCTATAGGTAGAGCAGAAACTAAAATAAATCCCCACACCTCACCCTTGG
The DNA here is from genome assembly GCA_039513925.1 of Platanthera zijinensis. Classification (NCBI taxonomy): domain Eukaryota; kingdom Viridiplantae; phylum Streptophyta; class Magnoliopsida; order Asparagales; family Orchidaceae; genus Platanthera; species Platanthera zijinensis. The sequence goes on from CM077092.1 coordinate 166,227,189, forward strand.
TCCAAATGTCTTGAGATTTGGACTGTTGGTTAGTGATGTATAAAACTAGCTCCTGTAAAAATTAGGAGTCATTAAGAATGTTTTAACCTAGGGTTTTGCCCTAAACATAGAAAAGCTAGGGTAATTAAATTAAAAGGTCAAATGACCATCATACCCTCCCAACTTTTGTTGAGTGGCCCCTGGCAGTAATATTTAGCTCCATATAAAATTGGAGACCATTTGGATGAGCTTTGGATAGGTTTTGACCTAACCCTAGCCTCCCTTGGGGAAAAATAACCTAAAAATGGAAGGGGTGCCCACCCTTCCCCTTCTGTCCAAATGTTTTGAAATTTGGACAGGGGATTAATGTTAATGGTAGTTAGGGTCTGTCCAAATTTGAATGAATTTGGAGATGATTTACTTATGTAATTCACCCTAGATTGGCCCTTATAAGGGGTGTTTTTGGAAAAAGTGCATGTTGGATTTGAGTAGCCAACTCACCTCAACAGAGGCTGATATTTTGACAACTGGCTTAGAATTACCCTAAATACCCCCTTAGGGAAGACGGGATGAATTAGGGTTGATTTACCCTTGGACCCAAGTTCAAACCCTAAGGGAGGACTTTTGAGGGTTGTGAAGGACATAGGGGCAATTGCCCTTGTATGGCCTTGGAATTTTAGTAGAGAGGTAGATGTGGTATAATTAAACCTCTGGTTGAAATGTTAGGGAATTTAGAGGTAGGTAAATACCTCAAAAGTCAAACCCTAGTTTTAGGGTAGAAACACTAATAAGTCAAATCAGCAATTAAACATCACCTAAAAGTTGTGAAAATGGGGTAGAATGAATCTCAGGGTAGTTTGAACTCTTAGATATTTTTGGTGGAATTTTATTGAGGATATTCATCGTAGCTTCTTTGTTAAGTATCAAAATGTCCAATTTAGTATTTGATTTAATTTGATTATTTGGTTTAATGGAATCTAGTAAAATTAGGCCAGTAGAGGTTTTAGACCTAAATAGAGGTCTCCGAATTTTATTATAATTTTTAAAGGATTTTATATAATGCTTCCTTCACAAATTTGTAAAGGTCAATATTGAGAAATAAATCATTTAGAGAATAATTCAGCTTGTAAAAATGTGACGTTTGGCCATTGATAATTTTAGGTTGATATTTATGGTTAGGAATTTATTTATGAATTTTTGAACAGTATTAATAGTACTTGATTCACAATTATTCCCTTTTAAGATTTTTTTTAGAATTTAATATTTAGTGAAAAATCATGAAATTTGGCCGGTGATAATTTTAGGACTGTAGAAGTGTAATATATTTAATTCAAATTTTTTGGATGATAATTTCAAGTAGTTGATTTACAAATCTTGGAATATGGAAATTACTGCTAAAATAATTTTAGGACCCTTAAACATTTGTAGAAAATGCCAAATTTGGAAATTGCCACTTTTAGACATACGGGATATTATCATAAATTTATGAAACATTAATCATGTTTAGAAAGTATACTTCTTGATCAACTTAACAATAATTGGCTCTTTTAAGAAATTATTTAAATAGAAGATACGATATTCTGGAATTAAATCATTTTTGTCATGATAGGACCCCAGTAAATAACCTAAGTCATTAGGATGAAAACTTGAAGGACATCCTATCATGAACGTCAACTAGTATAGGTCGGTCTGCAAATAGTAATTTGGGAAAAAGTGGTATTAAGATAAGATTTAGAATAGTGTAGAGTTAGTCTTGTGGAATTGGTTAGATGAAAGTAGATGAGTCACCATAGGAAGTTCTAAGGAGTGGTGAGAATCGAGTTGGTGCGGGTTCGAAGGTGCGCGGGTTCGACGAAAGATCGTCGTTCCCGTGAGAGTGGAAGGTCAAAACTACCCTAGGTTTAGTTTAATGTAATATAAAAAGGGAATGGGTAAGGGAAAACAACCAATAATAATAAGTGTCTTGCGAAAGGGAACTTTGGTCTGTCATACCATTGTAGTTCCTAGTGCCTATTGAGAACCCCTCACAGGGTATAATCCGGAGGCAGTCCTGGGCTAACGTAAACCTTAAGATAAACTTGAAGAGTAATGTAGAAAATAGGGCTTCACGCTGCGCACACTAGTTGGATAGGAGTTTGGAAATGGATAAGTCATCCCGAGGTGTTCAAAGGGGCGCCATCCTGCGGTGTTCAAAGGGATGAGGTTTGGAATTGAGCCGGACAGTTTGGTCCGGAGAGCTTAGTCTCGGTTTGAGGTTAATTCTTACAATTTAGTCCTGGAGCTTGACTTGTTGGTTTCTGTTAAGAATATTGCATGTGCATAAAAAGGAATATCTAAGGTGGTGGGTCTTCGGTACTGGATTGTTGTTGCACCGACGCCAGTACGATGACTCGGCAAGTGTGGTTTTACACTTCGCCAAACTTAAGTCTGGCGGTCCAGTCGGCAAGAGTACGCAGGATTCCTCTTAGTGCACCAAGCGTTGAGGCATACGATAGGTCGGACCGGTAGTGCTATACTGGTTTTGAGGTGGGCGAGGCCCAACCCACCGCTTCCGTCTGCCACTACGGAGGTATCCTGGGAGGTAACGTCTCCGAAAGGGGGAACTAAAGGTTTGTGTACACAAAGTCGGGTGGGTGAGTTGCACTGCTTGAACAAAACATGAACCCACCATATAGATACATATCATAATCATTCATAATAACCTATGACACCTAATGTATAAGTTTAATGGGACGCTTATACATTAGGACTTGCCAAACGACCCCTTGGTCGATAAGCTTGTGTGGACAAGTTTATAAATTAAGGTCATTTCAATATATATATATATATATATATATATATATATATATATACTGCTTGTGATAACCGACACCCCAACGTATAAAGTGGTATGGGACATTTTATACGATGGGAGCCTTGTAGAAGATCCCTTGGCTTATGTGTACTCACATAAGTGAAGGTTAAATTCTTTTCTTACTTTACCTATTACAACATAATTATAAATTACTAGCTAGGTCTCCCTGTCACCTGTTTGTTTTACTCTCCACTTTCACGTCCTTCCTTTCTTCCTCCCCACTCGGTGCCTAGGAGTATGGGGGAAGGGGTGGGGGACGATAGGGCTTAGTCTTATAGACTAACGGTTTTCAAACCACATCATATTAGGGGATCGTGGAGCCCAGCATGGAGGAGCAGCCCAGGAGACTGGTGCAATTGGAGACAGGGCAGTCTAGCTCAGGAGTATAGCCAGCTGGGACTGTGAGTCCCGACTTCTAGTAGTTGTATTATTTTGCTACTGCATGAGAGATCTGTAGTGAGGATATTGATGTACCGAGCTTAAGCCCTTCATATCTGTACTCTTTTACTATTCTGTTGACACTCCCTTCGTGGAGATTTTATTATATGTGATTTGTTGTGGACTTATATATCTATAATCGTGTACTACTACTTTTGTGATCAATAAGGCCAACAGAATCGGCGTTTTGTAGTGACGATCTTCCCGGGCGTGAAGGTGTCACCGCAAAGCGGCGATTCTGGGCATAAGACCCCGGTGTTTGAAAAGAGAAAAAAGGGGGGTCTTATAAGTAGTATCAGAGGGTAACATCGATCGGAAAAAAGTAGTAGTCCACAAACCCTGGGTCACCCCCGCGCGAGTTTAGTTTGCGAACAAACTAAGCAGCGGAAGCTGTGGTGTGCCCATGTGGGGATCACATATATAATTGTCCATTTTAGTTAAGGTTGAAAAATTTCTAACGATAAATTTTGTTGCGCAGCCTCCAGCACTGCCTATACCACCGGGTGGAACCCCGCAAATTCTGGAAGTTGCACCACCGCCGCCAGTTACCACTCAGTTCCTACAGTCTAACATGGGACAGACTCTGACGGCTATCTTGGAAGCCTTCAGGAACCAACAGGCCCCGGCTCCGCAGCCTATTCCGGGAGCTAACTGGCTCAGCATCTTTCGAGGACTCTCTCCCCCATCCTACTTGGGGACAGAGGGGGTAGTTTGACAGAAGGGTGGCTAGACATCATGGAGGAGATGCTGACAGGTATATAGAGCCCTTGGGAGGAAAGGGTGCCACTGGTTGTTTCCTGCTTGGAGTCTCATTCCAAGCGGTGGTGGAAGATAGTTCTTGAGACTACCTTTGCTGATAGGGAGGCTGTCGAGGTGACGTGGGAGGAGTTCAAGCCCATGCTATTGGAACACTTTGTTCCGCAGTCGGCCCGAGACGAGCTGGAGGACTGCTTCTTGCAGTTTAAGAAAGGTGTCAGGACGATGGTGGAGTACCATCGAGAGTTCAACCATCTGGACAGTTTTGTAGACTCTTACTAGCTAGATGAGGCAGCGTACACCAAGAGGTTCTACAAAGGTTTATGGGAAGACATGAGGGATGCCCTTGTTTTCGTTTCGTACGGGCCTATCACTCATATTCTGGAGATGGCAAAAAGGTTAGAGGCAGATTGGCTCACCACCAGAGACTGGAAGCGGCCAACGGAGGATCAGAGCTGGGGAGCCCGGAACGATCAGCGGCGAGGTCATGCGCAAGAGGTACGAAAGGTGGAGGATCAGCCTCGACAGGAAGTGAGGCAGGAGCCGAGGGAGCAGGTGACACTGGCCCCTCAGCCTATTCAAATGCGAGATGTGCAGAGACCGGGAGGTGGGGCTTACACTTCGCCGGAATGTTACCACTATCATCAGGTGGGGCACATCAAGAGGAACTGTCCCATGAGAGGGATGCCTCCACCCGCACCGCAGATTGCCCCACCGGCTCAGCATTATGGAGGCCGAGGACGTGGCCAAGGATGCTAATATTAAGGTAGAGACCGCAGGCCAGAAGACAGCAGATTTAGGCATAGGACCTGGCTCAACCCAGGAACCCGGAGCAAGTGATCACAGGTATGACCGAAAAGTTTTCTTTTACTTAAGTTCTTTCCTTTCCTAGAAAAGTAGTTTCATGAACTTGAATTATTAAGACTAGGCAGGAGAAACCAGAAATAGAACTCTAAGTAAATTTACAATCTCAGGCGTCGTCTTCATTTGCGGCAAGCCCGCACACACTCTCTTCGACACGGGTTCTTCGCGCTCGTTTGTGTCGGAGACCTTTATCCAAGGGTTAGGAGGCGTGGAGAGGATCACGGGCAAGACGTTACGGATACAGCTACCCGACGGGTCGGAGCTGTTCGCATCATCCCATTACAATCTGGAGGCATGGATAGGCGGGAAACCCTTCAAAGCTCCATCGACAATTCTGTTGCTGCCTGATTATGATCTGATTCTTGGTATGACATGGCTCCATTGGAACCATGCCCAGATTGACTGCTTGGCCAAGAGGATTACCCTGAGATATGGGGACTCGTTCATCGTGATGGAAGGTATTAGATCCGCCTCCCATATATTCTTATCATTTATTCAGGCCATCAAGGCCCACATGCAGGGCGACGAGATTTATCAGATTCTCTTCGAGATGGCGGAGGTCAAGGGATCTATATCTGACATTCCCGTGGTGCGAGATTTTGCGGACGTCTTCCCGGAGAAACTACCAAGGCTACCCCCGCACAGAGAGTAGGACTTCCAGATATTGCTTATGCCAGGGGCTAAGCCGGCCTCCAGAGCTCCCTACCGCATTGCCCCAAGGGAGCTGACAGAGTTTCAGAGTCAACTACAGGATTTGGTGGAAGCCGGGTTTGTCCGGCCGAGCTCTTCGTCATGGGGAGCCCCAGTGTTGTTCGTCAAGAAGAAAGACGGTACACTCAGGTTGTGTATCGATTACCGGGCATTGAACCGGCTAACAGTCAGGAATACCTATCCTCTATCAAGGATAGACGAGCTGTTCGACCAGCTGGAGGGAGCCTACTTCTTCTCGAAGTTGGACTTGAGATCGGGCTATTATCAGTTGCGGATCCGAGAGGAGGATATACAGAAGACTGCTTTTAGTAGCAGGTATGGACTCTACGAGTTTACCGTGATGCCCTTCGAGCTCACGAATGCGCCGTCAGCGTTCATGACTCTCATGAACTGGGTATTCGAAACATATCTAGATGTGTTTGTCATCATTTTCATCAATGACATCCTCATTTACTCGAGGACCGAGGAGGAGCACATGAGGCATCTGACGCTAACCTTGGAGAAGCTACGGGAGCATCATTTATATGCCAAATTTAGCAAATGCCAGTTCTGGCTGAAGGAGGTGGCCTTCCTCGGACACGTTATTAGTGGAGCAGGGTTGGCAGTAGATCCGGCCAAGATTCAAGCAGTCCGAGATTGGCCACATTTGAAGACAGCTACGGACGTACGAAGCTTCCTAGGACTTGCCGGCTACTACCGGAAGTTCATAGAGGGTTTTTCTAGACTTGCCCTCCCACTTACCTCTCTGACGAAGAAGGAGATACCGTTTGTCTGGACACCACAGTGCAAGACGGCGTTCTAAGAGCTGAAAGGTCGACTCACTTCGGCCCCGATACTTGCCCTCCCCTCGGGGAGAGAAGGATTTCAGGTTTATGCGGATGCCTCCTACCAGGGTATGGGAGCAATTTTGATGCAAAAGGGACATGTGATCGCTTATGCCTCCCGCCAGCTGAAGAAATATGAGCAGAACTACCTAGTTCACGATTTGGAGATGGGAGCGGTTATATTTGCATTGAAGGTCTGGCGGTACTATCTCTATGGTGTCCATTGCGACATATTTTCAGATCATAAAAATCTAAAATATATGGATACGCAGAAGGAACTGAATATCCGGCAACGCAGATGGGTGGATTTTCTAGCGGACTATCAGTACGAGATGCATTACCATCCGGGTAAGGCAAACGTGGTGGCCGATGCATTGAGCCGGAGAGCTTCCACTTCTGGAGCAGGGCCCCAGCTTATGTCCATGGAGCTACTATAGAGTTTTGAAGAGATGCATATCACTCTGGTATCATCTGATGACCCTGAGCTGTACAAGGAGTACCTTGCCGCTACGAGCACCACCTATAATATACATGACAGATTCAGAGATTGGCAGATGCGGGATGCCAAGCTAGAGCCGATTTTCTGGGCCTTGGAGGCAGGCTCAGCTGGGGACTACACGATACGAGATGATCTGATATGTTTCAGAGGTCGGACTTACATACCGGATGGAGGCCAGATTCGGGAGGACATCATGGCCGAGGCTCATCATAGCAGATATTCTATACATCCCGGGATCACTAAGATGACGGCGGATTTGAAGAAGACTCTATACTGGCCAGACATGAAGAAGGACATCACCTACTTCGTGACCCACTGCGAGGCGTGCCAGTTAGTGAAGGTAGAGTGCAGACATCCCGCTGGTTTATTGCAGCCACTCCCGGTGTCGGAGTGGAAATTTGAGGATATCGCGATGGACTTCATCCATGGCCTCCCTCGATCACGGGCGGGAAACAATTCTATCTGGGTCATTGTTGACCGACTGACGAAGGTGGCTAGGTTCATCCCGATCAGGAAGGAGGATGTTGTCGGAGTACTGGCACGGAGGTTCATAGAGCAGTTTTTGCGATATCATGGGGTGCCCAAGACGATCGTGTCAGATCGAGATGGACAATTCACGTCCAAGGAGTGAAGGTCAGTACAGACATACTTGGGTACTCGACTGGCTTTCAGTGCGGCCTTCCACACCCAGACAGATGGGCAGACAGAGTGCACCAACCGGACACTGGAGGACCTACTGAGACTGTGTATTGTGGACCGTGGAGAGCCCTGGGAGAGGATGTTGCCCCTAGTGGAGTTTTCGTACAATAACAGTCATCAGTCTAGTATATGGATGGCTTCGTATGAGGCGTTGTATGGGCGGAAGTGTAGGACTCTGTTGTCTTTGATACAAGACGAGGATCCAAAGACTGTGGGCACGGACTTTATTGAGGATACTGAGGCACAAGTACGGCTGATACGGGATAGAATGCTGGAGGCGCAGAGCAGGCAGGCAAAAAATTATGATGCTCAACATCGTCTATTGGAGTTTCAGGTAGAGGATCGGGTGTTCTTGAAGATCCGGCCGATGCATGGGGTTTCACGAGTACGTGGTCGGCGGAAGAAGCTTAGCCCGAGGTACATGGGGCCGTTCAGGATCCTGGAGCGGATCGGTCCCCTAGCTTACCGGCTGGACCTATCACCGGAGCTGGCCGGCTTGCACGACGTCTTTCACGTGTCTTCACTCAGGAGGGCCCTACTACGCCCGGAGTTGCAGATTACGGCCACTGATGGGCCGGTAACTTCATATCGATCTATACGTTTGGAGCCGATACAGATCGACGACCAGGGGATACGAGTCTTGTGCTGCAAGAATATCCCGCTAGTTAAGGTCTTGTGGAGGAACCACGGACGAGAGGAGCATACTTGGGAGCCACAGGACCTGATGCAGGAAAGATAACCGGAGCTATTTTGTCAGGTATACCTCGCAACTCCTCAAGAGGTTTAAGCGTTCTTCCTAATTGCTTTTACTCGTAGAATCATATAAAAGGATAGAGACTAATCCTTTTTGTTTATTGGGGGTAGCCCTTATTTTATTAAGCAAGTAGGCATGTCAACTCATTTATGGGATGTTACACTTTAGTTTTGCCGGTAGAAAAACCCCATAGGCTTTACTTTAATTTCGGGGACAAAATTTTTATTTTGTTTATTGGGTTTTGTAACATCCCATTTCCAACTAGACCCCTAAGAGTGGTTTTGTAATGACTAGGTCATGACAAACTCTTAGAGAACCAAAAAGTGACCAAGTAAACTTGGGTGACTAGGAGAGAGAAAATTTGGAGGAAGAATATTCATGACAAAGGGCCTCTCTCTCCACCAACAAGCCTTGATATCATTCCCCCCCCCCATTTAATATATTATGCATGGGTAGGCTGCCAATAGACTAGAGGATTGACTAGCCAACTTAGTGACTAGGAGAGAGAGAGAATCTCAAAATGAAGAATAATTCGGAGAGAGAAAGGGGTATATTTAAGGGTGTTAGTGGATTGAGCCACTTGGGCTCATGCCATCAGCCCCCACTTGGGCTGGCCGACCCCTTTAACCCATTTAGGAGGAGTGGGAGCAAGTGGGGACCACATTGCATGCTTGGAGACAAGACCAAGCCTAAAACCGACCTCACCTATTCATATGAGCCATTTACTCCTTCCACACTTAGCCCATCATCCCTTGACAATCTTTGCCGACCTCTTTAGCTCAATTAGGTGAGGTTTGAACCAGTGGGGCCCACCCCATACAGCTGGCCGTTACAAACAAGGCAAACCGAGCTCCTTCTTGATGTCATCGCCTCTACATCATTTGTATCGGCCACCTCTTAACAACATCAACCTATCCAACTACCCTTAGCTTCATTCACCCTCATTCCGCCCAGAACCGAGCAAGAGAAACAGAGGAGTCAAGAACCTAGAGCTAGGAGCTATGAAACCGAAGGATACCCCGCCGCCACCGCCGAAATGGATTCCCGCCGCTCCTCACGTCGCATGGCCGCCGGGAAGGTCCTCCCTCACCTCTTTCTTCATTCTTAGATCTTAGAAATGTTTAGGGTAGGGTTCGGGCTCGAATGAGCCCAAACCCAGTTTTCATTTTCTTCCATTAATGGCGGTTTTAATGGTCACGGGTTGGGTGGCGCCGCCGCCTTCCGCCGCCTAGTCGCCAGCAAAGACTCGCCCCCACCACCGTGAGGGTAGAGGAGAAGTTTGCCGGGGGTTGCGCCATCTGTAGCCGCCGGTTACCGCCCCGTGAAAACCACCATGCGTCGAACTCGATACATTCGATTTGAAGAAGATGACATGCAACCATCAGATTGCTTTAAGATGCGTGCCATGCAAGTTTATTATTTTTAATATATGAATAGTATACAATTTAGGGTAATTTTGACAGAGTTATGAATGTTTATGTTTAGGGCACTTCTGGACACTTTCATAAAAAGTGTTTAACATAAAAGTTATAGGTCTTTGAGTTAGCTTTAATTTGATATGTTGCACTAAAATATTGGTCAAGTCTACTGCCCTATAGGACCATATTTTTAGGGTTTGTCCTATAGGTAGGGCAGAAACTAAAATAAATCCCCACACCTCACCACTTGTCCAAATGTCTTGAGATTTGGACTGTGGGTTAGTGATGTATAAACTTAGCTCCTGTAAATATTAGGAGTCATTTGGAATGTGTTAACCTAGGTTTTTGCCCTAAACCTAGAAAAGCTATGGTAGTTAAATTAAAGGGTCAAATGACCATCATACCCTCCCAACTTTTGATGAGTGTCCCCTGGCAGTAATATATAGCTCCATATAAATCTGGAGCCCATTTGAATGAGCTTTGGATAGGTTTTGACCTAACCCTAGCCTCCCTTGGGGAAAAATAACCTAAAAATGGAAGGGGTGCCCACTCTTCCCCTTCTGTCCAAATGTTTTGAAATTTGGACAGGGGATTAATGTTAATGGTAGTTAGGGTCTGTCCAAATTTGAATGAATTTGGAGATGATTTACTTATGTAATTCACCCTAGATTGGCCCTTATAAGGGGTGTTTTTGGAAAAAGTGCATGTTGGATTTGAGTGGCCAACTCACCTCAACAGAGGCTGATATTTTGACCACTGGCTTAGAATTACCCTAAGTACCCCCTTAGGGAAGTCGGGATGAATTAGGGTTGATTTACCCTTGGACCCAAGTTCAAACCCTAAGGGAGGACTTTTGGGGGTTGTGAAGGACATAGGGGCAATTGCCATTGTATGGCCTTGGAATTTTAGTATAGAGGTAGATGTGGTATAATTAAACCTCTGCTTGAAATGTTAGGGAATTTAGAGGTAGGTAAGTACCTCAAAAGTCAAACCCTAGTTTTAGGGTAGAAACATTAATAAGTCAAATCAGCAATTAAACATCACCTAAAAGTTGTGAAAATGGGGTAGAATGAATCTCAGGGTAGTTTGAACTCCTAGATATTTTTGGTGGAATTTTATTGAGGATATTCATGGTAGCTTCTTTGTTAAGTATCAAAATATCCAATTTAGTATTTGATTTAATTTGATCATTTGGTTTAATGGAATCTAGTAAAATTAGGCCAGTAGAGGTTTTAGACCTAAATAGAGGTCTCCGAATTTTATTATAATTTTTAAAGGATTTTATATAATGCTTCCTTCACAAATTTGTAAAGGTCAATATTGAGAAATAAATCATTTAGAGAATAATTCAGCTTGTAAAAATGTGACGTTTGGCCATTGATAATTTTAAGTTGATATCTGTGGTTAGGAATTTCTTTATGAATTTTTGAATTGTATTAATAGTACATGATTCACAATTATGCCCTTTTAAGATTTTTTTTAGAATTTAATATTCGGTGAAAAATCATGAAATTTGGCCAGTGATAATTTTAGGACTGTAGAAGTGTAATATATTTAATTCAAATTTTTTGGATGATAATTTCAAGTAGTTGATTTACAAATCTTGGAATATGGAAATTACTGCTAAAATAATTTTAGGACCCTTAAACATTTGTAGAAAATGCCAAATTTGGAAATTGTCACTTTTAGACATATGGGATATTATCATAAATTTATGAAACATTAATCATGTTTAGAAAGTATACTTCTTGATCAACTTAACAATAATTGGCTCTTTTAAGAAATTATTTAAATAGAAGATACGATATTCTAGATTTAAATCATTTTTGCCATGATAGGACCCCAGTAAATAACCTAAGTCATTCGGATGAAAACTTGAAGGACATCCTATCATGAACGTCAACTAGTATACGTCGGTCTGCAAATAGTAATTTGGGAAAAAGTGGTATTAAGATAAGATTTAGAATAGTGTAGAGTTAGTCTTATGGAATTGGTTAGATGAAAGTAGATGCGTCACCATAGGAAGTTCTAAGGAGTGGTGAGAATCGAGTTGGTGCGGGTTAGAAGGTGCGCGGGTTCGACGAAAGATCGTCGTTCCCGTGAGAGTGGAAGGTCAAAACTACTCTAGGTTTAGTTCAATGTAATATAAAAAGGGAATGAGTGAGGGAAAACAACCAATAATAATAAGTGCCTTGCAAAAGGAAACTTTTGTCTGTCATACCATCGTAGTTCTTAGTGCCTATTGAGAACCCCTCACAGGGTATAATTCGGAGGTAGTCCTGGGGTAACGTAAACCTTAAGATAAACTTGAAGAGTAATGTAGAAAATAGGGCTTCACGCTGCACACACTAGTTGGATAGGAGTTTGGAAATGGATAAGTCGTACCGAGGTGTTCAAAGGGGCGCCATCCCGCGGTGTTCAAAGGGATGAGGTTTGGAATTGAGCCGGACAGTTTGGTCCGGAGAGCTTAGTCTCGGTTTGAGGTTAATTCGGACAGTTTAGTCCCGGAGCTTAACCTATTGGTTTCTGTTAAGAATATTGCATGTGCATAAAAAGGAATATCAAAGGTGGTGGGTCTTCGGTACTAGATTGTTGTTGCACCGACGCCAGTACGATGACTTGGCAAGTGTGGTTTTACACTTCGCCAAACTTAAGTCCGGTAGTCAAGTCAGCAAGAGTACGCAGGAGTCCGCTTAGTGCACCAAGCGTTGAGGCGTACGATAGGTCAGACCGGTAGTGCTATACTGGTTTTGAGGTTGGCGAGGCCCAACCCACCGCTTCCGTCTGCCACTATGGAGGTATCCTGGGAGGTAACAGCTCCGAAAGGGGGAACTAAAGGTTTGTGTACACAAAGTCGGGTGGGTGAGTTGCACTGCTTGAACATTACATAAACCCACCATATAGATGCATATCATAATCATTCATAATAACCTATGACACCTAATGTATAAGTTTAATGGGACGTTTATACATTAGAACTTGCCAAACGACCCCTTGGTCGATAAGCTTGTGTGGGTAAGTTTATAAATTAAGGTCATTTCAATATATATATACTGCTTGTGATAACCGACACCCCAACGTATAAAGTGGTATGGGATATTTTATACGATGGGAGCCTTGTAGAAGATCTCTTGGCTTATGTGTACTCACATAAGTGAAGGTTAAATTCTTTTCTTACTTTACCTATTACAACATAATTATAAATTGCTAGCTAGGTCCCCCTGTCACCTGTTTGTTTTACTCTCCACTTTCACGTCCTTTCTTTCTTCCTCCCCACTCGGTTCCTAGGAGCATGGGGGAAGGGGTGGGGGACGATAGGGCTTAGTATTATAGACTAACGGTTTTCGAACCACATCATATTAGGGGATCGTGGAGCCCAGTATGGAGGAGCAGCCCAGGAGACCGGTGCGATTGGAGACAGGGCAGTCTAGCTCAGGAGTACAGCCAGCTGGGACCGTGAGTCCCGACTTCTAGTAGTTGTATTATTTTGCTTCCACATGAGAGATCTGTAGTGAGGATATTGATGTACCGGGCTTAAGCCCTTCATTTCTGTACTCTTTTACTATTCTGTTGACACTCCCTTCGTGGAGATTTTATTATATGTGATTTGTTGTGGACTTATATGTCTATACTCTTGTACTGCTACTTTTGTGATCAATAAGGCCGGCAGAATCGGCGTTTTGTAGTGACGATCTTCTCGGGCGTGAAGGTGTAACCGCAAAGTGGCGGTTCTGGGTATTAGACCCCGGTGTTTGAAAAGAGAAAAAAAAAGGTGGGGTCTTACACATGTATTCTCCTCCTGCCCATGATTTCTCCACAGAACCTTGACTAATGGAACCTTCTTACATCGCAAGACCCGTACTTTTGTGTCATCGATACTGATCGGCTCCAAGCTGACTGATCGATCTGAGGCAACCGGGTCGTCTGCTGTGGAAATTAGCTGCTCAGGAGTGAGGAGATGTGGAAAACGTCATACAATCCCGCTAACTCTGGCGGTAGCTCCATTCTATATGCCAAGGGGTCGATCCGCTCCAGGATCCTGTAAGGCCCTATATACCTCGGACTGAGCTTCTTCCGCCCGCGAACCCGCGAGACTCCGTGCATCGGCCGTATCTTCAAGAAAACCCGGTCTCCTACCTGGAACTCCACCTGACGATGCATCGCATCGTAATATTTTGTCGGTCTGCTCTGGGCCTCCAGCATCCTATCTTGAATTAGTCACACCTAGGTAACTGGGTTCTTCATAAATTTTGAGTCGAGTGCCTTTGGATCCTCATCCTAGATCCAAAATAGTGGAATCTTGTACCTCCGTATGAGGGTAGAGAGTTGTGTTGAATGTCAGACGAGAGTCCAGATAAGCCTGGACTTATCTTCTCTCCTTGGACGTACACTATCCATCCTGGTTCGACACGATCATCTTGAGCACACCATGATAACGGACTTCTACTCCCAAACTTCATGAAATACCCATGGGAGTTTTCTTCTGGGTCGGGGTGACCTCAGCTACCTCGGTCAGCCTATCCTTGTTTTTCAAATTATAATTGTGCTGGAGTGGGGATGAGGAATCCTGTGTATGAAAAAAAATCCCTAATTATATCCTCAAACTTCCACTCTAACTCGGGCAGTGGCTGTAATAGTTCCCAAAGACTCTTGCACTTAGCCTTCATTAACCGACCAACCTCTCCATGCGTCACAAAATCCATGAAGTCTTTCTTCACTCTGAGGAGATATATGTTCTGGGATACACCATACTTCCAGTGATTAAATTTCTTATTTGTGTGGGTAGATAGCGGCTCTATAAAATCTCCACTTCACAATCAGATTCTTATCCCTACAAGTATGCCCGAGAAGCATCGAATATAGTTTACTCCAATTTCATTATATTCATGACGCAATATTTTCTAAATGAGGTCTAAGGGAAACTCAACTCAATAACAAATCTGCCCAATAAACAAAAGGCAAGCCCCCAATAAACAAAAGATGAGCCCCTACCTACCTTGGGCAAAGTATTTTTGATATTACCCTGTTATATATGTACTAGCTGGGTGTACAATCCCTAGGGAATCAATCTTCGACTTGGAGTTCCAACCTGAAACCTGTTGATATACTCCATATTTAAACCCTCCGAGTCACATTTACGACAACCTTATCTGGGTCAACATGTTCCCAATCCCAACTGGGTCTCTTTCGAACTTGAATTCCTATACGACCCTCGATATTTGTCGTGGTGGTTGTCTCCAGGTAATCTTATTAATGGTATGAGGGTTGAGACTATGTGTCTTCTACCATTCTACTAATGGTTATTGGTCTCAAATCTCCTTAAAGAAGTCCTACCAGTTTGAGTAATGGATCGTAGGGTCACCTGAGTTTATGTCTTAGGTTTTCATTCTCGTGTTAAACTCCTCCTTGATTCTCTTGGGTATCTCTTTACCTTAACTAAGTTCATACCGAAGGTCTATTTCTAACTAGGGCATACTATAAGTTGTCATGGTTAGTCATGAGTCCTAGTGGGTTGAGTCTAACTCGTCGGCTAGAGAACTATAAGATGAGATCTTCGCAGCTGGAGGTGCTCCCTGCTGGGGCAGGGTTTGTCGTAGGCTACAAAGAAGAATTCCAATTAATGAAGAAGTGGACTTTTACATGTGATTTCCTTTATGGGCACACCACTGCTTCCGCTTCTAGTTTGTCTACAAACTATGCTCGCGCAGGGGTGGCCCAAGGTTTTTGTGGACTACTTCTCTTTCGATCGAGGTTTCCTCTGATACCACTTATAAGACCCCATTTTTTTTCTTTTTCAAACCCCCGGGGTCTTATGCCCAGAATTACTATTTTGTGGTGGCACCAACACTCGGGAAGGCTGCCACTACAAAACGCCAATTCTGCCGGCTTTTTCGATCACAAAAGAGAGAGAAGTAAATATAAACTAAATATAATCAAGTCCACAGAATCATATATAAATGAAAAAAGGAGAGTACTGCAATAGAATAGTACAAACAAAATATAAATGGGCTCAAGCCCGGTACATCAGAGTCCTCACTACATATCACTCATCGCGGAATCTATAAGAAAGACTAATCACTCATGGAGCTGGTCACTGGTGCTTCGGAACTAGACTAGCCCACCTTCATGAACATCGTACTCCGCTGGTGCTGGTCCCAAGGTTGCTGGTCCCTGTCTCCCATCTGGAGCTCCTGTAATATTGTGGTCCGAAAACCATTAGTCATAAAGACTAAGTCCTATCATCCCCTACCCCTTCCCCCACGGCTCCTAAGCACCGAACGGAGAGGAGGAAAGGGAAGCTACAAAGGTGGAGAGTAGCAAAACAGATGATAGTGGAACTAATCTAGCAGTTATATATATTGTATAAACAGCTAAAGTAGAAAGGTACAAACTAGCAGTTCTACAATAGTGAGTAGTAATATAAACAAGTAGAGTATGTAGCATATGTAAGAAAGATAAGGTAAGAAATAAGTAACCTTAACTTATATGAATGCACATACAAACTTATAAGTTAAGGGGTCTTCTGCATGGCTCCCATCATTTAAAAAGTCACATACTGATTTATATGTTGGGGTGTCGGTTGTATGCAAATATGAGTGTAGTGAAATGCTATGTCATGATTCATGCAAGTGCAACTCACGCACACGACTCTATGCGCACAGACCTTTAGTTCCCCCTGTTAGGGCAGCTAGCTTCACTCCCAGGAACCTCCGTAGTGGTAAATGGAGACAGTGGGTCGGGCCCCCCACTCTTAGGCGGGTATCAACACTACCGGGCCTAGCCCTTCCGTATGCGCCTAAAAGAACACAACCTAGAGTATTCGCGTACTAGTGAAGTCTATATCCACCAGACTTTCTTTGGCTAAGTGTCCCACACCGCCGCGTCAACGTATCAACGTCGGTGTGAACGACCGTCCAATACCGAATACCCACCACCTTATTCTGTATCTAAACCTCGAGCCACCAGCTCCCCAGACTATCTCGTTCGTATATCTACCTTCCCAACCTACCGTCCGGATGGCAAGCAAACCAACCAAATCAACCTCCTGAGCTACCGGGGTGTGTAAAAGTGAAACCCTAGTTATACTAGTTGCCCTTTTAGTTTATTATTCCTACGTTTTACATTAGCCCAAGACTGCCCAAGGTATTCCCCGTGAAGGGCTTTCGAGGGCACTAGGAACAACGATGGGCTGAAGCTCAAAGCTCCCTTTCGCATGACACTTACTATTATTAGTTTCTACTCAGTTCCCAATCTCTTAAATGTTATATTGGATCTAACCCTAGTGTATTTGACACTTTCTCTCCTACGGGGGAGACGATGTTTCGTCGTCCCCGGGGACCTCTAAGAACTAGCCAGACTTCCCACTCCCCATCATGACTCCCGTTAATAACCTCATTTCACTTACAAGACCAATACACTAATATCTCATCTCCCTAAGTTCATTTTGTATCATAATATGATTCATGCAGTTTTTACTAAACGCAGACCATCCTAAGCTATATGATGTATACAATGGGAAGTACTCAAAATATTTATCCAAATGTCATAAGTTATTTACTGGGAGTCTATCATGATATGATCAGGCTAAATCCAGCAATTCACAATTTTCCTAATTTGTTTGATATTTAATTAATTTCTTTCCAAACTAATACATTCTTGAATTGAACATGATGTACAATATTTTCTCAAGTAATGACCACCAAAAATTTATGAACACTAGATAACAGAGAATTAACAATACATATCAAATTCCATAATTTTCCTTAAAATATTTGGCTTATAATTAATTAATCCAATGTAATTCCAACAATCATGGATAAAGAAGGAAGAACTGCAATTTATCATTAGAAATTATAAAAAAATTACTGAATCTTAAGGGTGACCAAATAGGATTTCTGAGCAAATATCATAATTTTTCAAGCCTACTAAGTACCATAATTAATTTAAATTGTCTTACATGGAAAATATCACTTTGTGAAGCAACCCATATAACTAAACTTCTAAAAATTCCACAAAAATTTACAAAGCTTTATAACATCATAAAAGGTCCTATGACTGAATTTCATAAGATTCCAGTGAGTGGTTCACTCATAAAAAATTCCTAAGTAGATAGTACAATTTGATGGTTTGTAAAATAAGTACTATATTTATTGATCTAAAATTCATAACAGAATTTCCAGATATGAATATCACTATGAAAATACTCCTACCAAAGTTTCATTAAGAATCAAGGTCATATGACCCATTAAAAAATTCCTAGGATGTAAAGACCTAAATACTTATTAAGTGGTTTTTGTGGGGCATTTATGTCCAACTACTACCTAATCACTTCATAGGGCATTTCACCACCCCACAATTATTTGTACCAAATACCAAGTCCATACAAAGACATATCACCCTATGTCCTTCACACACACCCCCAAAGTCCAACCTTAGAGTTTGAACTAGGGTCCTAGGGCTAACCCACCCCAATCCATCTCAAACTCCATAAGAGGGTGTTTTAGCTGACCATGGGGGCTCTGGCAAGGGTCCCAACACATTTAGGTGAGAATTGGCTCCTCCATGCCCCAAATACTATTTGCCCTAATTTATCCCTTAGGAGACCAAACTTTGGTCACACCAAAACCTATTCAAGTCCAACCCAATTGGGCTGAGATTTCTCTTAGGATCAAACAATCACCCTAAGAGTCAGCCACGAAAATCTTTTTGGGTTTAAATGTCATTAAACCCCTAAAATAATTCATAAATGGTTTCTCAAATTTTTAAAAAAACTATAGGACAAAGTTTTCCCAAAAATTTTAATTTTTGGATATGTTCTAGATATATGTTCTAGTAACTTCCATCAAAAATTTCAAGTCATTTGGATGGCTGGATTGGTGGGGGCACTCAAAATACTATCTAGTATAGCCTAGGTATAGACCCCACCAAAATGGGTGTTGTGGTCAAACCACTTACCCAAATGGATTCAAACAAATTTTAAGTTAAACTAGACTTCACGGTCTATAACTTTAATTTTGGCCATCTTTCCTGTAGAGAGATCTACATATTTTTAATATTTAATTTGAAACCACCCAGTAAACGGGCAGAAATTAGAATAATAGGAATTAATAATTAAAACCAGCACGAATCTTAAAGCAAGATCTAAGGGCCCTGGCATCGTCTTCTTCCTCCAGCCAAAGAACACGATTGCTTCATCCTGGAGCAACTTCCAAGCGCTGTCGCCGGCCATCCAGCCACCTCCCTGGCCGGCCACCGCCACCACCTCCGTTGAGGTGGTGGCTATCGCCAGGCGGCGGAACAGCCGCCAGAGGGGCGGAATCTGGCGAACCCGACCCTTAATTTTTCACGGAAACGGTGATTTTCCATCACCTGATCTGCTCAACTGAGCCCGATCCATAACCCTAAAGAATGCTATGATCTACCTGTAGAGAGAGAGAGGAGGGGAGGACCTTGTTTGCGGGCTGGAGGCGTGCCGATCGACGGAAAGCCATTGGCGGTGGAGGTGTCGTCGGCGCTCTGCAACAGCACAATGAAGTCTCTTGTCTCCTTCGGGCAAGGTGTGGAAACAAAGGCTTGGAGTCTAATGAAGCTTTTAAATCAATAAAATGGGGGAGGGGAGGGGTCTAGCTGGTGGTGGCCATTAATGACCCTTTATGGTGAATCTCGACCATGGTGGTAGGGGATTAACATGGCTTAATACACTTAAGTAACGGCTGGAAACTCCTCCAATTACCTAGAAGAGTTAAATCCAGCCATAAAAGAGGAGGAGAAGGAGACCAAGGCATCAAGTACCATTAATGGCCATGCAAGCCAACTTTTGGCCATGGCCGTGAGCTTTCTCTCTCCTCCATTAACACGCAATTTCGGGTTTAAAACCGTCTTAACAAAGAACCGCTTAATATTTTATTAAATAAGTCTTAATAAAAGAAACGGCCAATGAACTCATCCTGGCCCAATTCCCGAAACGGTCCGGTTCAGCTGAACCAGCAACCAGACCAAAATTGTTAGGAATAATCTAAGTAAAATGGCGTTGAGTGCACTCGACGCTCTCGACGTCATTCAGCCTATGACGTCGAGTGCACTCGACGCAATTCAACCTATAGCGTTGAGTGAGCTCAACTCACTCAACGCCATAATTCGGTAGAAATACTCTAAGAAAAATGGCGTTGAGTGCACTCGACGCACTCAACGCCCCTATGGAGTTGAGTGCACTCAACGCACTCAACGCCCGCCCCCAAATTCTCCCAAAGTATGGAGTTGAGTGCACTTGACGCACTCAACACCATTCAGCCTATGGCGTTGAGTGCACTCGACGCACTCAACGCCCGAGCCCCAAGTTCTTCCTTAGTAAGATGGCATTGAGTGCACTCGACGCACTCAACGCCATTCAGCCCATGGCGTTGAGTGAACTCAACGCACTCAACGCCCGAGCCCAAAAGCCTATTTAAGTATATATCTGATCTATTCGTCGAGTCTTGTCGACTCACTCGACGCTCCCCGGGCTTGAGTCAACTTGGCCTCTTTTTGGTTGACCGCAATGGGTCTTTAGCGACATATTGGCCTCCCTTAGGGTTAGAGATGTCATGATGGAATCATGGAACCAGGTTAAAACCCTAAGGTCATGCCTAAGGTAGTAATTGGGATTCTACTTCTTGCAAACCAAGGTGATTTTCATTTTGAGCCTGGGTCACTTGGCCTCCTTGGGCTTTCTAGGGTTTTTTCATGACTTAGTCATGACAAAACCGCTCCTAGGGGGTCTAGTCGTTTGAGGGATGTTACAAACAGTCACCAGACGAGCATTGGGATGGTACCTTATGAGGATCTATACGGGAGGAAGTGTCGGACATCACTATCTTGGGTTCAGGATGAGGACCCCAGGGCACTTGGATCGGAATACATAGAGGATACGGATGCTCAGATACGGCTGATCATCTCAAAACTTAGTGATCTCAATACTTAGAGGGCACTTGGAACATAACTTAGTGATCTCTCAAAATTTATGTGTAAACATTATTCTCTTTCTTCCAAGCTGCTTTCTTTTCTCTGAAATTGGTTAAAAAGACCAAGCCTGCTGCATGTTAGGGTTTGGTCTTTCATCACTCATCTTAATAATTTTTTTTGGCATTTATTTATATTTTCAGGCGGGAACGACTTCTTGTACTCGCTGAACCAGGCTGAGGTGAATCAAGTTTGTCATCTTCTTTGGTTGGTTCTGTATCTTATTAGAAATCTCAAAGCACTGGGGAGATTATTCTGTCCGGGTTCCGGACTCCGGGTGATCTCCTAGGAGATCAAATTTGATCTCCTAGGAGATCAAACATACCTTATTTTCTTATCTCCTAGGAGATCAAATGTGAGAGATCAAAAATAATCTCCTAGGAGATGAAATATAATCTCCTAGGAGATCAAATATGATCTCTCATAGGAGATCAAAAAATACCTTTCTTATGATTTAATCTCCACCTTTCCTTCCTCCACGCGGCAAAGTAATATGCAACCCGGACATAGATTTGGAAACGGGCTCCGGTTCCAATTATTTCCCCAAAGCACTGAAGGAATCCGTTCGAATAGAACTGTTTCAAGAGGATCAAATTTTCTCTACACATAAAATGGCTACAGCAAAAGTTTGTCTCATAGGCCTCCTTCATAAATGCCTATCTTTATTCGTTCTGGGTGACAAATATATGTTGAAGTCGGCGTTGCTCCTCGCTGAGATGAACGAAAACAAATTGCTGACCGAGAAACTGAAAAAACTCCCCCTGTTAGCCTTTCTGGACCAGAACTAGTTTCACTGTGACGATATAAAATATAATGAGAACATGCTTTTAAAAGAGGAGGATGTTGTCGAGAAAGCGGCGGAAAGGTTGGATCTTATAAAATTTCGACTCGAGAAACACAAAAATAGCGAGCCTTCAAACAGCGTTTCCGATGCGGCAACCAACTTGTGGACGCCAACCAAGTCATGGGGTTTGTGCCCCATTGGAATTGTTAAATATTGTATTTATTGTGCATTTATTGTCTTTTCCTTTAGTCCCACATTGCCTAGATGGACTCTCTCCCCCTTCACTTCTCTTATATGTAAGACCTATTTGGTCCCCTTTTTATCAAGTGAATATAGATACTGTTGCATGCTCCCTCCATTTGTAACATGGTATCAGAGGAAGATTAATTTTCGCTCTCTGCTCGAACCTGCACGGAGTCAGCCCGCCCTGTTTTCACCTCCAGTCCGCCTACCTCCCCAAACTCTCCAATCCGCCTACCTCCCCCTCCGCCCGCACTCTCCAGTCCGCAAATCTGCCCGCACTCTCCAGTCCGCCAACTCCAGTCCGCAGTGTCCAGTCCGCCAACTCCAGTCCGCAACCCTGTCCCCAAACTCCAGTCCGCACCGCATTCCTCAACCTCAGTCCGCAGTACGCAGTCCGCCATTTCCTTTCCGCCCTTCCTGTTCGCCTCCCTCCCTATTCGCCTTTCCTATCCGCCATTCCAGTCCGCCACCCTAACCTATCCGCATTCGCCTAACCTAACTCTAGCCCAGTCCGCAACTGCTCCCCGACCTCCAGCCCAGATCGCCACCACATTCAATCCGCCTACCTCCCTATCCTCCATTTCAGTCCGACCCACTTTCGTCTCCGCACCTTCTGTCCACCCTCCCAGTCCGCCAACTCCCTGCAGGTTCACCGCTACATTGCGGTTCCATGGCTGCTCCCCTGATCTCGCCACCACTGAAGGCCACGTCCTTCCAGCTCGCCGGCGCTAGCGACTGGCCTGACTGGGCCCTTACCGTTGGGCTGCCCTCTCCTCCCGTGATATTTGGGATCACATCATCGGGGCGCCTCCCGCCCCTGCCGCCCCTGCCGCCAAACCCGCCACTGCAACCGGCTCTGCCGTAACTACTATCGCCACCACTTCTACTGATGATCTCACTCTTTGGCGACGACGCGATCAAGCCATCCGGGCTAACCTCCTAGAATCCGTTGCTCGACCGCTCCTCACGTCTATCGGCCGCCTTCTTTCAGCCCGTGCCATGTGGGAATATCTCCGCGATCGCTTCGTTCCCCATAGAGGGGCTCGGCGTCACCGTCTTATCTGCGATTCCCAGTCTGCCCGCCAAGACGGACGCTCCATTCATGACTTCTACACTATGATGAGTGCCTACTGGCACGAACTGGATTCCATGATTCCATTACCCTGCGGTTTTCCTCGCTCTTTGGAATTCCAGTGCCACCTCTCCGAGGGTCATCTTCATTAGTTTCTTGCTACTCTACGTCCTGAGTTTTCTCTTCTTGCCGCTCAGCTCCTTCACCGGGTCCCGCTTCCTACTCTGGATGATGCCCTGATTGCTCTGCTTGATGAAGAGACCCGTCTCCGACCTCCAGTGGCCCTCCAACCAGCTCTCCAAACCGATACTGCTCTTGCGGTTCCTCCGCGTCATAGTACTGTTACCTGTAACTACTGCAAGAAGGTGGGGCATATGAAGTCTGCCTGCCCCACTCGTCCCCCTCGATCTGATGAGCACAGAACTTCTGACCATCGTCGTGATGGCCGTAGTCGGGGACGAGGTTGTGGTCCTGGTTCTCACCCCACTGCTGCTGCTGCCACTGATCGTCTGCAACGATTAGAGGAGCTTCTACTCCAGTCACCTCTGTTGCAATCTGCCTCCTCTGCCAGCTCCTGTACGGAACACAGTCTCTTAGCTGCTTCTGGTACTGCTGCTGCTCGAGTTCCTCCACATGCACCTTGGTATTTTGACTCTGGGGCCTCCTGCCACCTCACCTCCGACTCACGCACCCTCACCAACTGCACCTCCTCCCCCACTAACCTTCAAGTCACCACTGCTGACGGGGGATCTCTCCCTATTTTGCGATCTGGTTCCATCACCCCAACCTCTGCCCCTCCTGGTCGACTTACTCTCTCCAACGTCCACCATGCCCCTCGGCTACACATGAACCTCATTTCTATCAGCTCCCTCTGTGATCTCGGTCTAACGGTTTTATTTTCTTCTTCTAATTGTGTTGTGTAGGATTCACGGACAGCTCAGAGGATTGGACAGGGTCGTAGGACTGGTGGATTGTATCAGATGGAGTATCTCCATGTTCCCCCCTCATCATCTTCAGCTTCTGCTCTCTCTGTCATATCTGATGCTGACTTGTGGCACAGACGTTTAGGACATCTGTCTACTGATCGACTCCGAAGTGTTATCCGCTCTGGAGCTTTGGGCCGTGTCTCCCCTTCCCCCCTCTCTGTTTGTACCGACTGTCGTTTGTCAAAGCACCTTGCTCTACCATTTACAAGTAGTGCTTCCCAAACAACAACCCCTTTTGATTTAGTTCATTCTGATATTTGGGGTCCAGCGCCACTTGCTTCACATTCTGGGTATTTTTATTATGTTAGTTTCATTGATGATTTTTCACGTTGTGCTTGGGTTTATCTCCTCCGGAATCGTTCTGAAATACCCGAGGTATATCGCACGTTCACTGATATGCTTCATACTCAGTTTGAGCGTCGCATTAAGCTCTTTCGATCTGACTGTGCTCAAGAGTTTCTCTCCTCTACTATGCGCAATATCCTCAAATCGCATGGCACTCTCCATCAACAATCTTGCCCACACACCCATGAACAAAATGGGGTTGCTGAACGCAAACATCATCACATCATCGAAACAGCTCATGCTCTCCTCATCTCTTCCTCGGCTCCTCACTCCTTCTAGGCCGAATCCGTCCTCACGGCTGTTCACCTCATCAACATCACTCCTTCCACGGCCATCTCTGGGGCAACTCCTTATGAACGACTTTACTCCCTCCCACCGACCTATGCCTCTCTCCGAACGTTTGGGTGCACCTGCTTCGTTCTCCTTCCCGCCCCTGAACGCAACAAACTCTCTGCTCGCTCATCTCGTTGTGTTCACCTCGGCCTTAGCCATCACCACAAAGGCTATCGTTGCTACGATCCGATGACTCGTCGCATTCGTATTTCTCGCCATGTCTCCTTCGTCGAACATGAAATGTTTTTCTCTTCCACACCACCAAACCTCCCCTCCCAACCCTCCATTGCTTCACCGCTTTCTCTTCCGCTACTTCCTCCTATTCCGACTCGTCCCAGGACTCACCTTGCCCATCCTAACCTGCCCCCAACTCGCCCTCCGCCCGAGGATCCTCCTTCGACATCCGCACCTCCTCCGCCGCCCACAGCCCCTCCTCCTGCTACTGCTTCTGATACAGCCTCGTCTGACGCTCCGTCCGCCTCTACAACGGTGGATCCTGCTCCTCCTCGGCGTAATCCTACCCGCCATCGCCATCCGCCTGCTCACTACGACCAAAGCTCTGACGGATCTACCCCTTCTTCTCTCACCACGCCTACCTCTTATTCCCCTGCTTTTCAGGCCTTCCTCACCGCTCTCCACGCCCACCGGGAGCCCAAGTCATACCAAGAGGCAGTTGGAAAACTCGAATGGCAGCAAGCCATGGCACTTGAACTTCAAGCCTTCCGCAGGACTCACACTTGGGATCTCGTTCCGTGTCCTCCTGGTGTCGTCCCTATCAGCTGCAAATGGATATTCAAAGTTAAGACTCGTCTGGACGGCTCTATTGAGCGCCATAAAGCCCGCTTAGTTGCTTGCGGGTTTTCACAGGCACATGGAATCGACTATGACGAAACCTTTGCACCGGTTGCCCAGATGACCACCGTTCGCACCTTACTTGCGGTCGCAGCCGCCCGAAACTGGCCCCTCCATCAGATGGATGTAACCAATGCCTTTCTACATGGCGATCTCACCGAAGTTGTATACATGGCACCTCCCCCGGGTCTCTCCGCTCCACCTGGCCACGTCTGCCACCTCCGTCGGGCCCTCTATGGTCTCAAACAGGCTCCTCGAGCCTGGTTTGAGCGCTTCCGCACAGCGGTTCTAAAAGCTGGTTTTGTTGAACGACAGACTGATCATGCCTTGTTTACTCGCACCTCCGCTCAAGGTTGCGCCATTCTGCTCTTGTATGTGGATGACATGATTATCACCGGAGATGACCACGCCACCATTGCCTCTCTTCAGCAACACCTTCGCAGCCAGTTTGAGATGAAGGACATGGGCCCCCTTCGCTACTTCCTTGGGTTAGAGATTTCCCGCTCCAAACGCGGCATTCTGGTCTCTCAGCAAAAGTACATCTCGGATATTCTCTCTGTGGCCGCTCTCACGGACAACCGCACTGTTGACACCCCAGTAGAGCTCAATCTGGAACTGCTTCCAACAGATGGGGAACCCCTTTCTGATGTATCCCGCTATCGGCGCCTTGTCGGGATGCTAGTCTATCTCACTATGACTAGGCCTGACATTGCTTATGATGTTAGCTTCGTCAGTCAATTTGTTCAAGCTCCTCGCTCAGCCCACTATGCCGCGGTCCTCCGGATTCTCCGCTATCTTCGTACCTCTGTCAGCCGCTCGCTATTTCTTTCTGCTACTTCGCCACTCACCCTCCGAGCATTTTCGGATGCTGACTGGGCGGGGGATGTTATGACTTGCCGCTCCACTACTGGGTTCTGCATTTTTCGGGGCGACTCTCTGATCTCATGGCGTAGTAAGAAACAGGAATCCATTGCGCGCTCCAGCACGGAAGCTGAGTATCGTGTCATGGCTTCCACCACTGCTGAAATAGTTTGGCTCCGTCGTCTTCTACGTGATCTTGGTGTACAAATAATAGGACCCACTCCATTATTCTGTGATAATCGAAGTGCTATTCAAATCGCCTCCAATCCAGTGTTCCATGAACGGACAAAACACATTGAGATCGATTGTCACTTTACTCGTCAGGAATTCCTCGCCAACACTATCTCTCTACCGTTCATTGCCTCTGAAGAACAAGTTGCGGACTTCCTCACCAAGTCTCTCACAACTGCAAGATTCCGTTATCTTATTAGCAAACTCTCGGTTCATGATCCACCGTGAGTTTGAGAGGGCGTGTTAAATATTGTATTTATTGTGCATTTATTGTCTTTTCCTTTAGTCTCACATTGCCTAGATGGACTCTCTCCCCCTTCACTTCTCCTATATGTAAGACCTATTTGGTCCCCTTTTTCTCAAGTGAATATAGATACTGTTGCATGCTCCCTCCATTTGTAACAGGAATGATGCTTTGCTCATTCAGCTCAGCTGCATTTAGTCCATTTTTTTATGTAATGGAAGACGAAAAAGAGGCTGATAAATCTGAACCAAGCGGCGAGAATGTTGAGGATGTTCATTCTGCTGACAGGAGAAAAATGGTTTGCGAGGAGGTCGAATTTCTTGGTGATGAAAATGCGGCAAAAAAGTTGAAGCAGATGCCAGAAACTGAGGGTTCAGCTGAGCAAGGGAGCCCTTTCCTTATGGAAGGCCGCCTTTTAATTGGCGGTTTATGGAAGAAGGTAAGTCAATAGGAACTTGTTTCTTTAGAATCAGATGTTAGGATTTTTGTATAAATGAAGTATTTATTTTGTATGGCCATGCTGGGAGAGTTTTTTTTTAAAGCAGTGCTTTAATCTTTATCAATAGGTTATGGCAAACTGTATTTGTAAGATACTAATCTTATAAAAGATTATTTATATAAATTAGAACAGCCAAATAGGAGCAATTTGCATGCTATTCATTGGAAAATAATGAATAGTTCCTTAGCTGCCATGAACTTTGAGTTTGTATATGTTGAAAAAGTCCAAAGAAGTTGGGCTTCCACTCGGGTGGTTTCTGGCTCGGAGATGCCAAATGCTGGATGAGGTTGCGTCTGCGAACGGAACGAAAATGGAGATGCCGGATGCAGAAAAAGATACATAATTTCCTTCACCCATTCAACCCCCATTCATAATGATCCATGCTCCATTCTTACATAGATTATTGCATGCAATCTTTAGAAAAAAAAATTCAAATGCCCTTATTCGAATCAACTTTGTCTCGTTCGGATTTGTGTTTTTAAATGATCTCGGGTCTATTTGGCATGGTGGTGGCAGAATTGAATGCATTGGTTACGAACCGTTGTTCGTGAATGTCTGTCATCACCCGGAATTTCATCTATTTTTTGTTCAAAATTAGTTTATTTTTCTGCCGGCGGTCATAGCCGTTGTCATTTCAAACACATTCCATGGTGATAGACATTTTTTTTGTAATTTCAGAAGATAGAGATGTACAATCTGCAATTATACTTCAAATCACAATTGATAGATATGAGAAGCTCAACTTCAACCACCAACAGAATTCATTTGCCGCAAATAGTTACTTCGGCTCTGTTTGTTTGATGATTTTTTTTTTCGTTGTGTTTTTTCAAATGGAAGCTA
The DNA here is from genome assembly GCA_039513925.1 of Platanthera zijinensis. Taxonomy (NCBI): domain Eukaryota; kingdom Viridiplantae; phylum Streptophyta; class Magnoliopsida; order Asparagales; family Orchidaceae; genus Platanthera; species Platanthera zijinensis. The sequence goes on from CM077092.1 coordinate 166,255,273, forward strand.
AGACAATTTTTCCCATTTGAATAACATCGATTCTCCAAAACGCTATATTACGTCCGATTCCAACCACGGGGTGGACCTATATTTAGAAACTGCTCAATCTTCAACCGTAACCGTCCATCCATTATCAAGCTCCAAATACGTCAGTATGGGAGAAAGCAGCCACCACATCATAGTCAAATTGTTCTTAAACCTTTCTTTATTGTTTTTTAAACCTTTCTTTATTGTTTGTTTTCACGTCCACTTTTTTTTGGCAATAAGTAGTGGATGTATGTTTTTATTATAAACACAGTGATCATGAACTGTTGTTCGTGAACGTCCGATCTCACCTAAAAAATTCATTCATTTAATGTACAAAACTAGTTTGTTTTCTTGTTAGTGGTCATATCCTTTGTCTTGCCAAACATACAGTAACGGTCCAAGCCGTTACAGATTCTCCGGCGAGATCGCCGGAGATGGAAGAGAAGAAGGCAAGGCCTTCCGAGGCTAATACCTGCTACTCCTATTCTAAACTATGAGAAAATTAGAAAAACATAACATTCTTATTTCATTGTCTACTAAGCTATTACAGGAATGCTTATTTATAGAAGCATACTAATGATCATAGCCAATAGTTGTTAGCCACGTGGCTAACAACTGTTACATTCCTGCCCTTCCCATTAAAACGACGACCTCGTCGCTTGATTTCACCAGGATCAAAGACCCAAATGACGCCCGAAATGTATATGAGAACAAAGTCTGCGTCCTGAAATTTGTTTTTTGGTGGCTCCACTTGTGCAGAATGTACCGAAACGGTGCATCCTCCTGGATCAAAGATCTGAATTGTCCAAGTTGATACATAGCTGCGGCAACACATGTCATCATGTTGTTGACCAACTTGAGTAACGTGAGGTAGAGAGTCCATGATAACGTTAGAGTTGGGGTGATGTTGCATCAACCCCTCAAATGGCGGCAAAACCGTGTTGTCGGAAATATTAAGAACAACCGACGCAAATGACAACACCTCCATCGGTGATGAAACCAAGTTCGCCGTAATTGATGCACCAAGAAGATTGTTTGCTTGGATGACTTCTTGTTGCTCTTCCTTAATGCAAATAATCACCGGAACTCGTTGTGCCCATTGTTGAGTATCAATGTCATCAATAATTTCGTGCTTATCATCTATAATTCTCTTTGAATGAACGTCTCCAATGTAAGTGCTTGGGGTCGGTAGTAAGGTCGCATTAGGTAGAGCGACGGTGGCAACACATGCACTATGAGCGACGTTGGTGCCGTAGGAGCTTGTAGGGACGGCGGTGTCATAGGAGCTTAGAGTGACGGTGACGCCGTATGAACTTGGAGCGACGGCGGCGCCAAAGGGACTTGGAGTGAAGTCGGCGCCGTATGAACTCGGAGCGACGGCGGCGCCAAAGGGACTTGGAGTGAAGTCGGCGCCGTATGAACTCGGAGCGACGGCGGCGCCAAAGGGACTTGGAGCGAAGGCGGCGCCATATGAACTCGGAGCGACGGCGGCGCCAAAGGGACTTGGAGCGAAGGCGGCGCCGTATGAACTCGGAGCGACGGCGGCGCCATAGGGACTTGGAGCGACGGCGGCGCCATAAGAACTTGGAGCGACGGTGGCGCCATATGAACTTTGAGCGACCGTGGCGCCGTATGATCCTTGAGCGACGGCGGCGCCATAATAACTTGAATTGGTAGCACCATATAAGCTTGAAGTGGCGGTGATGTATAAACTTGGAGTGATGGCGACATCGTCTGAACTTGGGGAGGCGGAGGCTTGTGGCCAAGAAGTGCCCGGAGGTGGTGGGTTGTACTGGTTATGTTCCGATTGATAGGAATATGAATTGATTGTTGTATTGCTCAATGATCGGGCCGAACTTGTTTTTGAAGATGGAAAGTTTTCATGTTGAAGAGGATAACTGCCACCTTTTCCATTATTCCAGTAGTTCGCTTGGTTAACAAAGCCACTAGCAGGGAATCCTATCGCCGTCTGATGATCACTAACAAAATAACTCGTAGGATTTGCATAAGAGCTTGTATTATGAAATGAGCTATGAGGCTGATAAGAAGCTCCTGAATGCTCACTTGCACTTGTTTGTTGAAATGAAGAATAGTTTGCTTGATGTTGGTGATTGTAATAGTTCCTTTGATATTGCCTGTTTTCATATCCATAAGAATAGGTAGAATTTGGGTTTTGTGCATAACCAGCATAATCCGGACTTCTATTTGCTGCAGACCAATTAAATGACATTGATGCTTGGAACTTCAAATTTGTTGGAAAATGATCACCAAAGAATGGCTGAAAAATTGAGTGGACAGGATTATTTCTAAAATTAATGCTGTCAGGGAGGTGCTCCAATGGCTCCAAAGACCGAAGCTGATAAGAGTGGTCTTGTGTTCGCCAGCAATTGTCAAGTCGACGTAAGTCAAGACAGCAGTTGAGGAGGAGGCGAGTTGGCAGGTAAGGATGACTCCAGCTGTTGCTCCGCCGTTCTTGAAGATGTCCGACTGGATCGATGGAGGTGCGGACTGGGTCTTCCTCTGTGTTACTGTTGAAGATGTAATGGAGAAGCTTCACTGTTGAGGATGTCTCCGGCGTCGAGGTTGCCGGCGTGATGACCGTCGTTTGTACAAAACTTCCGAACTGGAGCGGTGTTGGCGAGTGAATACCCGAAAACAGAGACGGCTGGTTGAAGAAACTGGTGGTCGGACTGGAGATGTACAACACAGGGGCGCTTTCACGCCAAGATCGCACCGTTCTAGAAGATGTCCGGCTAGGTCGCCGGTGTTCAGTTTCTTGATTGCTGGAGATGCTTGATTTCGCTGCAAGAATGTGGAAACTTTTCCGCGAGATGAAGAGGGCAATGATTCTGGTTGCCCCCCTTTTTTTTCAATGGCTGTTCGGGCAAGATGTGTGGAATTGGTGGGGAGGAAGTATCTCAACGAGGTCATCGGAGGCGGCGCAGCGGTGGCGGAGGCGGCGTTTCTCGAGGTTGCCGGAGAGCAAGAAGACGCATGGGATGGCTGTTCCGGCAGGGGCGATGAAGCGGCGGTGGTGGAGGGGGAGTAAGTCTCTCAACGAGATTGTCGGAGGCGGCGCAGCAGTGGCGGAGGAGGCGCAGCGTTGGCGATGGCGTCGCAGCGTTGGCGGAGGCGGCGCAGCGTTGGCGGAGGCGGCGCAGCGTTGGCGGAGGCGGCGGTGGCGGTGGAGGATGAAGCGGCGGTGTTGGAGTCGTTCTTGAAGATTTCCGGCGGCTGGTGGAGGGGGAGTAATACTCTCAACGAGAGCACCATATGTAACTGTCCAAGCCGTTACAGATTCTCCGACGAGATCGCCGGAGATGGAAGAGAAGAAGGCAAGGCCTTCCGAGGCTAATACCTGCTACTCCTATTCTAAACTATGAGAAAATTAGAAAAACATAACATTCTTATTTCATTGCCTACTAAGCTATTACAGGAATGCTTATTTATAGAAGCATACTAATGACCATAGCCAATAGTTGTTAGCCACGTGGCTAACAACTGTTACACATACATTCAATGATAATGATGTTTTAAACCAAACTCACTGAAGCAAAGAAGTCGTGTCAAACTAAGGCTTCTTTTGGCGCAACGTTTGGAGCTTTCTGTTTGGGGCAAACACTACTACATGACGGGTAATCAAATGTCCGCCGGCGGCGTTTGCTCCGTTTGCACCCGCCGCATCATGAGAAATGAAGGAAAACAGAGGGATTCCAACCGCGGCCTTCCCCCTCCGTTTCCAAAAACGCTCCTCCTCCCGCTGCCTGAGCAAAACGCCAAACCAATCGAAGCCTGAGGGTTTATTTGGTTAGGCAATGGTGCGAGCAGACGGTGGGAGGAGACGGAGGAATCGAATCGGAGGGGCAGAGGCGGGGATCGAAACGTCCTGTTTCGTCGGCTTTTCCTCTATTCGGCGGGAGGAAATGGAGTCGGCGATCCGTTTTTTTAGAGGCTGTCCGGCGGCGGTTCTTCCAAACGGCCGGTGAATACCCTTAAATAAACGAAGCCTAAGTCATTATGATTGGCGGTGGTGAACGTGGCAGTACCCCTGATGGGTGGTGGCGATCGTGAATGCGGCACAGTGGTGGCGGTCGTGAACGTGGCAGTCGTGAACGTGGCAGTCGTGAACGTGGCAGCTATCAATGATTGTTTGCGACTGTCCGACCTCTCCTAAGGAACTTCATCCCTTTTTATGTTCAAAAATTCAAAACTTCTTTTTCTACAATTAGAATCATTGTCATCCCAAACATATATATATATAAATATATAATACTAAAAAAAGAAAACACATTTTGGTTATTTTCCAATTTTATTTAAAATATTCAGTTTTAAAATTTGCATTTTTTATTTTATTTTAAAATTTTCTATTTCCTTTAAGCAAAGTCGTCTGTATACAATAATAAATGTGTTTTCTTCGTCACTCGCAAATCCTGTACATATGACTAATAATTGTTATATACGGGTAGCGTTTCCTCCTTTGGGAGCGGGTGAGATCCAAACCGTCCAGCCTTCAATCCAACGTTTATGCTTTACAATAATAAAAAAAACAAAAAAAATACAAGCGAAACCTTTTTTTTTTAAAGCTCCATCGGATGGCTCCTACGCTACCCGCGCTCCTTCCTCTGGGAGCGGGTAGCACAGAAAAAAATTATTTACCTATGACAGCTAAAGGTGGAGTATAACGTTCAGGATTTAGGAGTGGTGGGACAACGCCGCTCCTAATTATTGGCTGAAAAAGCCGAGCCCATCACTCTGCGAAAACACATCAAAGGGAAAATCTCCTTTCGATAATTATTGGCTGAAAATGGCAATAACAATAAATATTTCAACTAAAATTATATAATATATGGACGTGAAGTGGTTATAGCTACTCTTTGGCTACTTGCTTTCGCCACTTCCGGCGTCCTCTCTGAATTAGGGTTTTGTTCGGAAGAGATCGATCGGAAAGATGATGTGCTCCGGCCGGATCTGTATGCCCTCGTCTCCTCCCATTCCTCGTGGTGCGAGCTGGAGCAGGAGGCTCGCTTGTCATACTGCTTTATTTAGATTGCGTGTATTGGCTTCAGGCGATGCGGATTCGTCTTCCTCTGCTTCCGTCGGCTCCGCTGTCTCCGCCGACAAAACTCCTGCCGGGTACTGTTCCTGTATCTATATACCATATATGAACGATCTGCTCAGCGCTTTTACGAGGTAGTCTGTTTACTGAGAACATTGATTTTCGTTCTCGTAGATCCTCACTTCAGCCACTTCCGGCGCTGCCGTAATGTTTTCTTTTTCTTTTTGATGATTATGTGTTCTGGGAGAGCTTATACGACGCATCGTGTTTTAAGGGGATGAATATCTTTCGATCAAACTTCTTTTTTCTTTTTTAAAAACTAGATTGTGTTGTATAAAATTTTAAAGTCTAAAATTTACATATTAAGATGAGTACTAGCTCTTGTATTTTTTTAAACTTCAATTTTTTATTTTTAAAAATAGCTTCCTCCGGGTACTCATTGGAAGAATTTTGCTTGCTTGGAAAAACTCATCCTAGAGTTAGATTATATGTGTAACGTTCCCGGCGGTGAGGGACCCGTTGCTTACAGGGCCGTCTAACCGAGGATCCATAACGGCCCCACCAACCGGCCGATACAGGGCTGCAGCCCAACACACGCAACAACTTCACTGTGCGGATAGGGTATCCCGCACAGTAGGTTGTTGAGGCTGGGGCTCGATACCCTGACCTCCTAGATAAGAAGCACTTAACATGTGCTCTCATCACCAACTGAGCGAGAGAGAGAGAGAGAGGGAGAGAGAGAGAGAGAGAAGAGAGAGATATTGTAGAGAGAGAGAGAGATATGGTACAAGAGAGAGAGAGAGGTAGAGAGGTAGAGAGAGAGAAGAATGATATGGAGTCTCTCTCTCTCTACCATATCTCTCTCTCTCTCACACTCTCTATCTATATCTCTCTCTCTCCTGGTGATCTCTCTCTCTCTCTCTCTTCTGGTGATCTCTCTCTCTCTACCAAATCTCTCTCTCTCTCTAAGTCAGGAGATATGGTACGAGAGATAGAGAGAGAGCGGGAGAGAGAGAGGGAGATATGGTAGAGAGAGACTCCATATCATTCTTCTTTCTCTCTCTCTCCATATCTCTCTCACTCTTTCTCTCTCTTTACCTTTCTCTCTCTCAGTCTCTCTCTCTACCTCTCTCTCTCTCTCTCTCTATCAGTCTCTCTCTACCTCTCTCTCTCTCTCTCTTTCAGTCTCCAACTCTCTCTCTCTCTCTATCTATCTATCTCTCTCTCTCTATCTCTCTCTATCTCTCTCTCTCTCTATCTCTCTCTCTCTCTATAGCAGGTGGCTAGGTGATCTCTCTCTCTCCTGGTATAGAGTCTATCTCTCTCTTTCTCTTTCTCTCTCTCTCTCTCCCTCTTTCTCTCTCTATCTCTCTCAGAGAGAATAGGGAAGTCAAGAGAGAAAGAGAGAGAGAGAGATTGAGAGAGAGAGAGAGATTGAGAGAGAGAGAGATATGGTAGAGAGAGGGAGAGAGAGAGAGAGAATAAGGCTTAAGAGGGAGAGAGAGAGGGGGATAGATATGGTAGAGAGAGATATGGAGAGTGAGAGGGAGAGAGGTAGAGAGAGTCTCTCTCTCTCTACCTCTCTCCATCCCCTCTATCTCTCTCTCTCTCTATCTCTCTCGTTAGGAAGGTGGCCAGGTGATCTCTCTTAACCCTCTCTCTCTCTCTAGGAAGGTGGCTCTCTCTCTCTCTTTCTCTTTTAGGCAAGTGAGAGAGTATTCAGTACTACCATATAGCCTGGTATATCTCTCTACCTCTCCTGGTTTAGAGAGAGAGAGAGAGGGAGAGAGAGAGGTAGAGAGAGATAGAGAGAGTATGATAAATTAGCAGGTGAACATAGAGACTCTCTCTCTCTCTAAACCAGGAGAGGTAGAGAGATATACCAGGCTATATGGTAGTACTGAATACTCTCTCACTCTAACTCTCTCTCTCTCTCCCCTCTTTGAGAGAGAGAATGATATGGGAGAGAGAGAGCGAGGAAGAATAGGGAGACTGATATGGGAGAGAGAGAGCGAGAGAGAGAGCGAGAGAGAGAGAGGGAGGGAGAGAGAGAGTGGTAGAGAGAGAGATAGGTAGAGAGTGTGAGAGAGAGATAGAGAGAGAGAGGTTGGTGATGAGAGCATATGTTAAGTGCTTCTTATCTAGGAGGTCTGGGTATCGAGCCCCAGCCTCAACAACCTACTATGCGGGATACCCTATCCGCACAGTGAAGTGGTTGGGTGTGTTGGGCTGCAGCTCTGTAAAGGCTGGTGGTGGGGCCGTTATGGATCCTCGGTGAGATATCCCTATGAGCAACGGGTCCCTCACCCCAGTATCGTTACAATATGTATACTGGATCATGAACATGGATTTTTGCATTGTATGGTTGCCCGCATATGCGTTGTTGTTGTCATAGTGGCTGTTGATATTATTAGCACTTCACTTGGGCCGACTTTCTCCATCTTGAGGTTATTTTGTTAGAGCGCTCGAAGCATCCGCGTGACCGTCTAGTTTGGAACGGCCTACTCGTTGCCCCTAGCTTGGGTATTTATAGAGAAATCCTAAATACCCGACTACGGGTTGTTGGACTCCTATCGAATCCTAACCGCAACTCGTTAAGCACCTGTTAACCCTATTTCAATATACCTCAACAATTTCCTCCTATATTGTAAATAAGTGTTAGCACAGTACATGTTACTTAAACAATAATTAATAACGACCAAAATGAGTTTTTCAGAAAAACATAAATATGAGTTTTAGATAACAAAATGCTAAACTCAAACACAGTCCCAAACATAACAATAGAAAATCTGAAAGAAAACTCAAAACTGAAAATTGATATATGCAAATAATAGATCATCTTCATCTGGGTCGAAATCAACTTTCTCTCATCCAATCTCCATGTGATCTGCAAATAAACACAATAAGAATGTCATGAGACAAATCTCTATGAATTCTAACATTTGTCAATCAAAAGTAAAGTGATTAGTTCTGGCAGTAAAAGAACTTAATACTTTAACAAGGAAGAAAGAAAACTCATATCAGCATCTCTATCTAATTTACACAAAATTAGAAAATTGATTTCATAGAATCAAACCATGTTCCATCAATTATTAAGATTATTATTATCATTTCACAATTATGTTATACATTAAGTTTGGAATGATACAACAAACCGTGACCATCATATCATCAAGTTTGGAATGATATAATTAATAATCTGATGTAGGCCACTTCCTAAATGGAATTTAGACACAAAAGACAAAGGAATTCCTAAGGGGAATTTAAGCGAACACGTTGTGTGCGTGCAAAACTCAAAATTCCGGCAAAGTTTCATTTGTAAGTGCGTGATCTCACAAGGGGGAAATTCCCACCCAAACCTGCACGAACATACACATTTACTAATATCATAACCTAACCATACATCTAGCATCGCATCACAAACATTTTTTTCATCCACATGGAGAGTGATCCGGACTAAAGTTTCGATTCGGGAAAGTAGTCCAAATGCAACCCTCAAAACAAAACCATACAAGGATATACCAAATCCTCTTGATCCATTCGAAACCAAAGGCTACACGAACCCCGGTTTGCAAACGTCAAAGGGGACCTACCCTTACGGAAATCTTCGCGAAAATTGGATATGAAAGCAATAACAAATTCAGATTTTATAATGCAAACTTGAATCAATTGTTAGGATAAAATTTTGAAACCAAGGTCTCCACCACACTCACAATACAAGATGAAGTTCACACAAGTTTAGGGGGAGAAAAATCGTTACCCAAATCTGAAATTAGAGAGGAGGAGGAGGAGACGGATAAAGATAACAATGGAAGTGTTGCACTTCCACGGGTTCACCGGAGTCACATCGGATGAGGAGAACCGAGTCGCCTTCTTCGGAGTCACACCGGAGGAGGTAGGGGTCGTCGGAGCAGCAAGGAACAGCCCAAAGGGGGCGACGACAGCAGCAGGTCAGCATTTCCTGGGCGTCGGGTTTCGGCCAGGCCGAATAGGAGCGGGGGCTTTGGAGTCAACCGAGCACTTAGGGTGTGGTTTAATTTTTTCTTCCCTTCTTCATTTTTTTTCTCTCCATCTCCACATATATATATATATATATATATATATATATATATATATATATATATATATATATATATATATATATATATATATATATATATATATAATAGCATACACCTCTCCATCCACCCTTCATCAAGATCAAAACTAAATCCTAGCCACTAATAATGTTTTAATCAAAAATTGGAAATAACAAACATCATAATAAAGAGACTTATGGAAATGATTTATGAAAATAAAGGTAGGAGGATTATAATATTATTTCAAAAATGAAATAATCATTATAATCATAATGATGTGACGAAATGTCAGCGGCGGCGGTGGCGGAGGCGACGACGGTTGCGGCAACGACCATCAATGTCCACGAACATGTAGCGGCGGCGATCAAAAGAGAGATCCATGTGGCGGAGGCGACGATGGTTGCGGCAACGACCATCAATGTCCATGAACATGTAGCGGCGGCGATCAAAAGATAGGTCCATGTCGGCACGGGCAAATGGTGGGACATCCTCGCCATCATAATCATAATATAGGGACTAATATCAGCAACTTCAGTATTCCTTTTTGGAATGATACCCAATTCAGTCTTCAAATGAAATAATTGCGTAATTCATCAAGTTTGGAATGACTGACAACTATTCACCTCTGGCTTTCATCAGATAGCATCTGAAATACTTCAGTGTGCTCACTCTAGTTGCTTGAATGTAAGCAGACTACGGTTCTAAAATTTAAAACATAAGCAAGTTATTAAGTCCTCCTAAATGGACTTTAATCCCATCTCCCCCGATGTTTTAATTGTTAGAACCTTACATAAGCCCTTGGTAAGGACATCTGCTACATTATCTTTTGATCTCACGTCCAAAAGGGAGATTATCCCTTGATTAGTGAGATAGGTCAACCAGGCCTGTTTCATCCTTAGTTGCCTTCGCTTTCCATTGAACAACGTATTTGTAGCAATGGTCTTTGTGGCTTGATTGTCACAATATAACGAGATAGAGTGCATTTTCAGACTCGTCATTGGAATGTCCATTATCAGGTCTCTTATCCACTCTGTCTCTTCTCCAGCTGAGGCGAGAGCATAGAGTTCTGATTCCATAGAGGATAGTGTTATACACGTCTGCCTCTTAGACTTCCAAGCTACTGCTGCTCCTCCTAGGGTAAACACATAATCACTAGTGGATCTACTGTCAGCAATTTCTGAGCACCAGGAGGCGTCAGAATAACCCTCAAGCACTAGAGGATATCCACTTTAACATAAAGTATACTTTTCAGTGTACTTTAAGTATCGCATTAGCCTTTCCAAGGCATCCTAGTGGTCCTTCCCAGGGTTGCTAGTGAATCTACTCAACATGCCGACCGTAAAGGCTATGTCAAGTCTAGTGCAGGTTGTAGCATACATGAGACTACCTATGAGTTTGGAGTAATCAAATTGTCTAATAGGTGAACCTTCATTCGGTTTCAGTCTATTATTATAGTCGTATGGAGTCTCAGTCTTTTTGTTACTAACGTAACCCCACTTTTCCAGTAGATTCCTAATGTAGTGACTCTGACTTAGGGTTATACCCTTTTTAGTGAAGTTCACTTCCATAATTAGGATGGTCTTCACCACTCCCAAGTCTGTCATGCTAAATTTGGTTGTCAAGACAACTTTCACGTCTTCCACCTCAGACTGATAAGTGCCCATAATTAGCATGTCGTCAACGTACAAGCATATAATTGCGAATTTATTTGAACTCGTTCTTACGTACAGACATTTATCTGATAGACTAGACTTAAAGCTCATTTCTTTTGCACATGTGTCAAATTTCTCGTGCCATAATTTTAATGCTTGCTTCAACCCGTATAGTGACTTAATCAACTTACAGACCTTATTTTCTAGACCTTCTACGACAAACCCTTCAGGTTGGTGCATATTGTAACACCTCCCCTGTAAAGACCATATAATATGGGTCCGGCCAGGGCCCCACAACATACGGATGCCACAGCTTTAGTATTAAAAGATGATATGAAAACTACCCAATCTCAAAACTCCAGACAAACACAGCGGAAACAGAACATTAACCGACAGAAGTTATCCACTTAACAAAAGAGTATTAAATGGCCTTAAGGCCTTACACAATATAAGTCCAAAAATACAAAGTGTCAAGCACCCCTAGGCTACCTCGGCATGCAAGCCGGACATAGTCAAACAACAGCAGCAAAGCAAGGTAAAGGAAATAGTCAGGCGAAGCAACACTTCATGAGGCTTAGGGCTTTTCGCCCGGCGCGCTAGCTCCTGCATGCGATCCTTGCCCTGTAAGGATTTGAAGTAACGTGGGTTAGCAAAGGCTGACCTCTACTGTGTAACAAACACATCTCCTCCTGGCCGTCCCTAACGGACCCCGGGGTACCACTCCACCTGCAAGTTAGCACTTCGTGTACCAAAAGAGTATATATAATAAAGCGGTAAAACAGGCTTGGATGTCTCACACAGCATATATGTTCTCTATGTTTTGTACAAAGTGAAAGGGGTCTACTATACAACATGAATGCAACCCGGGTTTCACCCAAGGCACCCTAGCTCGTATGCATCTAGCACAACATCAAACACTGGGTACTTCCGTTTCCCCATTGGCTTAAAGCCGCAAACACAAGGGAACCACCATGTCCCTAACGACACACACGCCGTCACACGGAACCTTGCAAAGGCCCCACCCGCACAAAGGTCATATGCCCCGGGGCTTGCCCGCACATTCTGACTTCGCACGTCAGGGTTCCGTCTCACACTGACCGATTCTAAGAAGCCTTGCTGGACCCCACCCGCTCATGGCCACATTGCCCGGGCTTGCCCTCCGCTCGACATTCTCGTCAGTCCACACAAGGGGCTAGTCTCGCCGGGACACTTCCCCCACATGACTTGCGCGTCACGGGATAGCCAGCCGACCACGGAGACATAGCCGCGCCTTTGCACAGCACAAACAAAGGTTTCCCCACCCCAATCACCATTCGCACCGTGTCTTTCCCGTGCTCCAAGGAAACCATCTACCGCACAACACGGAGCTAACCTTGTCCGGTTCCGACCACGAGTACTCACTCAAATATAAGGGGGAAAACGCATACATACAACGACGTATTGCCGCAACGGATTTCTACCGAATCCCCGAAGCTCGCTATGCAACATCACCGGGTCGGACTAACGGTCGCGACCACGGCTTCACCCACAATGCCTAATCCGCTAATGGAGCGGATCTCTAATGCAAAGCATGCCGGGATGAACATACTCAACCCGGAGGTTCCTCTTGAACCTAGGCTACACGAATCCCTCTCATTTGAGAGATTCGGTGCTCAAAATACGAAAGGAAGGGGATGCTATTCATGCATCCTAAATCCTAAAAACCGAGAGGAGAAGTGTCGTTACCTTCCGTCCCCTCTTCCTAGCCATGGAGAAGATTTGCTCGGTTGAACACCACCGCAACGCTCCCACCTTCGCGGATCTGAACTCTGTTCGTGAAACGGACCTCCGAGGCTTCGCCGGCGGCCGGAACTTGTCCTCCTTCCTCCTCCTTGCTCTCCCTTCTCTCTAGAATCAAGAGAGATAAAGCCAAATGGAAAATGAGGGTTTGAAACCCTATTCCCGGCCTTAAACCACTCAGGGAGGCTCCCCACCGTTGGATCTTCCAAAGAAAAGAACGAACGGCCACGATCGGAACCCAAAATAGAAAATCTGGGCCGAACACGGGTTGCAACACGGCCGTGTGCATGGCCGTGTTAGCCATTCGCCGTCTCGACCGATTAGAAAACCAGCACACGGCCTTCGACACGGCCTTTGACACGGCCTCCGACACGCCCGTATCATCCCCTACACGGTCGTGTCGTGACCCGTGTCACGCCTAGCAGAATATATTCTGCTAACAGCCCGAGAAGGACACGGCCAGGGACACGCCCGTGTCCAAGGACGTGTGCCTTCTCGCCGATCGTCGATCAACACAGTTCGACGACCCAGGCGCAACACGGCTCGATGACCCAGGCGCTACACGGCTTGTGACACTGCTGTGTCACAGGCCGTGTGCCTACCCCCAAAACCCAAATTTGGCTGAAACGACGCCGTCGTTTCCCCTTCCAAGTTTTGGGGTGTTACAATTCTCCCCCCCCCCCTTCAAAGAATTTCGTCCCGAAATTTAAAACATGGGAAGTACACAAATTCTAAACGGTAACTGAGGAGGAAAGCTCGGGGTACTCCTCCAGCATGGCCTGCTCTCGCTCCCATGAGAGTTCATCGCAGCCACAGTTGTCCCAACGGACCTTTGTGAGTCTGACTTCCTTGTTCCGCAATTGCCGAACCTCTGAATCTTCTATCCCGATTGGACGAACTCGCGTCCTCAAGTCTTCCTCTACCGGCACCGCCGTCGGCTCAATCACCACGCTGGCTTCTAACAAAGCTTTCCTCAAAACGGAGACGTGAAAAACGTCATGCAATCCACTTAGCTCTGTGGACAACGCCAACCGGTACGCTGCCCCTCCCACTCGCTCGATGACCTTGAATGGTCCCAAAAATCTCGGACTCAGCTTCTTGAGTCGGCGAATTCGTGAAACGCCTTTGAACGGCTTGATCTTAAGGTACACCCAGTCACCCACAGCGAATTCCACATGCCTGTGGCGAGCATTGAAATACTTCGACTGCCGATCTTGAGCTACCTTCATGCGCTCTTGGATGGTCCGCACTAGCTCACTAGCGTCGGCTACCACTTCTTTCCTCAAAAGCTTTGTGTCTCCCGCCTCTGTCCAAGACATCGGTGTTCGACACCGCCTCCCATAAAGAGCTTCATATGGCGCCATCTTGATACTAGCTTGGTAGCTATTGTTATAAGCAAACTCCACCATGAAGAGGTGATCCTCCCACTTCTTGCCGAAGTCGAGAGTACACATCCTTAGCATATCTTCCAAAGTACGGTTCGTTCTCTCAGTTTGCCCATCGGTTTGAGGATGAAAGGCCGTACTGAACTTGAGTTTTGTGCCCAAGCTCTTCTGTACCAACCGCCAATCCTTAGACGTGAAACGTCCATCCCGGTCGCTGACTATACTCTTCGGAATCCCATGAAGTCGTACAATATTGCGGACGTACAACTCCACCAACTTTTCCACACCGTCCTCCTTCCGGTTTGGGATGAAATGTGCCACATTGGTCAAGCGGTCCACAATCACCCAGATGGCATCATTACCCTGCTGCGATCTAGGCAACCCATGCACAAAATCCATGGAGATGTCATCAAATTTCCATTCGGGGATTGGAAGAGGCTTCAAGAACCCGCCCGGCTTCTGACACTCGGCCTTCACCAAGGCACAAGTTTGGCACTGACTCACACACAAAGCTACGTCCCGCTTCATCCCAGGCCACCAATAGGACTTCTTCAAATCCAAGTACATCTTTGTACTGCCCGGGTGAATGGAGTACTTAGTGAAGTGGGCCTCAAACATCAACTCCTCACGGAGCTTGCCGAACTGCGGTACACAAATCCTTCCGCCCTTCCTCAGAATTCCATCAACCATCTCCCAGGCGCTACCCTCGCCCTTTAGAGCTTCCTCCACGAAAGGTTGGAACTCCACATCTACACGGGTCGCTTCCCGAATGCGATCGCATAAGTCACTCTGCATCTCAATCCAATTTAGTCGAGCCACGCTAGACTCGCCTCTTGCCACACATTCCAAACCAAGGGACTCCCAGTCCCGCCTTAACCGCTCATCGTGAGCTTCAATCCAATTTCCTTGCCCCGAGTATTTCCTACTCAAAGCATCTGCCACCACATTGGCTTTCCCTGGCGTGTACTGGATCGCCACCTCGTAGTCCCCAAGGAACTCGACCCACCTGCGCTGCCGCATATTTAGGTCCTTCTGATCTAGGAGATACTTTAGACTCTTGTGGTCCGTGAAGATCTCCACCTTT
This sequence comes from Platanthera zijinensis, assembly GCA_039513925.1. Classification (NCBI taxonomy): domain Eukaryota; kingdom Viridiplantae; phylum Streptophyta; class Magnoliopsida; order Asparagales; family Orchidaceae; genus Platanthera; species Platanthera zijinensis. Next base: position 166,270,326 of record CM077092.1, read on the forward strand.
GCACTATAAACGTAGTGCCTCCACAACTTTAAAGCAAAAATTACCGCCGCCAACTCCAAATCATGGACGGGGTAATTTCTCTCATGGGGCTTCAGCTTCCTCGACCCAAAAGCTATCGCACTACCATGCTGCACCAACACGCACCCTAGACCGCATCCGGATGCGTCGCTGAAAATCTGGAACCCTTCAGTCCCCTTTGGTAGGCTTAGGATCGGCGTCGTCATTAGCCTTTCCTTCAGGGTTTCAAATGCCTGATTGCACTCTTGAGTCCATACAAACTTCTGATCCTTGCGAGTTAGTGAAGTGAGGGCTAGAGCTATCCGCGAAAAGTTTTCCACAAACCTTCGGTAGTACCCGGCTAGTCCAAGAAAACTTTGGACTTCCGCCACGGTCCTCAAAACTGACCACTCTCTGATGGCTTCTACTTTCGTTGGATCCACCGCCACCCCGTCCCCACTGATTACATGGCCCAAAACGCCACCTTCTCCAACCAAAACTCGCATTTCGAGAACTTCGCATAGAGCTGGTTCTCTCTCAACACTTGTAACACTATCCGCAAGTGCGTCTCGTGCTCCGCTTCTGACTTGGAATACACCAATATGTCATCGATAAAGACGACTACGAACCAGTCCAAATATTCGCGAAACACTCGGTTCATCAAGTCCATGAACACGGACGGCGCGTTCGTCAGCCCGAACGGCATCACCGAGAACTCAAAATGACCATACCTCGTACCAAACGCGGTCTTGGGTATGTCTTCGTCACTAATCCGCAACTGATAATATCCAGACTTCAAGTCCAACTTGGAGTACACCACCGATCCCACCAACTGGTTGTAGAGATCGTCTATCCGAGGAATCAGATACTTATTCTTGACAGTCAATTTGTTCAACTCTCGGTAGTCTATGCACAGACGCATACTACCGTCCTTCTTCTTTACAAATAACACCAGCGCACTCCACGGTGAAGAGCTGGGCCTGATATACCCTTGCTCCAAAAGCTCCTGCAACTGAACCTTGAGCTCGGCCAACTCCTTTGGTGCCATCCTGAAGGGTGGACGCGACACTGGTCTAGCCTCGGGCACCAACTCGATGGAAAAATCAATCTCCCGCCGAGGAGGTGCTCCCGGTAGCTCCTCAGGAAATACATCTCCAAACTCCGCCACCACGGGCACTTCTCCAAGAGACAGCCTGGAAAGGCTAACCTCCAATAACGCTACTAGAGCTACACCTCCCTGGCTAACAGCTCGCACTAACTGAAGTGCCGAAACTAGGGAACATGCCACTCCATGCAGGCCTTCAAACTTGACTTCCGCCTTCCCCACGCCCCTCAGGGTTACCACCTTGGACAAACAGTCGATACTGGCACGCTGCTCCGCTAGCCAATCCATCCCCAAAATCACATCGAACTCGGACAACGGCAAGATCACCGCTACCAATATGAAGTCGACTCCCTCAAGACTCCAACAAATCCACCCTTTAGCCCTGGTTGTCATAGACGACCCATTGGGCATGCGCACTTTCAACTCTGAGTCCGTTGCAAAGGACTCAACTCCAATCCTCCGGGTGAAACTTTCCGCAAGGAAGGAGTGCGACGCTCCCGTATCAAAAAGTACCCTAGCGGGGTACCCAGATACCATTACAAAGCCTACACACATGCAACAAACATAAAGGCTTGAAAGACAGGAATCTAAGGTGCAGGTTGAACTCTCGTACCTGTCACCACATCGGGTTGACAGATTGCTTCTTGTTGCCCAAGTTTGTAGGCCCTTGGCTGCACTGGTTGAAACCGAGAAGCACTCGACTCCGCCATCTTCCCTTTCTCCGCGGCACTGGGGCCGGAGCGCACAGTTTGCTCCTGCCTTGGCTCTTGCTCAGTGCCCCCTTGGGTACAAAATCTTACTATGTGGCCTGGCTTGCCACAACTGTAACACGTCCGCGGTCCCTTAGAGCGTGACCCTCCGGACGTCCAATTACTTTTCTCGCTCGACTTATATGGGGAAGGCTTCTTCTTCCATCTGCTCCCTTTCGTCTTTCCATGGGACTGAGCAGGCTTCTTCTCCTTCCCCTGCTTGGGTGTGAAACCCTTGCGACGCTGGGATCGCTCCATGTCACTCTCCAAAATTCGGGCCGCCTCCATCAATTCGTTGAAACCCGCACATTTCATCGATATGAGGGGTTGTCTTAGATTCTCCCTCAGTCCATGATAGAAGAGATTGTCCCTCTCTTCATCGTCTGCCATGGTCGTCCCTGCATAACGACCCAAGCGAGTAAATTCCTGAACATACTCATCCACTGACTTGTCTCGCTGCACCAGATGTAGAAACTGCCTCTAGAGGGCTAACCTCGTTGAGGCGGGTATGTACTTCTTCAGGAAGGCATTCCCAAACTCCTCGATGGACGGTGTGCGTCCTGGAAACTGCCGACCACTGTGGCTTACCCACCATAAATTGGCATCTCCCTCCAACATAAAGGCTGCGAACTCTGCCTTTTTCTCTTCGGGCGCCTCTGCCGCCCTTAGAAGCTCCTGAATTCTAGCCCACCAGTCCTCTGCATCTGTGGGCGTGCCGATTCCCTTGAAGGTTGGAGGGTGGAAGCTCAGAAAGTACTTCATCTACCGGTCCCCCTGCCTGACAACCACTCTCTCGGCCTGCGGCTCCGCCCACCTGTCCTCCTCAACCTGCACTGTCGCTGCCGTGACCGGGGTAGCAGGAGTTGCTACCTGAGCAATGGGAGCTGCTATCTGTGTTGTCGCTGCAGCTTGGGCCGCCACCATCGCTTCTGCAAGCATACGATAGAAGTCGGCCGGTGTGACCCCCATCCCTAGCGGACCTTGCGCAGTCGCACTACTTGCCCAGAGCTCTTCTCTTGGCCTCGAGGTCCCAGCCTCGTTGCTTGCACTCTAAACACAAGCAAGAAAACAAAAATCAGTCTCTAATCGCAAGACTCGAACACCAGGACACTCATGGTCCCGCGATACTCCTATGTGGATAACTTCTTATACGCGACTCGACTTATACTTTCGCCCGCGAAACTTCTCTGTTGGTACCCCAGTTTGATTTGAGTTTAGTCTTGTCTTTTTAGTCCCTTGACCCAAGAAATATCTATGGTCAATGGTTAGTAGTCTAGCTGTAGAGTTCTCACTTTTCCAGATTGAGAATTTGGTTAAGTAGTTTGTTTGTTCGACTATCGTCGAACGCCGCTCGACTATCGTCGACTAACTGTTCGACGATCGTCTATCAGTTGTTCGACTTTAAGTCTGCGTGGATAGTTCGACTATCGGTTGATAGTTCGACTATCTGTGTGCTTTGATAGTTCGACTATCTGCTTGGATAGGTCGACTATCTGATAGTTCGACTATCTGTTGATAGGTCGACTATCTGTCTGTTTTTGATAGTTCGACTATCTGTTGATAGGTCGACTATCTGATAGTTCAACTATCTGTTGATTGTTCGACTATCTGTTCTGCGTTGATAGTTCGACTATCTGTTGATAGGTCGACTATCTGTTCTCGCTTGATAGTTCGACTATCTGCTTTGATAGTTCGACTATCTGATAGTTCGACTATCTGTTGATAGGTCGACTATCTGTTTGTTTTTGATAGTTCGACTATCCGTTGATAGGTCGACTATCTGATAGCTCGACTATCTGTTGATAGCTCGACTATCTGTTTTGCCCTGATAGTTCGACTATCTGTTGATAGGTCGACTATCTGATAGTTCGACTATCTTCTGGTAGTTCGACTATCTGCTGTTATAGTTCGACTATCTCTTTTGATAGTTCGACTATCTGGATCGTTCGACTATCTGTCCGATAGTTCGACGATCTCCGTGCGTCGGTCAACGATCTCCGAAGGTCGTTCGACGCTTTCTATCTGCCTTTATATTTTGTATTTATTTATTATATTTAATTAATTAATACATTATCTGGCATATCTTTTCAGTTGATTTATGATAATATTTCCAGGCATATCTGCTCTATTCTTTCTGCCTGTGTAAAATATTTTTAGATATAGTTGTTTGTCTTATTAGCTGACTTTGTATTTTACTTTATCTGCTGACAGTCCTTTATAGCCGTTAGACTGAAAAGTCTTCCTTCTGCTATAAAGAGTATTTCTCTGATGTGACTTTATTTAGTCTTTCTGTTATTTGATTTGATCCTGCAGCTTCTTAGAAAGAGGTTCATTCCTTTTATAGGATGTCTTGCTGCAGAGTTTGTTTTGCTGTGTGTTATTTGCAGCCCAGGTCTCAAGTTTCAGTAGAAGACAAGTAATTCAAATTGAAGAGAGCCGTTGCTTGCTGCTGGTATATAAAGGACCCCTTGAAGAAGGATTCAAGCTAGCTAATAGCTAACCAGTTGTTCACTTAAGCATTCAAGCCTTCATCAAGATCAAGTTTTCTGCTCTCAGCAATACTCATCTAACTGAGAAGTGTTAAGATCTTCTACTCTTCTTCAACCTGAGTTCTCCTGCTTTCAGGAAGTTCAAACTCAGAGTTCTTTTGAAGAAGAAGAAGAAGAAGATAGCTGCTTGAAGATCTTTAATTTTATTATTTATTATCTTCTTGTAGTTTTTCCTTCAGAGCTATCTGAAGAGTTTTTCTGCACTGAAGCAAGACTTCACCTGGACATCTTTGAGCCAGGGGGAGCCTTGATTCTTTAGAGCTTTCTAGCTCAGTGCAAGTTTTTGTGCTTCTCTAATCTATTGTAAAATAGAGAAGACATCTTAACCTTCTTCCCCCTCCTATACAGGGTTATTACTCCCTTCAAAAGTATCCCTTGGTGGCAGGGAACCTGATCAAAAACCTGTGCTTAGTTTTTAGACACCTGATCAAAAGTCTAAAGGGTTTCTGGATCTACCTGAAGCAGATCCTGTTGGTGGCAGGGCACCTGATCAAAAACCTGAGTGGATTCCTACCTTGTTGGTAGAAGAGTGGACGTACCCAAGTTGTTTGGGGAACCACTATAAATTCCTTGTGTCGTCTGGATTGCCTTGTTTATTTCCTGCACTGTGGCTGTGAATAGATATAACTAGGTTGCTAGTTGCTGATTAGGATTTCCAAGCCTTAACTGTAATTACAGTTAGCTTGAGTTTGTGCACAACACTTGTGTTAGGCTTTAAGGTTAATTCTATATCTATAATCTTTTAATTCCGCAATTTACTCCAAGGGAGTTGGGTAGACCTTCAAACTTTATCTAGTGCAAAATTTGATAACTCTATTCACCCCCCCCCCCTCTAGAGTAGTATCTATCCCTTCACTTTCAATTGGTATCAGAGGGAGGTTAACTGACTGAATAGGCTAACACCTAAGTCACAAGATCCTGATAGATACCAAAGCTTATAGATATTCACTATCATGGCCCAGTCCAAGGATTATTCCAGCACCAGACCTCCAGCATGCAACTTAGCTAAGTTTGGCATCTGGAAGGCAAGGATAAAATTATATATGAATTCTATTGATGAAAGCATCTTTGCTTCTATTTTGTCAGGTCCCCCAAGAGCACCTGCTGCTGCTACTGCCTCATCATCTGATATGAGTGCAGTGCCTCCTCCAGATTACAACGATGAGTACAAGAAGGCCAAAATAGCAGATGCCAAGGCAATGAACATACTGGCTCAGACAATGTCAGATGAGGTATTCCAGAAGGTAGCTGACTGCTCTTCAGCAAAAGCTATGTGGGATACACTGAACCAGATTGTGGCCGGTTCAGCTGATGAAAGGAAGGACAGAAGGTCCAACCTGATCTCACAGTATGAGAACTTCAAGAAAACTGATGCTGAATCAGTTGAAGCCATGTACACCAGGCTCAGCTCAATCATCAATGAGCTGAGGACCCTTGACAAGGACATATCATTGACAGAGGTCAATGATAAGATTCTTATGTGCTTCCCTAGCACATGGGATCTAAGGATCTGGCCCATCAAGGAAGCCAGAAGTACAAATGAGATCTCCACTGAAGCTCTTCTCGGCAAGCTCAAGTCTTTTGAGCAAGTGCTGAAGACAAGGGAAGCAGAAGCAGAAGAAAAGACCCCTACTCCAACAAGAAAAGAGCAATCTCTAGCTCTTCAGGCTGCTGATGCTTCTGAAGGAAGCCAATCAAATGAGGAACTAATGGCATTGTTTGCCAAGAGGTTTCTCAAGATGGGGAGAAAGGAGTTCAGAAAGAAGTCTTCACGCTATGAAGACAAACCAAGGTATGATCGTTCACCTGCTAAAGAAATTATTTGTTATGGTTGCAGGAAGCCTGGACACATCTTACCAGAGTGTCCAGAGGAGAAGAACAAAGACAAGAGAAAAGAAAAGGAACAGCACAGGAAGCACTCCAAGCCATCCTCCTACAAAAACAAGAAGAAGGAGAGAGGTTTCATTGCTGAAACCTGGAGTGATTCTGATGAAGAATCCTCCTCATCAAGCTCCAGTGAGGATGAGGAAGAGAAGAAGGCAAAAGAAGTTTGCCTGATGGCAATAGATGCCTGCAGCAACCACTCTGCTGCAGAGAGTTCAGATTCTGATGAAGAGATGCCTACAAAATATGAGGTACTCTCTTCTTATGATTTTACCTCAGCTGAATTTAAATTAGAATTTAAATCTTTATGCTTAGATTTGATTAGCTCAGAAAAGGAGATAAAAGAACTTAGAAATAAGTTAGCTGACTCAGAATCAATAGCTACAGAAAATGTTAGGTTAAAGGAAGATCTCACTACTTGTAGTGAAGAAATTAAATTTCTTAAAATGGAGTTAGCTAAGTCTAAGAGGTTAGAAGAATCACTTAATGGTAGAAGCCTTAAGTTGTTAGAAATTACCAGCATGACTAACACTAGGTCAGGTAATGACAAACTAGGCTTAGGAGCTTCTCCCAGTGAACCCCCAGTACTACTTAAAAATAATCTTTCAACTCCAGTAAACTTCATTTCAGCTAGTGGAATGAAGAACACTGAGCAAGTAAACCTAGTTAATAAAACTTTAAATAAAGCTAAGAGAGAAAAGAGAAAGAAATTTTTTAAAGAAATGCAAAGAGCGTCGAACGCCGCTCGACGATCGGAAGCTCAATGGTCGAACGAAGCTCGACGATCTGAGCGCCCATCGTCGAACTTCGATCGATGTTTTCAACATGATTTTCAAAATCATAATCAGTACCATAGAAACCTAAATGAAAATAGAAACCCTAGGTTTGTTGACCCATCATCTGCATGGAGAATCCTACCTAGGAGATCTCACCCACTAGGTTATCACCCTCAGCCTGCATTTTCATATATTTCCAGTTTTTCTTATGTGAAAAACAAGGGACCCAAGGTTACCTGGGTCCACACTGTCTAAATAAATGTCTTGCAGGTGAAGGCCTATCCAATCACTCAAAATAAGTGGTATTTGGATAGTGGATGCTCTAAGCATATGACAGGAAATAAAGATCTTCTGTCAAAGTTCAAAGCTAAGCTCGGCCCAAAGGTTATCTTTGGAGACTCCAGCTGTGGTCAGACAGAAGGCTATGACAAGATCACAATTGGAGTAGTTACTTTCAAGAGAGTTGCATATGTCAATGGACTGAAGCATAATTTGATTTCAGTCAGCCAGCTATGTGATACTGGCTACCAGGTTTCATTTTCTAACTCCTCTTGCAATATTACTTTAAACAATAATGTTGTTTTAGTAGGTATTAGAATAGGTAATATTTATTTAGTAGATTTCAATTCATCTCATTCTGAAATCTGCCTGTTTAATGAAGTAACAATTAATAATAATTCTTTGTGGCATAAGAGGCTTAGTCATGTTAACCTTAAAAATATATCTAGGTTATCTAAACACAACCTTGTTAGAGGTTTACCTTCTTGCCCCTACAAGAAGGAGAGCATATGCAAGGCTTGTCAGCTAGGCAAGCAAACCAAAAATTCTTTTAAATCTGTAAATAAGAGTGATTCTCCTAGAATCCTGTATCTATTACACTTGGACCTTTTTGGCCCAATAAATGTACAGAGTTTAGGAGGGAAGTATTACACCTTAGTAATTGTAGATGACTTCTCTAGGTTCAGTTGGGTTTTCTTTTTGAGAACTAAGTCTGATAACTTCAAAGCCCTTACAGACTTTCTACTATGTGTGCAGACTGAGTACTCTACTCATGTGGCCTTGATCAGAAGTGATCATGGTACTGAGTTTGACTCTCTTCTCATGTAAGAATTCTGTGAGAGAGAAGGTATCAAACATAGCTTCTCAGCTCCTAGAACTCCTCAACAAAATGGGGTAGTTGAAAGGAAGAACAGAACACTCATTGAAGCTTCTAGCATATTGTTGGCAGATGCTAACATGCCTCTCTCCTATTGGGCAGAAGCTGTTAGTACAGCCAATTATGTCTTAAATAGAAGTTTGATACACAAACTTAAGTGTAAAACTCCTTATGAGTTGCTTAAAGGAAAGAAACCTATAATTAATTATTTCAGAATCTTTGGTTGTGTTGTTTATATTCATAATAATAATAAAGAATATCTTAGGAAATTTGAAGCAAAAGCTTCAATGGGAATCATGCTTGGATATTCCCAAGTAAGCAAAGCTTATAGGGTTTATAACAAATCAACCTGTAAGATTGAAGAATCTGTGCATGTGTCTTTTGATGAGTCTCAGATGTTTTACAAGGAGAAAGAAAATTCTCCTTCCTCTAGTTCATTGCAGGTACCTGATGCTCCTCAAGAAATTCTTTAACTATCAACTCTTCAGATCACTGAATCAGACAGTGATGAAGACATTGCTGAAGCTGTTATTGTACCACCAACAGTAGATCAAATTCCTCCTGAGGAATTAATCCCAATTGTTGCTGAAGATCACATCCCACCTGCTGATATTGTCACACTTAGAGATCACCCCACATCTCAAGTGATTGGAGACATATCAGCTGGTGTGCAAACAAGACACCAATTAAGACAGGATGTGATGCATGCTTGTTTCCTCTCACAGGTTGAGCCCCTCTCCTTAAAAGATGCAGAGCTAGATCCCCACTGGATCATTGCTATGCAAGAGGAACTCAATCAGTTTGAGAGATGTAAAGTTTGGACTTTGGTTCCAAGACCTAAAGGCCAACTGATCATAGGCACCAAGTGGGTGTATAGAGACAAGTTGGATGCAAATGGAATTATAGTAAGGAATAAAGCAAGGCTTGTAGCTCAGGGCTACAGACAGGAGGAAGGTATAGATTATGACCAAACCTTTGCTCCTGTTGCAAGGCTAGAAGCAATAAGGATCTTCTTGGCCTATGCAGCCTACATGAAGTTTAAGGTATTCCAAATGGATGTCAAAAGTGCATTCCTGAATGGTGAGCTTAAGGAAGAGGTGTTTGTTGAACAACCACCAGGGTTTGTTTCTTCAACTCAGCCCTCACATGTGTTTAAGTTACAGAAAGCTCTATATGGACTAAAGCAAGCTCCCAGAGCCTGGTATGAGACTCTAGCTAGTTTCCTTTTAGAGAACAACTTTATTAGGGGAGTAGTTGATAGAACCCTTTTCGTCAAGCATCACAAGGACACAATCCTGTTAGTTCAGGTGTATGTAGATGATATTATATTTGGCTCCACTGATCCCAAACTTTGCAAAAGGTTCTCTGACCTGATGCACTCTAAGTTTGAGATGAGTAGTATGGGTGTGCTGTCTTACTTTCTTGGTCTCCAAGTTAAGCAAGATGTTGATGGTATCTTCATCTCCCAATCCAAATATGCCAAGGAATTGGTAAAGAAATTTGGGATGGCTGATGCTTCAGCAATGCCTACACCTATGGCTACTAATGTAGTTATTGATTCTGATGATCACGGCAAGCCGGTTGATCAAAAGAATTATAGGGCCATTATTGGTTCCCTATTATATCTAACTGCAAGTAGGCCTGATATAATGTTTGCTATATGCCTTTGTGCTAGATTCCAGGTCAACCCCAAGGAATCTCATCTGATTCTTCTAAAGAGAATCCTAAGATACCTGAAAGGATGTCCAGATCTAGGACTTTGGTACCCAGCTGAGTCAGAATTTGAATTAATTGGATATTCTGATTCTGATTATGCTGGTTGCAGAGTTGATAGGAAGAGCACCTCAGGAACTTGCCAGTTCCTGGGAGAGAGATTGGTTTCTTGGTTCTGTAAGAAGCAGGCTTCTGTCTCAACTTCAACTGCAGAGGCTGAATATATAGCAGCTACTAGTTGTTGTTCACAGATCCTGTGGATTCAAAACCAGCTTGTGGATTATGGTTACTCACACAAGAACACCAAAATCATGTGTGATAGTACCAGTGCTATTTCAATTGCACAAAATCCAGTGCACCACTCTAGAACGAAGCACATTAAGATTCAGCACCATTTCCTAAGAGATTGTGTGGAAAAGAACAAGATTTGTCTTAAGTTCATATCCACTGAGTTTCAGAGAGGTGATATATTCACCAAGCCTTTAGATGAACAGAAGCATCTGTTCTTTTTAGTTCAATTAGGCATGATCAATGGACGAGACTAAGTGTGACTATATCTGCCTATGTTGAAACCTGCTTGAAGATCGTCGAACGATGATCGAAGATCGTCGAACGGATTAAGTCTATCGTCGACCTCTGGTTAATGATAGCTTATCTGTTTGAAGATCGTCGAACGACGTTCGAAGATCGTCGAACAGGTCGAGCTTTTCGTCGATCTCTGAACGACGACAGCTTGTTGTTTGAGAAGCCAGAAATAGTCGAACAATGGCTCGACTACTCTGCTTCTGAGCCGATCGTCGAACGGCCGTTCGACTATCGGGTCTAGTTCTTTTTAATAGATCGACTATCTCCGGTCTAATATAAAGCCGATAGTCGACCTAGGTTAAAAGATCTTTTGTTCTTTCGTCGACGGAGCGTGACTTTTCGCATTCTGTCTTCCCGCTTGCGATTTTCTGCCGCTTCGTCCCCTTCATCTTTGCCGTCCTTCTCGCGCTTTCTCCAGCAATCAATGGCGATTTCTCCCGCAGTGTTAGCAGTTGTAAAGTTCGATGCAGGCTTCAGTGTTGATTTCGACGCGTTCAGTTGCTGCGAAGCAGGGATCGTGGAAGTTCTTCAGTTGTGTCGGGACCAAGGACTAGAGAGAAAAATGTCTTCAAGGATTAAGTTAAATATACCTGAGATCAAGGAATGGGCTTTCACGTCGTCCTCCACCGACGACTCGATGACTAGCACCATCGGCGGAGAAGAGGTAATCTTGACTCCGGCCGTTCTGACTGATATTTTTGGTTTGATAAATGGTGAAGAGGATTATGAGCAAGATGCTCAAGAATTTGGAAGAATGTTAGTTGAGCTGGGACATGCAGATGGCATTCCCACGAAGCTGCTCAAGGTAAATTTCCCTTTCAATATTAAGTTTCTTGCTGAGTTGGTCGGAAAAGTGCTCCTCGGTAAGCACTCTGCTCATGACAATATAACAAGGCAACAATTTGCACTGATGTGTGCAATTGTTAATCAGAAAAAGATTGATTGGGCTGGAGTAATGTTTGATTTAATAAGGAAAAAGAATAGTAAGAAGGAAGTTACCCTCGGAAGGGTTATTGGAATTTTCCTGAAGGAAAAATATCCCCAGCTGCTGAGTTCAACCGCAACAACAATAAATGCAAGCAAGAAGATGGACCCAAACCTGTTCTCTAAGTGGAAGAGAACCTTTGTGAAACCCGCTCTCACAGGGGTTGCTCCAGCGACATCTGAGAGCACTAGGACTGATTCGGTCGCTCCTCACCCTGTAGAAGCTGGCTCAGCTCTTTCCCTTCCCTCTTCTTCTGCTATGCTGTCTGCCTCAGTTGAAGTTCCATCAACTTCAGCTGAAGTACGACTTTCCCCTTCTCCTGCTAGAGAAACAACCACGGTTGTTCTTCCTTCCCCTCCAGCATCTCCTCTTCCTTCTCATCAGACTAGGATATCTGCTCCTAGTTTTGATTTGTTAGGATCTGAGAGGATTCCAACTCCTCCTCAATCTCCCATTCATTCTCCAGTTAACTCTCCTATTAACTCTCCAGCTCCATCTCCAATTCAATCACCAGTCCACACCATTCTTCATCCCAGCACTACAACCATATCTGCTGCATCTCCATCCACTGCACCTCCATCTTCTTTTGAGATTACCCCTGAACTCATCTCCCGCATTGTGGAGTTGATTACCCCTTCAATCAAAATTATGATTGAAGAGGCAATCGCTCCACTTGCCTCCTCCATTGATACCTTAACCGCTACCATCAAATCACTTTCCAAATCTGCTGAGCCCTCTTCCTCAAGGGGCCTGGTTTCAGTTTCCACTGAAATCAGGCAGGGGGAGATGTTCTGTGAAGATGCCTCAGAGCCTCCTGCCTCCCTTCCAGCAGTAACAGATACTGTGATGACAGTTCAAGGAGTGTCTGCTCCAGCTGAAAAAGAATCAGCCTCTGTGTTATCGGAAAAGGAAATATCTGATGCTATCATGTTATCTGAATTTGTTGTGAAAGTTTGCTTGGAAGATCTCACCTCTCCCGTGATTGCAAATTTCCTAGAAGGGATCATTACATCCTACCTAGATGAGTCTTGGGAGTTGGTCAAATATGAAGGTAATTCACTCATTCGCTTTATTAACGAGTCAATTAATTTGCTAGCTAGTGAATACCTAGAAGGAATGATTATTGCTTATTTAGCAGATCTGTGTTCATAATTCTACAGATTATATTAGAGAAGATTTAGCTGCTCAGATCATAGTAATTGTTTCAGAAGCTGCCCCAAATGTTCCTGATACTCAAGCAGATCCAGAACTGGATTCTTTTTTAAATGATAGAGAAGATGAGTCTGAAAAACAAGATGAAATCAAAGATGACACTCCTGTTCTGAGTGTGGAAGAAGAAAAAGCAAGAGCTGCCTGGAATCAAAGAGTACAAGATTCTTTAAAAGAGAAAGAAAAAGAGTTGCAAGTTGAAAAGTCAACTATTTGGGATGATTCACCAGGGTTGGATTTAGATTTCCTTCTAGCTCAGGATGCCATTGAAGAGGAAAGAGAGAAATCAGTTCTGAAGTTAAAAGAAAAGGCTGTTTCTGAAGCCTATGATCCTTATGATAATCCTCCATCATCTCACTCTGATGATGAAGATGATTCTGATTTATCTGAGAATGCTAAGAAAAAGAAAGCTGCTCAAAAGAAAAGGAAAGCAATTGCTCCTCCTCCTCCCAGCCGAGACAATGATACTCCATACTATATTCTTAAAGGAATTGACCCCAAATCGAAAGAATTTCAACATTGGATGTGGTTCTCCAAGAACCAGCAGAAAGAGAGAAAAAGATCTAAGAGGTATGATAGCCCTATTTCTAGATGGACTCCCAGAGGTCCTCCTCCTCCACCTCCCAGTGCAGGAGCCTCTGGGAACCTATCTGCTAATCCATCTGCCTCTTCTGGAAAATCTGCACCGTCTCAGCCTCAGTCAAAGAAAAGCTCTCAAAGTTCCCAAAGCAGATCTTATTCTGGTTCTCAAAGACAAGTGAAGGAGGTTGTGTTTCAAAGACCAACCTTTTCTCCTCCTCCTTCTCCAAAGAAAAGAGCTTCCTCTCCAATACCAGCACAGTCTGAAAAAGTTATTTCAAAAGGTAAGTAGTTTATTGTTTTAAATACTCTAGCAAGAACTTTGCTAAGTCTGCTCCCATGTCTTATCTAGATAAAGAATCAGATGCTACTCCTCCTGAGTCTGTTTATGAAAGTCCTGAGCTTGATCCTAACTTTAGGATGGCTCGTTTTCACGAATTAGTTGGAGCAGCCCAAATCAGAAAAGCAAAAGCAGAAGGGAAGGACACCACTGGTTTAACCACCATGTCTACCTTCAGAAAGAAGGAATTAGAAAAGTTCCAGGTTAATCCTGAGGTTTTTGACCCTTCTAAATATATGGAAAAGCACCCGGAAGCTGTTGTGCCAAGGACTACAGAATTAAAGATCATTGGCTTGCAAGATTTAAAGATGTCTAAGTTAGAGGCCATTGATCCTCTGCGAAAAATTTCTTTTGTTTCTATCTCTTCTGTATCTAAGCCTGACTCTATTGATCCTTAGTTTTGTTTGACTGTTATTTATCTATCTGTTTGATAATTACTAGTTAATTGCTATCTATTTCCTGTATTATTTATAGTGTTCTATAGCTAGCTCTGTGTTTTAGTTTTTAAGAGACTTAACTCAAATAGGGGGAGATTGTTGGTACCCCAGTTTGATTTGAGTTTAGTCTTGTCTTTTTAGTCCCTTGACCCAAGAAATATCTATGGTCAATGGTTAGTAGTCTAGCTATAGAGTTCTCACTTTTCCAGATTGAGAATTTGGTTAAGTAGTTTGTTTGTTCGACTATCGTCGAACGCCGCTCGACTATCGTCGACTAACTGTTCGACGATCGTCTATCAGTTGTTCGACTTTCAGTCTGCGTGGATAGTTCGACTATCGGTTGATAGTTCGACTATCTGTGTGCTTTGATAGTTCGACTATCTGCTTGGATAGGTCGACTATCTGATAGTTCGACTATCTGTTGATAGGTCGACTATCTGTCTGTTTTTGATAGTTCGACTATCTGTTGATAGGTCGACTATCTGATAGTTCAACTATCTGTTGATAGTTCGACTATCTGTTCTGCGCTGATAGTTCGACTATCTGTTGATAGGTCGACTATCTGTTCTCGCTTGATAGTTCGACTATTTGCTTTGATAGTTCGACTATCTGATAGTTCGACTATCTGTTGATAGGTCGACTATCTGTTTGTTTTTGATAGTTCGACTATCTGTTGATAGGTCGACTATCTGATAGCTCGACTATCTGTTGATAGCTCGACTATCTGTTTTGCCCTGATAGTTCGACTATCTGTTGATAGGTCGACTATCTGATAGTTCGACTATCTTCTGGTAGTTCGACTATCTGCTGTGATAGTTCGACTATCTCTTTTGATAGTTCGACTATCTGGATCGTTCGACTATCTGTCCGATAGTTCGACGATCTCCGTGCGTCGGTCGACGATCTCCGAAGGTCGTTCGACGCTTTCTGTCTGCCTTTATATTTTGTATTTATTTATTATATTTAATTAATTAATACATTATCTGACATATCTTTTCAGTTGATTTATGATAATATTTCCAGGCATATCTGCTCTATTCTTTTTGCCTGTGTAAAATCTTTTTAGATGAAGTTGTTTGTCTTATTAGCTGACTTTGTATTTTACTTTATCTGCTGACAGTCCTTTATAGCCGTTAGACTGAAAAGTCTTCCTTCTGCTATAAAGAGTATTTCTCTGATGTGACTTTATTTAGTCCTTCTGTTATTTGATTTGATCCTGCAGCTTCTTAGAAAGAGGTTCATTCCTTTTATAGGATGTCTTGCTGCAGAGTTTGTTTTGCTGTGTGTTATTTGCAGCCCAGGTCTCAAGTTTCAGTAGAAGACAAGTAATTCAAATTGAAGAGAGCCGTTTCTTGCTGCTGGTATATAAAGGACCCCTTGAAGAAGGATTCAAGCTAGCTAATAGCTAACCAGTTGTTCACTTAAGCATTCAAGCCTTCATCAAGATCAAGTTTTCTGCTCTCAGCAATACTCATCTAACTGAGAAGTGTTAAGATCTTCTACTCTTCTTCAACCTGAGTTCTCCTGCTTTCAGGAAGTTCAAACTCAGAGTTCTTTTGAAGAAGAAGAAGAAGAAGATAGCTGCTTGAAGATCTTTAATTTTATTATTTATTATCTTCTTGTAGTTTTTCCTTCAGAGCTATCTGAAGAGTTTTTCTGCACTGAAGCAAGACTTCACCTGGACATCTTTGAGCCAGGGGGAGCCTTGATTCTTTAGAGCTTTCTAGCTCAGTGCAAGTTTTTGTGCTTCTCTAATCTATTGTAAAATAGAGAAGACATCTTAACCTTCTTCCCCCTCCTGTACAGGGTTATTACTCCCTTCAAAAGTATCCCTTGGTGGCAGGGCACCTGATCAAAAACCTGTGCTTGGTTTTTAGACACCTGATCAAAAGTCTAAAGGGTTTCTAGATCTACCTGAAGCAGATCCTGTTGGTGGCAGGGCACCTGATCAAAAACCTGAGTGGATTCCTACCTTGTTGGTAGAAGAGTGGACGTACCCAAGTTGTTTGGGGAACCACTATAAATTCCTTGTGTCGTCTGGATTGCCTTGTTTATTTCCTGCACTGTGGCTGTGAATAGATATAACTAGGTTGCTAGTTGCTGATTAGGATTTCCAAGCCTTAACTGTAATTACAGTTAGCTTGAGTTTGTGCACAACACTTGTGTTAGGCTTTAAGGTTAATTCTATATCTATAATCTTTTAATTCCGCAATTTACTCCAAGGGAGTTGGGTAGACCTTCAAACTTTGTCTAGTGCAAAATTTGATAACTCTATTCACCCCTCCTCTAGAGTAGTAGCTATCCCTTCACTTTCATTCTCATTGGAACGCGAACCTCCCTCTGATACCAAATTGTAACACCTCCCCTGTAAAGACCATATAATATGGGTCCGGCCGGGGCCCCACAACATACGGACGCCACAGCTTTAGTATTAAAAGATGATATGAAAACTACCCAATCTCAAAACTCCAGACAAACACAGCGGAAACAGAACATTAACCGACAGAAGTTATCCACTTAACAAAAGAGTATCAAATGGCCTTAAGTCCTTACACAATATAAGTCCAAAAATACAAAGTGTCAAGCACCCCTAGGCTACCTCGGCATGCAAGCGAGACATAGTCAAACAACAGCAGCAAAGCAAGGTAAAGGAAATAGTCAGGCGCAACAACACTTCATGAGGCTTAGGGCTTTTTGCCCGGCGCGCTAGCTCCTGCATGCGATCCTTGCCCTGTAAGGATTTGAAGTAACGTGGGTCAGCAAAGGCTGACCTCTACTGTGTAATAAACACATCTCCTCCCGGCCATCCCTAACGGACCCCGGGGTACCACTCCACCTGCAAGTTAGCACTTCGTGTACCAAAAGAGTATATATAATAAAGCGGTAAAACAGGCTTGGATGTCTCATACAGCATACATGTTCTCTATGTTTTGTACAAAGTGAAAGGGGCCTACAATGCAACATGAATGCAACCCGGGTTTCACCCAAGGCACCCTAGCTCGTATGCATCTAGCACAACATCAAACACTGGGTACTTCCGTTTCCCCATTGTCTTAAAGCCGCAAACACAAGGGAACCACCATGTCCCTAACGGCACACACGCCGTCACACGGAACCTTGCAAAGGCCCCACCCGCACAAGGGTCATATGCCCCGGGGCTTGCCCGCACATTCTGACTTCGCACGTCAGGGTTCCGTCTCACACTGACCGATTCTAAGAAGCCTTGCTGGACCCCACTCGCTCATGGCCACATTGCCCGGGCTTGCCCTCCGCTCGACATTCTCGTCAGTCCACACAAGGGGCTAGTCTCGCCGGGACACTTCCCCCACATGACTTGCGCATCACGGGATAGACAGCCGACCACGGAGACATAGCCGCGCCTTTGCACAGCACAAACAAAGGTTTTCCCACCCCAATCACCATTCGCATCGTGTCTTTCCCGTGCTCCAAGGAAACCATCTACCGCACAACACGGAGCTAACCTTGTCCGGTTCCGACCACGAGTACTCACTCAAATATAAGGGGGAAAACGCATACATACAACGGCGTATTGCCGCAACGGATTTCTACCGAATCCCCGAAGCTCGCTATGCAACATCACCGGGTCGGACTAACAGTCGCGACCACGGCTTCACCCACAATGCCTAATCCGCTAATGGAGCGGATCTCTAATGCAAAGCATGCCGGGATGAACATACTCAACCCGGAGGTTCCTCTTGAACCTAGGCTACACGAATCCCTCTCATTTGAGAGATTCGGGCTCAAAATACGAAAGGAAGGGGATGTTATTCATGCATCCTAAATCCTAAAAACCGAGAGGAGAAGTGTCGTTACCTTCCGTCCCCTCTTCCTAGCCATGGAGAAGATTTGCTCGGTTGAACACCACCACAACGCTCCCACCTTCGCGGATCTGAACTCCGTTCGCGAAACGGACCTCCGAGGCTTCGCCGGCGGCCGGAACTTGGCCTCCTTCCTCCTCCTTGCTCTCCCTTCTCTCTAGAATCAAGAGAGATAAAGCCAAATGGAAAATGAGGGTTTGAAACCCTATTCCCGGCCTTAAACCACTCAGGGAGGCTCCCCACCGTTGGATCTTCCAAAGAAAAGAACGAACGGCCACGATCGGAACCCAAAATAGAAAATCTGGGTCGAACACGGGTTGCAACACGGCCATGTGCATGGCCGTGTTAGCCATTTGCCGTCTCGACCGATTCGAAAACCAGCACACGGCCTTCGACACGGCCTTTGACATGGCCTCCGACACGCACGTGTCATCCCCGACACGGCCGTGTCGTGACCCGTGTCACGCCTAGCAGAATATATTCTGCTAACAGCCCGAGAAGGACACGGCCAGGGACACGTCCGTGTCCAAGGCCGTGTGCCTTCTCGATGATCGTCGATCAACACGGTTCGATGACCTAGGCGCAACACGGCTCGACGACCCAGGCGCTACACGGCTTGTGACACGGCCGTGTCACAGGCCGTGTGCCTACCCCCAAAACCCAAATTTGGCTGAAACGACGCCGTCGTTTCCCCTTCCAAGTTTTAGGGTGTTACATATATAGATCTCCTCAGTCAGATCTCCATTAAGAAATGCAGTCTTGACATCCACCTGATGAACAACAAAATGTTCAATAGATGCTAACGCGAGAAGTATCCTAATTGTCGCAATGTGACAAACAGGTGAGTATATATCAAAGTAGTCTATACTACTCACTTGAGTGTAGCCCTTGGCAATTAGACGTGCTTTGTATTTAGCGATACTCCCATCAGGATTAAGCTTCTTCTTCAGAATCCACTTACTTCCTATGGTTCTAGCCCCTTTGGGCAAATCGACCAAGGTCCAAGTGTGGTTTTGCAGGAAAGAGTTCATCTTATCATCTATGGCTTCTTTCCATAACAGAGAATCCCGAGATCGCATCGCCTCTTTGTAGGTCGATGGATCAGCTTCAACTTGGTAAGTCACAAAGTCTGTACCGAAGCTTTTAAGAACTCGTTCTCTGTTAGATAACCTTTTAGATGCTAACTCACTAGTGACTATGGGCTCAGTGTCAGAGGGTCTCATTTCTGGCTCAACAATAGTCTCAGCATTAGAGGCTGGCAGACCTGGAATCGTCAGGTTTTTATCCTTAAGGAACTTGTCCTCAAAGAATACCGCATCTCTAGATTCTATTACTGTGTTTGTTGAGAGATCTAGAAATCTGTCTGCAGCACTATCCTCTGCACATCCTAGATAGACGTAAGTGTTCGTCCTAGGTCCAATCTTAGCTCTTCTAGAGTCTGGTATCCTAACGTAAGCAATACAGCCCCAGGTCTTTAGATTGTCAAATCTAGGAGGTCTCTTAAACCAAAGCTCATTGAGTGTTTTAGTCAACTTTGCATGAGGTACTTTATTAAGAATGTGATTTGACGTGAGGACGGCTTCACCCCAATAGACTACAGGCATGCCGGCAGTCAACAACATGCAATTCAACATCTCTGTTAAAGTCCTATTTTTCCGCTAAGCGATACTGTTAGATTGTGGTGAATACGGGGCAGTCGTTTTAAGAATTATGCCATTGGTGGCAAGAAAATCTCTGAACTCCCCTGAGACGTATTCGCCTCCTCTATCACTCCTTAGCCTTTTAATCTCATGTTTAGTTGATTTTTTGCCCTATTTTTGAAAATACGAAATTTTTCAAAGGCTTCATCTTTGGATTTAAGAAGGTAAATGTGACTAAATCTAGAGTAATCGTCGATAAAAGTTATCAGATACTTCCGACCTCCTCGGGTGACAAAACTCTTGTAGTCACAAATATCGGAATGTATTAACTCTAGCAATTGTGTACTCCTAGAAACCTGACCAAAAGGTGTTCTAGTGATCTTTGTCTGAGCACAAATTTCATATTTATCAAACTTAATGGTTGTGTCTAAGGGAATGTTGTGAGTTCTAGCTAATAGAAGTAATTTCCTATAGTTCATGTGTCCTAGTCTTGCATGTAAAGTCTTAGGATCTATCAAATTTGAACTAACCTGATTGACAACCTCGTTCGCTAGACTCAGTCTATACATTCCATTGACTACATACGCACAACAAAAATAATGCTAGTGAACCATAAGGGTTACCCGACCACCACTAATGTTAAATTACATACCAGCATCGCATAACAAACTAATTGAAATTAAATTAGCAGCTAATGTAGGTATAAATTTAACATTCTTCAAAATTAAACGCGTACCTTAAGATAGAGTCAGAGTAGCATTTCCAACCCTCAGAACATCAGCAATAGCACCATTTGCAACAGTGACAGTTTCTTTAACAACTTTAGCATCCTCCAGAAGCGCAGAATCGTTGCAGACGTGGCAGGTAGCACCTGAATCGAGCCACCACTCTGAACTAACCTTCCCCTTTCCGACCATGGCAACAAAGTCGGTAGGCGCAGTCTGATAAACCATATTGGCTTTTTTATCGGTCCTGGGTGTGCTGGATTCGCCCCTTTTGGGTTGCTTGCATTCGGAAGCGCAGTGACCCCACTTGTTGCAGTTGTAGCACTTGCCTTTAAACTTTTTAATTTTCTTGCTGGTGGCAGCAACTGCGGGTGCACTGGTCGGTGGTTTGGTCTTGCCAGGCTTAGGATTATGCTTAGGATAAGTGAGCATGTTAGCAGAGGTCTGCTTGCTAATCGTCTCTAAGGCATGCCTAGTCCGGTTCTCATCCTCAATGCATATGAAGCGCTTGAGGTCTTTCAAGCTCGCCTGCATCTTTTCCCGATACATCTCAGTCTTGAAGGAGTACCATGCCGATGGGAGCTTGAAGATTATAGCTCCTGCAACGAAACCATCTAGCAGAGGAATGTTCTCGCTGTTCAGCTTGTCCACCAGATTTTCAAAATCAGCGACCTGTGGAAGGATTTCTCTTTCCTCAGTGAAGGTGAAAGCCATAAATTTGTCAAGCAGGTGCGTTTTGGACATGTTCTCCTCTTCCTTGAACTGCTCATCCAAGGCTTCCCAGATCTCCTTTGCGGATTTCAGCTTGCTGTACGTTTCTGCCAGCCTGTTGGAGAGACAATTAAGGATGTAATCACAACAGAAGTCTACGTCGTTGATCCACTGATCCTCATCTTCTCCTCCTTTAAAGGATTTAAAGTCGGTCTGCACGGTGTAGAAGATGTTCAGGTACTTCATGCCGAACTGCGTGTTCCTTTTCCAGGCACTGAACTCTGAGTTGGAGAATTTCTCCAGCTTGATCATCGGAACAGGATACGATAGATTGTTTGCTTTCGACATTGTGGGTTCCTTACACGAAACTAGAGCTCCACTAGCAATCTAAACGAGAGCAGTAAAAACAAGAGAGAAATCACCTGACTGTGACGATGACAAGATCTTCGGATCCAATCCAAGAAAAGGTGTTAATTCCTCCTCTTCAGCTGACCACAGTCGTCGGAGACAGTATATGATCAGCAGTGCTCAACTTATACACTGACCCAGAAGAAACACAATCCACGAAGAGTGGAACTGTAACTGAAAACCAGGATCAAGTTTCAGGTGAGAGGGTCCGTTCACCTAATTATGCATGGATTTAACTATAGCAAATAGATTCCTCTTTCCTCTGGATCAATGAGCTACTGAGAAGACAAATCATGAAGCAACAGAGGACAAGCAGCTTCACCCTCCTATCTTCTAAAAAGGAGTAGACAAGATCATATCGGCCTTACAGAACAGCTACAAAAACCTTGAGATCAAGCATGGAAGAAAAACATGATTTCCCATTTTCCTTTTTGCAATCTGTGAACTGAACAGCACCGCAGCCACAAGATCTGAATTTGGTCCAAATAGGGGTGGTGAGCTTCTACTTCCTGGCAGCGTGGAGATTCAATCTTCCTCCAATAATGATAGGAAACGCCAAAGATCTTCTCTGATCGTGCTTCTTCCACGAACGACAAGAGGCGGGACTTTTCCCTTCCAGCAACTGTAGGCGCAAATCCACCTCAAGGGAAGATGCAGCGGCTCTTGATTACAGCGGCAACGGAAGAAAAACTTCAACAAACGCGACCGTACAGGATCGGCGCAAATCTGAGCCTTCTTCTTCGCGACCGGCTAGGGCAAAAAACACGAAATCGGGAGAGCGGCGCGATTCTTTAATCACTTCCTCACGATCGGCGGCAGTCCACCGGAAAACGGCCGAAAAAGAGGAAGAACAGGGAAAACGCAACAGGCTTTCCTCCTTCCTCTAACCGATCAGCAGTGGCGTGAGAGGATCGCGAGCAGCGGCGGTTTCTCCCTTTCCCGATCGATTAGGGCAAACACGATCGGCTTCCTTTTTCCCGATCGAATCAACACCGGCGGCGGGTTTCTCCTTTACGATCGATGATGGCGTACAACAACAGCGGCGGCCAGGACAAACGAAAATCACAAAACGAGATCGCAGGAGACAGTGCGGGGCTAGGGCAAACGAAAAATCTTTCGAGAATGTTAGAGCGCTCGAAGCATCCGCATGACCGTCTAGTTTGGAACGGCCTACTCGTTGCCCCTAGCTTGGGTATTTATAGGGAAACCCTAAATACCCGACTACGGGTTGTTGGACTCCTATCGAATCCTAACCGCAACCCGTTAAGCACCTGTAACCCTATTTCAATATACCTCAACATATTTTACTTGCCAATTGGAAATCATTCCTTCTGCATGTGTCCCCTGACCAAGGCTCCATTTCGCACGGTGGTGGCGGTCGTGAACATGGGGGTTAAACTGTCATTCGTTAACGTAACCTAAGGAACTTCATTCACTTTTATGTTTAAAGGGATGAAGTTTGTTAGATGGTCGTTAACGAATGACGGTTTAACCCATGTGTTTACGGCCGCCACCGTTGTGCCAAACGAATCCCAAGTCTTCAATTACGAGGACAACTCTCTTCATCTACAGCCTATTAGATGCGCCAACTGAAATTGCTCCTTCTCCAAGTGTAGTGCGATAAAGTCTCCAATTGTGAATATCGTCTTCCAACGCCCCTTATCCTTCTCCACTTTGTACTTCACATTCGATTATTCCAAGTTCCGCTTTACCTTTTCATGTCAAATTCCACCCATTCAGTCATATGTTTTGCTGTCGTAATGTGCCAAGGTAGCTTTGGCAATCAAATCAGATTCAAGGCATGTTTTAAAGGTCGCTGACGCTGATAAAATCTCTCAAAAGGCGTCTTCCTCCTGGTTCATTGAATTATCGAAGAAAAATTCGGTCGAAGCAAAATTTTGATATATAACTTTATTTTGCTACCACAATGACTACAAATCATATTTTCCAAACTCTTATTCATTACTTAGGTCTGCCTATCATTTTGTTGGTGAAATGAAGTAGTCACCTGCAACTTTGTCGGTGCTAAAATGTTCCCTAAAAAAAGCTAATGAACTTTACATCTTGAAATGAAGTGTTGGTATTCAAAGTAATATTGAAATGAACCATCTCTCGGAAAAATAAACGTGTTATGTGGGTAGCATCACTTGTATTTTACATGGTATGAAATATTCTATTTTTGAAAATCTGTCAACCACCATGAAGTTGAATCATTTCCGCATAGTGTTCGAAGAATTCCAGCGACAAAATCAATAGATATATCTCCCCAAAACCCTCTCGGGTATTGAGTAACCTACAAGGGAATCTAGTCCTGTATTTTGTGATTGTCTCCTTACAATTTGACACACCATACATTTCTCCACAATTCTTCCATATTTTCTTAACTTTGACCAATAATAGCATTGCTTGGATATTTTTAGGGGCCGAGGGCCTTGTCTATTAATTATGAACCTAGAGGGATTATAAATCTCAACCCTAATGGGGAGCATTCCATCTCTTTAATCTGAGGGTTGTCGGGGGTGCTAGAGGATAGGGTTGAACATATTATTCGAAACTCAAAATTCGCTCGAATATTGAGTCGAATCGGAATCGGTTAAAATTGATTCGACTCAATTTGAGTCGATTCAATTTGACTCGAATCTGATTTCGAGTCAATTTCAAGCCAGCACTGAATCGCTCGAAATATGATTCGAACCAGCTCGAAATAATTAAAAATATTATGTATTTATTAATATATTCTTATTTTAAAATTAAAAACAATAAAATTCAAACATAAATAAAAAGAATTAAGGTTTTAAGTGTTTCATTTGCTAAAGTTATAGGTTGCCCAATTTAATTTTGAGTCAACTAGGAATAAAGAAAAAAAGTGCTTGAATTCGAGCCGATTTGATTTCGAGCCAGCTCGGAATCGAGCTAATTCTAGTCGAGTCAACTCGAGATTGATTTTGATTTCGAGTCAATTTCGAGCCAAGTTCAAGTCGAAAATTTCGATTTTGAGCCGAGCCAAAATCGCTTTAAGTCGACTCGATATCATCCCTAATAGAGGAGGGGTGTTCCCTACTTGGATTAAGATCCTGAATCCCTTTGGGCTCATATACTCCCTTATGCAACAACAATAAAATCCGCATTCAATGTGTGAAGACCTAAAGAATAAAAGGAGTCTCCTCTGCATTGCTCGACCTGTTTGCCAATCCGCAGATCTCACATAGTTAGTTTTCTACTCAGATGCATATGCTAGTTTATTCTATTGAACTTTTGTGGTTGGTGCAAGGTCATACCTAGTAATTATCTTCCTACGCGATCGATCAACTTTCCTTTCGCAAAGCCTGCCTATTCTAAAACCATATCTTGTTAATCGCTTATCCGGGTTGAGCAATTTTCTCTGCTACGGATTCCTCTGCTTCCTGGAGTCGAACGGTTTCCTCGATCGCAGATCACTAGGTATCTGCAACATCTTTTGAACATGCGACCCCCCCCCCCCCCCCATCGCTTGAGTAGATTTACATATTTTCTCCGCAAAGTCCATTTTCCCAGCAACCACAACTCTCGGCCTCCATAGGAATTTTATATGATCAATTATTGGTGGTACGTAGGACAACCACTACTGCGATCAACTTCTCAACCTCATTGTCCTTGTTGCAAAAATTGTCGTTTTCTTTCCACCGTTGCGAAGCGTTAGAAAACGAAGCACGAATAGATTGGCACGGACCAACGCATTCATCCAACCCTCGTGCGCTCCAAAGTTTCGACCAACAGGCCCTTCGACATCGTCAAAGATTTCAGGGACAAATTCCAGCAACTGTGATCACTTGAAACTTCAATTCTTCCAACCATTATCGTACAACCCTTATTGTCTTCATCCATTGTCACCTTCCTCTCCATCAGTGACCAATGGTTGGGTTAACTTAGTGATGACATCTTTAATTTCAAATTTCCATTGCAAGGTACTTTTTGGTGAAATAAAAGGACCAGATGGTTGAGCCATCAAATTTCCCTTCCAATTTTGAGGATAGGCTCGGATTGAGGCAATAGTGAAGTTTTATGGGTGTAGAGTCAAAGTTTCTTTTTTTTGTACTTTTTGAGTTTTTTAGGAAATAGATCAAGTATTTAGGCTTTCTTGCAAAGTATTATTTTTTATAAGACCTCCTGGGATTCAACGAAAGCTAGCAAGAAATTTTTCCTCTTTAGTTTTCTTAGTTAATTGTTTGATGCTTTTCACATGGCATAGTATTATCTCCTCCTCCATAATGGATGCTCCCTTCTATGATTGAGACCCTGACCTCTTCCGGTTTATAAATTGTTGTGGCTTATGTGAACCCGTGATCCATAATTGTGCGACTCCTTATGAACTTCTCTCATTATGAAGTTTTATGTATGAAAAACTAACTACTATAAAATAGATACTCTCCATGAACTATCATTGGTGCATTTTATTTTTGTTTTGCACATTTTATCCAAGCCTTGTTGAATATTTTCATCTTCATCATATAAGTTATTAAAATACTTGTACCCAAAAAAAACTTTGTTTAAGGGGCTACTAATAAATTTTTCTGACCACTTATTGCATCTGCAACGTAATTTTATTCCCCTGCTTTACGCTTTAGAACAAAATTGTTGTAGATATGCACCCATCGAGCACTCTGTTCTACTTCGGTTGACAACAATTTATTGAAAAAATGCTTTAACACTTGTATCTCAAATAAGAGAATATGATAGAGCCATTTTAAAGACCAAATGGCATGGCAAGCCATTCAAATAGCTAATCCTTCATTTTAAAAGTGTTAGAACCTAAATATTAGCGGTATGGTCCTGACAGTCTGAAAGTGAAGGGATAGATACTACTCTAGAGGGGGGGTGAATAGAGTTATCAAATTTTGCACTAGACAAAACTTAATGGTCTACCCAACTCCCTTGGAGTGAATTACGGAATTAAAAGATTATAGATATGGAATTAACCCTATAGCCTAACACAAGTGTTGTGCACAAACTCAAGCTAACTGTAATTACAGTTAAGACATGAAAATCCTAATCAGCAACTAGCAACCTAGTTATATCTATTCACAGCCACAATGCAGGAAATAAACAAGGCAATCCAAACGACACAAGGAATTTATAGTGGTTCCCCAAACAACTTGGGTACGTCCACTCTTCTACCAACAAGGTAGGAATCCACTCAGGTTTTTGATCAGGTGCCCTGCCACCAACAGGATCTGCTTCAGGTAGATCCAGAAACCCTTTAGACTTTTGATCAGGTGTCTAAAAACCAAGCACAGGTTTTTGATCAGGTGCCCTGCCACCAAGGGATACTTTTGAAGGGAGTAATAACCCTGTACAGGAGGGGGAAGGAAGGTTAAGATGTCTTCTCTATTTTACAAAAGATTAGAGAAGCACAAGAACTTGCACTGAGCTAGAAAGCTCTAAAGAATCAAGGCTCCCCCTGGCTCAAAGATGTCCAGGTGAAGTCTTGCTTCAGTGCAGAAAGATCTGAAGGAAAAAACTACAAGAAGATAATAAATAATAAAATTAAAGATCTTCAAGCAGCTATCTTCTTCTTCTTCTTCTTCAAAAGAGCTCTGAGTTTGAACTTCCTGAAAGCAGGAGAACTCAGGTTGAAGAAGAGTAGAAGATCTTAACACTTCTCAGTTGGATGAGTATTGCTGAGAGCAGAAGACTTGATCTTGATGAAGGCTTGAATGCTTAAGTGAACAACTGGGTAACTAGTTAGCTAGCTTCAATCCTTCTTCAAAGGGTCCTTTTTATAGCAGTAACAGGCAACGGCTCTCTTCAATTTGAATTATTTGTCTTCTTCTGAAACTTGAGACCTGGGCTGTAAATATCAAGAAGACAAAACAATCCCTGCAGCAGAAACATTCTATAAAAGGTATAAACTTTTTTCTACGAAGCTGCAGGAAGCAATCTGATAATAAAGTACTAAATAAAGTCACATCAGAGACAAACTCTTTATAGCAGAAGAAAGACTTTTCAGTCTAACGGCTATAAAGGACTGTCAGCAGATAAAGTAAAATACAAGGTCAGCTAATAAGACAAACAACTTTATCTGAAAAGATTTTACTCAGACAAAAGGGATGGAGCAAATATTGCCTGGAAATATTATCATAAAACAACTGAAAAGATATGCCAGATAATGTATTAATTAATTAAATATAATAAATAAATACAAAATATAAAGACAGACAGAAAGCATCGAACGACCCTCGGAGATCGTCGACCGACGCACGGAGATCGTCGAACTATCGGACAGATAGTCGAACGATCCAGATAGTCGAACTATCACAGGAGATAGTCGAACTATCACAGCAGATAGTCGAACTATCAGAAGATAGTCGAGCTATCAGATAGTCGACCTATCAACAGATAGTCGAACTATCAAGAACAAACAGATAGTCGACCTATCAACAGATAGTCGAACTATCAGATAGTTGAACTATCAAAGCAGATAGTCGAACTACCAAGCAAGAACAGATAGTCGACCTATCAACAGATAGTCGAACTATCAACGCAGAACAGATAGTCGAACTATCAACAGATAGTCGAGCTATCAGATAGTCGACCTATCCAAGCAGATAGTCGAACTATCAAAGCACACAGATAGTCGAACTATCAACCGATAGTCGAACTATCCTCGCAGACTGAAAGTCGAACAACTGATAGACGATCGTCGAACAGTCAGTCGACGATAGTCGAGCGGCGTTCGACGATAGTCGAACGAAAAACTACTTAACCAAATTTTTCATCTGGAAAAGCGAGGACTCTACAGCTAGACCACTAACCATTGACCATAGATATTTCTTGGGTCAAGGGACAAAAGGAGAAGACTAAACTCAAATCAAACTAGGGTACCAACAATCTCCCCCTATTTGAGTTAAGTCTCTCAAGAACTAAAACACAGAACTAGCTATAGAGCAATAAAATTAATACAGGAAATAGTTAACAATTAACTAGCAGTTATCAAACAGATAAATGGCAGTCAAATATATATAACAACAGTCAAGCAAAAATTAAGGATCTACAGAGTCTGGCTTAGGATTAGACGAGCTAGGAACAAAGGAAACTTTCCGTAAAGGATCAATTGCCTCTTTCTTAGACATCTTCAAGTCTTGCGCGCCAATAATTTTTAATTCTGCAGCCCTTGGAACAACGGCTTCCGGGTGCTTTTCCATATATTTTGAAGGGTCAAAGACCTCAGGATTAACCTGGAACTTCTCGAACTCCTTCTTTCTGAATGCAGATATTGTGGTTAAACCAGTAGTATCTTTTCCTTCAGCTTTTGCTTTCCTGATTTGAGCTGCTCCAACTACTTCGAGAAAACGAGCCATCCTAAAGTTAGGATCAAGCTCAGGACTTTCATACACAGTCTCAGAAGAAGTATCATCTGATTCTTTATCTTGATTAACTAGATAAGACAGGGGAGCAGACTTAGCAAAGATCTTGCTAGAATTTTTAAACAAAATAAACTACTTACCTTTTGAAACAATTTTTTCAGAATGCTCTGACATAGGAGATGAGACTCTTTTCTTTGGAGAAGGAGGAGGGGAAAAAGTTGGTCTTTGAAACACAACCTCCTTCACTTGTTCTCTTACTGTATCAGATCTTTGATGGCCAGAATATGATTTTCCATGAAAACCTTGAGAGCTTTTTCTTGAAGAAGACTGAGGAGGAGCAGATTTTCCTGACGGAGCAGACAGATTGGCAGATAAATTCCCAGAGGCTCCTGCACCAGGAGGTGGAGGAGGAGGACCTCTGGGTGTCCATCTAGGGGTAGGACTATCATATTTCTTAGCTTTCTTTTTCTCTTTCTGCTGGTTCTTGGAGAACCACATCCAATGCTGAAACTCTTTTGATTTGGGGTCTATTCCTTTCAGAATATAGTATGGGGTATCATTATCACGGTTGGGAGGAGGAGGAGCAATTGCTTTCCTTTTCTTCTGAGCAGCTTTCTTTTTCTTTGAATTTTCAGATAAATCAGAATCCTCTTCATCTTCAGAGTGAGATGAAGGAGGATTGTCATATGGATCATAGGCTTCAGAAACAGCCTTTTCCTTTAAAGCAGCTTTCTCTTTTTCCTCTTCAATGGCATCCTGAGCCAGAAGGAAATCCAAATTCAACCCTGGTGAATCATCCCAAACAGTTGACTTTTCAACTTGCAAATCTTTTTCTTTTTCCTCTAACAAAGATTGAACTCTTTGATTCCAAGCAACTCTTGCTTTCTCTTCTTGATTTTCAGATACATCTTCTATGTCATCTAAAAATGAATCCAATTCTGGATCTACTTGAGCATTAGGAACATCTGGAGCAGCTTCTGAAACAATTTCTATAATCTGAGCAGCTATATCTTCTTTAATATAATCTGTAGATTTATGAACACAAATCTGCTAAATAAGCTAAAATCATTCCTTCTAGGTATTCACAAGCTAGGAAATTAATTGACTCGTCAATAAAGCAGATGAGTGAATTACCTTCATATTTTACCAACTCCCAAGACTCATCTAGGTAGGATGTAATAATCCCTTCTAGGAAATGGGCAACCACGGGAGTGGTGAGATCTTCTAAGCAAACTTTCACAGCAAATTCAGATAACATAATAGCATCAGATATTTCTTTGTCAGATAACACTAAAACCGATTCATCTTGAACTTGAACTGCATCAGTCTCTTCTTGAACTGCTGGAAGAACTGCTGGAAGGGAGGCTGGAGGCTCTGAGGCATCTTCACAGAACATCTCCCCCTGCCTGATTTCAGTGAAAACTGAAACCAGGCCCCTTGAAGAAGAGGGCTCAGCAGATTTAGAAAGTGATTTGATGGAAGCAGTCAGGGTGGCAATGGAGGAGGCAAGTGGAGCAATTTCCTCTTCAATCATAATTTTGATTGAAGGGGTAATCAACTCCAAAATGCTAGAAATGAATTCTGGGGTGATCTCAAAAGATGATGGAATTGCAGTAGATGGAGATGCAGCAGAGATGGTTGTAGTGTTAGGATGAGAAGTGGTGTGAACTGGAGATCGAATTGGAGATGGAGCTGGAGAGTTAACAGGAGTGTTAACTAGAGAATGAATAGGGGACTGAATAGGAGACTGAGGAGGTGTTGGAATCCTCTCAGATCCTAACAAATCAAAACTAGGAGCAGATATCCTAGCCAGATGAGAAGGAAGAGGAGATGCTGGAGGGGAAGGGAGAACAACCGTGGTTGTTTCTCAAACAGGATGAAAGTTAGGTGATAAGATCTAACAGCCTCTAGAGGGGGGGTGAATAGAGTAAGTTCAAATAAATTGATATATTTAAAACCTTTAGATTTACTTAGTGTAGGTAGTGAGTGATGCAAACAGATAAATATATTTAAAGTAAAATCACACAGCACACTAGCAAGAAGAAAAGCAATCCACAGAAGACACAAGGAAATTTATAGTGGTTCCCCAAACTTGGGTAGTCCACTCTTCTATCACCCCTTGATAGGAATCCACTGCAGGATGCTTGATCAGGTGTCCTGGGCACCACCAGATTTTTTGATAAGGTGTCTTGCCACCACTGATTTTGACAAGGTCTCAGCTAACCAAAAGGTAACTTTTGAAGGGAGTTAAAACCCTGTACAGAAGAGGTAAGATAAGAAGGGTTGAGTTTGCTTCTTTGTCAACAATCAGAGAGAAGCTAGTGGATGTAGATGTTGTCAAAGCTCCCCCTGAGATGTAGAAGTTCAGGTAGAAGAAGCTTTGCACAAGGGTGACAGGCTCTTCACTGCTTGTCCTTTTTCAGCAATAGATGACTCAGAAACTGAGTGTTTGATGTCTGAAGGTAGAAAGCAAATTGAGAAGAGTTGAATGCAGAGCAGAAGAGGTTTCAGAGAATGTTGATCAAGATGTTTCTCTGAGTGTAGTTCTTCTCTGTAAATTCTCTGCAGACCGATTTCTTGAGCGAGAGATGAAGATAGATGTTCTCTGTGTTATCAGAATGAATGTTCTTCCTGTTCTCCTTGTCTCTCCTGAATAGATCTCTGAGTAATGGGATTATTACTTCTTTTTGATTGATAGCCGTTGGCAGGGCATTTAATGTATTCCATAACTGTCCATGCCTAGAAGGAAAGCCTTAATTGATTTCCATTGAAAATTCCTTGAGATATGGAGCAATTAAGTCTTGAAACGGCCAGGGGATCTCTTGCAATAACTGCTTGAAAAATCTCTTATTTGAATTTCAGATGTCGACAGACGGGAGAACTTAAAACGTCGAACTCATCCTGAAGCGTCGATCTGAGCTCGACTGACCGTTGATCAGAGAGTAAAATTGAAGCAGAGAGATACACGCCAAAACGTCGAGCAGAACTCGACGTTACGTCGAACTGAGAACGACGCTGCGTCGAGCTGCGATCGACTGTGCGTCGAGCAGCGGTCGACTATGCGTCGAGCTGAGGACGACTCTACGTCGAGCTGGGGTCGACTCTCGGTCGAGCTGAGCAGAACTAAATCTCAAATAACCTAAGTTCTAAACTCACACTCAATGACCTATGCTATACAATTAGGTCAACATCCTTAGCATAGTTATCCTGACCCAAATATAAAAAGGGTGTTCCAACACAGGAGAAGGGGAAAGTCGTACTTCAGCTGAAGTTGATGGAACTTCAACTGAGGCAGATTGCATAGCAGAAGAAGATGAGGGAAGGGAAAGAGCTGAGCCAGCTTCAACCAGGTGAGGAGCGACCGAATCAGTCCTGGTGCTCTCTGATGTCGCTGGAGCAACCCCTGTGAGAGCGGGTTTCACAAAAGTCCTCTTCCACTTGGAGAACAGATTTGGGTCCATCTTCTTGCTTGCATTTATTGTTGTTGCAACGGAGACCAGCAGCTGAGGATACTTTTCCTTCAGGAAAATTCCAATAACCCTGCCTAGGGTAACCTCTTTCTTATTATTCTTTTTCCTTATCAAATCAAACAATACTCCTGCCCAATCAATCTTTTTCTGATAAACAATTGCACACATCAGTGCAAATTGTTGTCTTGTTACATTGTCATGAGCAGAGTGCTTTCCAAGGAGCACTTTTCCAACTAACTCAGCGAGAAATTTAATCTTAAAAGGGAAATTGACCTTGAGCAGCTTGGTGGGAATGCCCTCCGCATGTCCCAGCTCAGTCAGCATCCTTCCAAACTCTTGAGCATCTTGCTCATAATCTTCTTCACCATTTACTAATCCAAAAACATCAGTCAGAACGGCCGGAGTTAAAATTACCTCTTCTCCGCCGATGGTGCCAGTCATCGAATCGTCAGAGGATGACGAAGTGAAAGCCCATTCCTTGATCTCGGGGACATTTAACTTTATCCTTGATGACATTAATCTTTCTAGACCTTGATCCCGGCACAACTGAAGAACTTCTACAATTCCTGCTTCACAGCAACTGAACGCGTCAAAATCGACGCTGAAGCCTGCATCGAACTTTACAACGGCTAACACTGCGGGAGAAATCGCCATTGGATTGCTGGAGAATGCGCGAGAAAGACGGCGAAGACGAAGGGGACGATGCGGCAGAAAATCGCAAGCGGGAAGACAGAATGCGAAAAGTCACGCTCCGTCGACGATAAAACAAAAGATCTTTTAACCTAGGTCGACTATCGGCTTTATATTAGACCGGAAATAATCGATCTATTAAAAAGATACTAGACCCGATAGTCGAACGGCCGTTCGACGATCGGCCCAGAAGCAGAGTAGTCGATCAATCATTCGACTATTTCTGGCTTCTCAAACAACAAGCTGTCGTCATCCAGAGATCGACGATAAGCTCGACCTGTTCGACGATCTTCGAATGCCGGTCGACGATCTTCAAACAGATAAGCTATCATTAACCAGAGGTCGACAATAGGCTTGATCCGTTCGACGATCTTCGATCATCGTTCGACGATCTTCAAGTAGGTTTCAACATAGGCAGATATAGTCACACTTAGTCTCGTCCATTTATCATGCCTAGTTGAACTAAAAAGAACAGATGCTTCTGTTCATCTAAGGGCTTGGTGAATATATCACCTCTCTGAAACTCAGTGGATATGAACTCAAGAAAAATCTTGTTCTTTTCCACACAATCTCTCAGGAAATGGTGCAGAATCTCAATGTGCTTCGTTCTAGAGTGGTGCACTGGATTTTGTGCAATGGAGATAGCACTGGTACTGTCACACATGATTTTGGTATTCTTGTGTGAGTAACCATAATCCACAAGCTGGTTTTGAATCCACAGGATCTGTGAACAACAACTAGCAGCTGCTATATATTCAGCCTCTGCAGTTGAAGTCGAGACAGAAGCCTGCTTCTTACAGAACCAAGAGACCAATCTCTCTCCCAGGAACTGACAAGTTCCTGAGGTGCTCTTCCTGTCAACTCTGCAACCAGCATAATCAGAATCAGAATATCCAATTAATTCAAATTCTGACTCAGCTAGGTACCAAAGTCCTAGATTTGGACATCCCTTCAGGTATCTCAGGATTCTCTTTAGAAGAATCAGATGAGATTCCTTGGGGTTGACCTGGAATCTAGCACAAAGGCATGTAGCAAACATTATATCAGGCCTACTTGCAGTTAGATATAATAGGGAACCAATAATGGCCCTATAATTCTTTTGATCAACTGGCTTGCCGTGATCATCAGAATCAATAACTATATTAGTAGTCATAGGTGTAGGCATTGCTGAAGCATCAGCCATCCCAAATTTCTTTATCAATTCCTTGGCATATTTGGATTGGGAGATGAAGATACCATCAGCATCTTGCTTAACTTGGAGACCAAGAAAGTAAGACAGCACACCCATACTACTCATCTCAAACTTAGAGTGCATCAGGTCAGAGAACCTTTTGCAAAGTTTGGGATCAGTTGAGCCAAATATAATATCATCTACATACACCTGAACTAACAGGATTGTGTCCTTGTGATGCTTGACGAAAAGGATTCTATCAACTACTCCCCTTGTAAAGTTGTGCTCTAAAAGGAAACTAGCTAGAGTCTCATACCAGGCTCTGGGAGCTTGCTTTAGTCCATAAAGAGCTTTCTGCAACTTAAACACATGTGAGGGCTGAGTTGAAGAAACAAACCCTGGTGGTTGTTCAACAAACACCTCTTCCTTAAGCTCACCATTCAGGAATGCACTTTTGACATCCATCTAGAACACCTTAAACTTCATGTAGGCTGCATAGGCCAAGAAGATCCTTATTGCTTCTAGCCTTGCAACAGGAGCAAAGGTTTGGTCATAATCTATACCTTCCTCCTGTCTGTAGCCCTGAGCTACAAGCCTTACTTTATTCCTTACAATAATTCCATTTGCATCCAACTTGTTTCTATACACCCACTTGGTGCCTATGATCAGTTGGCCTTTAGTTCTTGGAACCAAAGTCCAAACTTTACATCTCTCAAACTGATTGAGTTCCTCTTGCATGGCAGTGATCCAGTGGGGATCTAGCTCTGCATCTTTAAAGGTGAGGGCTCAACCTGTGAGAGGAAACAAGCATGCATCACATCCTGTCTTAGCTGATGTCTTGTTTGCACACCAGCTGATATGTCTCCAATCACTTGAGATGTGGAGTGATCTCTAAGTGTGACAATATCAGCAGGTGGGATGTGATCTTCAGCAACAGTTGGGATTAATTCCTCAGGAGGAATTTGATCTACTGTTGGTGGTACAACAACAACTTCTGCAATGTCTTCATCACTGTCTGATTCAGTGATCTGAAGAGTTGATAGTTGAAGAATTTCTTGAGGGGCATCAGTTACCTGCAATGAACTAGAGGAAGGAGAATTTTCCGTCTCCTTGTAAAACATCTGAGACTCATCAAAAGATACATGCACAGATTCTTCAATTTTACAGGTTGATTTGTTATAAACCCTATAAGCTTTGCTTACTTGGGAATATCCAAGCATGATTCCCATTGAAGCTTTTGCTTCAAATTTTCTAAGATATTCTTTATTGTTATTATGGATATAAACAATACAACCAAATACTCTAAAATAATTAATTTTAGGTTTCTTTCCTTTAAACAACTCATAAGGAGTTTTACACTTAAGCTTATGTATCAAACTTCTATTCAAGACATAATTTGCTGTACTAACAGCTTCTGCCCAATAGGAGAGAGACATGTTAGCATCTGCCAACAATGTACTAGCAGCTTCAATGAGTGTTCTGTTCTTCCTTTCAACTACCCCATTTTGTTGGGGAGTTCTAGGAGCTGAGAAACTATGTTTGATACCTTCTCTCTCACAGAATTCTTACATGAGAAGAGAGTCAAACTCAGTACCATGATCACTTCTGATCAAGGCCACATGAGTAGAGTACTCAGTCTGCACACATAGTAGAAAGTCTGTAAGGGCTTTGAAGTTATCAGCCTTAGTTCTCAAAAAGAAAACCCAACTGAACCTGGAGAAGTCATCTACAATTACTAAGGTGTAATACTTCCCTCCTAAACTTTGTACATTTATTGGGCCAAATAGGTCCAAATGTAATAGATACAGGATTCTAGGAGAATCACTCTTATTTACTGATTTAAAAGTGTTTTTGGTTTGCTTGCCTAGCTGACAAGCCTTGCATAGGCTCTCCTTCTTGTAGGGGCAAGAAGGTAAACCTCTAACAAGGTTGTGTTTAGATAACCTAGATATATTTTTAAGGTTAACATGACTAAGCCTCTTATGCCACAAAGAATTATTATTAATTGTTACTTCATTAAATAGACAGATTTTAGAATGAGATGAATTGAAATCTACTAAATAAATA
This sequence comes from Platanthera zijinensis, assembly GCA_039513925.1. Classification (NCBI taxonomy): domain Eukaryota; kingdom Viridiplantae; phylum Streptophyta; class Magnoliopsida; order Asparagales; family Orchidaceae; genus Platanthera; species Platanthera zijinensis. The sequence continues at coordinate 166,306,454 of CM077092.1, forward strand.
TTACCTATTCTAATGCCTACTAAAACAACATTATTATTTAAAGTAATATTGCAAGAGGAGTTAGAAAATGAAACCTGGTAGCCAGCATCACATAGCTGGCTGACTGAGATCAAATTGTGCTTCAGTCCTGTCACATATGTAACTCTCTTGAAAGTAACATCTCCAATAGTAATCCTGCCATAGCCTTCTGTCTGACCACAGCTGGAATCTCCAAAGATAACCTTTGGGCCGAGCTTAGCTTTGAATTTAGACAGATGATCTTTATTTCCTGTCATATGCTTGGAACATCCACTATCCAAATACCACTTATTTTGAGTGATTGGATAGACCTTCACCTGCAAGACATTTATTTAGACAGAGTGGACCCAGGTAACCTTGGGTCCCTTGTTTTTCACATAAGAAAAACTGGAAATATATGAAAATGCAGGCTGAGGGTGATAACCTAATGGGTGAGATCTCCTAGGTGGGATTCTCCATGCAGATGATGGGTCAACAAACCTAGGGTTTCTATTTTCATTTAGGTTTCTATGGTACTGATGATGATTTTGAAAATCATATTGAAAACGTCGATCGACGTTCGACGATGGGCGCTCAGATCGTCGAGCTTCGTTCGACCATTGAGCTTCCGATCGTCGAGCGGCGTTCGACACTCTTTGCATTTCTTTAAAGAATTTCTTCCTCTTTTCTCTCTTAGCTTTATTTAAAGTTTTATTAACTAGGTTTACTTGCTCAGTGTTCTTCATTCCACTAGCTGAAATGAAGTTCACTGGAGTTGAAAGATTATTTTTAAGAATAACTGGGGGTTCACTTGGAGAAGCTCCTAAGCCTAGTTTGTCATTACCTGACCTAGTGTTAGACATACTGGTTATCTCTAACAGCTTAAGGCTTCTACCATTAAGAGATTCCTCTAACCTTTTAGACTTAGCTAACTCCATTTTAAGAAATTTAATTTCTTCACTACAAGTAGTGAGATCTTCCTTTAACCTAATATTTTCTATAGTAATTAATTCTGAGTCAGCTAACTTATTTCTAAATTCTTTTATCTCCTTTTCTGAGCTAATCAAATCTAAGCATAAAGATTTAAAATCTAATTTAAATTCTTCAGAAGTGAAGTCATAAGAAGATAGTACCTCATCTTCTGTTGGCATCTCTTCATCTGAATCTGAACTCTCTGCAGCTGAGTGATTGCTGCAGGCATCTATTGCCATCAGGCAAACTTCTTTTGCCTTCTTCTCTTCCTCATCCTCACTGGAGCTTGAGGAGGAGGATTCTTCATCAGAATCACTCCAGGTTTCAGCAATGAAACCTCTCTCCTTTTTCTTGTTCTTATAGGAGGATGGCTTGGAGTGCTTCCTGTGCTGTTCCTTTTCTTTCCTCTTGTCTTTGTTCTTCTCCTCTGGACACTCTGGTAAGATGTGTCCAGGCTTCCTGCAACCATAACATATAATTTCTTTAGCAGGTGAACGATCATACCTTGGTTTGTCTTCATAGCGTGAAGACTTCTTTCTGAATTCCTTTCTCCCCATCTTGAGAAACCTCTTGGCAAACAATGCCATTAGTTCCTCGTTGGATTGGCTGCCTTCAGAAGCATCAGCAGCCTTAAGAGCTAGAGATTGCTCTTTTCTTGTTGGAGTATGGGTCTTTGCTTCTGCTTCTGCTTCCCTTGTCTTCAGCACTTGCTCAAAAGACTTGAGCTTGCCGAGAAGGGCTTCAGTGGAGATCTCATTTGTACTTCTGGCTTCCTTGATGGGCCAGATCCTTAGATCCCATGTGCTAGGGAAGCACATTAGAATCTTATCATTGACCTCTGTCAATGATATGTCCTTGTCAAGGGTCCTCAGCTCATTGATGATTGAGCTGAGCCTGGTGTACATGGCTTCAACTGATTCAGCATCAATTTTCTTGAAGTTCTCATATTGTGAGATAAGGTTGGACCTTCTGTCCTTCCTTTCATCAGCTAAACCAGCTACAATCTGGTTCAGTGTATCCCACATAGCTTTTGCTGAAGAGCAGTCAGCTACCTTCTGGAATACCTCATCAGACATTGTCTGAGCCAGTATATTCATTGCCTTGGCATCTGCTATCTTGGCCTTCTTGTACTCATCGTTGTAATCTGGAGGAGGCACTGCACTCATATCAGTTGATGATGAGGCAGTGGCAGCAGTAGGTGCTCTTGGGGGACCTGACAAAATAGAAGCAAAGATGCTTTCATCAATAGAATTCATATATAATTTTATCCTTGCCTTCCAGATGCCAAACTTAGCTAAGTTGCATGCTGGAGGTCTGGTGCTAGAATAATCCTTAGACTGGGCCATGATAGTGATAGTGAATATCTATAAACTTTGGTATCTATCAGGATCTTGTGACTTAGGTGTTAGCCTATTCAGTCAGTCAACCTCTCTCTGATACCAATTGAAAGTGAAGGGATAGATACTACTCTAGAGGGGGGGTGAATAGAGTTATCAAATTTTGCACTAGACAAAACTTAATGGTCTACCCAACTCACTTGGAGTGAATTGCGGAATTAAAAGATTATAGATATGGAATTAACCCTATAGCCTAACACAAGTATTGTGCACAAACTCAAGCTAACTGTAATTACAGTTAAGGCTTGGAAATCTTAATCAGCAACTAGCAACCTAGTTACATCTATTCACAGCCACAATGCAGGAAATAAACAAGGCAATCCAGACGACACAAGGAATTTATAGTGGTTCCCCAAACAACTTGGGTACGTCCACTCTTCTACCAACAAGGTAGGAATCCACTCAGGTTTTTGATCAGGTGCCCTGCCACCAACAGGATCTGCTTCAGGTAGATCCAGAAACCCTTTAGACTTTTGATCAGGTGTCTAAAAACCAAGCACAGGTTTTTGATCAGGTGCCCTGCCACCAAGGGATACTTTTGAAGGGAGTAATAACCCTGTACAGGAGGGGGAAGGAAGGTTAAGATGTCTTCTCTATTTTACAAAAGATTAGAGAAGCACAAGAACTTGCACTGAGCTAGAAAGCTCTAAAGAATCAAGGCTCCCCCTGGCTCAAAGATGTCCAGGTGAAGTCTTGCTTCAGTGCAGAAAACTCTTCAGAAAGATCTGAAGGAAAAACTACAAGAAGATAATAAATAATAAAATTAAAAATCTTCAAGCAGCTATCTTCTTCTTCTTCTTCTTCAAAAGAGCTCTGAGTTTGAACTTCCTGAAAGCAGGAGAACTCAGGTTGAAGAAGAGTAGAAGATCTTAACACTTCTCAGTTGGATGAGTATTGCTGAGAGCAGAAGACTTGATCATGATGAAGGCTTGAATGCTTAAGTGAACAACTGGGTAACTAGTTAGCTAGCTTCAACCTTCTTCAAAGGGTCCTTTTTATAGCAGTAATAAGCAACAGCTCTCTTCAATTTGAATTATTTGTCTTCTTCTGAAACTTGAGACCTGGGCTGTAAATATCAAGAAGACAAAACAATCCCTGCAGCAGAAACATTCTATAAAAGGTATAAACCTTTTTCTACGAAGCTGCAGGAAGCAATCTGATAATAAAGTACTAAATAAAGTCACATCAGAGACAAACTCTTTATAGCAGAAGAAAGACTTTTCAGTCTAACGGCTATAAAGGACTGTCAGCAGATAAAGTAAAATACAAGGTCAGCTAATAAGACAAACAACTTTATCTGAAAAGATTTTACTCAGGCAAAAGGGATGGAGCAAATATTGCCAGGAAATATTATCATAAAACAACTGAAAAAATATGCCAGATAATGTATTAATTAATTAAATATAATAAATAAATACAAAATATAAAGGCAGACAGAAAGCGTCGAACGACCCTCGGAGATCGTCGACCGACGCACGGAGATCGTCGAACTATCGGACAGATAGTCGAACGATCCAGATAGTCGAACTATCACAGGAGATAGTCGAACTATCACAGCAGATAGTCGAACTATCAGAAGATAGTCGAGCTATCAGATAGTCGACCTATCAACAGATAGTCGAACTATCAAGAACAAACAGATAGTCGACCTATCAACAGATAGTCGAACTATCAGATAGTCGAACTATCAAAGCAGATAGTCGAACTACCAAGCGAGAACAGATAGTCGACCTATCAACAGATAGTCGAACTATCAACGCAGAACAGATAGTTGAACTATCAACAGATAGTCGAGCTATCAGATAGTCGACCTATCCAAGCAGATAGTCGAACTATCAAAGCACACAGATAGTCAAACTATCAACCGATAGTCGAACTATCCTCGCAGATTGAAAGTCGAACAACTGATAGACGATCGTCGAACAGTCAGTCGACGATAGTCGAGCGGCGTTCGACGATAGTCGAACGAAAAACTACTTAACCAAATTCTTCATCTGGAAAAGCGAGGACTCTACAGCTAGACCACTAACCATTGACCATAGATATTTCTTGGGTCAAGGGACAAAAGGAGAAGACTAAACTCAAATCAAACTAGGGTACCAACACAGTCTGTGGGTATGCTCTGGTGGCTTGGTCTTGGTGTTCTGGGGGTCTGCTCTGGCGGCTGGTCCTGTGGTCTGGTCCTAGCGGTCTGGTCTTGGTGATCTGCTTTGGCAGACTATCCTAGGCGGTTTGGCAGACTGCTCTGGTGATTTGGTTTGGAAGTCTGGCTGTCTTGAGGATGACCAATGTAACCGCACCTTTGTTAGAGCAAGAGAAGTTTGGTGGTGATTAACCGTTGTTGCGGTCTGCCGATCAGAAAAGGATAAAGTTGCCGCAGTCTAGCGGTTAGAGTCTGTCTAACCGCTCCTATTGCTTCTGGTGGTCCACTATAATCTGTTGAATCGAGACTGGTGGATACTGAGTTGATTTGGTGTTGACGTGTGGTTAGCTTATCTAATCGCACAACTCCCAATGATCTGTAAATATCAGTTCGCCTAGTCATCTAATGTTGGCATTGTGCATTTTAGTCTCACATCGTCTGTTGTATTCTTTCTTTACCTCCTCTTGTTTATAAATAGGAGGTCATATCTATGTAATATTAAGTGTTGGGGCAATAAAATTCAGTTATTTCACATGGTATTAGAGGATAACTCAATCCTTCTTTGGCGGACTCAAGTTTTCTAACCACACTCCCCTTTTTTGCTTATGCGGACCCCTTTTTCTAACCGCCTGCTCTGAGCTCTTCTGCTGGCTCTCTCCAACCGTTTCCCTGGCTTTGCGCGCTCTAAGATTTTTACCCTTCGTAGCTCGTGTGTGACCCTCTTACAGTCCGCTCCTTCGCTCTCTTCGTGATCTCAGCCCTTTTTCTGTGTGGCCTCTGTCTAACCATGTGGTTAGAGCTTTCTGCCCGCTTCTTGTTGCCCTTCTTTTTTTTCGCGGTTTCTTCTCTCTTCGAGTGGTCTCCTTTGTTGTCTGCACATGTAGTTTTTTTGTCTGTTTTCTCCTCTTTCTATGGAGACTCTAATCCTCTCTTCCTCTACCCTATCCACGCCCCCTATTCTAACCGCTCCCTTTGGTTCCACTCCTTCCGGCAATCTTGGCACTACCTATAAGCTAACTTGCCCAAATTATATATATTGGAGTGTTTCCTTCATATTTTTGTTACTGTCTTAGCGCAAATGTCATCATCTCACTGATGACCCTCTTGCATAAGAATTTTTTATCATTAATGACTGGGATGTCATTGATGCTCTGGTTAGAACGTGACTTGCAAACAGTCTCTCTGATAAGTGTCTACCCGTCATTCGCCATGATAAGATGATTAAGGATGCATGAACTCATCTTGCTGCTCTATACTCCAATGGAGCTCAAATTTTGCGCATATACGCGTTATATGATGATCTTTTTGCCCGTCCCATAATGACTCATGTTGCTGCTTACCACGAGGTGCAAGCTCTTGGTGCCAAACTTCTTCAGCATCGCCCTTTCTCCGCTGATCTTGCCGAACTACACACACACTTTCAGGAACTTCTGGTGTTGTGTTATCTTATTCGTCTTATAGAGTCTTATAATATGATCCGATAACAAATTCTCGGAGAAGCTAACTCTCCTACTCTTGATGCTACTGCCGCTCGCATCTCCGCCATCACTACTCTTCTTTAGTGTCCCTCACTTTCCTCTCCGCCCCATCCCGACGCCATTGCTCAACCGGCTTGTCGTGACAACCCTAGTTGCCGCAAAGGTCACTCCGGTGGGCGTGGTTCATCTCAATGCCTCTGCTCTCATTGTGGCAAGGCATGACACCTTGTTGATCGTTGTTGCGTCACGTATCCTCATTTCCGCCCGCCAACGGGTTACACCACTTTCTCTACCACAAAGAAGTCGGCATCCCTTGCCTCCTCTTCAGGTAGTGCTTATATAGTCACTAAGGGTAAGTGACTCATTGACTCTAGTGCTACTAATCATATGACGGACAATCTTCTTCTTTTCTCACATTTAGACAAACATAACCGGTCACCTCTGATTTTTATTGTGGGTGGTTCTCCGTCCCTTGTGTGCGGGACTGGTACAGTCCATATCACTCCATCTCTATGACTTGAGGACACTCTCTACGTCCCAACTTTTCTGTGCAACTTACTCTTTATTACCTCTCTTTGTAAACAATTGAATTGCACAGTTATCTTTACATCCACTACTTGCTCTTTTCAGGATTCACACTCCAATGAGATGATTATTATTGGGACTGAAAGCGACGACCTTTTCTTCCTTGACAATGTCTCTGCCCTCTCCGCATCTACTTCTCTTTTACAGTGACATCTTTGCATTGGTCATCCTTCTCGCCTCCTCTACCAACTTCTACTTGATCTACCTCAAGGAGATTCCTCTTTCAACTGTGAAGCCTGCCAACTCGACAAACATCACTGCTGAAAGTTAGGGTAAGCTCTGAAAAACTCTAGAGGGGGGGGGGTGAATAGAGTTATTGAAATCTTTTGATTTTTACTGAAATAAAAGATCTTTTATAAAATAGGTTACTATAGTATAAGTGTATAGGTGCACAAGTGCAGCAGATAAACTAAGCTACACAATAAAAATATATCACAGCACAAGCACAAGGGAAAAACAACATAGTCACACAGACAACACAAGAATTTTATAGTGGTTCCTCAAACTTGGGTACATCCACTCTTCTACCACCCTAGGTAAGAATCCACTACAGGTTTTGATCAGGAGACTGCCACCAATGAGCTTTTGATCAGGTGCTCAAAAACCAAACCTCAAGTCTTTTGGTTAGGAGACTTGCAACCAGGAATAATTTTGAAGGGAATTAAAACCCTGTATAGAGGTGGGGATGAGAGAGTGATGGTGTTCTTCTATTTCTCAAATACAATAGAGAGAAGAATAGTGGATTTGTGTTGTTGCCAAAGCTCCCCCTGAGATCTTGACTGGTTCAGGAGTGGAAGCTTTGCAAAAGGGTGAGTAGGCCTTTTAGCTCTTCAGAGATCCTTGACTGATTTGAATAGCTTGTCACTTGAGATCCCTGAAAGCAAAGAGAGAAAGGAAGAAGGACACTTGATGGTGATGGTTGTTCCTTCTTCTTCTCTTGAGAGCAGTAGATTTTCTGAGAACTGTTTTCACTGCACTTTTGATGTCAGTAAGCTTTTTCTTGTGTCTTGCTTGTTGATAACACACGAGTTTTTGTGTATCTCTTTTCTTCTCTATTTTTCTTAGCTCTCGGTGTCTTCTCTTTTCTGAGAGATCCTCTAATGATAACTGCAACTTGGTCGAATTCAAAAACCTGCAATAAATGCTTAGCCGGAATCTCGGAAATGAAAATGGCAAGTATGCTATCATATATTCTATTCTATGTCTGTCTCGAGATATAAGTAGTTAATTCCATGAAGAATATTTGTAATCAATGCTGTCAGTAACGGCTCAATTCAAAAGATATAAGAGCATTGATTATCCAGGAAATAAACGGCTTATAGTAGTATAAGACAAGGAGACAGAAAAGGAAAGAATAAATGACAATATGCCTTACAGTTTTCGTCGACCTGAGAACAGCTTTCATCGACCTTAGAATGACTTTCGTCGACCTGTGATTTCGTCGACCTCTGATCGGCTTTCGTCGACCTGAGCTCTGCGAACAACTGCACTGCATAAGCTGACTGATTCTGTGCACTAAGTTTGTCGAACTGAGAACGGCTATTCGTCGAGCTGAGTTCCAAGATCGTCGAGCTGAGTCTGCAGTCTGGCCTTAGAATATTTTCTGATGTTGAGAATTGAAGTATTGATCTGGAATTGAGTGAGATGTACTCTGGCTTTGAGTGTTAGATCACCATTCTGGAGTTGAGTCTTTTAAGAGAGTTGAGTCATTGATAGCGTTGAGAGCATTGAGTGAACTTTAGCTCTGAATAAATTTTGGCGTTGAGAGATCTTTAGCTTTGAGTGAACTGTGGTGCTGATTCAATTTTGGCGCTGAGAGCTGAAGTGTTAGTCGAACTGAGGACAGAGTTCGTCGACCTGATGTTCTTAGTTCGTCGACTGAAGTTTGACAGAGGAGTTATCTCTTTGTTCAGAGATTGTCGAGCTGAGATCTAAGTTCGTCGAGCTCAACTCAGAGAATTGTCTCTGGGTTAGTGGAGTTGAGCACGACGATCGTCGACTGGAGTTCGACGAACGCAGATCTCCTTTTTATTAAGTCTTGAATCTTCTAAGTCTTGAGTCTCTGGCAGTGTTGGAGGCTGGTTCTTTCTAATGTTGACTTTAAGAACATGACCTAGACTCTAAAAACACATAACATTTGACCCTTCTCTACAACATGGGTCATAACCTAAGAAAAGAACCTAGCCCAAATCACCTAGGGGTTCCAACAATCTCCCCCTATTTGGGTGAGGTTACTTCAAACAAAAACATATAGAGACAAAAATACAAAATGAAGTAAACATAACATAAAATTGAGATAACTGATAGAATAAATAAGTTATTAGTACCTTTATAAAGCAATGCATTCAAATTGTTCACAATAAACATAGAAAAGAAATACACAATATAAATGTTCTTGTGAGAATCAGAAGACTTAGTAAATTTTATTGTCATGTTTGGATCTTGAGCTTGTCTCAGAGACATGGTCATGTCAGAATCTCCAAGAGTCTTTTGAGAGGTGGTTCTTGGAACCACAGCTTCAGGATGTAGATTCATGTATTCATCAGCATTGAACAATTTTCCCACTTGATATCTTTCAAACTCTTTCTTCCTGTAGCTTGACATAGTTGAGAACTGAGAGGAATCTTGACCTTTTTTTCTAGCTTGCCTGATCTGAGATAGAGCCACAGATTCTTTGAATCTAGCAATTTTGGTGGTTGGACTAGTTTCAGGATCATAGGCTTGAATTGGAGGTCCTTTAGGGCTGTTAGCTTTGCCAGGAGATGGAGGATGAGAGAATGTTGGCTGGGGAGCAGACTGCTGAGCTTTGAATGAACTTCTGGAAGATGACTGATGTCTATGTTGGTGCTGACTACCTCTAGAAGATTGAGATGGTCTTTCTTGCCTCTGATAGGTTTTGGTAAGAGTGGGCTTGGAAGAAGCACCTGAGATTTGAGATGTGGTTCCTGAGGCACCTGCAGTTGGAGGAGGAGGAGGAGGAGGTTGATCCCTTTTGAACTTCTGTGGTGGAGGAGAATACCTTCTGCTTTTCTTTCTGTTCTTTTGCTCATTTTTGGATAGCCACATCCAAGCTGGCATACCCTTATGAGGAGTTACATTGTGCAGAATGTAATAGGGAGTGTCATTTGTTGGATTTATTTTTGGAGCAGGAGGAGGTGGAGCTTTCCTTTTCTTTGAGACTTTCTTTTTCTTGGGTTCCTCATCAGAGTCATCATCATCCTCATCATCATCATCAGACTGTCCTTGAGGATTGTTATACAAGTCATCTATCTCTTTTAGTATATCCTTGGGGATTTCTTTACTTATTGGAGTGGGAACAACTTCATTATGAGCTACTTCAGCTTCCATAGCAATGTCCTGATTTATTAGATCATCCAGATTAAGGAGGGGGCTATCATCCATGATATAGGATGGCCCAGGAGAGCTAGATCTCTGTTCATACAATACTTCTGGAGGAACTATCAAACTTTTCTTTAAAGTATCTAATACTTCTGAGCTTATAGGGGAAGTGTAGCATACAATTTCTCTTGATGATGGAGTGGAGAAGGAGAGGCAGAAGTGAATGTAAGATCCAAAGATTTTCAGCAAAGTTGCTAGATTCACTTTATATTTGATAAAGTATACCCTTCCAGGCAGAACTTTTTGCAAGATGGTCTCTTGAGCATTGGATACTACAATATCTGTACATTGATTATATACATCTGCTACTGAGCCAGGTATCTCTGCATCATTTGTTTCCATATCATGTTCAAGAGAATTCAAGGAGTCTGTTTCCATGTCAATGTTTGTTCCTGCTGCTGCTGGTTCTGCTGCATCTGATACAATTGCTGGTTCTGTTACTATTGTTGCTTCATCATCAAATATCTCCCCCTGCCTGGTTTCAGTAGATACTGAAGCCAGGCCCCCAGATGAAGAGAGGGTAGAGGTGAGGGCAGAGATTTGAGCAGAAAGAGATGAGATGGAGGCAGCAAGAGGGGAAATTGCCTCTGCTATGATGGTTTGGAGGAGGGGTTTAAGGAGTTCAAATAGTGGTTGGATGATTGAGGGATCCAAAGTTGTTGAGGTAGAGTTGTTGGCAGAGGATTATTTAAGGTGGATAGTTGTGTTGATGGTAGGTGCTGGTGGAGTAAGTGGAATTGAAGTGTCTGGAGGGGAGTTATGTTGAGGAGAAGGAGTGTTTAGGGGGGATAATAACAGATTGAAATATGGGAGATCAGCAAGATGAGATGGAAGTGGGGATTGGGGAGGTGTTGGTATTTATGTGTCATGCTGAGGGGAAGAAGGATTTGATGGTATATATGTAGAATGAATTGGAGATGCTGGAGGTGTTGGGGTATGTATTAGAATTACAGTAGAGGGTGGAGTTGGTTGGTCTTGAGGTTGGGATGGAACTTGAGGGGCAGGAGGGGTGGAGATAGGCCCTTCAGTGGGGTGGGGAGAGGCTGGTGCAGCCCTTGTATTTTCAGAAGTTTTAGAGGAGGACTTTCCCTTAGATGGCTTTGTGATAGTCCTCTCCCATCTGCCAAAGAGGGCAGATGAGAGCCTCTTAGAGGCATTAATGAATATGGTCTGAGATACCAGCAGTTCATTAGCCTTGGCTTTCAGGAACAAGCCTAAGATTCTTCCATAGCAAACCTCCCTTTTGTTATTCTTTTTCCTGATTAAGTCAAATAGGATCTGTGCCCAGTTCACATTTTTCTTACTGACCAAAGCAGCCATAACCAGGAACTTTTGCCTAGATATGTAGTCATGTGTTGTATGATTAGCAAACAGCACCTTCCCAACGACATCTGCAAGAAATTTATATGTCGGGGAGAAATTTTTCTTAAGCAATTTGTTAGGGTTTTTGCCGAAGTGACCCATAACAGTCAGCATGTCCTCATATTCCTTATCATCTATTTCTAGATCATCTTCTCCAGTATTCAGATTAAAAAGTCCAGAGAGAACGGTGGGAGTAAGAATGACCTGATTTCCACTGATAGTCCCAGTCATTTTAGTATCAGTTGAGGTTGAAGAACTAACCCATTCCTTGATTTCAGTTATAGGTATCCTGATCCTTTTAGTCATAAACTGCTTCAGTTTTTGTTCCTCGAATAGCTGTAGAATGTCTAGGAAAACTTGATCGGACTGTTGAAATGAGTCGAAGTCGATATCAAAACCATGATCGAACTTCATCCCGGTTGATCCAGTAGCGGCCATTTGCGAAGTTGAGATCGAATGAGAGAGAGTGAGCACCTGCAAAAGAAATCACAAGATCAAGTGCAGGAGGGGAAATTCTGAGAGCGTGGGATTGAGGTCGAAAAAGAAAGCCTTAATAAAGGTTTTTGGAATATGAATCGCCAATCTCAATCCGAAGGAAACAAAAGATTCTTCGATCTCAGGTCGACGAAAACTTCATAAAGGGAAAAAGTTCGTCAATCTAAGGATGAAGAGAGGGAAAGTTTTCGTCGTTCGCAGAAAACTTTCTGAGACAGAATTCGTCGATCTTTGGTCGACGAATGAGCTATACTAGGAGATTTTGTCGATCTTAGGTCGATGAAAAATTCTCAAGAACAGTTATCAGTTTGTCGATCTCAGGTCGACGACCAGAGACAATTCTTTGACTATAGACAGAGCATTAGATTAAATCTTAACAATTTATCATACCAAGCTGATTGACAAAGAACAGATGCTTGGATGAATCCAATGGCTTAGTGGATATATCTGCTCTTTGCAAATCAGTAGAGATAAATTCAAGTTTAATCTTTTGTTTGTCAACACAATCTCTAATGAAATGATGTTTAATGTCTATATGCTTAGTTTTAGAATGCAATACTGGATTTTGTGCAATGGAAATAGCACTTGTATTATCACATAGTATAGTTGAATTATTTAAGTTGACACCATAATCCAGTAGTTGGTTTTGTATCCACAAAATCTGTGAACAGCAACTGCCTGCAGCCATATACTCAGCTTCAGCAGTGGAAGTTGAAACAGATGTTTGCTTTCTACAGAACCAAGATACAAGTCTGTCACCAAGGAACTAACAAGTTCCAGAGGTGCTTTTCTTGTCTACTCTGCATCCAGCATAATCAGCATCAGAGAATCCAGTTAACACAAATGCTGATTCTATTGGATACCAGAGGCCTAGATCTGGACAACCTTTTATATATCTCAAAATCCTTTTTAAGAAAATAAGGTGAGATTCTTTAAGGTTCACTTGGAACCTAGCACAAAGACATGTGGCAAACATAATGTCTGGTCTGCTTGCTGTTAAGTACAGTAGGGATCCAACAATGGCCCTATACTTGGTCTGATCAACTGGTTTTCTAGATTCATTAGCATTTATAACAGCAGTGGCAGCCATGAGTGTTTTCATGACAGATGCATCATTCATCCCAAACTTCTTAATAAGCTCTTTAACATATTTAGACTGAGTGATGAAGATTCCTTCAGGGGTTTGTTTCACTTGGAGACCAAGGAAATATAATAACTCACTCATGCTACTCATCTCAAACCTTGAGTGCATTAGATCAAAAAATCTTTTGCACAGATTTGGATCAGTAGAACAAGATTATGTCATCTACATATATTTGTACTAATAGAATTTTATCATGATGTAATTTTGTAAAAAGGGTTCTATCAACCATGCCTCTTGAAAAACCATGCTCTAAAAGAAAGCTGGCTAAGCTCTCATACCAAGCTCTTGGAGCTTTCTTTAAACAATAGAGAGCCTTATGCAATTTACAGACATAAGAGGGATGAGTTGGAGAGATAAAACCTGGTGGTTGTTCAACATACACCTCTTCTTTGAGTTCTCCATTTAAGAATGCACTTTTTACATCCATCTGGTAGACTTTAAACTTCTTGAATGCTGCATAAGCTAAGAAGATCCTTATAGCTTCAAGTCTGGCAACTGAAGCAAAGGTTTGATCATTATCAATTCCTTCCTCTTGCATGTATCCTTGAGCAATAAGCCTTGCCTTGTTCCTCACTATCACACCTTGGGCATCAAGTTGGTTCTGAATACCCACTTAGTTCTAATTACTGGATGGCTTTTAGGCCTTGTGAAAGTGACTAGTGTCAACTAATTCCACCTGGGGGGGGGGTAGGTGTAGTGCTGTCTTTTGCGGAATTTAAAATTACCTGCACAATTAAACAAACACAGCACAGAAAAGCACACAAGCAATTATAGTGGTTCCCCGATTTGGGTACGTCCACTCTCCCCCTTCGACCTATCTCCCACCAAGGGACGACTCGGTCACTTCACCAAACGGATTGAAATCCAATCCTCACACTACGGAAGGCACCCTTCCAACCGAAGGAGTCACTACTCCTCCACCACGGGTTGCACTCAACCCTTACAATAAGGAATCACTATTCTTTTACAACAAAACAAAATTAGAATGTACAAGAAATACAAACTACACTTGTGGAGAACCCGAAGTCCCTCTTCGTTCGTTGAAGCGTTCTTGATGAAGACGAAGAGTACACGACCGGAGCACTCTCTTTGAGAGGATCTTGTCAAGATCGGCGGTGGCAAATGAATGCGGCGGCGATGCTTTGTAGATCCAAACTTCTTGACGAAGCAAGCAAGGTCTGCCAACGATCTCAATCGGATCAGTCGTCTCAATCGATTCGGAAAGAAGAACTAACCTCGTTCAACAAATCGAGAGACAAGAGATCTTGAGAGAGAAGCGTGAGACGCTAGACTTGCCTCGGTTCTATCGTCTGAAGATCAAAGAGGACCTCTAAGATCAGCGGTGGCAACTATCTTGCGAGCGGCGACGACAACGGAAGGATTTCCGTGATCCGCTAGGTCACGCTCGGCGGCTTTGATTTGTCGTGAATCGCTCCTGTTGAAGTTCGAAATAAGCGAGTATATATACTGTAGATCAACCCTAAATGACCGTTGTGGGCCCCACACGAAGAAGCCCTAGATCCGGTCAAAACAGCGCCCAGCATCTTGGTTCGGTCCAGCGAACAGAGCAAATTTGCCTAAGGCAAATTCGGCGAGAATCATTGGTGATTCTCGACGAAGTCGGCGGGAATCACTCATGATTCCCGTCGAATTTGCCTTGGTAGAATTCCAGTTGAAATACTTGTCATCCGGAGGAAATCGGCGAGAATCAAGATCATTCTCGACGAATCGGCGGGAATCAAGATCATTCTCGACGAATCGGCGGGAATCAGTTAATGATTCCCGTCGATTCTGCCTTAGCAGAATTCTTGAAGGAGGACAGTCAGCCAGATGAAGTCGGCGGGAATCGGCGAGTGATTCTCGACGATTCGGCGAGAATCACTAGTGATTCCCGTCGAATCGGCGAGAATCACTTAGTGATTCCCGTCGATTTTTACTTAGAGGATTTCTTCTTGCTTCCTCTGAACTTGGTCTTTGACCCATCTTTGCTCCGCTTCTACTCTTGATCTATCTCGACCATGTACTTGAAAATAAGTACACTCCAATAGAGAGAGCACACATGAGTCAACACACTGATCTGCTCAACGAGGGATTACGTTGCGCAGACCCGTTTATATTGACCCACTACACCCTGACATTTGTGTGTACTTAGCATGGAATTGCTGCAAGCACATCTTGAAGAAATATCGTCAAATACATTGTGAATTCATCTTAGCTTGACTGGAGGCTTCTTCAAATCCAGGTAATTGTGGATACAATACCCAACACCTTGGTACTAAGTCCCAAACTTTACACATCTCAAACTGGTTGAGCTCCTCTTGCATTGCAGTGATCCAGTTTGGATCTTGCTCTGCATCAGATATGGATTGAGGCTCAATTTGAGAGAGAAAGCAGGCAAGCATCACATCAGGGTTGAGTTGATGTCTTGTCTACACTCCTGATGATATGTCTCCAATTACTTGAGATCTAGGGTGATCCCTAAGTGTGACAAGATTATTAGGAGAAGTTGGTTCTGCAACAGTTTTTTGATTTAATTCCTCTTGTGGAATTTTATCATTTGTTGGAGGAAGTTGAGCTGCTTCCACAGCCTCTTCTTCACTTTTAGCTTCTGATATAGCTTGTGGAGAGGGATGTGTAAGACCCCCCTCCCGGAACACAACACACGGCACGAGTGGAGTCTTATGCCCGAAATAGCCGCCTTGCGGTAGCACTAACACACGGGCTAGCCTTTACCACAAGACGCCTATTCCGCCGGCTACAATCCATATCACAACAATTATGCCAACCCAACCATAACAGAAAAGTAAAGCTAAAAGCAGTTCAGTTCACAGCTAAGTTAAAGTCCAAAGTAGCGGAAGATAACAAGCACAACAGGCTTGTACAAAAGAACAAGAGTCTAGAAATGTTTTGCCAAACGGCTACATGAAAACACTCACGACTGTCACTGACGGTGCCGATGGCACCACCACCTCAGGTCCTATCATCCGGGCCTGGCTGTCCTGCTGCATAGTCCGTTGCCGCTCTACCTGCGGGGTTTCCTCCTAAAAAGGAAGACGTAGCAACCGTTAGTCATAAGACTAAGTGGCTTCATATCCGCTCCCCCGGCGACTCCTCGGCACCGGGCGGAGAAAGGAACACAGGTACAATATATATACTTAAGCAAGTAAACAAGCAGGTGACTGTAAATATGGTGGAGTATAAACTACGCTACACAACTAGCAATTCTACAAATATCAATAATAATAACAGCAGGTATAATTAATCAAAAATAATAACTCAACTTATAAGAGTGTCCATACAAACTTATAAGTTAAGGATCGGCTTAACAGTAAAGTAACTCATCGTATAAGAGTGCCCATACAAACTTATACGATGAGGATCTTGTGTATGCAATGAGTGACATGAAATGAATGTTATGCTATGACCGAATCATGCGCACGCACATGCAAGTTGCTATGTCGACACAGACTAGAAGTTCCCACTTTTCGAGCTGGTAGCTAACCTCTCAGGCGTCGTCCGTCGTGGCCAGACGGCGATAGTGGAGCGGGCGTCTCCACTACTAGGTGGTATCAGACTACCTATCCTAGGCCCCCGTACGCCTCAACGCTAAGAACACAACAGCGGAGCTCACATGCGTACTACGGCTCAGAAGGGGTCTTGGGTAGATGTGCACCAAGAACACAGCCCAACCTGGCCTTTGATTTCGAACTGGATGGAACCTCGGAAACGCACGAGGTGCAAGCCCAACCGTTCTCATGGCGCGGAGGAGATCTCGGGTTATGGACACCAAGTATCTAACCCTACCGCCCAAGGTCTACCCATTGGCTCCCATCGGTGTGACGACTGGCGAACCCGTAGACCTGCCACAATCATTATCTCAACATCGCGACACGATGAATCGTCGCACATCACATGCCCCAAAATAACTCACTCGATGCTACCCGTAGGGAGACTTCAACTCTAAGCATCGGTTGTTAATAAACCCCTTGGGCTCGGATTACAGTTACAAAATACTCTTCACATAGTGTTCATCATGTTCATGCCCACCTATTCAATGAATTCACCTCAACTTTACGCACATTAGATATGTTCAACACCAATTTGTATAAATATATCCTTTACCAATATCAACTCCTAATATCTAGTCTTCCCATCCAATCCATTTCTCTACCATTGCATGGTTATCCCTTATTACACAACCAAATGAGTAACCATACTAAATTATAGTAACAACGACATTATAGATATATGGGAGCAAGATATCACATGAGCAAATCACAATCATTGCAAGAGTGCTAACATTATAAATTAACAAGTGCATTAACATAGGATAGTCCAATACTAAAACTGGGATTCCCGGAGCTACAGGAATCCGATCACAATGCACAACCCCTCGTTGGAAAGGTATTCGCGAGGGCTACGACTTTCGTGTTGAGTCGATCGCCCAGATCTGGTCGCAACATACCAGAAATTCAACTCGAATACGTACAGGAAACAGTTTCCTGTACAGGAATTTTCCCGAACGCAGCGGACTCGAACCAGCTTTCCCGTGGCTACAGGTATCGCATGGAAACGAGCAACCCCTCGTTGGAAAGGTAATTTCAAGGGCTACGACTTTCGTGTTGAGTCGTTCACCCAGATTTGGCCAGAACACCTCCGAAATTGGCCATGAAGGTCGCCGCGTGCAGAAATCAGATTTCTGCACGCATCTTAAGGCGAGATGAACGGCATCCGTTCATCTTCTTCCTTGCAACGACCTCGCATAAACTTCTCCAGAAATCACACCCAACCTTATTTCTCCTTTCAAACCCAAACCCTCAACGAAAACCCCTCTCATCTCCACTTTGAACGATGAGAAGGTTGAGGGAAACTAAGCCTAGAAAACCTAGGCATGGCTTATCCTAAGAACTCTCCTCCTCACCATCAAGACTCTATGGAGTCGATGTCTCTCCTAAAATAACTATAGATCTAGCACCAAGGGAGAGGGGAGGAAGCTCACCTCAAGTCCAGCGGTACCACCATGGCCGGCCATGAGCCTCGCACTCCTTCGCGGCGGCATTGTTTTTCCCTTGACGGTGGCGGCGTTTTGATTCCTCCAAAGATGGCTCCGGCAAGCTCTTCCTCCTCCTCCAGCCAAGAACTCTCTCAGAAATTTCGGGGCAGAAGAAAGGGGAATGAATGCTAGGGTTTCCAACTTTTTCCTTTTTATACATCGCAGACACGGGTAGGCACACGGCCGTGTTCCTACCCGTGTTCAGGTGACACGGCCGTGTTGCCTGCCGTGTCTAGGGTCGTGTTCATCCCAGAACAACTTTCTGCCGGGTCAAGGTTGCGGCACACGGGTAGAGACACGGCCGTGTCTCGACCCGTGTCCTCGGCACACGGGTAGGGACACGCCGTGTCCCAATACCCGTGTACCTCTCTGACTGGAAGCCTATTTTTATGAGGCACACGGGTATGGACACGGCCGTGTCCATACCCGTGTCAACCAGAAAGGCCATTTTGCCTTGTTTTCCTCATTTCCCGTACGTCCGCGCCTGTTCACCCACATCCCCCATTGGGCTCACCACAGCCCCCTTGACTCAAATACGCAAACAAGGGGCCTAGCGCGAATTGGGACGTTACAAATCCTATAAACAAAATAAAAGATTTCGTCCCCGAAATCAGGGTAAGGCTATGGGAGTGAAACACATAAAAGGGTACCATGCTTTCAAATAAAATTTTTACCTGGGGTAAATAATTCCGGGTAGCGCCCTTGCATCAAATCCCTTGGCTCCCATGTGAACTCCTCCTTCCCATGATTAGACCATAGCACTTTCACCAAGGGAACACTTTTGCGGCGCAAGGTTCTTGTCTCGTTATCAACGATCCGCACCGGCTCCAATCGCACAGACCTATCAGACGCCACGGCACCATCCGCCGTGGGGATATACTGTTCAGGCCGCAGCAAAGCCTTCCGAAGCGACGATACATGGAACACGTCGTGAAGGTTCTCCAGCTCCGGTGGTAACTCCAATCGATAGGCCAGAGGGCCAATCCTTTCCACTACGACATATGGCCCAACATACCTTGGGCTGAGCTTCTTGACTCCACGTACCCGCGACACTCCGTGCATCGGTCGAATCTTCAGGAACACCTTATCACCCACTTGAAACTCCACCATACGGTGCCTTGCATTGTAATATTTCGCCTGTCGGCTTTGAGCCTCTAGCATTCGATCCCGGATCAACCTAACCACCGCGTCCGTGTCATCAATATACTCATTTCCCAATGTCTTCGGGTCTTCGTCTTGCACCCAGGACAAGGGTGTTCTACACCTCCTTCCATACAAAGCTTCATGAGGTGTCATTCCAATACTGGCTTGATGACTGTTATTATAAGAGAACTCCACGAGAGGTAAGAGTCTCTCCCATGGTTCTCCTTTATCTAGCACACACAACCTCAGAAGGTCCTCCAATGTTCGGATGGTTCGTTCAGACTGCCCGTCCGTTTGTGGGTGAAAGGCTGTGCTAAAGGCGAGGCGCGAACCCAAATAAGCCTGTACAGCCCTCCACTCTCTTGAAGTAAACCGACCATCCCGGTCGGAGACGATCGTCTTTGGCACACCATGGTACCGCACAAATTGTTCCACAAAGAGACGCACTAAGACGCCCACTTGCGCCTCCTTCTTCATTGGGATAAATCGGGCTACCTTGGTCAACCGGTCAACTATCACCCACACGGAATCATTCCCCGAGCGCGAGCGAGGTAACCCGTGGACGAAGTCCATGGAGATGTCCTCAAATTTCCATTCGGGGATGGGCAACGAATGTAGCATTCCACCGGGGCTTCTACACTCTGCCTTCACCATTTGGCAGGCCACACAATGAGTAACAAAGTACTTGACATCCCTCTTCATGCCCGGCCAACACATTGTTTTTCTCAAATCGGTGTACATCTTTGCGATCCCCGGGTGCACCGAGTACTTGGAGCAATGGGCCTCCTTTAGAATATCCTCCCGAATGTTGTCACCTTCGGGGATGTAAAGCCGGCCACGAAAATGGACGAGGCCGTCTTTTAGGGAGTATTCTTCCGTAGTCCCATCCTCCATTGACTTGAAAGCCGGGGTTAAAGCCGCATCCTTCTTTTGTTCCATACGGATCCGGTCTCGTATGTTGCAAACTATACTCATCGCGGCCAAATATTCTGTATACTCTTCCGGTTGATTCTTAAAGACCAAAGTGATTTCCATCTCTTGCAGTGTCCGGATTAAGTCCATCCTCATCAAGCGGGATTCCGTGCTCGTTCCCGGTGCCTTTCGGCTCAAGGCATCAGCTACGGAATTAACCTTCCCGGGGTGGTAGTTCAAGGTGAATTCATAGTCGCACAAGAACTCCAACCACCGCCGCTGTCTCAAGTTTAACTCCTTTTGAGTGTGAACGTACTTCAGGTTTTTGTGATCCGAGTAGATCTCGCAGTGGACGCCATATAAATAATGCCTCCACATCTTCAAGGCGAATACCACCGCTCCCAACTCTAGATCATGCACCGGGTAGCTGGCTTCATGCTTCTTCAACTGTCTTGAAGCATAAGCGATCACATGCCCATTCTGCATCAACACAGCTCACATCCCTTGATACGACGCATCCGTGTAAACTTGAAAGCCCTCCTTCCCAGATGGAAGAGCTAGGATGGGTGCAGTCGTCAATCTGTCCTTCAACTCTTGGAATGCAGCTTCGCACTGGGGTGTCCATTCAAACGGCACACCCTTCTTGGTCAGCGTAGTAAGGGGAAGGGCGATCTTCGAGAAGCCTTTCACGAACTTGCGATAGTACCCGGCAAGTCCAAGAAAGCTCCGTATGTCGGCCGCTGACTTCAATGGCGACCACTCCTTCACGGCCCGCACCTTGGCCGGATCTACAGCTAGCCCCGCCCCACTAATCACATGGCCCAAGAACGCGACCTCTCGAAGCCAAAACTCACATTTGCTGAACTTGGCAAACAAAGTGTGCTCCTTTAGTTTCCTCAGCACTAAAGTTAGATGTTCGGCGTGTTCTGCTTCAGTCTTTGAGTAGACTAGGATATCATCGATGAACACGATGACAAAGATGTCCAAATAAGGGCTGAACACCTTGTTCATCAAGCTCATAAAGGCGAAAGGGGCGTTTGTGAGCCCAAACGGCATCACGGTGAATTCATACAAACCATATCTCGAACTGAACGCCGTCTTCTGAATGTCATCTTCTTGTATCCTCAGCTGATAATATCCCGAACGCAGATCTAACTTGGAGAACCAATACGATCCCACCAATTGATCAAATAATTCATCAATGTGCGGTAGGGGATAGGTGTTCCGCACCGTCAACCGGTTCAACTCTCGATAATCAATACATAACCGCAAGGTGCCATCCTTCTTTTTGACGAACAAAACGGGCGCTCCCCAAGACGACGAGCTTGGGCGAACGAACCCTGCTTCCACCAATTCCTGAAGCTGGACTCTAAACTCTGCAAGTTCCTTCGGAGCCATTCGGTATGGAGCTCGCGAGACGGGCTTGGCACCCAGAATTAGCTTGATTTGGAAGTCCACTTCCCTATGCGGGGGTAGTCCCGGCAATTTCTCGGGAAATACCTCGGGAAATTCTCGCACCACCCGCACATCCTTGACCTCTAATGTCAATTTCTTCAACTCGAAGCAAATTACATAAACCTCGTCCCCTTCCATATGAGATTTCATAACTTGGATTGAAGACAATAATTTACGGGGTGCGAATTTAATACCTTGGAAGATGACTTCCGAGTCTCCATGCCTCAACATAACTTGCTTCTCCGCACAATTGATCCTGGCGTGGTGCCAGTTCAACCACCTCATGCCTAGGATGAGATCGAACTCCGGGATTCTTAACACTGTAGCCGGAGTTTCAAAGAACTTTCCTCCAATAAGGGTGTCGAAGTCGCAACTTGCTGACGACGTCATCTCAGAGCCGTCCGGAAGGCGCACCCTTTGAGTAGTGCCCGTAAAGTGTTGCACTCCCTCCAAGTCCTTCACGAAGTCCGCCGAAATGAACGAGTGAGATGCACCCGTGTCAAATAACGTATAGGCGGGCCTCCCGCTAACCATGACAGTGCCTAGGTTCCAAAAAGGTAATCACCGTTCAAAATTGCGCGTAACATTTGTATCGTAAATCTATCAAGTCATATAATATTAATAAATTTTGCACGTACCGGTGATGACTTCCTGCAGATTTCTCTCCTGAGTCATATCCAATGCGAATACATGCTCCCGTGCATGTCCTTGATTTCTCCCTGGTGGTCCTCTTCCTCGGCCACGCATGTGCCCTCGCCCCCGTGGAGCTACTGGAGGGGGAGCAATAGGAGCATCCCCGATCAGTCGCGGGCAAACTCGCCGGACATGCCCCGGTTGGTTGCACTCGAAACATATCACCTCACGTCGGCCCCCAGGTTGTTGATAATATTGCTGCTGCGGTGGTGGTGGTAAAGGTAGTGGTTGCGGAATTGGGTACTCCACTTGATAGTTCCGGTTGACCCACCGACCGCCTCTGTGGTTTCCCCTTCCTCTGCCATGATCATTCCGCCTTCTATTACTAGGGCCGACTTCAATTACTCCTTCCGCAGGTCTCTTGCCACATCCCATGTGGTCCGCCTCCAGTCTCTTTGCCATGTCGATGATTTCTGCCAGGCTTCCATCGGCTATAAACAAAAGGGCCTGCCTCAGGGGGTCCCTTAATCCTTTGTAGAAGCGCTTCGCGTAGCCTCTATCGTCCAAATCATAAGAATCGGCAAACCTAGCGAGATGTTGGAACTCCCTCTGGTACTCCGTTACCGATTTCGATCCCTGCTTCAGCTGCAGAAATTTTGCTTCAAGTCCATCCCGAGCAGAAGAAGGGATGAAGTGATCCAGAAAAGCCTCAGTGAACTCGTTCCAACTGATGTCCGTGTACAACCGCCCTTGGAAGGTGGAGCCCATGAGGGACTTCCACCACCTTTTGGCGTGCAGCTCTAGCAGCGTCACTACCAATGTCACCGCCATGCTGTTCGGACATCTTATGCCAGCCATCAATTCCTGCACGGTATCAAGCCATTCCTCGGTGCGCACCGGCGATTCTGTCCCAAGATAGGCAGGAGGGGACAGGGCACGGAAGGTGCTCAACCAGTTGGAGCCTGGCGCTTGTTGTTGCACCGGAGCTTGCTGGGCTTTAAATGCATCCAATATGGCTGACAGCGTTTGTCCCAGTTCCGACTGCTGGAATTGTGAAGGGACGGAAGGGGTAGGAGTGCCCCCAACCGGCTCCACCTGCGCTGGGACCTATACGCAAGGTACAGATTAGGGTCAGGTTGGCTAAAACTAATGTCAAAGTTGGATAACTCAGTGTGAATTACATATGGGCACACCACTGCTTCCGCTAAGTCGGTTTGTCCCTAAACCGACTAATCGAACGGGAGTGGCCCATTGCTACCTGACTGCTGTAGGTGAAGAAACCTCCCTCTGATACCATTTGTAAGACCCCCCTCCCGGAACACAACACACGGCACGAGGGGAGTCTTATGCCCGAAATAGCCGCCTTGCGGTAGCACTAACACACGGGCTAGCCTTTACCACAAGACGCCTATTCCGCCGGCTACAATCCATATCACAACAATTATGCCAACCCAACCATAACAGAAAAGTAAAGCTAAAAGCAGTTCAGTTCACAGCTAAGTTAAAGTCCAAAGTAGCGGAAGATAACAAGCACAACAGGCTTGTACAAAAGAACAAGAGTCTAGAAATGTTTTGCCAAACGGCTACATGAAAACACTCACGACTGTCACTGACGGTGCCGATGGCACCACCACCTCAGGTCCTATCATCCGGGCCTGGCTGTCCTGCTGCATAGTCCGTTGCCGCTCTACCTGCGGGGTTTCCTCCTAAAAAGGAAGACGTAGCAACCGTTAGTCATAAGACTAAGTGGCTTCATATCCGCTCCCCCGGCGACTCCTCGGCACCGGGCGGAGAAAGGAACACAGGTACAATATATATACTTAAGCAAGTAAATAAGCAGGTGACTGTAAATATGGTGGAGTATAAACTACGCTACACAACTAGCAATTCTACAAATATCAATAATAATAACAGCAGGTATAATTAATCAAAAATAATAACTCAACTTATAAGAGTGCCCATACAAACTTATAAGTTAAGGATCGGCTTAACAGTAAAGTAACTCATCGTATAAGAGTGCCCATACAAACTTATACGATGAGGATCTTGTGTATGCAATGAGTGACATGAAATGAATGTTATGCTATGACCGAATCATGCGCACGCACATGCAAGTTGCTATGTCGACACAGACTAGAAGTTCCCACTTTTCGAGCTGGTAGCTAACCTCTCAGGCGTCGTCCGTCGTGGCCAGACGGCGACAGTGGAGCGGGCGTCTCCACTACTAGGTGGTATCACACTACATATCCTAGGCCCCCGTACGCCTCAACGCTAAGAACACAACAGCGGAGCTCACATGCGTACTACGGCTCAGAAGGGGTCTTGGGTAGATGTGCACCAAGAACACAGCCCAACCTGGCCTTTGATTTCGAACCGGATGGAACCTCGGAAACGCACGAGGTGCAAGCCCAACCGTTCTCATGGCGCGGAGGAGATCTCGGGTTATGGACACCAAGTATCTAACCCTACCGCCCAAGGTCTACCCATTGGCTCCCATCGGTGTGACGACTGGCGAACCCGTAGACCTGCCACAATTATTATCTCAACATCGCGACACGATGAATCGTCGCACATCACATGCCCCAAAACAACTCACTCGATGCTACCCGTAGGGAGACTTCAACTCTAAGCATCGGTTGTTAATAAACCCCTTGGGCTCGGATTACAGTTACAAAATACTCTTCACATAGTGTTCATCATGTTCACGCCCACCTATTCAATGAATTCACCTCAACTCTACGCACATTAGATATGTTCAACACCAATTTGTATAAATATATCCTTTACCAATATCAACTCCTAATATCTAGCCTTCTCATCCAATCCATTTCTCTACCATTGCATGGTTATCCCTTATTACACAACCAAATGAGTAACCATACTAAATTATAGTAACAACGACATTATAGATATATGGGAGCAAGATATCACATGAGCAAATCACAATCATTGCAAGAGTGCTAACATTATAAATTAACAAGTGCATTAACATAGGATAGTCCAATACTAAAACTGGGATTCCCGGAGCTATAGAAATCCGATCACAATGCACAACCCCTCGTTGGAAAGGTATTCGCGAGGGCTACGACTTTCGTGTTGAGTCGATCGCCCAGATCTGGTCGCAACATACCAGAAATTCAACTCGAATACGTACAGGAAACAGTTTCCTGTACAGGAATTTTCCCGAACGCAGCGGACTCGAACCAGCTTTCCCGTGGCTACAGATATCGCATGGAAACGAGCAACCCCTCGTTGGAAAGGTAATTTCAAGGGCTACGACTTTCGTGTTGAGTCGTTCACCCAGATTTGGCCAGAACACCTCCGAAATTGGCCACGAAGGTCGCCGCTTGCAGAAATCAGATTTCTGCACGCATCTTAAGGCGAGATGAACGGCATCCGTTCATCTTCTTCTTTGCAACGACCTCGCATAAACTTCTCCAGAAATCACACCCAACCTTATTTCTCCTTTCAAAGCCAAACCCTCAACGAAAACCCCTCTCATCTCCACTTTGAACGATGAGAAGGTTGAGGGAAACTAAGCCTAGAAAACCTAGGCATGGCTTATCCTAAGAACTCTCCTCCTCACCATCAAGACTCTATGGAGTCGATGTCTCTCCTAAAATAACTATAGATCTAGAACCAAGGGAGAGGGGAGGAAGCTCACCTCAAGTCCAGCGGTACCACCATGGCCGGCCATGAGCCTCGCACTCCTTCGCGGCGGCATTGTTTTTCCCTTGACGGTGGCGGCGTTTTGATTCCTCCAAAGATGGCTCCGGCAAGCTCTTCCTCCTCCTCCAGCCAAGAACTCTCTCAGAAATTTCGGGGCAGAAGAAAGGGGAATGAATGCTAGGGTTTCCAACTTTTTCCTTTTTATACATCGCAGACACGGGTAGGCACACGGCCGTGTTCCTACCCGTGTTCAGGTGACACGGCCGTGTTGCCTGCCGTGTCTAGGGCCGTGTTCATCCCAGAACAACTTTCTGCCGGGTCAGGGTTGCGGCACACGGGTAGAGACACAGCCGTGTCTCGACCCGTGTCCTCGGCACACGGGTAGGGACACGCCGTGTCCCAATACCCGTGTACCTCTCTGACTGGAAGCCTATTTTTATGAGGCACACGGGTATGGACACGGCCGTGTCCATACCCGTGTCAGCCAGAAAGGCCATTTTGCCTTGTTTTCCTCATTTCCCGTACGTCCGCGCCTGTTCACCCACATCCCCCATTGGGCTCACCACAGCCCCCTTGACTCAAATACGCAAACAAGGGGCCTAGCGCGAATTGGGACGTTACAGGATGTGATTCAACTTTTTTGGTAAGGTTTAGATCATCTAAGCTCTCACACAAATTCTGTACCTGCAGATTGTTGTTGGTAGAGATATCTCTCTCCTTGTAAAACATGTTAGATTCATCAAATATCACATGCATAGATTCTTCAATTTTTAGTGTTGATTTATTAAACACCCTATATGTCTTGCTGACTTGGGAATATCCTAGAAAAATTCTCATTGCAGCCTTAACTTCAAATTTTCTAAGATGTGTCTTGTCATTATTGTGAATATAATATATACACCCAAATACTTTAAAATAGGTTATTATAGGTTTCTTCTCTTTGAGTAGTTCATAGGGAGTCTTAAGCTTTAGTTTATGTATTAAACTTCTATTCAGGACATAGTTTGTTGTGCTTACTTCTTCTGCCCAGTAGGAAAGAGGCATGTAAGCATATGCAAGCAATGTACCTGCAGCTTCAATAAGTGTTCTATTCTTCCTTTCAACTACCCCATTTTGTTGAGGAGTTCTGGGAGCTGAGAAACAATGTCTGATACCTTCCTTCTCACAGAACTCTAACATAAGAAGAGAGTCAAACTCAGTGTTATGATCGCTTCTGATCAATGCAACTTGAGTAGAGTACTCAATCTGTATGTTCTTGAGAAAATCTGTGAGAAATTTAAAAGTATCTGACTTAGTTCTCAAAAAGAAAACTCATGTGAATCTAGAGAAGTCATCTACAATAACTAATGTATAAGACTTTCCTCCTAAACTTTGTACTGCAATAGGGCCAAAAAGGTCCATATGGAGCAAGTACAAGATTCTAGGTGAATCACTCTTATTAATGGATTTAAAACTAGATTTAGTTTGTTTTCCTAGCTGACAAGCCCTACAGAGGCCTTCTTTCTTGTAGGGGTCAAAAGGTAAACCTCTAACAAGATTGTCTTTAGATAACCTAGCTATATTTTTATGATTTACATGTCCTAGTCTTTTGTGCCATAAGTTAGTTTGAATGCTAACAAAGTTGAATAAGCAAATTTCAGATTTAGCTGATTCAAAATTTACTAAGTAGATGTTGCCTTGTCTAACTCCAGTTAAAATAGTTGTATTGTTTAAAGAGATAAGATATAATGAGTTAGTAAAGCTTACTTGATAACCTGTATCACATAGTTGGCTTACTGATATCAGGTTATGCTTGAGACCTTTCACATATGTCACTTTCTTGAATATGACAGCTCCACAGTTAAAGTCACCATAGACTTCTGTCAGTCCAAAGCCTGAGTCCCCAAAGATTACTTTAGGTCCAATCTTGGCTTTATAGTTGATTAGACATTCTTTGCAACCTGTCATATGTTTAGAACAACCACTATCCAGGTACCATTTGTTTTGAGTGACAGGGTTCTCTTCTACCTGAAAAAGGGATTAGCAGTTTTTGACCCAGGTTACCTTGGGTCCTTGTTATTTGACATAACTAAAGCTTGAAATGAATGAACATTCAGGTTGATCCTTATAACCTAAAGGATGATACCTTCTGGGAGGTATGACCCACTGACTAAAGAGATTAAAAGGTTTATAAGTTTTTAGGTTACTCTGGTTATGAACTGAATTGGATAAATTTGAGTATGTTCGTCGACCTGAGCTCGACGATCGGGATTGAGTTTGTCGATCTCTGCTCGAAGAATGGAGATATCCATTCTCAGAGCCCCAAAAACGTCGATATCTGGTCGAGGAACCATACTAGTTTCGTCGATCCCAGTTCGAAGAATAAATTACATTATTATTTGCGTTCGGAGTTCGTCGTTCTGAGTTCAACGAACCATACCCATTTCGTCGTTCTGAGTTCGACGAAATTGGCTGAACATAGTTATGTTGTTTGTTTTTCTTCTTCTGATTGGTTTTATTAAGTTCTAATTGTTTAAGAACTTCATTAACTTTCTCTACTTGTTCAGTGTTTTTCTTTCCACTTTCAGAAATGAAGTTAATAGGTTTTGATAGTTGATTTTTTTTAATTAGGATTGGTTCACTAGATGATGCTCCTAATCCTAGTTTGTTATTATTGGATCTTATGTTAACTGTGCTAGTTATATCGATCAGTTGTAAAATTCTACCATTTAATGTTTATTCTAATTCTTTAGCCTTACTTAATTCAGATTTTAGAAATACTATTTGTTGATTAGCCAGATTTAATTCTTCAGTTAATTTTTCATTTTCAGCAATGAATTTTTCTTATTCTAACAGTTTTTTCCTGAGAAGTTTGATTTCCTTCTCAGATCCTATTAGGTCTAAGCATAGGATTTTAAACTCAGATTTAAATTCTTTAGACTGAAAATCATATGAAGCAATTACCTGATCCTCTTCAGAGAGGAATTCTTCATCACTTGATTCTTCTGAATCTGATCTGCTGCTTCCAGCATCAATTGCCATAAGGCACATTTCTCTTGCCTTCTTTTCTTCTTCATCATCCTCACTGGAGCTGGATGAGGATGTTTCATCTTCAGTATTACTCCAGGTTTCAGCCACAAAGCCCTTCTCCTTCTTTTTGTACTTGCTAGAGGAGGCCTTGCTGTGTTGATGTCTTCTTGACTCCTTTTCTTGCATTTTGTCTTTCTTTTGAACTTCTGGACATTCTGAGATGAAATGTCCAGGTTTCCTGCATCCAAAACAGACAACTTCTTTAGAAGGGGTCTTGTCATACCTGGGTTTATCTTCATTCCTTGAAGTCTTTTTCCTGAAGTCCTTCCTTGCCATTTTATAGAATCTCTTAACAAAGAGACTCATAAGTTCTTCATTGGCTGATCAGCTGGGAGATTCTTCTGCAGCTTTGAGTGCTAAGTTTTGTTCCTTCCTGGTAGGTGTTAAAGCTTTTGGTTCAACTACAGTTTCTCTTGACTTGATCAGTTGCTTATAGGATTTGAGCTTTCCAAGTAAAGATTCTGTTGAGATTTCAATCATGCTTCTGGCTTCTCTGATGGGCCAGATTCTGAAATCCCATGTGCTAGGGAAGCACATGAGGATCTTGTCATTGACCTCAGTCAAAGTAATTTCTTTATCCAATGTTCTGAGCTCACTAATGATGAAGCTCAGCCTGTTGTACATCACTTCCACAGATTCTGCTTCATCTTTCCTGAAATTTTCATATTGTGATATGAGGTTGGATCTTCTATCCTTCCTCTCATCAGCAAAGCCTGCTACCATTTGGTTGAGGGAATCCCAAATGGCTTTGGCAGATGTACATTCAGCAACCTTCTAATATATGTCATCTAACATAGTCTGGGCCAGTATGTTCATAGCTCTGGCATCAGCAATCTTTGCCTTTTTTGTGTGAATTAGCTTGATCTGGAGGAGGCACTGCACTAAGATTTACTGTGGTTGAAGTAGATGGCACTGGAGCTAGTGGTCCTTGTCAAGATTGAAGAGTGGTGCCCAGGACACCTGATCAACCATCCTGCAGTGGATTCCTATCAAAGGGTGATAGAAGAGTGGACTACCCAAATTTGGGGAACCACTATAATTTCCTTGTGTCTTCTGTGGTTTATGTTTACTTCTTGCTGTGTGCTGTGTGCTGTTTGCTTTATCATATATTTAACCATTGCATAACTCACTTTCTACACTAAGTAAATCAAAAGTTTTAAATACATCAATCTATTTGAACTTACTCTATTCACCCCCCCCCTCTAGAGGTAGATAGATCTTATCACCTAACTTTCAATTGGTATCAGAGGAGGTCACGGGTTCAAGACCGGGGGGGCGCTATTAAATCCTGATTTTTCCCTTCTACCTGTGTGGGTCCGGTGGGTCAGGCAACCGTGGACATGTGGTAACCCCACCTCTGAGCCGTGTGGGCCATGTGGTAACCCCACCTCTGAGCCGACGGGTTGTGCTGGACGCCGGGGGGGATTGATGGGTCCGGCGTTCCTTCACTTGACCCGTGGCGCTCTGCTACTTATATAAAAAATTAAGTAGCGTCCTCTCCAACAGTCCGGGCTTTTTGGTGCAGTTGGGTATGCGCTTGATCCTTCAATTGGTATCAGAGGGAGGTTACCCATCCCAGTACTACTCTCGCCCAAGCACGCTTAACTATGGAGTTCTTTCAACCTTCATCACCAATTGAGCTGCAGCTCAATTGGTGATGAAGGTTGAAAGAACTCCATAGTTAAGCGTGCTTGGGCGAGAGTAGTACTGGGATGGGTAACCTCCCTCTGATACCAATTGAAGGATCAAGCGCATACCCAACTGCACCAAAAAGCCCGGACTGTTGGAGAGGACGCTACTTAATTTTTTATATAAGTAGCAGAGCGCCACGGGTCAAGTGAAGGAATGCCGGACCCATCAATCCCCCCCCCCCCGGCGTCCAGCACAACCCGTCGGCTCAGAGGTGGGGTTACCACATGGCCCACACGGCTCAGAGGTGGGGTTACCACATGTCCACGGTTGCCTGACCCACCGGACCCACACAGGTAGAAGGGAAAAATCAGGATTTAATAGCGCCCCCCCCCCCCCCCCCCCCCGGTCTTGAACCCGTGACCTCCTCTGATACCAATTGAAAGTTAGGTGATAAGATCTATCTACCTCTAGAGGGGGGGGGGTGAATAGAGTAAGTTCAAATAGATTGATGTATTTAAAACTTTTGATTTACTTAGTGTAGAAAGTGAGTTATGCAATGGTTAAATATATGATAAAGCAAACAGCACACAGCACACAGCAAGAAGTAAACATAAACCACAGAAGACACAAGGAAATTATAGTGGTTCCCCAAATTTGGGTAGTCCACTCTTCTATCACCCTTTGATAGGAATCCACTGCAGGATGGTTGATCAGGTGTCCTGGGCACCACCAGATTTTTTGATAAGGTGTCTTGCCACCACTGATTTTGACAAGGTCTCAGCTAACCAAAAGGGTAACTTTTGAAGGGAGTTAAAACCCTGTACAGATGGAATAAGGTAAAGAAAGGATGAGTATGCTTCTCTGTCAACTATCAGAGAGAAGCTTGTGGATTTTGATGTTGTCAAAGCTCCCCCTGAGATGTAGATGAGTTCAGGTAGAAGAAGCTTTGCACAAGGGTGACAGGCTCTTCACTGCTTGTCCTTCTTCAGCAATAGATAACTCAGAAACTGAGTGTTTGATGTCTGAAGGTAGAAGGCAGTCTGTAGAAGAGTTGATTGCAGAGCAGAAGAGAATCAGAGAGTATTGATGATGATATTTCTCTGAGTGATGTTCTTCTCTTTGAATTCTCTGCAGCAGATTCTGTGAGAGAGAGATGATGAAGAATGTTCTCTGTAACAAATCTGAATAACTGTGTTACTGTCTCTCTCGAAAAATCTCTGAGTAATAGAATTACTACTATCTGATAGATAGCCGTTGGCAGGGCATTCAATGCATTCCTTAACTGTCCATGCCTTGAAAGGAAGTGCCTTAATTGATTTCCAATGAAAATTCCTTGAGATATGGACCAATTAAGTCTTGAAACGGCCAGGGGATCTCTTGCAATAACTGCTTTGATGATCTTTAATTTGAATTTCAAATGTCAACAGACGGGAGAACTCAAAACATCGAACTCATCATAAATCGTCGATCTGAGGATGACTATCCGTCGATCAGAGAGTGATTAAGGATGCAGAGAGAATCACGCCAAAACGTCGAGCTGAAGTCGGCGTTACGTCGAACTGAGGACGACGCTGCGTCGAGCTGCGATCGACTATGCGTCGAGCAGCGGTCGACTACGCGTCGAGCTGAGGACGACGACACGTCGAGCTGGGGTCGACTATCCGTCGAGCTGAGCAGAACTAAATTCTCAAATATCCTAAGTTCTAAACTCACACTCAATGACCTATGCTATACAATGAGGTCATGAATCCTTAGCATAGTTATCCTGACCCAAATATAAAAAGGGTGTTCCAACAAAGATGGAATTAAAAATATCCTCATCAATAGAGTTCATGTACAGCTTGATTCTTGCCTTCCAGATTCCAAACTTTTGCAAGTTGCAAACTGGAGGTCTGGTGTTGGCATAATCCTTGTTTTGTGTCATGATATCAGAAAATAAAATATAATCAGAGAGACTGCTAAAGCTTATTCAGAGTTTATCCTGAGGATCTTGATTAATCCAGGTGTGAGTCTTTATAATGTGATTAACCAGCCTTTGATACCAATTGAAAGTTAGGGTAAGCTCTGAAAAACTCTAGAGGGGGGGGGGGTGAATAGAGTTATTGAAATCTTTTGATTTTTACTGAAATAAAAGATCTTTTATAAAATAGATTACTATAGTATAAGTGTATAGGTGCACAAGTGCAGCAGATAAACTAAGCTACACAATAAGAATATATCACAGCACAAGCACAAGGGAAAAATAACACAGCCACACAGACAACACAAGAATTTTATAGTGGTTCCCGAAACTTGGGTACATCCACTCTTCTACCACCCTAGGTAGGAATCCACTACAGGTTTTGATCAGGTGACTGCCACCAATGAGCTTTTGATCAGGTGCTCAAAAACCAAACCTCAAGTCTTTTGGTTAGGAGACTTGCAACCAGGAATAATTTTGAAGGGTATTAAAACCCTGTACAGAGGTGGGGATGAGAGAGTGATGGTGTTCTTCTCTTTCTCAAATACAACAGAGAGAAGAATAGTGGATTTGTGTTGTTGTCAAAGCTCCCCCTGAGATCTTGACTGGTTCAGGAGTGGAAGCTTTGCAAAAGGGTGAGTAGGCCTTTTAGCTCTTCAGAGATCCTTGACTGATTTGAATAGCTTGTCACTTGAGATCTCTGAAAGCAAAGAGAGAAAGGAAGAAGGACTCTTGATGGTGATGATTGTTCCTTCTTCTTCTCTTGAGAGCAGTAGATTTTCTTAGAACTGTTTTCACTGCACTTTTGATGTCTGTAAGCTTTTTCCTGTCTTGCTTGTTGATAGCACACGAGTTTTTGTGTATCTCTTTTCTTCTCTATTTTTCTTAGCTCTCAGTGTCTTCTCTTTTCTGAGAGATCCTCTAATGATAACTGCAACTTGGTCGAATTCAAAAACCTGCAATAAATGCTTAGCCGGAATCTCGGAAATGAAAATGGCAAGTATGTTGTCATATATTCAATTCTATGTCTGTCTCGAGATATAAGTAGTTAATTTCATGAAGAATATTTGCAATCAATGCTGCCAGTAACGGCTCAATTCAAAGATATAAGAGTATTGATTATCCAGGAAATTAACGGCTTATAGTAGTATAAGACAAGGAGACATAAAAGGAAAGAATAAATGACAATATGCCTTACAGTTTTCGTCAACCTGAGAACAGCTTTCGTCGACCAGAGAATGACTTTCGTCGACCTGTGATTTCGTCGACCTCTGATCAGCTTTCGTCGACCTGATCTCTGCAAACAACTGTACTGCATAAGCTGGCTAATTATGTTCACTAAGTTCGTCAAACTAAGAACGACTGTTCGTCGAGCTGAGATCCAAGATCGTTAAGCTGAGTCTGCAGTCTGAACTTAGAATATTTTCTGATGTTGAGAATTGAAGTATTGATCTGGCGTATTGTGAGATGTACTCTGGCTTTGAGTGTTAGATCACCATTCTTGAGTTGAGTCGTTTAAGAATGTTGAGTCATTGATAGCGTTGAGAGCGTTGAGTGAACTTTGGCTCTGAATAAATTTTAGCGCTGAGAGATCTTTGGCTTTGAGTGAACTGTGGCGCTGAGTCAATTTTGGCACTGAGAGCTGAAGTGTTAGTCGAACTGAGGACAGAGTTCGTCGACCTGATGTTCTTAGTTCATTGACTGAAGTTTGACAGAGGAGTTATCTCTTTGTTCAGAGATCGTCGAGCTGAGATCTAAGTTTGTCGAGCTCAGCTCAGAGAATTGTCTCTTGGTTAGTGGAGCTGAGCACGACGATCGTCGACCGGAGTTCGACGAACGCATTTCTCCTTTTTATTAAGTCTTGAATCTTCTATTTCTTGAGTCTCTAGCAGTGTTGGAGGCTGGTACTTTCTACTGTTGACTTTAAGAATATGGCCTAGACTCTAAAAACACATAACATTTGACCCTTCTATACAATATGGGTCACAACCTAAGAAAAGAACCTATCCCAAATCACCTAGGGGTTCCAACAACCGCTCATCCTATCCAACAATACAAGGACGTAGTTCTTCTCGTTCCTTTGATCTGGTTCATTCTGATATTTGGGGATCCTCTCCTTCTAGCTCTGTTGGTAGGGGGCAGACTGTATTTTGTTACTTTTATTGATTACTTTTCTAGATGCACTTGGTTGTATATTTTAAAAGAACGTTATGAACTTTTCTTTTTATTCACTATTTTTTATAATGAAATACACACACAATTTGGTGTGTCTATTAAAGTCTTTCACACTGATAATGCAAATGAGTATCTTAGTCGTCAATTCTTGGTTTTTTGTATGCATCATGACATTATTCATCAAACTAGTAGTTCGTATACTTCTCAACAAAATGGCATTGTTGAACGCAAGAATCGCCATCTCCTGGATGTTACTCGCACCCTTCTCACTCAAATGAATGCACCTCGATCATATTGGGGTCATGTTGTGAAAGTGAAGGGATAGATACTACTCTAGAGGGGGGTGAATAGAGTTATCAAATTTTGCACTAGACAAAACTCAATGGTCTACCCAACTCCCTTGGAGTGAAGTGCGGAATGAAAAGATTATAGATATTGATTTAACCCTATAGCCTATCACAAGTGATGTGCACAAACTCAAGCTAACTATAATTACAGTTAAGGCTTGGAAAACCTAATCAGCAACTAGCAATCCTATTCACAGCCACAATGCAGGAATTAAACAAGTGAATCCAGACGACACAAGGAAATTTATAGTGGTTCCCCAAACAACTTGGGTACGTCCACTCTTCTACCCACACGGTAGGAATCCACTCAGGTTTTTGATCAGGTGCCCTGCCACCAACAGGATCTGCTTCAGGTAGATCCAGAAACCCTTTAGACTTTTGATCAGGTGTCTAAAAACCAAGCACAGGTTTTTGATCAGGTGCCCTGCCACCAAGGGATACTTTTGAAGGGAGTAATAACCCTGTACAGGAGGGGGAAGAAGGTTAAGATGTCTTCTCTATGGTACAAAGATTAGAGAAGCACAAAAACTTGCACTGAGCTAGAAAGCTCTAAAGAATCAAGGCTCCCCCTGGCTCAAAGATGTCCAGGTGAAGTCTTGCTTCAGTGCAGAAAACTCTTCAGAAAGCTCTGAAGGAAAAACTACAAGAAGATAATAAATAATAAAATTAAAGATCTTCAAGCAGCTGTCTTCTTCTTCTTCTTCTTCAAAAGAACTCTGAGTTTGAACTTCCTGAAAGCAGGAGAACTCAGGTTGAAGAAGAGTAGAAGATCTTAACACTTCTCAGTTAGATGGAAATTGCTGAGAGCAGAAGACTTGATCTTGATGAAGGCTTGAATGCTTGAAAATATCTGGGTAACTAGTTAGCTAGCTTGAATCCTTCTTCAAAGGGTCCTTTTTATAGCAGCAACAAGCAACGGCTCTCTTTAGTTTGAATTACTTGTCTTCTTCTGAGACTTGAGACCTGGGCTGTAAATTTCAAGAAGACAAAACAATCTCTGCAGCAGAAACATTCTATAAAAGGAATAACCCTTTTTCTAGGAAGCTGCACGAAGCAATTTGATAATAACGTACTAAATAAAGTCATATCAGAAACAAACTCTTTATAGCAAAAAGAAGACTTTTCAGTCTAACGGCTATAAAGGGCTGACAGCAGATAAAGTAAATTATAGTGTCAGCTAATAAGACAAATAACTTTATCTAAAAAGATTTGACTCAGGCAAAAGGGATGGAGCAAATAATGCCTGGTAATTTTATCATAAAACAACTAAAACAAAGTGCCAGAAAATGTATTAATTAATTAAATATAATAAATAAATACAAGATATTAAAGGCAGACAGAAAGCGTCGAACGACCCTCGGAGATCGTCGACCGACGCACGGAGATCGTCGAACTATCGGGCAGATAGTCGAACGATCCAGATAGTCGAACTATCAAAGGAGATAGTCGAACTATCACAGCAGATAGTCGAACTACCAGAAGATAGTCGAACTATCAGATAGTCGACCTATCAACAGATAGTCGAACTATCAGGGCAAAACAGATAGTCGAGCTATCAACAGATAGTCGAGCTATCAGATAGTCGACCTATCAACAGATAGTCGAACTATCAAAAACAAACAGATAGTCGACCTATCAACAGATAGTCGAACTATCAGATAGTCGAACTATCAAAGCAGATAGTCGAACTATCAAGCGAGAACAGATAGTCGACCTATCAACAGATAGTCGAACTATCAAAGACAAACAGATAGTCGAACTATCAACAGATAGTTGAGCTATCAGATAGTCGACCTATCAACAGATAGTCGAACTATCAAAACCAAACAGATAGTCGACCTATCAACAGATAGTCGAACTATCAGATAGTCGACCTATCCAAGCAGATAGTCGAACTATCAAAGCACACAGATAGTCGAACTATCAACCGATAGTCGAACTATCCACGCAGACTGAAAGTCGAACAACTGATAGACGATCGTCGAACAGTTAGTCGACGATAGTCGAGCGGCGTTCGACGATAGTCGAACGAACAAACTACTTAACCAAATTCTCAATCTGGAAAAGTGAGGACTCTACATCTAGACTACTAACCAATGACCATAGATATTTCATGGGTCAAGGGACTAAAAAGGCAAGACTAAACTCAAATCAAACTGGGGTACCAACAATCTCCCCCTATTTGAGTTAAGTCTCTTAAAAACTAAAACACAGAGCTAGCTATAGAACACTATAAACAATACAGGAAATAGATAGCAATTAACTAGCAGATATCAAACAGATAGATAATAGACAAATATAACATAGCAGTCAATCAAACTATTAAGAGTCTACAGAATCTGGCAAAGGATCAGAGGAACTAGGAACAAAAGAAATTTTCCTTAGAGGATCAACAGCTTCTTTCTTTGACAGCTTCAAGTCCTGCACACCAATGATCTTCAATTCTGCAGCCCTAGGGACTACTGCTTCAGGATGCTTTTTCATATATTTTGAAGGATCAAAAACTTCAGGGCTAACCTGGATTTTATCCAATTCCTTCATTCTGAATCTAGACATAGTAGTGAATCCTGTAGAATCTTTACCTTCAGCTTTTGCTTTCTGAATTTGAGCTGAGCCAACTGTCTCAAGAAACCTAGCCATCCTGTAGTCAGGATCTAGTTCTTGGCTTTCATACAGATTTTCAGAGGAAGTATCAACTGGCTTAACAACTTTAAACTTTGTAGACAAATCTAACAAACTATCAGCTGAATCTTTTACTTCTTGAATCACAAGAGAAGACGGAGGAGCAAACTCTGCAAACTTTTTACTTGAATTTTCAGAAAAGACAGTTCTTTTTCCTTTTGCAGTGTTCTTATCAACATGAACTGGTACAGCAGTTGAAACCTTTCTCTTAGGAGAAGGAGGAGGTGAAAAGGTTGGCTTTTGATACACAACCTCCTTAACTTGTTCTTTCACTTCAGCTTCATGCATTTGACTGCCAGAATGAGACTTTCCATGAGAACTGTGAGAGCTTTTCCTTGATTGATGCTGAGAAGAAGCAGATCTTGCTGATGGAGCAGATTTTCCTGAAGAGGCAGAAGGGTTGGCAGAAAGATTACAGAAGCTCCTGCACCTGGAGGAGGAGGAGGAGGACCTCTGGGAGTCCATCTTGAACCAGGACTATCATATCTTTTAGATCTTTTCCTCTCTTTCTGCTGGTTCTTGGAGAACCACATCCAGTGCTGAAATTCCTTTGACTTAGGGTCAATGCCCTTCAGAATATAATAAGGAGTATCATTGTCTTTACTGGGAGGAGGAGGAGCAGCAGCTTTCCTTTTCTTTTGAGCAGCTTTCTTTTTCCTTGATTTCTCAGATACATCAGAATCATCTTCATCATCAGAGTGAGATGATGGAGGATTATCATAAGGATCATAGGCTTCAGAAACAGCCTTTTCTTTTAACTTCAGATCTGATTTCTCTCTTTCCTCTTCAATGGCATCTTGAGCCAGAAGGAAATCTAAGTCCAACCCTGGTGAGTCATCCCAGATAGTTGACTTTTCAACTTGCAGCTCCTTTTCTTTCTCTTTTAACAAAGACTGTACTCTTAGATTCCAAGCAGCTCTTGCTTGTACTTCTTCCACACTCAGAACAGGAGTGTCATCTTTGACTTCATCTTGATTCTCAGACTCATCTTCTCTATCATCTAAAAATGAATCCAATTTTGGATCTACTTGGATATCAGGAACATTTGGGGCAGCCTCTGAGACAATTACTACGATCTGAGCAGCTAAATCTTCTCTAATAAAATCTGTAGAATTATGAATACAAGTCTGCTAAATAAGCTAGAATCATTCCTTCAAGGTATTCACAAACTAGCAAATTAATTGACTCGTCAATAAAGCGAATAAGTGAATTACCTTCATACTTGACCATCTCCCATGATTCATCTAGATATGAAGTTATAATACCTTCTAGGAATCGAGCAACCACGGGAGTGGTGAGATCTTCTAAGCAGACTTTTACAGCAATTTCAGATAGCATAATTCCATCAGCTATTTCCTTGTCAGATAACACTGGAACTACTTCTTTTTCAGCTGGAGCAGACTCTTCCAGGGCTGTCATTACAGTATCTGTTACTGCTGGAAGGGAGGCAGGAGGTTCTGAGGCATCTTCACAGAACATCTCCCCCTGCCTGATTTCAGTGGAGACTGAAACCAGGCCCCTTGAGGAAGATGGCTCAGCAGATTTGGAAAGAGATTTGATGGTAGCGGTTAAGGTATCAATGGAGGAGGCAAGTGGAGCGATTGCCTCTTCAATCATGGTTTTGATTGAAGGGGTAATCAACTCCACAATGCGGGAGATGAGTTCAGGGGTGATCTCAAAAGAAGATGGAAGTGCAGTGGATGGAGATGCAGCAGATATGGTTGTAGTGCTGGGATGAAGAATGGTGTGGACAGGGGATTGAATGGGAGATGGAGCTGGAGAGTTAACAGGAGAGTTAACTGGAGAATGAATGGGAGACAGAGGAGGAGTAGGAATCCTCTCAGATCCTAGCAGATCAAAGCTAGGAGCAGATATCCTAGTCTGATGAGAAGGAAGAGGAGATGCTGGAGGGGAAGGAAGAACAACCGTAGTTGTTTCTCTAACAGGAAAGGGGAAAGTCTTACTTCAACTGAAGTTGATGGTACTTCAACTGAGGCAGACAACATAGCAGAAGAAGAGGGAAGGGAAAGAGCTGAGCCAGCTTCAACAGGGTGAGGAGCGACCGAATCGGTCCTGGTGCTCTCAGATGTTGCTGGAGCAACCCCTGTGAGAGCGGGTTTCACAAAGGTTCTCTTCCACTTGGAGAACAGGTTTGGATCCATCTTCTTGCTTGCGTTTATTGTTGTTGCGGTTGAACTCAGCAGCTGGGGGTACTTTTCCTTCAGGAAGATTCCAATAACCCTTCCGAGGGTAACTTCCTTCTTACCATTCTTTTTCCTTATTAAATCAAACATTACTCCCGCCCAATCTATCCTTTTCTGATTAACAATCGCACACATCAGTGCGAATTGTTGCCTTGTTATATTATCATGAGCAGAGTGCTTACCGAGGAGCACTTTTCCGACCAACTCAGCAAGAAACTTAATCTTGAAAGGGAAATTTACTTTGAGCAGCTTCGTGGGAATGCCCTCTGCATGTCCCAGCTCAACTAACATTCTTCCAAATTCTTGAGCATCTTGCTCATAATCCTCTTCACCATTTATCAAACCAAAAATATCAGTCAGAACGGCCGGAGTTAGGATTACCTCTTCTCCGCCGATGGTGCCAGTCATCGAGTCGTCGGTGGAGGACGACGTGAAAGCCCATTCCTTGATCTCAGGTATATTTATCTTAATCCTTGAAGACATTAACCTCTCTAGTTCTTGATCCCTGCACAGCTGAAGAACTTCCACGATCCCAGCTTCGCAGCAACTGAACGCGTCGAAATCAACGCTAAAGCCTGCATCAAACTTCACAACTGCTAGAACTGCTGGAGAAACCGCCATTGATTCGCTGGAGAAAGCTCGAGAAGGACGGAGAAGACGAAAGAGACGAAGCGGCAGAAAATCGCAAGCGGGAAGGCAGAATGCGAAAAGTCACGC
The DNA here is from genome assembly GCA_039513925.1 of Platanthera zijinensis. NCBI lineage: Eukaryota > Viridiplantae > Streptophyta > Magnoliopsida > Asparagales > Orchidaceae > Platanthera > Platanthera zijinensis. The sequence continues at coordinate 166,347,077 of CM077092.1, forward strand.
TCCGTCGACGATAAAACAAAAGATCTTTTAACCTAGGTCGACTATCGGCTTTATATTAGACCGGAAATAGTCGATCTATTAAAAAGATACTAGACCCGATAGTCGAACGGCCGTTCGACGATCGGCTCAGAAGCAGAGTAGTCGAACCATCGTTCGGCTATTTCTGGCTTCACAAACAACAAGCTGTCGTCGTTTAGAGATCGACGATAAGCTTGACCTGTTCGACGATCTTCGAACGCCGGTCGACGATCTTCAAACATATAAGCTATCATTAACCAGAGGTCGACGATAGGCTTAATCCGTTCGACGATCTTCGATCATCGTTCGACGATCTTCAAGCAGGTTTCAACATAGGCAGATATAGTCACACTTAGTCTCGTCCATTGATCATGCCTAATTAAACTAAAAAGAACAGATGCTTCTGTTCATCTAAAGGCTTGGTGAATATATCACCTCTCTGAAACTCAGTGGATATGAACTCAAGACAAATCTTGTTCTTTTCCACACAATCTCTCAGGAAATGGTGCTGAATCTCAATGTGCTTCGTTCTAGAGTGGTGCACTGGATTTTGTGCAATTGAAATAGCACTGGTACTATCACACATGATTTTGGTGTTCTTGTGTGAGTAACCATAATCCACAAGCTGGTTTTGAATCCACAGGATCTGTGAACAACAACTAGCAGCAGCTATATATTCAGCCTCTGCAGTTGAAGTTGAGACAGAAGCCTGCTTCTTACAGAACCAAGAGACCAATCTCTCTCCCAGGAACTGGCAAGTTCCTGAGGTGCTCTTCCTGTCAACTCTGCAACCAGCATAATCAGAATCAGAATATCCAATTAATTCAAATTCTGACTCAGCTGGGTACCAAAGTCCTAGATCTGGACATCCCTTCAGGTATCTCAGGATTCTCTTTAGAAGAACCAGATGAGATTCCTTGGGGTTGACCTGGAATCTAGCACAAAGGCATGTAGCAAACATTATATCAGGCCTACTTGCAGTTAGATATAATAGGGAACCAACAATGGCCCTATAATTCTTTTGATCAACTGGCTTGCCGTGATCATCAGAATCAATAACTACATTAGTAGCCATAGGTGTAGGCATTGCTGAAGCATCAGCCATCCCAAATTTCTTTACCAATTCCTTGGCATATTTGGATTGGGAGATGAATATACCATCAGCATCTTGCTTAACTTGGAGACCAAGAAAGTAAGACAGCACACCCATACTACTCATCTCAAACTTAGAGTGCATCAGGTCAGAGAACCTTTTGCAAAGTTTGGGATCAGTGGAGCCAAATATAATATCATCTACATACACCTGAACTAACAGGATTGTGTCCTTGTGATGCTTGACGAAAAGGGTTCTATCAACTACTCCCCTAGTAAAGTTGTGCTCTAAAAGGAAACTAGCTAGAGTCTCATACCAGGCTCTGGGAGCTTGCTTTAGTCCATATAGAGCTTTCTGTAACTTAAACACATGTGAGGGATGAGTTGAAGAAACAAACCCTGGTGGTTGTTCAACAAACACCTCTTCCTTAAGCTCACCATTTAGGAATGCACTTTTGACATCCATTTGGAACACCTTAAACTTCATGTAGGCTGCATAGGCCAAGAAGATTCTTATTGCTTCTAGCCTTGCAACAGGAGCAAAGGTTTGGTCATAATCTATACCTTCCTCCTGTCTGTAGCCCTGAGCTACAAGCCTTGCTTTATTCCTTACTATAATTCCATTTGCATCCAACTTGTTTCTATACACCCACTTGGTGCCTATGATCAGTTGGCCTTTAGGTCTTGGAACCAAAGTCCAAACTTTACATCTCTCAAACTGATTGAGTTCCTCTTGCATAGCAATGATCCAGTGGGGATCTAGCTCTGCATCTTTAAAGGTGAGGGGCTCAACCTGTGAGAGGAAACAAGCATGCATCACATCCTGTCTTAATTGGTGTCTTGTTTGCACACCAGCTAATATGTCTCCAATCACTTGAGATGTGGGGTGATCTCTAAGTGTGGCAATATCAGCAGGTGGGATGTGATCTTCAGCAACAGTTGGGATTAATTCCTCAGGAGGAATTTGATCTACTGTTGGTGGAACAACAACTGCTTCAGCAATGTCTTCATCACTGTCTGATTCAGTGATCTGAAGAGTTGATAGTTGAAGAATTTCTTGAGGAGCATCAGGTACCTGCAATGAACTAGAGGAAGGAGAATTTTCTTTCTCCTTGTAAAACATCTGAGACTCATCAAAAGACACATGCACAGATTCTTCAATTTTACAGGTTGATTTGTTATAAACCCTATAAGCTTTGCTTACTTGGGAATATCCAAGCATGATTCCCATTGAAGCTTTTGCTTCAAATTTCCTAAGATATTCTTTATTGTTATTATGAATATAAACAATACAACCAAAAATTCTGAAATAATTAATTTTAGGTTTCTTTCCTTTAAGCAACTCATAAGGAGTTTTACACTTAAGTTTGTGTATCAAACTTCTATTTAAGACATAATTGGCTGTACTAACAGCTTCTGCCCAATAGGAGAGAGGCATGTTAGCATCTGCCAACAATGTGCTAGCAGCTTCAATGAGTGTTCTATTCTTCCTTTCAACTACCCCATTTTGTTGAGGAGTTCTAGGAGCTGAGAAACTATGTTTGATACCTTCTCTCTCACAGAATTCTTGCATGAGAAGAGAGTCAAACTCAGTACCATGATCACTTCTGATCAAGGCCACATGAGTAGAGTACTCAGTCTGCACACATAGTAGAAAGTCTGTAAGGGCTTTGAAGTTATCAGACTTAGTTCTCAAAAAGAAAACCCAACTGAACCTAGAGAAGTCATCTACAATTACTAAGGTGTAATACTTCCCTCCTAAACTCTGTACATTTATTGGGCCAAAAAGGTCCAAGTGTAATAGATACAGGATTCTAGGAGAATCACTCTTATTTACAGATTTAAAAGAGTTTTTGGTTTGCTTGCCTAGCTGACAAGCCTTGCATAGGCTCTCCTTCTTGTAGGGGCAAGAAGGTAAACCTCTAACAAGGTTGTGTTTAGATAACCTAGATATATTTTTAAGGTTAACATGACTAAGCCTCTTATGCCACAAAGAATTATTACTAATTGTTACTTCATTAAACAGGCAGATTTCAGAATGAGATGAATTGAAATCTACTAAATAAATATTACATATTCTAATACCTACTAAAACAACATTATTATTTAAAGTAATATTGCAAGAGGAGTTAGAAAATGAAACCTGGTAGCCAGCATCACATAGCTGGCTGACTGAAATCAAATTATGCTTCAGTCCATTGGCATATGCAACTCTCTTGAAAGTAACTGCTCCAATTGTAATCTTGCCATAGCCTTCTGTCTGACCACAGCTGGAGTCTCCAAAGATAACCTTTGGGCCGAGCTTAGCTTTGAACTTTGACAGAAGATCTTTATTTCCTGTCATATGCTTAGAGCATCCACTATCCAAATACCACTTATTTTGAGTGATTGGATAGGCCTTCACCTGCAAGACATTTATTTAGACAGTGTGGACCCAGGTAACCTTGGGTCCCTTGTTTTTCACATAAGAAAAACTGGAAATATATGAAAATGCAGGCTGAGGGTGATAACCTAGTGGGTGAGATCTCCTAGGTGGGATTCTCCATGCAGATGATGGGTCAACAAACCTAGGGTTTCTATTTTCATTTAGGTTTCTATGGTACTGATTATGATTTTGAAAATCATGTTGAAATCGTCGATCGACGTTCGACGATGGGCGCTCAGATCGTCGAGCTTCGTTCGACCATTGAGCTTCTGATCGTCGAGCGGCGTTCGACGCTCTTTGCATTTCTTTAAAAAATTTCTTTCTCTTTTCTCTCTTAGCTTTATTTAAAGTTTTATTAACTAGGTTTACTTGCTCAGTGTTCTTCATTCCACTAGCTGAAATGAAGTTTACTGGAGTTGAAAGATTATTTTTAAGTAGTACTGGGGGTTCATTGGGAGAAGCTCCTAAGCCTAGTTTGTCATTACCTGACCTAGTGTTAGTCATGCTGGTAATTTCTAACAACTTAAGGCTTCTACCATTAAGTGATTCTTCTAGCCTCTTAGACTTAGCTAACTCTATTTTAAGAAATTTAATTTCTTCACTACAAGTAGTGAGATCTTCCTTTAACCTAACATTTTCTGTAGCTATTGATTCTGAGTCAGCTAACTTATTTCTAAGTTCTTTTATCTCCTTTTCTGAGCTAATCAAATCTAAGCATAACGATTTAAATTCTAATTTAAATTCAGCTGAGGTAAAATCATAAGAAGAAAGTACCTCATCTTCTGTAGGCATCTCTTCATCAGAATCAGAACTCTCTGCAGCAGAGTGGTTGCTGCAGGCATCTATTGCCATTAGGCAAACTTCTTTTGCCTTCTTCTCTTCCTCATCCTCACTGGAGCTTGATGAGGAGGATTCTTCATCAGAATCACTCCAGGTTTCAGCAATGAAACCTCTCTCCTTTTTCTTGTTCTTGTAGGAGGATGGCTTGGAGTGCTTCCTGTGTTGTTCTTTTTCTTTCCTCTTGTCTTTGTTTTTCTCCTCTGGACACTCTGGCAAGATATGTCCAGGCTTCCTGCATCCATAACAAATAATTTCTTTAGCAGGAGAGCGATCATACCTTGGTTTGTCTTCATAGCGTGAAGACTTCTTTCTGAACTCCTTTCTCCCCATCTTGAGAAACCTCTTGGCAAACAATGCCATTAGTTCCTCATTAGATTGGCTGCCTTCAGAAGCATCAGCAGCCTTAAGAGCTAGAGATTGCTCTTTTCTTGTTGGAGTGGGGGTCTTTGCTTCAGCTTCTGCTTCCCTTGTCTTCAGCACTTGCTCAAAAGACTTGAGCTTGCCGAGAAGAGCTTCAGTGGAGATCTCATTTGTACTTCTGGCTTCCTTGATGGGCCAGATCCTTAGATCCCATGTGCTAGGGAAGCACATAAGAATCTTATCATTGACCTCTGTCAATGATATGTCCTTGTCAAGGGTCCTCAGCTCATTGATGATTGAGCTGAGCCTGGTGTACATGGCTTCAACTGATTCAGCATCAGTTTTCTTGAAGTTCTCATACTGTGAGATCAGGTTGGACCTCCTGTCCTTCCTTTCATCAGCTGAACCAGCTACAATCTGGTTCAGTGTATCCCACATGGCCTTTGCTGAGGAGCAGTCAGCAACCTTCTGGAATACCTCATCAGACATTGTCTGAGCCAGTATGTTCATTGCCTTGGCATCTGCTATCTTGGCCTTCTTGTACTCATCATTGTAATCTGGAGGAGGCACTGCACTCATATCAGATGATGAGGTAGTAGCAGCAGCAGGTGCTCTTGGGGGACCTGACAAAATAGAAGCAAAGATGCTTACATAAATAGAATTCATATATAATTTTATCCTTGCCTTCCAGATGCCGAACTTAGCTAAGTTGCATGCTGGAGGTCTGGTGCTGGAATAATCCTTGGACTGGGCCATGATAGTGAATATCTATAAGCTTTGGTATCTATCAGGATCTTGTGACTTAGGTGTTAGCCTATTCAGTCAGTCAACCTCCCTCTGATACCAATTGAAAGTGAAGGGATAGATACTACTCTAGAGGGGGGGTGAATAGAGTTATCAAATTTTGCACTAGACAAAACTTAATGGTCTACCCAACTCCCTTGGAGTGAAGTGCGGAATGAAAAGATTATAGATATTGATTTAACCCTATAGCCTATCACAAGTGATGTGCACAAACTCAAGCTAACTGTAATTACAGTTAAGGCTTGGAAAACCTAATCAGCAACTAGCAATCCTAGTTATATCTATTCACAGCCACAATGCAGGAATTAAACAAGTGAATCCAGACGACACAAGGAAATTTATAGTGGTTCCCCAAACAACTTGGGTACGTCCACTCTTCTACCCACACGGTAGGAATCCACTCAGGTTTTTGATCAGGTGCCCTGCCACCAACAGGATCTGCTTCAGGTAGATCCAGAAACCCTTTAGACTTTTGATCAGGTGTCTAAAAACCAAGCATAGGTTTTTGATCAGGTGCCCTGCCACCAAGGGATACTTTTGAAGGGAGTAATAACCCTGTACAGGAGGGGGAAGAAGGTTAAGATGTCTTCTCTATGGTACAAAGATTAGAGAAGCACAAAAACTTGCACTGAGCTAGAAAGCTCTAAAGAATCAAGGCTCCCCCTGGCTCAAAGATGTCCAGGTGAAGTCTTGCTTCAGTGCAGAAAACTCTTCAGAAAGCTCTGAAGGAAAAACTACAAGAAGATAATAAATAATAAAATTAAAGATCTTCAAGCAGCTGTCTTCTTCTTCTTCTTCTTCAAAAGAACTCTGAGTTTGAACTTCCTGAAAGCAGGAGAACTCAGGTTGAAGAAGAGTAGAAGATCTTAACACTTCTCAGTTAGATGGAAATTGCTGAGAGCAGAAGACTTGATCTTGATGAAGGCTTGAATGCTTGAAAATATCTGGGTAACTAGTTAGCTAGCTTGAATCCTTCTTCAAAGGGTCCTTTTTATAGCAGCAACAAGCAACGGCTCTCTTTAGTTTGAATTACTTGTCTTCTTCTGAGACTTGAGACCTGGGCTGTAAATATCAAGAAGACAAAACAATCTCTGCAGCAGAAACATTCTATAAAAGGAATAACCCTTTTTCTAGGAAGCTGCACGTAGCAATTTGATAATAACGTACTAAATAAAGTCATATCAGAAACAAACTCTTTATAGCAAAAAGAAGACTTTTCAGTCTAACGGCTATAAAGGGCTGACAGCAGATAAAGTAAATTATAATGTCAGCTAATAAGACAAACAACTTTATCTAAAAAGATTTGACTCAGGCAAAAGGGATGGAGCAAATAATGCCTGGTAATTTTATCATAAAACAACTAAAACAAAGTGCCAGAAAATGTATTAATTAATTAAATATAATAAATAAATACAAGATATTAAAGGCAGACAGAAAGCGTCGAACGACCCTCGGAGATCGTCGACCGACGCACGGAGATCGTCGAACTATTGGGCAGATAGTCGAACGATCCAGATAGTCGAACTATCAAAGGAGATAGTCGAACTATCACAGCAGATAGTCGAACTACCAGAAGATAGTCGAACTATCAGATAGTCGACCTATCAACAGATAGTCGAACTATCAGGGCAAAACAGATAGTCGAGCTATCAACAGATAGTCGAGCTATCAGATAGTCGACCTATCAACAGATAGTCGAACTATCAAAAACAAACAGATAGTCGACCTATCAACAGATAGTCGAACTATCAGATAGTCGAACTATCAAAGCAAATAGTCGAACTATCAAGCGAGAACAGATAGTCGACCTATCAACAGATAGTCGAACTATCAAAGACAAACAGATAGTCGAACTATCAATAGATAGTTGAGCTATCAGATAGTCGACCTATCAACAGATAGTCGAACTATCAAAACCAAACAGATAGTCGACCTATCAACAGATAGTCGAACTATCAGATAGTCGACCTATCCAAGCAGATAGTCGAACTATCAAAGCACACAGATAGTCGAACTATCAACTGATAGTCGAACTATCCACGCAGACTGAAAGTCGAACAACTGATAGACGATCGTCGAACAGTTAGTCGACGATAGTCGAGCGGCGTTCGACGATAGTCGAACGAAAAAACTACTTAACCAAATTCTCAATCTGGAAAAATGAGGACTCTACATCTAGACTACTAACCAATGACCATAGATATTTCATGGGTCAAGGGACTAAAAAGGCAAGACTAAACTCAAATCAAACTAGGGTACCAACATGTTGTCTTTATTTCTTGTTATCTCATCAACTGTATTCCTTCTTCGGCTCTCCATGGCAAAACTCTGTTCTTCATCCTGTTCCCAGGTGTCACACCATTTTCTTTACTTCCACAAGTCTTTGGTTGTATGACGTTTGTCCATTCTCCTTCTCCTGGTCATGACAAACTTTCTCCTTTCTCTATTAAGTGCATCTTTCTTGGGTATTCTCCAACTCAAAAGGGGTATCAGTGTTATGATTCTCTTCTCTGGAAATAGTATGTCTCTGTTGACGTCACTTTCTTTGAAGATACTCCTTATCTTGCTCGAGCCTCTGTTCTCTCCCCGCCTAATGATCCTTTTTCTCTACCTATTATTTTTGCACCTCTACCTATGCTTTCTCTTCATTCTCTTTCCACACCAGTTTCTGTTTCTCCATCTCTTTCTCCTAATACTACTTCTATATCTTTGGAGCCATTGTTGACAGTTTCCGATCCAGCAATCTCTCCAGTGAATGGATCTGATACAGAGGACAGGTCGGACCTTGATCTTCCCATTGCTCTTCAGAAGGGAGTTCGGACATGCACTCAATATTTCATTCATGATGTCTAATATGCTCGTCTTTCCCCCTCCTGCAAAAGTTTTGCTCTCGCTCTCTCGGCTACTATCACCCCGACTACCTATCAAGAAGCTCTTGTTATTCCTCATTGGAAAGTTTCTATGGACAAAGAGATGAAGACCTTGACCGAGAGGGTTTCTTGGACTCTTGTATCTACCCCTTCAAGAGCGGATGTGGTTGGTTGTCAATGGGTCTTTGTAATAAAGTTTTATCCTGATGGTACAATAGATCGCTATAAGGCTAGACTGGTTTCCAGAAGATTTACTCAGACATATGGTGTGGACTTTTTGACACTTTCTCCCTAGTTGCTCATATTAGCACTATCCATGTTCTCTTTTTTGTGGCAGTTAACAAGGATTAAGAGGTGTCTTAGTTAGATGTTAAGAATGTCTTCCTTTATGATGATTTGCAAGAAGTGGTATACATGGAGCAACCTCCTGGGTATGTTTCTCAGGGGGGACTCAGATGTGCAAGTTGCGAAAGACAATATATGGCCTAAAGCAAAGCCCATGGGCCTGGTTTGACAAGTTCAACAAAGTTATCTCCGTCATTGGCTTTGCTTGAAGTTCTACAGATCACTCTATTTTCATACACAAGACTTCTAAAGAGCTGGTTGTTCTTACTGTTTATGTGGATGACATTCTCCTTATAGGTCATGATAAAGAGGGAATTGATCTAACAAAGAAACATCTTCTGCAATATTTTGTTACAAAAGATATGAGACCTCCTAAGTACTTTTTGGGAATAGAAGTTTCACGAAAACACAACTTAGTAGTGCTCTCATAGCGGAAATATGCGTTGAATCTTTTAAAAGATACCGGTCTTCTTGGGTCAATACCCGCTCAGTGTCTGATGACCGTTGGTGATAACAAGTGTTGGAGTGAGGATTTGCCTCTTTTTTCATATAGCGCAAGATACAAATGGCTAGTGATAAAACTCATCTATCTGACTGCTACAAGACCAAGTATTTGTTATGCGATAGGTATGGTAAGTAAGTTTATGCAGGCTCCCAGAGTGTCATTTTCATTCAGCTCTAAAAATCGTGGAATATATGAAATGATCTCCAGAAAAGGGATTACTATTTAATAAGAATAACTATTTGAGGACTGAAGTCTGTTCTGATTTCAGCTATGCTGATGACAAAGAAAATATAAAGTCTATATTTAGTTTTCCCACTGTTGGGTATTGTATCCACAATGTACCTGATTTGAAGAAGCCCCTGAACAAGCTAAGGTGAATAGATAATGTATTTGATGATTTTCTTCAAGATGTGCTTGCAGTTATTCCACGCTAAGTACACACCAATGTCAGGGTGCAGTGGGTCAATATACACGGGTCTGTGCAACGTAATCCCTCGTTGAGCAGATCAGTGTGTTGGCTTACGTGTACTCTCTCTATTGGAGTGTACTTATTTTCAAGTACAGGGATGAGACAGATCAAGAGCAGACAAGGAGCAAGGATGGGTCAAAGACCAGCTCACGGGAAGATAGACGAAAAATCGTCTAAGGAAAATTCGACGAGAATCACTAAGTGATTCTCGCCGATTCGACGGGAATCACTAGTGATTCTCGATGAATCGTCGAGAATCACTAGCCTACTCTCGCCGAATGCATCCAGCTGTCTCAACGCCGTCTAGAATTCAGCTAAGGCAGAATCGACGAGAATCACTAAGTGATTTTCGCCGAATCGTCGAGAATGACTTTGAATCCTCGCCGATTCGTCGAGAATGGATTATGATTCTCGTCGATTCTCTCTGGATGGCTTGCTGTTCAGCTAGAATTCTTCTAAGGAGAATTCGACGAGAATCATAAGTGATTCTCGCCGATTCGTCGAGAATCACCAATGATTCCCGCCGAATTTGCCTTAGAAGAATTTTGTTGGCTCGCTGGACCGGACCAAATGTTCAGGCGCTGTTTGAACCGAAATTAGGGTTTCTTCTGGTGGGGCCCACAACGGTCTTAAAGGATGATCTACAGTATAAATACTCGCTTATTTTGAACATTACAGATCATCCCTACACGCGAAAAAGAAACAAGCCGCCGACTTGACCTAGATCATCGCGGAACTTCTTCCGCCTCCGTCGTCGCTCGAAAGGTTGTCACCGCCGCTGGTCTTGGATTTTTCTTGATCTCCCGGCGACAGAAACTCAGCCAAGCAACGCGTCTCACGTTTCTATCTTGAGATCCTTTGTCTCTTGGTTTGTTGAACGGGAATACTTTCCCCTTCCGAATCGATTGAGACGGTCGATCCAAGTAAGATCGTTGGTAGACCTTGCTAGTTTTGTTACGAAGGATCTCGAAAGCATCGCCGCCGCAATCCTTGCCACCGCCGATCTCGGGGAGATCCTCTCCAAGAGAGTTCTTAGGTCGTGGACTCTTCGTCTTCTTCAAGAACGCTTCATCAAACGAAGAGGGACACCGAGCGCTCCAAACGTAGTTTGTATTTTGTACATTCTATTTTTACTTTTGTTGTAACGGAACTTTGGTTCCTCATTGTAAGGGTTGGGTGCAACCCGTGGTGGAGAAGTAGTGACTCCTTCGGGTGGAAGGGCTTCTTCCATAGTGTGAGGATTGGATTTCAATCCGGTTGGTGAAGTGACCGAGTCGTCCCTTGTTGGGAGATAGGTCGAAGGGGGAAAGTGGACGTACCCAAATCGGGGAACCACTATAACTACCTGTGTGTTTCTGTGTTGTGCTTGTTTTGTTTTATTGTGTAGGTAAATTTTTAATTCCGCAAAACGACTGCAAATCACCTATCCCCCCCATAGGTGAAGGTAGTTGACACTAGAGTGACTTTCAAGTGGTATCAGAGGGAGGTTGCTCATCAAAAAGGTTAACACCTTGAGTAAGTTCCTGCCACTAGTGTCAAGAAGAAGGCAGATATCTACTATGGACGGACTCAAGTACTCAGGCAAGATCCCAGTGTGCACCAGGCTAAACTTTCCTATCTGGAAGGAAAGGATTATATTTTACATGGAAGCAGTCGACCCCCGACTCTTCATGATCGTGGAGGAGGGACCTTATATTCCCACTAAGGCCTCCACCATTGATCCTACCAAAATGGTGCCTAAGAAGTTTTCTGAAATGGACAAGGACAAGATGGTGCTGGTCGGACTTGACAAGAAGGCACAGAACATTCTAGTCAGCGCAGTCGATGACTCCATGATGCAGAACTTCTGCAACTGCAGGATAGCCAAGGATATCTGGCACTGCCTGATTATTCTGATGGAGGGCACAGATGAAGTGAGGGATGATCGGAGATCCCTCCTAAACCAGAAATATGAGGCCTTCGGGCAAGGGCCCAAGGAAGAGATCGGAGTTACCTTCGAGAATTTCCTCAAGATCGTCAATGCCCTAAAGGGATATGGAAGAGTGTTCAATGATGGTGAACTGAATGATAAATTCCTTAGGTCCCTTACTAAGGAATGAGACACGAAGATCTGCGCCATCCGAGAGTTTGGCAAATTAGCAGAAACTGATCCTCAGATACTATTTGGGAAGCTTATGTCCTATTAGCTTCAGCTAAATACGAGGAAAGCAGAAGAAGAAGCCGAGAAAGCCACAGCAAAAGAAAAGACTGTGGCCCTAAAAGCCAATCACTCAAGGAAAGGCAAGGGTGTAGCCTCATCCCGCTCTCGGAAAATGGATGAGGAAGAAGAATCTAAGCCATGCTCGTCCGGCTCAGAGCTATCTGAAGAAGACTTCTCCCTCATCACTCGGGAGTTCAAGAATGTTCCTCAAGTTGAGGAATCAAAGAAAGAGAGACGGCTCCTCCTCCAGACATCAGAAGAAGAATTATTCTTCTGACAGGTATGAATCCAAACAGAACAAACATCGCTCTAACGACATTATTTGCTTTGGATGCAATAAGCCAGGTCACGTCATCGCTGACTGCCACCAAGGCAAGAGAGATAAGGGGAAGGGAGAGGAGCACAAGTCCTCTAGAGATAAGAAGAAAGAGAGGAGCTACATCGCCAAAAAGCCAAAGACACTGAGTGAGTCTGATTCCTCAGACTCCAGTGATGATGAAGAAGCCTACTTCGGGCTAGTGGGTCGCTCTGACTCAGAAGGAGACTGCCCCCCATTTACTGGGAAGGTAAAAGCTCGTACCCCCCTCTCTGACTCTAACTATGAGTCTCCTGATGATGATCTCGAGGACAGCCCTTCTGCCCGAGAAGCCGAGCTCCTCGAAAAGTATGAGCTTCTGCTCAACACCTTCGAGGAATGCCGCAAGAGATTGAGGGCTCAGAAAAAGGAAGTCAAATTCCTTAAGGTCGAGGGTGTCTCCCTAAGGGAAGAGATCACTAGCTTGATTTCTCTCCGACAGGAGCACCTGGACCTGGTCTCTAAGCACTCTGAGTCTCTAAGTCTCCTTGACCTTAAACAGGAAGAAATCAATAAGTTGGAAGAACAACTTGCGGCAGAAAGGAAGATTGTCAAAAGCTTCTCTATGCCAAAGACTGTTCTTCCACTGGTTGATACCTTCTCTGCTCAGGCTAAGGGGGCTGGCTTGGGGAATGTGGGTGTGCCTGGTAAATCATCCAGGAGAAACAGAAAGCAGAGGAAAAATAAGGCTGCTAAGAAGGCCTTTGCTGCAGAAAAGGGAAAGGCCCCACTCAACCCTGTTGAATTCAGGAAGCCTGACTTTCCCTGTAATGAACAGGACTTTGAGTCAACCTATGGCCACTTCTTCCGGCCCTCGGTTGAAAAGCCCAAGAGCCGGTATGATGGTTGGGCCTTCCCCCGCAACTATGGTGAGAGTGTCTTTAAGGACACCTTATGAGGAAATCCAAGTGGAGGATTATGGTCACTTCTCTTGCGGACATAATAGGAAGCAGGCACCAAAGGCCAAGCCTGTTATACTGAAGGAACAGGAGGTGAAGAAATCATGTGACTACTGTCATCATGATTGCTCCACCTCCAGATCCAAGGCCCCGGCTGGACCCACCGTTCCAAGGGTGAAGCAGGTGCCTAGGAAAAGGTACAACAGATTTGACTGTTGGTGTTGTGGCAAAGGTGGTCACTTTGTCGTGGATTGCTGGTTTAATCCGAGATATAACGAGACTCCTCATGTTAGCAATGCGAGACCGACCACTCATAGGGTTAACCACCGAGGGGGAGTATGCTAACAAGGAATCTAGGACCCAAGTTCGATTGGGTTCCTAAGGGAAACTTATTCTGTTTTGCAGGTATGTCCAAAGGCCACCAAAACGCCTATCTGGTACTTGGACAGTGGATGTTCCCGGCATATGACTGGGACTAGAAGCCTGCTGCGTGATTACTCTCCAGTCGAAAATGGACCCAAAGTCATCTTTGGGGGATCAGATCGAGGTATCACCAGAGGTTATGGTATGATTTCCAACGGAATAATCTCTATCACCGACGTGGCTTATGTTGAAGGTTTAAATCATAACCTGATCAGTGTAAGTCAATTATGTGATAAAGGATATGACGTTAAGTTCTGCAAGGATAATGCGTGATAATATCGTGTGCCTCTTCGGAGACGGTATTAACCAGCATTAGGAACAGAAATATCTTTTGTTTAGATTTTCTTAGTTTAGATTCTTCTACCCTCGTGTGCCTGGTAGCAAAAGGCAGTGCATCTCTTTGTGAACAATAGCACAAGAGATTGGCACATATTAATTTCAAGACGATTAATATGTTATTTTCTAAAAATTTAGTAAGGGATGCTCCCATTATTAAGTGCATCAAAGATAGCCCCTGTCCTGCGTGCCAGAAGGGAAAACAGACTCGGTCTACCTTTAAGGGCATTGCAGACAAAGACTCTTCCAGATGTCTTTATCATCTGCATATGGACTTGTTTGGTCCAGTGCAAGTTCATAGCTTTGGAGGCAAGTCCTATACGCTAGTGATTGTTGATGATCACTCTCGGTTTACATGGGTGTTCTTCTTAAAATGAAAGTCAGATACGTTTGACATCTTCACGAGTTTTGTCAAGCAAATTCAGAACGAACTTAACTGCTCAGTGGTCAAAATCAGAAGTGACCATGGAACAGAATTCGAGTCTGGGGCAATGACAGAATTTTGTGAAGAACATGGTATCTTTCATAAGTTTTCCTCCTCGCGTACTCCTCAGCAAAATGGGGTTGCGGAGAGGAGAAATAGAACTCTCATTGAAGCTTGCACGACAATGTTGAATGACACTTCTCTCCCAGAATACTTCTGGGCAGAGGCTGTCAATACGGCTTGTCATGTACAAAATCAGGCCTTGATCAACAAGAGTCATCGTAAGACGTCTTATGAGCTACTGAAAGGCAGGAAACCAACCATGTCCTATTTAAGGATCTTTGGCTGCAGATGCTATGTACTCAATAACGGGAAGTACCCGCGTACTAAATTTGGTGAAAAATGCTTCGAAGGTATATTCATGGGCTATAGTAGCCATAGTCGGGCATATAGGGGTTTCAATAAGAAAACCCTAGTGATGGAAGAGTCCATTAATGTTGTTTTTGATGAAGGAAACTTGCTTCATAGCACTTCTTCCAGTGGCATTCTTGAAGATGCAGGTACACGGCTTGAACAGCTAAGTCTTGATGAGACTACTAAAGGTGCAACTCCCAAGTACGTCAAGGTTTCCACCTCGACGTCAGCTGGAGAAGTTGACGAGCAGGATGGAGAAAATCTTCCGGAAGAAGGAGAAGCCCGAGAAGACGTCAGAGCTCCAGATGCCAGACTCCTAGAGCTCCGACACGTGAGGGATCATCCTAGAGATCAGATCATCGGAGATCCTCGTGACGGTGTCAGAACTCGAAGAGGTACAATTAACGAGATTTTGCACCTTAGTTTCCTGCCACAGGTTGAGCCAAAGAAGTTCGACAAAGCGAACAAAGATGCAGCATGGATACTAGCCATGCAAGATGAACTGCATCAATTTGAAAGATGCAACGTCTGGATGCTTATTCCCAGACCAAAGAACCAGAATGTGATCGGCACCAAGTGGATCTTCAGAAACAAACTGGATGAACATGGTGTCATCATAAAGAACAAGGCCAGGCTGGTGGATCAAGGTTACAGACAAGAGGAGGGGATTGACTTCGACTAGACCTTTGCACTAGTGGCAAGGCTCGAGGCGATCAGGTTGTTCCTGGCGTATGCTTCGCACAAAGGATTCACTGTCTATCAGATGGACGTGAAATCTGCTTTCCTCAATGGAAATATGAAAGAGGAAGTATATGTCGCACAACCCCCAGGTTTTGTTAATCCTACATTTCCCAATCATGTTTATTTTCTTAATAAAGCGTTATATGGCTTAAAACAAGCTCCTCGAGCTTGGTATGAGACTCTGTCTAGTTTTCTTCTTGAGAACAAGTTCTCTAGAGGAAAAATAGATAAGACATTGTTTCTTAGGGAAGTCAAAGGCAAGATTTTGCTGGTGCAAATCTATGTCGATGACATAATATTCGGGTCAACGGATAACAACCTTTGCAAGAAGTTTTCCAAACTTATGCAAGGGAATTTTGAAATGAGTAGTATGGGAGAGCTGAAGTATTTCTTAGGACTTCAAGTGAAACAGTCTAAGGATGGGATTTTCATCTCTCAGACGAAGTTCACAAATGAACTCCTCAAGAAATTCGGAATGGAGAGTGCAACCTCTATGAGGACTCCAATGGGATCCACTGTGTCTCTGGACAAGGATGAGAAAGGGAAACCTTTTGATGAAACCAAGTACAGAAGCATAATTGGATCCTTGCTCTATCTTACTGCTAGTAGACCGGATATTATGTTTTCCACATGCATTTGTGCCAGATATCAGGTGAACAATAAGGAATCTCATTATGTCGCTGCAAAACGGATTCTTAGATACCTTAAAGGTACACCAAATCTTGGCTTGTGGTACCCAAGAAATAATGATGTCGAGCTGATAGGCTTTTCAGATACTGACTTTGCTGGAAGAAGGGATGATAGGAAAAGCACTTCCGGGACGTGTCAATTCCTCGAAAGAAGGCTTATTTCATGGAATAGTAAGAAGCAGAATTGTGTCGCAACCTCCACAGCTGAATCTGAGTACATCTCAGCAGGCAGCTGTTGCGCACAACTTATATGGATCAGAAATCAGCTCAAAGATTATGACTTGCAGTTCAGCGAAGTTCCGATGTATTGCGACTCCTCAAGCGCAATAGCAATTGCGAACAATCCTGTGTCGCACAGCAGAACGAAGCATATTGAAGTGCGCTATCACTTCATTCGGGAGCATGTGGAAAACAAAGACATATCTCTCTGCTATGTCCCCACAGATAAGCAGGTTGCAGATATCTTCACAAAGCCCCTAGACGAGGCCAAGTTCAGTCTCTTCAAAACTGAACTCGGCATGCTGAACTATAAAGAATGAAGACTGTGCGGCTCAAGGCTCTTGGATTAAGGGGGAGCATCAGCAAGGAACTCAAGCTCGAGCATGGATGTAAGATCTGAGGGGGAGCATGTGGCTCCAAGTGAAATCCCAGATTTGCAGAAGCCGAAAAGGGGGAGATTACCCTCTCGGCTAAGGTGGCTCCAAGTATGCTCTCAATAAAATGGTAATGAATTTCTCCCTCAACTAGATTCTTCGGTTATGATTTTCATTCCCATATGTCCTATTCACCTTAGCTTGTAGGGTTTAGGCTTCTTCAAATAGGGGGAGATTGTTGGGTATTGTATCCATAATGTACCTGATTTGAAGAAGCCCCTGAATAAGCTAAGGTGAATAGATAATGTATTTGATGCTTTTCTTCAAGATGTGCTTGCATTTATTCCACGCTAAGTACACACCAATGTCAGGGTGCAGTGGGTCAATATACACGGGTCTGCGCAACGTAATCCCACGTTGAGCAGATCAGTGTGTTGGCTTACGTGTACTCTCTATATTGGAGTGTACTTATTTTCAAGTACAGAGATGAGACAGATCAAGAGCAGACAAGGAGCAAGGATGGGTCAAAGACCAGCTCACGGGAAGATAGACGAAAAATCGTCTAAGGAAAATTCGACGAGAATCACTAAGTGATTCTCGCCGATTCGACGGGAATCACTAGTGATTCTCGACGAATCGTCGAGAATCACTAGCCTACTCTCGCCGAATGCATCTAGCTGTCTCAACGACGTCTAGAATTCAGCTAAGGCATAATCAACGAGAATCACTAAGTGATTCTCGCCGAATCGTCGAGAATGACTTTGCATTCTCGCCGATTCGTCGAGAATGGATTGTGATTCTCGCCGATTCTCTCTTGATGGCTTGCTGTTTAGCTAGAATTCTTCTAAGGAGAATTCGATGGGAATCATAAGTGATTCTCGCCGATTCGTCGAGAATCACCAATGATTCCCACCGAATTTGCCTTAGAAGAATTCCGTTGGCTCGCTGGACCGGACCAAATGTTCAGGCGCTGTTTGAACCAAAATTAGGGTTTCTTCTGGTGGAGCCCACAACGGTCTTAAAGGATGATCTACAGTATAAATACTCGCTTATTTTGAACATTACAGATCATCCCTACACGCGAAAAAGAAACAAGCCGCCGACTTGACCTAGCTCATCGCGGAACTTCTTTTGCCTCCGTCGCCGCTCAAAAGGTTGTCGCCGCCGCTGGTCTTGGAATTTTCTTGATCTCCCGGCAATAGAAACTCAGCCAAGCAATGCGTCTCACGTTTCTATCTTGAGATCCTTTGTCTCTTGGTTTGTTGAACGGGAATACTTTCCCCTTCCGAATCAATTGAGACGATCGATCCAAGTAAGATCGTTGGTAGACCTTGCTAGCTTTGTTACGAAGTTTGGATCTCGAAAGCATCGCCGCCGCAATCCTTGCCGTCGCCGATCTCGGGGAGATCCTCTCCAAGAGAGTGCTTAGGTCGTGGACTCTTCGTCTTCTTCAAGAACGCTTCATCGAACGAAGAGGGATATCGAGCACTCCAAACGTAGTTTGTATTTTGTACATTTTTTTTACTTTTGTTGTAACGGAATTTTGGTTCCACATTGTAAGGGTTGGGTGCAACCCGTGGTGGAGGAGTAGTGACTCCTTCGGGTGGAAGGGTTTCTTCCATAGTGTGAGGATTGGATTTCAATCCGGTTGGTGAAGTGACCGAGTCGTCCCTTGTTGGGAGATAGGTCGAAGGGGGAAAGTGGACGTACCCAAATCGGGGAACCACTATAACTACCTGTGTGTTTCTGTGTTGTGCTTGTTTTGTTTTATTGTGCAGGTAAATTTTTAATTCCGCAAAATGACTGCAAATCACCTATCCCCCCCATAGGTGAAGGTAGTTGACACTAGAGTGACTTTCACCCACTGTGAGAACCCGCCCACCCATATCGCATCTCAAAACCCAGGTATTGAGATGAAGGGTGGCGGGGTACATAAACACCGAGGACCAAGCGCTGCGAGCGATGTGGGACTAATCCCAACCACAGGACCGCAAGGATATTCCGCCACAGGGGGCCCACCGGGGTCAACACCCAGACCAGGAATGCGATGGGGAAAGCCACGGGGTCGGTCCCACACACACGTGTCCTGCTGACAAATTATTCCAACACACCCCCGCAGCAGGACAACCATCCTCTGAAACCATATGAGAACCGGCCAACCCATATCGCATCTCAAAACCCAGGTGCTTGCAAATTATTCCAACACACCCCCGCAGCAGGACAACCTCCCTCTGATACCATGTGAGAACCGAACAAAAAACAAACTGTAAGTAGTATAACTGAAATTTTATTATCTCGAAAAGGTATTGAGATGAAGGGTGGCGGAGTACATAAACACAGAGGAGCGAGCGCTGCGAGTGATGTGGGACTAATCCCAACCACAGGACCGCGGGGATATTCCGCCATAGGGGGACCACCGGGGTCAACACCCAGACCAGGAACGCGATGGGCAAAGCCACGGGGTCGGTCCCACACACACGCGTCCTGCTGGCAAATTATTCCAACACACCCCCGCAGCAGGACAACCTGCCTCTGATACCATGTGAAAACCCGCCCGCCCATATCGCATCTCAAAACCCAGGTATTGAGATGAAGGGTGGCGGGGTACATAAACACGGAGGAGCGAGCGCTGCGAGTGATGTGGGACTAATCCCAACCACAGGACTGCGGGGATATTTCGCCACAGGGGGGCCACCGGAGTCAACACCTAGACCAGGAACGCGATGGGGAAAGCCACGGGGTCGGTCCCACACACACGTGTCCTGCTGGCAAATTACTCCAACACACCCCCGCAGCAGGACAACCTGGCTCTGATACCATGTGAAAACCCGCCCATATCGCATCTCAAAACCCAGGTATTGAGATGAAGGGTGGCGGGATACATAAACACGGAGGAGCGAGCGCTGCGAGTGATGTGGGACTAATCCCAACCATAAGACCGCGGGAATATTCCGCCACAGGGGGCCCACCGGGGTCAACACCCAGACCAGGAACGCGATGGGGAAAGCCACGGGGTCGGTCCCACACACACATGTCCTGCTGACAAATTATTCCAACACACCCCCGCAGCAGGACAACCTCCCTCTGATACCATGTGAGAACCCGCCCACCCATATCGCATCTCAAAACCCAGGTATTGAGATGAAGGGTGGCGGGGTACATAAACACCGAGGACCAAGCGCTGCGAGCAATGTGGGACTAATCCCAACCACAGGACCGCGGGGATATTCCGCCACAGGGGGCCCACCGGGGTCAACACCCAGACCAGGAACGCGATGGGGAAAGCCACGGGGTCGGTCCCACACACACGTGTCCTGCTGACAAATTATTCCAACACCCACCTTTGTGGGAGGAAATTTAGTTAGCTGGAAAAACAAGAAACAATATGTTGTGTCCAGATCGAGTGCTGAAGCTGAATACAAAAGCATGACTTTGACAACTTGCGAGTTGAAATGGTTACAAGCACTTATACTTGACTTAAGAGAGTTCTATAATCATACCTTACCAATGTTTTGTGACAACAAGACCGCTATATACATATCGAAGAATACAGTTTTTCATGAGAGTACAAAGCACATTGAAGTTGACTCCCACTTTATCAGAGAAGAAATAATGAAGAATCAAACATGCACTCTGTTTGTCACTTCCGACGAACAATTAGCAGATGTCTTTACCAAACTAGTATCCACTTCTTTTTCAAACATCTGTGATAAGCTGGGCATGATAGACATATATGCTCCAGCTTGAGGGTGAGTGTTAAAACCTAAATATTAGCGGTCTGCTCTGGCGGCCTGATCCTAGCGGTCTGCTCTGGCAGCTATGAAGCATGGATACTTTACTGAAGGCAGTGTACCCATATCAGATACGTATCCGGTATCGATACGTACCCGATACTCGATGGATACAACTATGTGGACACACTTGGTCTTAGCACATCATTATACATATCGTGATAGGAGTATGTTTTTCTAGAGTAAACAAAAGTTGATTTTATGCTAGGAAGCGTTGGCACGTCCAATTAAGTTGTGTATCTGTACCGAGTATGTTTTTGGTATTGGTATGTTTCTATTACAAGTATGTGTATTGAACGTGTTGATATAACACAAGTTATTAACAAAATGACTAACTTGTGACGCAAGACGAATCTATAGGCGGCGGAAAATCGATGACCAAACCCTACATGTTATCCAAATGCGACAACATGAATCCAAAGTAGATAATAAATTTCAACATTTTACGCAAATAATTTCACAGCATGGCAAAGTAATTAATTAGGGTGAAACAAGCTTTATGCTTTTCTTCCACGTGGAGGGCCAAAACAGAAGTGCGCGGCGAATAAATCCTACAAAATATGGTAATTATCTAAACAAAATTTTGCAATAATGTTTTTTCAAACAAATATAAAATGTTCAATCCAATAAATAAATATTGAAAATGATAAACCAATACAACGAAATCTCACCAAATAATGGATTGACCAAGACACTGAAGAATCCGGAGTCGGAGATGCCTGTACGACGATCCGAGGTGGAACCAGTGGCATGGAAATAGTGTAGGTGGCTGTCCTCGACGATGGAAGGTAAACTCGGACCGAAAATGGATAGATCCGGACATGTATGGGTAGATTCGGGCGGGGAAGAGTAGATCTGACAATGTAAAATCGGATTCGGGCTGAAAGAGAGAGTGTGCCTGGAAGAAAGAGAGAGGTAGAGAGAGAAAGAGAGAGTGTGCCTGGAAGAGAGAGAGGGTGTAGAGAGAGAGAGAGTGAGAGGGAGAGAGTGAGAGAGAGAGAATGATATGGAGAGTGAGAGAGAGAGAGAGGGAGAGGGAGAGGGAGAGAGAGAGAGCAAGAGAGAGAGAGAGTATATAGGTCAGGTGATCTCTCTCTCTCTTTCTCTCTCTCGAGTTGATAATATATGGAGAGAGAGATATTCTTTATCCATATATTATCAACTCGAGAGAGAGAGAGAGAGGGAGAGAGAGAGAGAGGAGAGAGAGAGTGTGTGTGTGTGTGGGAGAGAGGTAGAGAGAGGGAGGGAGAGAGATAGAGAGAGCGGGAGATAGAGAGAGAGGTAGAGAAAGAGAGAGTGTGGTAGAGAGAAGAGAGAGAGAGATGGTACCCTAATGAGAGAGAGAGAGATAGAGAGAGAGAGGTAGAGAGATAGAGAGAGAGGTAGAGAGAGCGAGGTAGAGAGGGAGAGGTAGAGAGAGAGAGTGAACATAGAGAGAGATAGAGAGAGAGAGGTAGAGAGAGATAGAGAGAGTGATGAGTTGTAAATATACGCATATTTTAGTATTTTATTTATATCGTTTTAGTTCTTATTTATAGTTTTTAGTTATTTTTGTTTATAAATATATTTCTTTTTGCAAATAATTTTCTAACTTAGC
The DNA here is from genome assembly GCA_039513925.1 of Platanthera zijinensis. Classification (NCBI taxonomy): domain Eukaryota; kingdom Viridiplantae; phylum Streptophyta; class Magnoliopsida; order Asparagales; family Orchidaceae; genus Platanthera; species Platanthera zijinensis. The sequence continues at coordinate 166,369,267 of CM077092.1, forward strand.
TTGTTTTTTGTTTTCTGGATTTTTTCAGAAAATTGTGAAAATTTCATAGGACACGCCCATGACAGGGCGTGTTACTTTGATTTTTCACTCAAATTGGGTTTCTGCTAAAGAAACATGCTGACACGCTCGTGTCCCATGCTCGACACGCTCGTGTCACGCCCTTGACGATCGTCGGCCTCAACCCGACGCTCGATGTTCTGCCTTCATCAACCCGACTAGGACACGCCCATGTCCATATTCGACACGCCCGTGTCATGCCACGTTGTCAGCCACTCAACGCCTCCCTCCAGTCGACACTCAACGCCTTCACTATTCAACACTCAACAATGTCAGCTACTCAACACTCAACGCCACTCAACGATGTCAGCCACTCAACGCCTTCACTATTCAACACTCAACGCCATCTACTCGACACTCAACGCCTCCCGTCAGTCAACACTCAACGCCTCTAGCCAGCAAAAATTAATTTTGCTTCCTCCACCCAGCTGTCTAGTCACGCCCCCCGACACGCCCGTGATGATAACGTGTCACGTTCCCGAAGCTTCCAGAACGACGCTAGCTCGTAAGATTTCGCCAAGTCAAACACGGCAACTGTGACACACCCTACCGACACGCCCGTGTCGTAGGGCGTGTCACCAGACTTTTTATCTATAAATATAGATTTTCTGTATGATCCAATGTTCCACTTTTTGGGTCATTTCACTTAGGGTAGGTGCTGCTTGGATGTTTTTGTTATGCTATGTAAGGGAATTTCTCCCCCCACCCCTCCTTAGTGTTTGTTTTTGCTTTCATGTAATTTCTTTTTTATTTAATAAAATGTTTTTTTCCTCTCTTATGTTGTATGGAAATCCGCCAAGCGCCCTACTCAAAAGTGATTTTTATTGTTGTTTTCTCCTTTTTTTGTGCTTTTATGTTTTCCTTTAGCTTTGGTAACTAGTTTAACTTAGGAATTTATCAATTTACTAGTCGTTATGCTGCGCATTTTATTTTCATACATCGTACTTTGTTACGTTTGGTCTTCTCTTTTTAGGTTTGTATTCATTCTTATAGTTATATAAAAGCATTTAAAAAAAGTGTTGTTTTAATTTTTTTTAACTTAGAATTTTTAGGATTGTAAAACTTTTTGTTCTTTTTTAGTTTTATTTCCACTTTTTATGCGTTTTTATAAAATTATAAGAATGAAAACGTTATCGTTTTAATTTTCCGCAAAATTAGCTTTTTACTTTTATTTTGAAAACTTTTTGCTCCTTTATTTTTTGTTTTCTCTTTTTATGCATTTCTACCGCATTCTAGCGGTAGAAATGTCGTTGTTTTAATTTTTCAGTTTCTTTGATTTTCTTATTTTTCATTTGCGTGCATGCGTGTATGAGTTAATTTTTATAGCTTTCTTTCAATTTATGTAGAATGTGTGTGTGTGCACATTTATTTCCGCCTACTCGTTAAGAGTTAAATGACGTGTATTTATTTCAGCCTACTCGTTTGAGTAGGATTTTGTGTGTGTGCGTTTTATTTCACGTAGAGTGCGTGCGAGTGTTTAATTTCTGTAGAGTGTGTGAGTGTGTTAGATAGCTTTTTCAGCTTTCATTTCCCGCCTACTCGTTTGAGTAGGACTCGCAATTTTCTGCTTTCATTTCACGCCTACTCGTTTGAGTAGGACTCGCACTTTACTGCTTCAATTTACTGCTTTCTTTTTCAGCTTTCATTTACTGCTTTCATTTACTGCATTCATTTTCTGCTTTCATTTTATCGCTTTCTTAAGTCATCCCCATTCCGATGAGTGGCTAATCGTTCTCAGCCCTCAGTATCGAAGAGCATTGGGACAGATAAAAATCGCTTTAAATAGTTAAAGGTCCTCTTTTTCTCGTTAATTTAAATTACTTAAGGTTTGCCCCGGGTTAACGGCGCATAGGACCACATATCGATGTGTGAGCTCTATTTTTGTTGTCCATACGCTAGCTTGCCGAGAGGCCGTGCGTATGTACCGATCACTCTTGGGTAAAGAGAGTTCCGTACATACCCTCGAGAGAGGAGGTGTGTAACTCTACCGGATTGGGTTCCCCACCTAATAGCGGGGTTCTTAGCGTAATGTGGGCATTAAGAGGAATCTTTCATCAGACTAACGTTCGGTCGAATAGTCTTAATGTTCAGTTGAGCGATATTACCTTGAGATAGGTGTGCTCATTCTTTTGGAACCTCCACGGCCAAGTCTCCGCCTTAATTAATTAATTTGAAATTTAAGATCTCTATTAATTAAAAGTTTATTTAAGTTCTAATTCAATTTGATATCGTCGTGCTATTTCTTCATCAACTTCCTTCATTTTTATGCTTTCATTTTCTGCATTTTTTTATATATATCCGCCTTTTTTATATAACACAACAAAAAAAATATTATCAGTAAAATAATGGTCCATTCAGGGAAAGAGTAGAAATAGGCAAACCGACACCGAGAATAATACGACCCTGATATTCCTCCCCGGGATACACGCGATAGGTGCACTTGTCTCCTTTCGTTCAAAATGAAATATCGCCTGCAAGCTCCGCCCTCTTATATCTAAATAAACCATCTTTTCTCTTATCTATATCATCTATATAAAATAAATTCAAAAATCCAGGCGCTCGCGGCGCGCATCAGAGAGATATGAGAGAGAGAGAGAGAAAGAGAGAGAGTATAATATATAATTGCATCACTGAGAGACTGAGAGAGAGAGATCACCTGGCCACCATCTCTCTCTATCATAAGAGACTGTGAGAGAGGTAGAGAGAGAGAGATGGTAGAGAGAGAAAGAGAGAGAAAAAGACAGAGAGAAAGAGAGAGAGAGAGGAGAGAGATCACCTGGCCACCTTCCTAGAGAGAGGAGATCTCTCTCTCTTTCTACCTCTCTCTCTCTTTCTACCTCTCTCTCTCTCTTTCTACCCCTCTCTCACTCTTTCTCTCTCTACCTCTCTCTCTCTCTCAGTCTCTCTTTCTCTCTCTCTCTATGGAGTCTCTCTCTATCTCTCCCTCCGGTCCCTTCAATCTCTCTCTCTCTCTCTCTCTCTCTCTCTCTCTCGCAAGGACGGCCGCCGGCACTCCCAGCATCCAACTCGAAAGGGTTCAGCCTAACCAGGTCTGCAGACCATGCACCCCAACCCCTCTCCACGCCTGTTTTTCAGCTGCGGTAGGTTGTTGTCACTGGGGATCGAACCCAGGACCTTGATAAGAGACTCTTTACCACAGCTCTCATCACCAACTGAGTTGCCAGCTAGATGAGAGCCTGCGCAGCGGGTCTACCTGGGGCCGAGTCGAGCTCGGGGTAGTGCAAAAGTCTCCAAACTGAAGTATCTCCAAGAACCAAACCTCTCCCCCACAGGCGAGCCTTCGGACCTGTCAGCTAGATGAGAGCCTGCGCAGCGGGTCTACCTGGGGCCGAGCCGAGCTCGGGGTAATGCAAACATCCAACCCTTCTATCAACCGCATTCCACAATAGGTAAGACGAAAGAAATAACAAGTTAGGGAACACAATGTAATAACTTGACTTTAAATGCACAATTTCACCTTCCCCCATCATTGGTAGAAATGTTTTAAATCGTCACCGCTTCAGGTGTGGCTCATGGATCTCCCCTCCACATCCTGGAGGTGGTAACCTCCCGTTCTTAGAACCCTTTCAACAATGTAGGGTCCTTCCCAATTTGGATTGAGCTTGCCAACGGGGGCTGATCTTCCCGCAGCATCGACTTTCTTTAACACTAGATCTCCTTCTACGAAATGTTTGATCCTGATGTGCTTGTCAAAGTATATTGTCATTCGTCGCTTGATTTCCTCATGCCTGATAGTCGCGACCTCGCGCAGCTCTTTCACCATATCTAATGAGAGGCGCAACTCCCCCTCATTCTCCAACCTCCAAATCTCGTCTCCTCCTCCCGCGGTCGTGACCCGCGGGGATCGAACCTCAAACTCCACTGGCAGGACCACCTCACTCCCATGAGAAAGTTTGAAGGGGGTCTCACCGGTGGCCGTGTTTGGGGTCGTTCGCAGGTCCCATAGAACTGAGGGGAGTTGTTCCACCCAATTCCCCCTCAGGTTCTCCACCTTCTTCTTGAGTAAGTTCACGATGATCTTGGTCGCCGCTTCCACCTGGTCGTTGCTCCTAGGGTGATGGACGGAGGCGAACCTGAGGTCTATCCCCAGCTGGGTACAAAAGCTGATGAATTCCTCGCTGGCAAACTGGGGACCATTATCTGTTACTATCGCCTGAGGTAGCCCGTGCCTGCATATGATCTCTCCCCAAGCAAAGTTCTGGATAACCTGGGTGGTGACCTTGGCCAGTGCCTTGACCTCCAGCCACTTGGAGAAGTAGTCAATCATGACTAGGAGAAACCTCCTCTGCCCGCTAGCTGGAGGGAAGGGCCCAACTAGATCCATCCCCCAGATGGAGAAAGGTCGTGGTGTCGTGATGCTTCGGAGCCTTTGAGCGGGCAAGAGCTGGAGGGGAGCGTACAGTTGACACTTTCGGCACCTCCTCGCAAACTCAGCCACGTCCTTCCTCAGGGTCTGCCAGAAATACCCTTGCCTCACCACCCTCGCTTCCAACGTCCTTCCCCCCGAGTGACTATCGCACTCTCCTGAATGCACTTCTTCCAGGATCCTCGGGATCTCTTCCTCGGTCACACACCTTGCCAGGAGCCCTGACAACATCTTCCGATCCAATCCTCCCTCAAGCATTAGGTAATGGGTCGCATTATGCCTGAATCCTTTAGTGTCCTTAGTCCCTTTCGGAAGCTCACCCGTGGTCAGGAAGGTCACCAAGGGGTCCATCCATGAGGGTCGTCGATCTACCTCCATCAATTCTTCTTCCTCGATTGAAGGTCAAAACAGCTCGGTTAGGGTTCCTCCCCCCCCCCCCCCCCGAGGTCCAAACTTAGTCAGTCGATCGGCCGTTGCACTTTCTTTCCTGGGAACATGTTGGATCGAGAACGTCCGGAACCCTCCGATGATCACTCTTACCTTGGACAAGTACTTTGCAAGAGTGGGCTCTCGGGCTTCAAACTCTCCCCAGATCTGTAACGCTACCACCAACGAGTCCGTAAAGGCTTCCACATCCTGGATCTCAAGCTCCTTTGCCAAACGGAGGCCGCCTATCACGGCCTCATACTCTGCTTGGTTATTAGTCACCGGAAAGTGCAAGACCACCGCTTGTTCTATAGTGACCCCCTGAGGGCTTATCAACACCACTCCTCCCCCGAGGGAATGCTTTCCCGAGGCCCCATCTACCACCATCTTCCATGCCCCCTGCGATCGCGGCTCCTCGGCTCCGACCTCAACAACGTAGTCGGCCAAGAAGTCAGCCACCACTTGCGCCTTGATGGAGAGCCTTGGGACAAACGAGATGTCAAATTCACTCAGTTTAATAGACCACTTGGCCAACCTGCCTGAGTGTTATACTCCTTCAAAGATCTTGCGAAGGGGATGGTCTGTCACCACTTTGATCGAATGGGCTTGGAAATACGGTCGAAGCTTCCTTGCTGAAACAATCAAAGCATACGCCAGCTTCCCTAAGATGGGATAGCGGAGCTCCAACTTCTTCAGGGTCCTGCTAACGTAGTAGATTGGCAGTTGCTTCTTTCCCTCTTCCCTTACCAGAACGGAGCTCACAGGCTCGGCTCCTACTCCAAGGTATAAGGCTAGATCTTTCCCCTCCTTCGGGCTTTGAAGTAGCGGAGCCTGGGAGAGCTGCCTCTTCAGCGCTTGAAAAGCCTCTTCACATTCGGCGGTCCACTCAAACCTTTGATTCCCCCGCAGCACCTTGAAAAACGAAGAGCACTTCTCCCCCGACCTGGAGAGGACCCTGCTTAGCCCGGCCAGCTTGCATGTCAAGCGCTAGACCTCCTTGGCGTTGAGCGGTGACTCCAGCTCTAGGATGTCCTTCACCTTATTAGGGTTGGGCTCTACCCCTGCCGGGGTCAGAAGATGCCCTAGGAACTTCCCGCGACTCGCCCCGAAGACACACTTCGAGGGGTTCAGCCTCATCTTGAACCTCTGTAGGGTAGCGAACGTCTCCTCCAAGTCCCGCAGGTGTGAGTCCATATTCTTGCTCTTGACCATCAGGTCATCGACGTAGACCTCTAGGTTCCTCCCTCTTTGACCCTGGAAGACCCGATCCATCATGCGTTGGTATGTAGCTTTTGCGTTCTTCAGCCCAAAGGGCATCATCTTATAACTGAAGCACCCCTCCCTCGTGATGAAGGAGACATCCTTGACATTAGGAGGGTGCATCCAGATCTGGTGATAACCTGAAAAAGCATCCAAGAAACTCATAATAGAGAAACCAACGGCGGAATCAACCAGCGCGTCAATTCTAGGCAGGGGGTAGCAATCCTTGGGACATGATTTATTCAATAAGGAAAAGTCAATACACATTCGCCACTTCCCTCCCCCTTTTTTACCATTACCACGTTGGAGATCCAGCCTGGATACTGGATCTCCGAGATGAAGCCAGCCTCCAGAAGCTTCTTGACCTCTTCGCGGATGGGCTCCTCCAGCTTGGTGGCGATGGTCCTCATCTTCTGGCGAATGGGGCGCATCCGGGGGTCTAGGTTCAGGCGATGGCAGGCCACATCCGCAATGATGCCTGGCATGTCCGTCGCGCTCCAAGCAAAGATGTAAACGTTGCTCTGGATGCAGGCCCGCACTCGCTCTTGGTCCTCGGGACTTAAGCCTTCGCTGACCCGCACCCTCTGCACCTGTCCTGCGCTGGTGAAGACCTCCATCTCCACCACTTCCTCAGCCGGCTCCAGCCACGACTGATCCCAGCCAGCCCTCGTCTCTTACTCCTGCCCAAACTCTTCCTCCCCTCCTGCCTCTTCAACCTCCATCGCCTCCTCCAGGCTCTCCTGCTGCTGCTGCTGCTCGACATCCACGCCCCTCTGGGCCTCCCTCTCAACTTCTTATTCTGCCCCTCGCTCCTCCTCTACCTCCATCGCCTCCTCCAGGCTCTCCTGCTGCTGCTGCTCGACCTCCACGCCCCTCTAGGCCTCCCTCTCAACTTCTTCTCTTTTCTCCCCTGGGCTCACCTCCACCCCTCCGACAACCTCCTCCTGCTCCGCCATCTCCCTCTCAAACACTTCCGCCTCTGTCATCCAAGACACGGTGTTGACTGCCGTCACGTAACACTGCCTTGCCACCTTCGGGTCCCCCCTGATCCTAACATGCACCCCTCTATTATTGAACTTGAGGCACTGATGGAACGAGGGGACGCAGCGAAAGGAGCTGATGAGGGGGCGTCCGAAGATGGCATTGTAACTGCTTGGGGAATCCACTATCACGAACCTACAGTTCTGTGACACGCCCCCAACTTCACATGTAAGCCTACCCCTCCTTCTACCTCCTTCCTCTCTCTAGAAAACCCAAACAGCGGTCCATCCGAAGCCAAGACCCTCTTGCCCTCGACCCTTCATCTCATTGAATGCCTTCTTGAAGATCACATTCACAGAGCTCCCGTTATCCACCAGTATCCTGGAGACCGTGAAGTTCTCCACCGCCGTCTGGATCACCAAGGTGTCACAGAACGGATCCTCGTAGTCCGACATATCTGCTGATGAAAAGGTGATTTTTTCTTCCGGAGGGGGACCAAGGAGGTCGAGGCGACCCCCCTTCGGAGCATGGTTTGAAGGCTCCCCTTCTGAGTTGCCTCAATCTCAACTCCTCCGTGGATCACTCCGACCCCTCCTCGGGTCCCCACGTCTGTCTGGTCTTCGCACCTGTCTTCCCCCTCTCCCTGCTGTACCTCCACGATCCTTATCGGCGGATCCTACCTCCCGAGCCCCCTAGCTTCTCTCATCTCCAAGAATTCCAGACAGGTGGCTGTTGTGTGACCTTCCTCCTGGTGGAAGTCACAGAAGAGCAACGCCTCCTTGCCCCCTCTCCCTTCTCCTCCTCTTCTCTCGGCTCCTCCTCGAACTCCTCTCCTTGCTCCTCTACCTCTGCCGACCTCCATGGCCTCTTGCGGCTGCGGGAGGTGACCCCTTGGCCCCTACCTCCACGCCGGTTGATCAAACCTCCTCGGCTCTCGGAAGTTGTCTCTTCCCTGAAAGCCTCCTACTTGTCCCTGGGGGCGACCCTCCTGGGGCCTCCAACCCAACTGGTTGTTCGGCTCCCGGGCCCCCCATCCCTGATGCTGCCCCTGCCCTCGGGGTTCTTCCCTCCATCTCTCTTCTCTCTGCTGCCTCTGCTCCCTCGGCTCCCTCTGCCTTCCTGCTTCCGGTTCCTTCACATTGTCCTCCGCCAATCGGGCCAGCTTCCTGGCAAAAGCCGGATTGGCCCTTTCGAAGTCTATCTTCTTTGTCGCCCTCTCCATGAGCTCCTCAAAAGAGAGGGGCACTCTTTTCAACTCCATGCTAAAAAAACCTGGTCTCAGCCCCAGGGTGAAAGCGAGCATCAGCGCGTACCTTGGGACCTCCTGGACCAAGAGGATCCCTTCCTGAAACCGGTCAACGTAATGACCCAGCGTCTCATCCTGCTTCTGCCTCACCGCAAACAGGCATTCTACCTCCTTCCGCTTCTTCAAGGTTGAGAACCTCAACAGGAACCCTCGGCGCAGATCCTCAAAGCTGTAGATTGAACTTGCCGGCAACTGGTGGAACCAGTCTCTGGCCTTCTCCTTCAACGTGATGGCAAACAGTCGGCACTTGAAGGCATCCGTCATCTGTCTTATCGAGACCACGTCTTCAAACAACTGTACATGTTGCACATGGTCATCCTTCCCCGAGTAGTAGGACATGTCTAGCTCCTGGAACCCCTCCGACACTGGAGCCGAGATGATGAGCTCACTGAAGGGGCTCTCGCCACCTGCCTGCAGAGAGGGAACGTCTCGCGGCCTTGGTTGGCTGGCCCGATCTGCGAGACCGTGCCCAGGGAAGAGCTCTCGCATAGTCGTCTCCCTCTCGCCGATCTCTGCCGGAACCTCCTTCCCGGGACGCTGGCCTGGGAAGAGCTCCCGCGCGGCAACGTCTCTCTCGCCAACCTCCGTCGGGACCTCCTTCCCGGGGCGCTGCCCAGGGGCGTTCTCGCCCAAGAGCGGGACCGCCTCTACTGGAACCTGAGGAGTTGCCCACTCGCTCCTTGCCGAGAAGGCCAGGCTGATGGTCTGCAGGACCTCTCGCCTGAAGTCTTCCAGCATCTTCCTTGTCGCCTCTTCTCCCCGGGGGGAACCTCCTGAGCCAGATCCTTCACCTTCACCTCCTGTCATGGGGATAAACTCAAGATTTTCTTATACTGGCTACCTTCCACGCTCACCGCACCAGAACTGTTGAAGCCAAAATCTGACCTCAACGAGAGTTCGAAAATAGGGGCGTAGCCAACACCTACTTCTCCCAAGCTCCGACCCCTGACTGGCTGAAAAGGACCTAGAACTGACCCAAAGCATCAGCAGGGAGGTCCCACCTCTAACCCGGAAGATCTCTGAGAGCTTCCCCTCCAAAGCCAAAAACTGAGCTTGGCGCTCCTCAGAAAGCACTAGAAGATCTTAGGGAAATATGTAAGCTTGTTTTCTGAAGAGCCCCTGTGAGTCTATTTATAGTCTTTGCTGACCTGAAATTACAAAATTACCCCTGTCTGGTCTGCTAATAGCCAAATCCCACTGTCATGAAATACTGAATGCAGACCTTGAGGGCATATAGGTAATTTACTCGAGGGCAACTAGGTATTTCTCCCTGGGCCCCACCCAGCGAGAACCCCTATGCCGAGAACTGAACATTGCCGAGAACTCTCCCGCCCTCACTCGGTGGGTGCTAAAAAAGATGCCGAAGAATGCCTCAGACCGAGACAGTTCCCGCCTTCCGCAGGGCACGAGCCTTCTCGCCCGTCTCTGGGCAGAGCAGGTCTCGGTCGGTGCTTGAGCGCGAGGATTCCCGCCCACTCCTAGGCGGGAGCTCTTCTATTCTGAGGACCAAAGTTAGCCCGAAGCTAGTCTAGTTCTGACCCTTGGTGCCTCTGAGTCCCACTCAGCGAATATGAAATTATACATTATGTTTATTCAAGTATTGTCATTTTCTGTTTTTATTTAAAGGATACTGTCTGTGCATATGAGTTTAACTCAATGATATATCACTAAAATATGCGTGGGCGAGGAAAAATAAAAGCAATACAACTACTTGAGGGGATTGAAAAGCACATTTTGTTTTATATAAAAATTCGTTAAGAATAGAATAATAAAATTCGACGTAAGGTAATGCAAAGGTTTCAAATCCTATGATGTAGAAGGGATCTACGGATGAATTCACTAGTAGGGGTGAGCCTACAGAAAGCACTTAAGTGAAAAGTTCTTAAGTGGGTGTGGCCAAAAGATGCATAACCAAAGCATTTTCTATTTTATGTAATTAAAATAAAAGGGCTCAAGGGTTAGCATTATGATATATACATACTATCAAAATTATGATTTATTGAAATGTATACATATTGTTATCTCTCATTTCTAGCATGTATAACTATTTCACAAAATACTGTTCTTATATAGTCGTAATTTTTATGACTAACCCAGAGTGAACATTTCTTTTTAGGAGAAAGGAGCTACGCCAAGTGCACCCCGCAGGATCACTGCAGAAAATTTGGCTAAGGTAATCATAGACGCCCAGGAGTGGCACCGAGCCCTTTGCCTCGAGGATTTTGTGTGTTTTGTAACCAGTAACTACTCCTATATTCGTCATGTATCTAAATAAATGCCTTGTATGTATCAATCAATGGAATAAAATCTGTGTAATGCTTTTTGTACTCTGAATTTGAAATGTGTTGCGACCATGTATTGAAACTCACGTTCGATTCTCGAATCATTTGGGAAGCCCGATAGTTTGGGTCTTCACAAATGCTCAATTGGCGATGAGATGTCGAAAAATCCATAGTTAACCGTGTTCGGGCCAGAGTAGTACCGGGATGGGTGACCTCATGGAAAGTCCCCGTGATGCGGGCTTGACTATCGAGTTTGCCTCATCAAAGGGAGGTTGTGGCCAACCAACAACCCGCCTGTGGACTGGAGAGGGGTTGGGGTACTTGGGTTGCGGCCCGGTAACGTTGCCTGGAGCATAGCCGTGACATCGTCAGGGTCATTCAAATAAACTTGAGTGAGGATATACACTGCACAACATAAAATGAGTGAAATAAATTAAAGATACTACTCTGGTTGCATCATACCGATCATATAAAATTGTAATAATAAGACTGCCAACAGTATTGCTCATAATCCAGTACAATATAACCGCACGAAGCACATTGAAATTGATAGAAATAGTACAATTTGTATTCCTTTTGTTCAATCCAAAGATCAGTTTGGTGGATTAATTTACAAAAGGGGACTCAGCTTAACAAGTATTCCAACATCAGATTTGTATTGGTCCACATAAATGCTGCAAACAATAAATTCTAGAAGCCTCCTATAAGAGTAAGCATATTTACAGCTTGCACCTCTCTATCTTTTAAAATTACTAAGGTTCAGTTTGGGGGGACTTATTTTAACCGGTCAAGTCGTTAATTAAGGTCTGGTTCATGTGGAGCCAAAATCTCTCATGTAAATTTACCTTTCATAACACGCATGCACAATAATAAAGGGGTGCAACCTGTAATTTAACATACTTGAAATTCCAGTAAACGACCTCCTAAATATAAATAAATAAAGAAGTCACAAACTTGAAAGCTAACCAGTGTTTTCTGCACATTCTTCTGCTCTCAAATAAGCTTGTATTGAATTTAAGAGTGTTTAAGAATAATCAACATCTCATCATTTAAATAGATTTTTTAAAAATATTGTTGAATTCATTTCATGGATAGTCTTCTTCCCATTTTCCAGGAGAACTGATAGGCGTTCAAAATTTAGGCTCTGTTTGGGACGGCGGGGTGGTGAATGATATTGCGTAACATTAAGTACTTTTAAAAATTAGAAATTTTATTATTTTATAATAAAGAAAAGTAAATTGAAAAACTGAATGTGTAAATTTGTGATTATTTTTGGATATTTTTATAACAATAATTAGCATACTATCTACATAATAATTGCTATCTCAATTGTTGTTGAAGCTTTTGTACAACAACTGGCATGTTAGTAGGAGACATTTAATATAGAGCTACAAATCTATCATCAAGAGTAGACAGCTACTTGCGGCTACATACTGCTCTTCGAAATTTCGGGTCTGTTTGGGACAGCGGTGGGGAGGTGGGTTGGAGACAGAACCTCACCAACGAATTTGCGAAGGGATCAGGGAGCAAAGGCTGTTGCCTGCGTGCCGCGCGTGTTTGTTTTTCAGCCTTGCGGCGATGGCTACTCCTGCAGTGAAGCTCCGACGCTGACCCAAACAGACCCTTAATTCCTGCGAAAAACAAAACAAAACAAAACAAAACAAAATGCTCATTAGCTTAATATGAGTTGATTTTCATTACTGTATATGCATTTCATCTTTAAGTTTTATTAATCATTCATGCAAATAGAACATTACTCCTGCTTAGAAAATCTGAAAATTAAGTAAACAAAAGTAAGGTGGAATGCTTCCAGATGCCTAAGAAATAAAGTCAAATGATTCCGATGCATAAAGATATCTGTACTTTTTTTGTTTCGATCGGACCCGTCTTTTCTACCGAACAATCGGCGGTATTTTTCGTGGTAATTTTCAGAAAACACATGCTAATTTTTGACCGTTTGAGCAGCTTTCATTTGGAACCCCAATCCCCCAAAATGCCGTTTTACGTCTGATTTCAAGGGAGGGAGTCCCGCTCAAAAACATTGTCTCGTCATCATCTCCAACCACTCCATTTCCAACCGGCATGGCCCACCTAAACATGCCCTTAGTCTTTTGTTTCCTCAGGGTAATAATAGATGACGACATTATACTGAAATAGTAGACATTTATGATAACTAGGATAATATTCGGATTGTTAAGCACAAATCAAAACAGGCTATTCTCATGTCAAAATATATTGGGTTCCTTCCAAACATAATAGAAATCAACCTACCTGGGGCCCATCCCATTTCTGGGAGCTACGGCCATAACAATGTTTCTCAATTCTGATAAAAGATACTAGTTAGAAAAAACTGATCTTGATTTGTCCAAAACAACATTAATCTGTTAAGGTCCTATCCTGTAATGAGTAGATATGTCGTTAAAGGTGGTAGTGGTAGAAATAGAAAGGAGACCATCCTGCAGCCCCAACCCTTGTCATTAGAGATTGTCCGGATAAGTACAGTCCGTCCACCCTCCTCATCCCCCATTGTCACCTATTCCTTGCGGGACTCATACCGGAACTTCATTATCTCAAAACCACACCTCTACCTACACACGTAAGTCTTTATTTTGGTAGTCTTGTTTTCTTCTATTGTATGGCCGAACTTTGTGTGTGATAGTAGGTGTATTTGCTCCTTTGTTTCGTATTGATTTACAGAGATTATTTGCATTGCACTTGAAAATATTTGCGCTCAATGGCTCTACTTGCAAGCAGACCAAACTCGAATTTCTTGAATCAAAGCTCTATTTATTTTTTGTGTTAACCATGCAAGCTTATAATATCTAATTAATTAGTTGCAATTTAATTCAGACTCATCATTTCCTTCATGGATCATTTAGGCTTGGTCAAGGCCTTTTCCCGGTACCACAGTTAGGGCTTGCATTGCTTAGATTACACTTTCACCGTCTACTATGCATCAACTAGCTTGAAGGGAGAAAAGTCATCTGATATGTCAAAAGATATTAGCATGTTTTTATATCTTCGTCCGCATATTCTGAATCATCTATAAGAATATTCTTTCTTTACTCTCTGCCATGATGTGTTTCTTGATGTGTTAATCTATTGTTTGTAAATATTTTGGTTCGAGTCCTGGAAGAAGCCTCTTGCAAAAATACAAGATAAGGTTTGCTTATATTTCACCCTTGTGGTGAGACCCTTCCCCATACCCTCGCTGCGTGGGGATGCTTTGGGCACCGAGCTGCCCTTATCTATAAATGTTACATTGATCTCCAGTTTTATCCTTACCCTTCTACATTAAATTTGCCGACATGTCTTATTTGTGCATCTTCTATCCATCATTTCAGCAAGCTATAGCTTCACAAAAGAAGTATATCAAGAATGCAAAAGATATTTTTACAAAAATACAACTAGAGAAATTGAATTTGATCTAAAGAAAAATAGTGTTATTGAGTGGTCTTGCATCGGATGTGAACATCTTGGTAATTCTTACACAATGTCTTGTTGTCATAAATATCTTGCACTCATCACATACTTTTGTATGAGTTTGAACATAATATTTTCTACCATCCCATGCAAAACTGGGATTTCACCTATGACCTCTATTGACAATGGTGAGGAGATAAACATTTAGGTTGGAATAGTTCAGAATCCAATCTTTAAATCAGCCTACAATGAATTAGAGAATACTTTGTTATCGCTCTGAAATTGCATTGTTGTATATGACCATATATATTATCTTGTACTATTTCTAGATGAATCTAACATGCAAAAGTGATGTCATTAGATGATAAGAAGAGACCTCTTGGGGAGTTGACGGCGCGCCACAACCGACGCGCGTATATTCCCGCAGGAGGCGGTGATCCGCTGCCCGGACGGGCGATCGGACCCCGTGGTCGCGTCCGGATTTTCGTTCCTAGTCATTTAAATGTTTCATGTTTTTCATTCAGAGTTGTATTTAACCCCCAATCGGCCCAAACAATCCTAGCCATCCGATCGGGGTGGTTTTATGTGAGTTTCATTGGCACCGGTTCATGCAGGCGGCAATTTTTCTTTTCGGGTTTTAAAACCCGACGTTTTGGGAGGAAGGGGCATCGTGGATTTGGATTTCTTCCAAGCCGTCGGTCAAGAGGTGTGATTCCTCCTTCCGCCGCTGCTCAAGGTGCGACGCCGGCAGCCCTCCTCCGCCTCTGTTCGCTGGTGTGACGCCGGCAAGCCTCCCGCTGCCTCTCCCGTAAGCCCTACTTCCCGTCGCTCTCACCTCCTCCATCTGACGCCAGCCCCGCTGCTTCCCGTCCAGTACCCTGCATCCACGTCGTTGCCGTCTCCCTCTTCCGCCTCACTCCACCCCGTCCGGCCAACAACCTCCAAAGACGGCTGCCTCCCATTCCTCCTATTAGCCCTCTGATCCTCTTATATCCAACCACCGCCGGCTTCCACCCCTCCACCTCGGCCTTCCCCCTCACCCGAACCCCCCCCCCCCCACCCACCCCCCTCCTGTAAGCCCTTCACTCCCCTTTCGTGAGCCTCCCTCTCGCGTTAGCCGCCACATTTACCTCAACCCCGACTCTACCTCCTCACTTCAAGTGCAGCCCACCCTTCCCCTCTTCCATTAGCCGCAACAAACCCTTCCTCTTCCGCCCGTCGTGGATCCACTTGAAATCAGCCCGCCCCGACGTCGCCGTGCCCGTGGATGCCTTGAATGCCCTCTCACCTTCCCCCACCGCCGCCTGCACGCGTAAATTGTGGTAAAAGTCATTTCCTTTTAGTTGTCTACCTTGGCACTTGTATTGTGATGGTTCTATGTTTTATTACTACTAGTATTGTTCGCCATATGATTTGCAGGGCGTATTATGTGGTTGCTTAAAATAATTGCGCCTCGGTCATTGTAAAATTAATAGTTGTTTTCTTTTACTCGAATATTTGTGAACGCACGTGCCCTATTAATTACTATAATAATTAATCATTACTTGTTGGCAATTTTGACGGACCACTTGTGCACTTGCATCACACGTCATTGCATATAGGAGTGCATTTAGTGAATCCACCCCGTTTTTGCCCCGCCACTGCATCAAATTGGTATCAGAGGGCTAGGTTAGGGTCATTGCATGTTACGTAGTGGTAGGGAATTATTGTCAGTCCATGTCAAGTCAAACTCATCCCGACAATAGGACCGCTAGCTCTCAGACGGACATGACGCCCGCGGAATTCCAAAAACTTGTCCTTGATCGATTGGATCAAATGGGCGTCCAATTCGACACACTTAGAGGTGATATCGCGAGGGTTAGTACGAGAGTAGACCAGTTAGAAACACCGAGAGATCGAACGAACCCTTTACCTCATGAGGAACCTCTCGAGGACCTTCCAGATGCCACACCCCCTCCCCCGAGACGTGGTAGAGACGGCCCTCGCCGAGAGTTCCCGCCTGCACCAAGAGCAAATTATCGTCGTGGTTTCGAGTTTCGACGAACTCGGCCTTTGGATGAGCCACGTCATCCACCACCTCGTCGAAGGGATAAACACCGATATGACTATGACGATGATGATGAATACGGTGACTTCCGTGAGCCCCGTCGAGGCATGACTCCAGAGGAGGATGACATTACCCGACGGGTCCGTATTGATGCTCCTACCTTCGATGGTCACTTGGACCCGAAGGCATTCAGTAATTGGCTCATAGACATGGACCACTACTTTGATTGGTTCGAGATGAACGACGAGAGGCGAGTACGGTTCGCGAAGATGAAACTAATTGGTCAAGCGAAGATTTATTGGTCAAGTCTGAAGAGGTCCTTGGAGCGTGATGGCTATTACCCCATTACCCAATGGGATGAAATGAAGCAGCGCCTACAGGATAAGTACCTTCCTGCTTCTTATCGAGATCAACTGTTAGATCAGTTGTACGCGCTACGTCAGGGTACTCTTTCTGTTGCTGATTACATGTCTCGATTTGACGAACTGGTAGTTCGCAGCGACATTATGGAAGAGCTCATTGCTACTGCCTCGCGTTTTCGTGTGGGTCTTAGATCAAACATCCGAAGGGAACTAATTCCCCATAGGATGGAGTCGGTTGAGCAGGTTTTTCAGCTTGCCCTCGAATATGAGCAATATTTGCGCTCAGCCGGCCCGAGACATACCTCCACAAGACCCGATGCTTCCACACTTCGGAAGTCCGTCCCTGCCACGACTCCTGCCACCCCTCGCCCACCCACGGATACGATAGGGAAAGCTGTTGTTCCAGGAGGCCCCAAACCTGGGGGCGTCCAATGCTATCGTTGTTCCGGCAGAGGGCATTTCGCTGCCCAATGCCCTACCAGGAACTTGCTGATTGAGGATTCTGGCGAGCCCAGCGGCGAGGCTGAGGGCGACGCCACTGAGGAGGTTACGGCTGTTGTTGAGGATGGTTGGGAGAGCGATGCTGAGAGATCGCTAGAGGTAGGAGTCCTCCGTCGCATCCTCCACACCCCGCGTGCTGAAGAGGATTGGCGACGCACCACTATCTTTTTCACTTACTTCCAGAGCGCAGGACCCTGCAAGCTCGCTATCGATAGTGGAAGCTGCGTAAATATTATTGCTAAGAAAGGGTTGGAGAGGATGCAGCTTACTGCTGAGCCCCATCCGCATCCATATCGTGTCCTTTGGGTAGACAAGTCAACCATACAAGTTACACAGCGGTGTCTAGTGCCGATCCGATTAGCGTCTACTGAGGACCGGGTTTGGTGCGACGTGATCCCTTTGGATGTCGCTCATGTTCTTCTAGGGAGACCCTGGTTTTACGATCGTGACGCTACGTGTTATGGTCGTTCCAACACGTGCGTATTTTTTGACAAGGGTCGAAAGATTACTCTCACCTCGACTCAACCCAGGGATCCTCCCAAGGGCAAGGTTGACTCGTCAGTTAGTGCGGGATCGTCGAGACCCCTGCATATCTTGAGAAGGGGTGATTTCTTGAGTGAGTGCCTAGAGACTGGGATCATGTTTATTGTGGCAGCCACGTTGGCGACCGAGACGCCTAGCGAGGCTGAGATTACTGACCCGGATGTTCTTCAGTTGATGGATGACTTTACGGACATTATGCTCGAGGATCTCCCCGATGAGCTTCCCCCACTGAGGGACATCCAACATGCGATCGACCTGATCCCAGGGGCATCTTTTCCCAATCTTCCGCACTATCGTTTAAACCCAACTGAGCATGCCGAGCTAAAGCGGCAAGTTGATGAACTTTTGCGAAAAGGGTTTATACGAGAGTCTCAGCCCGTGCGCCGTGCCAGCCCTTCTGACTCCGAAAAAGGGCGGTAGTTGGCGCATGTGCATTGATAGCCGTGCCATAAATAAGATCACTGTGAAGTATCGTTTTCCGATTCCCCGCCTCGATGACCTCCTGGATTCGATGACTGGTGCCCAGATCTTTTCGAAGATCGACCTTCGCAGCGGGTACCACCAGATCAGAGTTAGAGAGGGGGATGAGTGGAAGATGGACTTCAAGACGAAGGACGGCTTGTACGAGTGGATGGTGATGTCGTTCGGTTTATCGAACGCACCCAGCACATTCATGAGGGTGATGACTCAGGCTTTGCGATCCTATATGGGCAAATTCCTGGTTGTATATTTCATTGATATTTTGATATACAGCCAGAGTCACACAAAGCATTTACGTCACATTCGTCTGGTGTTCGACCTCCTCTGAAAGGAGCATCAATATATCAACTTGAAGAAGTGCTCATTCCTATCCACGTCCGTTCATTTCCTAGGCTATGTGGTATCGGCATTTGGTATTTTTGTCGACCCTGACAAGGTCAGGGCGATTTGAGAGTGGCCTATCCCCTCGAACATTCATGAGCCTCGTAGCTTTCATGAACTTTCCACCTTTATAGGAGGTTTGTCCGAGCCTTCAGTTCGGTCATGGCCCCCATTACCAGCTGTCTTCGTAAGGGAAAATTTGTTTGGACGAAGGCTGCCACTCGAGCCTTCGAGGAGATCAAGGAGAGACTGTCTACTGCTCCCGTGTTACGTTTACCTGATTTCTCCAAACCCTTTGAGGTAGCTTGTGATGCGTCAGGAGTTGGTATCGGCGCAGTCCTTAGTCAGGAAGGACACCCGGTGGCCTACTTTAGCGAGAAGTTGAATGAGGCCCGTCAAAGATATTCTAACTATGATCGGGAGTTCTATGTCATTGTGCAGGCACTGCGATACTGGCGACACTATCTCCTGCACAAGGAGTTCATTCTATACTCAGACCATCAGGCCCTGAGATATCTCGACTCCCAGAAGAAATTGGGTCACTGTCACGCCAAATGGGTGGAGTATATGCAGGAGTTTCACTATGTTCTGAAGCACCGAGCAGGTGTTGAGAACAAACCAGCAGACGCCTTGAGTCGCCGAGTTAGCATCCTCCACACCATGCGAACCCGAGTTGTGGGATTCGAACAGTTAGTCTACGCCTATCCTGAGTGCCCATATTTTGGGGATGTCTACACGGCGTTATCGAGGGACCCTCCCGATCTTCGAGAGGGCTACTCGATTTCTGACGGGTATATATTTATGGGCTCTCGCCTTTGTATTCCACAGTCATCCCTCCGAAATTTCCTTATCTGGGAGTTACACGCAGGCGGAGCTGCGGGGCACTTTGGAAGAGACAAGACGATTGCGTTGGTTGAAGACCGTTTCTTTTGGCCCGGCCTGAAGAGAGATGTTTCCAGAGTAGTGAGGCATTGTAGAGTTTGTCATATGGCAAAGGGGACCCGTCAGCCCACAGGGCTTTACACTCCACTTCCTGTACCCGAGAGACCCTGGTCGGATATTAGTATGAATTTTGTTCTCGGGCTCACTCGCACCCCTGAGGAAGCTCGATTCTATATTTGTTGTAGTGGATCGTTTCTCATAGATGGCGCATTTCATTCCCTGCCAAAAGACCGCGGACGCCTCCCACGTGGCAGCATTATTCTTTAGGGAGGACTTTAAGTACCATGGCCTCCCCGCTTCCATAGTTTCTGATCGTGACGTGCGATTCATGAGCTATTTTTGGAAGACTTTGTGGAAAAAGACAGGCACAACCCTGAAGTTTTCTTCCGCCTACCACCCGCAGACGGACTGACAAACTGAAGTGGTTAACCGTAGTCTTGGCACCCTCCTTCGTTGCCTAGTTGTCAATAGTCCGGCAACCTGGGATTTTGTCCTTCCGATAGCCGAATTTGCATACAACAGCTCGGTCAACAGGACTACGGGCTTGAGTCCATTTCATATCATATTAGGATACGAGCCTAGGAAACCAGTTGATTTGATTGATATTCCCTTGAAAAACAGGCCTAGTGAGTCAGCCGAGTCTTTCATTCAGCATATACATACACTGCACGAGTTGGTCCGTAAGAAGATTGCAGTTAGTAATGATTATTATAAAAATCAAGCAGACCAGCACAGGCGAGAACAAATCTTTGAGGCAGGAGAACAGGTATTAATTCACATTCGATCTGAGAGGGTCCCGCAGGGATCAGCAAAAAAAAGTAAGCGCACGCAGAATGGGCCCTTATACAGTCGTGCGACGAATTGATACAAACGCATATAAAATAGACATCCCGCATGGTATGGGCATTAGCCGAGTATTTAACGTAGAGGATTTGACTCCTTACTACAAGGAGCATGTGTACGTGGATCCCCTCATCACACCTCTACCCGAGCCTACAACTCTCTCAGCCCCATCACCTGAGCCTTCTCCTCCTATTACCCCCATCAGTCCCTCTTTGTTGCCACCAGCGGCGGCGCATCATGCAGATCGAGTTACACCACCGACGGTTCCACCGACATCACTGTCAGACGGAGACACATCATTGTCAGACGGAGATACTTTGGTACCACCTGCTTCTACAGACGACGTGCTTCAGATCGTCGGTCACGACTTCTACGCCGCGGACGGGCGAGATACCCTGTGTTATCTTGTCCGTTGGAGCGAACGACCCCCGCACGATGCTACGTGTATTTCCTCGCAGGAGCTACAAAGACTCGCCCCACGGCTGCTCAGCGAGTACACTCACCTACACTCATCGGAGTTGAGTGCCTTTAAGCCGGGAGGAGTTGACGACGCGCAACAACCGACGCGTGTATATTCCCCCAGGAGGCGGTGATCCGCTGCCCGGACGGGCGATCGGACCCCGTGGTCACGTCCGGATTTTCGTTCCTAGTCATTTTCATGTTTCATGTTTTTTATTCAGAGTTTGTATTTAACCCCCGATTGGCCCAAACAATCCCAGCCATCCGATCGGGGTGGTTTTATGTGAGTTTCATTGGCATCGGTTCATGCAGGCGGCAGTTTTTCTTTTAGTGTTTTAAAACCCGACGGTTTGGAGGAATGGGCATCGTGGATTTGGATTTCTTCCAAGCCGTCAGTCAAGAGGTGCGATTCCTCCTTCCGCCGCTGCTCCAGGTGTGACGCCGGCAGCCCTCCTCCGCCACTGTTCGTTGGTGTGACGCCGGCAAGCCTCCCGCTGCCTCTCTCGTAAGCCCTACTTCCCGTCGCTCTCACCTCCTCCATCTGACGCCAGCCCCGCTGCTTCCAGTCCAGTACCCTGCATCCACGCCGCCGCTGTCTCCCTCTTCAGCCTCACTCCACCCCGTCCGGCCAACAACCTCCCAAGACCGTTGCCTACCATTCCTCCTATTAGCCCTCCGATCCTCTTATATCCAACCACCGTCGGCTTCCACCCCTCCACCTCCGCCTTCCCCCTCACCCGAACCCCCCCCCCTCCTGTAAGCCCTTCACTCCCCCTTCCGTGAGCCTCCCTCTCCCGTTAGCCGCCACATTTACCTCAACCCCGACTCTACCTCCTCACTTCAAGTGCAGCCCACCCTTCCCCTCTTCCATTAGCCGCAACAAACCCTTCCTCTTCCGCCCGTCGTGGATCCACTTCAAATCAGCCCGCCCCGACGTCGTCGTGCCCGTGGATGCCTTGGATGCCCTCTCACCTTCCCCCACCGCCGCCTGCACGCGTAAATTGTGGTAAAAGTCATTTCCTTTTAGTTGTTTACCTTGACACTTGTATTGTGATGGTTGTATGTTTTATTGCTACTAGTATTGTTCGTCATATGATTTGCAGAGCGTATTCTGTGGTTGCTTAAAATAATTGCGCCTCGATCATTGTAAAATTAAAAGTTGTTTTCTTTTACTCGAATATTTGTGAACGCACGTGCCCTGTTAATTACTATAATAATTAATCATTACTTGTTGGCAATTTTGACGGATCACTTGTGCACTTGCATCACACGTCATTGCATATAGGAGTGCATTTAGCGAATCCACCCCGTGTTTGCCCCGCCACTGCATCAGGAGGGAATTAAACTTTTTGCCCGCATTGGTGTTCTTACAAGAACTGGCATGTTCTCCATTGCATCAACAACGACAACATCTGCGGTAAGAAAAGTTTTTGCAACAGAAGCAGCATGCTCCAAACAGCATCTGACCACCTGCTTCCAATGAGTAAAGTCAGTTTCACAATTGAACGCACGCCTAAGAGACAGTGTAGCAATAAAACATGGTAAATTTATCTCAGAATTTTGAAGTGAGTGGAAGCTTTAATTTTTTGTTACATTAATTTGTACTGAAAGACAAGTAACACAAAGCTAGTATATAAAATACAAGGGACAGATTCACAAAATGACAACTATAATTATCAAGTTTTTAACATATCTGAAGGGTAAAGCTACACATAATATGGCATGAAAGTTCCCACCTATTATAATTTATGCAAGAAAAAATTTGCCTTCGGATTTTGTTTAAGATATTAAAAAAATTTATACCTGAATTAAAATAGTATAATACAGCAGATGGAATCATACCGCAAGTCCCGTGAGGGTCTTCTCGCATCGACCTCGGACCCAGTGACAATCAGGACCGCTCATCACGAGCGAATCGATGATCAAAACATTTTATGCTCTTTCTATTTTTTTCATTTTCATTTTATATGTTTTGGGGGTTACAACGAATAGAGAATTATGATCATTCATTGTTCTTCTTTAGTCTATATGTGATACACCGACGAGTATAAAAGGTAAATTGTAAATTCAAACCTTTTGTACTCACACCGAATGTTCTTACCTTGTGCCTCTGATGAGAAATGAAAATGTTTAATTATGGTGGTGCCGTAAAAGGGACGTTACACTATAAATAGGGGTACAGGGCTCCATGAATGTCCGGCCATTGAAAGTTAGAGCAAAGAAGTCTCATTTTGATCTCCCAGTGCTGAAGCCGGAACTTCAAGTGTGAAGCGTGTACACTACTCCCTTCTCCCTTTCCTTTCACCAACCGGCCACTCTTGCTTTCCCCCATTTATCTCAGCCGACCACCCTCACATCTCCCACGCCCTCACCCCTTCACTAGCTAGCCTTTTCCCCACTCCTCCCACCTCCAACAGCTGGCCTCTCTCCCTTTCCCATCACTACCATCCATCCCCTTCACCTTTTCCCACCCACCACCGATAGCCCGCCAGCTCCACCCATCCCCACAACGACCAGCCCTTTTCCACTCAAACTCCTGCACACACCCCTCCAAACCGACCACAAACACCTCCTCAGTTCCATCCACTTTCAGTTTTCCGACAATCGTTGGAAACCTCCTCCAACCACCTCTGTCAAGCCTCCACCAGCATCCCTCAAAACCCCTTCAATTTCAGTTTTCCAGCGATCGCCGGAAACCTCCTAAGGACTCCGCCGTCAAGTCTCCACTGCCACCCCTCAAAGCCCCTTTTAATTTCAATTTTCCAACGATCGCTAAAAAACCACGTCCGGCCAACCCCCACCCTCCCACCACCATTCTAATTACCATATCACCTCCTCACTAATCCCACTTTCCTATTATCTCCAATCCCTTAAATTTAGGACCACTACTCCTAAATTTACTCCACCCCTCCCATTTCCCCACTAAGTCCTTAACCCATCTCACGTGGATCCACTTCCCACCTTCCAACCGAGCCCCTCGTTTCTCCCATTCAGCAGGTGCTCCTTTCTAATCACCAGTTCACATCCAGCGGCCCAGTTCCTGTCCAGGAAGGTCGGCATTGCCTCCTGCTGCTGGAATTAAACTCCAGACAGCAGTTATTCTCCCCCACAGCCCTCCCTGATACCCGACTAATAAGTCCTCACAACCTTCCCGCTCACTCTTCCCTGTTTCTAATCTCTGCTTGGACCACAAAACTCCTAGCCGGAACTCCGCCCAAATGCTACCAGGAGTTATAGCTGCCTACCAGCTACCCTCCCAGCACAGCTGACAGCGATTCTGTGCAATCCAGAGCTCCACTTGTCTACTGCCGTCCTCCAACCTCTTCCCCCACAGCCCCCACTTCTTCCACCAGCTGCAGTAAGTAAACTCCAGTCCCCCTGAAAGTACATTTCCAGCAGTTGTTAGTGCTGTCCAGCAGCCCCTAGCACCATTGAGAACCCGGAATTCAGTGTTTACTACAATTCTGACCCCAGGAAAGTCCAGCCAGGCTCCTACTTTATAGTTGTGTGAATTCTAAATTGGTTTTTAATTATTCTTTGTAAAATTGGTGATTATTTTCTTGCTTGCATCATATATGTTTGTAAACATTGTTTCCACACCGTTTGTAGCTAGTGTTGATATTCATTTACTTGCTTATTTATGATTCGAGCACTCTCATTGTCATACTACATCATGTGCTCTCTAATAGTCTAATCTATGAAGTTTTCTTCTTTTGTGAAATTTGTTGCATTTGTTTTATAAATCTTAATAATGGTAAGTAAAAACTTCACATTTGTGTCTATGTCTAGAAACCACGATGATCATAAAGTGACATGTCCCTCATCTACCCCCGACGTTGACTTAGTTCTCCGATCATAGACTCTCCATTGCGTGCATGTTCATCTGAGCTTTCCCATATTGTCGTGGTGAGTTATACCACGAGTGAGGATCGAGAGCATAGTACTGAATTTGTAGTGGATGTCTCTCTTGTTCTCGAGGATACTACTCTTATCGGTGTCAGTCATCTGAAAGATCGGCCTCTTACGATTGAATTCTGTGATGAACCCTCTGTTCAGCGCCCGGGTAAGCCATCTGATAGTTCCTTCTTTCTAAGAAACATTGACCCTAATGTGAATGTCTTCAATGTGAGTAATCGTGTCTCAGTTAGTCATATGAGTGTTCCGCATACACTCGACGATTATTTCTACACCCCGCCCAAGGAACCACCAGATAAACCACCAAATTTTTGGGAACTTCCAAAGCCACAGAGAGTCCGCTAGTAAGTTTGATGGGTTCGACATTCTTCATTTGCATCAATTGCATGGTTTGCATGTCATATTTTAATGTAAAGTTATATTAAATAATGAACATTTTAAAATTTATGTGGAAAATCACAAAAAAGAGCGCATGTTCAAGGAAGGAGATTGGCGATGATTAACAGGCTAATTGGGAGATCTCCTTTAGGGACAACAATGAATCTAGGTGTTAGGCAAATGAGTCAGTACACTATCTTGAGAGAGGTTGAGTAAAATCTTTATGAGCAAGATATCTTTAGGAATATGGGTAATCATTATGTGCATGATGTTGGGAATCTGATTCGACATGAGAAACCATCTCGGTATTAGGACCTTCAATCCAACACTCCACTATACCATATCCACACCTTACCTCTGCCCTATCCTTCATTTCTGTGATGACGTACATCATTTATAGGTCCCTCAACAGCTTCAGAGGACGACAACCATTGAGGACATTACCCATACCAGGAGATACAAGATTGAGGTGTCAGAGTTGATACAATTGCTTTCATTCTTACTCAGCCTACACCAGGAGCATGATATTCTCCATTCATTGGAGTGAATGTTTTTGAGCCGGGGAGATTGATGGAGATCAATCGCGCGTCGTTTGTGCACCCCTTCATTATGGGAATTGTTATTCACACCCCACAATTGGATATTCATGCCCAGAATAATACATATTTTAGCATTTTTTCCATAAACCTACCTGATATTTGTACCCAACACAAACTTCGTTTATGTTTCTCTCAATCTCTAAACTCCTGTAGCTGAACCTTTGCCTCTCCGCTCGCAGTCTCTCGCCGGCGGTCCGATAATATCTCGCCGCTAGTGGCGCCCTCTATTCCGTCGGGCCTTCCGCCCATCCCCTCGTCGTCGGTCAACCTATAAATAGTTCGTTTTAGGTCGTATGTGTATGTTCTAGCATAACAACAGAGTAGGCTAAGTGCAATAACCCGCTCCCAAGTCCACGAGTTAGAAGCCGAAGACACATGATACCGATTGGCGCGGCGGCGGCGATGGCGGTTGACGCGGCGATGACGGTTTTGGTGCGGCGTCGGCGATGACAGTTGGCACGACGGCGGCGATGGCGGTTGGCGAGACGGCGGCGATGATGGCGGTTGACGCGGTGACGGTGATGGGGGTTGACGCAGCGGCGGTAATGGCGGTTGGCACGGCGGCGGCGATGGCGGTTGGCACGGCGGCACCGATGGCGGTTGGCACGGCGATGGTTTCGGTGCAGCGTCGGCGATGGCGGTTTGCGGAGACGACGATGGCGGTTTGCAGAGACGGCGATGGCGGTTTGCAGAGACGGCGATGACGGTTTGCGGAGACGGTGATGGCGGTTTGCGGCGACGGTGATGGTGGTTGGCGCGGCGGCGGCGATGATGGCTGTTGGCGCGGAGGCGACGAAGGCGGTTTGTGGCGACGGCGATTTTGGTTACGTCGGGGAGGTTCGGATATCCGCACCTCATGCATGGTGTGCGGGCGCGGCTAACGTCTCTCAGGAGACCCCATCGATTTTCTTAATATTATTATGTATGGGTACAAATATCCATTTTGGGTATAAATATCAATGAGTTACAAATATCCATTTAGGTGTGCGGGCGCGTCCGTTATCTTGACATTTTTTGGATTGTACGACGGGTGATCGGAGTCCGTGAGTGCGTTCGGATCCGTTTTTCTATTTTTATGTATTTTCTTTTTATTTTTCTCATGAGCTAGCTTTGAGTTATCAAACCAATCAATCTCGACCGTCCCCCAAAACCCATCCTATCAATACATCCTTCATACCCACGTCGAGGGCATCGAAGATTGGGAGGAAGCAACCACTCCTTCATTCGGTCAAGATAGCGGACGCACGGTGCGACTTTTGTGCGTCCTCGTCCTCCCGCGGTGCCGACGCCACAGGACACCGCCTCCGACCACCTCCAGCCGCATATACCAACCCCTCCACCTCTTTCCACTCCAAAACACCGCCCCAACACCTCCCAGCAATAGTCTCGACCTTCCTCGCCACAAAATTCAGCATTCCAGCCCCTTCCCACTCCAAAATTCTACCACCCATTCCCTCCCCACTGTCAAACCCCGTTGTTATAACGCGCTAAATGTATTATTCACAGCTAAAAATAACTTGCACCCCTGTAAACATCAATTTATGTATTCTTATTCCTTTTTTTTTTATTATATTTACTCCCCTAATAGATGCATTTCTACCATTTGTTGTACATATTCGAAGAAACAAAGTCAATATTCAATTATCATGTCTTTGGCAGATGCCACTTCAATATTCCTCTAATATAATAATTTTTTAATTTATTCTCACTTCATATACATCCAATTTAAAAGAAGAGACAAAATGAAAAATAAACTTCAATTATGAAAATATTTTTCGCTATATTTCTTCCATTTCAATGTACAACTACACCCTATATATAGGGAGACACACTACCAACAAACTCCCAATACACAATGTGGGATTAATAAAGAAGAAGACAATATAGGTTTTAACTTGGGCCAAATAAAATGAACAAGAATAGTGGTTATTTTGCGGGCTTTGATTTTTCATTCTTCAACGCTCCACCGTAAGTTGGAGCATACAATTCGTAGGCACCAAGTATGGAAAGGAATTTGCAATATAGTGGATGATGTAAGATTGTAAGGCCTTTTGTTATGAGGCGTGACGACGTCTGTTATCTTAATTTTATGTCGTTTATGTTGTGTTAATTTTTAGTAGTATTTTTACCCATTTGTAGTAAGCCCAAATGGGGGGTACGTTGGAACCTACTTAAGTGGCTAGTTGTGTTAATTTTGGGGGAAGAAAAATTAGAACAAGAATATCTCTCTCTCTTATTTCCCTCTTCCTCTTCCTCTCTCTCTCTCTCTAACCCACGGTTCTTATCCCATGCTTGCCCTAGCCGACACCCACACTGCTCCTCCAGCCGCGTACTTCGCTCGATCGACGCCGCGCATCCAGCTCCCCCACCATCACTCCACCGTCGGTAACACGCTCCAAGGGCAAGGGCCATAACAACTTGGTATCAGAGGCACTCTCCTCCGCTCGGTCGCACCCGCCATCGCGCGACTCGGTCGTTTCGCCGATTCTGCCGATTGCACGTTCCGCCGCTTACGCCGGTTTCTCCTCCTGCACACGGGATCACTCCTCCAGTCCATCGGCAAGCTAGGGCAAGCCCAACCCGCTCGCCGGCCAGTCGCTTAGCGTCAGCGACCTCGATCCGGCCGATTTGGCGGTTTCCGCCCGGTCTTCCAGCCCCGTCCCTACCGCTCCGTGTCTCTTTTCTTCCGCCAGCCTCCTTCCAACACCACCCGCCAACCGTACTGCCCTATCTCCAATGGCAGATGCTCCTCCCTCCCTCGCCGAGCTCATGGCTTTTTTCCACTCTATGTTTGCGACTCAGAACGCCAAGATGGACGCCCTCAACACCCGTTTGGATTCCATACAAGGCATGTCGTCTCCTCCGCCTCTGACTACGGCCGGCCACCCTTCGGCAAGCCGGGTGGACTCCGCCGCTCCTCCGGGCGTGGACTATCCCTCCTACGCATGTACTATTCGGATGGATTTTCCCATCTAAGAGGGCCGCGAAGACCCCCTTCCGTGGCTTACACGTTGCGATATTTTTTTTGCAAACCACCGCACACCGGATGAAGAACGCGTCGGCATCGCTTCCTTCCATTTACTCGGCCCCGCACAACTATGGTGTTGGGGCTGCGGTCCGGAATCGCCCCCGCGCTGCGGTGCTATGCGGTAATGGCTTAACTGGCTGCCCCGTGGATCCGCCCGAGGACCTTTGATATAAAGATTAGTTGCGCCGTCCTCCATCAGTCCGGGCTTTTGGTCGAGTTGGTTGCGCTAAGTCCTCTCAAGTGGTATTAGAGGGAGGTTGTGGGTTCGAAACCCCGGGGTCGTTTCCGGGGGGGGATTGTTGGGGCTGCGGTCCGGAATCGCCCCCGCTCTGCGGTGCTATGCGGTAATGGCTTAACTGGCTGTCCCGTGGATCCGCCCGAGGACATTTGATATAAAGATTAGTTGTGCCGTCCTCCATCAGTCCGGGCTTTTGGTCGAGTTGGTTGCGTTAAGTCCTCTCATATGGTTCACCCAACTTCTGCGGGAACAACCCAACATTTCCTGGGCAGATTTTGGCACGGCTTGTACCCTTCGGTTCGGCCCGGCTCTACAGGGCAACCCACTCGGCGATCTGGCGAACCTCAAACAAGATGGCTCTATTGACACCTACCTGGAACAATTCCAAATCCTACTGTCTAGGGCAACATCCGTCTTACCGGAGCAGCAGGTTCCCCACTTCACCGCCGGCCTCCACGAGCGATTACATTGTGATATGGAGTTCCTTTTGCCTCGGGATATCAACACAGCTATGAGCCTTGCCAGGGCTTGTGAACGGCGATTGCTACTAGATCGTCCGCCTTTGGGACGTTGGGACTATCAGGGTTCTTTTTCTCACGCCGGCTTGCCGGACAGGGCTCCGTCCCGGGATGATACACCGCGGCCTACGGTTCGCCGCCGTCTGTCCCACACCGAGATGGCCGAGCGCCGCGTGAAAGGCTTGTGCTACAATTGTGATGATCATTTCACGCCGGAACATCGATGCAAACGCTTATTTTGGCTCGAAGTGGATGATCCTCCCGATGATGACGCGACAGGGGGAGAGGCCACTGCTTTTCCCTTCGATCCAGCTTGAGGACAAGCTGTCTTCGGACGGGGGCGGCGATGTTATGAGGCATGACGACGCCAGTTATCTTAATTTTATGCCGTTTATGTTGTGTTAATTTTTAGTAGTATTTTTACCCATTTATAGTAAGCCCAAATGGGGGGCACGTTGGAGCCTACTTAAGTGGCTAGTTGTGTTAATTTTGGGGGAAGAAAAATTAGAACAAGAATCTCTCTCTCTCTCTTATTTCCCTCTTCCTCTCCCTCTCTCTCCAACCCACGGTTCTTATCCCGTTCTTGTCCTAGCCGACACCCGCACTGCTCCTCCAGCCGCGTACTTCGCTCGATTGACGCCGCGCATCCAGCTCCGCCGCCATCGCTCCACCGCCGGTAACACGCTCCAAGGGCAAGGGCCATAACACCTTTGTCATGATGTCTGACATTTGTTTAGTAGTAGGAACACGTCGTAAAATCAATTTTCGAATTTGAACCTTTTCTCAGACAAAATGACAATCAACTTAGATATGTTTCGTACGCGCATGAAATACAGAATTCTCGACGATGTGGATGGTGGCTTAATTATCATAAAAAGGATTGTTGGAGAAAGAAGTTCGACGCCAAAATCAGAGAGAAGATTCTCTAGTCATGTAAGTTCAGAAACAACAGAAGCCATTGAGAGATACTTAGTCTCAACAGAAGAGTGTGCAACAACAGTTAGCTTTTTTCTTCACCAGGTGAACAGGTGCCCACCAAAATATGTGAAGAATCCACTCATAGAGTGATGATCATCGAGAAAGCCGACATAATAAGTGTCAAAGTAGGCAATGAAAGACAGAAGAAGGCAGTTGATACAAAAGGCCTTGTCCAGGAGCATTCTTCAGATACCTGAGAATACGTTCAACGGCCTGTAGATGAGAGTTCTGAGGGGCATGCATAAAATGCTAACAACTCCGACAACAAATGATATATTTGGTCTTGTAATAGTGAGATAAATAAATCTATCAACCAAACAACGATAGTACTCTGAATTAGAAAAAAACAAATCATTGTCGGAGGAATGAGCACATAATTTGTGATTGGCATCCATAACTGTGCCAACAGCTTACATCCTAAATAGCATGCATCGCGAAGAAAGTTGAGATAGTATTTTCATAGGGACAAGACGGGACCATCAAGACAACAAGCAACCTCAATACCCAAGAAGTATCAGAGAGGACCCAAATCCTTAGTCTGAAACTGTGAGGTCAAATGTTGTTTGACCAAAGTGATGTCGGGGAGTTCATCTCATGTTAGAAGAATGTCATCAACATAGATCATGAGAACCACGGTGCCTATTGGACGGCGATGAATAAACAAGGAGAAGTCAGCAGATCTCCGAGTAAAGCCAATATCACAAACAACTCGACTGAATTTGTCAAACCATGCCCGTGGGGTTGCTTGAGGTCATACATAAATTTCTTGAGGTGACAAACCAGAGAATCCTCCGTGGTTTCATAACCAGAAGGTTGTTGCATGTACACAGTTTCCATAAGATCGCCAATGATAAAGACATTCTTAATGTCGAGTTGGTGTAATATCCAATGTCGATGAACCGCTAGAGAGATAACTACGCGGACAGTACTGAGCTTGGCAACATGAGAAAACATCTCTTTATAATCAAGATTGTGGTGTTGAGTGAATCTAATAACAAGACGAGCATTGAGGCACTCAGCTGCCCTAACAGAGCGATGCTTGACGGTAAACACTCATTTACAGCCAACCGAAGAATGACCCGGAGGAAGGGTAATAAGGTCTCATGTGTGATTGGCCCATAGAACTATCATTTTCTCATCCATTATCGCTCTCCACCCCGGATGCTGAAGAGCCTCGTGCACAGAAAACGGAATGGAAATAGAGGAAAAAGACGTTGCAAAACTGCGAAGGGGAGAAGAGAGACGGTGCAAGGATACATAATTAGAGAGAGGGTGAGCGGTAGAAGCAACCGTATCTTGAGAGGAAGCCGTAGGTGGATCATCGGTCCGAGGAGCAGCATCAGTGAACGACAACTGTCGTGGGGCATCAGACTGAAGACGACGACGAGTGTACACTTGTAGAGGAGAGGGGAGCACGTGAGGAGGTGTAGATAGTAAAGGAGGAAGGGGTGGCACGGGATTAGGGATAGGAATCGAGGGAGGAGAAGTGTGAGTGGGAACTGTTGGGTATGGGAGAGCAGCTGGAGATATAGCCTCAGGAGGAGCTGAGTAGAACGGTTGATCCTCAAAAAAGGTAACATCCGCATAAGTGATTGTTTTCCCAGTAGTAGGAGAATGACAAACATAACCTTTTTGTGTATGAGAGTACGCAACAAAGATGTATTTTGTAGGACGAGAAGCTAACTTATGACATGAGGTCTAAGATGATAGACAAAGCAGACACATCCAAAGACCTGGGGAGCTACGTAATCAAGGCGCGCGCCTAGGCGCGCCTGAGGCGCCAGGCGCATGGGGCGCAAGCCAGCGCGCCTTAGGTAGCTCAAGGCGGGCGATGTGCCTCAGGCGCGCTTCTGGCGCGCCTAGGCGCGCGCCTCACGCGCCTACAGGGCGCAGTTCAGGCGCGCCTGATTGCCTGAACCGGTTTTAACCTAAAAACCGGTTCAGGAAATCAGGCGCTGCCTTATATCGCGATTCACCTCGCCATTTTTCCCGCATCGCTGTTATGTTCTAGGGTTTAGGATCGAGCTGCATCGCCGACTGCTGATTCCCTCCCCGATTCCTCCACTCTTCGCCTTTCTTCTCGCCGGAGTCGCCACCGCTCATCTCGCCGGAAGCACTGATTTCTCGCCGGAGACACAGAAGAAGAATTTGTCGGTCGTCGACGCCGTTCTCCTGCACTGATTTCTCGCCGAAAACTCTGTGATGGCGAAGGCCATCATGATGGAGCACTTGGAGCACTTGGAGCACTTGAGGATGGACCATCGAGGAGTGAGGAGGTTGAAGATATACCAGCAAAAGACTTGCGACGACGTAGCGGTCATGGCTACGGGCTTCGCCCTCGCAACAAAACTCGTGTTTGAATATTTTTCTTTATGGTGTGCTAATAGCCTTTTCATGAGTGGCTATTTTAAAACAATATTTTATTTCCTGCATTTCATTTTATGTGGTGTGTATTTAGCCACTAGTTTTTTCATTTGGGATGTAAGCCTATATAAGGCTATGACTCTTTCATATTGAGGTAGAATATTATTGAATTAAAAATTGAGATTTCCTAAACCTAATCTTATTGCTCTCTCTCCCTCTCTCCCTTGCCCTCATCTTAGCCGCCGCCCCTCTCTTCCCCTCCTCTCCAAACCGACGGCCTACCCCCTTCTCCCTCCCCAAGAGATCGGCCAATCTCTTCCTCTCCTCTCATCCCCTAGCCGCCACCTTCCCTATATCTCCTACCCAAACCGACGGCTCTTTGCCTCTCCATCTCAAAACCGAGAGGTGATCCTCTCCTAAAGGAAGTTCGGCCACATCAAGATCTTGCAAGGAAGGAGGTCTTCTAGAGGATCCTCGCCGGCGTGACGTGAAAAGGATTTCAAGATTCGTCATCCATAACGCTCTTCCGTGGACATCAAAGGAGAAGCGATCATATCCGGTGGATCCACGCATCACGGATCTATCATTCCGTGAGGGGTAACGAGATTCTACACAAGAGATTTCTCTTCTTAGATAATTCTAGTGGTGGACGAATTTTGCGTTGATTTCCGAAATTGTTATTTCTTCGTAGCTAACAAATAACCGATTTGTATTTTTCGTTTGATTTTCCGACGGATTCGTAAAAGGATTTGGCACTCCTCGCTTTTCTTTTGTTGGGATAGATCCAACCACCTTTCGAATCGTTTGTTCTTGGTGGATCTATTTTGGTACAACCCCAAAAGCTCGTCCGGGATCAATATTATCCCTTTTAGCCGGAAAGAGTTCGGCCTATAGCCGACACTCGATCTAATTGCGGAACGGCGATCCGTGTTGTTAGCGCGTGCGATAAATAAAATAATTGTTGAGGCTGCGTTTACGTTAGTGTGCGGGTTAGAGGTCGTAGATCGTGTCATAAGCGTCGTCGCGATCACGCGACGTGTCTCGAAGAGACATCCCTACATCAATTTGGTATCAGAGGGAGGTTGTGCTGATTTCCCAATCGACACCATCCTCACTTTTATCATAGGGTTGTCTTTTCCTTTACGTTGTGCACTTTCGTTACGAACCGTGTCAAAATCTGAATTTTGGGCTGCATTTAGTAAAAACTCACAAATTTTATTTTTCCAGAAAATTACAAAAAAAATTCTGAATTTTCTTCTCATTTTTTTAAGAAAAAAAGTCTAAAAAAAATTTTCCTGTTGCTCAATAGATTTGCGTCAAAAAATTCAAACGCGTAATTTAAGTCAGGACAAAATTGTTGTTTGTTCCGTTCGTTCATGCGCACTAGGCTGGGCACGGAATATCTTCCCTCCACCTCACACATGGCCAACACCCAAGGCGACGAGCCTGCTCCGGCCACGATCGCCGAGCTCCGAGACGAGTTTAACGCTAGGTTTGACGCATTGACTCAGTTAGTTGAAGGGCTCGCTGTAAATCACGCGGCGCCTCGAAACAACGGCGTTGGCAGAAACCGACAGGGCCCCCAACCCCCGGCAGCCAACCAGCGAGAGGAACGACAAAATCACCCACGTGATCTAGACGATGAGTACCCACCCCGAGGTCATTATGAGTTTGATGTGACAAGGGCCGTGAAAATGAACGCACCCTCCTATGATGGGATGGGAGAGCCCCAACTTTTCCTAGACTGGGTCATGGACATCGAGTGCTATTTTGAATGGCACGACTTAACTGACGCTGAGAAAGTGAAGGTCGCACGTATGAAATTACTAGGAAGGGCCAAAACATATTGGTTAAACGAAGAGAGGCGCCTAGGAACGGTAAACGGAACACCCCCACTTGGGTGGACCGCAATGAAAGCGCTACTACACGACCAATACGTTCCCACATATCACCGAACTCAGATGTTCGACGATTTAGCCACCCTTCGGCAAGAGAATACGTCGGTAGCAGATTATATGGGACGCCTTAAGGATATGATGGTGCGTTGTGATGTTCGTGAAATGCCCGAAGTTACACTCTCACGATTTCGTAAGGGCCTCAACCCGGATATACAAGGGAAACTCTTGCGTTATGGTCACACCGACCTTAACACCACCTTCAATGCCGCCTTGGATATTGAAAAGCATAACGCCTACAAGTCCAAAGGACGTAATTTCCAGAAAGGGAAATCCATTTTAGGCCCGCACCCTTCTTCATCCTCGCGTGATAAAGGAAAGTATCGATCCACGGATTCGGAGTCCATTATTATTACTGCTAGGAATAATAGAAACCCCACCGGCGAGCGAGTGCCGATAGGACGGATTAGCAAGACTAACGCCACGTGTTATTCCTGCGGAATCCAAGGGCACTATTCTAGCGAGTGTCCCACTAAGAGCAAACCGTTAGCCCTATTAGACTCCACGACCGAGCCTGCCGACATCGACTATGGCGCAGAATCTGATCGTGAACCGAGTGACATAGAGGATGATTCGTACATGATGGTGATGAGATGCATTTTAGCTACACCGCGAGCGTTGGATGAATATAACCGGACAAATATATTTACATTAAATTTTAAGGACGGTGAAAAATGGTGTAAGTTAATTATCGACAGCGGCAGTTGTATGAACGTAGTATCGGAGAACGCCATCATTCGAATGCACTTAGTAACCGAGCCGCACCCACATCCTTATAAAATTGCGTGGGTAAACAAGACATCCATAGCGGTCTCTAAGCGATGCCTGGTTCCTTTGACGTTGAAAAACTACATTGATAAAGTTTGGTGCGACGTCATTCCTATGGACGTGTGCCATGTTTTATTAGGACGACCTTGGTTGTACGATTATGACGTGACCCACTTCGGTCGCGCAAACACCTACGAGTTCAAATTTAATGGAAAGACTATTGTTTTGAGGCCATCTGCGCCTAAGGATTCATCATCTAGTTCCAAAGACACAGTGGTGCCTGTGGAAAAGAAAACGATAAGTTTGATTAGTAAAAAGGAACTAGAACGTGAGACTTTCATGGACGGCGTTATATACGCATTAGTATGTTTACAAGCGAAGGAAGAGTCACCTATTTTTGAGAGCCTCCCATTATCGCTACGAAATCTCTTGGAAGAATATAAGGATGTTTATCCGGTGGATTTACCACCCACGTTACCACCGATACGTGACATCCAACATGAGATAGATTTTGTCCCGGGATCGTCATTGTCAAATCAGCCTCATTATAGACTCAACCCATCCTCCCATGAAGAGTTACAAAAATTAATTTCCGATCTGCTAGCGAAGGGATTTATTCGGCACAGCAAAAGTCCTTGTGCCGTCCCCGCCTTATTAGTCCCGAAGAAAGATAAGACGTGGCGATTATGTGTCGATTATCGGGCTATAAATAAAATTACGATCAAATATAGATTTCCTATACCCCGTTTGGACGATCTACTAGATATGCTATCAGGAGCCGCTATATTCTCTAAATTGGACCTTAAGAGCGGTTATCATCAAATACGAATACGGGAGGGAGACGAATGGAAGACGGCTTTCAAGTCTAAGGATGGGCTATATGAATGGCTAGTGCTTGGAGAAGGACTTACCAATGGACCCAGTACTTTTTCACGATTGATGACCCAAATTTTTAAGCCTTTTATGGGAAAATTCGTAGTGGTCTATTTTGACGACATTTTGGTTTTTAGCATCTCGCCGCGGGATCATGAGACTCATCTAAGAACAATTCTTACCACGTTGCGCAAAGAGAAATTATTTATCAACCTTAAAAAATGCGCATTCGGTGTGCCTTCTGTTGAGTTCTTAGGATATATCGTGAGTTTAGATGGCATTCATGTGGA
The DNA here is from genome assembly GCA_039513925.1 of Platanthera zijinensis. Taxonomy (NCBI): domain Eukaryota; kingdom Viridiplantae; phylum Streptophyta; class Magnoliopsida; order Asparagales; family Orchidaceae; genus Platanthera; species Platanthera zijinensis. Next base: position 166,405,851 of record CM077092.1, read on the forward strand.
TCCCAAGAAGGTCCAAGCGATTAAGGAATGGCCGGAACCAAAGAATATTAGGGACGTTAGAAGTTTCCACGGGTTGGCCACGTTTTACCGAAGATTTATTCGGAACTTTAGTAGTATTATGGCACCCATAACTGAATGTATGAAAAAAGGAGAATTTATATGGACGAAATCGGCCACTAGTGCCTTCCAAGCGATTAAGGAACGAATGTCTGAAGCTCCTTTACTCCGATTACCGGATTTTGGTAAAGTTTTTGAATTATCATGCGACGCATCAGGGGTAGGAATTGGTGGAGTGTTAAGCCAAGAGGGTCACCCGCTAGGGTACTTTAGTGAGAAACTAGCCGGGCCGAAATTAAATTATTCAAATTATGATCGTGAATTCTACGCGGTGATCCGATGTCTCCAACATTGGCGACATTACCTTATATCCAAAGAATTTGTAATATTATCGGACCACGAGGCACTCAAATTTGTGAATTCTCAGAATAAGATTAGTCCACGACACGCAAAATGGATAGCTTATCTACAGGAGTACACCTTCATAATCAAGCATCTGAAGGGTACACTAAATTGTGTAGCGGACGCGCTAAGTAGAGTCACTCTGTTATTAAATACCATGGAAGTGTCAGTCATAGGATTCGATAGGATCAAGGACGAGTATATCCATTGCCCAGACTTTAAGGACATTTATCTCGCCGCTAAGGACAACTCCCCTACCACTATCTCGGCATTCTATATTCGTGATGGATATCTATTTAGACATGTGCAATTATGCATTCCCCGATCGTCTTTACGACATTTTATTATATGGGAGTTACATAGCGGGGGATTAGGCGGACATTTTGGGCGAGACAAAACGATAACACTTGTGGAAGATAAATTCTTTTGGCCGGGCCTCAAACCCATGGTCAACAAAGTTGTCCGAAGTTGTCGTGTTTGTCAACTAGCTAAGGGAAACAAGACCAATGCGGGTCTTTACACACCCCTTCCGATTCCGTCGGTACCATGGCAAGATGTTAGCATGGATTTTATATTGGGTTTACCTATGACCTTTAGGCGTCACGATTCCATACTAGTGGTGGTAGACCGATTCTCAAAAATGGCATATTTTATCGCAAGCAACAACACCTACGATGCTTCAAATGTAGCCAAATTATTTTTCAAAGAGGTTGTAGCACATCGAGGTGTACCCAAGACGATAGTGAGTGATCGAGATGTAAAGTTTACAAGCTATTTTTGGAAGACACTCTGGAAATTAATGGGCACAAAACTGTTATTTTCGTCGGCCTATCATCCCCAAACGGATGGGCAAACGGAAGTCGTCAACCGTAGCTTGGGAGGGTTACTTCGTTGTTTAGTGGGCGAACATAAAGGTACATGGGATCTCATCCTCCCGCATGCCCAGCTAGCGTACAATAATTCTAAGAACCGGTCCACTGAGCTGTCCCCGAATGAGATAGTGCATGGTTATAAAGCGCCAGTGCCACTTGACTTGATTCCGTTACCACCGTCTTTTCAGTCAAGTCAATTTGCACTAGAATTCGCTTCACATGTTCACACTCTCCACGAGCACATTGGCAAGACGTTAGCTAAGCAATATTCTATTTATCAAGCGAATGCTAATGTACATCGGCGAGTAGTCTCTTTGAACATAGGCGATTTGGTTATGGTTCGTCTAATCCCTGAACGGATGCCTTCGGGCACCATAAAAAAATTAGCGAACAAGAAAGCCGGTCCTTTTCGAATCTTGAAGAAATTAGGCGAAAATGCTTATTTGTTAGAGTTACCTACTGATTGGGGAATCTCCCCTGTGTTTAACATTTCCGATTTAACGCTTTTTGTTGCTCCACCACCTGAATTGTCTATCTCTCCGTTTCATATTGCTACAAAAAATTCTAATGGGGTGGGGGGTGAGTTAAAATCTGGATCGCTTTCTCCTACGAAGTCTACGGAAGGTATGCAGTTTATTGATGATGAAAATTGTTTTTCTGCTTCACCTAACGCTTTTCCGAGGTTTCCCCGGACAGATTTCTTGCCTGACAAGATTTTGCAGGATGATGTTGTTCCCACTACAGATGGCGACGTTCACAGGTTCTTGGTTCGTTGGCGTGGTCGTCCGGCTTCGGACGACTCTTGGCTCTCGACTGCACAGTTGGATCTTCTTGACGCGGACCTCCTCCACCGCTATCTCTCTGACCACTCATCGGAGATGAGTCCTTTTGAGCGGAGGAGGATTGATGGCGAAGGCCATCATGATGGAGCACTTGGAGCACTTGGAGCACTTGAGGATGGACCATCGAGGAGTGAGGAGGTTGAAGATATACCAGCAAAAGACTTGCGATGACGTAGCGGTCATGGCTACGGGCTTCGCCCTCGCAACAAAACTCGTGTTTGAATATTTTTCTTTATGGTGTGCTAATAGCCTTTTCATGAGTGGCTATTTTAAAACAATATTTTATTTCCTGCATTTCATTTTATGTGGTGTGTATTTAGCCACTAGTTTTTTCATTTGGGATGTAAGCCTATATAAGGCTATGACTCTTTCATATTGAGGTAGAATATTATTGAATTAAAAATTGAGATTTCCTAAACCTAATCTTATTGCTCTCTCTCCCTCTCTCCCTTGCCCACATCTTAGCCGCCGCCCCTCTCTTCCCCTCCTCTCCAAACCGACGGCCTACCCCCTTCTCCCTCCCCAAGAGATCGGCCAATCTCTTCCTCTCCTCTCATCCCCTAGCCGCCACCTTCCCTATATCTCCTACCCAAACCGACGGCTCTTTGCCTCTCCATCTCAAAACCGAGAGGTGATCCTCTCCTAAAGGAAGTTCGGCCACATCAAGATCTTGCAAGGAAGGAGGTCTTCTAGAGGATCCTCGCCGGCGTGACGTGAAAAGGATTTCAAGATTCGTCATCCATAACGCTCTTCCGTGGACATCAAAGGAGAAACGATCATATCCGGTGGATCCACGCATCACGGATCTATCATTCCGTGAGGGGTAACGAGATTCTACACAAGAGATTTCTCTTCTTAGATAATTCTAGTGGTGGACGAATTTTGCGTTGATTTCCGAAATTGTTATTTCTTCGTAGCTAACAAATAACCGATTTGTATTTTTCGTTTGATTTTCCGACGGATTCGTAAAAGGATTTGGCACTCCTCGCTTTTCTTTTGTTGGGATAGATCCAACCACCTTTCGAATCGTTTGTTCTTGGTGGATCTATTTTGGTACAACCCCAAAAGCTCGTCCGGGATCAATATTATCCCTTTTAGCCGGAAAGAGTTCGGCCTATAGCCGACACTCGATCTAATTGCGGAACGGCGATCCGTGTTGTTAGCGCGTGCGATAAATAAAATAATTGTTGAGGCTGCGTTTACGTTAGTGTGCGGGTTAGAGGTCGTAGATCGTGTCATAAGCGTCGTCGCGATCACGCGACGTGTCTCGAAGAGACATCCCTACATCACTCTGCATCCTCTCATCTCCTCCTTTAATTGTAAGATTCATTCTCCATTTCTCCTCTTATTTCTTCTTTTAATTGCAGCTATGGATTCCTATGATTATTTGTGATGATTTTTGTTTCTTTCAAAGTTTTGTGCTTGTGCTTCACTGTGCTTCAGTCCTGCATCCTCTTCACTGTGCTTCACTCCTGTTCAAACCTTTTAGGAAGGGCTTCCAGTTCACTGTAGGCTTCATCCAATTCACTGTTTTACAGTGAACTGGGCTTCCAGTTCACTGTTTACAGTGAACTGGATGAAGCCCAGTTCACTGTAAACAGTGAACTGAGCTTCCAGTTCACTGATTTACAGTGAACTGGATGAAGCCCAGTTCACTGAATACAGTGAACTGGGCTTCCAGTTCACTGTTTACAGTGAACTGGGCTTCATCCAGTTCACTGTAAACAGTGAACTGGGCAGTTCACTGTTTACAGTGAACTGGATGAAGCCCAGTTCACTGTAAACAGTGAACTGGAAGCCCAGTTCACTGTAAACAGTGAACTGGAAGCCCAGTTCACTGGATGAACTCAAAGAATCCAATATTATTCTGTTTATGCTTTAGTAGGCATGAGCCCCTTGTTCAATATTATTCTGTTTACAATATTATTCTGTTTATGCCCAGTTCACTGCTTTAGTAGGCTTCACTGTAAACATATGGTGTGGTTAACTGGTTATGCTTGTTCATGTTGTTGTGCCTTGTAGGCTTGTAGAGTTGTAGCCATCATTTTATATTTATGCTTTTTCATGATGTTTATGTTTTAGTAGACCTAAAATGTTTTTGTATTATGAACATATAAAATTAATTCGGTTATTCCTTTTCTTACTGGCCCGAATTTTTGCATGCTTCGTACTATTACGTATTTAGCTCTGAAAATTAATTCAGCATCCAGCTCAGAAAATGGATGCAAGTGGTTCTGGTTCATCAAGCATCCAATCAAGGATTGATCCATGCTGGAAGTACGTGCGTCAGATTTCTTCCGCCAATAAAAATGACTTGACTTGCATTTTCTGTGATAAAGTCACGAAGGGTGGAATTTATCGCGCTAAACAACACATTGTTGGGGGATTCAGAAATGCAAAAGCTTGTCTTAAAAGCCCCCCGCATGTGCGCAACGAAATACAAGAATACATGGAGAAAAAAGCAAGTGCAAGCAACACAGACAACCAAACAATGCTTGACTTTGCAGATATCGACACATTTGGCAGTGATGAAGAAATGGAAGCCAATGTGGGCAAGATTCATAAAAGAGAAAGCTTCTCCAAGAAGCCTCGAACTAAAGGACCAATAGATGTGTTCTTTGCTCCAAAGGTTGACAATATGGGGGCACAAAAAGGAGCTGGACAAAAAATGAAACAAACTTCTATTAATGAAGCTTGCAAGAAGGAGTTGAGAGGGCGAGCTTGTAAACATATAGCTCAATGGATGTACGATGCAGCTATCCCATTCAATACTGTAAAACATCCTAGTTTTGCGATAATGGTGGAATCCATTGGACAATTTGGAGTTGGATTGAAGCCACCGAGTTATCATGAGATTCGTGTCCCTTTGTTAAATAATGAAGTCACTGAAGTAAAAGATATGATGAAGACATACGAGGATGAGTGGAGGGTCTTTGGATGTTCTATTATGGCTGATGGATGGACAGATCGGAAACAGAGAACGTTAATTAATTTTTTAGTCAATTCACCAAAAGGTACATTTTTCCTAGAATCTGTCGATGCATCTAACTACTCGAAGACGGGGGAAAAATTGTTTGAATTGCTGGATAGAGTGGTTGAAAGGGTTGGAGAGGTGAATGTGGTGCAAGTTGTTACGGATAGTGTCAGCAATAATGTGCTAGCAGGTAAATTAGTAATTATTCATTACTATTCTTAATCATCTTCAATTTTTATTTTTTGTGTACTTATATGATACTTTCATACCCAACAAACACTCTAACAGGTAAATTATTGGAAGCAAAACGTCCAAATTTATATTGGACGCCATGTGCAGCGCATTGTATTGATCTAATGCTGGAGGATATTGGAAAAATGTCTAACATTAGCCGCACACTAAAGAGGGCAATGACCATAAATGGCTATATTTATGTTCGGCCTGGAGTTGTGAACATGCTAAGGAGCTTTACGGGGCAAGTGGAGCTTGTTAGGCCCGCTGTGACGAGGTTTGCAACGTCTTTCTTAACAATTCAGCGCATTCACAAGCAGAAAAACAATCTAAGGAAGATGTTTACCTCACCTGAATGGTCTTCGAGCAAGTGGGCAAAAGAAAGCGGAGGTAAACAAGTGCAGAGCATTATACTAATGGTTTCTTTTTGGAGAAGTATAGTGGATATTTTAAAAATATTTGGTCCTTTAGTCCGCGTATTAAGATTAGTGGACGGTGAGAAAAGACCTGTCATGGGTTATATTTATGAAGCGATGGATAGAGCTAAAGAGACGATCATTAGTTCTTTTAATGATGAGGGAAAATATATGGATATCCTAAAAATTGTGGATAAAAGATGGGAAAGCCAACTTCATCGACATCTTCATGCCGCGGGTCACTATTTAAATCCAGAATATTTCTACTCTAATCCCACTATTGCAGAAGATGGAGAAATTATGGAGGGCTTATACAAGACAATGCAAAGACTGATTCCAAACCATGAATAGCAAGATAAAATTATTGGCCAATTAACTCTATATAGAAATGTTGAAGGACTATTTGGAATGGAGTTTGCAATTCGGCATAGAAAAATTAAGTCCCCAGGTAAATTACATGATATTCAAACAAGTTTGTTTTGATTTTTCAATTTTTAAATATTTACTATCTTAATAGCTGAGTGGTGGCAATCGTATGGTGCTTCAACTCCAAATCTAAGAAGATTTGCGATAAAGGTGCTTAGTCTTACATGCAGTGCATCCGGTTATGAGCGAAATTGGAGTTTTTTTGAACATGTAAGCTTTTAAAATTTATTATCAGTCATTTATATTTTATATATTAAAGATAACTTATTTATATGGTTATTGTTTATTGCAGATACATAGCAAAAAAAGAAACAGACTAGCTCAACAACGCTTGAATGATTTAGTATTTGTGAAGTACAATCGAGCGTTGAGACGTCGATATGATGCACGTGATCCTAAGTTGTCAAGGCGCGCGCCTAGGCGCGCCTGAGGCGCCGGGCGCACCAGGCGCAGCCCGCCGCGCCTCAGCATAGCTGAGGCGGGCGATGTGCCCCAGGCGCGCCCAGGCGCGCGCCTTACAGGCTCCCAGGCGCGCGCCTTACAGGCTCCCAGGCGCGCCAAAGGCGCGCCCGGGCCTTTTAAGGTATTTTTTTTAAAAAAAAAATTTGATGTTGGCAAAAACATGATCTTAGACGCACCCGAGGCACCCCCTAGGCGCACTTGGGCGCCCAATTCGCTGAAATTGTGCGAATTGGGCGCCCAATTCGCTGAAATTGAGCGAATTGGGCGCCCAATTCGCTGAAATTGAGCGAATTGGGCGCCCATTCGCTGAAATTGAGCGAATTGGGCTCCCAATTCCCTGAAGTTCAGCGAATTCGCTCAATTTCAGCGAATTGGGCGCCCAATTCGCTCAATTTCAGCGAATTGGGCGCCCAATTCGCTCAATTTCAGCGAATTGGGCGCCCAATTCGCTCAATTTCAGCGAATTCGGCACCGAATTCGCTCAATTTCAGCGAATTGGGCGCCCAATTCGCTCAATTTCAGCGAATTGGGCGCCCAATTCGCTCAATTTCAGCGAATTGGGCGCCCAATTCGCTCAATTTTCTTTTTCCCCAATTTTTGCGCCTCACGTGCCTCAGGCGCACGCCTGCGCCTTGCGCCTAGGCTCCAGGGGCCCTTTGCGCCTTGCGCCTTTGATAACTTAGACGTGATCGCATAGATCCAATTTCGTTGATTGATATTGATGATAGCAATGAATGGTTGATGGGTAGAATGGAAGAAGACAATGATGCTGAGGCTGAGCGGGAGGACTTGGTGTTTGATGATGAGTTATTAACTTGGGGCACAGTTGCTACTGCCACCGGAGTTGAAGAAGAAATGTATCGCACACGATTATCGAAAGGAAAAAATGTAGTTCCTACGAAGACACTTGAAAAAAGGAGCATTTCGAAGATGAAAACGCCTACTCCATTAGTCATTAGAGAGGCTACTACACCATTAGTCATTAGAGAGGCTAACACTCAATTAGTCCTCAGAAATGCTGATGATATCGATGAAGAAGAGGTTGAATACAACGAAGAAGAAGAAGAATATAACGATAGTGGAGAAGATGATGAAGACATAGTCTTTTCAGAGGATGAGTAACTAGTTGAGTAATAGATTATTTAAATTTCAGAGTACTTTAATTATTTTATTTAAATTATACATTAATAGATGTTCTCTGATTAGACAAATAATGATATTTTTCAGGTCTGATTTTCAAATGGTGCCTCTCGATCTTCTGACCGGGCCACTTGATGTCATTATTCCACTCTCATTTCGATCTTCTGGCTAGACTATTTGATGTTGCATATTTGATTCAAGTTTTATTTATGTTATTAAACTTTGGTGTGCTTATTACATTGCCCTTCCTTTTGTTGTGATTTTTCATGCTAGCATTTTACTATCGTTTTGCTCAATATAAATTTGTGTGTGTTATTACTTTTTCTATAATAAAGGGTGTTTGGTTCATGTTGTATTACTGATGCCACGTTTTGAAATAACATTATAATTTTATATGGAGGTAATCTAGATGTTGGTCTAAATTGGTGGGTGAGTTAGTTCAGTTTTCTGTTCTAAATTTGATATAAAAAACAAAAATAGGAAGAACACATGTGAATTGGGCGCCAATTCGCTCAATTTCAGCGAATTGGGCGCCCGATTCGCTCAATTTCAGCGAATTGAGCGAATTGGGCGCCTAATTCGCTCAATTTCAGCGAATTGAGCGAATTGCGTGCCTTTGTTGAATAATGAAGTGGCTGAAGTTCAGAAGATGATGAAGAACTATGAGGATGAGTGGAGGTTATTTGGATGTTCTATCATGGCAGATGGAGGTTATTTGGAGGTTACCTACCAGAAGAATTATGATTGCTTGCTTGCTTGAATGTTTGATTCTAATACGTCCTTTGTGTTTTATGAAAGGGTTTGGTCATTTATTAGCTGAATGGAAGTCATGCTATATAATTCAAGAGGGGTTGATCATGGGTGTTCAAAAGGTACAAATATTTTTACAATAAATTTATTTATCTCTGTCTAATGCTTTATATTACATGTTGTAGTTTTTTATTTGATTTTTAGTTGCACTTTGTATGCATCAATTATGACTATCATGTATTTATATCACTTCTCACGTGTTTAGATAGAATATTGGAAAATATGAGCTCTTATACTAACTTGATAGAATAGAACTAACCCAATTCCAAAATGGCTCTTATGCTAACTTGATAGAAGAGAACTAACCCAATTCCAGCGAATTGGGCGCCCGGTTCGCTTAATTCCAGTGAATTGGGCGCCCAATTCGCTCAATTTCAGCGAATTGGGCGCCCAATTCGCTCAATTTCATCGAATTGGGCGCCCAATTCGCTCAATTTCATCGAATTGGGCGCCCAATTCGCTCAATTTCCTTTTCCCCCAATTTTTGCGCCTCACGTGTCTCAGGCGCGCGCCTGCGCCTTGCGCCTTGCGCCTAGGCTCCAGGGGCCCTTTGCGCCTTGGTGCGCCTTGCGCCTTTGATAACTTAGCTGGGGAGGGAGGGAGAAGGGAAATGTGGAAGGATACAAAATGGAAAAGGGAAAAACAAAGTTGAGGAAGGACGATGACATACGATTAATTAAATAGCACACGGTGGAAATAACAAAGTGTCAATACTGCTTGGGAGCGTGCATCTTGAACATAAGGGAGCGAGCAACCTTCAGAAGGTGACAATTCTTTTGATTGACGATACCATTTTGTTGTGGTGTACAAACACGGAAAGTTAGATTAAAAATGCGGAGGAGATTACAAGTGTCCTAAAATTTGTGACCGATATATTCACGAGCATTATCAGTACGAAAAATTTTAATGGCGCTCGAGAATTGAGTACGAGTTTAAGCGATGAAGGAGCGGAAGCACCATAATACATCAGAGCGATCAGACAATAAGTATAACCAGGTGATGCGAGAATGATCATCAATTAAGGTAAAAAAAATGCTGATAGCCAGACAAATTGACAATTTTATACGGACCCCAAATATCTGAGTGAACAAATTCAAAGGGAGCAGAACTCCGAGAACAATTAAGGGGGAAGGTAGATCGGTTTTGCTTGTCGTAAATGCAAGTTTCACATTGAAACTCTGCAAACGGAAAATCAGGAAGAGCTTTTTGGAGGATAGAAAGAGCAGCATAGCCAAGTGGACGATGCCAGTAAATAGAAGTAACCGAGGATAACACAATCACACAGAGGCAGGAATGTCCAAAGTGTAGAGCCCATTTGATAGTCGAGCGATACTAATGACACGCCGCGTCCGTCGATCATGCACCACAAAAGACGATGAGGTAAAAGTTATGAAACAATCATAGTCCTAAGTAAGACGACTGACGGAGAGAAGATTAAGTTTATAGTCAGAGACATGAAAAAAAGAACAAAGAGAAAGTGATGGAGTCACAACAACATCATTGCAACTGTAAACTGGAGTGGTGTCACCATTCGAAACGGTGATAAACTTAGAAGTAGCAGAATCCATGTATCAAGAGGGTGGTTGATTAGAAACGTGGTTTGTAGCCCCGGAGTCAACAATCCAAGATGAGCCAATAGGAAGAGAGGATAAGTCAGTATGGGAGGAAGAGGCCACTGGTTCGCGAGTAAGAAGCCCCAACAGACACTAGAGTTCATCCCACAAGACGTCGATCTCAACACCGGAACTAGAATCGCTAGTTAAAAGGCTACTGCGAGACTAATCGGAGGAAAGAAAAGTATGAGTGTGGTGGATAGGAGACCCCATGCTGAAAACGAGTCAAAACACCAAGGAGCGGCAATCGCTTAAGCTGTGTTGTCAAAGGCGCAAGGCGCACCGAGGCGCAAAGGGGCCCTGGAGCCTAGGCTTCAACTGAAATTTTGTAATTCTTGAAATTGGAACCAAATACTACAAAAATGTAGTTCATTAAACATAAGCAGGTTCTAATCCATAAAGACAGTCCATAAAAAACACAAAAATATCATAATAGTCGTCATATAACTGCATGTTGTTTGGTCATTCTTTACATGTGAACTGAATTTGGTTCTTCAATTCAATCAACCTTTGCACTACGAGAATAGAAAACTGAACTAGCTCACCCACCAATTTAGGCCAACAACTAGACTACCTCCATATGAAATTATAATGTTATTTCATAACGTGACATCAATAAGACAGAATGAACCAAACACTCTTATTATAGAAAAAGTAATACCATATCAAAATTTATAGAAAAAAACGAGAGTAAAATGCTAACATGAAAAATCACAACAAAAGGAAGGGCAATGTAATAAGCACACCAAAGTTCAATAACATAAATAAAACTTGAATCAAATATGCAACATCAAATAGTCCAGTCAGAAGATCGAAGTGACAATCAAATAACGACATCAAGTGGTCCGGTCAGAAGATCGAGAGGCACCATTTGAAAATCAGTCCTGAAAAATATTATTATCTGTGTAATCAGAAAACATCTATTAATGCATAATTTAAATAAAATAATTAAAGTACTCTGAAATTTAAATAATCTATTACTCACCTAGTTACTCATCCTCTGAAAAGACTATGTCTTCATCGTCTTCTCCACTATCATTATAATCTTCTTCTTCATCATTGTATTCAACTTTCTCTTCATCGACATCATTAACATTTTTGAGTACTAATGGAATATTAGCCTCTTTAATGACTAATGGAGTAGTAGACTCTCTAATGACTAATGGAGTAGGAATTTTCATCTTTGAAATGCTCTTTTTCTCAAGTGTCTGTAGCCGTAGGAACCACATTTTTTTCTTTCGATAATCGTGTGCGATAAATTTCTTCTTCAACTCCAGTGACACTAGCAACTGTGTCCCAAGTTAATAACTCATCATCAAAGACCAAGTCATCCCGCTCAGCCTCAGCATCATTATCTTCTTTCATTCTTCCCACCAACCATTCATTGTTACCATCAATATCTGTCAACGAAATTGGATCTATGCAATCACGTGCATTATATCGACATCTCAACGCTCGATTGTATGGGATAGCTGCATCGTACATCCATTGAGCTATATGTTTACAAGCTCGCCCTCTCAACTCCTTGCAAGTTTCATTAATAGAAGTTTGTTTCATCTTTTGTTCAGCTCCTTTTTTTGCCCCTACATTGCCAACCTTTGGAGAAAAAAACACATCTATTGGTCCTTTTGTTTGAGACCTCTTGTAGAAGCCTTCTCTTTTATGAATCTTGTCCACATTGGCTTCCATTTCTTCATCATTGCCAAACGTGTCGATATCTGCAAATTCAGACAATGCTTGGTTGTCTGTGTTGCTTGCACTTGTTTTTTTTTCCATGTATTCTTGAATTTCGTTGCGCACATGTGGGGGGCTTTTGAGACAAGCTTTTGCATTTATAAATCCCCCAACAATATGTTGTTTAGCACGATAAATTCTACCCTTCGTGATTTTATCACAGAAAATGCAAGTCAAGTCGTTTTTATTGGCGGAAGAAATCTGACGCACGTACTTTCAGCATGGATCAATCCTTGATTGGATGTTGGATGAACAAGAACCACTTGCATCCATTTTCAGAGTTGGATGCTGAATTAATTTTCAGAGCTAAATAGCTAATAATACAAAGCATGCAAAAATTTGGGCCAGTAAGAAAAGGAATAACAGAATTAATTTTATATGTTCATAATACAAAAACATTTTTGCTGTACTTAAGCAAATAAAAAGAATAAACATAATGGCACGTTGCATGGCACCACTGAGTTGCATTTAATAGCTAATATTAGTACAAACAACCCTATTTAAGAAGAAGATAAACTATTCCATATGTATCAATCTCAAGCCATATATTAACTTTGCATGTTTTAACATTTCTCAACTGTATGGTAAATATTAAAAACATCAATAGTGATTTGAAGACATGGTATGAATGTATGGTGCATTCAAACTTTTATAGTGTAATAGAGGACAGCAAGAAATACACGGATAATGGTGGAATTACGTATGTTCAGCATCATTTTACCTATGCATAATTATCAACATCTAACTTATTAGGTAACTATTTCAAAGTGTCTCCCTAATCTCCTTTTCCTCCCGGATGTACAAGTTGTAACTTGTATAGTTTCTTCATGCTACTTTTAATTCCTATCCTTCTTAACATTCTCTCGTATCTGAAAATCTCATGTAAACAGTGAACTGGATGACATCCGGGAGGAAAAGGAGATGAAAGCAAGTAAAGCAGAGTGAATCGGGCTTCATCCAGTTCACTGATTTACAGGAGAGCAAAAACAGAGGGAAATGAAAGCAAGTAAAGCTTAGAACAAGTGAAGAACTCAACAATGAAAAAGAAGAGCAAAATGGAGTATGATTCTTACAAGTAAAACTTAGAAAAAAAAAATTCATCACAAATAATCCTAGCAGAAATTAAAAGAATAAAGAAGAGGAGAAATGGAGAAGGATTCTTACAATTAAAGGAGGAGATGAGAGAATGCAGGAGTTTCCGTGACTCCGGAAAGAAGAACGGCGCCGACAGCCGGCTAATCCTTCTTCTGCGTCTCCGACGAGAAATCAGTGACTCCGGCGAGAAGAGCGGTGGCGACTCCGACGAGAAGAAAGGAGGAGAGTGGAGGAGTCGGGGACGGGAATCGGCAGTCGGAAGTCAGCGACTCAGCGGGAAGCAGCTCAATTCTTAACCCTAAAACCTAAAAGGCCAGCGGAAATAAATTGGGATATAAGGTTGCGCCTGATTGCCTGAACCGGTATTTAGGTTAAAACCGGTTCAGGCAATAAGGCGCGCCTGAACTGCGCCCGGTAGGCGCGTGAGGCGCGCGCCTAAATCCCGCCTGAGGCACATTGCCCGCCTTGGGCTTGGTAGGGCGCACCAGCTTACGCCCCATGCGCCTGGTGCCTCAGGTGCGCCTAGGCGTGCACGCCTTGACAACACCACGCTTAAGGAGAGCGGCAACTGCGAACGAACAACAACTAAGAACCAAATAGAAACACAGATCGGCGGTCACCCACGGCAAACAACAGTCTTAGGCGGTGAGCAAAGGCGGAGTTGCTACCACAGGAAGTTGCAGCAAGCGGGGCATGTACGACAGAGAAGACTGCAATCATAATCCAAGTTGGCGAGCTCGTCAAAGAAGCCTGCGACAAAAGCAAGCAACCGTCAAATTATGCGATCAGATGTCGTATGTTGTATGATCGGAAGGCTGCAATTAGGAGAGCAGGAGGTTGTGAAAAGACGAGAATGGGCCGACACAGTTGCGTGAACAAAAGCAAGAGACGGAGGACTTGCTATAACTAGAGAGGAGCGCAGACAAGACAAAGGTCGCGGCCAACATCGAACTCGGCGTGGTCAGTTGTCGAAGGGAACACGCAGGCGAGTAGACGAACTTGTCGAGCGGACTGTAGAAACAACACCAGTAGCTCGAAGAGCAACTCGAGAGAAGCGTAGAAAAGCTTGTGATCAAGCAAACAATGAAGAGAGAGCAGCGGGAAGAATTTCACGAGTAGGGAACGAAGCTGCGGTTAGAAGAACGGACAGCGGGAGAGGCAAAATTAAAGGAACAACATCGGGACACAGCAGGTGGCGCAAGTGGCTATAAAATACGAGGAAGTGCAACTCAGAGAGAGCGGGACAAAGAACTCCACACAAAGGGAGCTGATATGCGGTTAGAAGAGCTGACCACAGGAAGGGCGAGCCCGGAGGATCAGAGACTCAAGCCTCGCGAGAAATTTTAGGATCGGATGACTCTGATACCATGAAAGAAGAGACAAAAATGGAAAACAAACTTTAATTATGAAAATATTTTCCACTCTATTTCTTACATTTCAAAGTACAAGTACGCCCAATATATTGGGAGACACACTACAAACAAACTCCCAATACACAATGTGAGAGTAATAAAGAAGAAGGCAATAAAGGCCTTAACATGGGTAAAATACAATGAACAAGAATAATGATTATTTTGCGAGCTTTGGTTCCTTAATCTTCAACACAATTTAATATGCTTAACTAGATATCAACAACTTATTTACTTCATGCACTCAAGTCCATACAACAACGGCCTAATACCAACTTTTTGAAGTTCACCATTTAATTTTGCACCGTCCATGATACCCACGTTATGGTACAATATATATTTTAAATCTATTGTAAAGAAGAATGATAATGTAGATGATGAACCTATAACTTATCGAATTGAAGTTGAATGATTAAAATAGAGGTGTTACTGAAGAGTTAAGATTACTATCCTCGGTGCTCATTAGTAAAATAAAAATATGTGTTAAGTATTCCTTACTTGATGGAATTAGGATATGATAATGTTACGGTCCACGCCTCCTGAGGACCGGGCCGCGGGCATAGGTAAGCCTCAACTATCATCCAGCAATTCCGCACCTATCCCGACACCGTAACAGGGTCACGACCCATACACCTCAACCCCTCTCCGCGTCAAATTAACCTTGGCGGCGGGATGTTGAAGCCGGGATTTGAACCCACGTCGTTGGTGATGAGAGATCATGGGAGTTCTCTCATCAAGGGAATCTTGAGATCGAATCCCACCCTCAAAATCCCGCCGGCAAGATTAAATAGATACGGAGACGGGTTGGGATGTATGGACCGCAACCCTGTTATGGTATCCAAGCTGGGAATTTTAGGAGGGAATTGTGGGAATTGCCCGAGAGGAACCAACCTGTCTGGGGCCTAACCCGGCCCGGCCCAGCCCAATTCTTGGAGCTACGACCGTAACATAAAAGTGAAGTTTTATGTTACGGTCCACGCCTCCTGAGGACCAGGCCGTGGGCCCAGGCAGTCCTCAACCATCACCCGACAATTCCACACCTATCACGGCAGCATAATAAGGTCGCGACCCACACAACTCAACCCGTCTCCACATCTATTTAACCTTGGCGGCAGGATGTTGAGGCCGGGATTTGAACCCGCAACCCCCTTGATGAGAGAACTTTCATGATTGAGGCCTGCCTAGGCCCACGGCCCGGTCCTCAGGAGGCGTGGACCGTACCTAATAAACTAATAAATAAATAAAAAGGAATAGAACTCTGAAATCTAGTCCAAGCCCATGAGTATGAACAGTCATTCTCAAACCATTAGAACTTGCTAAATTAGCACATACCTTCGATGGATCTAAAATTCCTGAAGCCATCAAATCCTCATAACAATTTTTAGCAGCATTGTAACCAAATCTTACATCATCGCTGGATAAGATCTGTAAAAATTGAAATGAGATACAGCTCGGCATCCAATAGACAAGTTTTATGCAACATGTGAAATTTCTGGATTTTAAGGTGTTGGATTAAATGTGGTCAAAGTGGCCAAAAGATAAGTTATTCATGCTCTCCAAACAATAGATCTAGGCTTTAAATCACCTTAAAATAGTAAAATAGATTATAATAATATCATCATAATCATCATTAAAAACTCAACTACTACAACAACACAACACTCAAGCCTTTATCCCAATATAGTGGGGTCGACCATATGGATCCTTTGTCGCCATTGTGACCTATATTTACTCATAATCTCACTAATGCCTAAGTACATCATGTCTATTATTAAAAAACTAAACGAAAGAAAAAAAAATTAAACCTTCTCCACCACAATGTTTCCATTCATGCCAGCATTCTTAGCTATCAATTTTGATGGATAACTCAATGCCCGTTTAAATATATCAGCTCCAACCTGCAAAAATAAATTGTGTTATAAATTTAAAAACAGTGGTAAGTGATGAGTAATGGTTCCTTTAAACACAATATTTCTCAAATATAATAATAATAATAATAATTTGTGTTAGAAGTCGTAATGCATTATGTGTAACACCGGTAGATTTAAATGCAAAGTGAATCCTTATTGCAGGGATCGAGCGCAAGTAAAACTTTATGTGTTACCATCAAATCAAGGTAATTGTTCGCATTTTGCAAGTTTGATGCGTTATTCAAAAAATAAATATCACAAAATAATATATTGCAAATTATTTCTCGTCTCGATTCAAAATTCGAATCGGTGTAGCATACTAATTTAGAAGATTTTAAATTGGTGAGGGCAGAATTGGAAACTTAAGAGGGAGGAATTAATTTCCCTCCCCCTCATTTTTCCCCCTCTTAAAACCGTGAGGCACGGTTTATTTTCTTCCCCTGACTTGAATTGACGCCTAGTTTTATTTCTCACAGCCGCACGACAGAGAAGTCTCGGTCCTCGCCTTCAGCGATCTCCTCACGCTAGAGCTGTCGCCGACCACTTTCCCAGTCTTCGTCGATCTTCTCCCCACCCCTCTCCTCTCATCTGAAGTCGTCGACGGGCCTCCCCACCGGCTCCCAGTGACTCGTCGACATCAAGTGCCGACATCTTTTTCCATGTAGTCGCGAGTTGATTCTGGTGGTTATTAGCGGCCTGCGGCCGACCTTAGTGGGTCGATCACTCTTCCTCTGATATTGTCGGCCTAGTAAACTCCAAGCGGTCTCCGTGTAACCGACAACAACCCTCTTCCGTCGGGAGGTCGTAGAAGGTTTTTCCCTCAACTCTAGCCGACGGGTAATCACCAAAACAGATTTTTGCCTTGAGTTATATGCTAATTTTCCCCTATGTCTCAGTTTCAAACTGTAAGACCTACAAGTCTTCTCCTACAGGATTTTTAGCATCCTTCGATGATTCAAATCAGTGGAGTCCTCGTAGCGTCCGCTTTTTTCAGTCAAAAATCAATTTTTTCCTTCACCAATAGCCGACCCCTTTCAACAGAGGATCGATCTTTCCCACTATAACCATGTCGGGTTTGTCTTTGTGAAGTATATTTCACTCTATTGTTTCAGTTAGTGTCTCTTTCACCAAAAAATGGCATTTCCTTGGTAAGAATGATAGTATAGTGTAACTTTCATCATCCATCACAGGAAACAGAGAGATCGACCCTTATCACGTTCAAAAAATGTCAATTTTCTGTGTAATTCTCCGATTTTTGGAAAGAGGTAAAAATCAACTCTACCTTCTTTCATTTTACCTCTCTTCATTTTGTTGTCAAGCATGGGTTGTCGGAGTACATTCCGATGAAACCCTAGTATGATGAAATTAATTTACTTAATGTATATACTAAACTCAGATTTTAAATTGACCATAGGTATCGATTAGGATGAGATCCCTACCGGGAGTTCTTAATAGACCTTACTCAGAGGAAAGCATGCATTTGCATCATGTGTACGAGTGTCGCAACCCCGAGGTAAGAAATTTGACTCTTCTTGTCTAGGCATATCATCAGTTATGAAACAATGCCTAATTCGCTAAAGATTACCAAGCGAATATCAGACACACGAATACATGTTCATGAAACTGTGAATTAAATATTAAATGTCAATCAGTTAAGTGAATCGACATTTAATGTAGAATATGGAAAGTGAACTCCTTAATATACGATCAGAGTTGATAAAAGATATCAGGTGTAATTAGACTAAATGCAAAAGCTCAGAACACGTAATAAGCTTCAGATTAGTGACCTCATTCTCTTCTGCCCAGCAGTCCATATGAGCCTCATATGTGGGGTCATCAAACACAGTTTCAAACTTGGAGATTTTCATATACGAGCACGTGTTCCAC
The DNA here is from genome assembly GCA_039513925.1 of Platanthera zijinensis. NCBI lineage: Eukaryota > Viridiplantae > Streptophyta > Magnoliopsida > Asparagales > Orchidaceae > Platanthera > Platanthera zijinensis. The sequence goes on from CM077092.1 coordinate 166,424,131, forward strand.
TCAGGAAACACTTCAATTCAGGGCAACTTCGGGTCTTCATTCAGGCTCCATAACCCAAAGTTCCAGACTGAGAGATTTTCAGATACGAGCTCGTATTCCACTAAGGGAGTGATGAGTCCGATTTATATAGGATTTTTCGGACTCATCTGGGCTTGTTTTCTCACTCGTGCACTGCATTTCGACCGGATATCGGTTATATTTGCATCGTTCGGTCATTGACCGCTTTGTGCACTATTTTGGCTCGTGGGTGTGCAATTGCACATTCTTATGCTGGGGGCAAGCACATGGTGCTCCTCATGGCTCTTTCTTGTTGCTGTTGTTTGCTTCTTGGTGCTGGAAGCTAGTAGTCCAGCTGGTTTTATTGCTTTGCTGGTGGTCGCGTTGTCCAAAGTTTCTTTTTCCATTTTTTGTGTAAAACGCACGGTCGTGCGACTTTATTCGCGCACGGCCCGTTGACAATCGTGCGTCTTACACAACAGTGTTGGGGACCTCTGTGGCTACCCGTGCGATTTGTTCACGCACGGTTTCTACCAAACCATGCGAGAAGGAAACGCACGGTTTTCCTGTAGCTTTCCTGCCTGCTCCATTCTGTGGTTGATCGTGCGTTTTGTTCACGCACAGGCGGCAGCGCCCGTGCGCGAGTTAAACGCATGGTTCCACCTTCTTACCTGCAATTTCTGCATTCTGTGGTTACCAGTGCGATTTCCTTCATGCACAGGCGGACTCGCCCGTGCGTGAGTAAAATGCACGGGTCAACGCATCTCCTTCCTCGGGACTATTCTGAAAGTTAATATCGCACGGTTTGCGCACGGTCGTGCGCCAAACCGTGCGTGGCCATTTTTTCTGACTTTTCTATTTAAGTTGCAGATTTCCTCTTTCCAAGAGGCCAGCTCCGCTCCCCCCGCCATTTCTGCTCCTCCGAGCGGGAAAACTCGCCTCCAGCCGCCATTTTCTCTCTCCTCCTTGGAGAGTTGATCCGGCCACCATTTCTCCTCAGAAAGCTGGCAATAGTTGCGTCTCCGGCCACCTTCATCTTCTCCGACCTCCAAGCTACCATCCGAGCTCATTGATGCTGCACTTGCGGAGTTCTTCGGTCAGAACTAGCCCAACGATCAAACACGAAGAAGACGGGTTATAGGGAGGAGGTGACAGCCCTTCTGGATCCCGGAGGACATCCGAAGACCGAGCTTGGACAAGGATCGACAACCCTTGAATCCGGCCGCGAATCTCGGAAAGCCTTCGTGTGCTCGGTTGTATTTCTCCACCTCTTCTTGTGGTTACTTCATTCTGAACTTGTGATAGTGGGATTGTTGCTTGAGAACAATGTTTTGCTTAAGGTTTCAGCATGTCGATATGTTGTTATGTCTTAATCATTGCTTGTGTTGTTAAGCTTCAGTTTTTCTGTGCTTGTTGTGATCGAGCCATTCTAGCGCTTGCTAGGAGCGTGCATTGCGATGAGGTGATTGCGGCCCTCACTGTTTCGTCCATCGTCCATACTACTCTCCGTAGTAATCCACCCAAGCGACGCGGTGACGGCGACCCGCATTAAGTGTTTGGCGCCGTTGACGGGGAGTGCAATCGTTGTGTGCATTTTTCTTTTGGAAAAATTTGCAAGTGTCTGACGCTTTGATAGAAGACTTGATGCGCACACAACGGTTGCACTCCCCGACAACGGCGTCAAACACTTGATGCGCTCTCGGCAAGTGTGTCGATCGCTGTCAAGTAATAAAAGTGAGGAGTTTAATCCCCGGATATCGATCTCTCGAGGAGTGCAAGTAGGGAGTGTGGTTTTGCTATTGGAAAAGTGATTGCAAGTGTTAACGTGGCAAAGGGGGTTTAGTTTTGGTTTCCTAAGCTTAATGCTAATAAAACTAATGCGGGTCGCCGGCACCGCGTCGCTTGGGTGGATTACTACGAAGAGTAGTATGGACGAAGGTCGAAACAGCGAGGGTCGCAATCACTTCATCGCAATGCACGCTCCTAGCAAGCGCTAGAACGGCTCGATCACAACAAGCTCAGGAAAAACTGAAGCTTAACAACACAAGCAATGATTAAGACATAACAACATATCGACATGTTGAAACCTTAAGCAATTGTTCTCAAGCAGCAATCCCACTATCACAAGTTCAGAATGAAGTAACCACAAGAAGAGGTGGAGAAATACAACCAAGCACACGAAGGCTTTCCGAGATTTGCGGCCGGATTCAAGGGTTGTCGATCCTTGTCCAAGCTCGGTCTTCGGATGTCCTCCGGGATCCAGAAGGGCTGTCACCTCCTCCCTATAACCCGTCTTCTTCGTGTTTGATCGCTGGGCTAGTTCTGACAGAAGAACTCCGCAAGTGCAGCAACAATGAGCTCGGATGGTAGCTTGGAGGTCGGAGAAGATGAAGGTGGTCGTAGACGCAACTATTGCCAGCTTTCTGAGGAGAAATGGTGGTCGAATCAACTCTCCAAGGAGGAGAGAGAAAATGGCGGCTGGGGGCGAGTTTTCCCGCTCGGAGGAGCAGAAATGGCGGGGGAGCGGAGCTGGCCTCTTGGAAAGAGGAAATCTGCAACTTAAATAGAAAAGTCAGAAAAAATGGTCACGCACGATTTGGCGAACGACCGTGCGCAAACCGTGCGATATTAACTTTCAGAATAGGCCCGAGGAAGGAGATGCGTTGACCCGTGCATTTTACTCACGCACGGGCGAGTTCGCCCGTGCATGAAGGAAATCACACGGGTAACCACAAAATGGAGAAATTGCAGGCAAGCAGGTGGAACCGTGCGTTTAACTCGCGCACGGGCGCTGCCGCCCGTGCGTGAACAAAACGCACGATCAACCACAGAATGGAGCAGGAAGAAAAGCTACAGGAAAACCGTGCGTTTCCTTCTCGCACGGTTTGGTAGAAACCGTGCGTGAACAAATCACACGGGTAGCCACAGAGGTCCCCAGCACTGTTGTGTAAGACGCACGATTGTCAACAGACTGTGCGTGAATAAAGTCGCACGACCGTGCGTTTCACACAGAAAATGGAAAATGAAACTTTGGACAACACGACCACCAGCAAAGCAATAAAACCAGCTGGACTACCAGCTTCCAGCACCAAGAAGCAAACAACAGCAGCAAGAAAGAGCCATGGGGAGCACCATGTGCTTGCCCCCAGCATAAGAATGTGCAATTGCACACCCACGAGCCAAAATAGTGCACAAAGCGGTCAATGACTGAACGATGCAAATATAACCGATATCCGGTCGAAATGCAGTGCACGAGTGAGAAAACAAGCCCAGATGAGTCTGAAAACCCTATATAAATCGGACTCATCAGGGAGCACTTCAGTTCAGGGAACCTACGGGTCGCCATTTGGGCTTCATAATCAGATTAAGTACAATAAATTGTAAAGGTGAAATATAATTATCAAATCATTAGGAAGAGTTCAGAGCACCAAAATTCAGGACAAACAAGAACTGAGATAATAAGACAGAATTCATAATGCACATTTATCGATAATGACTTATAAGACTTCAATCAGAAAATTCAGGAGAATACATCAGTAATCAAAAGCACATATTTTATATCTAAACTAAATATGTATTTTTAGTATTACTGGGAGTAGTCGTTCTTACTCACCAATTAGGCTGACCCGCCTTCGGACATTTTCTTTATAGGGGTTACCAGTGGGGAGCAACACATAGGATAAACGTCATAATTCTTCATTTTAGGTTGTCTTTTCCTTCAGTTATATTTCAGTTTGGTAGTTATATTTGTTCTTTGAACTTCATAAACTTGAATTGTCTAATGTTTTCAATGTAAGAGACATTATGTAAATTTTCAGTGATTCAGATTTTACAATTCTTTTCTTTATTAGTTGGAACTGTGAATCAAAATTGAGGTACTCTTGTTTACCCTTAACTGCTTCTCTTACTTCCGTTGTAAGTTTTTTAGTGCTTTTATTTATGTCTACCATGTATTAGTTTTATTACTGTTGTTTAGTTTACTTCTTATCGCGGAGCCCGATTGGACTGCTGATTTGTTGTTACACTAGGTCGGGGTGTTACATTATGTCTCTCTACAACTTCTTGCAAAAATGTTTCCATCACTATGCATACTCATTAGTATCATTTACTTGTATGGAAGTCAAAAGTTCTTTGTTAACACAAAATTACTAATAGCTAGCACGATCCAATTATCATTTATCTTCCTAATATATCAATTCTTTCAGCAGTATCAACCAATGGCTAACAATGGTCAGGTTAATCAAATTCGGAAACTGCCAATATTGCCAGTACCCATTATGTATTTGTCGTAGTCTGACCATTGCATGCTTCTTACCAGCTGCCATTGCATTATTGGATATACCTCTCAATGCCCGTGATCAAACATTGAGGAGAGGGTTTATGTTGCAGGTAGGGCTGAGCATATTATTCGAAACTCGAAAATCGCTCGAAAATCGTTCGAAAATTAAGCCGAATTGGAATCGGTTAAAATTGATTCGACTCAATTTGAGTCGATTCAATTTGACTCGAATCTGATTTCGAGTCGATTTCGAGTCAGCCCTGAATCGCTCGAAATATGATTCGAATCAACTCGAATTAATTAAAAAAATTATGTATTTATTAATATATTCTTATTTTAAGATTAAAAATAACAAAATTTAAACCTAAATAAAAAGAATGAAGGCTTTAAGTGTTTCATTTGCTAAATTTATAGGTTGCCCAATTTTATTTTCAGCAAACTAGGAATAAAACGAAAAATTGATAAATTTCGAGCCGACTTGATTCGATTTCGAGCCGACTCGATTCGATTTTGAGCCGATTCGATTCGATTTCGAGCCGAATCGATTCGATTTCGAGCCGACTCGGAATCGAGTCATTTCGAGTCGAGCCGACTCGGCTCGAAATCAATTTCGATTTTGAGTCGATTTCGAGCCGAGTTCGAGTCGAAAATTTCGATTTCGAGCCGAGCCAAAATCGCTCGAACTCGACTCGATATCAGCCCTAGTTGCAGGGATACGTTTGTTAGAGTTAACAACATAGTCTAATAGGGGCTGGGCTTACAAAATATTGAAATCTCTCCACGTCATCTCTACAAACCATTTGAGTGGGGGCCGAGAGTCTAGAGTTGATTACGTAATGAATGTCTCTCCGGTGTCTGAGATCACTACCAATATCTCGGAGATACATTCAAATGTTCGTTGCGTACCCAAAAAATTCTTTTATACCGTTCCCGACTAAGTTATCAAAGGCGCAAGGCGCACCGAGGCGCAAAGGGCCCCTGGAGCCTAGGCGCGCCTGCGCCTGAGGCACGTGTGGCGCAAAAATTGGGGACAAAGGAAATTGAGCGAATTGAGCGCCCAATTCGCTGAAATTGAGCGAATTGGGCGCCCAATTCGCTGAAATTGAGCGAATTGGGCGCCCAATTCGCTGAAATTGTGGGAATTGGGCGCCCAATTCGCTGAAATTGTGGGAATTGGGCGCCCAATTCGCTGAAATTGTGGGAATTGGGCGCCCAATTCGCTGAAATTGTGGGAATTGGGCGCCCAATTCGCTGAAAATTGTGTCAATTGGGCGCCCAATTCGCTGAAATTGAGCGAATTGGGCGCCCACTTCGCTGAAATTGAGCGAATTGGGCGCCCAATTGGCTGAAATTGAGCGAATTCACTTAATTTCAGCGAATTGGGCGCCCAATTCTCTCAATTTCAGCGAATTGGGCGCCCAATTCGCTCAATTGGGGTGCCTCGGGTGCGTCTAGGATCATGTTTTTGACCATATTAAAAATTTTTTTTTTAAAAAAATACCTTGAAAGACCCGGACGCGCCTTTGGTGCGCCTGGGAGCCTGTAAGGCGCGCGCCTAGGCGCGCCTGTGGCACATCGCCCGCCTCAGCTGTGCTGAGGCGCGGCGGACAGTGCCTGGTGCGCCTGGTGCGCCTGGCGCCTCAGGCGCGCCTAGGCGCGCGCCTTGACAACTATGGTTCCCGATGAGCCTCTTGATGAATTACCCTCTCTCAGAGACATTTACCATAATGTAGAATCGCATCGTAGAAAGTCTGTTGAGTTAGTTATTCATTTGCATGATCAACCTCTATTTGATTTTGATCCGCCAAAAAATTTAAAATCTTATTTCAAGTTGGCGTCAGATTTACTCAAAAATTGGATCGATAACAACTCTAATTCCAAGATTCACTTCCCAAGATAAGAGGACAATATTTCTAGACAAATGGAACTGATGCAGAAAACAGCATTCAGATTGTAAAGATGACAAAAAAAAACAGAGAACTATTGAACTCAAGGGAGCAATGAATTATTGTGATAAAGAAGAAAGAGGAAAGAGAGATTAGGACAGTGATGCGGAGCAGAGACGAGCACGAGCTTTGGCCCCGTTCGGGATCGATTTGGCGACTTACCATATATGGTGTGCCCGGATTGATGATCGGACTCCGCTGTTGCGTCCGGCACGTCGCCGCGAGTCAAAAACATATATTAGTTTATTTTTTTGAGTTTATTTTCATGTATTTAGTGGCCGATCCCACCGGCCAATCATAGTCGTTGATGGTGAAGCCCTAATTTGTTCTCTTCTTATAAATATTGGTCTAAGTGGTTGAACCAAGGTATTGCAGATTTTGGAGACATTGAATCCCGGAACCCCTCGATCCCTCCCCAGTACCGACGTCGTGGAACCCTAGGTGACGACTCCTAGGCCTCCAAACTCCTCCCCAAGGTAATCCCTACCCTACATCATTTTGGTATCAGAGGTCAAGATTAGGTCATTTGCATGCTTCGTAGTGGTAGGTTTTAAATAGTTGTTGGGTTCATTTATGTCTAGTTTTCACCGACGGCAGTCTCCCCTATCTAGGTATCCTGAGTCTACTTATATCCGACCTCATAGAACCCCTTTAGAGAAACATTCATGTTACCATTATGATTATCATCGTTCCCCGCACATCACTCCTAGAGATTGTGTCGACCCCTCGGCATAATCCCATTATGCGAGAGGCGATCACCATGACGAGAGGTCTTCACGTCTTCATCATTACACCTCTCCGCGACTTCACGATGATAAAATTGAATATCGTTCAGTTCATCGCCGCTACACATCTCCTCTAGGAGAGGAACCTGAGTTTGGATATGTGCGACCACCATTGCACGTTCACAGAGCTCATACGCACCCACGAGCACAATCTGATTATGTTAGGAACTACCGTCAAGATAACCCTCAGGAACCCTATAAAGGTCACCATCGACAGGAACACAATACATGTCAAGACTCTCCTAGTGTTCCACCAATAGAGTTACCTGAGGTTGAATTTATGCGATTAGTTCTTAACCACTTTGATCTCTTCAAAGCTCAATTTGATCACCTAAGATCTACATTACAAAGAAAGCCCAGAGATTTGGGTCAAGCCACCGATGTGGCCAGTAGTGCTCCCACCGAGATAAGAGACCCGACACTTGGTTTTGATCCTTCGCAGTTTGATGAGATTCGGTGCTCACGTGATCTTGAGGTTGAATCTGATCATGACCTTTTGATACAGGTGGAGAGTGATGCTAGCATGACTAGTGAGCATGGTCAAGTGGGTGAGGACGAGCGACCTAGTGACGTTGTGATGGCATACCCATCCTTTTCACCTCACCTAGACCTACACCTACACCTAGTTCCCCCTTTGAACAAATACACAGTTCTCAACATTATATCGATTGACCCACACTTGAGTCTGGGCAACCCCTACTCTTCTCTTAGTACTATCTCGAGTCACTTCACTACTGAGAGTCGAGAGTATAGTGTTGACTTCACAGTGGCTGCCTCACCCACTTACGAGGACACTACCTCTATCAGGGATACTCATCTGAGGGGTCTTCCCATTATTAATGACCTCATTGTTGACCTCCGGATAAGTCTCCTGATGAGCCACTACTCCCTTGGGAGATTCATGAGCCTAGTGTTGACTTTGTTGTGGGTGTCCTACTTGCTCTCACAGACACTACTGTTATTGGTGCCCTCCTCGTGGTGGACTATCATATCATTATCACACCAGAGCTCCGCACTATTTTGTCACCATCTACCCCGTCCCCACGGGCGATGACGTCGGACACCCCAGATTTTTCTATAGACCGCCCGGTAAGCCTCCTGATAGGCCACCCCATGTTAGTAACATCCAAGTCATTGTCAAGCCTTCCCCTAGGAAGTGTGTCGAGTATGTTATGCTCTATGTGCATCATTCGCTTCATTTGCATGAGTCATTTGGGTCACTTGTTCATCATTTGCATGCATTACATAAGTCGATTCGCCGACGAATAATAACAAGCAATGACAATTACAAAGCTCATGCAGATAAGCGAAGACGGGAACGAATATTTAATGAAGGCGAAAGGATAATAGTACGAATCCGCCCAGAGAGGCTCCATTCGGGGTCTGCGAAAAAGTTAAGCGTCCGACGAATGAGTCTGTACTCTATTATTAGTCGTATTGGGACAAATGCCTACCGGCTCAATATCCTGGCTAGTATGAGAATTCATCTGGTGTTTAATATCGAGGATCTGACGCCGTACTAAGAGCCTCACGAGTATGTGGACCCGAGCAGTGGAGATGCCCAGCCGCCCCCACCCCCACTTTCATTGTCTTACCACTCTCTTACCCCACCTACGTCAGATGGCCACCACAGTCCGCCCCGTGCTAACACCCACCCATCTGAGGACTCGTCTTCTCTAGTTTCACCATCGGCACCACCGGTCGCACCGGGTTCCACCCTTCGAGAGATGAGCGATGAGAGCATCACAGAGTTCAGATTCCACCAGTTTGTTCCTACTTCAGATGGGTTGCGCTGTCGCTACTTGGTATATTGGCGAGACCTCCCCGATGCAGTTGACGCTTGGATACTTGCAGCAGAGCTTGATCGATTCGCCCCTGGACTTCGACTTCAGCATGACCATCTCCATTCACCGGAGATAACAGCTTTTCAGTCAGGGGGATTTGATGGGCGAGGACACTCTTCCGTAGACGACATTTGGACGACTCCCGGCGGACCTCTTCGAGTTGTACCTGACATTCATCGAAAGAATTCCGATCCCAATTCATCCGGAGATGAATTCTTTCAAGTCGGAGAGATTGATGCGAAACAGAGACAAGCACAAGCTTTGGGCCCGTTCGGGGCTGATTTGGCGACTTACTATATATGGCGTGCCCGGATCGACGATCGGACTCCGCTGTTGCGTCTGACACGTCGTCGCGAGTCAAAAACATATATTAGTTTATTTTTTAAGTTTATTTTCATGTATTTAGTAGCCGATCCCACCGGTCAATCATAATCGTTGATGGTGAAGCCCTAATTTGTTCTCTTCTTATAAATATTGGTCTAAGTGGCTGAATCAAGGTATTACAGATTTTGGAGACATTGAATCCCGCGATCCCTCCCCAGTGTCGACGCCATGGAACCCTAGGTGACGACTCCTAGGCCTCCAAACTCCTCCCAAAGGTAATCCCTACCCCCACCCGTTGCAGCCAACCACGCCTCAAACCTTCGTTTCACCCGCTGCAGCCCTCCACTCCAGCCCCCGAAAACAGCCGGCCTGCTGCCCTTTTTCCGTCGCCCAACCGGCCTACTCCCCTCCAACCCGCCACCTCTCCACCGCCGCTAGAGGGCCGCCACCGCCAGATGTCCTCTCCCCATTGTCGGCCGACCAGCCCTCTGTAACGCCCCGAAAGTTAAAAGTGAAACGGGCGGTGTTCGAACCAAGTTCGGGTCTTGGTAGGGTGAACACGGCCTGTGACACGGGCGTGTCACATGGCCGTGTCGTGCTCGGGTAGTCGAGTCGAGGTCGACGAGCGTTGAATGATCGAACACGGCCAGTGACACGGGCGTGTCACAGGGCGTGTCAGGCACACGGCATGTGACACGGGCGTGTCACATGGCCGTGTACTCCTCTGGAAGTTTGGTCCTGTGTCGACAGAGGGACACGGCCCCGAACACGGGCGTGTACTATATGACACGGGCGTGTTAGATTCGACACGGGCGTGTTGCCACCCGTGTCCACCAAGGGACGTGACGGTTGGCGTGGCGGTTATTCGTGACACGCCCCTGGTCACGGGCGTGTCGATGACCCTACACGGGCGTGTCAGGTTGGGACACGGGAGTGTCCTAACCCGTGTGCTTTTCTGTACTCGACAATCGTGTCTGGATCAAGGCACACGGCCTGGGACACGGCCGTGTGCAAAGCCGTGTTCGGCCTATTTTAGTGACTTTTTGGGTGGATCCGAGCCATTCGTTTTCTTTAAACCAGATCCGACGGCTTAGGATTAATCCTGCTTCCTTAAGGCCGGGAGTGGGGGTTAAACTCCTCATTTTCTTTTGGCCTTTCTCTTTCTAAAGTCTTAGAGAGAGGAGAAAGCAAGGAAGAAGGAGGAGGAGGATCCCAGCCATCGGCGGAGCATCGGAGCACCGAATCGAAAACCGAGACCGGATCTGCGGAGGCATTCTCGTTGCGAAGCTTTCCATCCGGCTAATTTTTCATGGCGCCAAAACGGACTTCAAGGGTAACGATTCTCAACTTGGACATGTGAAGTGCTCTTCCTTTCTGCATGGGAAACCCGCTCCCGCAAGTGTGCGGTGAGTGCGCGGTGTCCCTTGGGGTAGATGTGAATAGTCCCATTTGTGTTGCATGTAGAGTCCGGAATCGAAGTACGGGCATAGGCATTGTGTGTGAAGCCTACCCGGACATGTTTGTCTGGATCGGTGATGTTGCATTGTGCATGGATTGTCGCAGAAGACTCCGTATTGTGTTGTTTTTCGGGTTTTCTACACGGTAGATTGCAACAGGGAGTCTTGGGGATTAACTACAAGGTGCACTCGGAAAACTGGGCGGAAACGCATTCCTGCCAACTAGGTGGCCTGGGGCCAACCTTGTATATAATTGGGATTGTATGTGCGAGGCCTGTCTCCAGGAGACATGTAGGGTCTTTCTTTGGAAAGCGGTGAGCACATGGGGTTCAAAATTATTAGGCCAGGGAGCCGAACAGGAAAGGCAAAACCGACCCGCGCCCTGCAGGTTTGGCCATGAGTACTACGGTATTCAGAGGCGGTAGGGCGACTTGAGCAACGGAAAATGGTGGAGTTGTACCTGCGTTATGTAGACTATGACATGAGAGTGGCGGAAATTGGCTCTCGTCGGTGGCATAATGAGAGTCTCAGGCCAGGGGCCGTAAAGACTGAAATGCTTAAAGTAACCGTCAAGTCAAGGACCTCTGAACGGAGGTGGTATCCGGGAAGTCTGGTACACCTTTAATGTGCCCTGAGTGCACGGGGTGGGCGGGCGTGCGAGGCTCCACCTGTGGTGAATTGTGCTAGGTTGTACTTTCACTAGGATTTTTGGATGTACTAATGGAATGCAGGGAAGGAGCACCGCCATCCCGAATAAGGGGCGGGGTCGTTATAATTTGGTCAGCTTTAGCTGACCGTTGCTTTGTTTGCCACTGTACGGTGGAATGTTGCTTGCAGGTACTGCGAAACCAAATACCAAATAGCGGGCTGAAGCCCTGGCTGCTGTGCTGGCCCTCGAAGGCCAAAGCGAACTGTTATTTTATTTCTATCATGTGACCGGCCTGCGAGCCGATGTCTGTAACACACTATGTTGTTAAGTGAACATTTGTAAGGTCATAAGGTTAAGTACTTCTGTGTATTATGGTATTTCATTCCTATTGTGGTTAGTGGACATTCATGTTTCATACTATCTGTTATTTGGGTTCTTTCAACTATTTAAAAGTTTCCGCTAGTTGCTCTGTGTATGACGTTTGTGATTGGAAGAATGGTTTCATTCTGTAAGCATTCGGTCTGTCTGTAGTATATGGCGTCGGACCCCGGCCGGACCTACTGCTATATACCATGCGACGGATATGGGTGTTACAATTTGGTATCAGACTACCGGTTCCGGTCTTGCTTATTGGAATTCGTGGGCGAATTATTTTAAGGGGTGGTGAGCACATATATGTGCGTCATCGTTATAACATAAAAAGAACTCATGAATGTCCACTTAGGAATGAAAATACACTTGTTTTTGAGGAACCTGAGTGTTCCAATGATTGCTTTTAGCAATTTGTATGTCGCCTAATCGATAGTTATGTTATATAGGGGACTACGAGTGGTGCGGGGCAGTCGCAAGGTCAGCACTCCACGGAGAGTAGCGCACTTAACAGCGTGCCTGAGACCCTGCTTTCTGTTGAAACTATAAGAAGGATAGTTGAAGTGGTGTTCGCGGTGACTAAAGCACAACTGGGAGGGCAAGTGTAGCCCCATGTCCCTGGGGTGACTTCAACACCGAGTGGTGTGATGGAACAACTGGCATGTATAAGATCTTTGGATCAGCAGTTGAACATGCTTTTAGTACAGGGTATGCACTCAGTTGAGGAGTATTTGCAGGCGTTTCTTATCATAAGGCGCTACCCAGGGTTTGATTTGGAGAACGAGCAGACTATAGTTAATAGATTCTACAACGGTCTGCGTGATGAATTACGACTGCTACTCGTAGGACCAAAGCTACTTGGATTCCGAGCGTTAGTGGAGTCGGCTAGAGCTTTGGAAGCAGATCTGGCCAGAACCAACCAGACGTCAGTGTACAGCTTACCAAACTCCCCAGGTCCCGCAAAGTCTGTACACCGAAAGAGGAATAAAGTGAGGCCTGACGTATCTGCTAGTCAAACTCCATATTACTGTTATAAATGTGGAAGGTTTGGTCACTTTGCCTGAGATTGCCGTAAAGACGATCAGGGGGCAGAGAAAGCTATGAAGGGAGTCCAAGAGAAGAAAGACTCCAGTGCTGAGAAGGCAGAGTTCAAGGCGCTACCCACCTCGAAGTCCGGTTTTCGTAGATGGTGTATGAAGGTAAGGAGGTCGGGTCTAGTTCCTTCTTTTGGTGCGTCTGGAACAACTATTGGCCGAGACCCGGACGCATGCTTTTGCTGTGGAAAGCGGGGACACTTTGCCCGAGAGTGTCGAAGCGGACGTCTGGAGTCTGAGAAGAAGACTAGAGCGACCTACGAAGAGAAGGGCAAGGGGTTGGAGGCAGCTACATCTCAATATGCTCCATCCCAACCTAGAGGATACAACTTTGGCCATCAGGAGGTTATGAAATATGCTGACATGGTGACAGGTATGGTTTAATTTTTGGTATGTCAGCTTTAGATACTTGTTATCTTACGCAGGTTAGCCTATGTTTGGTTGTGATAGGATTTGTATTGATTTTCTGAGGGTCCGGTGAAAGCACTATTCGTCATGGGAACTTCTCATTCCTTTTTGTCCGAAGGATGTATATCGCGCATCGGAGTTCCTTCTTCGATGGCAAGAGACAAATCGATAGTACTGCTGCCTATCGGGGGCTCTATACACGCGAATAGTGTCTGTTGTTTGAAGTTACGGATAGGGAGTCAGGAGTTTGACTTGCAAGCGTCGTTACTGTTGTTTGTAGAATTCGACGTAAACTTTGGTATGATTGGCTCTCGGAGCAGCATGCATACATCCATTTCAAACGTAAGGTGGTCAGTTTGGTACTAGCTATAGGTTGTGAGATGTCGGAACTGAAGTATTACTTCAAGATCTGGTGGAACAGGGTTATGTGCGTCCAAGTTTATTTCCTTGGAGCACATCGGTCCTCTTGTTAAAAGAGGATGGAAGCTTACAACTCTGTAATGGTTACTAGAAGTTGATTAAGTTAACGGGAAAAGAATAAATATCCAATTCCAAGTAGTGATTATCTATTCGATCAACTCAATGGGTCAAGTGTGTACTCAAGTTGAATCTGAAGTCCGGATACTATTATTTGTCGCTAAGGGAAAGTGATATTCCCAAAATAGCGTTCAACACACGATATGGGCATTATGAATTCATCGTTATGCCGCTTGTGCTGACAAATGCACCATCCGTGTTTATGGATTTGAGGTATAGGGCGTTCAGTGAGTACCTGAACCAGTTCGTGATAACCTTTATCGACGACATACTGGTATACTTTCAGTATGAGGGTCATCATTCCAAGCATCTGGATTCGGTATTGGAGACGTTAAGGAGAAATCAGATGTATGCCAAATTCTCCAAGTGCGAGCTTTGGTTACCCTCAGTAGCGTTTCTTGGTCACGTCTTGAGTGGAGAAAGTATCGTGGTGGACCCGTCAAAGATATTTGCGATACGTGAGTTGCTTGTGTTATCTGGGTTGGCGAAAAGTCTGAAGTTTATAGGACTGGCCGACTAGTACAGACGCTTCATAGAGAACCTCTAGCGGATAACATTACCCCGCACGACTTTGGCGAAGAAAGATCAAAAGTTTGTGTGGTCGCTGGAGTGCGCGCAAGCTTTCGAAGAACTGAAAAGTCGGTTGACCTCGGCAACTATTCCATGTTCACCGAGTAGGACCGAAGGAGTTGAGATTTACAGCGATGCTTGGGGCAGTGACTTGTATTGTGTTCTGCTCCAGCATGGGAGTGTAATAATATATAGCTCGCGTTAGTTGGAGGTACGCGAGAGGATTTATCCGGTCCATGACTTGGATTTAGCGGTCGTGATATTCGCCCTGAAGCTTTAAAGGCGCTACCTAAACGGCGTGAAGGTCGGTATCTAAATTGATCACAGGAGCCTGAAGTACTTATTGGATCAAAAAAACTTAAACTTGTGGCAGCGGAGGTGGATGGAGTTACTGGGGCACAACACCTTCGACATAATTGTTGGCGCAAGTTTTGGAGATATTGGAGATCACTTGCATGGACAAGCAGATCATGGATGATGCTTTGGATAGGTCAAATTCCCAATATGTTTTTGAAGACGGACTGTTGTGGAGGGACAGTCGTCTGTGCGCCCCAAGTGTGGATAGTCAGCGGCAGGAGTTGATGTACGAGGCTCATTATACCAAGTACTCAATTCACCCGAAGTGCACAAAATGTTTAGAGGTTTGAAGAAGTTGTTCTGGTGGCCATGACTGAAAAAGGATGATCCGGTGGAAAAGTTAGCCAAACTCTATATGGATAACATTGTTCGGTTGTATGGTGCACACCGCAGTATTGTAAGTGACTGAGATGAACGCTCCACGTACAATGACTGGAGGCTGGTGCATAAATTGTTGGGAACTAAGCTGAGTATTAGCACAGTCTTCCATCCGCAGACGGATGGTCAGACCGAATGGGCCAACAAAACGATGGAGGACATACTTCACATGTGCATCTGGGATTATTGAAAGCAGTGGAAAGATCACATGTATATGGTGGAGTTTGCGTATAACAACAGCTACCAGGCGAGTAAGCAAAATGACGCCTGTCGAGGCCTTGTATGGGAGAAAAAGGTCGCACGCCGTCGTCTTGGTTGGAGACGGGTGAGTCGATGTTGTACAAACATCAGACAGTGGAAGACGCCACTTCAACGGTACATACAGTTCAAGAATGGTTGCAGATCGATCACGACAGGCAGGCGGAATACTATAACGCCAAAGCATAGGAACGTGGAGTTCGTTATTGATGATTGGGTGTAGTTGAAAATCAAGTCGTTCAATGGTGTCTCGCGAGCTCGACGCCTGAGGAGGCTGAGCCGAGGTACCTTGGACCGTTTGAGTTCCTGGATCGGAGAGGTGAAGCAGCGTATCGACTGAAGTTGTCAGTGGAGTTAAGTGGGATACATGATGTATTCCACATATCGGGGTTTGCGGAAGGCGGTGCAAGAGCCTTCGCAGGTGGTTGCGGTCGATCAGGTGTCGGTAGATTGTGGGATGACGACGAAGGTCAAGCCCGTATGCATTGAAGACTTTGAAGTCAAACGACTCCACAATAAGGAGTTTCGAATGGTTAAAGCCCGTTGAAATAATTGCGGTTATGAAGAGCTTTCATGGGATCGAGAACAGATTATGTTGGAGGAATACCCCGAGTTATTCCGCTTGGGTAAAACTAGGGTTGTGTATCTTTACATAATTTCGTGGACGAAATTCTTTAAGGGGGGAGATTTGTAACGCCCCGAAACTTAAAAGTGAAACGGGCGGTGTTCGAACCAAGTTCGGGTCTTGCTAGGGTGAACACGGCCTGTGACACGGGGGTGTCACATAGCCGTGTCGTGCTCGGGTAGTCGAGTCGAGGTCGACGAGCGTTGAGTGATCGAACACGGCCTGTGACACGAGCGTATCACAGGGCGTGTCAGGCACACGGCATGTGACACGGGCGTGTCACATGGCCGTGTACTCCTTTGGAAGTTTGGTCCTGTGTCGACTGAGAGACACGGCCCCGAACACGGGCGTGTACTATATGACACGGGCGTGTCAGATTCGGCACGAGCGTGTTGCCACCCGTATCCACCAAGGGATGTGACGGTTGGCGTGGCGGTTATTCGTGACACGCCCCTGGTCACGGGCGTGTCGATGACCCGACACGGGCGTGTCAGGTTGGGACACGGGCGTGTCCTAACCCGTGTGCTTTTCTGTACTCGACAATCGTGTCTGGATCAAGGCACACGGCCTGGGACACGGCCGTGTGCAAAGCCGTGTTCGGCCTATTTTAGTGACTTTTTGGGTGGATCCGAGCCGTTCGTTTTCTTTAAACCAGATCCGACGGCTTAGGATTAATCCTGCTTCCTTAAGGCCGGGAGTGGGGGTTAAACTCCTCATTTTCTTTTGGCCTTTCTCTTTCTAAAGTCTTAGAGAGAGGAGAAAGCAAGGAAGAAGGAGGAGGAGGATCCCAGCCATCGGCGGAGCATCGGAGCACCGAATCGAAAACCGAGACCGGATCTGCGGAGGCATTCTCGTTGCGAAGCTTTCCATCCGGCTAATTTTTCATGGCGCCAAAACGGACTTCAAGGGTAACGATTCTCAACTTGGACATGTGAAGTGCTCTTCCTTTCTGCATGGGAAACCCGCTCCCGCAAGTGTGCGGTGAGTGCGCGGTGTCCCTTGGGGTAGATGTGAATAGTCCCCCTTATGTTGCATGTAGAGTACGGAATCGAAGTACGGGCATAGGCATTGTGTGTGAAGCCTACCCGGACGTGTTTGTCTGGATCGGTGATGTTGCATTGTGCATGGATTGTCGGAGAAGACTCCGTATTATGTTGTTTTCGGGTTTTCTACAAGGTAGATTGCAACAGGGAGTCTTGGGGATTAACTCCAAGGTGCACCCGGAAAACTGGGCGGAAACGCATTCCTGCCAACTAGGCGGCATGGGGCCAACCTTGTATATAATTGGGATTGTATGTGCGAGGCCTGTCTCCAGGAGACATGTAGGGCCTTTCTTTGGAAAGCGGTGAGCCCATGAGGTTCAAAATTATTAGGCCAGGGAGCCGAACAGGAAAGGCAAAACCGACCTGCGCCCTGCAGGTTTGGCCATGAGTACTACGGTATTCGGAGGCGGTAGAGCGACTTGAGCAACGGGAAATGGTGGAGCTGTACCTGCGTTATGTAGACTATGACATGAGAGTAGCGGAAATTGGCTCTCGTCGGTGGCATAATGAGAGTCTCAGGCCAGGGGCCGTAAAGACTGAAATGCTCAAAGTAACCGTCAAGTCAAGGAACTCTGAACGGAGGTGGTATCCGGGAAGTCCGGTACACCGTCAATGTGCCCTGAGTGCATGGGGTGGGCGGTCGTGCGAGGCTCCACTTGTGGTGAATTGTGCTAGGTTGTACTTTCACTAGGATTTTTGGATGTACTAATGGAATGCAGGGAAGGAGCATCGCCGTCCCGAATAAGGGGCGGGGTCGTTATAATTTGGTCAGCTTTAGCTGACCGTTGCTTTGTTTGCCACCGTACGGTGGAATGTTGCTTGCAGGTGCTGCGGAACCAAGTACCAAATAGCGGGCTGAAGCCCTGGCTGCTGTGCTGGCCCTCGAAAGCCAAAGCGAACTGTTATTTTATTTCTATCATGTGTGGCCGGTCTGCGAGCCGATGTCTGTAACAAACTATATTGTTAAGTGAACATTTGTAAGGCCATAAGGCCAAGTACTTTTGTGTATTGTGCTATTTCATTCCTATTGTGGTTAGTGGACATTCATGTTTCATACTATCAGTTATTTGGGTTCTTTCAACTACTTAAAAACTACCGCTAGTTGCTCTGTGTAGGACGTTTGTGATTGGAAGAATGGTTTCATTCTGTAACCCTTCGGTCTGTCTGTAGTATATGGCGTCGGGCCCCGGCCGGACCTACTGCTATATACCATGCGACGGATATGGGTGTGACACCCTCACCCTTCCCCACTGCCGGCCACCCCCTAAAAGTTGCCCTAATAACCCGCCGGCCTCCCCCTCCCCTTCCTCCCCAATCCGCCAACTCCCCTTCGTGGATCCACCGTTCTAACAACCCTAAAATCCTAGATCCATCCATATCTAGGCTTATAGCCTCCCGATCCGTTATTTCCTTCACTCATACTTTCCATTTTTGTCTGGATCCAACCCTAAATAGCGGATCCACCCCTCCCCGGCCTGGATCTACTTATACGTGGCTGGATCCACCGTGTTATTGTCCATTGTCACCGTTTACCGCCAAGGACAGCTATCGTCGTCGTCGTCTCACCACCGGTTCCATCTCCGATCGCCGATCTACACATCCGGCCCTCTAAATCTTCAGTGCCTCGGTTCAGCCCTCTACTTTGTGAGCTTTTGTAGTACTGTATTATTTGATTCAGCATTTTCCATTTAGTGATTTGCTATATTTT
Organism: Platanthera zijinensis; assembly: GCA_039513925.1. Classification (NCBI taxonomy): domain Eukaryota; kingdom Viridiplantae; phylum Streptophyta; class Magnoliopsida; order Asparagales; family Orchidaceae; genus Platanthera; species Platanthera zijinensis. The sequence continues at coordinate 166,442,759 of CM077092.1, forward strand.
GCTGCGATTCTTATTTGTGGAAAATTGTTTTTGTACACTAATAATTTGCAGAAGGAAACATTCGTCGGGCGCTTCGCCTTGGCCCTCCGAGCGGAGGAAGCCATTATAATTCGCTAAATTAAATAATTTGTTCCCTATTCAAATATCTACGGGGTGTTCAAAATTTACATTGCTATAATTTATTCGTCAGCATATCAATCATTACATTGCATGTAGGTTTGGATTAGTATGTCACTCTTGCACTATCACCTAGAATCATAGGTTTTGTGCACCCGTAGCCTACCCCTACATCAGACAGTAATTACACAAACGCTAAATCATTTAGGGTCCGTTCATTTGGACAAATTGAAGCCTTGAAATTAGAATTAGATATCATTTTTATTTTCACTTTGCTTTAACTTCCAATTCTGAAGCTCCAATTTCATCTGACTGAATGAACCCTTAGGAAGAGATCCCAAAGGTGCTGGGATAGACAGAGATCATAGTGGGATGCTGTCGATTCAGATTAGTTCTTGCATAACAACCACTTATAAGAAGTTAATGTGGAGCTGCCTAAGAGAGTAAAACATTGAGAAATAGCAATTTCACCACCCAGGAAAGTGGAGTACTGAAGAAAGAGAGATCATAGGAAAGGATGATGGGTGAAAATTGTAGGATTGAAGAGCAAAGAATAGAACAATATGGAATTCAAACACATATCTTATATTTTAGAGTGCTAAAAGCCTAAAACTATAATTTTTCTATTTTTTCAAGTAATTCAATAACTTAAAGGTTCTATGAACTTACGTTTCACTTATAGGACTCTATATATGCTATCCACGATACTATAGAAGTAAAATTAGAACTTTTTGGAGTATACAAATTGTATAAAAATAGGATCTTTAAATGTAAAATTACATCTTTTCAATGGGTTTTTTGTTGTTGATTCTTTGAATCACACTTATAGTTAACATGTTCTAACTATAAATTCCACACAAAAGTTCTAACACCATTAAACTTACTCCATTGATATTCCCATGCCATCTAGTAGGATTCTGTTATGTACTTATTTTGGTGAAGGCAGAGCTGTGCCGAACGTGGAGGACACAAGTAGATTGAGCACACCCACAGGGGGCGAATGAGAAGAGGTGGAGGGCCATAACCCTAGAAGACGGAAGAAAGAAGGAAGAGGAAACTAGAGAGAGGAGAGAACTTAAGAGAAAATTAAAAGAGATATAATTGCTTGCCTCTTTCAAAACCCAAGGGGTCCTTACATAGAACTACAAAATAACATACTCGTAATAAGCCCGAACATTTGAACTTTAATATACAACTTATAACAACACGTAACAAAATGACTTAATAACATATACATAAAATATTAAAGGTTAACTAGTGTGGGATCATAACATCTCACCCCTCCTTCCCTTTGAGTTTAGTTCATAGAAGGGTATGAAACTTGAATGGTGGTTATTAAATACACAACTTCACGATGAAGGGTTGATTGAAATTGGGCATGGCCAAAACTGGGCCATTCGCAAGAGACGCCTTAAGGGCGATGAAAGCAGACATAGCAACTGGGGTCCGCAAAAATGGTCCATCATTGGAAGATTTGAGTAGCTGTGTGAGGGGCCGAGTCAAGGTGTCGTACTCCCGAATGAAATGCCGATAGTAACCAGTGAGGCCCAAAAAACCTCGGACGTCCCGAAGGGAGGTGAGAGTCGGTTAGTGTAGAACCGCCTGAATTTTGTCGTCTTCCATGACAACGCCCTGGGCCGAGATCGTGTGGCCCAAGTAGCTGGTCGTGGTCACACCAAACGAACACTTCTTGCAGTGGAGGACAAGATGATGTCGTCGGATCGTCTCAAGCGTGCGGCGAACATGACATAAGTGTTCCTGCCAGGTTGAGCTATACACCAAAATATCATCAAAAAACAAGAACGTGTTGACGGAGTACCACTCGGAAGATGTTGCCCATGGTGGCTTGGAAGGTGGCAGGTGTGTTGGTCAGCCCAAAGGGCATGACCAGGAACTCGTAGTGCTCATTATGCGTCTGAAATGTTGTCTTTGGTACATCCTCCGGCCGAATCCGGATTTGGTGGTACCCTGCCCAGAGGTCGAGCTTCGTGAAGAAGGCGGCGTCATAGAGCTCGTCCAACAGCTCTTGGATGACTGGAATGGGATATTTGTCTGGGACCGTGGCCTTGTTCAACTCCTTGTAGTCGATATAGAAGCGTCAGCTCTTGTCCTTCTTGCGCACGAGGAGAATCAGGCTGGAGAACGGGTCGCACTGGGGCGGATGAGGCCACCCATGATCATCTCCCGCACCAAGCGTTCGATCTCATCCTTCTGGACATGCCCATAGCGATGAGGCCGGACTGATATGACCGAAATGTGGGGCTGCAGCGGAATGGCATGGTCGGTGACCCGCATCAGAGGCAAGCCTGTGGGGGCCATAAACACACCGGAGAACTCCTCGAGGAAACAGCGAAGGTCGGGAGGGAGCACCAGAGAAGCCGTCGGCTCGGCTTGTAGCTGCCAAAGCCACATGGAGAATGCCACATCGGTCGTGTGTTGGATGGCACGGAAGGAAACCGGAGTGCAGAGAAGAGCGGAGTCGTCGGCGAGGTGGCAGGTGACCCCTCCTATAGAAACTGCATAGACATCTCGGCCCAGTTGACCCGAACGTCGCCCAGCGTTGCTAGTCATGCCACGCCCAGGATGATGTCAACGCCGCCCAACTCAAATACGTAGAAATCTGATGTAGTTGAACATGGTCCCAAGGTCACCTGCACGGCGATGCACGAACCCGCGGTCGGACGTCGACGTCCATCTCCCAAATAGACAGTGAAGTCCGGTGATGATGTACATGGAATGGAGAGTTTTCGTACCAAATGATGAGAAATGAAATTGTGGTTGGCGCCACTGTCGATCATAATGAGAACTGGATGCCACTGGGCGAGGCCGACCAACTTCATCGTCTGAGGTTCGGTGAGGCCGCCCACGGAGAAGCAGGGGAGATCCAAGCGGTTGAAGGTGGCTCCGTCGGTCTCCGGAGGTTGCAGCTCGTCGGAGATCTCAAGCGCCTCAAAGTCCTCCAATGTGATTCTGGGCCCAAGATCCCCGATGATAGCATGAAACTCTTTCACGGTGCACTCGTGATTGGGAGAATAAGGTTGTCAGCACCTGAAGCAGAGCCCCCTTTTTTTGAGCTCGTTGTAGTTATTGTTAGAAAGGCGGTGGGTGGTCGGGGTGCGCCCTGGGTGAGGCCCGCCCGTGGGAGGTGGTCGCGGGCCGAAGTCCCGCGGTGGTGGTGGTCGAGGAGGAGGGGCCCAGTGGCGACCGACGGCCGAGCAAAGAGGTATACCTCCACGGCACGCGCTAAATCAAGCGCTTTAGAGACCGTCCATGGATGGTGGGTGCGTCAGCGAGAATGGATCGACGAGAGGAGGCCTTGCATGAAGAAGCACAAATAATGGTTCGGCATGAGGTCGGGGACATGTGTCACCAGGGCGACGAACTCATCGATGTAGGCACGCGCTATAAAGGCGCTCGACGGCGGAACCGGCGTAGCGGGGCTCGTACCGTTGGACCATTTCCTGTTTCAGTTCCTTACAGCTCCTTGAACTTTGGCCAAAATAGCTCCTTTTAGCGCGTTACAATAGTGGAGGCTGCATCGAGAGGCAAGCCTTCATCGTGTCATAGATGTCACGAATGATGGTGATGTGTCAGTGGGATGTCTCTTGCGCGGCGAAGTGATCGAAGAAGATACTGTTGAGTGATCATTAAGTGATTGAAGTAGCAATGGGGTCCTTCGTACGAGGCTGTCCTGTAAGACCCATAATGGGACTGGTTGGAGAAGAAGGGATCAACTATCCCAAGGAGGGGTAATAGAGAGGAGGAGAACCGTAGAACTCGGTGACTGGACGGATTGTTGTAGCATAGTCGTTTGGCTTGCGACGCAGTTGCCCTCCTTGTGAACAACGGGGAGGGAACAACCGAAGGCGATGGTGGGGAAATAGGAGCTGCTAAGATTGGTGAGGTTTCTTCGAGCTCTGATTGGGTCGATAACTGCTCTGGTGGGATCGACTCCACAAATTATCAAAATAATGCAAGTCTGTCAATGCTAGCGACAAGTCGCGAAATCGCGATTTGGTGTGACACTGACATATCCAATAAACTCGGTAAGCATTGAACGAAGGATATTTTGTTCGTCGGAGCTCATCTTCATTAATAAATTTATGCCAAATGCAGTTGTTGGCCTCGTAAATAAGAAGGGAGACCTAAAACTAGGTTTGAGGCTTGAGTTTGTGGCACTGGGCTCCACTTATGAAAGGTTGTGGGGGCGTGGGGTTTGAAAAAGAGTAGGTCGACTCGATGGGAGAGAGCCTGCAACGGAAGACAGAGAGAGCTTTATGTTGCAATTGTGGCTCAAGGAGAAGTTAAGATCTTCGAAGAGATGTCGATCCCAGGTGTTCTAGGAGGGTGAGGATGTCAACGCGGTAGAGGAATGTGAAGGACTTGGCGGATGAGGACGCGTGGAGGTATAGTCGTGTTGGAGGCTCGCCATCGCCGATTCGATCAAGACATGGAAATCGGCGGAACGGAGATGCGGGGCACGATCGAGTTTAGAATGCACTCACCCACAGATAAATTTATTGCACTTGCGGTCCGACACAGGTAACACGAGTAGGAATCACCCGGGTCAAGTGTCATCACTACTGCTTGTAGGGGTTGGTGATATAAGAAGCTCAAATGCGTGTGTGATGCAGCTAATCGAATGCAAAGCTCATTCTAGTTGTTTTATTGAGAAAGGAGAAGAATGGGAACATAGATCTTTGTCGTCGAACATGTTGAAGATGGAGGAGAGGTGGCTCTGATACAAAGATTGTTATGTGCTTATTTTGGTGGATCTGGAGATGCGTAGAATGTGGAGGATACAAGGAAGTTGAGCTCACCCAAAGAGGGGGGAGGCGAAGGAGAATACGAGGAGTGGGGAGCCTTGTTCAACCCTAACTCTAGAAGAAGGAAGGAAGAGGGAACTTAAGAAAGGAAGAGGGAACTTAAGAAAGGAGGAGAGAACTTGAGAGAAAACTAAAAGAGATATTTCATTGCTTGTCCCTTTCATGATCCAAGGGGTCTAATAAGTCTGAACCTTTGGATTTATATAAAATATTCAAACTATTAAAATACACTAATAGCCCATACCAAAATGACATAATAACGCGTACATAAAATATCAAAGACTAACTAGTGTGGACCCATAATAGATTCTTTACTATATTACGAAATTAATTGACACAAAAGGTTTTTGTAACTAATCTATACCTTCTGTTCTTTATTATCAAGAATGTCCTTGATGCTATCGACCTTCAGAGATAGTCTTAATAGGCAACATCCACCACCAACAACAACACCTTCCTCAATAGCTGCCTGAAAGATGAGAAGCTAAAACTATGCAAAAGAAATGATTTTCAATTAAACTTTCATAAGATGAACACACCCTAGTTGCATTAAGAGCATCCTCAACTCTTAATTTCTTATCCTGAGCTCAATTACTGTTTGGGCGCCTACCTGTCAATGAATTTAGGTTCAAGAGCACAACTTATTTCCTGGAACAATAAAACTAGGATGTGTTACTAGCTTTAAGCTTGAAAGGATCAAATCTTAAGTTTCAGTAGCTAACACTTACACAATTGGTCCTGGATGATTGCAATCCCATCAGATAATCTAGCAATTCTCTCATTGACTATTTTCTTATCAAACTTCTCTACTGTATTCTGTAAAATGAAAACAGGTTTCACATATTACCAATAAGAAAAACAATTACTCAATCAAGGTATACCCAACTAAGTCCCTTCATTTCTTCGTATCGAAAAAATGCTTGAAATACTAAAGGATTTAGTAATACCGGATTAATCAAACCATGCTGAAACAACCTATAACATTAACAAATTAGCACATTGATCGCAACTCAGGCCAAAAGACTCAAACCTAATGTTCAGGATATCAAAAGACAAACATATAAATGCGAAGTGACGTAACTGTAATAGTACTAAAATTTTGGCTACAAAAATATCAATGAAAAGAAGATGGGAGGACGAAATGTCAAAATCCTAACTGTGTAATCTTGAGTTATTGATTTTAGGAAACTGATTGTCCGAGCAGACAGACCGAAATGTAGGGGAAGGGGAAGGTGCAGAAACTGATAATCAAAATTAGGAGCCTATGCACTGGGCATGAAAGATAAAGGTGAAGTTCAGTTGCGTCCTATTACATACTAAGAAACTCACGAATTTACACTATAAATATCTGTGCTTTAAATAATATAAAATATCACTATGGAAAAAATGACAGTGTACTAGGGCTCACTTATATTTATTACACACAGAAGACAGTGCCTATTGCTAAACAACAAAAATTGAACAGCATGATAATTATCCTATTGAAAAAGACCGCAATATATTTATCACTGGTTTTAGTACCACAAAGCATATGCACTACCTCGTAACATGTATTTATAGCATACCTACAAATATAAAAGAAAACTTAAATAATGTAATATTTAGTCAACATGTAGTCAGACCAACTCACATAAGAAAATGACCATAAAGAGAGCTGTCATGATGGAGAAGAGAGAGAGGATGACTGGGAAGGGGGCATCAATGATGAGGACTTGTGGCACCGATATCTAGGAAACGGAGAGTTTGGTCAACACCGAGGCTCCGTGCAACAATGGCTAGTTAAGAAAAAAAATGAAAACAAAAAAGGGGCAAATAGCTAATATGAAATACTAATAATTATTGTTAGCAACGACCGCAACAATAGACCTTCACAAACACCATGAGCCATAGCCTGAAACTCTGCTTCAGCACTTGATCTCATCACGACCTGTTGTTTTTTACTCCTCTAGATAACAAGATTTCCACCAACAAGAGAACACCCTGAGGTGGATCGCCGATCGTCGACAGAACCAACCCAATCAACATCGGTGTAAACCTCAAATTTTAGAGCCGAATTGGGGAAAACAATATTCCACTCCCAGGTGAGGACATGAGATATCTGAGGATTCTGTTGGCAGCATCAGCATGACGAGTCTTCGGAGCGTGCATAAATTGGTTGATAATGCTCCAGCATAAGCTATATTTGGACGGGTATGAGCTAAGTAGATCAGTCTCCCTACAAGCCTCTGAAATTCAGGAATATTTTCAATAACCTTCCCATCATCACGACTCATTTTGTGATTCGCTTCAATTGGAGTGTCAGCTGGTCGGCAGCCACTCATTCCAGTCTTCTCAAGAAGATATAAAGTATACTTCCTCTAAGAAAGAAAGATCTCGTGTTTGGACCTTGCTACTTCAATACCCAAGAAATATTTGAGAACGTCATCGCCTGTGATAACGATGTCATCAAGAAATATTTGAGAACACCATCGCCAAGAAATATTTCAGCAGCCAACTTTAGTTTTAGAAGCTTGATTTCTTTCACATCATCGCCTGTGATAACGATGTCATCAACATAAATAATGAGAGCTGTAAGTTTACCGGTCCTATGCTTGATGAATAGAGTATGATCGTCATTTCCCTGGTGATACCGAAAAGAAAACATGGCTTTGTGAAATCTCCCAAACAAGGCTCTTAGAGATTGTTTCAGTCCATCTAGGGTTTTCTTTAACTTGTAGACGTGTCCCACTGAACTTTTAGGAGTAAGGCCTGGTGGGAGAGAAATATAGACTTCATCATCCAGATTTCGATTGAGGAAGACATTTTTTACATTAAGTTATCAAAGGTCCCACTCTTTACAAGTAGCATAGGATAGAAGGATTTTGATTGTGTTCATCTTTGCTACAGGAGCAAACGTTTCCTGATAGTCAATTCCAAGAGTTTGAGTGTACCCTCTTATCACCAACCTTGATTTACACCTTTCAAACACACCCTGGGAATTTTGTTTGACTGTGAACACTCATTTGCACCCAACCGGTTTCTTCCCAAGGGGAAGAGGCACTAAATCTCATGTGTTGATATTTTCAAGTACAGCCATTTCCTCAAACATCGCTTCTCTCCACACGGAAATCTCCAGAACACTCTGCCAGGATGTTGGTATGGATATGAACGCAAGGGAAGACACAAAGGTCTTATGGGATGAGAATGAGTCATAAGAAACATAATTAGAAAGAGGATGTTGAGTGCAGGACCGGATACCTTTGTGGAGAGCAATTGAAAGCTCAGAAAGTCCTAAATTCGGGTCCAATGATTATTCTGGTAGCAGGTCAAGTGTGTCATTGGGCCTTTTTCTCCGTCGAGTGTACGTCTGCAAAGTAGGAGCAGTAAGAGGAATAGTAGTATGGACAGGAATATCACTCACTTCCGACGGTAGAAGCTCCCCCTGAAGTGAGGGGTATGAAGGAGGAACAAGCAGAGGTACAGGCGGTGAGGGCACAGACGAAGAGGACAAAGGTGGGTCACCTAGAGCGGGATAATAGGCCTCAGATTCACGAAACGTGACATCTATGGTAATGAAGACCCTCTTAGTAAGAGGATGAAAACATTTGTACCCCTTTTGAGTGGGAGAGTGGCCAATAAACACACGCCGTAGAGCGCAAGGATTAAGTTTGGTGGGACGAGGGTGATTGATGTGAACAAAGCAGGCACAACCAAATACCTTAGGAGAGAGTTGAGAGGAAGGGACACGTAAAGTCCCGAGTGGAGTGGCTTCCCAAGAATCTGAGAGGGCATGCGATTAATAAGATACGCAGCCGTAAGGACACCATCGCCCCAGTAATACTTGGAAAGACGCATTGTGCCTAAGAGACAACGAGCCACTTCCAAAAGGTGACGATTCTTACGCTTTGAAACCCTATTTTGAGCAGGAGAATAAGCACAAGTGGTTTGGTGTATAATGTCATGCTCAGCCAGAAACTCAGCAAAGTGTGAATCCAGATATTCACGATCATTATCATTGTGGAGGATCTGAATTTTAACATTAAACTGGGTGTAGATCATGTTATAAAATATTTTGAAGGTGGAGAAAACATCACTTTTTTTGCAGTAAATATAACCAGGTAGTGCGAGAAAAACAGTCAATAAAAGTGACAAACCAAGCAGAGCCAAAAATAGAAGGGACGGGATAAGGTCCCCAAACATCAGAGTGAATCACAGTAAAAGGAACTGAACTAGATAATAAAACATGATTAAATGTAGTACGATAATGTTTGTTAATAGCACAGACATCACAAATAAAGGAAGTAAAAACAGCAGCAGGCATAGCAGGTAACAAAAACTTTATAACAGAGATAGATGGGTGTCCTAAGAGGCAATGCCAGGAATAGAGGTTGAATGTGCTGGAGTGAAGGGCCAGAGAAGGTGTCACTGGGCTGGAGTCGAGCATGTACAGACCATTGACCAAGCTACCAGAGCCAATCACCGTCCCCGTCTTCAGGTCTTGAAATACACAAGAGGAGGGGTGAAAGGTTACTGAGTAGTTCATGGAATTAATCAAATGGCTAATAGATAGCAAATTACATGTGAAATTTGGAACATGCAAAACTGACAATAAGGTGAGAGGGGAACAGAAGATAGAGCCCTTCCCAGCAATAGAGAAAAGGGAACCATCAACAATGCTCACCTTATCACAACCAGTGAGAGGAGTATAGGAGATAAAACCTGAGTCGGAGCCAGTCATATGGTCGGTGGCTCTGAAGTCAATGATCCAATGAGTGGAAGGGTGAGAAGCAGCAGAGTGAGCACTTGGGATCCCAGTGTGGGTATACGAAGACAACGCAGAAGACTCTATAGAAAGACCTTACATCATGTGGCGAAAACCAAGGATTTCATCAGTCGAGAAAGCACCAGGGAGAACAGAAGAATCAGGCAGAGCAGGAGAAGTATCCACAGCAGCATCAATGAGATGGGCCGAACGAGGAGGTGTGCGAACAGTGGAGCGGCCGAAGTCACAGCCACCACGAGGAGGAGCACCACCTCCCGGTGGAGGAAAACCATGGAGTCGAAAACATGTGTCTCTGGTATGACAGGTCTTGCCACGATAATCACAGAGGAGGTGATCTTTATCAGAACCCTTCATCATAGAATCACGGGAAGGACGAGCCCCCAGCAAAGAAGGGGCACCAGCAGCTAGAGCAGAACTCTCAGAAGCAGGGTCCGGAAGAAGAGACTGACAACGATCAAACTCCTGTTGGACAGTGCTATAAACCTCTGGAAGGGACGGTAACGGCACACGCCCCAAAATCTGAACACTAATGTGATCCAAGTCCCGATGAAGACCATGAAGAAACTCAAAGGTCCGGTTGCGATCCTCCCGAGCATGGACCATAACATCATCAACAGGGCTAACAAAAGTGTGGGAATCGAAATGATTGTATTCCTGATACAACTGAGTGAACTCCAAATAGTAAGCGGGTGGCGATCGCCCTGACGGAGGAAGGATATCTTTCGTATTAAGTGGAAGATCTGGGAAGCATTTACCTTTCGAGAATAAGTAGTCTTTGCACGCCGCCAAATATCAGCAGCAGTATCCAGAAATAAGTAGTGGCGAGCGATGGACTCCTGTATGGAATTCGTTAGCCAAAACAAGACTAAGGAATTTCCTGAATCCCATTGAGGCCAATCAGGGTCAGTCTGCTCCGGTTCCTTGGTGAACCCAGTGACATACCCAAAGAGGTGACGGCTCTTAAGAGCAAGTGTGATAGAGCGAGACTAGGAAAGATAATTTGAATCATCTAGTCGGATAGCAGTAATCTACGGAGTATTGTGATCATGACTCCAACGCAGAGAACTTGTAGGAGGAGGAACCAGAGTGGAGGTAAAATCACTAAGAGAAGATATAGTGGCCCAAGAATATAAATCTAGAGACTGCACGCCACGCCAAGCGGCAAAGAGCGACTGATTACGCCGAGCAAAGACTGGCAGAGAAGAGAAGATGAATAGAAATCAACTTCATTTCATGACTGGAATGGCAAACGGCGCCGGAAGGAAGCACGGGCCTCACCGCATGTCCGGCACCGGAAGGAGAGGGGCGACAAACTCTAGGAGGCCCGCTAGAAGAGAGGGAGGAAGCGGAAACGGCACGGGAAACGGCGCTGGAAACGGTGCGGGAAACGGCACTGGAAACTCAACCGGGAAGCAGGGAGGTCCGCCTGGTTCTGTGGCTGTCACGGGAAAGTCGGTCGGGAAGCGGGGGCGCTGGAAGCGGGAAGCGTCTGTCGTTGGCGAGACGCGGAAGAGCGGTCTGTCGCGGGTGAGACGCGGAAGAGCGGGGAAAGCGTGAGCAGGCAAACGGATCGGGGGAGGCACGGAGCTGCTAGGTTATGCGGCGCTTTGATACCATGTTAGCGGAATCGATTAATTCTATTGATGTTGTCCCATCTATATATGGAGGCGGACACAAGACATAGCAGAAAATAAAACACAAAAAATAAATACATATTGTAACAATTATAACGACATGAGATTAAATTCATCACAGGTAAGCTATCCATACCATGAATCACAAGAAACATGTCCAAGTTGACGATGAAATAGGATCAATATAAGTGAGCATTTCCATGAATATTGATATTGTTGGTTGTGATACTGATACATATTATAATTTTAAGTGTTTTTAAAATAAAGTTTACCTCAACTAGACTTTTCACTTCTGCAACCCGCTTTTCCACTGCAGCTTGCGTGCTAACATCAGTAACAAGTAATGTTGAATCCTTCGTAATAGACACCTTCACAGCACATCCTAAGACCTCTATTCCAGCCTTTTCAAGAGTCAAACCCACAGCATCTCTAATAACCGTGCCTGAAAAATATGAGAAAGTGCACCACAAGTTGTTGCTAAAGATTTTTTAATTACAAATCCATAGTGGCTTATTGGCTTAATGCAATCTTCTTAAATAATAAAAAGTACATGCAAACTTGCCTCCAGTTAAGATAGCAATATCATCAAGATAGTCACTTTTACGCTCTCCAAAAGCAGGAGCTTTAATAACAGCTACCTTCAATAAACATTTCAGTTTATTCCTAATTATTGGAGCCAGAGCATCCATGTCAACACCCTCCGCAATCACCAGAAGTGGATAATTCCCTTTCACTCCATCCAATATATTTAGAATCTCCTTTGGCTTTGTTATTATTTTGTCAACTAGAAGTATCTACATTCAGAACATATTCAAATCCATAGTTATTTGAAAATGCTTCACAACAATATTAAACTACCCACCTTGCAATCATTGAACTCTGTTGACATAGTCGCACGGTCAGTTACGAAGAAGGGCGACAAATAGCCTCGCTCAAATTGCATTCCTCGTACCACTTCCAGAGTATTTTCAGTACCTCTTCCGGTCTCAATCCTGATAAAACCATTTTGTCCAACTGTTCGTAGATCATACGCAATCATGTTGCCCACAATGTAGTCATTCCCAGCACTAACAGCGGCAACGTGGGCAATTTCTTTTTCTTCAATCTGCATGGTCATAATGTTAATTTCAAAATACAATTTTGGAATACAAATACCTAATCATAGAGTGTAAATAAACATATCATCATCTCTATCATCATAAATCTTACCAAATTATTTGGGGTAAACATTGATTGGGAAGTGTAAATGTGTTCAAAGTGATAGAAAAGTAACTTAGGGATAGGATGGGCTGTCAAAATGAATGATACTACTTCACATTAATCTTGAAATGAATAAACACCGCTTATTAAAAGATAAATAAACTGCAAAGATGTGCAACGTACTTCTCTTGACATTAGTCTAAGTTCTGAAACAAGAGCCTTTGCAGTCGTCTCAATTCCGTAAACAATTTGGATGGGATTCATACCGGCAGCAATCACCTAAATTGTAAAATAACAAACTGTCTATATAAAGATCATAGTCATACACATCAGAGCACCACTATATATAAAATTCCATAACATATCAAATATACATAGAAACGCAGAAAAGGTGGACTAATTTTAAACACGGGAGCCTAGAATATGACTTTGTTGACGCCACAATAACAGGGATAACATGAGCAAAAAATAGCCTTTCGGTTGAAAGGATCCATTTATAAGAACTGGATGGTGTTTGTAGATGTAAATAATATGATTTGTTGTATTAAAAAATGTACCTTTACACCTTCATCTATTAAACCTCGGGCAAGGACAATAGCGGTAGTACTACCATCACCGGCAATTTCGTTTGTTTTTGCAGCAGCCTGCCTCACCAATTTAACACCAACATTTTCAACAGGATCTTGCAGCTCAACCTTGCAACATATAGCAAGGGATCAACCATGAGCATGACTGCTTCCAAGAACAGCCTATTATACTCTTCAAAACAAAACAAAAACATGACATCAATAACATAAAAAATCCATGTCCTGTTTAAGAACTATAAGAGCACTTTTTATAGTGGTTATGCTTACTTTTTTTATTCTTGATATAGTAATGGGAGTTACTTGAAGATTCTACAAGGTTGTGTAACATTAATTAAATATTTAAAATGTAAAGAGAATATATATGAAGCAGAAGAATCTGAATCTGGAAACCTGGAAAATTTTCTGCAATCTTTCACAGATTAGAATGAAGAAGGATAAACCATGTGGTCGAAATGAAAAACTATGGCATAAAACATATTATGGAATGAAGAACGGAACTAGAATGTTATGGATTTACAGTAAGACTTCAAAAGCAAGCCCAAAGCAGAAGGCCATATCATCTGCAGGGCGAAGCCCCATACATCCAAGGTGGTAAATTGCACTACCTTAAATTAAAAATAGAAAATCTCTCAAATACTTCAAAGAATGTTTGGTTCCCCTAAACTATTTGTTTTGACTACTTATAACTGTCCACCATTGAAAATTTACCTCTTACTAATTCATCAAAAACTATGTATAATCTTCATAATTTCATGAATAATCCATCCCTTTTAAACAAAATATAGTATGTTTACTTTGGATACTCTAGTACTATAATAAAAAGTCATTTTCCATCATTATTGATATATGACCCTAAAAATACTTGTTGAGAAAATTCCACATTTTGTCCTCCAACAATCATCGTGCATTGTAAGTTAAATAAGACAATGATTCTCCAAGCTCCTCTATTGCTCAATTGTGCTGAATTGTTGTCCGCCTGCTGATCAACACTGATGAAACAACATGTCAGCTAGCAGTGTTAAAAATGTTGAAGTTGGAAGTGGGCGGTCAGAAAAGTGCAAACTGCTCAGACCGCAGAGACAGCGCGGCTAGCGCGGATAGATTCTGCCGAATGGCCCGTTCCTTGGTCATCTTTGTTCTCGCGGTCTGATTCAGCAGAGTTCCTGGGGTGTTAACCGCGTCATTAGATTTTAGCTAAACGCGGACTGCGCGGTATGGTTTGGAGACCGCAGAGAGAAGCAGGTCATTGTGTGCGCGGTTGGGATTCAGAAAGCGTGGTCGATACTTGGCAAGTTGTAGTCCACACTGACTGAGTTTGTTGTCCGCATAGCTGTGTGGATTGATGGTGTTAATCGGGCGCGATCTGGCGATTGGCAATCCGCATGTTGGGCGGACTGGTGTTGTTAACTGTCATGTCACTGGCGGTTATTATATCCCCCGGGCGGTGACGGTATCCGTCTGCCCGCCTATAAATAGGAGTGTTGGTCTCATCATTATCAACGGGAACTGTAAGAACTGTAACTTGAGTTAAACTAGGCGGTTAAGCTTTTGTAACCCCCATGCGGTTAAGGAGAAGTGGACTGATTTATTACTGTGTTTGCAGATTGTGCGACTAGCACTGAGCAACCAAACAACTGGTTCTGACGGTGAAGTCAGGGGAACTAGTGCGGATAGCGGGTAGCAATCGGAGGTTAGCAGCAGGCCGCAAATTCGGCGACTAAGCGGCCTACTTTCTTGGTAGTTTTCCTAGCTTGGATAAATCAGTTCGCCTCTAGCAGGCTGACTAGCAGTTAGTTGTTCGTGGCGACTTTGGTGGTCAAGTGATCCTTGCGGTCAGGCGACCTGAAGTGCGGACAGTTGGCAGTTAAGTTTCTGTTCAGTAGAGCAGTGTTTGTTTGCTGCGACTTTTGTATTCAGGCGACCGTGCGGTTAGACGACCAAGAAGTGCGGAAAGGGGTAGTGTCTTTAGCAGGCAATAAGCATCAGTCTGCGCGATGTCCCAGTTAGTGAGGCGGCTAGGCGGTTACAGAAATTTGTATGTCAGTTCTGTGTTTGTCTATATTTTGTTGATATTCATCGGGTGCATTGTGAAATCATGTCTCGCATTGTAAAGAAAATTGATAATGCAATTGTGGCTCTTGTTCTTCTGTTTGCTACTGCTTTATTTGACTTGGACGGTTGAGCGTTCATGCGACCTCCTATTTCATAAAATTTTACATGGTATCAGAAAAACAGAAGTTTTAGCAATCGCCAGTTAACCGGGATTTGCTAAGACCTTTGGAAATAAAGATTCTAGCAATGGAAGGTGGTTATACAAGAGGTCTTGGAATTGAGATCTTTACGCAGACTAACTATAAAAAGTGAAAGTCTTGCATGGAGAGTTATCCTTTTGACGAGGACCTCTAGGAGGTCGTTGGTGGATACGATAGACAAGAGGTGGTTGTTGCTGGAGCAAATGCTCAGGAGGTGAGAACTTGGAGGAAAACTAATCAAAGACTGAGTTCATTTTCAAGCGGGCGATTTCAACTGAGTTCTTCGACCACATCATTGAATGTAGATCAGCTACTGAGATTTGGACAGTCTTGGATGACTTGTTTCAATAAGAAGAATGTAGCAATGCTACAGTTTCTCGAGAATGAGTTGGCAAGAGCAACTCAGGGAGATCTGTCGATTTCATCCTTCTTCTTAAAGATGAATAACTTGTGTGCTGAGATTTCAGTACTTGACCCAGATGAGCCCATTTCATTGGACAAATTGAAGAGCCACGTCATTCGCGGGTTGCGGAAGGAGTACGTGGCTTTTATTACCTCAGTTCAGAGCTGGACCAACCAGTCGTCATTGTTGGAGCTGGAAAACTTGCTGACTTCTCAGAAAAGTTTAGCAAGGCAGATGACTGGGTGTATTATCTCAATGGGAGATAGTGAGGTTCTTTTTTCAAGGAAGAAGATAAAATGGGATAGAAAGAAGAAGTCATCTGTTGAAGATGGTCTCTCAACTTCATCACAGCTGGAGAGAAGCAAGGCTCCTAAGCATGATAGAGGAAAGAAGGGAGGACCCAGGTGTTACAGATGCAATAATCTTGGTCACTTCAGGAAAGACTGCAGAGTGAATCTTCAATCAGGTCACGTGCTGAAAGAGAATGAGGATCTAAGGATGAAGAATGATGGGGGAACATCTTCATGGCCAATATGACGACGTCTGTTCGTGTCTTGGTCTCCATTAACTTTCAGGAGGATTGGATTGTATACTCGGGGTGTGGTCATCACCTCACTAGAGACGAGCCAAAGTTCACTTCTCTTGAGGCGTACACAGATAATGATGTTATCATTACTGCTGATGATACTGTACATGCAGTCGAAAAGAATGAACGGTCTCTTTAGGTAGTGATAAGGGGTCACCCACTCTGAAGAGTGTCTATCACGTGCCGAAAATAAAGGAGAATCTGTTCTCAGTAACCAACGATGTTGATGTTGGTTATCACGTTCGGTTTGGCCCAACAAAAGAAAAGTTTCTCAGGAACGTGTCAGCGGTAAAGACTGGCGTTACTCCTGTCGGGAGACGGGTGAAGGACTTGTTTGTTCTGTCAACAAGTTCTTATGCTGAAAAAATGAAGGAAAACGATAGCGCAGCTATCTGGCACGAGAAGCTGGGACATGTTGGGATTGACAAGCTAAAGGTTACGCCGACGAGAGGCCTGGTGAAAGGTTTGTCTAGCCTTTCATATCTGGGCGATGATCATATTTGTGAAGGGTGTCAATATGGGAAAGCACATCGTCTCTCATTTGACAAGTCCTTGTCCAGGTGCAAGGCACCGTTGGAGTGCATCCACGGTGATCTGATGAGACCGTGCATCACCCCCAGTCTCGGAGGGAGCAAATACATGTTGGTGTTGGTTGATGACTTCACCAGATATACATGAGTGTATTTCATGAAGGAGAAGTCAGAGGTCTTCCAGAAGTTTGTGAAGCTTAAAGAATTCGTTGAAGGCGTGCTAAGGCTGCGGGTTAAGAAGCTGAGGACGGGCAATGGGAGAGAGTTTACTTCTCATGAGTTCGTCAACTTCTACAAAAAGCACGGGATCAAGAGGGAGTTGACGTGTGCTCACACTCCACAACAGAATGAGGTGGCGGAGAGGAAGATCTGTCATCTGGCTGAGACTTGTAAAAGTTAGTTTCATGCTAAAGACATTCTCAGGGTTTTTTAGGAGGAGGAAATGGTCTGCGGAGCTTACGTCATCAACTTTGATTGTTTGGCTCTGCATGTTACGTACACGTTCTGGACGCACTCAGGACCAAGCTGAATGCGAAGATAAGGAAGCTTGTCTTCACCGGCTATGATGAGAGGAAGAAAGGATGGAAGTACATGGATCGAGAGACAAGAAAACTCGTTGTCTTAAGGGATGTGGTATTTGATGAGCTAACATCGTACCAGGGTAGTTCCTCTGTGGAACTACAAGAGGGAGGGGAAGAAGAAAGAAGGCAGGAAGCTGTTGGTGATCTTCTGGTAGAGTTGTATGTGACTCCAGGAGCTCCGGCTACATCAAGCTCAGGGGCAGGTACTTCTGATTCTGGAAGCAGGGGGAGCGATGCACCTAGCGTACCTGGCAGGAGAGCTGATACAGAAGAAGCAGCGGATATGGTGGAACATCGTCAGGCCTTGCGGAGGTCAAAAAGGACCATTATACCACCAGCTCGGTACAAAGATGACAACATGGTGAGCTTCATCTCATGTTTCTTTGCAGACCCTTTGGACGAGCGGGAGCTGTCATGCTATGAAAACGTTGTTGGTGTAAAGGAGTGAGAAGATGTCATGGATGAGGAGATAGCCGCTGTCAGGAAGAATGAGACTTGGGACTTTGTGCTCAAGGTAGATGACATTACTCCTGCTACTTGCAAATTGGTTTACTAGCTGAAGAAGAAAGCAGACGGTAGTATTGAGTGGTACAAGGCTCGCCTTGTAGCTCGAAAGTTCTCCAAGCAATATGGAGAAGACTACGATGAGACATTCAGTCATGTTGCCAAGATGACTTCAGTGCGGGTGGTGATTGCCTTGACGACTTGTCAATGATGAAAGATTTGACAACTCGATTTGAAGAATGTTTTTCTTTACGAAGAGATTGACAAGGATATCTCCATGGTTCATCCACTTGATTATGTCTCTGAAGATTATCCAAGACATGTCTGCAAGCTCAAGAATGTCCTCTATGACTTGAAACAGGTGCCTCGGGTCAGGTACGGGAAGATCGCAAAGAATCTTTAGTTCTGCGAATATTTTGCATCTGATTCAGACCCGAGTTTATTCATCAAGAAGAGGGGGGAGCTTTGAGTCTTGGTATTGTTGTACGTTGACGACATGATCGTCACGGGGAACTCTAAAAAAGAGGTAACGAGACTCACGACATAGTTAGTTATCTGATTCGAGATGAAGGATCTTGGTGAGTTGCACCATTTCCTTGGTCTAGAAGTGGAGAAGAAGAAGAAGAGCAGTGCGCTCGTCTCCCAGAAAGGTTATACGCAGCGGATCGTGAAACGGTTCGGCATGTGCGAGGGGAAGAGCAGCTCTACTCCACCTGAGGTTGGTCTGAAACTTTGACGAGATGAAGGAATGGTTCTACCAGATCCCTTAGTCTTCCGAACTCTAGTCAGGAGTTTGATATATCTGATGATTATAAGGTTGGATATTACTTATGTCGTTGGGCGAGTAAGTTAGTATATGCAGTAGCCTCGGAAACCTCATCTAGTGGCGGCGAAGTGTATTTTGAAATACGTGAAGCCCACCTAAGACATGGGTCTATTTTATGAGAGGGGCACGAGTTTCAACTTGCACGGATTCACGAATGCTGACTATGGAGAAGATATCGAAGATTGGAAGTCGGCGTCTAGATACGTCTTCATGTGCGGATCGACAGCTATCTCGTGGTACAGCAAGAAGCAGGATTCTGTGTCTATCTCCACTACTGAAACAGAATACAAGGTGTTGGCCTTGGCAGCCTAGGAGGCTATCTGGCTGCGCAGGTTAGTGGAGAACATCCATGAGGAGGTGCGGGTCCTACTGTGCTACGCAGTGATAATGAGAGTGCTCTCAAGCTTGTTACAAATCCAGTTTGCCACGCGAAAACAAAGCACATCGAGATCGAACATTACTTCATTCGGGAGAAGGTGCTGGAGGGATCTCTGATGGTGGAGTATGTGCAGAGTCAGGACAATGTCGCAGACATCTTCACGAAGCCGCTGTCGAATGAACCGTTTGAGCGGTTACGGGGACTGCTTGGTCTGACTTCTACTTCCCACTTCAAGAGAGAGTGTTAAAAATATTGAAGTTGGAAGAGAGCGTTCAGAAGAGTGCAAACCGCTCAGACCGCAGAGACTGTGCGGCTAGCGAGGATAGATTCTGACGAATGGCCTGCTCTTTGGCCATCTTTGTTCTCACGGTATAATTCAGCAGAGTCCCTGAGATGTTAACTGCGTGGTTAGATTTTAGTTAACCGCGGACTGCGCGGTTTGGTTTGGAGACCGCAGAGAGAAGCAGACCGTTATGTGCGCGGTTGAGTTTTAGTCAGCGTGGTCGATACTTGGCCAGTTGTAGTCCGCACGTTGTAGTCTGCACAGACTGAGTCTGATGTCTGCATAGCTATGCGGATTGATAGTGTTAACCGCGCGCGGTCTGGTGATTGGCAGTCCGTATGTTGGGCGGACTGGTGCTGCTAACTGTCATGTCACTGGCGGTTATTTTATCCCATAGGCGGTGACGGTATCTGTCTGCCCACTTATAAATAGGTGTGATGTCCTTATCATTATCGACGGGAACTGTAAGAACTGCAGCTTGAGTTAAAATCAGTGGTTAAGCTTTTGTAGCGCGGTTAAAGAGAAGTGACTGACCTATTGCTATATTTGCAGATTGTGCGGCTAGAACTGAGCAACCTGACAACTGGTTCTGACTGTGAAGTCAGTGGAGCTAGTGCGGATAGCTGATAGCAATCGGCGGTTAGCAGCAGGTCGCAGACTTGGCGACTAGGCGGTCTACTTCTTTGGCAGTTTTCCTAACTTGGATAAATCAGATTGCCTCTGACGGGCTGACTAGCAGTTCGAATAAAGGTTGCTCGCGGCGACTTTGGCGGCCAAGTGATCTTTGCGGTCAGGCGACCTGAAGTGTGGACAGTTGGCAGTTCAATTCAAGTTCAGTAGAGCAGTGTCTGTTCGATGTGACTTATGCGGTTACGCGACCTTACGGTCAGGCGACCAAGAAGTGTGGACAGGGGCAGCGTCTTCAGCATGCAATAAGAAGCAATCCGCGCGGTGTTGCGGTTAGCAGGGCGGATAGGCGGCTGGGCGGTTATAGAAATGTGTCCGTCAGTTTTGTGCTTGTCTATTTTTTGTTGATTTTCATCGGGTACATTGTGAAATCATGACTCGCAATATATGTCTCGCATGTAAAAAAAATTGATAATACAATTGCGACTCTTGTTCTTCTGTTTGCTACTTGTTTATTTGACTTGAACAGTTGAGTGTTCCTGCGACCTCCCCTTTCATAAAATTAACAAGCGGTGACATTGAGACCAGCAGCATTACTAAATCATGCCTAGAAGAGTGACTATCCTTAAGGCATCAAATGAACAGGCCAGCAAATCTAAACAAATGTTACAAATTTATGATTATATCTTCAGGTGGATGTGAGTTTGAAATTCTGAAGACCAGTTACGTGAGAGAGACAGAAAGTAGAAAACGACCAACACCATGGGTTCCTTTGAATATATGAATGAAGTAACAAAACGAGGAGGATAATCCAGTAAGCCCAACTTTTTTATATGCATGTGTTTGGGCATTGAGCGAGCAAGAGAGCTCGTGATAACCATGTAATCCCTAGGAATGGAAAGGAATCCAAAAGTCGCAAGTTAAGAAATACCTATTTAAGTATGGTCTCGCCGTCATTAACAATCCTCGGGGGTCCAAACTTGTTCTCCAACACCACGTTCCTCCCTCTGGGACCCAAGGTTAAACCAAGCAAATCCGCCACCAAATTGACTCCAGCCTGCAGCCATTGATCCTCTCGGCTGTGAAACATGTTCGGATTTGGGGGAAAAACGACAAGCTGGATGCATTGGTAAGTCGGAAAACCTGGAGTTTCTTCGTTGTGGAGAAATCATGGTTAAAATAAACCTCCCTGGTGTAGGCCTTCGGGGAGAGAGAAGCGGGAGGAGACCTCCTGGAATGGCAATGGGGGTTTTGAGAAATAGAGAGAGGAGATGGCAGGGAAGTAGTCATGGCGGATTCTGAGCCAGTTCAGGACTTCGGGCCTTCGGCTTGGATAAGGAGATGGAAGAATCGAACAAATACATTCATCGCGGGCTCTGCATCCAACGGATGCGTGCGTGCGTGTGTGGAAGCGGAATTTTTGTGTCCGGTTCCCGGTCGGAACAGGAACAAACGACAAGGCTTGAATATATGGGCCCCGCGCAAAAGTGTATGTCACACTCCTAGAATGTGTGGGCCCCACATTCCTTTTAACAATGATCCAGACCTCCCGGACCTAGATTTTCAAACGGGCTCCGGTTCCAAAAATTTCTCGTGTGTGGACAGATTGATTTTAGGGCGAAATTTTTGGAACCGGAGCCCGTATGAAAATCTAGGTCCGAGTTAAATGTGGGCACGACACGTGGACAAATCACGGCGGTCCGTAAAATTCACGTAAAATCCCGCTAATTCTTCTTCTTTCACTTTTCCTGCCTCCTGTTGCTCGCGAACTCCGACGAACTTGGCTAATCTCCGTCTAATCTCCGGCGAACTGTGCATTCTCGCCGTCATCTTACCGAAGTTTCTCCAGCCTCTCATTCAAATATCATCCAGAGGTGAGTTCCAGACCTTGGCTTGTTTTAGGGTTTTCTTTCGAACGTGGAAGACGATCTCCGGCTAACGTGGAAGATGATCGCCCAGTTCTGTATAATAAACATCTGGGAGATCATTTTGGAGATCAGTGGAGATCAAAACTGATCTCCAAAACTGATCTCCATGGAGATCAAAACTGATCTCCATGGATATCATTTCTGATCTCCTGGGTGCTCTCCTAGAGATCAAAATTGTTCTCCAATCAGGAGATCATCCTGGAGATCAAAACTGATCTCCATGGAGATCATTTCTGATCTCCTGAGTGATCTCCTGGAGATCAAAATTGTTCTCCAATCAGGAGATCATCCTGGAGATCAAAACTGATCTCCATGGAGATCATTTCTGATCTCCTGGGTGATCTCCTGGACATCAAAATTGTTCTCCAGTCAGGAGATCATCCTGGAGATCAAAACTGATCTCCATGGAATGCCTCCTGTCTTCTCCATTCTTGTATCTTCGTCATTCCTGTCCAAAGTGTCGAGAATGCCTCCTTTCTGGCGCGAAATTTAACAGATGTTCCGGGCAGCACAGGAACACAGGACGACGAATCCTTAATGTCGGTTTAAGGTTCAAAAGGGTGAAGAACAGGCGAGCGGATGGAGCAATTTTTCTGGGTCATGCTAAGCTGCTGTTAATGGAAAAAGAGAAAATAGCTTGGCAGAAGAAATGTTTTGGAGGGAATCGCCACTTACGTGCCAGGAAAAGTGAAAGAAGAAGAAGAATTAGCGGGATTTTACGTGAATTTTACGGACCTCCGTGATTTGTCCACGTGTCGTGCTCACATTTAACCCGGAGCTAGATTTCCATACGGGCTCAGGTTCCAAAAAATTCGCGATTTTAGGATGGGCTCTAAGGATATATTTGATCAGTGAGCGGGTGAGATCTTAACCGTTCGATCAGCCAAAAAAATATTTTAAAAAAATGGTCGTATTTTAACATAGCCTTGAATATTCGGCTGGATCCCGCATCTATTGAATATTTTCTCAGCCTACGCAAATATTGCTCATACTGGGTGTTGTAGATCGCTCAAGACTCTGGTAAACCGGACTAAATTATAGCGCCTTAACCCGGGAGCGGTCGAACACGGACATAGTCACATAAGTAGAAAGTTGGGAAGATAAATTTTTTTAACGTGAAAAATCCTTCAACTGAGTAAAAAATCATGTGGTCGGATCTGTGCTGACTAAACCTCCACTATTTTATTGGTTGTTGTACAGAGTTTCTTTGAAGAACTCAAGGGTGAATGCCGCTTCTCATTACTATTTTTGACGGAGAGAGGGAGTGTTGGGCTCGGAGGATGATAGGTCACCTCATACGGAGCAATGAACTTGTACTTGAGCTGCGAGGGATGAACTCGGCATGCTTTGAAGTCTTCTGTTGAAACTCGGAAGTAGGAGCGACCTGCTTTGCTCGTCCCGACACTTGAATCTTGGAAGCTTAAGCGTCGCGCTCTGCGTGCCTTATCCTCTGCGGCTTGTCTCTGATTGACTTTTGTAGAGGTCGGGTATGGTTGCCTTGTCGGTGGTTGGAGCACTTGTTTTTGAGAGTGCGGGGTACATGTTGAAGGAGAGCGCGCGGAGCGCTTGCTGGAGGAGAGTGCGCGCAACGTTTGTAGGAGGACAGTGCGCGGAGCGCTTGTAGGGGGACAGCGCGCGGAGCGCTTGCTGGGGGACAGCGCGCGGAGCGCTTGCACGGGGGCATCGTGCGGAGCGCCTGCGGGGGGACAACGCGCGACGCGCCTGCTGGGGGACAGCGCGCGGCGCTCCTGCTGGGGTACAGCGCGCGGCGCGCCTGCTGGGGTACAGCGCGCGGCGCGCTTGCTGGGGGACAGCGCGCGGCGCGCCTGCTGGGGGACAGCGCGCGGCGCGAATGCTGGGGGACAGCGCGCGGCGCGCCTGCTGGGGGACAGCGCGCGACGCGAATGCTGGAGGACAGCGCGCGGGGCGCCTGCTGGGGGACAGCGCGCGGGGCGCTTGCAGGGGGACAGTGTGTGGGGCACTTGCTGGGGGAGAGTGCGCGGAGCGCTTGTCATGCTCCAAATGTGCGCAAACTCAACCGAATGATGGAGGACATGCTCCGAATGTGCGCAAACTCAACAGAATGATGGAGGACATGCTCTGAATGTGCGCCTTGGAATTTTGGAAAAAGGTGGAAAGATCATCTCTATATGATAGAATTTGCCTACAATAATAGCTACTAAGCGAACATAATTGTGGCACCGTTTGAAGCTTTGTATGGTCGGAAATGTCGTACACCATTAGCTTGGGCGGAAGCAGGCAAATCTAAATTATATAAGCGTAAGGAAGTCGAAGAAGCTAATTCGACGATACGCTCTATTCGGGAGAGGCTACTGATAGCCCAAGATAGACAAGCAAAGTATTATAACGCCAAGCACCGAAAAGTTGAGTTTGCGGTTGGCGATTGAGTATATTTGAAAAATCAAGCCCTTCAAAGGCGTGTCCAGGATTCGGCGCTTGAAAAAGTTACGTCCGAGATATCTTGATCCGTTTGAAGTAGTGGAGCGAATTGGAGAAGCTGCCTATCGGCTAGCACTTTCAGCAGAATTGAGTGGATTGCATGATGTGTTCCACAAATCAGTGCTTCGAAAAGTCGTAAAAGATCCAGCTCAAGTGATTGCGAATGATCGCGTACCAGTCGAATTTGGGCTAACGACGAAGGTTACACCCATTCAGATCGAGGATAAAGCCGATAAACAGTTGCGGAACATGACAATCAGGATGGTCAAGGTCCGATGGGACAACTGCGGCCGTGAGGAGCTAACATGGGAGCGGGAGCAGACCATGCGTGTTGAATTTCCCGAACTGTTTGTCTAAACTTGTATAATAGTTTTTGTTTTGTTTTGGACAGAACATAAAATGTTGTAAACATTTTGATTGTTGTTTCCTGAGTACTGTATATAAATTTCGGGACGAAATTTCTTGTAGGGAAGGGAGGATTGTAACACCCCAAGTCGGTACAACTGGTTAGTTGACATGAGATCGACGAAGATCGTCGAGCTGAGCAACACGGCCTGGGACACGGATGTGTTCAAGGCCGTGTCCTGTTGAGTTCGACGTGGTGTCGTCAGGTCGATGAAAATGCATTCGACGATCCTTCGGAGATGTTGAGTGTGGCACATGGCCTGTGACACGGGTGTGTCCAAGGCCGTGTCCAGCTCTGTATACTCGAGTGTGGCGCAAGGCGGTCTCGAGTGTGGCACAGGGCGGTCTCAAGTGGGGCACACGGCCTGTAACACGGGCATGTCCAGGGTCGTGCCCTATGAGTTCGACGAAATGCACTCAACAAAATGCACTCGACGATCCTCGAGAGGCAAGACATGTTGGGCACACGGCATATGACACGGGCGTGACACGGGTCGTGTCCTTCTCTGTGTTTGGCCAGGTCTGTGAGGACTGATGAAAACGGGCTGGACATGGGCGTGTCCGAAGCCGTGTCTGGCACACGGCCTGTGACACGGGCGTGTCACAGGGCCGTGTCCTGGTCGGGTCAAGTCGGTTTCTTTGCCGCTTAAGGCACACGGCCTGTGACACGGTCATGTCACAGGTCGTGTTCAGCCCAGGAAAGTGCTTTTCAGGGCAATTTGTGGTCGTTCATTTCCTTCAATTAGTATCCAACGGTCCAGAAATCTCCCTGCTGAGATAAGGCCGGTAGATGAGGGATGAACTCTCATTGATCTCAAGTCTTTCTCTTTTTAAAGAGTTAGAGAGTGGGGAGAGCAAGGAAGGAGGAAGAGGAGAAATCCGGTCACCGGTGGAGCTTCAGAGCCCCGAATCGCGAGCCGAGTCCAGATCCGTGGAGGCAAGGCCGTTGCGGTGCTTTTCATCCGGCTAGTTTTCCATGGCTCTAGAGAGATCGTCAAGAGTAACAATCTTTCTTCTTTGGACATATGAAGTCATTGTTTTGGCATGTGCATGGATTTCCCCCACCAAAAGGTAGATTATTGAGGGATTTCCCTTGGGTTAATTCTTGATATCCCCAATAAGTCTTGCATATAGATCCGGAAATGTGTAGTACGGAATATGCATGATGTGTGAAGCCCATCTAGACAGGTTGGTCTGAATTGGTGATGTTTTATTTTACGCACCGGAGAAGACTCCGCGTATAAACGTGTATGTTGTGGAGTCGATGGGTTGTGCCTGTGAAGGGCAATAGCAGAAAGTACTGGAGTGGAATTCCAGGAAAATACCCTCGTAATTCTTGTACTGTATGCTATGAATTACCAGTTTTCTGACACTGCAGGATGTTGCAGGGTTTGGGTTGAGTTTGGGTGCAGAAAGAAAGCTTTTGTTGAACCCGTCAAACGATCGTGAGGAACGCTGACACTAGCTCCCCTTTTTGGATTATGAAACCAGTCCTTGGTGGACAATATGACTACTGTGAGTTGCGAGCTCTTGAAAGGCTTCGTGCCGAACGGATAAGGGGAAGCTGACCCGCGTCAGTCTGGCGATTTGAGCAATAGGTAAGGGCTGAACTGTCTCCGCGTTATGGTTGTCTGACATGAATGCCTGAAATAGTGGCGTTCGTCAGGTTTACATACTGAGAGTCTTAGGCCTGCGCGTCATTAAGACTAAAGTCTCCGACGAGAGGTTGCGGAGCATAATGCTCAATACCGTTGGGTTTCGGACCTTGAACGGTGGTGGGACTCT
This sequence comes from Platanthera zijinensis, assembly GCA_039513925.1. Lineage (NCBI taxonomy): Eukaryota > Viridiplantae > Streptophyta > Magnoliopsida > Asparagales > Orchidaceae > Platanthera > Platanthera zijinensis. Next base: position 166,469,434 of record CM077092.1, read on the forward strand.
GGTTCGTCAGTACACCAAGAATGTGCCCTGAGTGCACGAATCGTCGGGCCGCGTGGTCGACGGTTGTGATATATTGATTGTGCGTGAGTGCACATTGTGTGATATATCTGCTTGTGAAATGTTATGCCTGCAGGGAAGGAATACCACTGCCCCGGAAAAGGGGTAAGGTCGTTATAAATTGGTCAACTGAATGCTGACCGTTGCCTTGTTTGCCACCATTATGGTGGGCTGTCCTTGTGCAGGTGCTGGAGAGCCGAGCGGGAAATAGCGGGCTGAAGCCCTGCTGCTGTTGTTGCTGTTGCTGGCCCTCGAAGGCTGAGCGAAGAACTTTATTATGTTCATGTGTGGTCGGCTTGCGGGTCGATGTTTGTAATCCACACTTGTTAAACTTAACTATAAGGTCTTAAGGCCAAACTTTTGTGTATATGTTGTACATTCCTTTGGGATTATATATAAATGAAGTTGTTTATATATAATGGACATTCATGGCTGCTGAGTTCAATATTAACTTTAAAGCTTCTGCTAGCATGCTCTGAGTTAGGATGCGAATATGTTTTGGTATTAACATGTAACCTCGCCGTCTATTTTGTAGCATATGGTGTAGGGCCCCGGTCGGACCTTCTATTATATGTTATTTAACGAATGAGGTCGTTACAGAGAGAGTGTGTGCTAGGCTCGGAGGGTGACAGACCAGCTCACACAGAGTTATGAACTTCTACTTGAGCTGCGAGGGATGAACTCATCATGCTTTGAAGTTTTCTGTTGAAACTTGGAAGTAGGAGCGACCTGCTTTGCTCGTCTCGACACTTGAGTTTTGGAAGCTTAAGCGGCGCGCTCTGCATACCTTATCCTCTGCTGCTTAACTCTGATTGACTTTTAGAGAGGTTAGGTATGGTTGTCCTATCGGTGGTTGGAGAGATTGTTCGTGAGTGTGCATGGCACTAGATGGAGGAGAGCGTGCATAGCGCTTGCTGGATGATAACGCGCAGATCGCTTACGTGGAGCGCTTACTGGAGGAGAACACACAGAGCGCTTGCTGGAGGACATCGCGTAGAGTGCTTGCTGGAGGAGAGCACCGTGGACGCGCGTAAGGAAGCAGAGCGCGCGAGAGCGTGCAAGGAAGATGTGCGCGTAGGAGCGCGCGAGGAAGGGGCGAGCACGGGAGCATGATAGGAAGAGGCGCGCACGAAAGAGCGCACAAAAAAGACGCGCGCGGGAGCACAAAAGGAAGAGACATGCTCGAGAGCACGCAAGGAAGAGGCACGTGTGGGAGCGCGCTAGGAAAAGAAGAGGAGGAGAGAGAAATTCATATAAGGAGTAGAGGAGAGAAAAAATCCGTAAGATGATTTTTCGGCGAAGGAAAAGATAAAAAAGAAGAGTAATGAGCCATATTTATAGATTTTAAGAGGGGCAAGCCGGTAATTCCCCCACCCCACCCCACCCAGCTGGACGAAAAGAATTGCTCCGTTTAGAGGGCGTGGATTGTCATATTTTAGCAAATGACGAAATCGCCCTCGACCGAAAAATAACCGCCCTCACCGGAAAAATAACTGCCACTCCCACGAGGGGGAGGGGCGGTTCAGGGAGGACGACGGTCGGGGTAAGAGGGCCCCCGAGATCGCTGCCCCCTTCGGGCGGCGTGATTTTCGTCCTCTTCGAGCGGCCAAAGGGCCGCCCGATTTGGGGTGGCCCTGCTTCCTCGCAGAAGGCCGAAATGGGGGCGAACGACCAAGGTGACGCCCGCCCCTACTAGAAGAGAGGCTGCCCAGAAAGGGAGGCCAGAAGGCCGCCCGATTTGTGCGGCATTTCCCCAAGGCAGGGTGTCAGGAACCGGGCGGGTCCGGCCGTCCGCCCTAAACAACAGAGAGGACGCTCGATCTGGGTGACATTGCCCCCAGGGCCGCCAGGAAAGGGGGTGGGCAGCCATGCTGCCGCTCGCCCAAGGAGATTGAGCCACCCGCCCTAGGAGAGGGAGGCACCACCCAGGTTGGGCGCCCAGAGGGCCACCCGGCCTGGGCGACTCTGCCCCTAACACGAGGTGCCAGAGAAGGTGTGTGCGACGGTGACGGCGGCTGACGCAACGACAACGACGACTGACGCGGCGACGGCGGCGACGGCGATGACTGACGTGGCGGCGGCGATACTAGCGGCTAGAGCGTTGGTTAGCATGGCTACGGTGACGATGACGGTTGGCGTGACGGTTACACCTCGGGCGGTTGCATGCAGTTCTATGGGTTCGGTCGAACCGGCTCAGGGGAACCCCGTCACCGACATTAGCATATCTCAAAGTGCTTTAAGATGTGTATGTGTATTTACGTTGATCGTTGGATGCTCATATTTTACGATAAAGTGTGTTACCAACTTACCGCACCTTATCCCCTCCTTTCCCGCTCTGTATATGATGTGTGTGTGTCGTGCGGGCTGTCGGTGGTCGGCGAGCTCTAGTCGCTGATTGCCGCACGATAACGCAGGCAGCGCGGCTACCGATGGTTGCAGGCTCGCCGGCAGCCGCGCGATAATGCATCATTGCAGCGCGACAGTCGGTGGTAGCAGGCTCGCCCGACCATTAACCACTCGGGGCTCGTCGGTGTCCCCGCCAACAAGCCCAGGGCGGCCGGAAGCCGACGCCGACAAGCTTTGGGCGGCCGGGGTCCGGCCAACCCGCGTCCGTCGGCCGCCGTGTCTAGATTCTTCTTCCAACTAGAATTGCGTGAAGGAGTTCCGCCATAGATGTAGGATCGAATGACTGGGAAGTTTTATTTGCATATTCGCACGAAATGTTCGCACATGATCGCGACCCTATATATATTATTTTAAAAAGAAATAGACCAAAAATTAAAAAAAAAATTACAGCATTGTCGGGCACTTGGTTTAGGCCGCCGCCACCGGAGGCCTGCACAGAGCCCACTAGCGGCCTTCTCGGACTCCGGTGAACCCTCCGGGGGTTGTCCGATGGGGGACTGACAGCGCCACCCCCGACAGTGGTCCTGACCCTGAGGCCCAGATCGGCGGCGACCCAAATATTACTTCAGTGAACAACTACAGGAGGAATATCAAGTTCTATCGGGGAAGAGGCAAGAGGGTTTTCCAAGTTATGCTATTTGCATGTCATCTTCTTCTATGATCCGACGGTGTTTGAATTATTGAGACATATCCAACGACTCATATTAATTACTGGATTTTTGAACTCATTTTTATTGGCAGGGCACTATATTTCTTTTTCATATAGTATAGACACACACACTCATATATATTACATTAACAAGTGATGCAACCTGACCGAAACGAAACGCCCAAGCGTTGCAACCCAACCAAGCGAGCTGCTCCTGCTCGAAGGTTACAAAGTGTAACGACCCTAGCCGATCCAACGTGACAATGTCACGGCTCCGCACTAGGTGACGTTACCGGGTTGTAGCCCAAACACCCCAACCCCTCTCCAGCCCACAGGCGGGTTGTTGGTGGTCACAGCCTCCCTTTAATGAGCGAACTCGACAGTTAAGTTGGGTCGTACGGGGACTTCCCAGGAGGTCACCCATCCCAGTACTACTCTCGCTCAAGCACGCTTAACTATGGAGTTCTTTCACTTCTCATTACCAATTGAGTTGCACCTCAAAAGGGGGGGCAGAGTTCCCAAGGGCACTGTGCATGGCTCGAGCATCGGCACACAAACATACCACCAGCGCCCCCGCCAGATTGTGCGCTCCCGATGGGCGCGCGTCTGACAATCGAGTGTGTGTGAGCCCCCGCAAGATTGTGCGCTCCCCATGGGCATGTGTGCGTTGCACGTGCTCTCTCCTATGTGCGCCCCGCAACTCGCACGCTAACGGTCGTTGCCACCTCTGGTCGTTGCCGTCACCGGGCAACCTACCCGGCCCGCCCGGACCGCCTGTGCGGCATATTCGTTATTTCAGAAAAATTGGTGAACTATACGATCAGAAAAGAGCAACGTCATTCGTCAATTCATGACTCAACCAAACAAAATTACCGACGCGTTCATTCAAGAAAGCTATAAAAAGCCCCCAAACCTTCATTTGAAGACAAACAACTTGAGAGGCTAGAGAGAGTTCTGAAATTTTCCGGGAAGAACGTGAGACTTGGATCATTTCTTCGCTCGAAATTCGCTCAGTCCCCTTTCTAGTTCGTTCAACGCTCAACGCTCACTTGGATGTTTCAATGGGCCCAGGAAAAGGCATCGAGGAATGCTCATGCGGACGCTCTCGTGGACACTTTGTTGAGGCTCCGTGTACTTTGCTTCTTTTCTCTTTTCTTTATACTCAAAACTTGTAATTAAGAGGTGACCTATTACCCTCCGAGTAACTCAAATACTTGTAAACAAATGAAAATAGTGAATTTTGGCACAACATAGATCCGACCACATGATTTTTCACCTTTTTCGGGATTTTCACGATAAAAATGTCTCTTGTCATTTGTTGTGGGTCAACTCGAGACTCCGGTAGACCGGTCTAAAATTGAAATATCTTAGCTCGGGAGTGATCGAGTGCAAAAAACAGTCAATAAAAAGTGAGATGGTTGGCAAGAGAATTTTTTAATGTGGAAAACCCGAGAATAGGGTAAAAATAACCATGTGGCTGGTACGATACAGAACAAACTTCCTCTTTTTTTTGGTATTGTACATTGTCTTGCAGGGAAATTAAGGGTGACATGTCACTCCTCATTATAACTTGCAGGGGGAGAGAGGAAGACATGCCAGAGGGTGGCAGGCCACCGCTCGCGGAACTAAGCACTATGTTTGCTATAGTGGGGGTGTTGCGCTTCGGGTGTGCTAGAACCTTTGACTGCTGCTTAGAGTCTCGAGCAACACGTTCTGCTCTTCGCGGTCTCTGTGACTTATTTCCTATTGTGCTCAAAGGAGTATGGACCGTCTGACTGGTTGTTGACTGCAAGACTCGTTGTATGGGTTGAGGGTGATGTGAACACTGAGCAAGCTACGCGTGAAATGCCTGTGTGCTTGAATAATACTCCCATTAGTACTTTGTTTTTGCTAAATGCTCCTCCAATCCTCTATAAATTGATAGGTGGATATCAAAAATAGTTATAATAATAATCACATCATCTTCACATTAAATATGTACTAAAAAATTATTCTAGAAACTATTTCAAATAAATTTTAACAATAATATTAAAAAATTTATTTATCACTAATAGTCTAATTTAACAATTAAATCATTATGAGTTGGTTTAGCCAATATTTTAATAATAATAATAATAAATATGGCTTCGATTTGATAAGTCAAAGTCCACGCTCGGTCGAGACAATCTCGCGGCAAATCCAAATATCTACTCAAATTCTCTCATCGTCTCAGCACCCGATTTTAGGGTTCCACAAGTCTGTTTTTCTAAAGATCGGGGATCTCAGCTGACCGCAAGGCATCTGTTCTATATGTTCTTCAAGATACAGGTGGGTTGAGTATCCCCCTGATCTGCTCTTTCTCTTTCTTTCCGCATATCCACTTTATTAGGGTTTATCTTCATAACATCGCCGCCGCTTGTTCCTATTCTTCAAATCATCAGTATAATTTTCATTCCTGGATTTGCAGGGACGGACGTGATGATGATATAAACAAATTAGCTCCCGAAACATCCGGTGGACATCGACCGCAAATCCGATCGTGTTGCTCTCGTCGCCGACATTGGGCGAGCCTTCTTCCTCGTTCTGCATCTCCGTAAATTACGCTTGCTAAAGTAAATAGAGAATATATTCAAGTCCTATGTAGCTTTCCAACTATGATCATCTCTCATCCTAGGAATTAGAATAATAATTTGTTTCGTTCTCATTGCTGCCGCACCAGAACTCACGGAGATTCAGTGCCGAGCTAAACCCATCTAAAACTATACAACAACAACGACACTCAGACCTTTATCCGACTATAGTGGAGTCGGCTATATGGATCCTTTGTCGCTATTGTACCCTATCTTGTGTCATAGTCTCACTAATGCCTAAGTACATCGTGTCTTTCCTTATAGTTTCATTCCAAGTCTTTAATGGTCTATCCCTCCCTTATTTAACATGTCTCCTGACTAGACTCTCACAACAATGCCTAATAGGTGCCTTTAGCACTTACCACTGCCATGTCATAGTTGAAAATTTTCTAAATTACTATTGCTTGTGTTCTTCCTCCAATAGATAGATCTATTTGTTGTTTTTTCTCATTCAACTCGTGCGAGAGACAACGATGGAAGAGTTTTGGGCTGTTCTGAAGAAAACCTTGGTAAAATTGACCTCATTATACTAAGTATTTCATTGATGATTTTGTTTTCAAGACATGTTTTACCTGATCTTTTTTTCTCCTTTCATGATATGGCAGTGGCCAGTGCTTAGGATTAGAATAGTTGACTTTAATATGGAGGAATTCAAAGAATGAGGGTCAATCTGGTACCAGCACGCATGGATGTTATTTTAGGGCTCATGAATTTATTATGAATGAAAGAGCGAGTTGAGTTTAGAAGGGGAGCTATGGCGCACTGTTTGAGATGTTTTCGCGTGATCTTGTGGTCACGGGTTCGAGTCCTAGAAGCAGCCTTTTGCAAAAATGCAGGAGGATAAGGTTTACCTTCATTTCACCCTTGTGGTGGGACCCTTCCTCGGACCCTTGCTACGCAAGGATGCTTTGTGCATCGAGCTGCCTTTTTTAAAGAGCGGGTTGCCTTGGTTACATGATAGTGGGTGATAAAATAAGTGACAACTTGAATATCGATGCCAATGAAGTAAACACAAGCTTCGCATTCTCCATTCCAAATAGAGTCACGACCTTCTAGATGCAAGGCTTCTGCCGAAGACACATTTTGTTCATCTTCTACCCTCCATGTCGATATTGTTTTTTTAGTCTTTTGATCCTTCATATAAAACTTATGCTTAGTTAGAGTTTCAAGTTATTGATTTTTGTTTGTCTTTTGATCTTTCACATCATGGGGATTTTGGATATTCCGGATATTTTGTAAATGTATAGTGTGTTATATAAGCTATTTGTCGTCGTAGGATTTGATTCATTCTGAAATTCAGAAATCCATCCACTTTCTGCAATTGCCTCTGTTTGATCTAGTAAAAAATGGATAGTTGTTGCTCGTGGATGTAGCCCATCTTAGAATGAATCACGTAAATCTGTCTTTTGTGTTGTGATTTTTTTTTGTTTGATTTTTCTTCTATTTTTTCTGCAACAGTCATCAATATAGAGGAGAGAAATATATGATCCACCACCACCACCAATAAGTATCTTGAAGTACACACTTGTATCATAAGCTCCTCTCAAGTCCGATAGATGTTATTACATAATCAATTCAGTTTTATTATTGCCTCGAGTACTACTTGAGTATTGCTTTAGTACATATACCAACTTCTTAAACTTGCAGTCATGACTCCTCTTGCCTACAACCATGAACTCTTCAAGCATATGCATACTAATCTTCTCCTTAAGTTTTTTACGTATACTGAAAGAAACAAAATATCCAACTTTTACGTGAGAAGGCATCGATGTTGGTCCTTGTCAGTGTGAATATATTCAGGATGCCTTTAGTATCACACACTCATGTGCCTAACTATAAAAATTCTTGCTTCTCACATTACACGCTCTTTATAAGAATTTCAACTTCTAAGCTTTTATACCCCCAATCAAGTGTCTCTTGTAAAGCATCTCTAATTTCAATCAACTAATGTGACTAATACACAATTCCACAATCGTGATGGATCTAAATCATAAATCTACGAAGATTCTTCGTGGTGCCATCGTTGAGCATTGCATTATTACTGAACGAGTCGAACGCTCTAGAGAAATGAGGTTCTTCATATTCAATATATGTTTGACATGTTTCAAAATTCTCTCAACCCTATCCTGTTTCCATATCCCAACAATTTTGCATAAAATATCATTTCCTATTAATATAGAACCTCCATTAAAGGACACAACATAAAAGATAATTATTTTGATTCAGATTCATATGATAGAAATAGATGAAATGAAGACCCCTTGCGTCATACCGAGAGGACAATTAATGGGATCACATTTCACGGGCTCTTATTGGAACCACTCGAGTCTACTTACACTAGAGGCAGATTTAGGATCATCAGATGGAAGATCTGAGCCGGTAGTCGCGTTCAGAATGATGACATAGTTTTATGTATTTGTATGTATTTTTTGTATTTTCATTTCATGTATATTTAGTGGTTTTATGTTTCACACGATCGTGTCTCTGCCTGTAGTGAGTTCTAAGTCTATAAATAGAAGTCTAGATGCAACTTTGAGAATTGCAGAATTTAAAGAGAATTTTCGGGTTCTAGCGGTCTTTCTACGATGTCCATTCCATGGACCGTTGGTGCCGAAACCTAGGTGCTTACTCACAGGGATCTCCATGGCCTGCAATCGTCCCGACAACTACCTAATTAAATCCCATCAACAGCCCAGACCCCCATTTCCAGCAATATTCAATCCCCTGTAGACTAAGTTAGAATCTGAATCAACGTAATCTGCTCAGTAACTACCATACTAATTCTCCATCTCTACAATATATACTTTTAATTCCTGCAATTACCCAGTCCCTGTGAAGTCGCCTGAGTCTAAACCAACCCATCAACAGTCCCAACAGCCTACCATTCCACCAAAAGTCATCCATAACAGCAGAACTCTGCCTGTAAATCTGAAATTTGTGCAGAATTACAACTGATCGTCTGTCCAGCCCCTGAAATCAGCAATTATTCAACCCCGGGTCTCAAATTTCTCGAGTAAGTTCAAATTTAAAGTCAATTTTACTTATTGTTACTTATCAATTCATTTGAGATATTGTTTCGTACAAATTTGCCCATTAATCAATCTACTTGCAAGGTTTAATCGTCTCTAATTTAATTGAAACACTTTCACTTTAATTTAATTGTCTAACCTCAAACATGAATGCTTGCGGACTATTAATAATTTCATAAATTATTGTGATTAATATTCGTTGGACTATTGCATGTGCATCGTATCATTTTGAATTCCTGTCATTACCATGCTAACACCAAATCATTAGTGTTTCCTAATAACACAATTGCACGCGTCAACAACACCAAATCATTACGTCCTGCGTCAACAACACTATTGTTTTCTGAGGCTTAGTGTACAATGCTCAATGAATATTGATATTTCTTCTTTTCCTTCTCTCAGAGGTTAGGGCAACTTTTCTTCTACTATCCCTTTTCCCTACAATATTGACATTGATCTTCATCATGGTTCCTTGACTATTCTTAGACGCTCTTGCAGTCACGTTTTTTTAGTGCAGGCCTGCTTCCACATCTTCGATGGAATTTTCGACTAGAACACGATCTCATACTCAACCTGTTGTTTTAGCGGAGCGATCACCTTGATCTTCCAAAGGATGAAAGTACTCCAGCCACTGAATTTCTCCACCTCGAAGTTCATCAACACCCTATGCCTCCAAACAAATCCAAGATCAGAATCTCTCTTGGCATCAATTCATTAAGAGAGAAAACTTGATTGCAGGAATTAGAACAAAGGGAAGTGCTTGAACTCAAATGATGTATCTTCAAATTGTGCTTAGGAGGACTCTTAAAACATTTCACATATTTCTCTAATTAATACGTAAATAAAATTCCAGAAAAATACTACACAATGCTCTAATTAATGAAAGAAGATTTCTACAAATTTTTAAATAATATAAATTCATAGAAATATGTAATAAATTAGGTCCCAACTGCTACTTACCTCTATTAAACACCAAAGGAGCTTCTTAAAATCTGCAACTTAAAATCCACATTTCAGAAATCCGATTTTGAGTTTATGCCAACACTCTAATTAGAATCACATGAACAGCCCTCTCTACTTTATGAATTATGAAATTATTGTATAGCAAGAAAAAAAGGGTATCAAAGGCATGCCTGTAAATCCAATGCTCCACAGCTGCTTTCATGGGGAACTAATTAATTTCTGAATCACCTACTGGCCATAAATAAGAAGCCATCATCATAGAATTCATGACAACTTTTATCAACTAACTTCTTTTATTTATATCTATTATGGAGGTGTACTCACACACCATCAGGAAAGATGAACAGAGAAATGCAGGCCTTTATCTTCATCCTTCTGCTTTCTTGCACAACTGCGATCAATTTCCAGCAGGCTGAGGCGGGGACGGGCGCCGAGGATGGCGGCTCATCGTCGTCGTCGACCGGCACATCCGGCTCTAGTCATGGCTCTGGCCCCGGCGGAAGCTGGGATTACGGATGGGGATGGGGATGGGGATCGGATTCGGGGAGCAGTTGGGGTTTTGGCTCGGGATCGTCGCACTCTCCGAGCGGAAATGGCCGTGGTTACGGGTACGGAACCGGAAGAGGTTCGGGGTCATCGGCGGGTTCGGGCTCTGCGGAGCCTCCGAGCGGAGGCGGTCATGGCGTCGGATTCAGTTATGGAGCTGGAAGTGAATCGGGGTCGGCGGCAGGCTACGGGTATAGCGGCAGCGCCGGAAGCGGAGGCGGTGGTGGAGGCTCTTCTGGAGGGGGGTTTCAGTGGTTTGGAGGGGATTCATGAATTGAGGCTGTTGGTTGCAAGCGGCATGCTGTTTTATAGATGGTGAATAAACATATATGGCCTTTTAGTGTATCTAGTAAATAAATGAATAAGGCCTTATAGTGATATATCTCTACCATATATATATATATATATATATATATATATATATATATATATATATATATATATATATATATGAATGTCATAGTGTGGTGTATGTGAAATCTACAAAGCATTTTAAAATGATGTTAACTTAAATTTTAAGCCTTAAAGGGAGAAGCTGACAAGTGCAAGAGTTTAACTCTTCTCTTGAGTAGGATGTTGTTCTAAAATGAAGTTGTTTATGAGAGATGTCCAGTAGACAGAATCAATTCGAATTGAGACAGGCGGGCTGGCGGTCATGCTCGTGTGCACTGACTACGAATGATCGTAGAGGATAAACGTCGTGTTTGCCTTTTGGTAACGATAGATCTCCTTTATGCTAATTTATTGTATTTTAGCTTATTAGATGTGCACTCTAAACTCTAAAGTAAGCTGATGAAAGGATAACTGATAAGACTCCGTTTGGGGGGACTTATTTTCACCGGTCAATCGGTCATGACCGCATGAACCGGACCTTAATTAAGTCCCGGTTCATGCGGTCATGACCGCTTGACCGGTGAAAATAAGTCCCCCCAAACGGAGCCTAAATGTTAGAACTTAAAGTTTCTTTCATTTCACACTTCAAATTGTTTTTGTTCCTTTCATTAGGCAACTTAACTAATTTCATCCCTTTTTATATTTTTGAACCAAAATAATGTGACCATTAGATAAAGAAGATTCAATCTGAACTATAAAATAAATCATCCATTTGGTCCCAAATGAAAAGAATCTCCACTCAAATGTAAATGTGTAAAAAAGAAACTCAGTATAGGGAAGTGTTTTATAAAGTAATTATTATAGATATATTTTTAATCTTATTAAATGAATTATTATATCAAAATAATTTTTCTTATTATATAATACGAGCGAGTGACAGATGCGAGGCTTCGCTCCTATAGCCAATCGCAATGGTACTTTGACTGCGATAGGTTCGACGCTTTGCCCCTATCAATTACTTAATGCAATTTAAAATAAATATAATATTAATTAATCAATTTTAATAAAATTGATTGATTTAATGACAAGTCCTCAAAAATACCATTGATTTGCATAATGACAATCTTTCTTGAATAGATTGCTGACATGTCTACTGACAGTTTATCATAGTAGGTGTACGACCACTACTATTTCTTTTATAAATTTTAATGAATCTTCAGCGTTATTTTTAATTTTGAATAATAATATTAGATATTGTATTTTAATTTTCAGAGTTCATGACCGTGACCGTGCCAAACGGAGCCTAAGGCTACGTTTGTTGCGGCGGTGCCGGCCGTGAACGCGGTGGTTATGAATCATCGTTCGTGAACGCCCGACCCCACGTAAGTAACTTCATCTACTTTTATGTTCAAAACTAGTTTTCTTCATCTACATTTTATGATGGTGATTTTTTTCCCAAAATCACAGGAGCAAATAAGCCCAGCAAAACGGAGCCTAGGTCGGTTATATACCAAATGTCAGACTGTCACTGCTTTTGGAGGGAACAAATCAAAAAAGACTCGGCTCAAACTCCTGAGTCATGTCTGACGAGCTCGAGCCTAAATGTAATTGTCCATAAGCGCTACACATGTTAAGTTATTAATAGCTTAAAGTAGAAAAAACTCATTAGGACATTAGGGTTTGACTGCTTTCCCTCTTTTCCTTAGCGTTCATACTTAAGAGTTCATCCACCACTTGTGACTCCTTGGCGAGCTATTCATAGGAACTCCGCCGAATCAATAGGTTAGACTCGACCTTCTTTCCTCTCCCCAATCCTCGACGCGAAGCATATTTCCCATTCGTCAGATCATTTCCTTTCTACGGCCGGATTCTGGAGCGCCGCCACTTAGTAAATCCATCTTAGTATTTTCATTTGTTCCCCACTAAATTTAGTAAATCCATGAAAAAATCGTCATCCTAATAGTGGTTGTTAGATATTAAGATAGGTTTATTATGCTGTATTTTCTATCTTAACTCCTGCATCGTTTGTGGGTTCTTATGCTTCGTTTGGCGCAGTGGTGGCGGTCGTGAACGCGGTGATCATGAACAGTCATTTGTGAACGCTCGACCTCATCTAAAACAATTCATGAATTAATGCCCTAAACTAGTTTATCTTGGTAGCAGTCATAACCTTTGCCTTGTCAAACATACATTCTATGAATGACATTTTTGACCAAACACACTAGAGCAAATAAGCCGCGCCAAACGAAGCCTTAGTCTCTATTGCATCTCCTATATATTCCCTACATTTTTGTGTGAATAATCCAATGCATTATTTTTCTTCTAACATGGTGCTAGAGCGAGAGCTCATTTCCTCCCTAATTCCTCTTGTGAGAATCCTCGTCCGCTTCTCCTACGAACCCAAAACCGCTCCTCGTCTGCATCTCGCACGAGCATGATATTCCACTTCTGTATTCGGCTGATGAGGCCGACTTCCATCTCGTGCGTGATCAATGATGCCAGCGATTCATCTGCTTCGACTGCACACTCAACCTACAGTTTCAACAACCCATCCGCTTCCGCTTCTTCTATTTTCTAACTATGTTGTTTCCAGCTAACAGTTTACTGTCGTAAGAATCAGCAACAACACCGAGAGAACTCGAGGTTTCCACGATTGTGTCCCTACCGTTGTTTGATGATTGGTTGAAGTCTTCTTGTGTTGATCGTGTTAGATTTTTTGTGTGCGATCATTATGACACAATCCACACAACCTTCTCCATCTCAAACTCCTCCCTCTCATCATCCATCAGGTAACCTTGGTACTCTCACCAAATTCACTGGTCCTTATGCGGAATGGGGTGCCTCCTTTGCCTTCCTTGAAAGGGGTGCATTTGCATTAAGGAAAAAAGGCAAAGAAGACTACACATACGGGAGGATACCCACCAGATTGTCCTTAATAATCTCAAGGAATTCTGGGTAATACCTCACAGGATCAATCCAAATGAAAGAAGAGTACAAGACAAATTTAGCGCAGAAATCAAGGGCCACTATTGGCCGACCTCCTGACATGCTGAAACGACACATGCGAGAACTCACGTAGGAATTCAAGGTCTTCTTCGTCCCGTGGCTCCCACGACCAGCGACCTCCAGCCACACACCTTCGGCAATATGCAATCATGTTGCTGTTGTCACCTTCAATGATGGCCCACTTGGCGGCGAACAAGGGAGCTGGTATGACCATTTTGAGAGCCTTCAATGCCGCCATTGCTGTCCCCCCGGGTCCCAATGCATCGAGCATTGGCCCACCGCAAGGAGGACCTTGCCCGAATCATCATGAATCACCAAGCCCGGCCCCGCAGATCGATCCGGCCGCACCGGCCCATCAATGTTGAGCTTTACCCAGCCAGGAGGGGGGGGGGGGAGGGGGACACCAAACAACAGATGAAGACATTCGCTCAGGCTGAGAAGTACTTCAGTTCCCCTGTGAGGAGTGAAAGCGACCACAAGTTAGCCTTCTCTGCGTTCCTGGTAAGATTGCAAAAAATTTCATCATCTCACTGATCTCTCACCTCCTCTTATTGATCATGCATACAATGATTGAGATGAATCCTTAGTCCGCACTTGGCTGGTGTCAGTTTATTTGATTCTTGTTTTTCTATCATCTGTCATGATGAGACGGTCAAAGCTACTTAAGATCATCTAGCACACTCTATTCCAGAGGTGACAAAACCTTTCGGATTTATTCCCTATATTCTAATGTTTACATTCCTACGATGTCTCCCGACATAACATATCAGGATATATAGTCTTTGGGAGCTAAACTCCTTCAATACTGACCCTTCTCTGCTGATATTGCCACACAACAAAAACACTTTGAGGAGTTACTGATTTTCTGCTTCCTTTAGCATCTCTCTTACTCCTACGAACTGACTCAACAGTAGATTGGGAGAGAGAACTATTCCAACGTTAACTACTCGGGTGGCCACTATGGAGGATCTTCTCAGCCAGACCACTGTTATTACACACATGTCTTCTCGGATAATTTTGCCCATGTTGTTGGTTGTGGTTGTGGTCGTGGTCGTGGAGGTCGTTAAGGGAAACGTAGTGATCTCCACTCTATATGTACTCACGGTGGCAAAACAGGTCACCTGATTGAGAGGTGTTTACCAAGTATCCTCATCTTTGACCCAACCTCTCAAACCGCTCGCCATCCTATGTCCAGCACAAGATGATGACTCTCTCATGCTGACATTGAGGAACTCGCCTCTGCTTCTGGGAACTCTACTACAGTTCTCTTCCTTAAATAGTATGTGTTGTTGTTAATGGTAAGTGGCTTATTGATTCAGTGGATTCAAATTATAAGGTGGACGATAAGTCGATAACACTGCTTTCACCTCTCTTCAACGACATAACAATATCCCTCTGTTATTGTTGTTGATGGCTCTCTTTCCCCAGCATATAGATCAGGGGTTGTTACTACACCTTCACATCTCACTCTAGAGGATGTCAACTATGTTCCCGACATTCCTTGAAATCTTCTATCTATTAGTGCTCTTACTAAAATGTTGAATTGTTGTGCCTTATTTTTTGTCTCTAATTGCAATTTAAAGGACCTTCACACAAAGAGGAGGATTGCAACTGGACTAAGTTTGTGGGCCTCTATTACCTCAATAATATCATTGTAACCTCCGGGTTTGCTGTCATGGTATACCTCCTACAACGGCATCAACATCTTGGTCATCCTCATAATTGTCTCTTACATCAAGTGTTACCTTCTTTTTCAATTAATTCTGTCCTATAATGTGATGCTTATTAGATAGACAAACATCATTGTGTCTTTGTCCCTTCCAAGGAAGAAAAAAGTACTTATGTTTTTGAGTTAGTTCATTCTAATGTATGAGGACCATGTCTTTTCAAATATGTTAGATGCTGAAAATTTATATTTTGTTACATTTATTAATGATTATTCTCTTTGCACTTGGGTCTATCTCATCAAGTAATGATCTGAAATTACAAGTAAATTCAAAATTTTCTACAATTACATAAAAAATCAATTCAATACTTCTATTAAAATACTTCATATTGGCAATGTCAAAGAATACATGAGTCACAACTTCTCTTCCTTCTTAGCCTTGGCATAGTTCATCAGACTAGCTGTGCCCATACATCCTAACAAAATGGGGTTGAAGAATGTAAAAAACGGCAGCTTACCGCAGTATAAAATGAATGAACCAAACTCATATCGGGGACATGTTATCCACCAAATCAATTACACGTCTTCCTCCTTCTCAAAGGCACATCTCCTTTTTCGATTTTATTTTATATCCTAACTCCACTCCTTTCCCCATCACTCCTTATGTGTTTGGGTGTAGTGCTTTTGTACATGTCCCTTCTCAGAGTCATGTAACTATGTGTACGTTCTTGGGTTGCTCTCTCACCCAAAAGGGCTATTGTTGCATCAATATGCATTTGTTGATGTCACGTTCTTCAGCTCCTCTCTATACTTCTCTAATCAGGGGAACTTTCTATCTCATAACCCCCCTACAATCTTCCATCCTCCTGTTCTCGATATGTGTGAGTCCATTGTTCCCATTATCCATTCTCCTTCGTCAACATCGTCTCCTCTGTGCCCACCTCCACCAACTTCTCCTTGACCTCCCATTGTCTATTCTTGCCAACAACGTGCTCCTGTCATTCATATTCCTCCTATTCCCGAGGTTCATGATTTCATTAGCAGGCCAACATCATCCTCGTTTGAAGGTTCCTCTTCGCTAGTGGATTCTGGTCCGAACCTACCTATTGTTCTACAAAAAGGTATTCGGTCATGCACCACACATCTTATAGCAAATGTTGTGTTTTGTGACTAGTTGAGTTCTATATATAGCAAGTTTGCCCAAACTTTATCATTCACCAATCTCCCTATATCCTACAAAGAGGCTCTGTATATTTCACATTGGAAAGCGACAATGGAAGAAGAAATGTCCTCTTTCTCGAGATACTTGGACTCTTATTTGACTGCATTATTGACTGATGTTGTTAGTTGTCGTTGGGTACTTGTGGTCAATACCTCCCGGCTCCCAGATGGATAATTGATCGTTATAATGCTACGCTTGCTGCCAAGGGCTTTATCCAGACTTATGGTGTTGACTTCTTCTCTCCCATGACACATCTCAGTTTTCTATTCTCTATAGTCGTCAATAAAGATTGGACGATCTTACGACTATATGTAAAAAAATGCTTTCTTTTACGATGACCTTCAAGATATGGAGCAACCACCAGACTGTGTTCAAGGGAGTCGCAGGTATGTAAGTTGAAAGCAATTTATGGCCTCAAACATAGTCCTCATGCGTGGTTTGAGAAGCTCAGCCAGTCCAGTCCACACAATTGGTTTTCTCCACAATCACAAAGATAGCCATGCCTTTATAAAAGAGAGCGAATGTCATTGTTGTTTTAACCATTTATGTTGACGATATTCTTCTCATATGCAGCAATACATCCAACATGGAAGCTACCAAAACGTATCTAGTGATGTTGATGATATTCTTCTCATAGGCAATGATACATCTGACATGGAATCTACCAAAACTTATCTACGACGATACTTCGTGAGAAAAGATCTTGGAAAACCTCACTATTTCCTTGGGATTGAAATTGCAAGAAGCGCCAAGGACGTAGTTTTAAGTCGACAAAATATGCTTTGGATCTTCTCAAAGAGGCATGGTTACTTGGAACAAAGCTAGCAGCCTAGCACAGATTCCTATGCCTATGGCCATTGATCATCTCTGGGATGATGGACCTCCTCTTATAGAAGATACTACTCACTACTGATGTCTTGTAGGAATAATTATATACCTACTCTGACAAGATCCAACATCGCCTTTGCAGTTGGAATGATTAGCTAGTCTATGCACAACCCAAGGATTGGAATCCGCTATGCAAATTCTAGAATACGTTAAAGAATCCCCAGACAAAAGTTTACTCTTTAAGAAACACGGTCATCTTCATCTGTCTTACTCATATGCAAGCTATGTTGATAATATACATGACAAAAAATGGGAATCAGGGTAATGTTGTTTCAAAGACAGAAAAGGGGAAGGGACGAGGAGACAAGTACACGACGCATATGTCGATGTCAGTACCAAAGCGACGTGGACACGAATCCTAACTCGGCGACTGACATTGGCAAGTACTGTGTACGCGCACTCGTCAACTTTATCATTTTATTATCGCACGTGTATTTTGAGCCATGGGTTATTTACAGGTTGCCCTCACGTACTTCGGAATTAGGCAATATATAAGCCTATGTGTATCTCTCATTTGAATAATATTGGAAGTATGATGAAAATGGAACTCTATGAGTTTTCTCTTCTCCTCTTCTCTCCCTTTCCTTCTCTTCTCTCCTTCCCCCCTTCTCTATCTCGGATCCCCGACTATTTGGTCCGACATGCCATCTTCCGGGAGTGGTTTCCGACGCCCGAAAGCGTCGAACAATCACAACCTCGCTTCTGATCTGGTAGCAATCCAGCCCCTCCCTTCCGCTCATGTAAACAGCCCCGATGCTGCACCGCTCCACCGTTTCCGCTTGCGAAACAACTGTGATTATGCTTCCCGACCTTCGACCACTCCCGTCAACAGACCCCGATCCCACACCGCTCCGTCATTTTCGCTTGCCATACAACTGCGATTCAGCTTCCTGATCTTTATGTGATGCCTCCACTCTCGCTGATTGCGTCTACTGCCCTTGCCGCTACGCCCCTTCCATCCTGCGACAACCGTGCACCTCAGACGACCCTTCCAGCGCTCGATCCTCCGTCTCGCCTCCCGCTCGAACTGCGCCACTACATCCATCAACGGTTTCTGTCGGTCTCAACAGTGCCACTCCAGACTTCATGCGCCACGTTGGCCCTGGTGCCACATGCATGCCCCCTCGACTCTGTTCCATGGCAGCCTCCGATGCACCAGTGCCCCCGCCACCAGTAGATCCTATATTGCATATCAATAATGACCCATCTTGGGGTTATATATACAAGACCCGAACATATACAGGTAAATACAGATAAGCCCCTATACATACACACAATATCTAACACCCCCCTCAAACTCATGGGGGATCATACATCGAGAGTTTGGACATAAGGTAGTCATGCTGAACCCTCGTCTGGGGCTTGGTGAACAAGTCCGCAATATGATGCTCGGTGGGAACATACTGAGGAACCAATGTGCGTTGGTTGTACTGCTCACGAAGGAAGAAGACGTCTACTCCAATGTGCTTGGAGAGGGAAAACTTCACTGGATTCAGTATGAGCTGAATGACACCAGTGTTGTCACAAAAGAGAGTGGTTGGTCCTGAGGAGACAATGCCAAAATCTGCAAGAAGCCAACGAAGCCAGATAATCTCCTCGGCCGTAGACGCCATGACGCGTAACTCAGCCTCAGTACTAGAGCGGGAAACACCAGACTGTTTCTTGGACTTCCAGGCAAGCAAGGAGGAGCCCAAAAACAGACAGAAACCAGTGACAGAGCGACGATCAGAAGGATCACTAGCCCAAGTAGCATCAGAGAAAGAAGAAAGCTGGAGGGAACTGCTGCTGGAGAAGAACAGACCACGGCCAGGAGTCGCACGAAGGTAACGCAGTACACGCAGCAAGTGAGCATAATGAACTGATGTAGGAGTGCTGACAAACTGGCTCAACACATGGACTGCATGAGCAATATCTGGCCGAGTGATGGTGAGATAGACCAGGCTGCCGACCAAATGACGATATCGAGTGGGGTTAGCAAGAGGGATCCCCTCATCAGCCTGAAGTTGCAGATGAAGCTCCATCGGTGTGGCAACAGTGCGGGTGTCGGAAAGAGCAGCCCGAGCTAGAAGATCAGTAGTATACCGCTGCTGAGAGAGCTGGAACCCTACAGAGGTGGAAGAGAACTCAATGCCTAGAAAATAGCTCAGAGGTCCCAAATCTGTCATCTGAAATTGCTGCTGCAGGTGATGCTTGACAATGTCAATGAAAGCCGGGTCATCACCAGTGATGATCATATCATCCACATAGAGCAGAAGAAGAGTTCGGCCTCGGGAAGAGGTGTGAACAAACAGGGTCGGGTCGTGCTGGCTGGGTTGAAAACCAGCAGCTGTAACGACGGAGCTGAAGCGCTCAAACCAGGCTCGAGGAGCCTGTTTGAGACCATAGAGAGCACGACACAACCGACAAACCATGCCAGGAGGAGCAGTAAAACCGGGAGGAGGAACCATGTAGACCTCCTGCTGTAGGTCACCGTGAAGAAACACATTCTTCACATCCAGCTGAAACAGGGACCAACGATGGACAACATCAACAACAAGAAGTGTCCTGATCGTGGTCATGTGTGCCACAGGAGCAAAAGTCTCATCATAGTCCCAGACCATGCTCCTGCTAAAAACCCCGAGCAACCAGGCGAGCCTTGTACCGCTCAATAGAACCATCAGAGTGAGTCTTGATCTTATAGACCCACTTGCAAGTGATGAGAACAACACCAGGAGGAAGAGGCACAAGATCCCAAGTAGAGGTACGCTCAAGAGTAGCCAACTCATCAAACATAGCGGTCTGCCACTCAGGAACCTGAGCAGCCTCGCGGTAGGAACTAGGCTCTGGAGCACTGGTGGAGTTAGCATGAAGAGCAGTGAGGTCGAGTGGCTGGGTGGTAAAACCGAGGCGATCTGGTGGATGTCGATCTCGAAGGGGGTAACGTCTGGCAGGTGGATCATCCACGGGACTCTCACTGAAGACTGGGGGCACTTGTGGGGTAGTCGGAGCACGACGAGTGTAGTGTTGGAGAATAGGAGGTAGAGGGCCGGGAGATGACAGAATATGAGGAGGTGGAGAGGACTCAGAAGAGGGAGATGACGATGATGGCGGTAGCTCTACTGGTGACTGGTCTGACGGTGGTGGCAAAACAGGTGGTGGTACAGTAGGAAAAATAAGGAACTGAATATCAGCCGGGGTAGTGGATGAGGGTGAAGCAGAGGTGGATGAAGAAAGGAAGAAAGGTTGGTCCTCAACGAAGGTGACATCACGAGAAATGCGAAGACGGCGCACAACTGGGTCATAACAGCGGTAACCCTTGTGCTCTGAGTTGTAGCCTAGAAAAACACATACGGCAGACTGAGCAGAAAGCTTAGTCCGCTCACGTGGTGGTAATAGGACATAACACAGACATCTGAACACACGAAGATGAGTGTATCGAGGAGGATGAGAGAACAAACACTCACCGGGACACCGACCCTGAAAGAAAGTGGATGGCTGAAGGTTGATGAGATAGACAGCGGTGGAGACAGCCTCAACCCAAAAATATGGGGGAACATGGGAAGCCAAAAAAAGAGTGTGAGCGGTCTCAATGATGTGACGATGTTTCCTTTCCGCAGTGCCATTCTGGGAATGAGCACCAGGACAGGAGAGCTGCGGGAGCATGCCATGAGAAGCGAGAAGGTCACGGAACTCATGCGATAGGTACTCCCCCCCCCCCTGAGTCGGAGCGAAAAATACGAATAGAGGCGGAGAACTGAGTACGAACCATGGTGGAGAAAGTAACATAAACCTGAAAAAACTCAGCACGAGAACGCAACATATATATCCAAGTGAAACGAGAAAAATCATCAATAAACAAGACATAATAGCGGTGTCCACCCTTGGATACAAAAGGAGCAGGCCCCCATACATCAGAATGGACTAACTCAAAAGGAGCAGAAGACCTAGACATACTAGACTGATAGGGGAGTTATAGTTGTTTTCCAAGCTTACAACCCGTACAAAAGTGACTAGTGTCAACAGATACACGACCCAAAAACACCCTGACGAACAAGGGTTGAAAGACGGGCGTCACTGGGATGACCAAGACGATGGTGCCACTGACGAAAGGAAGCTGCGGGAAGACATAAAAGAGGAGCAGCTGGGGACGGTGTGACTGATGGCAGACGAAGGTACTCAAGGAGATATACCCCACTATGGCGACGGTCAGCTCCAATGAGGGTCCCTGTAAGACGATCCTGCACATGACAAACAAACTCATCAAAAACAACAAGGTAACCACTAGAGGCAAGTTGGCTGGCAGAGATGAGGTTCATGGAGAGCTGAGGGATGTAGGCAACAACATGAATGTGGAACTGAGGGGCATGGAGAAGACCACGACTGGTAATAGGAAGGGTGGTGCCATCAGCAATAATAACACGTAGGTCGGAGGAAACAGGCTGGCAGGCATGAAGATGGGTGACATCATAGGTCATATGAAAAGAGACTCCAGAGTCAAGTAACCACGAGGACGGAGAGATACCTGACGGGGCAGAGGCCGCTGAGGGATCAGTAGAGGTAGAGGCCTGATCAACTGTGGCTGCAGAGGTACTCGAAAAGGTGCCGGAAGATAGTTGCTGAGCCAGCTGTATCATGTATGAGCTGCTCAGAGAAGGAGGCTGTCGGAGGAGGCACATGCAGAACTGGAGCTGCACGTTGCTGGGTGTCACGCGACTGGATGTTCTGTTGGGAGCGCTGAAGCTTGCGACACTCAGACACTTTGTGACCCGGTGCATGACAATAATGACAGCGAACAGACCGTCGCTGCGCAGCATTGGGACCCTGGGAAGGGGGTCCCTGGGTAGGAACCGGAGCAGACGGTCGCACAGAAGTACTGAGCCCTGGAGAAGGTGGCAGCGGAGGCTGCGGAGCAAACTGAGGAGCAGCCAATACAACATGGGGGGAGGTAGTGTGATGCGTCCCCTCCATGGTACGAAGACGAGTCTCCTCCGCCAGAATCGTGGACAGAGTGTCACGAAGTGTGGGTGGAGTACCACGATGAAGAAACCGTGAACGGGCAGACTCAAACTCCGGGCGCAGGCGCATCAAGAAATCGTAGACACGTCAGGCATCTCTGTACTGAGCGGTGGCAACGCAATGACAGCAGGACAAGCAATGAGGCGGCTCCATCTCGTCACACTGACGCCAGAGGGAAGTGATCTCAGCAAAAAACTCCTGAACTGAGCGGTCGCGCTAGTAGGTAGCTGCAAGAGTCTGTAACAATGAATACTGAAGTGCCTGACTGGAAGACTGATAGAGATCAGAAAGATGATCCCAGATCGCCTTGGCAGTAGGGAACTCACAGATGGCTAGGCGGATGGGTACCTCACAAGACTGGCCAAGGATAGCAATAGCCCTGGAGTCATCGTCCTGCCACTTGGCCAACGCCTGAGCGGAGGAAACACCGGTGCTGGCTGTGGAAGCAGAAGACTCAGTTGAAGAGGCGGCAGGGAGCAACGGTGTTGGGCAGGATCCATCTAAATGGCTCCAAAGGCGTAGGCCTCGGAGATGCATGCGCATGGTGGAAGATCAAGCCTTGTAGTTCTGCCCGTTGAGCAACACATCAGGCTTGGGAAGATAGCCACTGTGAGTCGAGGCGGGATCCATTGAAGGCCGTCAGCACAAAAAAAACTGGAAAGAGGACGACGACGTCGACACCGAGATCTGGAGCAGGATCGATCGGCGCTAAAACAGAGTCGGGATCGATCGGTCAACCGGAGGAAGCAGTCGGGATCGACTCAGTCGATCGGAGGAAGCACTGGTGCCGACGCAGCGGAGGGAGCAGTCGGGATCGACGCAGCAGTCGAACGACGGGAGACGATCGGAAGAGACGCCGCTCGGGGTCGATCGGCGCAAACGAGCGGGAGAGGGATCGGGAAAGTTAAACCCTACCCTCTAATACCATCTTAGAATTGTATATTGCATATCAATAATGACCCATCTTGGGGTTATATATACAAGACCCGAACATATACAGGTAAATACAGATAAGCCCCTATACATACACACAATATCTAACAGATCCGACCATTTCTAGCCGCCTCGATGCTCGTTAAGCACCAATCGCTTCGCTCCAAGCCCTCTTGCTGCGGATGGCAGCAATTTTGACGTCACCTCGCCAGCCGAACGAGTCCCTGTCGCTTCTCGACGCGCGTCTGGATTTTCCAAGGAATCCCTTTCCATCGTTGGTGGGTTACCCTACAACTAGCCGTTCGTTCAAATTTCTCTCCCTCAACAACACCGACCCCATGGAGTGGATTGCCAGCGTGGAATTTTTTTCGACATTCAACTGACACTGGAGCTGCAAAAGGTTGTTATAGCTCTCATCGACATGGAGGCATCGACCCTTCATTGGGCCCGCTGATTGCGCCGAAATAACCCTTCTCTCTCGTGGTAGGAGCTCAAACATGATCTCAACCTCCGTTACGATGTTCACTATTCGAGGACAATCGTTGAACGCTTGTGTGGTGTCCGCCAATCAAGCCTCCTTGACGACTACGTCAATGAGTTTATTGACTTGGTCACACACATTCCTGTCTTACCGCCCGATCATTACTTGGGATTTTTCATGCAGGGAATCCTTCCCCACATCCGATCCCTCATTCGCACCTACCACCCTTGGACAATTATTGATGTCATGGATCTAGCCCGCTTGGTGGAAGCGGTCTTCTATATCACCTCCATCGACACTAGTCATTCACTGGGGAGTTCTATGCCCCGAATGATTGCTTACCCTCTGACACCCTTCCATCCGCCACCCAAGGTGCATACTGCGGCTCCCCTGCATCTCGAACCACCTCCCTGACAGCCGAACGGCCACTAGATGACCAACCAAGAGTAGCACGATCATCGCACTAGGGGCTTATGTATTCATTGAATGTCCTATTAAGGAGTTTTGTATCGCCATTGACGAGGAGGATCCTGAGATCACACTTAGTGATTTCAATTTTCAAAGCCCGAGAGAGAGATGACTCATCTGCTGCCACGAATCTCCCTACATGTTTGCATCGTCTCGAACTTCTGTGCTCTGCGATTGGCAACACCTATGGACCCCTAAATATGACGCTCATTGGTTCCCTGGTTGGCACTCCCCTGATGATGTTGATTCAAAGTGGTGTCAGCACAAATTTCATCTCTCCCGCCCCTGGCGACACAACTCGACATTCACTCGTCTCCTTCACCTACTCTCGTTGTTTGCTTGGACGACGACCGTCGTACTACCACTGGGAGCCTCTTTACGATTCTACACATGACTGTGGGCCACAACTCGACATTCTCTCGTCTTTTAAGCTCGGTGGCCTTGACTTCATGGACGGCGTCGCGTGGCTTCGTACTCTCGGAGACATGTATATCAACTGGACCCGCATGACAATGCGCTTTTCTAAAGCGGGAGTCCCTTTCCTCTTGGCAGGGGGAGGCGTCCCTTTATCTTTTGCCAGTGGCCCCTCATCCTCCTTAGCAGCCAACGACAATAGCTTTTACGGCATACCTATGGCAGGACAATGAGCCGCCCAACCCGGCCGCCCCTCCACTATCCTAATTGCAGTGCGTCCAGGACGTTGTTTCTGCTTTAAGGACGCAGTGAAGTTTTGAGAGGGGCATTATTACGAAGATGAAAGAGGGCAAGAGGCGAGGAGACGACAAAACACATATGTCGACGTCGGGACCAAAGCAACATGGACACATATCCCAACTCGACGATAGACGTTCGCAGTAGTGCATACGGGCGTAGAGCACTCGCCAACTTTATCTTTTTATTATCGTACATTTATTTTAGTCCATGAGTTATTTACCATTTTCCCTCACATGCTTCAGAATTAGGCATTATATAAGTCTATGTGTATCTCTCATTTGAATTATCTTGGAAATATAATGAAAATGGAACTTTATGGGCTTTCTCTTCTCCTCTATCCCTTTCCTTTTCTCTCCTTTCCCCCTTCTCTATCTCGGAATTCCCAACTACGTAACATTTGCACATTTCTAAAAGGAAAATTTGTCATATAGAGAAGCAAAAAACCAGAGTGGGTAGCGTAACTAATGTTTCTCTAACCCAGTCACCTTTCTAAATCGCTCTCGAATTCTCGATACTATTACATATGGAATAACGAGAGAGGGAAGAGAGAAGTATAAGCTATGTCGATACAAGAAGGCACTATTAAGTTAGGGAAGTGAGAGTGTTCTCTACGAAGTAATGCGGCTGATGCGGGAGTCGGAACTCCCTAATTGGAGAGCAGCGCGTGCGAACTTAAGTGGCTCGAAACTCTGTTAAATATGGGAGAAGCTTATACTACTTCTCTGCCTATGTATTGTGATTACAAGACCGCTATGCATATAGCCAGAAGTCCCTTCTTTCATAAAAGGACTAAACATATTGAGGTTGACCGTCATTTCACACATGAAGAGGTTCTTAATAGATGAATATGCACTCATTTTATCATCTAGGGTAAGGAACTTGAATATCTCTTGATTAAGCACCTTTCTACTACCTTCTTTAATCTACGTAACAAGCTGAGTATAGAAGTTGACGGTCAAATAATACGCGAAGAGGTTCTTAATAAATGAATATGCGCTCCTTTTGTCATCTCAAGTAAGGAGCTTGAAGATCTCTTTATTAAGCACCTTTTCATTACCTTCTTTAATCTATGTAACAAATTAGACATGATTCATATATATGCTCTAGCTTGAGGGAGAATTTTAGATATTGGTTTACTATTCCATATTTTTCTATCTTTAGTCTCACATCATTTGTAGGCTCTTAGTCTATAGTGTATTCCCTACATTTGCATGATTATAAATCAATGCAGTATTTTTCTTCTAAAATCCTTTTCATCGCATAATAAAATGGAGGCTTGGTATCCAAACTCGAATAGTATATTGATGTGGATACACCTGCGTAGCCTTGGTATCCAATACGGTAGAGTTAAATGTACACTAAATAGGTACGAAGACAACATAATTATCCAATACGATTTCTTGAGTCCTAAATATTATCACTTTGCTCCGACCAAGTGAGCTTGAATTGCTTAACCACCATGATGAAGTATCATTTTATTAAAATAGAAATAAAAGTTACTATCAATTTGTCTGGTGATGATAACCAAAAAATACTCAGTGTTGCCTTCTCCATGGCGATTGCCAAAATTGTCATTTTTAAGCTTCTCCTTGCAACAATTGGTTATTCCCTTTTCCTTTGTAGTCCATCTTGGTTTTGAGAGAGGAGATAAATTAGAGTTTGATCAAGAAAAGTTAGAGAGAGCTAAGAGGGCTCATGAGTTGGATTAATGATTTTCTTTTAGGATGTGGTCGGTGTCTATGGAGCAAAGAGAGTGACTATGTAGACATGGTGAAAATAATTTTTTATCTCAAAAGATATAAAATTCAGTTACAATGAGTGCACACACATAGCTTGAGAAAGGCCAAAATTGGGTCCTGAGACCAAGATGAAAACATATAGCTTGAGAGGAGGAAGTGACACGCATAAGTTACGACTTGTGTACGCCAAGTGGGTGAGAACCCATGCATAAAGACGCCAACAAGATTACGACCAACATAATTGGCATACTATACATATATAAGAGTTGCTTATGTAGGCTTGGGAGATGAATTCCCCTCCATGCTATAATCTTTCTAGATCGCTCGGACCTCCTGGACAAGTCAAAAAATATAGTAAACATTTATATTCACAAATTCGTTCATTTCCCATTGAATTACAATCACAACATGGTATAGTTTCATTTGGATCTCCGACATTACGCACTTCTATGGTTTGATAAAGTAGAATTTAATTGACACAACAAGTTCATGAGCATTAGGCCTGTGCAAAAGTAACCGAAGAACCGAGAACCGGACCGAAATCGAACCAAACCGGACGGTTCGGGTCGGTTCCCGCCATGGTCGGTTCGGGTACGGTTCTTGGATATATTAGAACCGACGGTTCGGTTCGGTTCTCGGGTCCCGTGGTCGGGTACCCGAGAACCAACCCGAACCGTATATTTTAATAAATTTGATTAGGAATTATGATACCATTGAACTTCCGCAGTGAATCCGCACTCTGCATAGTGCATAACTGCATATAATAATATAATTTTATAAATTTATAATAAGGCTTAAATCCCCATTCTCATTAGTCATTTCGACATTTCCAGTGAAGTTCCTCTTCGTGCTCCCAACCCTAGGCCGTCGGCCGGTCGCTGCACTGCGCCTCGCCGTCGCTGCACTGCGCCTCACCGTCTTCCAGGTTCCCGTCCCCGTCTCGGCGTCTCAAGTGAAGGCCAATCGAAGGTCGAACGCTCCAAGCTAGCACCTCTAGTTGCTAGAGTTCTCATCCCCTTCGCTGCACTGCGCCTCGCCGCCTTCCAGGTTCCCGTCCCCGTCTCGGCGTCTCCAGTGAAGGCAAATCGAAGTCCGGGCGCTCCAAGCTAGCACCTCTAGTTGCTAGATTTCTCATCCTCGTCGGCTATCGCTGCACTGCGCCCCGCCGCCTTCCAGGTTCCCGTCGATAAGGTAACTCTTCCTCGCCATCTTCCAGATTTTTGTGTTCCTCCAGATTACTTACGATCAACTTGATAAATTCCGGTAAATCCTCCAGATTTCTTGTGTTCCTCCTCCGCTGGTTGTGCCCTACTTTTCTATAAATTGAAACTTGATGTGTGTATGTGTTATGTGCAGTGCGCATTATAAATTTGAAATTGATGTAGTCTTGTACTGTTGTTCTTAGATTTTCAATCTTTCTTAATTACATTGTGATTTTTAGTCTTCTTAACAGGTGCCAAAAAATCTTCTTAATTAATGCAAGAATGAAAACTCATTGTATAAAAAACAATTCTATCTCACGTTTTAAACAAATAGTCAAATATCTAGGGAAATAATTTGTTGTCCCCATAGAAAAGATCAAAAGATAATTAAATTGATATGAAAAGTTCATTAAGGAACCGAGAACCGAACCGGAACCGAACCGAAATATACGGTTCGGTTCTGGTTCAATATTGTAGAACCGTGGGTCGGTTCCGGTTCCAAAATTTTGGAACCGAAGTTATACGGGTCGGTTCTCGGTTCTGATCGGAACCGAACCGAACTGATCCGAGTTGCACCCCTAATGAGCATCATTCAACCTGTCTGGATAAAACTTTAGACAAGGATTTCTTTTTCTTTACCGGATGAAAGTTAAACAAATAGCATCCTAATCTTACACCAAACTGTTAAAAAGCAATGTTGCAGATGTCGGATATCGGGGACACGTCGGTTTGGGTTTTCATGTCGGTTTTTTATATATCGAGGATATTTCATATATCGGAATTTAATATTTAATTAATTATATATGTAATTAAATCTTATTTTTTGTACATGTTACAGTACTACCTATTCTACAACCTATTAAACTTTTAAATATTAAAAATTATATGTAACATTTAACATACAACAAGGCACAAAGCAAAACAACTAAAAATGTGATTTGATATACATGCATCATTGATTGCAAAATGAAGTTGGATAAATAGCTATTAATAGGGGTATTTCAAATCATTTGCTGATTAATAAACGTGTCCAATAAAAATAAGGCAGCAACTAATAAGACAAATAAGACAACAGGGCAGTCACCATGCTACAACCAGCAAGTTAGCCACAAGACAACTATCATGCCTTGCTGAACTAATAAGGCAACAGGGCATCCACCAACAACTAAACGGGTCATT
Organism: Platanthera zijinensis; assembly: GCA_039513925.1. Taxonomy (NCBI): domain Eukaryota; kingdom Viridiplantae; phylum Streptophyta; class Magnoliopsida; order Asparagales; family Orchidaceae; genus Platanthera; species Platanthera zijinensis. Next base: position 166,498,519 of record CM077092.1, read on the forward strand.
GAATGCAACAACCCACAACGCAGTCACCATGCTATAGCCGACAAATAAGGCAACAGGGAGAAGGGCAGTACGGCAGATGGCCAATAAGGCAGTAGGGCGCAAGGCAACAAGATACCATAGCAGCTGCTAGCACAAAAACTAACACAAAAAAAACCAAAATGCAGAGCGATAGAATGAGAGGGGGAGGTAGGGAGAAGAATGCACCAGCCGAGAGAGTGTCGAGATCGAAAGCACCAGTGAGCTAGAGAGGGAGAGAACCAGAGAACCAGAAAGCACCAGCGAGCAAGGAGAAGAAAGAACCAAAGAACCCGCGAGCTAGAGAGGGCGAGCACCAGAGAACCAGAGAGCTAGAGAGCACCAGCGAGCAGGGAGAAGAAAGAACCAGTGAGATAAAGTGCCGACAGCACGCGAGAGAGGGAGAGAACCGGCGAGCAGAGAACCAGAGAGCATCAACGAGCAGGGAGAAGAAAAAACCAGAGAGATAAAGTGGCGACAGCGCGCGAGAGAGGGAGAGCACCAGCGAGCACCAGAGAATCAGAGAGCGCCAGCGAGTAGGGAGAAGAAAGAACCAGAGAGCTAAAGTGCCGACAGCGCGCGAGAGAGGGAGAACACCAGCGAGCTAGAGAACACCAGAGAACCAAAGAGCACCAGCGAGCAGGGAGAAGAAAGAACCAGAGAGGAGTGCCGACAACGCGCGAGGGAGAGCTAGGGCAGGAGCGACGGGGAGAGATAGGGCAGGAGCGACTGGGTGAAATGAAAACAGCGGGGTCGGGGGAGTTAAAACATCGGTTGTTATCGTTAAATAAAATAATAAATAAATAAAATTAATTAAAAAACGGCCGATTTTTCCGTTTTTTTGGGCCCGGTATGTCGGTTAAAACCGACATATCGGCCCGTTATTTTCAAAACGCCACAACCCATTTTTAAAACGGTTTCGTGTCGTTTTACCTCTCAAACCTTCATGACGGCCGACATGTCGGACATGTCGGCCGATATCCACAATACTGTTAAAAAGTAATAACAAAATATAATGGTAGCGAAATGCAATTTGTAGGAGCCACTTAAACCAACTAGAGATAGCAAAACAGCAGCAGGATAAGAAAAAAACAGATCTGTGTCGATTTATCACTGTTGCAAGGCCTATTTCAGAGAAATAGTAACAACAATTTCATATGTATATTGAGAAATGCATAAGAAGGATATTACCAAAAACTTTGTTCACATGAACTCAAAATAAAAATAAAGAACATCAGAAGTAAGTATTCATGGCAAACACGTGGCTGTAATGGGGAGATATTTCATTATATTAAGGAGGAAATCTAAAACATTCTTTGGGAAAAAGATACAGAGCATGATTTTGTCACTGCTATAGTTTTCATAATAAGATTAAAAAAAGATTAGTATAATACTGATTAGGGAAACCCTAGGATGATCGATCGGATCCCTGGGCACCGCTTGATTCCAAATCGCTATCCTTCTTCTCAGAAAGTGGTGTCAACTCGCCGGAGGGTTTTCCATTCTCTGCCGCCCCAGCAGTCGAAGGATCGTCGGGTGATCGGAACACGGCGTGTGCGAGGATGATCGGGATTGCAGCGGCAAGAGAGAGGAGCAGGTTGGCGACTGCGCCGGCCAGCACGACCTTGACGATGACAAGGGCGAGAAATAGCGCCACGACGACGCGTCGGTCGAGAACTCGTTGGAGGAGAACGGAATTGGGGAATATGCGGAGGACGACGGCGTAGGAGAGAGCGACCTTGGAAACGACCATGAGGAAGAGCACCGTGGCGCGGTGGGAGTGGAAGAGAAAAGAAAGGAGGGAGATCCAGAGAAGGAGGGCATAATGGGATCGAAAGGCGGCGAGGTTACGAAACGCTCGGGAAGCGGCGGCGCGGCGACCGGCTGGGAGAGAGAAGGCACCGGGGCGCGCGAAGCGGGTGATAGCACGTCGCGCGGAGCGCCGGGCGCGCTCCGCCGCCTCCTTAGCCGCCCAGAAGGCAGCCGATGGACGGAGCATCGCATCGTGGCCGGCCATTTCCTCCGCCTCTACTCCGTCCCCATTTTCCTAATTCTTCCTTCTACTGTAACGCATTTGGATTTGTGAGTGTGCGAGGGAGTTTTTCGGCACTTTACTATATACTTCCCGAAGCCTGGTGGACCCGGAGAGTGATGAAGCAAATGACTTAATTGCCCTCTAAGGACTTTGTTTTGAGGGGATCTAACACGTGTGCATGCTTCGATGACCCGGCGGTTCAGATGGGTTCACCTAATCCAATTTTGAGGTCTGATTGGTGTATGTTAAGCTCCTGGCTAAATTGATTCGTGCATGCTAGCTCGATTTGATTCAATTTTGGGAAAATTCAAAATGCATCCCCTTTGCTCCTTACTCCAGGACCCGGATGATACTATTGGTCCGGGACCAATGAGGCGCCAGCAAAGACGTGGGCTCCAGGCATTTTAGGCTTCTGACATACACTTTTGCGTGGCGCCTTCATCAGGTCTGGCTTCTCATTGGTTTCCCGAATGTTCTTTTTCGTCCGAGTCACAGACGAAAAAAAATCGCTAGGTGGACACTCTTTACCGCCCTCCTAGCACGTAGGCATGAGCATAATTGACAACAATGAATAGGTTATTGAGTGATGATTGATGCAACCAATCATATCCCTCAATTGTTTCGGATAGAAAGATCATGTCGCCCCGAGAGCATGACATTCAACAACATCAACTCCTTGCAAGGACGTACCATCTCGAATAAAGATTGTCAGACAGCGAGAGATTGAGTGAGGAGCTCTCCCCCTCTTATTTATTGGAGACAAATGCGATGATGATTTTACAACGGCTCTACCTTCAATGACTCGTGATTGACAATAGCCTTTGTAGAAACCCGTATTTTCTTAATTGAGAGAGATGTTGTCCATGTAGCTACCAACCGACAATCCGGAAAGTTCCAGAACCATTGCATGTTACATTAGAAAATAATGTCCATGAGGAGGATAGTACAAGCACACTTTCTTAGTATTGTAAACTGGTCAAACTCTTTGCTCGCTTGGCCATAAAGAGGTAGTTTCAGACCACCCCACTCAGCAATCAGAAATCCCTTTCTCGACTAACTGATCTACAACGTTTCGTCAGACAGGACAAAGGTCGCCCTCAATGCGCGTCCACAGCTTACTCAGGCGGTCGGAATGGCATCAGTTTAAGGCACTCAAGCTAAACAAGTACCGGAATCGGGAGCGAGCACATCAGCTACTTTATTTCGTTCTCCACCTTGACCCTATTGTTTTGTTGCATCTAATCCCCCTTTGTAAGTCTAAAGCTAGGACATTTGTCAGCACCATTAGTTTCTTTTCAGGCTGATAAAACATTACAGTAGAATAAGAAATAGACAAAAAAAAAATATTAATCAATACAGCTAAGATAGGTTGAACCCCTCTATTTTTGATATTACAAAAACCACCCCTATAAATTTATAATTCATAATATGCATGCACTAAAATACCCGTGAAGGAAAATTCCAGGGGGCATATTATGAAATGTAATCTTACAGGGAAGGTGTTTTGTAATTTCAAAAGATAGAAGGGGTGTAACCTATAATTATGCTAACTCCCAGATAAGGTTCGGGTAATTAATTGTTTCACAATATTATATACTTCATAAACACAGAAAATGTTTCAATTGTTGCACCACCTGTATAACCAGTTGCAACATGACAGAACTAGAGCTTTTAAAACAAGTAATATTGCAGACAGCACTTGTTCATCTGAATTGTATTTATTCCGCAACCCCAAAACAAACTTAGGCAGAAAATCATCACATAATATCCTTGGTTTAGAAGAGGATTCGGAGGAGCGAAATGTGGAGGTCAGCTGCATCAACGAGCCGCGAGCTACTTATTCTTGATTTCGCTCGAGCCGTCATCCCGCCAAGTCGCTTGCCACTGCCTGTCATAGAAAGTCGTCTCTTCGAAAAGTTTCTTCAGATTCTCGATGTCTTCGTTCTTTCTTATCAGCAGCACCCCTGCGACGGAGATGAACAAGAGAGTTTTGCAGTAGAAGTTGCCCATCTGGTCCACGAGACCGAGGCCTGTGAGGCTATCAACGAAATAGGCCATGAAGAACCCGATCATGGCGGCACGACCTGCATAAGAGTGTTATCTGATGAACCAGAAATACACTTGCTTACATAGAAACAGAACAGAAGCGTTCTAGAAGAATCGCAATACCTAGCATGAGAAATTTGTTTATTGTTATCTGACGCAGCTTTCTTTTACAAATATTTAAATTTCTTGCTTAAATTCTTTCTCGTGGCTACTCGAAGGAAGGAAAAGACTGCCTAAAGAGAATCCGCTAATCTCACATCTGTTTTGCGTGCCGTTTTTGTTCCGGTGGTTTGGACAAAAATGTCACTGCCATAAAATGTGTTTGATCGAAAACTCTTCTGGCCAGCACGAGCACAAAAATTATATTTAGGCTCCGTTTGAAGGGACTTATTTTCACCGGTCAAGTGGTTGCGACCGCATGTACCGACCGCATGTACCGGACCTTAATTAAGGCCCGGTTCATGCGGTCGCAACCGCTTGACCGGTGAAAATAAGTCCTCCCAAACAGAGCCTTAATGGGCCCTGATTAAATCAGGGCCAATATGGTGCTGATTAAATCAACGCCTAATAATGGCGCCAATGCCAGCCTTTAAGGCTAGCGTGAATTTCAGAATACGCCAGCCTTTAAGGCTAGCGTGAATTTCAAAAACGCCATCCTTAAAGGCTGGCATTATCATTCTTTGAGGGCAAAAATTTTAAAATATTTCCCGCTCTTTTGAAGGGAAATTTTGGCAAATGCTTTTCTATAAATTCAATGTATTGCGTTAAGAGAAAACATCGAATTTTGAGAGTTGAAAGTGAGAGTTCTCTTTGCATTATATCTGTGAGCTTGTGCGAGATATTGTAAATGAGGAAGGAGAAGATTGAGAGGAAGCTTATGTATGCGTTTCACGCAAAGTTTGTAAGTTCTTGTTTTTATCAATAAAATTATTATTATTTTTTCTCTAATCTTTTCTTGATCACGATGATATCTCTCCTAGCTTTTCATATTGCGATTATGCGTGAATAGTCTCCATGTGTTTATTAATTATCATGCATTAAATTAATTATGTGGTTATTATTATAATTCATCGCTACAAACAATCTTATGTATGTCCACTGAGATTTTATTAGAAACTTTGATATTTTGTGGAGCCTAAGCACATACTGCATGCCAATGAAAGTTTGATGCAAGATGAAGCGAGCACACAAAATATTCATAGCATTCTAAGAAAATTTTTGTACTTGTTTTAAGACTTTCAATATATTTTCTTCATCTAAGTTTTGTCTTATATTGCTTACATATATCGCATGCTTAAGCAATTTTGATGCGATATGTGCAAAGCAATGCACAGAGTAATTGAATGAATTATAAAAATAAAGAACTTTTTATGAATCATAATTTCAATCATCTTTATCAAGATGCAATGAATTATTTCTCCATAATCATATAATAAATATTTTAACAAATTGCACCCGGAACATATTTCTCAAAAATAGTTATCTCAAATTAAGAATTTCATATTAAAACCTTTCAACCTTTTATTTGTAACTCGCCTGAATTAAAGTAGAATTTAGACCTTCTTTGTGGATCGACTCGTACTTGCATAGTATTACAATTGTACACCGTGCACTTGCGGTTTTTATTACTTGAAATTTCATTACACTATATCAACTTCAATCCTAAACTGCTTATTATATTGTATTGTTATTTTAGTGCTTTGAAATTTTCCATCACGAATCACCATGGTGGAAATTTGCGTTCGAAGCAGTCGAAGCAGTATAAGAGGAGGAGGACGAAGTCGAGGCAGTCGAAAAAGACGATCGACGATTCTGGCAGAGTGCTGCGTTCGAAAAAGGCGAGGCAGGTTCTGCAGGCTTGTGGTGTTGCACTCGAAGTCGATGATCCTGGTGGAATATGCCTTCGAAGTCGACGATGGGACGAGGATTGGACGACGTTGCCGGCTGTGGACTCGTGGGAAAGAAGCGGTCGCTGAATTTGGGAGGATGGATCCTTTGTGCCTTCGAAGTCGATGGTAGTTGGAGTTGTTTCCTTTGAAGTTGTCGATCGTCCTGGAGATGATTGTTGAATTTGCGTTTGAAATCGTCGGAAGAAGACAATCGCTGAAGTTGCGTTCGAAATCGACGAGATTGGCGTCACTGCTGACGCGGAAGATGAAGGTGGAAGTCGTTGATCAGGTGCAGACGCGGGGTTGCTACAGACGTGGGGCACAAACGCGGCTCGGGGTTGCGGCTGACGCGGTTCGATTGAGGCGACAAGGACTGGACGAACCGTCGACTGTGGCCTCAAGGGAAAGGATGCGGTGGTTGGATGCGTATGGATGGATTGAGAGGAAAGTTCCTCTGATACCAAATGTTAAAAACGAGAAGGGATTCAGGAGAGAAGGGAAAAAACTAGGGTTCGAGAGAGGGAGGAAGGAATACCTGAGAATACTTGTTTGTCCCTCGCCAAGAAACCCTAGGGGCATTTATACCCCTTGGGCCATGGAGGAGCCGACCGACCCCTCCCATAGGGGCTGATTCCGCCCGGTTCAGCCGCCCACCGCGTTATTGTTTTAATTAGAGAGGGTTGAATCAGACGGTTCAGCCCCGCTTGATGCTGCATCCTTTCACCGTCTTTGGCATTGCTGTACCGCGAGGATTCATAATATATGCCCGCTCTTTTTATTCTATAAATTTGAAGAAAAAAATATTTCAAAAAAACCACTCCTTTCAACCTCCCAGACACTTAGATTACACATCTAACAAAATATTAGGATAAAAAATATCCTATAATCTCCCACTTAGATTATATGACTTATGACTATATTCACCGGACATCTCATAGATTAGTTTCAGAGAAATAATACTATAAATGATATCAATGTGAATTATGCTTTGTTGAATGCCAATTTCACAAACCATTTCCTTTTCATAGCCACCACTAACGCAGCAAGATATAGACAATGATTATAGACCGACATGAAGAGGGTTGATTCAACTTTTTTAAAAATATTAAGTTGTTTATAAGCGATAATAACTTCAACAAGCGAATTAGTAAAGAGACTTCACTAAATTCATGATTTGTGAGTCACTAATAATCAAAAGGTGGATACATAAAATAGTGGATAAAAAGGATAAATTGTCAATAGTATCCACTAGTACGTCGTCACATCATCACCATCGCCTTCCATAAAGTCTGCGTCCAAGGTATCTTGCAAGATAGGAGGGAGAAAAAAGATGTCTTGCACATGACTTTCAGTATCTATTTATACAGTTCTTAGAGCAAGGGACAATGGGGGAGGAAGGATGGGTTGAAGTTGGGGTTTAATGTAAGTGGTTGGAGGTTGTAACTTTAATATGGTAGGCGGTGGGTGAAAGGGACATGATGTCTAAGGAGACTTTTCATGAATCTTTGGTCAAAATTTAATGCAGATGGTTGGTTATAGGAGGGAGAAAAAAGATTGAATTTGGTGTGAAAAGGAGATAGTCAAGGAGATTCTTCGATAAAATTTAGTCAAGATTTTAATTAGATGATTGGTTGTTGATAAGATGTTGCAAGAAGAAGAGAGATCTAGGGGGAGATTTAGAGGGAAAAGAAGAGGAATTAGGGTTAGGGAGAGAGGAAGAGGAAATACCTTGGAATAATAGTTCATGCCATCCAAAGGGAGCCCCGGGTTTATTAATACCTGGGGCTCAAGGGGGCCGGCCGGCCCCCCCACTTGGGGACTGAACCGGGTCGGTTCAGTCCCCCCTTGGCGCCTTCATAGGTTGGGGGCTGAACCGGATGGTTCAGCCCCGTTGTTTGGCCTCCGTTCTTTTGGCCGCCGAGTGTACGTCTGCCCTTGAAACTGTAGCGGATGTGGCGGCATAACAGTTGTCATAAGGTGGATAGAGGAAGAGGTGGGCTCATTTATGGCCCCAATTGGCTATGATGTGTTTGGTAGGCTTTATGTCTAGCTAGCTCAAACTCTAAAATAAAACTCTCATAAAAATGAATTAAATAATGCATTTGCGAAATATGAGTTCGAAACACAAGTAATATAATCAAATAAATTGAATAAGTAAACATTATAATGTGAATAATACATAGAAACTCTAGTGAGACACATCCGATAGAAAAATTTAGAACTTTGGTAGATGCATAATCTTTCATCAGACTTGTCCAATAACAACTACAAACACATCTTGTTTCTGAGCAACTTTACTAGAGTACTTGTCATTCTTGAACTAGTACATAGCGACGACATTGTTTGATACATTCTAATATGGTCACACTTTCTACCTCCGAAATAGATAATCACAAGCCGAACCTTAAGAGAGAACATGCATTAATATTCATTAAAAACGAGATACATGAGGGTGGAGAGGGGGGTCCCAAGGGAGAGAGAGAGAGGGAGAGAGTCCAAAACCAAATGATCCAAAGATCCCTTCACACACATATCCCTTCCCCTTATATATATGAGGGCACACACAACGAAAAAAACAACAACTTAATATTAATTAAATATATTAATATCAATTAGTAAATAATCAATATTAACTGATTAATTCATTAATCCTAACTCTTTAATCATTATTATTAATTAATTACAATAACAACACTCAAGCCTTTAACCCACTATAGTGGGGCCGGCTGTATGGATCCTTTGTCGCCATTGTGCCCTAAGTCATAATCTCGCCAATGCCTAAGTACATCATTATTTTCCTTATAGTTTCATTAAGTCTTTATTGTTCTACCCTCCCCCATTTAACATGTTATGAGCTTACCTTTGGGATCTCAGGACCGGCCTCGAAAGAGGAGGATGTGTCTGAGGAGGTGCTATGGCTGGAGACGAGGAGGGAGGGGCGAGGAGCGTGACCTACGGAAGGGGGCGGGGTTGTCGCGGGATGCGGCTAGGTCAGAAAGGCGGAAGGGTTCCGTCGGTGGTTTAGAGAGAGAGAGATAGGAAGAGGGAAGGTAAGAGAGAGAGAGGAAGAGGGAAAGTAAGAGAGAGAGATTGAATTAAATTTCTTACATAATAATCTAAGGGCCCAAATGGCCAGTTAAATAGGTTCACAAGTTGCACCCCCCCCCCCCCCCCCATTTGGGCTTACGACATAGGGGCCAAAATACAAAAATAAATTGGATAATAAAAATAAAACACAACACATAATAAGATAGAACACAAAGTCACGTCTCCGTTGCAAGTAGACGATGTTGGCACTTGCGGCCCCAACGCGGGCTGTCGCGCGTCATAACATCGCCGCCCCTGTCGAAAGACAGCTTGTCCTCAAGCTGGATCGAAAGGTATTCAAAGTTCTGCTCTTCCCTTCGCTTCATCGTTGGAAGGATCATCTACTTCGAGACAAAATAAGTGTTTGCACAGATGCCCCGACGTGAAAGGTTCATCACAATTGAAGCACGAGCCTTTTTCGCGGCGCACGGCCATTTTAGGGCGGGATAGACGGCGGCGGACAATAGGCCACGGTGGCTCTTCCCCGATTGGAGCCTTGTCAGTCAAACCAACTAGAGAGTCGTCTCCTAGATAGTAACGACGTCCCATGAGCGAACGATCTAATAGCATTCACCGTTCACAAGCCCAGGCGAGACTCATAACCATGAGTACAAATATATAGGGAGAGAGAGACAGAGAAATCCATATTACAAGATGTAAGACTAAACATCCTATTTAAGAGGCTAAATGGGCCTTTACATATATCATTCAACCCATACAATAGCAGATTGTATAAGATTAAAAACCTCATCGACATCTCCACCATCTACGCGGAGCATTCCTCCAACTCTTTGTCTTCAACATCATGCTCCCCATCAAGGGTTTTCTCAACCGGTTCCATGTTCCCAACAACACACCATGCTTGCATCCAACCACTGCATACCCTAACAACACAGTCAACAATCATTCAAGTCTGATAGCAATCTTAACTCTCACCGCAACAATATACATCGAAAACAAACCAAGTATCCCAATAAATCTGATCTGCTTCAACTTCCTACAATTTGATGGATTTGAATCACTAAATTGGATCTTCAAGGCAAATCAACTCTTTCTTCTACCACTGCATACTCAATAAATGCCATAACATCACCTCCTTCCACATGGACAACTCTGCCCTCACCTTGTTTCAATAGACTTCAGTAGATGTACACCAATCAATATTATTTTTGAGATGCATTCACTGCTTCTCTCAATAACAACTGTCTCTACTCCATCAAGGAGAATTATCCAAACGAAAATAATTGTACCTGATGCACGTTTACCGAGGTGTGTTTGAATTGTTAGCCAATTGCTTCAATCTCTCTAAAAGATATTTTGCTAAGTTGTTTTTTTCTCGAGACTGCAAGGTGATATCCTTCGCGAGGTATAGGCTTCCCAATCCTAATATCATGACACATGTGGGACCAGCTAAACAACAGAAAAACAAATCTATTGTTTTTTGTCATCCTACTAACTGTGCCATCCCATAACCACTTTGCAAATACTCTCTCAAAATACCTAAGCAACCCAAAATGCCAACCCAACTACGATGTGCATTTGAGTTACACAAACCGAGATGCAACATTATCGCAAGTAGGGTCTCTACTTCAATTGCAACAAGAAATTTTACAATGATCATTGATGTAAAACCACCCATTTCTCCTCCTACTCATTTCACCCTATGTGTGATAACAACCCTCTTCATACTGATGATCGTGATGAAAACTTACCTTTGGAACAAACATATCTTTGATCTCCTACCTACACCAACTTCCCAACCAGAAATCTCCATTACCCTCATTGATCACTACTTGCCTTACACCATATCCATAACTGGATCCATCAAACACAACGTCCATGTCCTCGTAGATGGACGGAAACAAGTCCAAAAATACCTCAGCCTCCCCATCAAACTGGTATCCCTATTCTCAACTATGGTGAGAAATGACGAACTTTCTTGCTTTAGCAACTGCCCCGCATTTCCCTCAATTTCTGTAAGAAACGATCAAAAAACAAACCGGAAGTGGTATAACAGAAATTTTATTATCTGAAAAAGGTAAATTTTACAAAGGCATGACCTCCCTTTTATAGAATGGAGGAGATAGGAGAGAGTACAAATAGACAATGTGGGACTAAAAATTTACAGAGCTGTGCGGCTAGAAATAAAGAGACCGAACAGGCCGAGCGGTTAGAAAGATGGGCTAACCGCTCGGCAACACCAGAAGGAAGAGAACAAGCCGCAGTAGGAGACCGCTAGACCGCCCGGTCTCCAAAATGCCGGAGATAAACCGCCAGACCGCTCGGACCACAAACAACAACAGTCTGAATATAAAACCGCTGGAGAGTAACCGCTAGACTGCGCGGTCAACAACCCGCCAGACTTAGACCGCCAGACCGATCGGTCTCATACTTCAACACTCCCCTTCAAGCTGGAGCATAGATATCCATCATGCCCAGCTTATCACAAATGTGGAAGAAGGAAGTAGAAACCGGCTTGGTGAAGATATCCGCCAACTCTTTATCGGAGGTGACGAACGGAGTGCAAATCTGTCTCTTCAAGACCTTTTCCCTAATGAAATGGCAGTCAACTTTTATATGTTTCGTTCTCTCATGGAAGACCGGATTTTTGGATATGTATATAGCGGCTTTGTTGTCACAGAACATAGGAAGAGGATAGTCGTAGACCTCTCCTAGGTCAAGCATGAGAGCACGCAACCATTTTAACTCACACGTGGTTGACGTCATACTTCGATATTCGGCTTATGCACTGGACCTGGAGACAACAGACTGTTTTTTGATCTTCCAGCTCACAAGATTTCCTCCAACAAATGTGCAAAAGCCAGATGTAGATTTACGGTCACCTTTATCATCCGCATAGCTTGAATCTGAGTAGGCTTCAACCCTTAGATGACCATTATTCTGAAAGAGTAGCCCTTTTCCTGGTGCTGCTTTGACATACTCTAATATCTTCAAGGCAGACAGAAGATGACATTCCCTAGGAGCTTGCATGAACTGACTAACCTTGCCTACAGCATAGGCAATGTCGGGTCTGGTCACAGTGAGATAAATAAGTTTGCCTACCAGACGTCTGTACTTCGTGGCATCGAATAGAAGAGGCGAGTCATCTGTCAATGTTTTGTCTTCTCCAGTAGCCATGGGATACCGGGCCGGTTTGGCACCAGAATCCTGCCTCTCGTAGAAGATCAAGAGCATACTTCCGTTGGGAGAGAACCAACGAGTCGGGCTTCCGAGAGATATCCCCAAAAAGTATTTCGGAGAGCCCATATCCTTCGTGACCAGGTGTTGACGAAGGTGTTTCTTTGTTAAGTCCACCCCAGCCTGATCATCGCCGGTAAGAAGAATATCATCCACATACACCGCCAAAACCACCAGTCCCGATGCGGTTTTGCGAATAAACAGGGAGTGATCGGTCGAGCTTCTTGCAAAGCCGATGACAGCCACAATGTCACTGAACTTGTCAAACCATGCCCGAGGGCTCTGTTTTAGGCCATAGATGGCCTTCTTCAACTGGCATACTCGTGTCTCCCCCTGAGCAACATACCCAGGAGGTTGCTCCATATAGACGTCCTCTTGAAGATCCCCATAGAGAAAGACATTCTTGACATCAAGCTGGGAAATAGCCCAATCCCTATTGACGACCACAGAGAAAAGAACCCGGATGGTGCTGAGGCGAGCAACCGGAGAGAAAGTATCAAAGTAGTCCATCCCATAAGTCTGAGTAAAGCCTTTGGCCACCACCCGGGCCTTGTAGCGCTCCACAGTGCCGTCTGGACGAAACTTCACAACAAACACCCAACGACAGCCGACCACATCAGTACCCACTGGTGGAGAAACAAGGGTCCAGGTACCCCGTTCAGTAAGAGTGGCGATTTCCTCATCCATGACAGATTTCCAATGAGGAATAGCAAGAGCCTCCTGGCAGGTGCGGGGAGTGGTAGTAGCCGAGATAGCCAAAGCAAAACACCTGCGAGAGGGATTAAGCCGATCATAGGAAACAATTGTCGTAAGCGGGTGTTGGGTACACGCCCGCACCCCTTTGCGAAGAGCAATGGGAAGATCCAGGTCAACTCGTGCCTCAGTGACCGGAGCGTCCGTGGCGGAGAAAGCTGGCCCGGGACTGGAGAGAGACGGCTGCGGAGATGAGGGGGGAGGTGGAGGGGGTATAACGGAAAGAGAAGGAGACGGAGGAGGAGATGAGTTAGGAGTGGAGACGTCGATACGCGTGGAGGGAACAGAGAGAGATGGTGGAGAGTCAGAGACATCAGGAGGTAGAGGGGATTGAGGAGAGAAGTAGGACGCATTTTCGAAGGTCACGTCCGCGGAGACAAACTGCTTGCGTAGAACGGGGTCAAAGCAACAATAGCCTTTTTGAGTGGTCGAGTAACCCAAAAAGACACACTTGGTGGAATGGAGGGAAAGCTTGTCACGGGTAGCAGACGGAGCATGCACAAAAGCCGTACACCCAAAAATGCGGAGAGGGAGAGGAAAGGGTTCCTTGCCCGGGTAGAGAATGGAGAAGGGGGTCTGGCCGTGGAGAATCGTAGAGGGAAGGCGATTGATGAGATAGCAGGCGAGGAAAACAGCATAACCCCAGTAGGAGCGAGGTACCTGCATCTGCGTCATAAGAGTGTGAGCGACATCGAGGAGATGACGGTTTTTACGCTCCGCCGCCCCATTTTGTTGGGAGGAGTAAACACATGTGGTCTGATGGATAAGACCATGTTGCATACAAAAGGAGGAAAACTCATGACTAATATATTCCTTAGCATTATCAGAGCGTAAGATTTTAATAGAAATATCAAACTGAGTTTTAATCATATAATAAAAGGATTGTCATACAGAAAGGAGTTCAGAGCGATCTTTTAAGAGATATACCCAGGTACATCTAGAGAAATCATCAATAAAGGTTACAAAGTAAGAGCTACCCCGACCAACGGTGAGAGTAGGAGCAGGACCCCAGACATCAGAATGAATGAGATCAAACGGGCGAGAAGAGCCACGACCTTGCTTCGGCGGGAAGGAGGAGCGGTGATGTTTGCCAAGCTGACATGCATCACAGTTGAGCGGAGGACTGATAGGAGGTAAGTGAGGCAGAAGCTAATGAAGAATCCGAGGAGGAGGATGTCCAAGGCGAATATGTCATTGAAGCAGATCTGTAGAAGAGGGGGAGAAGGCAGACAGAGCGGAAACGTTGTCAAGGAAGTAGAGGCCGCCGCTCTCAGTCTCAGTAGCAATCGTCCGTTGGGTCCTCGGGTCCTGAAAAGAGCAAGAAGTTGGAGTGAATAAGACAGAGCACTGAAGTTGCTTGCATAAAGTAGTAACAGATAATAAGTTGCAAGGGAACTTCGGGACATAGAGGGTGTCCAGCAAGCGAAGCGACGGGGTGACTTGAACCACGCCCGTCCCATGAACCGGGGAAGGTGAACCATCCGCAACAAGAACTGGAGGCAACCGATCATGCGTTTCTAGGAGAGATAAGCATTGAGGATTGTCGGTCATGTGATTTGTAGCACCAGAGTCAACCAGCCACTTACCTTGCGTAACGACATGGGCACTACCTGAAGTGGTGGCCACAGAGGCAGACGGCCGAGAGGAGGCGGAGGTAGAGATATTGGAATTGTCTATAGAGAAACACACTAAACCGCACGAGTAGAAGCGAAGTCGCGCGGATAGAAAGCGAGAAGGTCGCTCGGACAAAAGAAAGAAACCGCAGCGGGCTAAGAGAGGCAGAGAGCGGCAAGCCGACCAGATCGCGGCGACAAGCGAGAAGCGGTCAAACAGAAAGAGACCGCAAGAGAAAGAGAAACCAAAGCGGATTCGACGAAAGCTGCAGCGGACAACCAAGGAGAACGCAGCGGTCAATGTGTCAAAACACCAGCGGCCAGAGAAGCCACGACCAAGCTGCGTGACTAGAGAAGCAGAAGGGAAGAAGTCGTGCGAATAAAGGAGATCGCACGAAGCAAGGCAGGCCGCGCGAACAAGCAGAGTTCGTGCGAAAGAGAGGAAACTGCGCGACTAAAGGAGGCAAACCGCGCGGTTAGGGAACAAACCGCGCGAACAGGGAGAAATCGCAGCGGTTAGGAGAAAGAGATCTGTGGCGGTCACGATGATAGACACCAGCGGCCAGAAAAGCCACGACCAAGCCGCAGAACCAAGCAGAGGGAAAAAAAGTCGAGCGACTAGAAAGAAGCCCGCGCGAACAGAAGGAAGAGAAGACCGCGCGATTAGAGAAAAGTCAGCGGGAAGACAAACAAGGCGAACAAGGCTAACAGGTCGCGGCGAACAAGGCTAACAGGTCGCGGCAACAGGCCGCGGCGACTAAAGAAGAGGTCGCGGCGACAAAGGGAAACGACAAGGAGAGGAAGAAGCCGCACGAACAGGGCGCAAGCAGGCGGAAGAAATAAGTCGCGAGGCCAGGTCGCGAGAAGAAGAAGCAAGCCGCGCGGACAGGTCGCGCGGTCAGAGAAGGCACACAGAATCAAGAGGAGTAGATCGAGTCCTCTGATACCATGTAAAAAACGATCAAAAAACAAACCGGAAGTGATATAACCGAAATTTTATTATCTGAAAAATGTAAACTTTACAAAGGTATGACCTCCCTTTTATAGAATGGAGGAGAGAGGAGAGAGTACAAATAGACAATGTGGGACTAAAAATTTACAGAGCTGTGCGGCTAGAAATAAAGAGACCGAACAGGCCGAGCGGTTAGAAAGATGGGCTAACCGCTCGACAACACCAGAAGGAAGAGAACAAGCCGCAGTAGGAGACCGCTAGACCGCCCGGTCTCCAAGATGCCGGAGATAAACCGCCAGACCGCTCGGACCACAAACAACAACAGTCTGGATATCAAACCGCTGGAGAGTAACCGCTAGACCGCGCGGTCAACAACCCGCCAGACTTAGACCTCCAGACCGATCGGTCTCATACTTCAACAATTTCTAGGGCACGCCTTATAAGAGAGATGATGCGGAGCAGAGACGAGGACGAGCTTTGGGCCCATTCGGGGATGATTCGGCGACTTACCATATATGGTGTGCCCGGATCGACGATCTGACTCCATGGATGCGTCCGGATTTGCATTGCGAATCAAGTTCATATATATCTTTGTACTTTTTAGATTTTATTTCATGTACTTTTGGCCCCGAGACCAATGACCAATCACAGCAGTTGATTACGGGTGCCCTAATTTTTATTTCTTATAAATATAAGGTTTAGGGATGCCGTCATTCTCATTGCTGAAATTTGGAGACTTCACTTCCTCATTTCCGGTGATCTCTCTGCGGTGCCGACTCCGTGGAACCCCTTGATGATGACTCATTGGGTAAAGTTTTGTATCTTGGTATTTTTCCTCCTCCCCCACCCTCCTCCTTTCCTTTTTTTGTTGTTCACCCCCCTGCAAAAAGCCACCACCCCTATTTTTCCCACACATCCAGCCAGCCACCTCCCTGAAAACCACCCCTTCAACCTGTTGTCCAGCCTCCTACAAGCCGTCGACCACCATATGGACCCCATCCAACTAACTCAACCTCAGCCCAGCTCAGTCGCTACCTCCTACTCCTCCTCCCAGAGCCGCCGGCCGCCCTTTCTCCTCCAACAGGCAGCTGGCCTTGCTATTAACCCAGGCACAGCCAGTCGGCTACCTCGAAAACAGGCTTACTTTCCTATTTCCCCCCAGATCCGGTTACCACCACCCTCCTTAGCCGCCACCACCCTCCACCCTTGCTGCCACCGCCCCTCCACCACCCAAATTTGGGACATTTCATCCCAGATCTACTCCTCCCTACCCTCTATTTGCTGTCACCTATTCTCCAACCCGTGGATCCACTTCCCAACACCCGATCATCGCCAAATCTGTCGAGTTCTGGGTATTTTAGCCCGGTTCCAGCCACCCCCTGCCCCGATCCAACCCTCTTAATCCCCAACCAGCCCTTTCCTTACCCGGTCCGGCCCACCAACCACCGGAATCCCTCTTTGAGCCCTCCAACGTTCAAATCTATTTCATTGATAGCAACCCTAATATTTTTGTGGTGTTTTTGTGTTGGTATTCAGTTATAAAACATTGTTATGGTATGGTTATTTGATGCTTGCTTGGGATTAATGTTTATTATGCTATTTGGTCCTTGAAAATCTCTAACTGCAGGAAAGGTTTATTCGTCGTGCACTCTTTCTTTGGCCCTCCACGCGGAGGAAAGCCTAAGTTTGTTTTTGCCCAAATAAATTATTTTGTCTTGTTTTTAATTATTTGCGTGGACTGTCAGTATTTATTATCTAATTTGTGATTTAACCGCCGGACTTTTGCATAGCATGTAGGATTAGGTCGTAGATTTCCCGCCGCCTATAAATTTGTCCCGCATCAAGAGACTTATATGTGATTTCCCTCTATAACATCAATGTATTCCTTATAATACAGTGACCACAACAACTTGCCATTCTCACCTTTGACTACTCTACACTCACAATCATCATTTTCCATCAAGCCCACTATATTATCCTTCAAAGCACATTACATCATGCAACCAACCCAACTTGCTTGCGACCTGGTGAAATCTTTAGTCGCCTTCAATTCCCTCCTCTCCAACCCCCCACCACCACTACCTGGAAATCTGACTTTACAATTTGAATTCATCTCCCTTGCCCATTTCTCTCCAAACCGAACGGTCTTCAACCTCTTCGCAAATATATCATCGTATTCACCCAAAACCCAACTTCAACCTCATTACTACTCTTTCTACCGTTACTCACACTTCCAAAAATAGGAGTTAGAATACAAACTCATCACCATGCTCCACAATGACATCATATAACCTGGCACCAACCTCGTCCTTCTCATTTGCACTAGTAGTCGGCAAGAAAAATGACAATTTACAATGTTGTGTTGATTGTCGTCCCCACAATGCCCTCAGCATCATAGATTGCTTCCTCACTCCAGATATAGATAAGTTATTTCGACGAGCCCCACCACAACAACATCCGTGCAGTTACACAAAATAAACCACTCACCACACTCACAACAGCTCCTTATAAATAGTGATTGAAGGGGGTGCATAGTTACTCATTTCAACCTTTGGGTGACTGGGTCAAAACGTCCAACAAAATATCAGGATAAAAAATCCTACAGCTAATACAACATTAATTGAACCAATTTTCAATTAAAGCTTACGCATAAAAATGTGTAACTAAACACAATGATCTTACATATCTTGACAAATAAATTTGATTGATTATTAGATGTAGAAGGATAATAACTCACCATTTAGTAACTCGGCTTCTGGCAAGTGATATCTTTTGACCCATGCCCACCAAGGTATAATAGAGGTTTCAAAATTAACAGGTGTATCCTCACTTGAGGCCTCAGGATTGTCTTCAAGCCATTTCCTCCTCCTCGCCTCTGCAGATAATTTAAAATATTATTAGAGGCGGGAAGATAAAAGAATGCCTCCCAAATTAAAAGCTATTGCTAAAGAATGCTGCAAATTGTGTTCTTAGAGATCATAAATATTTACATTCGCTAGTTGTTTCTCCAGATCCTTTAATATTCAAATTGAACTTAATGCACTCTTATTTGGGCTTGAGCATAGTATTTCTGTGGTTAGATGAAGTAAATATTGTTAATTAGTGGAATACAATATTTTTCCAAAGCAAGATGAGCATACAGAAAAGGATTATTGTATACAAATTCTAGATATTTTTTTATACAGATTCATGTTAGGTTACCTCCAAATAAAAACAAGATTTATACCTCCTCATCCGTTGTTATAGGTAACACAATTCAGTTTCACCCGAGTGCTTAGTGGGTAGATGAGAGCAATTTATGAGTAATCTAGGGTCATGGACTTCAGTGGGTATTTTGATGGATGGACTTTAAGTAAATTTGTAAGGGAAGAAGCGATGCTTAAATAAAAGAGAAAAATAACAGAAAATGGAAGAAGAAGAAGAAGAAGAAGAAAAAGAAGAATTACCTGTTCTATCATTTCTAGACATGCTGGACAATGCAAGCATGTTGCCTGGTGTAGTGGTGTGATAGGTTCTCTTTTTTAGTAAGAGATGATCAAGACAAGATTTTTTTCTTAAACAAAAACAAGAAAAAAATTGTAAAAGGTTTTGGCTTTGTTCCCTTAAATGGAGAAAACATTTTTCATTATATAAGAATATAGGATATAACTATTACAAAAACGCAATGTAATTACAAATGCTTACAAGAATAATTGTTGGGCGGTCCCGCATGAACCAAAAAAAATTAAACTAAAAAAATGACATGCCATGATTAGTCCCACATTGCCTACCCAGTCAGTCCACTAACAATTATAATATGCCCCGCATCTCCTATCTTTGACCCGGGTTTTGGAATGAAAAATGGGTGTGGTGGTTAATTTAACATGGTATCAGAGCGAGGTTCACGCTGAGGGGGCGTGTTGGGCGGTCTAGCATGAACCCAAAAAATTAAAACTAAAAAAATGGCATGCCATGATTAGTCTCACATTTCCTACCCAGTCGATCCACTAACATTTATAATATGTCCCGTCTCTCCTATTTTTGACCCGGATTTTGGAATGAAAAATGGGTGCGGTGGTAAATTTAACAACAATAAATGATTAATCAATGGCGAGTTGTTTTATTTGTTTGCGAGTAGCTACATCAAGTAGTTATCATTCGACACAGTTTCCTCAACAGGATACTCCGCGGCATTTTCTCAGCAGGGAACTGGGTAGAGTTATTGGCAGATGTTGAAGAAGTATGGTCGGAGTGTAGGTGGAGTAACCATATCATCCCTTG
This sequence comes from Platanthera zijinensis, assembly GCA_039513925.1. Taxonomy (NCBI): domain Eukaryota; kingdom Viridiplantae; phylum Streptophyta; class Magnoliopsida; order Asparagales; family Orchidaceae; genus Platanthera; species Platanthera zijinensis. The sequence continues at coordinate 166,518,367 of CM077092.1, forward strand.
CCTCTTTGTCAACAAACTCATCCTCAAGGTTTGAGTTAAGCAAGTCATCAGTTGGGGGTCTCCTACCACAAGAATTCCACAGGGGTTGGTGAAGGGAGTGGTCTGACATGGGCTTTAAGGCCACATTGATTGCTGGGTTGATGAAGGGATGTAGTTTGTAATCCAATTATTCCAATGGGCTTGTCCAAGAGAGAATCTGAAAAGGGTTGTAGAAGCAACGACTATGATTGATGGAGACGTGGTCTTCCTTTATGTACTGCCTTGTTGACTTTACAGTATGGGTTCATAACTTTGACATAAGAACCCTTAGGGTTCAAACATGAACATTTGTGTTGAAACTCTATGTGCATTTTTGGGTTGCATGCAACATTGATTGTTTCATAAGGATGCAAGAGGATGACATGTATTGATGGTTATAAGACATGCTAGTTCTAGTTTTCTGCAGTTTAAGTTACCAACATTAAATATTATACTAACAAGAATTGTTAATGCTTGTGAAGCTAGTTGTTTCTCTTGTCTATAGTTTGCGGTTTATCTATTTTATTTTAGTACTTTCAATCTATTATATTGTGATTTCTTTTTTCTATTTTATCTTACATGGTACTTGAGTTGCAACATTACTAGTGCAGTTGTGCTAGTAGTTTAGTTTTTGGTTGACCCATAACTAGCATTTACATGTGTTGATTGATTGCTCAATCGTTGAAATGGGATTAAAAACATTTGTGTCTTTGGATTGCTTAGTTTGATTTTGGTTTTTTGATGAATTTGTCCATGCACTATGCTAAATCAAGTCATTATGGCATACTCGGATTATTCATTGCTTATGTGAGATTTTATAAGAACCTATTATTATGCAAATGACCAGTCTCTGTTAAAAAGAAGTGCGATTTAGAAATCTCTTAATACTTAATAGGCTTAAAATGGTATTTTAAAAGAAACTATATATGAATTATTTTTCTGATTATGCATTCTTTAATAGTTAAAAAAATAATAATGTTTTAAATTGTAAATTTATGGTGTAAAGATCCTTTCATCGTGCAATTCATTTTGGACTTGAATCTTTTACTTTAACGAGCTGAAGGTGTGATCCAAGTGACCACAAAAGCATATACATATTAGTTGCCATTTTTCATCAAAGTAGGAGGTCAAACTTTGGTGATTCAATTGTCTAGCTATAGTAAACCTAGTCCTCTAGTGCATTTGTGCCACATAAGATGCAAAATTAATATTGACTAATAATTAAATTTCTCCTAACACATAAATGTTTACCCTGTGCGGTGATGGCGGGAGTGATAACCATTCAGACGTGAAAAGTTAATAATATTGGGACTAATGAGAGTCCCAAGTATCTAGATGAACATAATATTGCAATTTCAGAGACAACCAATGAGGAATTTTTGTTAGGAAATATTCCCAATATAATCTCGAAAAAGATTGTGTGGGCTAATGTTGACACCACCTTTAAATTGAAGTATAATTTAGGGATTTCATGAAGCATTATAAGCACATGAAGAGAGATTTCAAACATATTTATCAGTCATCAAAAATGGAAGGGTGGTCCAAGAAGTCCATCTCTCTGTAGTCTGTAATGAATGTTGAGAACGTTTCAAACTCATTCTTTCTTTTGAAAAAAAGTGATCTTCTTTGAAAATCAAATCAACTTCACTATTGCTTGCCTGAGTTTAGTCAGGCGCATGTAATGTAGGATAGGCAATGTGGGTATGTGACTAAATGCAATCTTAGTGAGGTGCATATAAGTTGCTCTCCTAATCTTAGGTATTATATGTAGCATGCAAACGGGACACAATGGAGAGACCAAAAAAAGTAATAATATATTAAACCACCTGCATATAATTTTAGCAATGCAAATTAATTTCTTTAGGTCAATCAAGTTTAGACTTTCCTTCGCGTAGAGAGTCAAAGAGAGAGCGCGTGAAGAATGGTCCTTGCAAATCACGGGTTAGTGAGAACAAAGTTTCACAAATGCAAGAAATCCAAAGAGCAAGAGTTCACAACCTCATATATAAATGTAGAAAACAAAGATTCGCACAACAAAAATAATACTCACGAAGGGGAGCCATAGGGTGGAGACCCGATGACTCGCGGGCGGTTGGTAGTTGTATGGAGGAGGGAGCATTGTAGGGTGATGCACAATGGTTGGAATTGGGGCATTGCAGGTGGGGAGTGCCGGTTGTTGTTTGTGGAGGGCATAAGAAGGTTCCTGTAGGAAGATAACGGGATTTTGGGGGTACATGAGTAAAGCGGGTTGTGGGGGATTGAAGGGCCTCAGTGGGGGGATTTTGTGGGGAAAACAGAAAGGGAAGGGGGTTTCAGTGAAGGAGCAAAGCTTTAGTCGGGTTGCAGGAGATGCTTCAGTTGAGGTAGTGAGGGGGTTTGGGAAACAGTGAATGAGTAAAGCTTTAGGCAGGCTGCTGGGTTAGACTTGGTGGGAGGAAACAGGAGGGGAATGGGGCTTTAGGCGGGTTGAAGGGGATGGTTCGGTGGAGGTAGTGAGGGGGTTTGGGAAACAGCGAAGGAGCAATGCTTTAAGCGGGTTGCTGGCTTAGACTCGGTGGAAGGAAACTGGTGGGGAATGGGGCTTTTGGAGGAGGCAAGGACAACATTTCCTGGAAGAAAAGCTGCAGGATTCACGGCTGGACGTGGTTGACTGTAGAGTTTCCTTGGGGGTGGTGGTGGTGGGGGGGGGGGGGTGTTCTTCTCCAAAATCTGTAATACCATGACGGCTGCCCCCCTCCCAATACTCTTATTTATAGTAAGATTACACCAGGGCACCCTTACATCAACGACTACAATTGTTGTTACATAACGGACCCGATTACACTAAATAATAACTGAAAAACAACAATATACTATAAGAAAATGCAAGTAAACGAAAATCCAGATGCATCCGCAGAGTCGGATCGTCAATCCAGAGATGTCAATATGTCAGGTAGCCAATCAATCCCGCCCCATCAACATTTCCCAAATGATTCAATCCATCCACAGTGTGCAACCCCATATTTGTCGAGTGGGTTCATCAAGCCATCACAGGGCAAGATTGGGCAGGGGCGAGTGGGTCAAATGCCCTGCACTCCCCCCAGGCTCGGGGCGAGTGGCGAGTCCCAGACTCACCGGGCACTCGCCACCCACAGACGAGCAGGAGTAACACAACCCCAACTCGCCTATAGTGCTTGGGGTCTGATCTTCCAGGCATCCTATTTTGTCCTGCAGCTAGCTACTCCAAGCAGCAGGATTCCGCTGTTGACAGACCAATTTTGATTGCATCTAGTAAAACCAAGTGGCGGGATTCCACTATCCGCAAACCAATTTTAGAAAACTATCAATAGACCCCCAAAGGCACCCTTTGAAGAGGACATCTTCCGAACTTCTCTCTCCTAGTGCAAGCGTTGGTTGGCTAGAACTCCATCTTACTACTCAGTGTGGTTTCTGGGTGTGCAGTCGGGAGTTCTCAAGTATCCTCCAAGGTGCCCAACTCAACATTGGTTTGGGTGAGAAAGCTCTTTTCGATCTTACGGGTGTGTTGTGGGGCCCTCCTCGCTGCAGTCCAAGGGTATGTTCTAATTTTCTGGTGGAGTGAGACTCCTAGCTCTGAGTGTCCAGTCTGTGCTTCTGACTCGAGAGAATTAACAGGAAGCTTCCCCTTCGATCTGAACTCTTCGTTGAATCGTGGTTTCCGGATTCGACATTTTTGATACGATAAGCGTGGACTGCAACTTGTTTTGAAAATCCTGAGTAAGACCTCATGACTGGAAGTGAAGGGCAAGAAGCCGACCAATTCAACTCGCCGTCTGTGAGCGAGTATGTGATGAGGAAAGACTTTGATGAATTTAAAAAGGCCATCTTGGAGACGGTCCGATTTACTCTCACACCGCCGATGGGCGAGACCTCAACATCCATGGTGTCGGTGCTCGCTCAGCCATCCTTAAGCGAGGACACGTTGGTTAGGCGAGTCAGAAAGGAAGTAATGGTGGAAGAAGGAGAGCGAGCCCTGCAGGGGCGGGAGCTGTTCCCCAGTCCGGCGAGTGCGCGCCACCTGGGAGAGGAGGTCATGCGAGTCGCCCCAGCTCGTCGGGCAAGGTTCGGGAGCCCGTTCTGTGATCTAATCCTCTCGGCCCCGATCCCAGAAGGGTTCAAAGAGCCAATTATATCATACTACACAGGCAAAGATGATCCAGTCCAACACCTGCAGTGGTTCGAGGATGCGGTCTCCATCAGGCCAATGTCAGACACGTTCAAGTGTCGCTTCTTTGTCATAACCTTCAAAGAGAAAGTAAGAGACATGTTCCACCAGCTTCCTCCAGAGTCCATATACGGTTACGAGAATCTGCGCCAGAGTTTTTAGCTACGTTTCTCGACATCCAAAAAGAGTAAGAAGGGAGCCTGGGCCCTTTTCCTGATCAAGCAGGGGCCCAAAGAAACGTTGGGGAGCTGTGTGGATCGGTTCTAGGAGGAGATTTTCCAAGTCCACGAGTTTCCCGGGTACACCCTGCAAGTCGCTTTTACTCTTGGGCTGCGTCAAGGGTTCTTCAAGATGGAGCTGGTCCGGGATCCTCCTCTATCTTTCAAGGAACTGATGGAGAGGGTAGCTTAAGAAATTGAAGGGGAGACAACGAACCCCGAATTTGTTAACTTGGCTAAGCTAGAAGAGGGAGAGGCGAAGGAGTCAGAAGGATCGCCAGCAGGAGACAAAGAGAAGAGAGGAGCCCAGAAGGCAAGGGTTTCAAGGGCCCCATGGGGGGCAGGAGCGGGTACGAAGGTTCCGGCCACCAATCAATTGGCCAGCCTGGAGGCCGCAGGGAGGGAACCCCAAGGTCAGGGGAGGGGGCACTTCCAAGGCGAAGGAAATTTTCAAGGGGGACAGGGACGGTTCAACCCTCCGGGGTGGAGATCGGGTCCAAGGCCCTTCCTGCCCCAGCCCCAGCAGGCGATGGCAATCGGTCGAGAAGCTAGAAGTGGGAGGAGGAATCATCCAAGAGAGGGAGGCAGGAGAAGGGTGGAGCTATCTTATTGTGACTTCCATCAGGTGGAAGGTCACGCGACAGCCACCTGCCCCCAGTTCTTACAGATAAGAGGAGAAGCGGGGGCTCCAGGGGGCGCTATATCCACATCAGCAATAACAACAAATCCAGGAGGTTGGAGGAGTGAAGGAAGAAGACCGGGTTGATGTGGGTACCCGAGACGGGATCGGGGTGATCCATAGGGGGATCCTCGAGTTGCCCCTTCCCCGCTTGATATATATAAGCTTTGGTGGGTCCCTCCAAAAGATTCCTTAAGCTTGTCCATTCACCAAATAACCAAGGTTGAACTGTCTTTCCGAGATTGAGGCAAACTTGCAAAGAGCGGGGATTGTGTGCAGCCCCGTATTTGTCGAGTGGATTCATCAAGCTATCACAGGGCAAGATTAGGCAGGGGCGAGTAGGAGGTGAGTGGCCCAACTAGCCTGCACTCGCCCCAGGCTCGGGTCGAGTGGCGAGTCCCAGACTCACCGGGCACTCGCCACCCCCAGCTGAGTAGGAGTAACACGGCCCCAACTCGCATATAGTGCTTGTGGTATAATCTTCCAAGCATCCCATTTTGGCCTACCGCTATCTACTCCAAGCAACAGGATTCCGCTGTTGACAGACCAATTTGTGTTGCATATAATAAAACTAAGTGGTGTGATTCTGGTATCCGCAGACCACTTTTAAAAACTATAAATAGACCCCCAATGGCACCTTTGGAGATGACTTCTTTTGAACTTCTCTCTCAAAGTGCTAGCGTTGGTTGGTCAGAACTTCAGCTTAGTGCTCACTGTGGTTTCTGGGTGTGCGGTCGGGAGTTCTCAAGTGTCCTCTAAGGTTCCAATCTCAGCATTGCCTTGGGAGAGGAAGCTTTCGTCGATCTTCCGGGTGTGCAGTGAGACCTCCTCGCTGCAGTCTAAGGGTCAGTTCTAGTTTTTTGGTAGAGTGAGACTCCTAGTTCTGAGTGTCCGCTCTGTGCTTCTAACTCGAGAGAATTAAGAGCAAACTGCCCCTTCGGTCTGAAATTCTTGTTGAATCGTGATTTCCGGATTCAACACACAGGATCCCTATGGCTACCTTGTTACGACTTCATTCTAGTCGAAGAACCCACCATAATATGCGCCAATAAGGCAACTAAAAACCTTTGTGAACTTGTGATACACGAGAGACATGGGTGATCATTGCATATAAAATGAACAGAATCAAGTCAGTATTTAGAATGCTGTCCATTATAGATGCATGTACATAATCATTAGCAAATGCCTAAATTTACATTGATTTTAGCATGTAGGAGAGCCTTGTCATGACACTTTATAGTAGAAATCCATTTCAAAAATATTACAATGTTGGTGGAATAATTTTACCCTATGTTTGTGTCTCTAGACTATTTTATGATGTTATAAAAGGTTGATGCAGCTGTCTTTCTTATGCATTGAATTGTGTTGATGAATATAACTCTAGTGGTTTTAGTACTTCTAGTGCTCATAAAAAACTACACAGCATAAATTGTAGGGGATATTCATTGTGTGTGGATTCAGATATGTAGGTTAAAAGATTTATGCTACCTTCATTGATCATATGGATTAGAAATACAATTGGGGACTTCAATAGTTAGGTTGACTCCAGTTCATAGCACCTTCCAAATTCTTTAAATTATTAGATTTTCTTGATAGGGTCCCTCTAATATCATAGGAAATTCAGGCTACCGATATCAAAATCACCTACCTCCTTTGATGAAGAAAGTGGGGTTGATCAAAGTCAACCCCACTAGCGCCATGACCGCAATCATCGTTGGACCGCACACGTGTGTGTGCGCGGCCGCACCGCCGAGCGGCCGTAAGGCCGCGCGCACCCCAGCACGCAAGAGACAGTGCCCGCCTCGTAGGGCCGCCCGCGCCCTGCGCGGGCGCGCGGTCGCGGCCCGCGCACCCCGCGCGGTCGCGGCCCGCGCACCCCGCGCGGCCAGAGGCCCGCGCACCCCGCGCGGCCAGAGGCCCGCGCACCCCGCGCGGCCAGAGGCCCGCGCACCCCGCGCGGCCAGAGGCCCGCGCACCCCGCGCGGCCAGAGGCCCGCGCACCCCGCGCGGCCAGAGGGTCGTAACCGGCCCGAGGGCCGCGGCCGCGAGGGCCGCGGCCGGCCCTGCGCCCGCGGCCGCGAGGGCCGCGGCCGGACCTCCGCCCGCGGCCGCCCTCCGCCCGCGGCCGCGAGTGCCGCGGACGCCACCCGCCCGCGGCCGCGAGGGCCGCGGCCGCCCTACGCCCGCGGCCGCGAGGGCCGCGATCACCCTCCGCCCGTGGCCGCGAAGGCAGCGGCCGCCCTCCGCCCACGGCCGCGAGGGGCGGGGCCGCCACTCCGCCCGCGCTCGCGAGGGCCGCGGCCGGCACTCCGCCCGCGCTCGCGAGGGTCGCGGCCGGCACTCCGCCCGCGCTCGCGAGGGCCGCGGCCGGAACTACGCCCGCGCTCGCGAGGGCCGCGGCCGACCCTCCACCCGTGGCCGGCCCTCCGCCCGCGACCGGCCATCCGCCCGCGGCCGGCCATCCGCCCGCGGCCGGCCCTCCGCCCGCAGCCGAGAGCGTCGCGGCCTGGCCCTCCGCCCGCGCTCACGAGGGCCGCGGCCGGCCCTCCGCCCGCGCTCGCGAGGGCCGCGGCCGACCCTCTGTCACGACCCACATTTCTTCATCAATAAAATTATATCAGAGTAGGGGAAAATAAGCGTCGTGATGCCACGCTGTGCAGGGGATAACTGCAGACGCTCAGGCAAAACTCCAGACTCTAAGGTTTAACAGAAAATCATAATTTATTATGAAGGAAATCCAATTAAGTTGGATGGTCGTATCTCTCGGCACAGTGGATCAATTAGTCCACAAGTAAAATATATTTATACACTGCGGAAAATACCTTGGTTAAGGTGATTTAACATCCTACATGAGCGTAAACGTCCCCGAAGGACAACTCATGAAATGCAGGACTCTAAATTTAGAATAATATGAAAATAGTCTTTACGTTACTTTGGAAAGTAGTACTTTAGGTTTAGAAATATGGCATGTATGAAGTACATATAGTAATGCTTTTATGAGTTAAAATACCTAACATGCATCCTAGCATAAAGCATTCCCAGAGATCAAGTAAACAACCTTCATAAAGGTAAAAACAGTAGTTTAAGTCACATACTTAACATCACCAAAGAAAACCACCAGTGGGCGTCAACAACCTGACACGAACCCACTGGTGAATATGCATGTCTATACAGAAGGAAACAAGAAAAGATCTACCTCACAAAGAGGAGGAAGAGGAATCTCAATAACCCAGGAGATCACTAGCAAGCCTTAAAAGAAAACTAGCCGCTCAACCGGCTACTGCCCTGAACCTGAGGCATTCAAAGAAAGAACACCTCAGCAAGGGAGAATAAAAACAGAAAAGGAGCAATTAGATTATATGCAAGAGAATAGCATAAGGGTTTACCAGACCCTATTAAAGGAATGCTGACAAAGTCAGCTAAAAGAATAATATGAAACAGGTAAAGGTAATATACTCATCAAAATAGAGTAAACAAAGGTGCACCAAGTGCGAGGATGAAACCAAGCTTCTAGAATATCTGCAAGTAGAATTAGCAGGATAACAAAATATTTAAACAGAGTGTAAGAATCAAAAGAATCATTAATACTGGAGAAAAAGAAAAAAAACATGGGCCTGGGCTAGTGGCAACAGTGTCCAACCAGGACCATCAGACCTAAATCTTTTCAAGAGGTACTGTGGAGGCGGCATCAGTCCAACTCAACCAAACAGTCCAATTGTCTAGCAAGACAAGAAAAGAGGGGGCGGCGGCATCGGTCCAACTCAACCCACAAATCAAGATTAACTCCCATATTAAAATGATTCACAAATACTACCAGGCTGGTGGTCCTATATCCACTAAAAAGCCAGAGTGAACCCCATTAAATCTAAAACAAACAGCTAAAACACTTAGCTGCACAAACAGCTGACGACGTTGAGTGAGTTCAACTCACTCAACGCTGTCAACGCTTTCTGGACGACGGCGTTGAGTGAGTTCAGCTCACTCAACGCTGTCAACGCTTTCTTGCTTAAATCAGCAAAGCCAGCAAAAGGGCATTGAGTGAGCTCACCACACTCAACGCTTTTGTCTTAACAGCTCAACAGAGAAAAGGCATTGAGTGAGCTTATCATACTCAACGCTATTTGCCTTAACAGCAAAACAAAGAAATGACGTTGAGTGAGCTTACCACACTCAACGTTATTTCACTTAACAGAAAAACAGAAGGAGGCGTTGAGTGAGCTCACCTCACTCAACGCTTTCTTACTTAGCAGCAAAACCAAACTAAGGCGTTGAGTGAGTTCACCACACTCAACGCTTTTGACTTAACAGCTAAAATAGACCAAGGCGTTGAGTGTTATCACCACACTCAACGTTGTCATCGCTAAACAGCCAAAGGCGTTGAGTGAGCTCCCCACACTCAACGCTTTTGACTTAAATTATCAAGCTAGGCAGACGGCGTTGAGTGAACTCAACTCACTCAATGCCAAAAGACTTAGAAAAGTTTGAAGGGCTAGACGGCGTTGAGTGAGCTCAACTCACTCAACGCCAAAAGACTTAGAAAAGTCTGACTGGCAAAACGACGTTGAGTGAGCTCAACTCACTCAACGCCAAAAGACTTAGAAAAGTTAACAAGGCAGACGGCGTTGAGTGAGCTCACCTCACTCAACGCTGTCAACGCTTTTTACTTAGACTCCAGGCCAAAACAACTAGGCGTTGAGTGTGTACACCACACTCAACGCTTTTATACTTAGCCTAAAAACTGGACTTCTGCACTCAGATACACTCAACGTTTCCAGACAGAGACTTGGCAAAAAAAATTTATTTTATTAAAACTGAGCTGGGAGAGGTATGACAACAGCAATAACTAGAAAGATTCAACTCTTAAACTTAGCCGACTGGAAGGAAACCTGCTACCACTGACTCTACAACTACTAACTGAACATATCCAGCCCAAAACCAGACCTAAACCAACCAACTGAAACATTATTCTACCTACAGCAAATTGAACTGGGTAATTTTCCAGCAAACCCTAGGTTCTAAGAAAGGAAATAAATGGCTACAACACAAGGAAAAAAAAGAAAGTCAAACTTGGCAAGGGCAAAAGAGCACCACTTGCCTTAATTCCAGAAAAGTTTGGCCAGCACCACTCCTCCAGTCAGATCTGGAGACAAGAACAGCTAGCCAAGGAAATCTGAAGCTTTATAGAGGAAGAAAGGGTCAAACCGAAATCCTTGACCTCTAGAAAGACCACGAAACTCGAAAAACTTACCCTAGGGACGAAGATCTAGGCGAGAGCAGTCTGAATCCACCCTCAAACAAGAATTTCGAGCTCTAAAACTCCTGAAATCGGCGGTCGAAGGCTCCAGGCTTTTTCGACACTCGTCTCCTTCCGTAGGAAGCTAGACGTCAGTTTTGGGGAAGATGAATAGGGCTAAGACCAAAATATGTTATATATAATATCTATTATAATAGTCACTACATTAACACTCAGTCACTACAGTCACTATTATAATAAAAATCAATATAATAATATATTATATTAATTACTTAATAAAACTTCAAAACGACGCCAAAACCCAAAGATCTCAGAATTTGACGAAATTCACACCGTAGCTAAATACTCACGCTACGAATCCAATGGCGAAGTCCGAATCAACATCCGACAAACAAAACTCGGGCTAACACCTCCCGAAGCCAAAATACAAGCATTCCCGAAGAGGCCTCACCGGGTCACCAAAATTGAGACCGGCTTGCTAGGGAATCTTGCAACCAGGCTATAACACAGTCACTAAGAAAACCTAAAGAGCTAAGACCACGCTCTAACAACGGCACAGCCAAACATGCGTCAACGTAACGCAAAATAAAGATTAAATAATCACACAAAAATCGGGGGCGTTACAGTCACTCCCCCTAAAAGAAAGTTTCGCCCCGAAACTTTACGCACAAACTTCTACCATAGAAGGAAAGTAACTATCCAAGAGTTATAAAGAAGAATACATACCAAGCAAACTCAGGAAAACAGATGAGGGTGAGTCTCCCTCATAGCCGACTCCAATTCCCAAGTCGCGTTTTTCACGTCCTGGTTTCTCCACAAAACTTTAACCATTGGAATGATCTTCCTCTGCAACACACGATCTTGAGTATCCAAAATGCGGACAGGCATCTCAACATAAGAAAGATTTGGCTCTAACTGGGGCACAGAATTCAAAATTTGTCTGTCGCTTAGCATACACTTCCGCAATTGGCTTACGTGAAAAACATTGTGTACGCCAGGAAAATTTGCAGGCAATTCCAGCTTGTATGCTGACACACCGATCCGCTCAACAATTTTAAATGGTCACATATACCTTGGGTCCAACTTCCGGTTCTTACCGAACCTCTTAACTCCAACCATCAGAGAAACTTTAAGAAATACCAAGTCCCCCACAGCAAACTCTAAATCAGATCTACGCCGATTGACGTTCTTCTCATAACGCTCCTGAGTTATCCGAAGCTTCTCTCGAATAAGCTTCACAGCAACTTCCATTTCTTCAAGCGCATCCGGACCCAACAAAGATCTCTCGCCAACCTCAGTCCAAAATAAGGGAGTTCTGCAGGGTCTCCCATACAGAGCTTTGAAAGGAGTCATTTGCAAGCTTTTTTGATAACTGTTATTATAAGCAAACTCCATAAGCCTCAAACGCTCATCCCACACTCCTCCGTGGTCTAAAATGTAGCATCTGATCATGTCCTCCACTATTTGATTAACTCGCTCTGTCTGACCATTGGTCTGCGGGTGGTATGCGGTAGAATACCTCAAATCCGTACCCAAACCTTCTTGCAAACTTTTCCAGAAGCGAGATGTAAACCGGGAGTCTCGGTCAGATATAATACTGACTGGAACTCCATGCAACCAGATGACTTCATTCAGATACAACTCAACTATTTTCTTCATAGGGTAGTCAATTTTATAAGGTACGAAGTGAGCACACTTCGTCAATCTGTCCACAATAACACAGACTGAATCATACCCCCGAGGAGATCTCGGTAAACCCGTGATGAAATCCATCGAAATGCCCTCCCACTTCCAAGTTGGAATTTCCAAGGGAATCAACTTGTCACCAGGCCTTCAATGATCGGCCTTAACACGCTTGCAGATATAGCATTCAGAAACAAACCTGGCTATATCACTCTTCATACCATACCACCAGGCAATTTGCTTTAAGTCGATACATCTTGGTAGAGCCTGGATGGTAGGCAACACAAGAACCATGCGCTTCTCTGCACAACTTAACTCGGATATCCATAACGGCGGGGATACAAAATCTGTCGCGGTACCTCAAAGTACCCGCATCATCAATAGAGAAATCTGGTAACTCCCTTTTCTCAGTTCTAAGATACAAGTGCAGTAGATCTGGATCATCCTTCTGATGTAGTTTTGTAAGTGCAATCCAAGAAGGCTCTGTTACTACCAAACTACTCTGCAAGTCACAGCTCCCCACAGAAATATTCATCAAGAGGAATTCTTCTACCAACAGCTCGACGGAGAGATTAAAAATCTTCCCCGTCTTCCAACTTAAGGCGTCAGCTACCACATTAGCCTTGCCCGGATGGTATTGGATCTCAACCTCATAATCGACAACATATTCCAACCATCGCCGCTGGCGCAAGTTCAATTTTTTCTGGGTGAAGACATACTTTAAGCTCTTATGATCGGTAAAAATCTTGCACTGTGCGCCATAAAGCAGATGTCTCCACAGCTTCAGGGCATAAATCACGGCTGCGAACTCTAAATCATGTGTCAGGTAGTTCCTCTCATGGGTCTTCAGTTGTCTTGACCCGTACGCAATCACTTTCCCTTCTTGCATCAGCACGCATCCAAGCCCAACATGCGATGCATCTACATAAACATCATAATCCATGCCCTCTGTAGGCAATGTCAAAACGGGAGCAGTGCACAATCTATTCTTGAGCTCTAGAAAGGCTTACTCGCACTTCTCGCTCTAAACAAAGGTTGCATTCTTTTGTGTCAATTTAGTCAATGACGCAGCCAGGGTAGAGAAACCCTCCACAAATCTCCTGTAATAGTCCGGCCAACCCTAAGAAGCTCCTAATCTCTTTGGGTGTGTCATGCCTACTCCATTCCATTACAGCAGCTACTTTCTCTGGGTCGACTGAAATCTCATTCTTATTAACCACATGGCCCAAAAACGAAACCTGAGGCAACTAAAACTCGCACTTGCTCAACTTGGCGAACAACTTATGGTACCTCAAAGCAGATAAAACTAATCGCAGATGCTGGTTATGTTTCTCAGCATTGCGGGAATATACCAGAACGTCGTCTATAAACACGACCACGAACTTGTCCAGGAAATCCCTGAACACACGGTTCATCATATCCATAAAGGCTGAGGGCGCGTTGGTCAAGCCAAACGACATTACCAGAAATTCAAAATGCCTATACCTAGATCGAAAAGCAGTCTGTGGGATATCTGACTCACGGATCCTGAGCTGATGGTAGCCAGAACGAAGATCAATCTTAGAAAACACCGCGCTACCGCGCAACTGATCGAACAAATCGTCAATCCTCGTCAGGGGATACCTGTTCTTAATAGTGACCTTATTTAGCTCTCCATAATCGATGCAAAGCCTCATCAATCCATCTTTCTTCTTAACAAACAGAACAGGAGCACCCCAAGGCGACGAACTCGGCCTTATAAAACCCTTCTCTAACAACTCATCCAGCTAGATACGCAACTCCTCCAGCTCTCGCGGGGTCATCCGGTACGGTGCCTTCGCAATAGAACGCGTGCCCGGCTCCAAATCTATCACAAACTCAACATCTCTATCAGGTGGAAGACCAGGAAGATCATCGGGAAAAACATCTGAAAACTCGCGCGCAACAGGAATATCTTCTAAACACGACAAACTACCAACAGTCCCCAAAACTGAGACCAAACAAGCAAAGCAGCCGGAAACTAGCAGCTTCCGAGCACATACCGCAGAAATAACTGGAGAATCCTGGCGCGGATCACCATAAACACTCCTAGGCTGACCGTTGTCCTTTTTGAAGTCCAAGCGCTTACCCTTGCACTGGATACAGCATCATACCTGGACAACCAATCCATGCCGAAGATAACATCAAAGTCTTCTAAGTCGATCATCTTCAGATCTGCCTTTGCTAGAAAATCCCCTAAAACAATCAGACAACTCTGAATGCTCTGGTCTGAAACCACAGAATCGTCGGAAGGAAATTTGACACAAAATACGCCTCCAACTCGATCTAGATCCGAACGATACCGCTCCACGAAGGCTCTAGCCACAAACGAGTGGGTAGCGCCAAAGTCAAAGAGAATACGCGCCCAGCGGTTCTTTACCTTAAATCTTCCTATAAAATTACGCAGGCATCTAAGGAAACAATTGCTAAAACTATAACTACGAACTCAAACATTAAAACTAGAGAGAAAGTCTAACTTGAAATAACCTGAGTAGAAGTCTGAGCTTCCTCTGAGGAAATCACATTTAGCTTTCCTTTTCCTTTATCCAATCACCACTGTTGGAGGAGTGTGTTATCAAGGGTTGCGGGTTCAAAACCTAGCGCCAACAATGCGCCGTGTTGAGAATCAGGCCGGAGAGGCGTTGGGGTGTATTGGGTTGCAGCCCTGTAGCGGGCCTTGGGGCGAGATAAGCTGTGCGGCCCAGGTTGGGTGCGGCAGCCTCTGAGCTCTAAACCGGGCCGTTACATAAAAAGTACATGTAACGGTCCGGTTTAGAGCTCAGAAGCTGCCGCACCCAACCTGGGCCGCACATCTTGTCTCGCCCCAAGGCCCGCTACAGGGCTGCAGCCCAATACACCCCAACGCCTCTCCGGCCTATTTCTCAGCACAGTGCGTTGTTGGCGCTAGGTTTTGAACCCGCAACCCTTGATAACACTCTCTTCCAACAGAGTTCATCAGCAGTTATGCCCTGCACTTTTTATGTAACGGCCCGGTTTAGAGCTCAGAGGCTGTCGCACCCACACTGGGCCGCACAGCTTGTCTCGCCCCAAGGCCCGCTACAGGGCTGCAGCCCAATACACCCCAACGCCTCTCCGGCCTGTTTCTCAACACGGCGCGTTCTTGGCGCTAGGTTTCGAACCCGCAACCATTGATAAACACACTCCTCCAACAGTGGTTGCTCAGTTGGTGATAATCACTGTTGGAGGAGTGTGTTATCAAGGGTTGCGGGTTCAAAACCTAGCGCCAACAACGCGCCGTGTTGAGAAACAGGCCGGAGAGGCGTTGGGGTGTATTGGGCTGCAGCCCTGTAGCGGGCCTTGGGGCGAGACAAGCTGTGCAGCCCAGTGTAGGTGCGGCAGCCTTTGAGCTCTAAACCGGGCCGTTACATTGCAGCTTAGTTGGTGATAGCCACTGTTGGAGGAGTGTGTTATCAAGGGTTGCGGGTTCGAAACCTAGCGCCAACAACGCGTCGTGTTGAGAAACAGGTCGGAGAGGCGTTGGGGTGTATTGGGCTGCAGCCCTGTAGCGGGCCTTGGGGCGAGACAAGCTGTGCGGCCCAGTGTGGGTGCGGCAGCCTCTGAGCTCTAAACCGGGCCGTTACACCCTCCACCCGCAGCCGGCCCTCCGCCCGCGGCCGCGAGGGCCGCGGCCGGCCCTCCGCTCGCGGCCGCGAGGGCCGCGGCCGGCCCTCCGCCCGCGGCCGCGAGGGCCGCGGCCGGCCCTCCGCCCGCGGCCGCGAGGGCCGCGGCCGGCCCTCCGCCCGCGGCCGCGAGGGCCGCGGCCGGCCCTCCGCCCGCGGCCGCGAGGTCCGCGGCCGGCCCTCCGCCCGCGGCCGCGAGGTCCGCGGCCGGCCCTCCGCCCGCGGCCGCGAGGTCCGCGGCCGGCCCTCCGCCCGCGGCCGCGAGGTCCGCGGCCGGCCCTCCGCCCGCGGCCGCGAGGTCCGCGGCCGGCCTCCCGCCGACCGCCACTCCCTCCTCTCCGGGCTGCCTCCCGCCGTCGGGGGCTCATTGTCGGCCACCACCGCCGGTCGACCCTTCTTCGCCGTACGATCGTCCCCACGTGATCTCAACCGTCTGAAGTACGGGTAACTACTGGCGTAACCACCCATTATGTGTGGGTGCAAATAACTGAAATTATATCGGTCTGTGCGTAGTAAAAATATTATAAAAACACGCATTATAATTAATAAATTATTGGCTTGCACCTTGCAAATAGTAAATAAGGAGTTTATGCTCTGCGGATAAACGCGTAATCACCGTAGCCACCCTTGGGACCTATAAATAAGACCACAGTCTCTCCTTCATTTCCACCTTTCTCATCATTCGCTTCTCCAGGAATCTCTTTTGCACCATGAAGATCTTCATCTACCTTCGTCTGCCTCCATCCGTCTTTGTGCGCCCCCGAGCGTTTTGCTCCGTGCGCACGCCCCCACCACAACAAACAATATGCATGCAACGCTCTCAGCATTCAGCGCCCTCCAATCAACCGCAAGCTCTCTCCGTTCCATACTCCACTGCGAACAGCAGGAGGAAAGCCGCTCACACCAAGACGTGTGCCGCTCCAGCTTCCAAGTGCAAAGAGAAGACCACCAAGCATTCAGAGCGTAGTGTGCTCCACTGCGGCAAGCATAAAGACTTGACTTTGCGAACGGTAGCCTGTCACCCTCCTAGAATCTCTCTTTCTATCCCCTAACAATCATAACGAGGAGCGGCATGTCGTCCTCGTCTTTTCTATAAAGCTCAGTATAACAACTAGTAAAAATTTGGTCTGCACGGTCTCGGACACGTGGTTTTTGACCCCTTTCCGGGATTTTTCACGTAAAAAAACTCTTTTGTCCGCTGCCGCATTACTCTGTGATTGATTGCGTGTTCGACCACTCTCTGGCTAAGACGGTGCAATTTAGACCGGTCTACAAGAGCCTCGAGTGAGCCGCAAAACTTCTAGCCAGTCTTCTGTCAAGAAGCCAAAGGATCTACTAAAATCTTACTTAAAAAGGGTTTATCAAATCGAGGATTACTAATCCTGCATGCATCCAAACAGCTCATAGATTTGAAATTAAACTCAATTCAACTCGTTTAGATCTGGCTAAAAATCAAATGGTTGATCGATCTTCCTCATTTATCATTTATGTGATTATGTCAACCCTAAAGAAAGAGGCTTACCGGCATCTATGACTCCATCCCAATCACTCTTCCCTCCCTTCTGAAATTGCATCAAATCCCACGTCCCACTGACCCACCTCGGATCTTTGAAAACTTGATCCACCGTTTGGGAATCCGCGGCGGCGCCGTTCAAGCCCAACGACACCACCGGCTTCTCCATCGTTTCCGCCTTCACCTCCGCAACTAAACCCGGAATAGAAGAACTCACTTCCGCCTTCTTCTCCTCTACCGCAGAAGAGATCGTCCCGCCGGCCTCACTTTCCGATGATCTCAAAATGAAGAGGGACGGTAACTTGTTGGGTAAGAAGGTGAGATGGATCTTGTGAGACCGGCGGCGGGGTTTTGTGGAGAGGGAAGTGAAGATGGCTGGGTGAGAGGGAGGCAGTGAGGAGGCCATGGCGCGAGGGATTCTGCTCCGGGAAGAAGGGAAGCGGGGAAAGGGTGAGTCAAGGAAGACGAAAAACCACTCTGAAGCGGGATTTTGACATTTCTGTAGAGGAAAAAAATTAACCATCAACTGACATCTTTAATGACAGAAAATATTAAAATAATGAAGAAGTTTATTTTAGTAGCAAATTAAAATATTATAAAAATCATCGAGAAATGCGTAGATTTCAATTATGCCGACTATTAATGAAATAAGTAATATTATGATATTATTTATATTGTAAATTTGGTCTATAGTATGTTAGTATGTTTTAAGAGTGGGGATGGTTGACCGATAAAGCAGCACGTGAGTTTAGCTTCAAAATAATATTTGGGCTTGGTTTGGGGGACTTATTTTAATTAGGTCCAGTTCATGCAGTCGTACTCGTCTGATCGATGAAAATAAGTCCTCCCAAACGGAGCCTTGGGCTCCAATCAAGGATGTGGTTTTGCTTTACGGAGTTTGGACAAAAACATCATTGTCATAAAATGTTTGTTTAGTATGGCACTGGTTATAACCGTCATCAAGGAAAAAAACTAGGTTTGAACATGATGGATTTCCCCCAAAAATTTCTAAGTCAAACCAAAAAGACTCGGACCAAGGACACGTAAACTCAACCGGCCAAATCACGCGCACAAAGTCACGCTCCCCCGAGTCCCGAAAGCACCCGGGAAGAAGGTTGAACCCGCGGATGCGCACGGCTAGGCCGCGTAGGTGTGCACTGCCTGCGCGCGGGAGCATGCGGCCTGCACGCGAGCAACTGGCGCGCGACCAGCACGCGCCCGAGCGGCCAGCACGCGCCCGAGCGGCCAGCACATGCGCGTGCGACCTGCGCACGTGCGTGCCCTTGGTTCGAGTCTTAGGGTGGGGTTTTAGGGTTTAGGGCGCGTCGCCGGCCCGACCGCCGCCACCACCTCTGGACTCCGCAGGCCACCGCCGCCTCCGGGCACCTTGCTTGAGCCGACTGGGGGGCACTTTCGTCATTTCGCTAAAATTGGTGATCCAGGTGACCGAAATGGAGTGACTCCATTCGCTAGCACAAATTCCGCCCTAACGCAATTACCGACGCATCCCTCCAGAAAACTATAAATAGACTCATAGGCCTTCATTTGAAGACAAGCAACTTCATAGGCAAGAGAGAGCTCTGGGATTTTTCCACGATATTGTGGACTTAGACAGATCCTCTGATAGGAATTCGCTCAACTATTCTTTTTTGCGCAAAGGCTCCGTGGACTTAGAGATTTTTCCCATTCAGAACGCTTCCACCGAGGTTTCATGGACTTAGCCAAATTTGTAAGGTCGGAGCGCTTCCATCGAATCTCCGAGAACTTTGTTTCATTCATTCATTTTTGTACTTTGCAATTGTACTAGAGAAGCGGTCTTTCGCCCTCCGAGATCAAATCTTAATCCCAATAAACTCAAATGAACTAGTGGATTTTGGCTCGGCACAGATTCAGTCACATGGTTTTTTATCTTTTCCGGGTTTTCCACGTCAAAAATAACTTATTGTCATTTGTTGATGTTTACTATGACTGTTTGGGCATCTAGTCCAATTCCGAACTAAGACGATCCGATTTCTCCAGACCGGGAAAATACCGGATGAGACCCCCCCCCCCCTGTCGCGCATGAAGTCCCTCGTGTCCCGTGAGTATTGTGTGATAAGGGCAGACTTCATGGGTGCATGGAGAATCAGGTCCCACCTCTCTGATCTTACTATCTTAACAAATCTTATACTTATAACATTTTTATTTAATTTATAGTCATTTGAGATTAATTGCATAATCAATTTGATACTTTTCAAGAGCATATTTTATTATATGTTAAGTTATTTTATTATATGTAAAGTTTTCATTTACTGCCTACACAACTTTTCTTATATGTTATTTTCTCTTCTCTCAGTCTGCTGTCGAGTTATTCTCTTCCCACTTGAAAGTTTTAAGTTCTCATTGCATGTTTGGTATTCGAGCACATCAAAGTGTTTGGATCTAAACACGCATTGTCGCTACGAAAAGAGAACATCAGTTGAAAACTATCGTAGGGTCATGCAACAGATTTAAGGTAGTGATCACCAGTGGCGGAACTAGGATTTGAAAACCGCACGGGCACAATATATTTTAACATATATTTTATTGAAAGTATAAGAAGATAACATAACATTAAAAAAACTTACAGATCAACAACCGAATTTACGTTGACACATGCTCTAAAAACGTGAAATAATTTCTTCAGTTTAATTGTATCTGCAACATCTTTTTCAATGTAAGTCATCAAACAATCATTCATCCATTCATCTCCCATTCTGTTTCGCAGACGATTTTTTATTATTTTCATTGCAAAAAATGTTCTTTCAACACTAGCTGTTGCAACTGGTAAGAGGCAAGCCAACTTTAATAATCTAAAAACTAGTTAGTAATGATCTTGTTTTTTAATTTCACTATTTTTTGAAGTAGTCCACTGATTCCCTTAACCTTCTAGAAATATATCCGGTGATGCAGATCATATGTCACAAATGTATATGTCAAGTTGTTCTTCAAGTAACTGCAACTCTATCGGAGTAAAATCATATGGATATAATTCAGCTAGATGAATTATTTTTTGTTTATCATAAGCAGCAAATTGATCCTTTGGGTCAAGACAAGCAACACATAACAACAATTCTGAAAAAGAGGAGATAGATCAAATCTACTCTAGATGGGGGGGGTGAATAGAGTATTAAAAACTTTTAATTAATTTTTATAGCGTAATTAAAATAGGTGTTACTTATAAGTATAAGAGAATTAAAAACAAAAGCAAATACAACACAGCAGGAATAAAGAAAGATGAGCAACCAGACGAAACAAGAAAATTATAGTGGTTCCCCAAATCTGGGTACATCCTCTCTTCTACCACCCTGTTATGAATCCACTTAAGTTTTTGATCAGGTGCTCTATCACCACAAGATCTGCTTTAGGTAGATCTAGAAAACCTTCAGGCTTTTGATCAGCTGCCTAAAAACCAATAGGTTTTTGATTAGGTGCCCTATCACCAAAGAGTTCACTTTTGAAGGGAGTAATAATCCTGTACAAGAGAGGTTAAAGAAAATAGATGGCAGTCTTCTCTTTCTCAAACCAAATGAGAAGACTATGTGGATTTGATGATTCCAAAGCTCCCCCTGAGATATTGAGTAGATTTAGGAAGATGGAAGCTTTGTCCAGGGTATAGATGACAGTCTTCAATATACTGGTGTTCTTGCACTTCAGAATCTGTAGAATGATGTTGATTTTCTATCTCTGTAGATTCCTGAAGATAGAACTAAAGAAGAAGACTCAAGATGAAAATTTGTTGTTCTTCTTCTGTTTTCTGAGAGCAGAATGGAGAGTTCTGAGAGCTATTGCAGAAAAATGCTTGTGTTATCTGAAAGACTGTTTCTGAATCTACTTTTCTGTCAATTAACTAGTCTGAATATCTCTTTTTGAGATTCAAAAACATTCCTTAAATTACTGCAGAAAACGAGAAGAGAAACGACTACAAATTCTGGCAATTAATTTTCTCCCCAACTGTCTTGGCAAATAAGTCAGAATAATAACTCTGTGAAATACCATAGTTAATGCTGTGAAGAAACGGCTATATGCCTTGAGAATGTCAACATTAACTACCAGAGATTATTTGACATAAATAGAATCAATGAAGTAGGAAATAAATCCTCAAGACAGATACTGAAAATAAAAGGAATCAGACACAGAGAATGATCGTCGATCTGAGCTGGAAGATCGTCGAGTTGAGATCAACTATCTG
The DNA here is from genome assembly GCA_039513925.1 of Platanthera zijinensis. Lineage (NCBI taxonomy): Eukaryota > Viridiplantae > Streptophyta > Magnoliopsida > Asparagales > Orchidaceae > Platanthera > Platanthera zijinensis. The sequence continues at coordinate 166,539,784 of CM077092.1, forward strand.
CGATCTGAGACTTCTATGAACAAAAGAGAAAACGTCGACATGAGCTCGTAGATCATCGAGCTCAGTTCAGAGACTAATCTCTGAGATCATCGATTGTAGATCGGCGATCGGCGAGCTGAGTTTGACGAAAGTCGAACTGATATGAAATCCACGGATTTCTTCTGAGTCATAGATCTATGAGAGAAATCCAAAGCTGTTCTTGAGAAGTCTGACCTGTAGAGACTAACTTAGACTTAGACCTTGACCCTGACTGTGCATATGGGTCAACATCCTAAGAGTGGACCTAGCCCAAATCAAACAAAGGTTCCAACAATCTTCCCCTATTTGGGTTAGGTCACTTAAAGTAAAAAAGAAACTAAAAATACAAGGCCACACATATCTGATAAAATTTAAATTATCAACATATATAATATAGCAATGTATTGCACATTCAGTTCAGATAAAACAGTAAAACAGTAAAGCAATAAAGTAATAGCAGTTTAGAGAAAAACGTAAGAATTAGCATGAGGAGGAACAGAAGAAGTTTTGGTAAAAGCAATCTTCCTAGTTGGGTCTTCTTCTTCCTTTTTTGACATCTTTAAGTCTTGCTCACCAAGGGTTTTCTGAGAGGTGGCTCTGGGTACAACTGCTTCTAGATAAAGTGACATATATTCAGCAGGATTGAATACTTTCTTACTTACTTGCAGCCTTTCAAGTTCATTTTCTCTGTAAGAGGACATAGTAGTAAACTGTGAGTGATCTTTTCCTTCTTTTCTGTCTTTGTTAATCTGAGACAATCCAATTAGCTCATTAAGTCTGGCCATCCTGAAGTTAGGATCAAGCTCTGGATCAGCAGGAATAGAGGAAGGTTTCTCTAGATCATCATCCTGTGATGGCTTCTAAGATAAGCTTTTGAATTGGGTAGATTGAGCTTGAAAGTTTGTTGATACAAGATTTTGTTGCTGTTGACTAGAGTAAAGAGATCTTGGAGGAGGATCTTGACTGAACTTGCCTTTGGACTTAGAAGATTGAGAAGAGGAATGCCTTTGAGATCCAGAAGGAGCTTGCTTCTGATGTTGAGAAGGAGCTGGCTTTGAAGACTTAGAGATATTTGAACTTTGAGTTACATTGCCTGAAGCTCCTGTAGCAGGAGGAGGAGGAGGAGGACCTCTCCTGAACTTTTGAGGAGGAGAGTTGTAATACCCCAGAAATCTAAAAAGCCAAAGTGAGATTCAGGTTGGCTGATACAGCCTGAGACACGGGCGTGTCTCAGGACGTGTCAGGTGTACACGGCCAGGGATACGGGCGTGTCCCAGAGCGTGTCCCTATTCTCGACGAGTACTCGAGAACTGATCGTCGAGTGTGGAACACGGCCTGTGACACGGGCGTGTCACAGAGGCGTGCTTGGCACACGGCTAGGGACACGGGCGTGTGCCTTAGCCGTGTCCTGCTCGGGTGATTTTGGAGATCGTGTTACAGGGGTAACACGGCCAGATACACGGCCGTGTACTTGGTTACATGGGCGTGTTAGGTTCGAAACGGGCGTGTCGATACCCGTATTCTAGTTTATTTTCAGTCGGTTGTACACCGCTTCAGGAATACGGCCTGTGACACAGGCGTGTCACAACCCGTGTTCGGCCCAGGAAAATCAATTTCAGGGCTAATCTGAGCCTTCCATTTCCTTTGACCAAGATCCAATGGCCTAGGCTATTCCCTGGGTTGATAAGGCCGGGATTTGATGATGAGATAGCTCATTTTGAGTTTGCCATTCTCTTTCTAAAGCTAAGAGAGAGAGGAGAGCAAGTCAAGGAAGAAGAAGGGGAATCCGGCTGCCGGTGGTGCTACGGTGGTCCAAATCGCGAGCCGAGTTTGGATTTGCGAAGGCAAGGCTGCTGCGAAGGCTTTCATCCGTCTCAATTCTCTCCATGGCTCCGAGGCGAATTCCAAGGGTAACAATTTCCTTCTTGGACATGTGAAGTCCTACTTTCCTGCATTTGCATAGGGAAAACCCTTCCCCGCGAGTGTGCGGTGAGTTGCAGTGTCCCTTGAGGTTGATATGTGAAGTCCCCCTTGTTAGAGTCCGGAATCAGAGTACGGATCTAGGCATGCTGTGTGAAGCCCATCTGGACATGCTGGTCTGGATTGGTGAAGCTTGTTTGCACATCGGAGAAGACTCCGTGATTATTGCTTGTATGCATGAAATCCATGGTGGATACATGTGGCTTAGTACCGCAGGAAGTACTGGAGGAAGTCCAGGAAATGGTGAGAGTTGGGTTCAACTCTTGTGGCCGTGAGTGCCATGTGGTATGAAGTTGAGCCGTTAGGCTGCAACTGGAGGAATGCTTTGGTGGCGGACGGGCAAGGTGAAGCTGTACCCGCGTCAGTCCAGTCTTGAGTCTGATGATTTTGAGCAACGGGCAAGGTGGATCTGTACCCGCGTTATGGTTGTCTAATCTTGGGTGCTTAAGGCCCTGTTAGGATCACATTGCGAGAGTCGATGGCTTGCGTGCCGATCAGACTAGAAATGCTCAAGTTGGACCATCATGTCTGGGACCTCTGAACGGTAGTGGGATCCGGTGTTTCCGGTACACTCGAATATGCCCTGAGTGCACGGAGCGTCGGGCCGTCGTGCCGGCGTTTGTGATATGTATTGATTGTGCGGTCGTGCACGTCTTGCGTGGTTTGCTATACATACTGTTGAAAAATGTTTTGCAGGGATGGAATTCCGCTGCCCCTTGCCAGGGGCAGTCGTTATAATTGGTCAGCTGAATGCTGACCGTTGCCCTGTTTGCCACAGCTTGGTGGATTGGTTCTTGAAGGTGCAGGAGGTGCTGTGAAAGTGAGGATAGATACAACTCTAGAGGGGGGGGGGTGAATAGAGTAATCAAAAATATGACAATCTACTCAACTCCCTTAGAGTAAATTTGCGGAATAAGTATATAGATATATGAAACCCTAGAGCCTAACACAAAGTGAGGTGCACAAGAGAAAGCTAACTGTAATTACAGTTTAAGCTTTAGTCCTAACACAGCAACTAGCAATCCTAGTTAATTCTACTCACAGCCATAGTACAGTAATTATGATAAGCAACACAGACAAAACAAGAAGATTTATAGTGGTTCCCTCTCAATAGGTACATCCACTCTTCTACCACCCTGGTAGGAATCCACTACAGGTTTTTGTTCAGGCCTGCCACCAACTGATCTGATTCAGGTAGATCAAGTAAACCCTTTGAGCTTTTGATCAGGAGCTCAAAATCCAACACAGGTTTTTGCTCAGGTGCCCTGCCACCAAGGTTCACTTTTGAAGGGAGTAATAACCCTTTGTACATGAGGTTGAGAGAGTTAGAATGTCTTCTCTATTGTTAAACAAAATTAAAGAAGCTAGTGGATTGCACTGAGCTATAGAAAGCTCTAAAGGAATCAAAGCTCTCCCTTGCTTAGAGAATATCCAGGAAGAAGCCTTGCTTCAGGGTGCAGGATCTCTTCAGAACTCTTGACAGAGAAGATCTGTTGTCTTGAAGTTCTTGAAGGAGCAGCTTGAAGAAGACTCTTAACGTGGAATGGTTGTTCTTCTTCAATAGCTTTTTTTTTCTTCTTCTTCTACTTGAAGCTCTGAGTATGAATGTTCCTGTAAGCAGGATGAACTCAGGATTGAAGAAGAGAGTTGTTCTACACTTGTTCTTGTTGTTGAATCTGTGTATCTGTGTATATGAATATCTGTATTTCTGTATATGTATATATTAACTTCTCTCACTAGCTCTTTATATATCAGCCTTTGTAACAGCTTCTAACTTTCTCTTGATTGAATCTTGTCTTCTTCTGAGATCTGCAATCTGGGCTACAAATAACACATAGTACAAATAGCCTGCAGAAAGACATTCTATAAAGAAATAAAGCTTTCTTAGAAGCTGCTTATCCATTCTGCAAGTCCAAAAGATATTAGAGAAAGTCACATCAAAAACAAACTCTTTATGGCCAGAGAAAGACATCTGTGTCTAACGGCTATAAAGGACAGCATGGCAGATAAAGCACGCAGATTTGTCAACTAATAGGACAAAAAACTTTGTCAGATAGAACTTGACTTATGCATAAAGAATGAGGCAAAGATTGCATTGATATATAAGCATAAAATCAATGAAATAATCTTTAATAAAATAAGCCAGATATATAATAAATAATTCATAGAAGAGAAAAAGTACAATATTTCTAAATGCAGACAAAAAGATAGTCGAACGAATCACGACGATCGTCGAACTATCAGAGCAGATAGTCGAACTATTAGAACAGATAGTCGACCTACAAGAAATCTGTCGGGACAGAAAAAGTCGAGCAGGACTCGACGATCGACGATACTGAGACCACAGATCGTCGAGCTTAACAGAGATGAACTAACTTAGAGATAGTCGATCTGCTGTCTGATGATAGTCGATCAAGCTGATAGACGATAGTCGATCAACTGATAGACGATAGTCGAGCGGCGTTCGACCATAGTCGAACTAAAAACACTTAACCAGACTTTCAATCTGGATAAACAACAACTCTACACAACTGATAAGATCTAACCTAATCTAACCTTTGACCATAGATAAATCTTGGGTTAAGAAACTAATTGAGAAGACTTAACTCAAATCAAAACTAGGGTACCAACAATCTCCCCCTATTTGGGTCAAGTCTCTCAAAACAAAAAGAATGTTATAAATAGATATAAAAACAACAATAACCTGTTAGGATCAAAGTGTATCATATCATATCAATAAGCAGCATTTCATATCAAACATAAAATCAAACAATCAAGCAAAACAGACTGTCAATACAAATAAATTAAACAATATCAGAGACTGGTTTAGAAGTGAAAGAAACAGGAAGGAAGGAAATTTTCCTTTTAAGATCAAGAGCATCCTTCTTTGAAATCTTCAAGTCCTGTTCTCTAATAATCTTAGATTCACTTGCTCTGGGCAAAACAGCCTCTAGATGCTTTTTCATATATATTGAGGCATCAAAAACTTCTTGTCTGACTTGATATCTGTCTAGTTCCTTTTCTCTGAACTTTGACATAGTTGTTAAGCCTGTTATGTCTTTGCCTTCAGCTTTAGCTTTTCTAATTTGGGCTGATCCAACTAACTCAAGAAATCTGGCCATCCTGAACTCAAGATTAAGCTCTTGGCTTTCATAAGCATTTTCATCAGCTGGATCTAGAGGCTTTATAGTCTTGAACTTTATAGAAAGGTCTAACAGACCTGCAGCTGGTTCTATGTCTTCTTGAATAACAAGAGATGATGGTGGAGCAACCTCTGCAAATTTCTTGCTTGACTTGTCAGAGTAAATTACTCTTTTTCCTTTTGAATCTACTTGCTTAATCTGAGCTGGCTTTTTGAAGGGAAGAATTTTGCTCTCCTTAGAAGGTGAAACTTTTCTTTTAGGTGAAGGAGGAGGAGAAAATGTTGGTTTCTGGTAAGTCATCTCCTTCACCTGCTCTTTAGGTCCAGCTACTTGTCTTTGTTGGCCAGAATGAGATCTGTCATGGTAACTTGGGTTTCCTCTTCTCTGATAGGCTTGAGAAGGAGTAAATCTGGCTGGAGGAGCTGAGGGATTAGAAGATACATTCCCTGAAGCTCCTGCACTAGGAGGAGGAGGAGGAGGACCTCTAGGAGTCCACTTGGGAGCTGGAGTATCATATCTTTTGCTCTTCTTCCTCTTATTCTGCTGATTTCTAGACAATCCCATCCAATGTTGAAAATCCTTAGACTTGGGGTCAATCCCTTTCAATATGTAATAGGGGATGTCATTCTCTAGATTTGGAGGAGGAGGAGCTTGAGCTTTCCTTTTCCTTTGAGCAATTTTCCTTTTCTTGGTTCCTTCAGAATCCTCTGAATCTTCCTCATCATCAGAATGAGATGACTGAGGTTGGTCATATGGATCAATGATATCTTGAACAGCTTTTTCTTTAGCTTTTAAAGCAGCCTTTTCTTTTTCTTCTTCTATGGCATCCTGAGCCAATAGGAAATCCAGGTCTAATCCTGGAGTATCATCCCATACAGTTGATTTCTTTTCTGAAACATCTGTAACTGTCTTGAGGACCAGTTCTTCTACAGCAGGTTCTGGAGCAGGTTCTGGAGCATCTTGAGCTTGATCTGTAGCCAAAGAGACACAAAAATTTTCTAAATGGTATAGAAACATCCCTTCAAGGTATTCACAAGTTAACATGTCAGTCAACAGGTCAGTGAAATGAATAATTGTATTACCTGCAGAATTTCCGAACTCCCATAAGTCATCTAGGTAGGAGGTAATGAATCCTTCTAGATATATGGCAATAATAGGAGTAGATGATTCTTCAAGACATACTCTGAAAGCAAATTCAGCCTCAGTTATAACTTGAGCTTCTTGAGCAACAGCTGTGTCTTGAATTTCAGCTGTAACTTCAGCTGTATCTGGAACTACAACTGCAACTGATGTTGTAATCTCTGAATCTACAGCTGTATGAATTTCATCTGATGGTGTATCTTCTGGAACTGCAGCTGAAAGAATGACCAGTGGAAGTCCTGAGACATCTTCCTGGAACATCTCCCCCTGTCTGACTTCAGTGGGTACTGAACTCAGGCCCCTAAGAGAAGAGGGCTCAGCAGAATTTGAGAGGGCTGTAATGGATGATGTAAGAGATGAAATGGAGGCAACAAGAGGGGCAATTGCTGCTTTAATCATTGATTTGATTGAAGGAGTAATTAGCTCCATGATGCTTGCAATGAGAGCTGGTGTGATTTCAAAAGATGTAGATGGGGGAATCACAACAGATGGATGAACATCAGGGATGATGTTCTCCTGATGAGATGCAGATGCATGAACTGGTGATGGAGATGCAGATGTATGAAGATCAATATGATCTTGATGTGAAATTGGTGACTGAGGTGGAGTTGGAAGTGTCTCTGTAACCAACAGATCAATGCTAAGATTTGAAATCCCAGCAAAGTGTGAAGGAGTTGGAGATGCTGGTGGTGATGCATGGAGAATAACAGTGGATGTAGATGGTACTGCAATAGAAGTGGATGGCAATGCAGATGCAGATGTAGATGGAATGGGGGAAATGGAAGAGCCTCCTTCAATTAGGTGGGGGGTGACTGGTACTGTCCTTGTGTTCTCAGATGGAACAGGAGCAACCCCAGTAGGTGAAGGCTTCTGGATATTCCTTCTCCACTTGATGAATAGAGTGGGATCCATCTTCTTGCTTGCATTGATTGATGTTGAGACTATTCCCAACAGCTGAGGATACTTCTCTCTTAGAAATATCCCAATCACCCTACCAAGGGTTACCTCTTTCTTTGAATTCTTTTTCCTGATTAAATCAAAAACTATTCCAGCCCAATTTATTGCTTTCTTGTTAGCAATAGCACACATTAAGGCAAACTGCTGCCTGGTAATGTTATCGTGCGCATAGTGCTTTCCCAACAGCACTTTCCCTACTAGTTCTACTAAGAACTTGATCTTCATCGGGAAGCTTACCTTCAGCAACTTGGAAGGAATGCCTTCAGCATGTCCTCGCTCTAATAGCATCCGGCTATACTCCTGAGTATCTTGATCATACTCTTCTTGACCATTGATCAAACCAAAAATCTCAGTTAAGACGGCAGGAGTCAAAATTACCTCCTCGCCGCCGATAGTCCCTGTCATCGATTCATCACATGAAGACGATGTATAGACCCATTCTTTGATTTCTGGAATATTTATCTTAATCCTTGTAGACATAAGCTTCTCCAGTCCTTGATCTTTGCATAATTTATAGCATTTTGAGAATATCGGCATCGCAGGTATTGAAAGAATCAAAATCGACGCTAAAGACGGCATCAAACTTCATCACGGTCAGCAAAGCTGGAGCAATCGCCATGGGTTTGGTTGGGGAAGACAAGAGAGATGAAAGCAGAAAGCGCGGGGCAGAGCTCAAGTCAAACCTTTCAAGCAGGAATGAGAAATATGAAACGACGAGCTCTGTCGACTACAAAAAGCACGATCTATTAACCTAGGTCGACCATCGGTTTATATTTAAACAATAATCATCGACCTATTTCAACAGATACTAGAAACGATGGTCGATCGATCGTTCGACGATCGTTTCCTGAAGCAAAGTAGTCGAGTTATCGATCGACTATTTCTGTCTTCACAAACAATCGAGCCGTCATCAACCATAGGTCGACGATAGGCTCAACCTGTTCGACTATGGTCGAACGACATTCGACGATATTCGAGCAGATTTCAACATAGGCAGAAATTACACTTGGTCTACTCCATTTATCATACCTAGTTGATTCAAAAAGAACAGATGCTTCTGTTCATCTAAGGGCTTGGTGAAAATATCACCTCTCTGAAGGTCAGTGGATATGAACTCAAGACTGATTTTGTTCTTTTCCACACAATCTCTTAGAAAATGGTATCTGATCTCAATGTGCTTGGTCCTAGAGTGGTGCACAGGATTTTGTTCTATGGAAATAGCACTGGTACTGTCACACATGATTTTTGTGTTCTTGTGTGTGTATCCATAATCCAAAAGTTGGTTTTGAATCCACAGGATTTGTGAACAATAACTAGCAGCTGCTATATATTCAGCCTCTGAAGTTGAAGTTGAGACAGAAGCCTGTTTCTTGCAGAACCAAGAGACTAATTTCTCTCCCAGGAACTGACATGTCCCTGAGGTACTTTTCCTGTCAACTCTACAACCAGCATATTCAGAATCAGAGTATCCAATTAACTCAAATTCTGATTCAGCTGGGTACCACAGTCCTAAATTTGGACATCCCTTCAGGTATCTCAAAATTCTCTTGAGAAGAATCAAATGAGATTCCTTGGGGTTGACTTGGAATCTAGCACATAGGCATGTGGAAAACATTATGTCAGGTCTACTTGCAGTTAAATACAATAGGGAACCAACAATGACCCTATAGTTTTTCTGATCAACTGGCTTACCCTTATCATCAGAATCTATAACTACATTTGTAGCCATGGGTGTATGCATTGATGAAGCATCAACCATCCCAAATTTCTTTACCAATTCCTTAGCATATTTGGATTGGGAGATGAAGATGCCATCGACATCTTGCTTCACTTGGAGACCAAGAAAGTAAGACAGCTCACCCATACTACTCATCTCAAACTTAGAGTGCATCAGGTCTGAGAACCTTTTGCATAGTTTGGGATCAGTGAAACCAAAGATAATGTCATCCACATAGACTTGAACTAACATGATTGTGTCCTTGTGATTCTTAACAAACAGGGTTCTATCAACTACTCCCCTAACAAAGTTGTGCTCTAACAGGAAACTAGCTAGAGTCTCATACCAGGCTCTGGGTGCTTGCTTAAGTCCACAAAGAGCTTTTTGCAACTTATAAACAAATGAGGGTTGAGTTGAAGAAACAAACCCAGGAGGTTGTTCAACAAACACCTCTTCCTTTAGCTCACGATTTAGGAATGTACTTTTAACATCCATTTGAAAAACCTTAAACTTCATATAGGCTGCATAGGATAGAAAGATCCTTATTGCCTCTAGCCTTACAACAAGGGCAAAGGTTTGGTCATAGTCTATACCTTCCTCCTGTCTGTAGCCCTGAGCTACAAGCCTAGCTTTGTTCCTTATAATAATTCCTTGGGCATACAACTTGTTTCTGAACACCCACTTGGTGCCTATGATCAGTTGGCCTTTTGGTCTTGGAACCAAAGTCCATACTTTACATATTTCAAATTGATTAAGCTCCTCTTGCATAGCAAGGATCCAGTGGGGATCTAACTCAGCATCTTTTATGGTGAGGGGCTCAATTTGTGAAAGGAAACAATCATGCATCACATCCTATCTTAATTTATGTCTTGTTTGCACACCAGCTGATATGTCACCAATCACTTGAGATGTAGGATGATCTCTAAGTGTGACAAGATCAGTAGGTGGGATGTGATCTTCAACAACAGTTTGGATTAATTCCTCTTGTGGAATAGGATTAACTGTTGGTGGTAAAGCAACTGCTTCCACAAAGTCTTCATCACTATCTGAATCAGTGATATGAAGAGTTGATAGAGGGGGAATCTCTTGGGTGAGATCCTTGCATAACTCTGGTATATACAATGAGTTTGAGGAAGGAGAAGTTTCCTTCTCCTTGTAAAATATTTTTGACTCATCAAAGGAAACATGCACAGACTCTTCTATTTTTAAAGTTGATTTGTTAAACACCCTATAAGCTTTGCTTACTTGGGAATATCAAAGAAAAATTCTCATTGAAGCTTTTGCTTCAAACTTTCTAAGGTATTCTTTGTTGTTATTGTGAATGTACACTACACAACCAAAGACTCTAAAATAGTTAATTTTAGGTTTCTTTCCTTTAAGTAATTCATAAGGAGTTTTACCCTTAAGCTTATGTATTAGACTTCTGTTCAAAACATAATTAGCTGTGCTAACAGCTTCTGCCCAATAAGAGAGAAGCATGTTAGCATCTGCCAACAATGTTCCTGCAGCTTCAATTAGTGTTCTATTTTTTTCCTTTCCACTACCCCATTTTGTTGAGGAGTTCTTGGAGCAGAGAAGCTATGTTTGATACCTTCTTTCTCACAGAATTCTTGCATGAGAAGAGACTCAAAATCAGTACCATGATCACTTCTGATCAAGGCAACATGAGTAGAATACTCAGTCTGCACACATAGCAGAAAGTCTGTAAGAACTTTGAAGTTATCAGCCTTAGTTCTCAAAAAGAACACCTAAGTGAACCTAGAGAAATCATCTACAATCACTAAATTGTAAAATTTCCCTCCTAGACTCTGTACTTTTATTGGGCCAAAAAGGTCCAAGTGCAATAAATACAAGATTCTAGGTGAATCACTTTTATTTACAGATTTGAAAGAATTTTTGGTTTGCTTGCCTAATTGACAAGCCCTGCATAGACCTTCCTTCTTGTAGGGGCAAGAAGGTAAGCCTCTAACAAGGTTGTATTTAGATAATCTAGATATATTCTTGAGGTTAACATGGCTAAGCCTTTTATGCCATAAGGTGTTATTATTGGTTACTTCATTAAATAGGCAGATTTCAGATTGAGTTGAATTAAAATATACTAAGTAAATGTTACCCTGTCTAATGCCTACTAACACTACATTACTATTTAAAGTAATATTGCAAAAAGTGTCAGTGAATGATACCTGATAACCTGCATCACATAACTGGCTTACTGAGATTAAGTTGTGCTTCAGCCCAGTTACATATGCAACCCTTTTGAATGTCATTGCTCCAATGGTAAACTTACCATATCCTTCTGTTTGACCACAGCTGGAATCCCCAAAGATCACCTTTGGTCCAAGCTTGGCCTTGAAGCTTGACAGATTGTTTTTGTTTCATGTCATATGTTTGGAACAGCCACTATCCAAATACCATTTGTCTTTAGTAATTGGATAGGTCTTCACCTGCAAAGTAAACAGTTAGACATTGTGGACCCAGACAACCTTGGGTCCATTATTCTTCACATAATTAAAACTTGAAATGAAAGAATAAGCTGGCTGAGGTTTATATCCTAAGGGATAGGATCTCCTAGGTGGAATACTACATGCAGTTGATGTGTCAATGAACCTAGTGTTTCTATTTACCTTAGTGTTTCTCAGGTTTTGATTATTATTTTGAAAATCATGTTCAAATCGTCGATCAACGTTCGATGATCGATGCCCAGATCGTCGAGTATCGGTCGACCATTGGGCCTGCGATCGTCGAGCATAGTTCAACGATTTTTGTATTTCTTTAAATTTCTTTTTTCTCTTCTCTCTCTTAGCCTTATTTAAAGCTTTGTTAACTTGAATTACTTGCTCAGTATTCTTTATTCCATCAGCTGAAATAAAGTTTACTGGAGTGGAAAGATGGTTTTTCAGAACCATGGGGGGTTCACTTTGTGAAGCTCCTAAGCCTAGCTTATTGCTACCTGTCCTAGTGTTTGACATGCTAGTAATCTCTAGCAGCTTAAGACTTCTACCATTAAGAGATTCTTCTAATCTTTTAGATTTGGCTAGTTCAGTTTTAAGAAATTTGATTTCTTCAGTAGATCTAGTGAGTTCAGCTTCTAGCCTAGCATTTTCACTAGATAGGGATTCTGATTCAGCTATCCTATTTCTAAGCTCCTTAATTTCCTTCTCTGAGCTAATTAAGTCTAAACAGAGAGATTTAAATTCAAATCTAAATTCAACAGAAGTAAAATCATAAGAAGACAATACCTGATCTTCAGTAGACATTTCTTCTTCATCAGAACTCTCTGCAGTTGAATGATTGCTGCAGGCATCAATTTCCATTAGGCAAATTTCTTTTGCCTTCTTCTTCTTCTCATCTTCACTGGAGCTTGAGGAGGAAGATTCCTCATCAGTATCACTCCAAGTTTCAGCCACAAATCCTTTCTCCTTCTTCTTGTTTTTGTAGGAGGAGGACTTGGAATGGTTCTTCTAATATTCTTTGTCTTTTCTCTTCTCCTTGTTATTTTCCTCTGGACACTCAGGTAGAATGTGTCCAGGTTTCCTGCAGCCATAACATATAAGTTCTTTAGCTGGTGTTCTGTCATACCTTGGCTTGTCTTCATATCTGGAAGACTTCTTTCTGAAGTCCTTTCTGCCCATTTTGAGAAACCTTTTGACAAAGAGTGTCATTAGCTCCTCATTTGATTAGCTTCCTTCAGATGCATCAGCAGCCTTTAGAGCAAGAGTTTGCTCTTTCCTGGTAGGAGTGGGAGTCTTGGCTTCAGCTTCAGCTTCCCTGGTCTTCAGTACATGCTCAAATGATTTGAGCTTGCCAAGGAGAGCTTCAGTTGAGATCTCAGTTGTACTTCTGGACTCTTTGATGGGCCAGATCCTGAGATCCCATGTACTGGGGAAGCACATCAATATTTTGTCATTGCATCAACTGATTCTGCTTCAGTCTTCTTGAAATTCTCATATTGGGATGTGAGGTTGGACCTTCTGTCTTTCCTCTCATCAGCTGAACCAGTTACAATGTGGTTCAGTGAGTCCCACATGGCTTTTGCTGAAGTGCAATCAGCCACTTTCTGGAAATTTTCATCAGACATGGTCTGAGCCAGAATGTTCATAGCTTTTGCATCAGCTATCTTTGCTTTCTTGTAAGCATCATTGTAGTCAGGAGGTGGCACTGCACTCAGATTTATTGAAGTTGTAGCAGTAGTTGCAGCAGGTGGTGTTGGTGGTCCTGTCAAAATAGAAGAAAAGATATCTTCATCAATAGAGTTCATATACAGTCTGATTCTTGCCTTCCAGATACTGAACTTAGCTAAGTTGCATACTGGAGGTCTGGTGCTAGAGAAATCCTTGTACTGGGCCATGAAGTGAATATCTATAAACTTGATATCTATCTAGATCTTGTCACTCAGGTGTTAGCCTGTACAGTCAGTAAACCTCCCTCTGATACCAATTGAAAGTGAGGATAGATACAACTCTAGAGGGGGGATGAATAGAGTAATCAAAAATATGACAATCTACTCAACTTCCTTAGAGTAAATTTGCGGAATAAGTATATAGATATATGAAACCCTAGAGCCTAACATAAAGTGAGGTGCACAAGAGAAAGCTAACTGTAATTACAGTTTAAGCTTTAGTCCTAACACAACAACTAACAATCCTAGTTAATTCTACTCACAGCCACAGTGCAGTAATTAAGATAAGCAATACAGACAACACAAGAAGATTTATAGTGGTTCCCTCTCAATAGGTACATCCACTCTTCTACCACCCTGGTAGGAATCCACTACAGGTTTTTGTTCAGGTGCCCTGCCACCAACTGATCTGATTCAGGTAGATCAAGTAAACCCTTTGAGCTTTTGATTAGGAGCTTAAAATCCAACACAAGTTTTTGCTCAGGTGCCCTGCCACCAAGGTTCACTTTTGAAGGGAGTAATAACCCTTTGTACAGGAGGTTGAGAGAGTTAGAATGTCTTCTTTATTATTAAACAAAATTAGAGAAGCTAGTGGATTGCACTGAGCTATAGAAAGCTCTGAAGGAATCAAAGCTCCCCCTTGCTTAGAGAATATCTAGGAAGAAGCCTTGCTTCAGGGTGCAGGATCTCTTTAGAACTCTTGACAGAGAAGATCTGTTGTCTTGAAGTTCTTGAAGGAGCAGCTTGAAGAAGACTCTTGATGTGGAATGGTTGTTCTTCTTCAACAGCTTTTCTTTCTTCTTCTTCTTCTACTTGAAGCTCTGAGTATGAATATTCCTGTAAGCAAGATGAACTCAGGATTGAAGAAGAGAGTTGTTCTACACTTGTTCTTGTTGTTGAATCTGTGTATCTATGTATATGAATATCTATATTTCTGTATATGTATATATTAACTTCTCTCACTAGCTCTTTATATATCAGCCTTTGTAATGGCTTCTAACTTTCTCTTGATTTGAATCTTGTCTTCTTCTGAGATCTGTAATCTGGGCTGCAAATAACACATAGTACAAATAGCCTGCAGAAGGACATTCTATAAAGAAATAAAGCTTTCTTAGAAGCTGCTTATCCATTCTGCAAGTCCAAAAGATATTAGAGAAAGTCACATCAAAAACAAACTCTTTACGGCCAGAGAAAGACATCTGTGTCTAACGGCTATAAAGGACAGCATGGCAGATAAAGCACACAGATTTGTCAACTAATAGGACAAAAAACTTTGTCAGATAGAACATGACTTATGCATAAAGAATGAGGCAAAGATTGCCTTGATATATAAGCATAAAATATATGAAATAATCTTTAATAAAATCAGCCAGATATATAAGAAATAATTCATAGAAGAGAAAGAGTACAATATTTCTAAATGCAGACAAAAAGATAGTCGAACGAATCACGACGATCGTCGAACTATCAGAGCAGATAGTCGAACTATCAGAACAGATAGTCGACCTACAAGAAATCTGTCGGGACAGAAAAAGTCGAGCAGGACTCGACGATCGACGATACTGAGACCACAGATCGTCGAGCTTAACATAGATGAACTAACTCAGAGATAGTCGATCTGCTGTCTGACGATAGTCGATCAACTGATATACGATAGTCGATCAACTGATAGACAATAGTCGAGCGGCGTTCAACCATAGTCGAACTAAAAACACTTAACCAGACTTTCAATCTGGATAAACAACAACTCTACACAACTGATAGGATCAAACCTAAATCTAACCTTTGACCATAGATAAATCTTGGGTCAAGAAACTAATTGAGAAGACTAAACTCAAATCCAAACTAGGGTACCAACATGCTGGTCCGAGCGGGACTTAGCGGGCTGAAGCCCAAGCTGCGTGGCTGCCCTCGAAGGCTTTATTTTGTTTCTTCTTGTTCATGTGTGGCCGGCCTGCGTGCCGATGTCTGTAAACCACACCTTTGTTAAGAGAAATTTGTAAAGCCTTAAGGCCAAATACTTGGGTTGTATACATTCCTATGTTGTTAGTGGACAGTTCTTGTTTTGCTTGAGTTTAAGGATTTAACCGTGAAGCTTTCGCTAGAATGCTCTGTGTTAGGATGCGTGGGTTCTATGATATTATTTTGTAGCGTCTTCGCATGTTTGTGGAATATGGTGTGGGGCCCCGGACGGACCCTCTATTATATTCTTCTTGACGGGTAGAGGTGTTACAATTTGGTATCAGCTTGTTAGTCGATCTCTTCCGAATTCGCGGACGAATTCTTTTGAGGGGTGGCGAGCACGTGTCAGTGCAGTTGTTATAATACTTAACTTGAACTCAAGAATGTCCACTTAGGAATGTAAATACACTTGTTTGTTGAACCTGTGTATTCTTTTTGTATGTTTGCCGTTTTACTTGGTCGCTAAACTGTGTGTTTTACACATATAGGTGACCAGAAGTGTTGCGGGTCAATCCGAACCTCAACATTCTGTAGAAAATGCGGCACCAGCTGAGGTGCCCACACCTCCTCCATCCGCTGAAACGGTACGTTTCATCACGGAAATGGTACTTGATGTGATGAATGCTCAGCAAGATGGGCAGGCACGTCCTGCAGTGGTGCCAACGCATGCTAGGGTACGACAAGAACCGGTAGAAGCTGTAGTTGATCCGCGGGTAGCAGATCAACAATTGAAGCAATTCTTGAGCTTCAATCCTCCGCAATTTACTGGGGCTGGTTCACCGACCCAAGTAGAGGATTGGCTTGCAAGGATTAAGAGGATCATTAGAGCTATCAAGGTTGAGGAGGGACAGAAGGTTATGTTGGCCACTTTCCTACTGGAAGGAGAGGCTCGTTTATGGTGGGATGAGATTGAACTGCATCATTTGGCCGGCAGGCAATTAGCAGAGGTCTCGATGGATGAATTTTCTCAGTTGTTCTTAACACAACATCTACCAATGCAGCAAAAGATATCGATGGAAATGGAATTTCAACGGTTAACCCAAGGAGATCGTAGTGTGGATGAGTACCTACATGAGTTCACACGTTTGGGAAGATATGCGGATACAATCTTCGCCGAAGAAGAGCGTAAGACTAGTAGGTTTTATGCGGGACTGCGAGATGAGCTGCGGTATTTGCTCTCGAGTTCTGTGAGTCAGGGATTTCAAGCCTTAGTCTGTACGGCTCGATCTTTGGAGACGGACATGAGAAGGGGGCAAGCAAAGGGGACCTTGGCTGTGACAAAGCCAGAGTTCAAGCCGCTGCGTCCGGAGAAGTTTGGGTACCTTAAGAGATGGGGAAAGAAGTCCAAGTCTACTAGACAAGCTCCTTCTGCGACTGTGACAGAGACATCTGGGTATGGATCTCATGCTTGTTTTACGTGCGGGAAGTTGGGACACTTCACACGTGATTGCCGAGTTGGTCCTCCAAAGGGTGACAAGAAGATGGGAGTGTCTTATGCGGAGAAAGGGAAGACTGTGGTGGAGTCTTTTGCCTCGCACGCACAGCCCAGGGTCTTCAACCTTGGAAAACAGGATGCCATTAAGCAGGCCGATGTCGTCACAGGTGCGCGTAGTTTTTAATGTTATTTTATACTGTGTGTTGTGCTTGTTTAATTGTGATGTTATAGGGTTTGTCCTTATACGAGAGTATCCGGCGCGAGCACTGTTTGACACAGGTACTTCCCATTCGTTTCTGTCTGAAGATTTCGTCTTTCGTATCAGGGTACCTATACGGACCACGACAAACAGTGTAAAGGTGTTGTTACCTAACAGATGTTTGATGTGCACAGATAAATCTTGCAGTCTTGAGGTCAAGATAGGGAGTCGGGAGTTCAAGGTGGAAACATTAGTATTGCCAATCAAGGAATTTGATATAATCTTTGGTATGAACTGGCTTTCAGAGCAGCATGCCTGTATAGATTGCACTTCAAAAGAGGTCACACTCGGGCAGAATACCGAACAAGAGACCAAGTTCATTGGTATACAAGGGATGAGTGGAATGTTGTTATCTGCTCTCCAAGTCATTAAGGCAGTTCGGAAGGGTGCAGAGTTATTCTTCACACTCGTAGAGGCGGTGGCGCCGGAGGCCAGTGTGAGTGAAGTGCCGATTGTGTCGGAGTATGCTGATGTGTTTCCAAAGGACCTTCCGGGGTTACCTCCCCAAAGGGAAATCGACTTCGCTATCGAGCTGGTGCCAGGTGCGAAACTTGTGGCCCGTTCGCTGTATCGGGTAGTACCAAAAGAGATGGCTAAACTGAAAGTTCAGTTACAAGAGCTGTTGGAGTAGGGATACATACGCCTAAGTATGTCACCTTGGAGCGCTCCTATTCTTTTTGTGAAAAAGAAAGACGGTAGTTTGCGGCTATGTATTGATTATCGTGAACTGAATAAGCTGACGGAGAAAAACAAGTATCCGATTCCACGGATCGATGACTTGTTCGATCAGCTAGCGGGCTCAACCGTCTATTCCAAGTTTGATTTGAAATCCAGGTATTACCAATTACGGATTAGGGAAGGTGACATTCCCAAGATAGCGTTTGGCACACGCTACGGTCATTATGAGTTCACAGTGATGTCGTTTGGCTTATGTAATGCGCCTTCAGAATTCATGGATCTCATGCATCGAACGTTCTGCGAATACTTGGATCTGTTTGTGATCGTGTTCATTGATGATATCCTCGTGTACTCACAGTCGGAGGAAGATCATGCAAACCATTTGCGGTTGGTATTGCATACCTTGCGGAGGAGTAAGCTGTATGCCGAGTTCTCTAAGTGTGAGTTCTAGCTCTCGTCGGTGGCTTTTCTGGGCCATGTGGTAAGTGGAGAGGGCATAGCGGTGGATCCGGCAAAGATAAGTGCCTTTCGTGATTGGCTAGTGATGTCTTCGGTGGCCGAAGTCAGAAGTTTTATTGGACTGGCAGGCTACTATAGACGACTTGTTGAGAACTTCTCCCGGATTGCTTTTCCTTTGACTACGTTGATGAGAAAGGATCAGAAGTTCGTTTGGACGCCGGAGTGCGCGCGAGCTTTTGAGGAGCTAAAGAGTCGTTTGACCACGACGCCTGTTTTGACGTCGCCATGTGGTACAGACGGTTTTGAGATATGCAGCGATGCGGCAGGAAGCGTCTTAGGCTGCGTTCTCCTGCAATTTGGCAAGGTGATCGCTTATGGCTCACGTCAATTGAAAGTGCATGAATGTAATTACCCCGTCCACGACTTGGAGTTGGCGGCGGTGATCTTTTCGCTAAAGTTGTGGCGGCACTATCTTTATGGCGTGAAGGTAGATATTTATACAAATCATAAAAGCCTAAAGTATCTGCTCGATCAAAAGGATTTGAATATGCGACAACGGAGGTGGATGGAATTTCTAGGGGATTATACCTTCGACATTCACTATGTCCCCGGAAAGGGAAATGTGATCGCTGATGCCTTGAGTCATCGGACTCTGGTGCGGGCAAGTTGGTTACGAATATGTTGGGTACATTGGAAAATGTGTACCTGATTTGAAGAAGCCTAACTTAGCATAATGATATACATCAAGGTGTATTTGATGTTGTTTAAGTTGAATGTGTGCAGGTTAAAAATATGGAAAAATTTCTAAGTCCATGTGTCGACACCAGAAGAAGATGTGTCGACACTTCAAGAAGATTGTGTCGATACTTGAAGAAGGCTGTGTCGACACAGAGATAATGAGTTGACATCAACTGTGTCGACACCAGGAGGCTGTGTCGACACACAGAGGCAGAGTCGACAATATTTGTGTCGACACCAGAAGACTGAGTCGACACATATAGGCAGAGTTGACAAAAGCTGTGTCGACATGTAACATCCCAATGTTACTTCTAGACCCCTTAACTTAGATTGGGTTAGGCATGGGGTGGGTGTTAGGGTTAGAAGCTAGATTGACCCTAGGTAGTGGGTTGTAGCCATGTGGGGCCCACCATGGGGCCAAAGTCAATCTAGGTCAAACTAGCCTAAACAGGAACCCTAGCCACACCATGATCCCCTCATGATGCCCTAACCCTAAATACAATCTAAGTGGACCCCAAGGTAGGCCATGGGGTCAACCAGTTGACCATGATGGGTCAAGTCAACACCTTGGACCCAAATAGTGAAAATGGTGTCCTAGCCCAATTCACTGGGTTGGGTCCACCCAAATCAACCCAAATTCATCATGTGGGCCTAAAGTGACCCTACAAACCCTAGGGGAGAGAAAAATAGGGTCTTACAATAGTGATTTTGGGAGAACACTTAGGAGAGAGAAAAGAGGAGGAGTAGGAGAGAGAAGATGCTAAGAAATGGGTTTGGACCACTTGGGCTCATTCCACCAACCCATGATGGGTTGGCTGACCATGCATGGGTATCAGGAGGTGTGGGACCCCCACCATGCAGCCTTGGGCCAAGCCCAAACCCAACCCAAGCCCAATATGACCTAACCCATTTATGGAAGTCAACTCCCTCTCTTCACTCACCCAACTCGGCCCTAGACTTGGCAACCCGACCCACTAAGGTCTAGTCAACCCTCATGGACCAGTGGGGCCCACTCCCAAGCCACCTAGCCGGCCAAACCCACTAACCCGACCCCCAACATTGGTGAAATCGCCTAAGCTTTGGTGAAATCGCCCCCCCCCCCCTCTTAACTCAGCCCCCAAACCACTTCCCCCTCTCATTTCCATTCACTCCTATCCCTGAGACAGAGAGAGAGAGCCGGAGACCACTGCAGCCATGGCAAACCGAGGAGATCGCCGGAAAATCCATGCTATGGAGAGCCGCCGCCACCCTCACCCACAGCCGCCATTAAGGGTCCGTATCCCCTCCCCTCTTACTGTACTAGTTTCCTAGATCAACTAGGTTAGAGGTCGAGCTCAATCGAGCTCGACAGCAGGCCTCTAAAGCTTGGAAAAAGCTTCAAAAATGGCGGATTTAGGGTTTTTCGGTTTGGTTGCGCCGCCGCCGTCCGCCGCTCTCCGCCGCCCAGCCGCCGGCCAGTTCAAGCCCCGACCACCGTGAGGCCGGGGGATGACTTGGCCGGAGGCCCCGCCGCCGGCGATGGCCGGAAACCACCCCGCAAGGGTGGCCTGCACGGGTCGGCCTGCATGCATGTGCATGGAGAAGACGCACAGCCACCGTCCGATCTATCTTTAAGATTCGTGCGGCTATTTAAATTAAATCCTGTATTTTTATATTATGATTAAAATATCAATCTGTCACACTTTAACAGTGACTTTGCATGCTGATTTTGAGGTACTTAGAGGCCCCACCTTAGGCTGGACTCTGAATGAAATATTTAGGTAGATGAGTTAACTTCAAAATGCCACAGAAATCATAGGTTTTGGACCAGTAGGCTGCCCTGTAGGGCTGTTTTGCTAGGACTGCCCCCTAACTAGGGCAGAAACTAAAATTAATGCCCTGTTCAAACCCTAAGTCCAAATGGACTGAGATTTTGGGCTTGTGGCTTATTTGGTCAAATCTAGGCCCTCCCCAAAAATCAGAATTTTTGGGGAACATTTTGCTATAGTTTTTACAAAAATACCCAAAAGTAAATAAATGTGATTTTTGGAGTTTCCTAACTCCAAATTGCCCCAAATTTTGGTGGCACCCTCTCCTGGGTATATGAGACCCATGGTTAAAATTTGGGCTAAATTGATGCACTGCATGATGAGGAATCTCACTTGCATGTTTGAGAAATAATATTTGACTTGGGCTGCAAATAGCAATTTTGCAGAATTTCAAATGGCTGCCCAAGCCAAACCAGAAGTCCCCTTGACCTGAGATTTTGGTCAGAGGTATATTTAGGGCATATTTAGGCCCTGCCCAAAAATGGGCTTGATTGGGAAATAAAATATGAGGAAATTACCAAAGTACCCCTAGGGCTTAACTAGGTGATTCTTGGAGTTAGCTAACTCCAAATGGCCCCAGATTCTGGTGGCTCATCCTTAGGGGCATCATTGGTGCCTGGTAGAAATTTTAGAGCAATTGGACCCCTGCATGATGGGTTAATCCTTGTACATGTGTTGGCTAATTTAGGCCTTGGTGTGCAATTAGCAAGAAATTGTATATAGTGTATTTAGCCTAGCTGAGGCACCCAAAAACCATACAATAAATTCCAGTGACTCCTTAGGGCATGTTTCACCCCTAGAATTATTTTTGGGACTTTTGGAATCAAAAATACCACTTATTGGAATTTTTCAAATTATAAGCCTTTTTGGAAAATAAATGGGAAAAATAGAATTTGGCTATAGAAAACTCTCAAATTCAGCCAAGTCAAGGTATGGTGTCTTATTTGACTTAGAAAAATTTTAGACCTCTGTTTGGAAATTATTGGAGCAAAAACCTTGAAATTACTATTTTACCCCTTTTTGTATTTATTTATGAATTGATGGAATTACATATGGGGAAATTGTAAAAATATTTCTATAGATGTATAATAGCAATATTAGTGTTGCATATTTATTTCAGAATTTTTGTATACATTGATAATTATTAAGGTAGGAAAATGGCATTTTGGTAAATAATTAGAAATGAATTTTGGTAGACCATTACACAGTGGAAATAAATGAAACTCTGTCATTAGTCATAAAATAGTAATATGAATGCTTAGTAATTTTCCTGGAATTTTGGTGAATACATTTCTTGTACTTCATTTGGAAAATGACACTTGTGTAGGAATTGTATTAGTTATGGGATAAATAGATATAATAAAAGGAAAATTATGAAATCTTGTAGACAGTAATATTTTTCTCATATGCAATTCAGGAAAATTCCCATAAGTCAGAAGATTTTAATTGATGATACTTCATGTGTAAAATGACCTAGGGAATAATTCTAAAAGATTTAATTAAAGGCCTTAATGACCTAGGAAAATTATGAATATCAACACACTCATTTTATTAGTCTATACCACCCTAGGATAAATACTTGGGGTCAGCTGGATCAAGAATTTAGAAGTTCGATTTCAGGGTGGCAATAGGTCATGGGGTGCGCTTAGTAAAGAAGGTTGGACTATAGGCCGCCAGGGGGATGAATCAACAACTGAGTTAGGGTCTAAGTTCGGAAGTATAACCCTGGGTGGCAGATGCATTCTAGAGACGAGAGTAACAGAGCGACATAAGACTTACCTAGAAAGGGTTGACGGAAGATCGCCACTCCTTAACCCATACCTTAAATCACTGGGTCACTCTATGTAACAGGAGAGAGAAAAAGGGGTTCGGGGTAGGCAACAACTAAACTAAATATCCTTGAGAAAGGGAGCTCTGGGATTCAGCCCATCGTAGCTCCTAGTGCCCCTGAGAGCCCTTCACCGGGAATACCTTGGGCAGTCCTGGGATTAACCTTAAGATTTTAAGTATGATAAACTGTAGACAAGAGTAGTCTATTAGGTTAGGTGAACTGGACATGTGCTCACTCGTGCCGGGTTGGAGGGACTTGGAGTCTTTGACTACTTGCTCGCCCGTGCAGAGTTGGAGGATGAAATTGGTTTTATATATATACTCACCCAGGCAGGGTTGGAGGTTTTGTAGCATATTCTCACCCGTGACGGGTTGGAGAGTTTTGGGACTGGTTAGACCTTCGAGCTGGAGGCTCAATATACTATACTTGCATGTGCATATACTAGTGACGGGCCATGCGGTACTGGCCAGTCGTCACACCGACGGCAGTACGGTGGACCAGGCGGGTGCGAGGGTTAGAAGGACTAGTAGGATGTTTATACTGGAGTCTGGAAGGCTTTTCCTAATAACGCGCACCCAGCCCAACAAGACTGACAGGTAGTCAGCAAAGTTGTACGCAGAGACTCTAGAGTGCACTGACGGTGTACAGAGGCGCACAAGAGAGGTCTAGGCCTGGTAGTGTGTATACCCGCCTAGAAGGCGGAGACGCCCGCTCCGCTGCTGCCGTAGCCACAACGGTGGTACCTGAGAGTGATGCTAGCTCTCAAAAAGTGGGAACTAAAGGTCTGTGATCACGGAGTCGTGTGTGTGTGTTGCACTGCATGTTCATATCATACCCACCATATAGAAGCATAACATTAACCTTCATAACCACTTAAGTCACCTAATGTATAAGTGGTATGAGATGCTTATACATTAGGACCTGCTATACGAACCCTTAACCTATAAGCCTGAGTGGGTATGTTTATAGGTTAAGGTTATTTTTACTTTATATATATGCTTGTGACTCTGACACCCCATTGTATAAATGGTATGAGACATTCTATACAATGGGAGCCTTGCAAAAGATCCCTTGCTTATGCGTACCCGCATAAGTGGAGGTTACATTTCATTATTTTCTTGATTATATACCCTGTCAGATTCCTGTCACCTGCTCTCTTTTGCCACCCCTTATTGTCCTCCGCTTCGTCCTCCCGCACGGTGCCCAGGAGTTGCAGGAGGAGGTGCTGAGGATACGACTTAGTCTGTTTGACTAATGGTCGTTGACCTTACTATTTTAGGAGCTCGAAGAGGTAATCCAGCACGTCGAGGAGGCAGGGCTTGAGGAGCAGATACCGGCTACTACTACTGGAGCACATGTTCAGGTGCGATGATTTGAGATGATAGATTCCGCTGCTGTGTATGAGAGTGAGAGAGAGATTATGATGTACTGGGCATAAGCCCTATTTACTTTCACTTCTGTACTCATTATGGACTGGCTTTTATTTCATTTGATATATATATGTGATGTGGCTGTGGACTTGCTTCTGCTTTTACTCTGATTTATTATGTAATTATTCTCATATTGGCCGAACAGGTTATGATCGTACTAGCCGGCAGAATCGGCGTCTTGTGGTGACGACTAACTCGTGCGTTAGTGTCACCGTAAGGCGGCGGTTCTGGGCATAAGATCCGGGTTGCCTCGGATTTGAGGAACAGGATCTTACAAACTGGTATCACTTGAACACACGATCATATGAGAATACAGTCCACCACACTGGAACACCCCGCTCGGGCATTAGTTTGCGGACAAACTATGCAGCGGAAGCAATGGTGTGCCCATGTGTAAAAGCCACATAAAACAGTCCATTAAACGATGAGTTAGGCCAATTTTGACATTACCTTACCTTTATGCAGCCTCCACAGGATACGGTTCCTCCCCCTCCGGCTGCCATTCCGTTCATGCAGACAGAAATGGGACAAACGCTGACGGCGATCCTGGATGCATTCAGAGATCAGCAAGCCCCGGTACAGCTACCCAACCCAGGGTCGAACTGGCTGAGTGCGTTTAAAAGTCTGTCTCCGCCACTGTATCGCGGGACAAAAGATGCTGTGAAGACAGAGGAGTGGTTGGAGACCATCCAGGAGCTGCTAGCTGGCATCAGCTGCCCCGTCAGACAGGCAGTTCCCCTTGCCACCTCGGCACTAGACGCTCATGCAAAGAGGTGGTGGAAGTCGGTGCGGGACTCTACATTCACCGACCGGGAGCTGATGGACATATCTTGGGAGGAGTTCAGCGACGTCTTCTTGGAGCATTTTGTATCTTCCACAGACCGAGATGCCTTGGAGGCGAGGTTTCTGAGCCTCCAGCAGGGGAGCCGATCAGTTATTGAATATCAGAGAGAGTTCTCCCATCTAGCGAGGTTTGCAGGCTTCCATGACTGGGACGACCAGAAATACGCGAAGAGATTCTATCACGGGCTCCGCGACTCTTTGAGGCAGCCCTTGCTGTTCATTGCCCACGGTACCATGGCGCAGATCATCGAGATGGCAAAGAAGCTGGAGGCTGACCAGCTGTTGGTGCAAGGCAGAGGGAAGAGATCGTTGGATGGACAGTCATTTGGGGAGAGCAGCAGATCGTCTCAGAGGGGCAAGACGATTGGATACAGGAGAGGTGGGGGACGTCGTCGTCCCAACTATAGGCAGGATCAGGGGCCTCCTCCACCTTTGGCTCCCCCACCTATGCAGATTCCCGGACCGATGAGACAGGATGATCGAGGTCAGAGGCAGATCACCTGCTTTGGTTGCGGCCAACCTGGGCACATCAGGACGCAGTGCCCGCTTCAGGTCCACCCTCTTCCTCCTCCTCCACCTCCAGTGGCCCCTCCAGTTCACCAAGGCCGAGGACGAGGACGAGGACGAGGACGAGGACGAGGCCGAGGATATCACGGCCGAGGCCGAGACCGGGAGCAGGTATACGCGCTGGATCTCACGGAGCAGAGGGACCCAGAGGAGGTGATTACAGGTACTTAAATTTTTTTTTTTTTTTTTAGGATTTATAAATTTTAAATTTTAAGAGTACCTTAGACATTAAAAGTAATACTATTCTTTGAACTCAAATAAACCCAGGCATAGTGATGATTAGCGGCAAGCCCGCTCACACCCTCTTCGACACGGGTGTGTCACACTCCTTCGTGTCGGACTCATTTATTGAAGGATTAGAAGGAGTGGAGAAGTTTTCCGGTTTGGAAAAGAGAGTGCGACTCCCTGATGGTACGGAACTTCGAACCACAGACTGCTGCAATATGGATGTCGAGGTAGGAGGCAAAGCGTTTGAAGCTCCGGCAACAGTTCTGAGCCTATCGGATTATGATCTGATCCTAGGCATGAATTGGCTTCATTGGAACTACGCGCAGATAGATTGCCCCTCGAAGAGGATCACACTCAGACACGGAGACTCCTACGTCATCATTGAAGGTATCCGTTCCATTCCCCGACTCTCTTTATCTTCAGTACAGGCCGTTAAGGCCTATGAACAGGGAGAAGAGGTATACCTCATTTGTTTCGAGATGGCTGTGGTAGAGGGTTCCATAGCCGATGTTCCAGTGGCACGAGATTATGCTGATGTCTTTCCGGAGAAGTTACCTGGACTACCACCATCACGAGACTTGGACTTCAGGATTCAGTTGGTGCCAGGGGCGAGACCAGTGTCCCGGGCACCCTACAGGATGGCACCTAGAGAATTGGCAGAATTCAGGACACAGCTACAGGAACTGGTGGAATCGGGTTTTGTACGACCGAGTTCTTCGCCTTGGGGAGCACCCGTTTTATTTGTGAAGAAGAAGGACGGTTCGCTGAGACTATGTATAGATTATAGAGAACTGAACCGATTGACGGTTCGGAATACATATCCACTGCCACGGATAGATGAGCTCTTCGATCAGCTTCAAGGATCTTGCTGGTTTTCAAAATTGGATTTGCGCTCGGGTTATTATCAGCTCCGCATCAGGGAAGAAGATATACCGAAGACGGCTTTCAGCTCACGCTACGGGCTATATGAATTCACGGTGATGCCATTTGGGCTCACGAATGCCCCCTCGGCGTTCATGACGCTCATGAACCGTGTATTCGAGCCTTATCTAGATCGGTTTGTCATAGTTTTTATTGATGATATTTTGATTTACTCACGGTCTCGAGAGGAGCATGCAGAGCACCTAGCGCTAGTATTGCAGAAGTTAAGAGATTTCCAGATGTATGCGAAGTTCTCTAAGTGCCAGTTCTGGCTTCAGGAAGTGGCTTTCCTTGGACACACGATCAGTGGAGCTGGATTAGCAGTGGATCCGGCTAAGATTGAGGCAGTGCGGGATTGGCCACGACCAAAGACAGCGTCGGACATCCGTAGCTTCTTGGGCCTAGCAGGTTATTATCGCAAGTTCGTGGAGGGATTCTCGAGGATAGCCCTCCCCCTCACGTCCTTGACGAAAAAGGATGCCGCATTTGACTGGACAGAGCGGTGCGAGTCAGCATTTCAAGAGCTCAAGGACCGGCTCACTTCATCCCCCATCCTTGCACTTCCCTCTGGGAGCGAAGGATTCCAGATATATACAGATGCCTCTTATCAGGGGATGGGTGCAGTCCTGATGCAACATGGACATGTTATCGCTTATGCTTCGCGACAGCTGAAGAAGCATGAGCATAACTACCCAGTACATGACCTCGAGCTCGGGGCCGTAGTCTTTGCCCTCAAGACATGGAGACATTACCTCTACGGGATTCATTGTGATATATACTCCGATCATAAGAATCTCAAATACATCGACACGCAGAAGGTTCTGAACCTGCGACAGAGGAGGTGGCTTGAGTTCCTCTGCGATTACGACTATAAGATGCACTATCACCCGGGAAAGGCGAATACTGTAGCAGATGCTTTGAGCAGGAGAGCCGGCACTTCTGGACCGGAGCCCCGGGTGATGTCTATGGAGCTGCTACGCATGATGGAGGATATGCAGATTACCATGGTTTCGGAAGCCGAGCTAGTGCTCTATCGAGAGTACCTGAACTCTTTGGTCAGCAATGATGATATACAGAAGCGCATTCTTACACATCAGAGATTGGATACTGATCTAGAGCCTATCTTTGACGCTCTAAAAGGAGGCAAGTATGGGGATTATACGCTGGAGGACGACCTTCTTCGATTCCGTGGCCGAGTGTACATTCCAGCAGGAGGTGAGATCCGGGATGACATCCTCAGAGAGGCACACTACTCCAGATATTCAGTGCATCCCGGCATCACCAAGATGTGGGCTGACTTACGACGGACCATGTATTGGCCAGGAATGAAGAGGGAGATCATATACCTTGTGACACACTGCGAGACTTGCCAGCGAGTGAAGGCCGAATGCAAGAGCCCAGGTGGTGTATTACAGCCACTTCCAGTCCCAGAATGGAAGTTCGAGGATATTTCCATGGATTTTGTACACGGACTCCCTCGCTCCCATTCTGGGCACGATTCTATCTGGGTCATTGTGGACAGGTTGACCAAGGTAGCACGGTTTATCCCGGTCAGAAAAGATGCCCCAGTTGC
The DNA here is from genome assembly GCA_039513925.1 of Platanthera zijinensis. Taxonomy (NCBI): domain Eukaryota; kingdom Viridiplantae; phylum Streptophyta; class Magnoliopsida; order Asparagales; family Orchidaceae; genus Platanthera; species Platanthera zijinensis. The sequence goes on from CM077092.1 coordinate 166,567,870, forward strand.
TGTGTTGGTGAGGTTGTTTGTAGAGCAGTTCATCCGGTATCACGGAGTACCCAGGTCTATTGTTTCAGATAGAGACGGTCGCTTCACCTCCAGGGAATGGAGGGCAGTGCACGCTTACTTGGGATCCAGACTTTCCTTTAGCACTGCCTTCCACCCGCAGACCGACGGTTAGACGGAGCGGACGATACGCACTATGGAGGACCTGCTCAGGTTATGTATTTTGGATACAGGGAAACCTTGGGAGAGGCTACTGCCGTTGATCGAATTCTCATACAACAACAGCCACCAGGCCAGCATCGGGATGGCTCCTTACGAGGCGCTTTATGGGAGAAAATGCCGGACTCCGCTATCCTGGGTGCAAGATGTGGATACTCGAGCCCTTGGGTCAGACTTTGTAGAGGATACGGAGGCTCAGATTCACTTGATCAGGGATCGGCTTTTGGAGGCTCAGAGCAGACAGGCAAAATATTATGATGCATGACACCGGAAGGTGGAGTTCCAAGTTGGGGACAGGGTTTTCCTGAAGATCCGACCGGTACACGGTATTTCTCGGATTCGAAGACATAAGAAGCTCAGCCCCCGGTACATGGGACCATACCTGATTCTGGAGCGTGTGGGCCCCTTGGCTTATCGGCTGCAGCTACCTCCGGAGCTGAGTAGCCTACACGATGTGTTCCATGTCTCTTCTTTGCGAAGAGCTCTCCTTCGCCCTGAGCAGCATGTCCCTACTGCAGCTGGACCGGTCGGGCCTGACCGTTCAGTTAGATTGGAGCCGATCCGGATCGACGATTCAGCAGTCCGAACGTTGAGGAAAAAGAAGGTTCCAATCATAAAGGTGCTGTGGTCCAACCATGGACGGGAGGAGCACACCTGGGAACCTAGGGATCTGATGCTGGAGCGTCATCCAGAACTATTTACATCAGGTACTTTTATGTTATTTTCTACAAAATTTCCTTAACAATTTCTGCAATTGGAACCCGTAGACCCAAACTTAAATTTCGGGGACGAAATTATTTCTTTCGTTTATAGGATTTGTAACATCCCAATGTTACTTCTAGACCCCTTAACTTAGATTGGGTTAGGCATGGGGTGGGTGTTAGGGTTAGAAGCTAGATTGACCCTAGGTAGTGGGTTGTAGCCATGTGGGGCCCACCATGGGGCCAAAGTCAAACTAGGTCAAACTAGCCTAAACAGGAACCCTAGCCACACCATGATCCCCTCATGATGCCCTAACCCTAAATACAATCTAAGTGGACCCCAAGGTAGGCCATGGGGTCAACCAGTTGACCATGATGGGTCAAGTCAACACCTTGGACCCAAATAGTGAAAATGGTGTCCTAGCCCAATTCACTGGGTTGGGTCCACCCAAATCAACCCAAATTCATCATGTGGGCCTAAAGTGACCCTACAAACCCTAGGGGAGAGAAAAATAGGGTCTTACAATAGTGATTTTGGGAGAACACTTAGGAGAGAGAAAAGAGGAGGAGTAGGAGAGAGAAGATGCTAAGAAATGGGTTTGGACCACTTGGGCTCATTCCACCAACCCATGATGGGTTGGCTGACCATGCATGGGTATCAGGAGGTGTGGGACCCCCACCATGCAGCCTTGGGCCAAGCCCAAACCCAACCCAAGCCCAATATGACCTAACCCATTTATGGAAGTCAACTCCCTCTCTTCACTCACCCAACTCGGCCCTAGACTTGGCAACCCGACCCACTAAGGTCTAGTCAACCCTCATGGACCAGTGGGGCCCACTCCCAAGCCACCTAGCCGGCCAAACCCACTAACCCGACCCCCAACATTGGTGAAATCGCCTAAGCTTTGGTGAAATCGCCCCCCCCCCTCTTAACTCAGCCCCCAAACCACTTCCCCCTCTCATTTCCATTCACTCCTATCCCTGAGACAGAGAGAGAGAGCCGGAGACCACTGCAGCCATGGCAAACCGAGGAGATCGCCGGAAAATCCATGCTATGGAGAGCCGCCGCCACCCTCACCCACAGCCGCCATTAAGGGTCCGTATCCCCTCCCCTCTTACTGTACTAGTTTCCTAGATCAACTAGGTTAGAGGTCGAGCTCAATCGAGCTCGACAGCAGGCCTCTAAAGCTTGGAAAAAGCTTCAAAAATGCGGATTTAGGGTTTTTCGGTTTGGTTGCGCCGCCGCCGTCCGCCGCTCTCCGCCGCCCAGCCGCCGGCCACTTCAAGCCCCGACCACCGTGAGGCCGGGGGATGACTTGGCCGGAGGCCCCGCCGCCGGCGATGGCCGGAAACCACCCCGCAAGGGTGGCCTGCACGGGTCGGCCTGCATGCATGTGCATGGAGAAGACGCACAGCCACCGTCCGATCTATCTTTAAGATTCGTGCGGCTATTTAAATTAAATCCTGTATTTTTATATTATGATTAAAATATCAATCTGTCACACTTTAACAGTGACTTTGCATGCTGATTTTGAGGTACTTAGAGGCCCCACCTTAGGATGGACTCTGAATGAAATATTTAGGTAGATGAGTTAACTTCAAAATGCCACATAAATCATAGGTTTTGGACCAGTAGGCTGCCCTGTAGGGCTGTTTTGCTAGGACTGCCCCCTAACTAGGGCAGAAACTAAAATTAATGCCCTGTTCAAACCCTAAGTCCAAATGGACTGAGATTTTGGGCTTGTGGCTTATTTGGTCAAATCTAGGCCCTCCCCAAAAATCAGAATTTTTGGGGAACATTTTGCTATAGTTTTTACAAAAATACCCAAAAGTAAATAAATGTGATTTTTGGAGTTTCCTAACTCCAAATGGCCCCAAATTTTGGTGGCACCCTCTCCTGGGTATATGAGACCCATGGTTAAAATTTGGGCTAAATTGATGCACTGCATGATGAGGAATCTCACTTGCATGTTTGAGAAATAATATTTGACTTGGGCTGCAAATAGCAATTTTGCAGAATTTCAAATGGCTGCCCAAGCCAAACCAGAAGTCCCCTTGACCTGAGATTTTGGTCAGAGGTATATTTAGGGCATATTTAGGCCCTGCCCAAAAATGGGCTTGATTGGGAAATAAAATATGAGGAAATTACCAAAGTACCCCTAGGGCTTAACTAGGTGATTCTTGGAGTTAGCTAACTCCAAATGGCCCCAGATTCTGGTGGCTCATCCTTAGGGGCATCATTGGTGCCTGGTAGAAATTTCAGAGCAATTGGACCACTGCATGATGGGTTAATCCTTGTACATGTGTTGGCTAATTTAGGCCTTGGTGTGCAATTAGCAAGAAATTGTATATAGTGTATTTAGCCTAGCTGAGGCACCCAAAAACCATACAATAAATTCCAGTGACTCCTTAGGGCATGTTTCACCCCTAGAATTATTTTTGGGACTTTTGGAATCAAAAATACCACTTATTGGAATTTTTCAAATTATAGGCCTTTTTGGAATATAAATGGGAAAAATAGAATTTGGCTATAGAAAACTCTCAAATTCAGCCAAGTCAAGGTATGGTGTCTTATTTGACTTAGGAAAATTTTAGACCTCTGTTTGGAAATTATTGGAGCAAAAACCTTGAAATTACTATTTTACCCCTTTTTGTATTTATTTATGAATTGATGGAATTACATGTGGAGAAATTGTAAAAATATTTCTATAGATGTATAATAGCAATATTAGTGTTGCATATTTATTTCAGAATTTTTGTATACATTGATAATTATTAAGGTAGGAAAATGGCATTTTGGTAAATAATTAGAAATGAATTTTGGTAGACCATTACACAGTGGAAATAAATGAAACTCTGTCATTAGTCATAAAATAGTAATATGAATGCTTAGTAATTTTCCTGGAATTTTGGTGAATACATTTCTTGTACTTCATTTGGAAAATGACACTTGTGTAGGAATTGTATTAGTTATGGGATAAATAGATATAATAAAAGGAAAATTATGAAATCTTGTAGACAGTAATATTTTTCTCATATGCAATTCAGGAAAATTCCCATAAGTCAGAAGATTTTAATTGATGATACTTCATGTGTAAAATGACCTAGGGAATAATTCTAAAAGATTTAATTAAAGGCCTTAATGACCTAGGAAAATTATGAATATCAACACACTCATTTTATTAGTCTATACCACCCTAGAATAAATACTTGGGGTCAGCTGGATCAAGAATTTAGAAGTTCGATTTCAGGGTGGCAATAGGTCATGGGGTGCGCTTAGTAAAGAAGGTTGGACTATAGGCCGCCAGGGGGATGAATCAACAACTGAGTTAGGGTCTAAGTTCGGAAGTATAACCCTGGGTGGCAGATGCATTCTAGAGACGAGAGTAACAGAGCGACATAAGACTTACCTAGAAAGGGTTGACGGAAGATCGCCACTCCTTAACCCATACCTTAAATCACTGGGTCACTCTATGTAACAGGAGAGAGAAAAAGGGGTTCGGGGTAGGCAACAACTAAACTAAATATCCTTGAGAAAGAGAGCTCTGGGATTCAGCCCATCGTAGCTCCTAGTGCCCCTGAGAGCCCTTCACTGGGAATACCTTGGGCAGTCCTGGGATTAACCTTAAGATTTTAAGTATGATAAACTATAGACAAGAGTAGTCTATTAGGTTAGGTGAACTGGACATGTGCTCACTCGTGCCGGGTTGGAGGGACTTGGAGTCTTTGACTACTTGCTCGCCCGTGCAGAGTTGGAGGATGAAATTGGTTTTATATATATACTCACCCAGGCAGGGTTGGAGGTTTTGTAGCATATTCTCACCCGTGACGGGTTGGAGAGTTTTGGGACTGGTTAGACCTTCGAGCTGGAGGCTCAATATACTATACTTGCATGTGCATATACTAGTGGCGGGCCATGCGGTACTGGCCAGTCGTCACACCGACGACAGTACGGTGGACCAGGCGGGTGCGAGGGTTAGAAGGACCAGTAGGATGTTTATACTGGAGTCTGGAAGGCTTTTCCTAATAACGCGCACCCAGCCCAACAAGACTGACAGGTAGTCAGCAAAGTTGTACGCAGAGACTCTAGAGTGCACTGACGGTGTACAGAGGCGCACAAGAGAGGTCTAGGCCTGGTAGTGTGTATACCCGCCTAGAAGGCGGAGACGCCCGCTCCGCTGCTGCCGTAGCCACAACGGTGGTACCTGAGAGTGATGCTAGCTCTCGAAAAGTGGGAACTAAAGGTCTGTGATCACGGAGTCGTGTGTGTGTGTTGCACTGCATGTTCATATCATACCCACCATATAGAAGCATAACATTAACCTTCATAACCACTTAAGTCACCTAATGTATAAGTGGTATGAGACGCTTATACATTAGGACCTGCTATACGAACCCTTAACCTATAAGCCTGAGTGGGCATGTTTATAGGTTAAGGTTATTTTTACTTTATATATATGCTTGTGACTCTGACACCCCATTGTATAAATGGTATGGGACATTCTATACAATGGGAGCCTTGCAAAAGATCCCTTGCTTATGCGTACCCGCATAAGTGGAGGTTACATTTCATTATTTTCTTGATTATATACCCTGTCAGATTCCTGTCACCTGCTCTCTTTTGCCACCCCTTGTTGTCCTCCGCTTCGTCCTCCCGCACGGTGCCCAGGAGTTGCAGGAGGAGGTGCTGAGGATACGACTTAGTCTGTTTGACTAATGGTCGTTGACCTTACTATTTTAGGAGCTCGAAGAGGTAATCCAGCACGTCGAGGAGGCAGGGCTTGAGGAGCAGATACCGGCTACTACTACTGGAGCACATGTTCAGGTGCGATGATTTGAGATGATAGATTCCGCTGCTGTGTATGAGAGTGAGAGAGAGATTATGATGTACTGGGCATAAGCCCTATTTACTTTCACTTCTGTACTCATTATGGACTGGCTTTTATTTCATTTGATATATATATGTGATGTGGCTGTGGACTTGCTTCTGCTTTTACTCTGATTTATTATGTAATTATTCTCATATTGGCCGAACAGGTTATGATCGTACTAGCCGGCAGAATCGGCGTCTTGCGGTGACGACTAACTCGTGCGTTAGTGTCACCGTAAGGCGGCGGTTCTGGGCATAAGATCCGGGTTGCCTCGGATTTGAGGAACAGGATCTTACACGACACCTGAAGGCAGTGTCGACACATACTATGTTCTGAATCTACATCAACTGTGTCGACACACAGGACTTGTGTCGACACATTGCCAAGTCTAGACCAAGTCATTTGCTGAAGATTGATGAAGTGTTTGAGTCAACACAAATACTCAGTGTCGACTCATTCTCAAGTTGTAGTATGCAGAAGCTGAAGTTGACTTAAAGGCAAACTTGTCGACTTCACCAGAGGCAGTGTCGACACCAAAGTTACTTGTGTCGACACATATAGACAGATGGTCTCGACACTTTCTGACAGACAGTATCGACACTTTGCTGTCCAAGATAAAGGCACAAGATCTGTTTGAAGACTTGACAGCTGTGGGTTACAACAGGTTAACTGAAGCTGTCAGACTTGTCAGAAGTCAGTTAGAAACCTGATCAGCCGGTCACCAAAAAGAAGGTCTATAAATAGACAGATTCAGAAGTAGAATAAGAAGTCATTATTGAGAAGCAACACACATAAAATCTAATTAAGGAATCAAATCAAGAAAGTGCAAGGCACTGAAGAAGATCTTCCTCAGAAGATCTAAGAAGACATTCTGAAGGGTTCAACCTCTCAGGATCAGTCTAAGGAGAATTCGTCCTAGAATTCTGAAGTATTTTCAAAGGGATTGGATAGAGAGGGATCCAGCCGTTTGAAGATCAAGAAGGAAGCTGTTACAGGTTTCTCAAGAAGCTATTTGGAAATCAACTCAGCTAGTTCAGATTCAAGAAGCTTTGAAGAAAGCTAAGTTTCAGTTGATTTCATCCATCAGCTGATCAGGGGCTGTCTTGTCCTTTCTCTCTCAACAAGGGTAAGATTCTATAAAACTCTTTTCTAAATCTTGTAGGATCTTTAATAGATCTGAGTTGTAAGCCTAATTTATAAAGGCTGAGTGTAGGAGAGATAATCTCTGAGTTGTAGGTCTTGAATAGAGACTGAGGTAGGGCTGGTTTGCCTGAGTTGTAGGAGTGTGGTGTCACTCTGAGTTGTAGGAATCCATTTTGGATTCTGAGCTATAGGATCTGAGGATCTGAGTTAAGGAAGGGAGTTTGGCTGAATCTAACACACTGCTAGATAGGCGAAGGGGGAAAGTGGATGTACCCAGATCTTGGGGAACCACTATAAATACTTGTTGCAATCTGTGATGTGTAGTTCTAGATTGTGTGATTGTGATTGCTAAAGTAGCTGCTGAACTCATAGACAATAGTCTTTAATTATTTAATCATTCTGCCTTAAGTTTGAAAAGAAAATAAGAACCTATTCACCCCCCTCTAGGTGTCTAGGTAATCTTGAAAGTAAAACTATCAGGATACATGAGGAGCGTTTAATCCACGAGTTAGAAGCGTTGGAGATATCTTATGTTAAGAGGGATTCTTCGGCCGATGCATGCTTGAACTGGATGGAGATTCAGTATGACCTTGCGGACAGGGTTCGGCGGGCAACGTAGTTGGATGAAAATCTCCAGCGCTATGCAAAGGAAGGGTCTGGTGACCAATTCTCCTGGGATGACGGTTTATTACGGAAGGATGGCCGATTGTGCGTCCCTTGTGCGGGTAAATTGCGAGAAGAATTGTTATACGAAGCGCACTTTACAAAGTACTCAATTCACCCTGGGAGCACAAAAATGTACAAGGACATGAAGAAATTGTTCTGGTGGTCCGGTTTAAAGAAGGACATAGCCGAGTATGTGGCTAAGTGTCGTACTTGTGCTTTGGTAAAGGCAGAATGTCAACAGCTGAGCGGTTTCCTAAAATCGTTGCCGGTTCCGCAGTGGAAGTTTGAGGATATTTCTATGGATTTCGTGCACGGATTGCCGAGATCTCAATGCGGGAATGACTCAATCTGGGTGATTGTAGACTGGTTGACAAAAGTGGCTCAATTTCTACCGAACAAGCGGGACGATTCTGTGGAAATGTTGGCAAAGCTCTATGTGGAGCAGATTGTTCGATTGCACGGTGTTCCCCGGAGCATCGTAAGTGACCGAGATGGGCAATTTACTTCGAAAGATTGGAGGCTAATCCATCAACTGTTGGGCACGAAGTTAGCATTCAGTACGGCCTTTCATCCTCAAACGGATGGCCAAACTGAACGAACCAACAGGACGATGGATGATATGCTCCGTATGTGCGCCCTGGACTTCGGTAAGAAATGGGAAGATCATCTTGTTATGGTGGAGTTTGCCTATAATAATAGCTACCAAGCGAACATTGGTATGGCACCGTTTGAGGCTCTGTATGGTCGTAAGTGCTGTACACCGCTAGCTTGGGCAGAAACTGGCGAGTCTAAACTTTTGGGACAAAAGGAAGTCGAGGATGCTAACTCAAAAATACGCTCTATTCGAGAGAGGCTATTTATAGCCCAGGATCGGCAAGCTAAGTATTACAATGCTAAGCACCGGAACGTGGAGTTCGCGGTGGGCGACTGGGTCTATTTAAAGATTAAACCCTTCAAAGGCGTATCTCGGATTCAGCGGTTGAAAAAGCTAAGTACGCGATACCTTGGTCCGTTTGAAGTGGTGGAGCGAGTTGGAGAAGCTGCCTATCGATTAGCTCTTTCATCGAAATTGGGTGGACTTCATGATGTGTTCCACATCTCGGTACTACGAAAAGCAGTCAAAGACCCAACTCAAGTGATTGAGAATGATCGGGTGCCGGTTGAGTACGGGCTAACGACAAAGGTGAGGCCCATTCTGATCGAGGATCGAGCCGAGAAACAGTTGTGGAACAAAACGATCGGGATGGGTCAAAGTCCGGTGGGACAATTATGGCCAAGAAGAGCAAACATGGGAGCGAGGGCAGACCATGCGAGCCGAGTTTCCCGAGTTATTTTTGTAACCTGTTGGCTCATTTGTATATGTGATAGCAACATATATGTTACATTAGCATATATTGTGTTATGTTTTTATCTCCCTACTGTATCCAAATTTCGGGACGAAATTTTATTAAGGAGGGGAGGATTGTAACACCCCAGAAATCTCAAAAGCCAAAGTGGGATTAGGGTTGGCTGACACGGCCTGAGACACGGGCGTGTCTCAGGGCGTGTTAGGTGTACACGGCCTGGGACACGAGCGTGTCCCAGGGCGTGTCTCTATTCTCGACGAGTACTCGAGAACTGATCGTCGAGTGTGGAACACGGCCTGTGACACGGGCGTGTCACAGAGGCGTGTTTGGAACACGGCTAGGGACACGGGCGTGTTCCTTAGCCGTGTCCTGCTCGGGTGATTTTGTAGATCGTGTTACAGGGGTAACACGACCAGATTCAAGGCCGTGTACTTGGTGACACGGGCATGTCAGGTTCGACACAGGCGTGTCGATACCCGTGTTCTGGTTTATTTTCAGTCGGTTGTACACCGCTTCAGGAACACGACCTGTGACACGGGCATGTCACAACCCGTGTTCGGCCCAGGAAAATCAATTTCAGGGCTAATCTGAGCCTTCTATTTCCTTTGACCAAGATCCAATGGCCTAGGCTATTCCCTTAGTTGATAAGGCCGGGATTTGATGATGAGATAATTCATTTTGAGTTTTCCATTCTCTTTGAAAGAGAAGGGATAGATACTACTCTAGAGGGGGGGGGGGTGAATAGAGTAATCAAAAATTGCACTAGCAAAGTTGACTTTCTACTCAACTCCCTTGGAGTTAAATGCGGAATGAAAGTTATAGATATTTGAGATTAAACCTTAGAGCCTAACACAAGTGTTGTGCACAAAGAGGCAGCCAACTGTAATTACAGTTAAGGCTAGGAAACCTAAACAACAACTAGCAAACCTAGTTAAGATCTAATCACAGCCACAATGCAAGTAATTAAATAAAGCAATCCAGACGACACAAGGAATTTATAGTGGTTCCCCAAACAACTTGGGTACGTCCACTCTTCTACCAACAAGGTAGGAATCCACTCAGGTTTTTGATCAGGTGCCCTGCCACCAACAAGATCTGCTTCAGGTAGATCAAGAAACCCTTTAGACTTTTGATCAGGTGTCTAAAAACCAACACAGGTTTTTGATCAGGTGCCCTGCCACCAAGGGATACTTTTGAAGGGAGTAATAACCCTGTATAGGAGGGGGAAAAGAGGTTAAGGTGTCTTCTCTATTTTACAATATATTAGAGAAGTACAATAACTTGCACTGAGCTAGAAAGCTCTAAAAGAATCAAGGCTCCCCCTGGCTCAAAGAACGTCCAGGTGAAGTCTTGCTTCAGTGCAGAAACACTTCAGTAAATACTGAAGGAAGAACTACAAGAAGATATAAAATAAGAAATGAAAATCTTGTAGCAGCTATCTTCTTCTTCTTCTTCTTCTTCAAAAGATCTCTGAGTCAGAACTTCCTGGAAACAGGAGAACTCAGGTTGAAGAAGAGCAGAAGAGCTAATACTTCTCAGTTGAGTGAAGATTGCTGAGAGCAGTAAACTTGATCTTGCTGTAAGCTTGTTGAATAAATTTTTATCTGAGAACTAGTTGATTTCTTTCTTCAAAGAAGTCTTTATATATCAGCAGCAGCAACGGCTCTAATTGAGTTTGAATCTTGTCTTTTTCTGAACTCTGCAAGCTGGGCTGCAAAAAGCATAAAGCAAAAACAAACTACAGCAGACAGATATCCTATAAAAGGATAAAGCTTTCTAAGAAGCTGTAAATACTTCTGATGAAATAATATAAGAGAAAGTCACATTAGAAACGACTCTTTACAGCCAAGGAAGACTTTTTGAGTCTAACGGCTATAAAGGACAGCCTGGCAGAAATCATATCTCAGCTATAAGACAAACAACTTTATCAGAAAAGATTAGCTCATGCATAAAGAATATAATAGATATTGCATGGAAGTCTTATCACAATTTACTCAGATAATCTTTTATAAAATATGCCAAAATAATTATGAAATTAGTCACATCACAGAAGACGACAAAACTATTTAAAACATACAGCAAAACGTAGAACGACCCTCGGAGATCGTCGACCGACGCACGGAGATCGTCGACCTATCGGACAGATAGTCGAACGATCCAGATAGTCGAACTATCAAAGAAGATAGTCGAACTACCTCGGCAGATAGTCGACCTATCAGAACAGATAGTCGAGCTATCAGATAGTCGATCTATCCGGACAGATTGTCAAACTACCAAACAAAAACAGATAGTCGACCTATCAAGCAGATAGTCGACCTATCACAGAAAACAGATAGTCGACCTATCAACAGATAGTCGACCTATCAACAGATAGTCGACCTATCAAAACAAAATAGATAGTCGACCTATCAACAGATAGTCGAACTATCAGATAGTTGAACTATCCAAGCAGATAGTCGAACTATCGAAGCAACACAGATAGTCGACCTATCAACAGATAGTCGAACTATCAAAGCAAACAGATAGTCGACCTATCAACAGATAGTCGAGCTATCAAAGCAACACAGATAGTCGATCTATCAACAGATAGTCGAGCTATCAGATAGTTGAACTATCAGGACAGATAGTCGAACTACCAAAGCAAGCAGATAGTCGACCTATCAACAGATAGTCGAGCTATCAGATAGTTGAACTATCAGAACAGATAGTCGAATTATCAGAGCAAACAGATAGTCGAGCTATCAGATAGTTGAACTATCAGAACAGATAGTCGAACTATCAAAGCAAACAGATAGTCGACCTATCAACAGATAGTCGAGCTATCAACGCAGACAGAACGTCGACCAACTGATAGACGATCGTCAATCAGCCGATAGACGATAGTCGAACGACGTTCGACTATAGTCGAACGAAAAACTACTTAACCAAATATTCATCTGGAAAAGCAATTCTACACAACTAGGGAATCTAAACTATCAACTAACCTTTGACCATAGATAAATCTTGGGTCAAGAGACAGAAAGAGAGGACTGAACTCAAATCAAAACCTAGGGTTCCAACAATCTCCCCCTATTTGAGTTAAGTCTCTCAACAATTAAAACATACAAAACTAATTACTGAAAGTAAAATAAAATGCATAAAGGGAAATAACTAAGCAGATATCATCAATCAATCAGATAAAAAATTAACTGTCAATCAATGAATAATTAAGGTGCTTCAGAGTTAAATTCAGGATTAGAAGAACTAGAAACAAAAGTAATATTTCTTGTAGGATCTAGAGCTTCTTTTTTCGATAGCTTCAAATCTTGTTCTCCAATAATTTTCAGTTCTGTTGTCCTTGGGACCACTGCCTCTGGATGCTTTTCCATATATTTTGAAGGATCAAACATCTCAGGTCTGACCTGGAATTTTTCGAGCTCCTTCTTTCTGAATTTAGACATTGTGGTTAATCCAGCAGTGTCCTTTCCTTCAGCTTTTGCTTTCCTTATCTGCGCTGCTCCAACCAGTTCAAGAAAACGAGCCATCCTAAAGTTAGGATCAAGCTCTGGGCTTTCATAAACAATCTCAGAAGAAGTGTCAACTGGTTCTTTATCTTGATTAACTAAATAACAAGAGAGAGCAGACTTAGCAAAGTTCTTGCTAGAATTTTCAGATAAAATAAATTACTTACCTTTTGGAACATCTTTCTCAGTATGAACTGGCTTTGGAGATAAAACTTTTTTCTTTGGAGAAGGAGGAGGGGAAAAGGTTGGTCTTTGATAAACTACCTCCTTAACTTGTTCTTTCACTGTATCAGTTCTTTGATAGCCAGTTTGGCTTTTACCTTGGAATCCTTGCGAACTTCTCCTTTGAGCAGGTTGAGATGGATTTGATCTTTCAGATTGAGAGGCAGATTTAAAAGATAAATTTCCCGAGGCTCCTGCACCGGGAGGTGGAGGAGGAGGACCTCTAGGATTCCATCTGGGAACAGGAGAGTCATACCTCTTAGACTTTTTCCTCTACTTTTGCTGGTTCTTAGAAAACAACATCCAATGCTGGAAGTCTTTTGACTTTGGATCAATCCCTTTCAGTATATAATATGGTGTATCATTGTCTGGATTAGCAGGAGGAGGAGCAACAGCTTTTCTTTTCTTCTTAGCAATTCTTTTTCTCTTAGTCTCAGCAGACTCATCAGAGTCGATCTCATCTTCAGAATTTGAGGAGATAGACATATCATATGGGTCAATAGCCTCTTTTATAGCTCTTTCTTTTTTTTCCTTTAAAGCAGCTCTTTCTCGTTCTTCTTCTATGACATCCTGTGCCAATAGAGCATCTAAGTCCAAGCCTGGGGAATCATCCCATACAGTAGATTTTTCAGTCTGGGCATCTGCATCTGATTCTTGAATCTCAGAAACTGTCAAAGTGACCAGTTCTGCTTGAACTTCATGCTGAGCAACTTCAGAAAAATTCCAACTACCCTTCCTAGGGTAACCTCTTTCTTTCCATTCTTTTTCCTGATTAAATCGAACATAATGCCAGCCCAATTTATCTGCTTCTTATTAACAATTGCACACATTAGTGCAAATTTTTGCCTTGTAATATTATCGTGGGCTGAGTGCTTTCCCAGTAGCACTTTTCCAACAATTTCCGCAAGAAACTTGATCTTGAACGGGAAATTCACCTTGAGCAGCTTGGAGGGAATGCCTTCGGTATGTCCCAGCTCAGTTAACATCCTTCCGAATTCAGGAGCATCTTGCTCATACTCTTCTTCACCATTAATTAATCCAAAAATTTCAGTCAGAATAGCGGGAGTCAATATTACCTCTTCTCCGCTAATTGTTCCAGTCATCGAATCATCAGTAGAAGATGATGTGAAGGCCCACTCTTTGATCTCTTGATTGTTTATCTTTATTCTGTAAGACATGAGTTTCTCTAATCCTTGAGCTCTGCACAGATTCAGAATCTCCACTATCCCTGGTTCGCAGCAGCTGAAGGCGTCGAAATCAACGCTGAAACCGGCATCAAACTTTACTACTGCAAGAAGCGCTGGAGCAATTGCCATTGAAAATGCTGTAGATGATGAGAGAGAGACGGCGAGGACAGAGCGCAAGACAGAGAGCAAGACAAAGAGCAAGCGGGAAGACAGAATGCGAAAAGACGCTCTCCGTCGACGATAAGAGCAACTATCTTTTAACCTAGGTCGACCATCGGCTTTATATTAAAACAGCGATCGTCGATCTATTTAAAAGATACTGGAGACGATGGTCGAACGGTCGTTCGACGATCGGTCCTGAAGCAGAGTAGTCGATCAATCGTTCGACTATTTCTGTCTTCACAAACAGCAAGCTGTCGTCAACCATAGATCGACGATAAGCTCAACCTGTTCGACGATCTTCGAACGCCGGTCGACGATCTTCAAGCAGATAAGCCATCATCAACCATAGGTCGACGATAGGCTTGCTCCGCTCGACTATCGTCGAACGTCGTTCGACTATCTTCGAACAGATTTCAACAAGGCAGACGTCACACTTAGTCTCGTCCATTAATCATGCCTAGTTGAACTAAAATGAACAGATGCTTCTGTTCATCTAAGGGCTTGGTGAATATATCACCTCTCTGAAGGTCTGTGGATATGAACTCAAGGCTGATCTTGTTCTTTTCCACACAATCTCTCAGGAAATGGTGTCTAATCTCAATGTGCTTCGTTCTAGAGTGGTGCACTGGATTTTGTGCAATGGAGATAGCACTTGTACTGTCACACATGATTTTAGTGTTCTTGTGTGAGTACCCATAATCCAAAAGCTGATTTTGTATCCACAGGATCTGTGAACAACAACTGACAGCTGCTATATATTCAGCTTCTGCAGTTGAAGTTGATACAGAGGCCTGCTTCTTACAGAACCAAGAGACCAATCTCTCTCCCAGGAACTGACAAGTTCCTGAGGTACTTTTCCTGTCAACTCGACAACCAGTGTAATCAGAATCAGAATATCCAATTAATTCAAATTCTGACTCAGCTGGGTACTAAAGTCCTAGATTTGGACATCCCTTCAAGTATCTCAAGATTCTCTTGAGAAGAATCAGATGAGATTCCTTGGGGTTGACCTGGAATCTAGCACAAAGGCATGTAGCAAACATTATGTCTGGCCTACTTGCAGTTAAATACAATAGGGATCCAACAATGGCCCTATAATTCTTTTGATCTACAGGCTTTCCCTGATCATCAGAATCAATAACTACATTAGTAGTCATAGGTGTATGCATTGCTGAAGCATCTGCCATCCCAAACTTCTTTACCAATTCCTTGGCATATTTGGATTGGGAGATGAAAATGCCATCAGCATCTTGCTTTACTTGGAGACCAAGAAAGTAAGACAGCTCACCCATACTACTCATCTCAAACTTGGAATGCATCAAGTTAGAAAACTTTTTGCACAGTTTGGGATCAGTGGAACCAAAAATAATGTCATCCACATACACTTGAACTAACAGGATTGTGTCCTTGTGGTGCTTGACGAAGAGGGTTCTATAAACTACTCCCATAGTAAAGTTGTGCTCTAACAGGAAACTAGCTAAAGTCTCATACCAGGCTCTTGGTGCTTGTTTTAGTCCATAAAGAGCTTTCTGCAACTTGAATACATGTGAGGGCTGAGTTGAAGAAACAAACCAGGTGGCTGTTCAACAAACACCTCTTCCTTTAGCCCACCATTAAGAAAAGCACTTTTGACATCCATTTGAAAAACTTTAAACTTCATGTAGGCTGCATAGGCTAAGAAGATCCTTATTGCCTCTAGCCTTGCAACAGGAGCAAAGGTTTGGTCATAATCTATACCTTCCTCCTGTCTGTAGCCCTGAGCTACAAGCCTAGCTTTATTCCTTACAATGATGCCATTTGCATCCAACCTATTTCTATACACCCACTTGGTGCCTATGATCAGTTGGCCTTTAGGTCTTGGAATCAAAGTCCAAACTTTACATCTCTCAAACTGATTGAGTTCCTCTTGCATAGCAATGATCCAATGGGGATCTAGCTCAGCATCTTTGATGGTGAGGGGCTCAATCTGTGAGAGAAAACAAGCATGCATCACATCCTGTCTTAACTGATGTCTTGTTTGAACACCAGCTGATATGTCTCCTATCACTTGAGATGTAGGGTGATCTCTAAGTGTGACAACATCAGCAGGTGGGATGTGATCTTCAGCAATAGTTGGGATTAATTCCTCAGGAGGAATTTGATCTACTATTGGTGGAACAACAACAACTTCTGCAATGTCTTCATCACTGTCTGATTCAGTGATATGAAGAGTTGAAAGATGGAGGATATCTTGAGTGACATCTTTGGAAGAATCTTGTACCTATAATGAACTTGAGGAAGGGGAAGTTTTCTTCTCCTTGTAAAACATTTGGGATTCATCAAAGGACACATGAACAGACTCTTCAATTTTAGAAGATGATTTATTAAATACCCTATAAGCTTTGCTTACTTGGGAATATCCAAGAAAAATTCCCATTGAAGCCTTTGCTTCAAATTTTCTAAGATATTCTTTATTGTTATTATGAATATAAACAACACAGCCAAAAACTCTAAAATAATTTATTTTAGGTTTCTTTCCTTTAAGTAACTCATAAGGAGTTTTACACTTAAGCTTGTGTATCAGACTTCTATTCAAGACATAGTTGGCTGTACTAACAGCTTCTGCCCAATAGGAAAGAGACATATTAGCATCTGCCAACAATGTGCCAGCAGCTTCAATTAGTGTTCTGTTCTTCCTTTCAACTACCCCATTTTGTTGGGGAGTTCTAGGAGCTGAGAAGCTATGCTTGATACCTTCTCTCTCACAGAATTCTTGCATCAGAAGAGAGTCAAACTCAGTACCATGATCACTTCTGATCAAGGCCACATGAGTAGAGTACTCAGTCTGCACACATAATAGAAAGTCTGTAAGGGCTTTGAAGTTATCAGCCTTAGTTCTCAAAAAGAACACCCAAGTGAACCTAGAGAAGTCATCTACCATTACTAGGGTGTAATACTTCCCTCCTAAACTCTGTACATTTATTGGGCCAAATAGGTCCAAATGTAATAAATACAGGATTCTAGGAGAATCACTTTTATTTACTGATTTAAAAGAGTTTTTGGTTTGCTTGCCTAGTTGACAAGCCTTGCATAGGCTCTCCTTCTTGTAGGGGCAAGAAGGTAAACCTCTAACAAGGTTGTGTTTAGATAACCTAGATATATTCTTGAGGTTAACATGGCTAAGCCTTTTATGCCATAGAGTATTATTATTAGTTACTTCATTAAACAGGCAGATTTCAGAATCAGTTGAATTAAAATCTACTAAATAAATGTTACCTTGTCTAATGCCTACCAATACAACATTATTATTTAAAGTAATATTACAGAGAGAGTTAGAGAATGATACCTGGTATCCAGCATCACATAACTGACTTACTGAAATTAGATTATGCTTCAGTCCAGTCACATAAGCAACTCTCTTGAATGTAACAGCTCCAATTGTCATCCTGCCATAGCCTTCAGTTTGACCACAACTTGAATCTCCAAAGATTACCTTTGGGCCAAGCTTTGCTTTGAACTTTGACAGATGTTCTTTATTTCCTGTCATGTGCTTGGAGTAACCACTATCCAAATATCACTTATTTTGAGTGATAGGATAGGTCTTCACCTGCAAATAAATCAATTTAAACATTGTGGACCCAGGTAACCTTGGGTCCCTTGTTTTTCACATAAGAAAAACTGGAAATAAATGAATAAGCAGGCTGAGGGTGATAACCTAATGGGTAAGATCTCCTAGGTGGGATTCTTCATGCAGATGATGGGTCAATGAACCTAGGGTTTCTATTCATATTCGGGTTTCTAAAGTTCTGGGTGTAATTTTGAAATTCATGTTAGAAACGTCGACCAGCGTTCGACGATGGCTGCTCAGATCATTGATCTCCATTCGACCACTGAGCTTGCGATCGTCGATCGACGTTCGACGATAGATGCTCAGATCGTCGAGCTTCGTTCGACCACTGAGCCTGAGATCGTCGAGCAACGTTCGACGTTTTTTGTAATTCCTTAAATTTTTGTTTTCTTTTCTCTCTTTTAGCTTTATTTAAAGCTCTATTTACTTGATTGACTTGCTCAGTGTTCTTTATTCCACTAGATGAAATAAAATTCACTGGAGTTGAAAGTTGATTTTTAAGAATGATTGGGGGCTCACTAGAAGATGCTCCTAAGCCTAATTTGTTATTGCCTGTCCTAGTGTTAGACATGCTGGTTATTTCAAGCAACTTAAGGCTTCTACCATTTAGAGATTCTTCTAACCTTTTGGATTTAGCTAACTCATTCTTAAGAAATTTAATTTCTTCACTAGAATTAGTGAGATCTTCCTTTAACTTGATGTTTTCAATAGATATGATTTCTGATTCAGCTAGCCTATGTCTAAGTTCTTTAATCTCTTTTTCAGAACTAATTAAATCTAAACATAAAGATTTAAATTCTAATCTAAATTCTGCAGAAGTGAAATCATAAGAAGATAGTACCTTATCTTCTGTTGGCATCTCTTCATCAGAATCTGAATTCTCTGCAGCTGAGTGATTGCTGCAGGCATCAATTGCCATCAGGCAAACTTCCTTTGCCTTCTTTTCTTCTTCATCCTCACGGGAGCTTGAGGAAGAGGATTCCTCATCAGAATCGCTCCAGGTTTCAGCAACAAAGCCTCTCTCCTTCTTTTTGTTCTTGTAGGAGGATGGCTTGGAGTGCTTCCTGTGCTGATCCTTATCTTTTCTTTTCTCTTTGTTCTTTT
Source organism: Platanthera zijinensis (assembly GCA_039513925.1). Lineage (NCBI taxonomy): Eukaryota > Viridiplantae > Streptophyta > Magnoliopsida > Asparagales > Orchidaceae > Platanthera > Platanthera zijinensis. Next base: position 166,586,598 of record CM077092.1, read on the forward strand.
CCTCTGGACAATCTGGAAGGATATGTCCAGGCTTCCTGCAACCATAGCAGATTATTTCTTTAGAAGGGGTGCGATCATACCTTGGCTTATCTTCATACTTTGAAGATTTCTTTCTGAATTCCTTCCTTCCCATCTTGAGAAATCTTTTGGCAAATAATGCCATTAGTTCCTCATTAGACTGGCTGCCTTCAGAAGTGTCAGCAGCTTTAAGAGCAAGGGTTTGCTCTTTTCTTGTAGGAGTTGGGGTCTTTGCTTCAGCTTCAGCTTCCCTGGACTTCAGCACTTGCTCAAAAGACTTGAGCTTGCCGAGAAGGGCTTCTGTTGAGATTTCATTTGTGCTTCTGGCTTCCTTGATAAGCCAGATCCTCAGATCCCATGTGCTAGGGAAGCACATAAGAATCTTATCATTGACCTCTGTCAATGAAATATCCTTGTCAAGGGTCCTCAGCTCATTGATGATTGAGCTGAGCCTTGTGTACATAGCTTCAACTGATTCAGCATCAGTTTTCTTGAAATGCTCATATTGTGAGATAAGGTTGGACCTCCTGTCCTTCCTTTCATCAGCTGAACCAGCTACAATCTGGTTCAGTGTATCCCACATAGCTTTTGCTGAGGAGCAGTCAGCAACCTTCTGGAATACTTCATCAGACATTGTTTGAGCCAGAATGTTCATTGCCTTGGCATCTGCTATCTTTGCCTTTTTGTACTCATCATTATAGTCTGGAGGAGGCACTGCACTCATATCAGATGATGATGAGGCAGTAGCAGCAGCAGGTGCTCTTGGTGGTCCTGTCAAAATAGAAGCAAAAATACTTTCATCAATAGAATTCATATATAGTTTGATCCTTGCCTTCCAGATGCCAAACTTAGCTAAGTTGCATGCTGGAGGTCTGGTGCTAGAATAATCCTTGGACTGGGCCATGATAGTGAAAGTGAATATCTATAAACTTTGGTATCTATCAGGATCTTGTGACTTAGGTGTTAGCCTATTCAGTCAGTCAACCTCCCTCTGATACCAATTGAAAGAGAAGGGATAGATACTACTCTAGAGGGGGGGGGGGGGGTGAATAGAGTAATCAAAAATTGCACTAGTAAAGTTGACTTTCTACTCAACTCCCTTGGAGTTAAATGCGGAATGAAAGTTATAGATATTTGAGATTAAACCTTAGAGTCTAACACAAGTGTTGTGCACAAAGAGGTAGCCAACTGTAATTACAATTAAGGCTAGGAAACCTAAACAGCAACTAGCAAACCTAGTTAAGATCTAATCACAGCCACAATGCAAGTAATTAAATAAAGCAATCCAGACGACACAAGGAATTTATAGTGGTTCCCCAAACAACTTGGGTACGTCCACTCTTCTACCAATAAGGTAGGAATCCACTCAGGTTCTTGATCAGGTGCCCTGCCACCAACAAGATCTGCTTCAGGTAGATCAAGAAACCCTTTAGACTTTTGATCAGGTGTCTAAAAACCAACACAGGTTTTTGATCAGGTGCCCTGCCACCAAGGGATACTTTTGAAGGGAGTAATAACCCTGTATAGGTGGGGGAAAGGAGGTTAAGGTGTCTTCTCTATTTTACAATAGATTAGAGAAGCACAATAACTTGCACTGAGCTAGAAAGCTCTAAAAGAATCAAGGCTCCCCCTGGCTCAAAGAACGTCCAGGTGAAGTCTTGCTTCAGTGCAGAAACACTTCAGTAAATACTGAAGGAAGAACTACAAGAAGATATAAAATAAGAAATGAAAATCTTCTAGCAGCTATCATCATCTTCTTCTTCTTCAAAAGATCTCTGAGTCAGAACTTCCTGGAAACAGGAGAACTCAGGTTGAAGAAGAGCAGAAGAGCTAATACTTCTCAGTTGAGTGAAGATTGCTGAGAGCAGTAAACTTGATCTTGCTGTAAGCTTGCTGAATAAATTTTTATCTGAGAACTAGTTGATTTCTTTCTTCAAAGAAGTCTTTATATATCAGCAGCAGCAACGGCTCTAATTGAGTTTGAATCTTGTCTTTTTCTGAACTCTGCAAGCTGGGCTGCAAAAAGCATAAAGCAAAAACAAACTACAGCAGGCAGATATCCTATAAAAGGATAAAGCTTTCTAAGAAGCTGCAAATACTTCTGATGAAATAATATAAGTGAAAGTCACATCAGAAATGACTCTTTACAGCCAAGGAAGACTTTTTGAGTCTAACGGCTATAAAGGACAGCCTGGCAGAAATCATATCTCAGCTATAAGACAAACAACTTTATCAGAAAAGATTAGCTCATGCATAAAGAATAGAATAGATATTGCATGGAAGTGTTATCACAATTTACTCAGATAATCTTTTATAAAATATGCCAAAATAATTATGAAATTAGTCACATCACAGAAGACGACAAAACTATTTAAAACATACAGCAAAACGTCGAACGACCCTCGGAGATCGTCGACCGATGCACGAAGATCATCGACCTATCGGACAGATAGTCGAACGATCCAGATAGTCGAACTATCAAAGAAGATAGTCGAACTACCTCGACAGATAGTCGACCTAACAGAACAGATAGTCGAGCTATCAGATAGTCGATCTATCCGGACAGATAGTCGAACTACCAAACAAAAACAGATAGTCGACCTATCAAGCAGATAGTCGACCTATCACAGAAAATAGATAGTCGACCTATCAACAGATAGTCGACCTATCAAAACAAAACAGATAGTCGACCTATCAACAGATAGTCGAACTATCAGATAGTTGAACTATCCAAGTAGATAGTCGAACTATCGAAGCAACATAGATAGTCGACCTATCAACAGATAGTCGAACTATCAAAGCAAACAGATAGTCGACCTATCAACAGATAGTCAAGCTATCAAAGCAACACAGATAGTCGATCTATCAACAGATAGTCGAGCTATCAGATAGTTGAACTATCAGGATAGATAGTCAAACTACCAAAGCAAGCAGATAGTCGACTTATCAACAGATAGTCGAGCTATCAGATAGTTGAACTATCAGAACAGATAGTCGAACTATTAGAGCAAACAGATAGTCGACCTATCAACAGATAGTCGAGCTACCAGATAGTTGAACTATCAGAACAGATAGTCGAACTATCAAAGCAAACAGATAGTCGACCTATCAACAAATAGTCGAGCTATCAACACAGACAGAACGTCGACCAACTGATAGACGATCGTCGATCAGCCGATAGACGATAGTCGAGCGACGTTCGACTATAGTCGAACGAAAAACTACTTAACCAAATATTCATCTGGAAAAGCAATTCTACACAACTAGGGAATCTAAACTATCAACTAACCTTTGACCATAAATAAATCTTGGGTCAAGAGACAGAAAGAGAGGACTGAACTCAAATCAAAACCTAGGGTTCCAACACTCTTTCTAAAGCTAAGAGAGAGAGGAGAGCAAGGCAAGGAAGAAGAAGGGGAATCCAGCTGCAGGTGGTGCTACGGTGGTCCAAATCGCGAGCTGAGTTCGGATTTGCGAAGGCAAGGCTGCTGCAAAGGCTTTCATCCGTCTCAATTCTCTCCATGGCTCCGAGGTGAATTCCAAGGGTAACGATTTCCTTCTTGGACATGTGAAGTCCTACTTTCCTACATTTGCATAGGGAAAACCCTTCCCCGCGAGTGTGCGGTGAGTTGCGGTGTCCCTTGGGGTAGATATGTGAAGTCCCCCTTGTTAGAGTCCGGAATCGGAGTATGGATCTAGGCATGCTGTATGAAGCCCATCTGGACATGCTGGTCTGGATGTGTGATGCTTGTTTGCACATCGGAGAAGACTCCGTGATTGTTGCTTGTATGCATGAAATCCGTGGTGGATACCTGTGGCTTAGTACCGCAGGAAGTACTGGAGGAAGTCCAGGAAATGGTGAGAGTTGGGTTCAACTCTTGTGGCCGTGAGCGCCATGTGGTATGAAGTTGAGCCGTTAGGCTACAACTGGAGGAATACTTTGGTGGCGGACGGGCAAGGTGAAGCTGTACCCGCGTCAATCCAGTTTTGAGTCTGACGATTTTGAGTAACGGGCAAGGTGGATCTGTACCCGCGTTATGGTTGTCTAACCTTGGGTGCTTAAGGCCCTGTTAGGATCACATAGCGAGAGTCGACGGCTTGCGTGCCGATCAGACTAGAAATGCTCAAGTTGGACCGTCATGTCTGGGACCTCTGAACGGTAGTGGCATCCGGTGTTTCCGGTACACTCGAATGTGCCCTGAGTGTACGGAGCGTCGGGACGTCGTGCCGGTGTTTGTGATATGTACGGTCGTGCACGTCTTGCGTGGTTTGCTATATATACTGTTTAAAAAACTTTGTAGGGATTGAATTCCGCTGCCCTGTGCCAGGGGCAGGGTCATTATAATTGGTCTGCTGAATGCTGACCATTGCCCTGTTTGCCACCTCTTGGTGGATTGGTTCTTGCAGGTGCAGGAGGTGCTGGTCCGAGCAGGACTTAGCGTGCTGAAGCCCAAGCTGTGTGGCTGCCCTCGAAGGCTTTATTTTGTTCATTCTTGCTCATGTGTGATCGGCCTGCATGCCGATGTCTGTAAACCACACCTTTATTAAGAGAAATTTGTAAGGCCTTAAGGCCAAATACTTGGGTTGTATACATTCCTATGTTGTTAGTGGACAGTTCTTGTTTTGCTTGAGTTCAAGGATTCAACCGTGAAGCTTTCGCTAGAATGCTCTGTGTTAGGATGCGTGGGTTCTATGATATTATTTCGTAGCGTCTTCGCCTGTTTGTGGAATATGGTGTGGGGCCCCGGCTGGACCCTCTATTATATTCTTCTTGACGGGTAGAGGTGTTACAAGAGTACCTTCTTCTCTTCTTCCTAGCCTTTTGCTCATTCTTAGACAACCACATCCATTGTGGCATTCCTTGATAAGGAGTAATCTTCTGGAGTATGTAGTGTGGAGTGTCATTATGAGGATTTGGCTTTGGAACTGCCTTAGGTGGAGCTTTTCTTTTCTTAGACACTTTCTTTTTGCTGTCATCAGAATCTGAATTATCATCTTGATCATCATCAGATGAGCCTTGGAGATTATCATGCAGTGCATCAATCTCTCTAATTACTTCCTTTGGAACTTCCTTATCAGCTGGAGGAAGGATAACTTTAGCAGGAACTACTTCAGTTTCCATAGTAATATCTTGAGCAATGAGATCATCAAGACTTGGAATGGGGCTATCATCCAAAACATAGGATGGACCAGGAGATATTGACATCTGATCATAAGACTTTTCTGCTAGAGGAACTACAAAACTTGTCTTTAGTTGTCTGATATCTTCAGGACTTATAGAGGAAATACATCACACAATAGCCAAAGAAGATGGCTTAAAACTTGGAAGACAATTTAGAAAGAGTGTATAGAAGAAACTCAACAACCCAAAGATATCTACTGTGGGATTGATGCTACAATCACCAACAGTCAAAAGCTCTGGAAGAACTATTTCTTCTGTATCAGTATTAATATCAATAATTTCAGTATCTAAAGCCATCTGATCATCTGAGGAGACATCTTCCTGCATGTCTGCTTAAACTGCTGCGCTAGAGAGAGCATAGGAGCTTCTTCATTGGATATCTCCCCCTGCCTGGCTGCAGAGGCATCTGTAGCCAGGCCCCCAGAAGAAGGTACAGAGGAGAGGGTAGCAACTCTATGGGTAAGAGTGTTTATGGAGGCAGTTAGAGGAGCTAGAGCTTATGCTATAAGATGCTCTAAGGAGGGAGAAATGAATTTCTGTAGATCTTTAGCTATATTTGAGAAATTTAGGTATAGGGGTTCAGGCTCAGAGGAGGTGTAAGGAGTTTGATGTCCATAATTTGAACAAACTGAGAATGCATAAGGGAAATCTGTATGGGTGAACTCAGGAAAAGAGGAGGATGGAGGAACATCAGAGGGAAGAGATGATGATGGAACATCCTTTTGGATGGGCTCAGAGGGAATCTGAAAGGATAATGATGGAGAAATGATGGGAGAAGCAATGTACTGAGGAGATTCATGATGATCTGCATGAGGAGATGCAGGATGATTTGGGGAGTTCTGAATTTGGATAGGTAAAGCAGGAGGTGGAGGTGAAAGAACTGGATTGGATTAGATTTGGGAGGCAGGGGCTGAGGGGACTGAGGTTGAGATAGAGAGAGGAACATCTTCTGGGGTTGGGGAAGTAGTTGCATCAGCTCTTGTATCCTCAGAAGTTCTGGAGGCACTGGAAGGCCTAGGAATGGTCCTCTCCCACTTTCCAAAAAGTGAGGAGTCCAACCTCTTACTAACATTTATGAATTGGGTCTGGGAGACCAGCAATTCAGGAGCTTTAGCTTAGAGAAATATTCCCAATATTCTCCCAAAACAAACCTCTTTCTTAGATTTTTTCCTCCTAATCAACTCAAAGAAAAGAGCTGCCCAGTTTATAGATTTCCTATTAACTATAACAGACATCACAGAGAACTGCTGCTTGTTAATGTTATCATGAGCTGTATGCTTTCCCATCAGAACTTTACCAACATCTGCCAAGAATTTAAATTCTACAGACAAATTTTTTTAAGCAGTTTTGATGGTGTTCCTTCTGGATGACCCATTCTTATCAGCATTGAACTATACTCAGAGGTATCTAGTTCTAGAGCATCTTTTCCATTTACTAATTCAAAAATTTCAGAAAGTATAGTTGGAGTTAGAATAACCTGGGTTCTAGAAATAGTTCCAACCATAATCGATTCATCTGGACATGTTGAAGAGTAAACCCATTCTTTAATTTCAGATGCTGGAAGCTTGATCCTAGTGGACATTATCTTATTCAGATTCTATTCTTTGAAGAGATTCAGTATATCCAAGAAGATTTGATTGCAGTGGTTGAAGGAATCCATGTCAATGTCGAAACCTGTGTCGAACTTCATCGAAGTAAGAACGGCCGCTGAAATCGCCATTAGAGTCCTGCAAAGAAAACAAGGATCAAGTGCAAGAGAACTTGGAAGGCACGGGATAGAGCACGACGAGAAACCTTAATATAGGTTTTTCTTTTGGAATACGAAAAGTCGGGCTCTGTCCTACGATAAGATAAGAAAACTTCGATCTTAGATCGACGACAGATTTATAGACAAATATTATCGTCGGCCTCTAAATGATGAAGAGGAAAAATAGATCGTCGATCTCAGGTCGACGATTTATTCTCTGAAGAAAAAAGTCATCTAACTCTGGTCGACGATTTTAGCTTCACACAGAGCTATCATCGATCTCAGGTCGACGATAGAGCTCAAGATGAGTTCGCCGATCGTCGATCTCCGTTCGACGATTTGTGAACAGATCTTCAAACACAGACATAAAATAAATTAATCCACTCCATTTATCATTCCAAGCTGATTTAAGAAGAATAGATGTTTCTTTTCATCCAAAGGCTTGGTGAAGATATCTGCTTTTTGAAAATCAGTGGAGATAAAGTTAAGATTAATTTTCTTTTTGTCTACACTATCTCTAATGAAATGATGCCTTATTTCTATATTCTTAGTTCTAGAATGATGAATTGGATTCTGAGCAATAGAAATTGCACTAGTACTATCATAAAATATAATTGAATTATTTAGATTGTATCCATAATCCAGCAATTGGTTTTGAATCCACATTATCTATGAGCAGCAACTGCCAGCTGCAATGTATTCAGCCTCTGCAGTTGAAGTGGACACTGATGATTGCTTCTTATAAAACCAAGACACAAGCCTATCACCAAGAAACTGGCATGTTCCTGATGTGCTTTTTCCATCTACTCTACATCCAGCATAGTCAGCATCTGAGTATCCAGTTAACTCAAACTCTGGCTCTGTTGGATACCAAAGTCCTAGATTAGGGCAACCCTTTATATATCTCAAAATTCATTTTAGCAAAATTATATGAGATTCTTTAGGGTTCACTTGGAACCTAGCACAAAGACATGTAGAGAACATGATGTCTGGTCTACTTACTGTGAGGTATAATAGGGATCCAACAATAGCCCTATAAGTTTTCTAATCAACAGGTTTCCCTTTTTCATCAGAATCAACCACAATATTGGAAGCCATGGGTGTTTTCATTGCTGAAGCATCAACCATCCCAAACCTTTTTACTAATTCCTTAGCATACTTGGACTGAGATAAGAAGATGCCATCAGGTGATTGCTTCACTTGGAGACCAAGAAAGTAAGAGAGTTCACCCATGCTACTCATTTCAAACTTAGAATGCATCAGGTCAGAGAACCTTTTGCATAGTTTGGAATCAGTAGAACCAAAAATAATATCATATACATAAATTTGTACTAACAAGATTCTATCATGATGATGTCTAATAAATAAAGTTCTATCTACTATGCCTCTAGAAAATTTATGCTTTAAGAGAAAGCTAGCTAAGGTTTCATACCAAGCTCTTGGATCTAGCTTTAGACCATAGAGAGCTTTATGCAATCTAAAAACATAGGAGGGATGGGTTGAAGAGATAAAATTTGGAGGTTGTTCAACATAAATCTCTTCCATTTAGTTCTCCATTGAGAAAGACACTCTTGACATCCATTTGATATACCTTGAACTTCTTATATGCAGCATAAGCAAGAAATATCCTAATTGCTCTAGCCTTGCAACAGGAGCAAAGGTCTGATCATAGTCAATTCCTTCCTCTTGCCTATAGCCTTGAGCTATAAGTCTTGCTTTGTTCCTTATGATTGATCCATGGGCATCAAGCTTATTCCTAAAAACCCACTTAGTTCCAATAATTGGGTAGTGTTTAGGTATTGGAACTAAGTCCCAAACTCTACATCTCTCAAATTGGTTAAGCTCCTCTTGCATTGTAATAATCCAGTGTGGATCTTGCTCAGCATCTTTAATGGATTGGTGCTCAATTTGAGATAAGAAGCAGACATGCATCAAGTCTTGGTTGAGTTGATGCCTTGTCTGCACACCGGCTGTTATGTCTCCAATCACTTGAGATGTAAGGTGATCTCTAAGTATGACAAGTTCAGGTGGTGGAGTTGGTTCAGCAACAACTTGGGGAAATAATTTCTCTTGTGGAATTGAGTTAGCTGCTGGAGGAAGTTCAGCCACTTCCAAAGTTTCTTCTTCACTTTCTTCATCAACTTGTGAGAAGGAATGTGATGTAACCTTTTGAGTAAGGTTGAGATCATCCAATTTTTCACAAAGTTGGGATACCTGCAAAGAGTTACTAGTAGAAGCTTCCTTCTCCTTATAAAACTTATTAGCTTCATCAAAAGTAATATGGACAGATTTTTCAATTTTCAAAGATGATTTATTGAAAACCCTATATGCCTTGCTGACTTGAGAATATCCTAGAAAAATTCCCATTGTAGCTTTGGCTTCAAACTTTCTAAGATAAGTTTTGTTGTTATTATGAATGTAACAGATGCAACCAAATATATTAAAGTAATCTATTTTAGGTTTCTTCCCTTTGAGCAATTCATAGGGAGTATTGACCTTAAGTTTATGTATCAAGCTTCTATTCAGAACATAATTTGCTGTGCTTACAGCTTTTGCCCAATAGGATAGAGTCATGTGAGCATCTACAAGTAATGTGCTTGAACCTTCAATGAGTGTTCTATTTTTCCTTTCTACTACCCCATTTTGTTGAGGAGTTCTAGAAGCAGAGAAACAGTGCCTGATACCTTCTCTCTCACAGAATTCTTGCATGGGAAGAGATTCAAACTCAGTACCATGATCACTTCTGATCAAAACAACTGGAGTAGAATACTCAATCCTTATGCATTTCAGAAAGTTTGTAAGAACTTTAAAGTTATCAAACTTGTGTCTCAAGAAGAAAACCCAAGTGAACCTTGAGAAGTTATCTACAATAAATAAAGTATAGAACTTCCCTCCTTAGCTCTGTACAACAATTGGTCCAAAAAGGACCAATTGAAGCAAGTACAGGATCCTAGGTGAATCACTCTTATTTACTGATTTAAAACTATTTTTAGTTTGCTTGCCTAACTGACAAGCTCTGCAAAGGCTTTCCTTCTTGTAGGGGCAAGAGGGCAATCCTCTAACAAGGTTGTCTTTAGATAACCTAGCAATGTTTCTAAGATTTACATGGTCTAGTCTTTTATGCCAAAGGGTGTTGTTATTGCTAACTTGATAAATAAACAAATTTCTGAACTAGCAGAATTAAAATTAACCAAATATATATTACCTTGTCTAAAATCAGATAAACCAATATTTCTATTTAAAGAGATATTGCATTTGGATTCAGTGAAGCATACCTGATAACCTGCATCATATAACTGACTTATGGATATCAGATTATGTTTCAGACTATTTATATAAGCTAATTTGCTGAATGTGACAGCTCCAATAGTAAAATTTCCATAGCCTTCTGTCTGACCAAAGCTTGAATCTCCAAAGATCACCTTTGGACCTAGCTTGAACTTGAAATTAGTTAGGTTGTCTCTATTCCCTGTCATGTGCTTTGAGCACCCACTATCAAAATACCACTTATCTTGTGTGGTAGGATAGGTCTTCACCTACAAGAGAATAGATTAAATGTTCTGGACCCAGGTGAACTTGGGTCCTTGTCTCTTTTCATACTTGAAACTGGAAATAAAGGAACATACAGGTTGACATTTATAACCTAAGGGATGAAGTTTTCTAGGTGGGATTATCCAGTTAGAAAAAAGGTTAACAGGTTTAGGGTTTTTCTTGAAGTTTTTGTTGTAGTTAGAGTTTTTATAAAACTGATCTGGGTTCGATAATTTATGTTGAGATCGTCGATATGCGTTCGACGACCAGTATTGATATCGTCGATCTCGGTTCACAGAATAGTATTGATTATTATCTGTGTTCCACGATCGTCGATCTCTGGTCGATGACACACAATGATGTCATCGATCCCCTTCTGTTGAGTGTTTAAGCCCAACCTCTGGGTTCAGAGATCGTCGATTGACGTTCGACGAATAATACTTAGATCGTCGATCATGGTTCGATGATTTTGGTTGAGACTTAGCTTTTTGTTTCTTTTTGTTAAGTTCAACTTGTTCTAATACTTTGTTCACTTTTTCAATGTGTTCAGTGTTTTTCTTACCTTTTTCTGAAATGAAATTTACAGGTTTAGATAAGATATTTTTCTGAATTAGAGGAGGTTTACTAGGTGATGCACCTAATCCTAGTTTACTTTTGTTTAACCTAGCATTTAGTGTGCTAGTGATTTCTACCATCTGTAGGCTTCTGCCATTTAAAGTTTCTTCTAATTGTTTTGCTTTTCTTTGTTCAGTTTTCAAAAATGTGATTTGTTCATTATACATATTCAATTCATTATTTAATTTGATATTTTTCTGATATTAAGTTATCATATTCAAGTTGTCTATCTCTAAGAAGTTTAATTTCCTTCTTAGATCTTATAAGATCATTACACAGATTTAAAAATATTTTTAAAGTCTTCAGAGATAAAATCAAAAGATTCTATTACCTGATCACAATCTGAATATTCTTCAGATTCTTCTACTTCTAATACATGACCTGAAGCATTGATAGCCATTAAACATATTTCTTTGGCATTTGCTTCTTCGTCATCTTCACTAGAGCTAGAGGAGGATGAATTTTCAGTTTCACTACAGGTATCAGCAACGAAACCTTTCTTTCCTCTTGTGCTTGTGAGAGGATGGTTTGCTATGGTGTTTCCTAGAGTCCTCCTTTTTTCTTTCTTTGTGTTTATTCTCTGGACATTCTGGTAGGATGTGTCCAGGTTTCCTGCAGCAAAAGCAAATAATCTCCTTAGTTGGAGTTTTGTCATACCTTGGTTTATCTTCATTTCTTGAAGACTTCCTTCTGAAATCTTTTCTTTCCATCTTGAAGAATCTCTTTGCAAAGAGACTCATCAGTTCTTCATTGGAAGGAGTTGCTTCTGATTCTTCAAAGGCTTTGAATGCTATATTTTGATCCTTCCTTGGAGGGGTAGAAATCTTATGTTCTTCTTCTTCTCTTATCTTGAGGAGCTGCTTGTAGCTCTTGAGCTTGCCCAACGGAGATTCAGTTGTGATCTCATTGATGCTTCTGCCTTCTTTGATAGGCCAGATTCTGGAATCCCATGACTTGGGAAAGCACATGAGTATCTTATTATTTAGCTCAATCAGTGAGATGTCTTTGTCCAATGTTTTCAGCTCATTAATAATGATGCTGAGTCTATTGTACATCTCAGCTACTGGTTTAGTTTCTGCTTTCTTGAAGTTTTCATACTGAGAAATAAGATGAGCTCTCCTATCTTTTCTTTCATCTGCAGATCCAGCAACCATCTGGTTTAAGGAATCCCAGATGGCCTTGGCTGAAGTGCATTCAGCAACCTTCTAGAAGATTTCATCTGATATAGTTTGGGCCAGAATGTTCATGGCCCTTGCATCAACCATCTTAGCCTTTTTTTTGAGCATCATTATAGTCTGGAGGAGGAACAACATTTAAGCTTGTTGATGTTGTTGAGGTAGTTGCCACTAGAGCTGGTGGACCTGTCAAAATAGAGTTGAAGATATCCTCATCAATAAAATTCATATACAATTTGATTCTTGCCTTCCAGAGAGCAAACTTATTCAGGTTGCATACTTGAGGTCTGGTGCTTGCATAATCTATATTTTGTGCCATGGTTTATAAAAAAGAAAGAAGGAGAGAAGAGGATCTATCAAGGATCTTCAGGTTTAGGTGTTTGCATGTACAACCAATTAAAACGACCCTCTGATACCAATTGAAAGAGAGGGGATATATCAAATCTACTCTAGAGAGGGGGGGGGGGGAATAGAGTATTAAAAACTTTTAATTAATTTTTATAGCATAAATAAAATAGGTGTTACTTATAAGTATAAGAGAATTAAAAACAAAAGCAAACATAGCACAACAAGAATAATGAAAGATGAGCAACCAGACGACACAAGAAAATTATAGTGGTTCTCCAAATCTGGGTACATCCACTCTTCTACCACCCTGGTAGGAATCCACTTAGGTTTTTGATCAGGTGCCCTATCACCATAAGATCTGCTTCAGGTAGATCTAGAAACCCTTCAGGCTTTTGATCAGGTGCCTAAAAACTAATAGGTTTTTGATCAGGTGCCCTATCACCAAAGAGTTCACTTTTGAAGGGAGTAATAACCCTGTACAAGAGAGGTTAAAGAAAATAGATGACAGTCTTCTCTTTCTCAAACCAAATGAGAAGACTATGTGGATTTGATGATGTCAAAGCTCCCCCTGAGATATTGAGTAGATTCAGGAAGATGGAAGCTTTGTCCAGGGTATAGGTCTTCAATAGACTGGTGTTCTTGCTCTTCAGAATCTGTAGAATGATGTTGATTTTCTGTCTCTGTAGATTCCTGAAGATAGAACTGAAGAAGAAGACTCAAGATGAAAATTTGTTGTTCTTCTTCTGTTTTCTGAGAGCAAAATGGAGAGTTCTGAGAGCTATTACAGAAAAATGCTTGTGTTATCTGAGAGACTATTTCTGAATCTGCTTGTCTGTCAATTAACCAGTCTGAATATCTCTTTTTGAGATTCAAAAACATTCCTTAAATTACTTCAGAAAATGAGGAGAGAAATAACTACAAATTCTGGCAATTAATTTTCTCCCCAACTGTCTTGGAAAATAAGTCAGAATAATAACTCTGTGAAATACCATAGTTAATGCTGTGAAGAAACGACTATATGCCTTGAGAATGTCAGCATTAACTACCAAAGATTATTTGACATAAATAGAATCAATGAAGTAGGAAATAAATCTTCAAGACAGCTGCTGAAAATAAAAGAAGTCGGACATAGAGAATGATCGTCGATCTGAGCTGGAAGATCGTCGAGCTGAGATCAACTATCTGCAATCTGAGACTTCTGAGAACAAAAGAGAAAACGTCGACTTTAGCTCGTAGATCATCGAGCTCAGTTCAGAGACTAATCTCTGAGATCGTCGATCGAAGATTGACGATTGTCAAGCTAAGTTCGATGAAAGTTGAACTGATATGAAATCCACAGATTTCTTCTAAGTCTGAGATCTTTGAGAGAAATCCAAAGCTGGTCTTGAGAAGTCTGACCTATAGTGACTAAAACTTAGACCTTGACCCTGGCTATACCTATGGGTCAACATCGTAAGAGTGGACCTAGCCCAAATCAAACAAGGGTTCCAACAAATTCTGTGTTTACTTCATTGAAACGGTCATTTAGCTCATTTAACATCCAATCAAGCATTGCATTATATATTTCAATCCTGAAAAAAATATAAATTTGTAATTTCACGTGCGTTGCGTCTTGATCTACCTCGTTGAACGAACTTCTCATTCATAATTGGAACTTCTATGTCATGTTTAGAACAAAACATAGAGACTTCAGCAATAAAGGATTCCCACTTAACTTCATTATTTCTCATATTTAATAGTATCAATTTTGACAACTTTACAAAATGCATTGCGTTGACAATATCTTGATCTTTTTTTTGCAACGCTTGTGATAACTCGTTAGTTTTTGACAAAATATTTTTCATCAAATGAATCACAAATGTACAGCCCCATATTCGCTGAGTGGGACCCAGAGGCATCAATGGCCAGGATTAGACTAGCTTCGAGCTAGCTTTGGGCTTCAGATCAGGAGAGCTCCCGTCTAGGAGGAGCTCACGCCTAGAAGCAGGCGAGAACGATCACCATCAGTCAGCTGAGACCCGCTTCTGCCCAAGAGGTGGAGAGAAGGCTTGCGCCTCGCGGATGGCGAGAGCTGGATCGATCCAAGGCATTCAACACTCCTTTTTTAGCTCCCGCCAAGCGAAGACGAGAGGGTTCTCGGCATAGGGTTCTCGCCGAGTGGGGCCCAGAGCCCAGGGTAAAATTACCTAATTGCCCTCGGGTAAAATTACCCATGTGCCCCTAGGGCCTGCTTTTAATATTTCAGGACAGCGGGATTCGGCCATTGGCAGGCCAGCCAGGGGTATTTCAGTAATTTCAGGTCAGCAAAAGCTATAAATAGACCCACAAGGGCTCCTTAGAGAGCAAGCTTTCATTATTCTAAAATTCTCTAGTGCTTTCTGAGGAGATCCTAGCCCAGCTTTTGGCTTTGGAGGGGAAGCTCTCAGAGATCTTCCGGGTAAGAGGTGGGACCTCCCTGTTGAGGCTTTGGGTCAGTTCTAGGTCCTTTACAACCAGTCAAAGGGTGAGGCTTGAGAGAAGTAGGTGTTGGCTGCACCCCTATTTTTGAACTTTCGTTGAGGTCAATTTTGGCTTCAATAGTTCTGGTGTAGTGAGCGTGTAAAGAAGCCGATACAAGAAAGCCTTGAGTTTTTTCCCATGGCTGGAGGTGAAGGTGAAGGGTCTGGCTCAGGAGATTCCCCCACCCGTGGAGAGGAGGCAACAAGGAAGATGCTAGAAGACTTCAGGCAAGAGGTCCTCCAGACCATCAGCCTGGCCTTCTCGGCGAGGAGCGAGTGGGCGACCCCTCAGGTTCCAGTGGAGGCGGTCCCGCTCCTAGGCGAGAATTCCCCTGGGCAGTGTCCCAAGAAGGAGGTCCTGGCGGAGGTCAGCGAGAGGGACGTTACAGCGCGAGAGCTCTTCCCAAGCCAGCGCCCCGGGAAGGAGGTTCCGACAGAGGTCGGAGAGAGGGAGGCCGCGGTGCGAGAGCTCTTCCCTGGGCACGGTCTCGTGGATTGGGCCAGCCAGCTGAGGCTGCAAGACGTGCCCTCTCAGCAGGCAGGTGGCGAGAGCCCCTTCAGTGAGCTCATCATCTCGGCTCCGGTGTCGGAGGGGTTTCGGGAGCCCGACATGTCGTACTACTCGGGGAAAGATGACCCTGTACAACATGTGCAGTGGTTCGAAGACGTGGTCTCGATAAGGAAGATGACGGATGCCTTCAAGTGTCGGCTGTTCACCATCACATTGAAGGAGAAGGCCCGGGATTGGTTCCACCAGTTGCCGACGAGTTCAATCTACAGCTTCGAGGATCTGCACCGAGGTTTCTTGTTGAGGTTATCAATATCGAAGAAGCGGAAGAAAGAGACGGAGAGCCTATTTGCAGTGAGGCAGAAGAAGGATGAGACGCTGAGTCATTATGTTGACCGGTTCCAGGATGAGATCCTCCTAGTCCAGGAGGTCCCAGGGTATGCACTGATGCTCGCCTTCACCCTAGGGCTGAGACCGTGATTCTTCAGCATGGAGTTGAATAGAGTGCCCCCTCTCCTTTGAAGAGCTCATGGAGAGGGAGGTGAAGGAAATAGACTTTGAGAGGGCCAATCCGGCTTTTGTCAGGAAGCTGGTCCAGTTGGCGGAGGACGATGTGAAGGAACCAGCAGTAGGAAGGTAGAGGGAGCAGAGAGAGCAGAGGGAGCCAAGAGAAGAGAGGAGGAGGGAGGAGCCTCGAGGGTAGGGGCAGCATCATGGATGGGGGGCTCGTGAGCCGAACAACCTGTTGGGTTGGAGGCCCTAGGAGGGTCGCCCCCAGGGTCAAGGAGGAGGCTTTAAGTGAAGAGATAACTTCCGGGAGCCAAGGAGGTTTGATTAACCGGTGTGGAGGCAGGGGCAAAGGGTGTAACACCCCGAAAATTGTAAACGAGTCGGTAACATCCTAAGGAATTTTTTGTGCCTTTATAGGGCTACACGGTCTGGGACACGGGCGTGTCTATGGTCGTGTCCTTCTGTGTTGGCTGGGCTGTGTCCAGGAAAGGACACAGCAGGAAACACGGTTTTGAACAGTAGTGATACGGGCGTGTCAGGGGTGACACGGGCGTATCCTCACCCGTGTCACCACCCGTGTTCTTCTCGGGTTGAAACCCTGGGTGTGTTGTCAGGAGTGCATGGCCGGGTTACACGGGCGTGTACTGTATGACACGGGCGTGTCAGATTCGGTACGAGCGTGTGTCCACCCGTGTCCACCAAGGGACGTGATGGTTGGCGTGGCGGTTATGCGTGACACGCCCCTTGTCACGGGCGCGTCGGGACCCGACACGGGCGTGTCAGGTTGAGACACGAGTGTGTCTCGACCCGTGTCCTGCTCTAGATCGATGACTTTGTGTGCAAGCAGGGCACATGGCCAGGCACACGACCGTGTGCAAAGCCGTGTTCGGCTTATTTTAGTGACTTTTTGGCTGGATCCGAGCCGTTTGTTTTCTTTAAATCAGATCTGACGGCTTAGGATTAATCCTCCTTCCTTAAGGCCGGGAGTGGGGGTTAAACTCTTCATTTTCTTTTGGCCTTTCTCTTTCTTAAGTCTTAGAGAGAGGAAAAAGCAAGGAAGAAGGAGGAGGAGGATCCCAGCAGCCGGCGGATAATCAGAGCACCGAATCGAAAACCGAGACCGGATCCGCGGAGGCATTCTCGTTACGAAGCTTTCCATCCGACTAGTTTCTCATGGCGCCAAAACGGACTTCAAGGGTAACGATTCTCAACTTGGACATGTGAAGTCCTCTTCCTTTCTGCATGTAAAACCCGCTCCCGCGAGTGTGCGGTGAGTGCGTGGTGTTCCTTAGGGTAGATATGTTAAGTCCTCTTGTTTAGAGTCCGAAATTGAAGTACGGGCATAGGCATTATGTGTGAAGCCTACCCGAACGTATTTGTCTTGATCGGTGATGTTGCATTGTGCATTGATTGTCGGAGAAGACTCCGTATTGTGTTGTTCTTTGGGTTTTCTACACGGTAGATTGCAACAGGGAGCCTTGGGGATTAACTCTAAGGTGCACCCGAAAAACTGGGCGGAAACGCATTCTTGCCAACTAGGTGGCCTGGGGCCAACCTTGTATAATTGGGATTGTATGTGCGAGGCCTGTCTCCAGGAGACACATAGGGTCTTTCTTTGGAAAACGGTGAGCCCATGGGGTTCAGAATTATTAGGCCAGGGAGCTGAATAGGAAAGGAAAAGCCGACCAGCGCCCTCAGGTTTGGCCATGAGTACTACGGTATTCGAAGACGGTAGGGCGACTTGAGCAATGGGAAATGGTGGAGCTTTACCTGTGCTATGTGGACTATGACATGAGAGTAGCGGAAATTGGCTCTCCTCGGTGGCATAATGAAAGTCTTAGGCCAGGGGCCGTAAAGACTGAAATGCTCAAAGTAATCCGTCAAGTCAAGGACCTCTGAACGGAGATGGTATCCGGGAAGTCCGGTACACCGTCAATGTGCCCTGAGTGTATGGGGTGGGCGGCCGTGTGAGCCTCCACCTATGGTGAACTGTGCTAGGTTTTACTTTCACTAGGATTTTTTGATGGTAGTGAAGCCACGAAATTGACCGGATTCACTGAGAATGTGCCCTGAGTGCACGGGGTGTTGGGCCGAGCGAGCCTACACCTGTGGCGAAATATACTTATGCACTTAATTATTTAGCTGGGCTAATGTAATGCAGGGAAGGAGCACCGTCGTCCCGAATAAGGGGCGGGGTTGTTATAATTTGGTCAGCTTTAGCTGACCGTTGCTTTGTTTGCCACCGTACGGTGGAATGTTGCTTGCAGGTGCGGTAGAACCAAGTACCAAATAGCGGGCTGAAGCCCAAGCTGCTGTGCTGGCCCTCGAAGGCCAAAGTGAACTGTTGTTTTATTTCTATCATGTGTGGCCGGCCTGCGAGCCGATGTCTGTAAAACACTATGTTGTTAAGTGAACATTTGTAAGGCCATAAGGCCAAGTACTTTTGTGTATTTTGGTATTTCATTCCTATTGTGGTTGGTGGACATTCATGATAAATGTTATATGTTATTGGGTTCTTTCAACTACTTAAAAGCTTCCGCTAGTTGCTTTGTGTAGGTCGTTTGTGTTTGGGAGAATGGTTTCATTCTGTAACCCTTCGGTCTGTCTGTTGTATATGACGTCGGGCCCCGGCCAGACCTACTGCTATATACCATGCGACGGATAGGGGTGTTACAAAGGGTTCACCTCCCGTAGCCACAAGAAGCATTGGAGGTCGGCAGAGGTAGAGGAGCAAAGAGAGGAGTTCGAGGAGGAGCCGGGAGTAGAGGAGGTGGAGAAGGAAGAGGGGGCAGGGCAGTGTTGCTCTTCTGTGACTTCCACCAGGAGGAGGGTCACGCGATGGCCACCTGCCCGGAGTTCTTAGAGATGAGAGAAGGTAGGGGGATGGGGAGGCAGGATCCACCGATAAGGATCGTAGAGATGCAGCAGGGAGAAGGGGAGGATAGGTGTGAGGACAGGGCAGAGGTAGGGACCCGAGGAGGGATCAGGGTGATCCACAGAGGAGTGGGGATAGAGGCAACTCGCAAGGGGAGCCTTCAGACCATGTTCCGAAGGGGGGTCGCCTCGACCTCTCTGACTCCCCCTCCAGAAGAAAAAAAATTACCTTTTCATCAGCAGACATGCCAGACTACGAGGATCCATTCTGTGACGCCCTTGTGATTCAGACGGCGGTGGAAAACTCCACGGTATCCAGGATACTGGTGGACAACGGGAGCTCCGTGAACGTAATCTTCAAGAAAGCCTTTTACGAGACAAAGGTCGAGGGCAAGAGGGTCTTGGCTTCGGATAGACCGCGATTTGGATTTTCTAGAGAGAGGAAGGAAGTAGAAAGAGGGGTAGGTCTGCACGTGAAGTTTGGGGGCGTATCACGGAACTGTAGGTTCGGATAGTGTACGCCCCAAGCAGTTATAATGCCATCTTCGGATGCCCCCTCATCAGCACCTTTCACTACATCCCCTCCTCATTTCATCAGTGCCTCAGGTTCAACAACGGAGGGATGTAGGTTAGGATTAGGGGGGACCCGAAGGTGGTAAGACAGTGTTACATGACCACAGTCAACACCGTGTCTTGGATGGCGGAGGCAGAAGAGCTGGAGAGGGAGTTGGCAGAGCAAGAGGAGGTAGTCGAAGAGGAGGAGGTGAGCCCGGAGGAGGAAAGGGAAGGAATGCATGAGGCCCGGAGGGGCGTGGAGGTCGAGCAGCAGCAGGAGAGCCTGGAGAAGGCGATGGAGGTAGGGGGGGAGTGAGGAGATGAAGGAGTCGAAAGGGAGGCCCAGAGGGGCGTGGAGGTCGAGCAGCAGCAGCAGGAGAGTCGGGAAGAGGTGATGGAGATCGAAGAAGTAGGAGGGGAGGAAGATTTTGGGGAGGAGGAAGAGGCGAGGGCTGGCTGGGAGCAGTCACGGCTAGATCCGGCTGAGGAAGTGGTGGAGATGGAAGTCTTCACCAGCGCAGGACAAGTGCAGAGGGTGCAGGTCAGCGGGGTCCTAAGTCCCGAGAACCAAGAGCGAATGCGGTCCTGCATCCAGAGCAACATTGACGTCTTCTCTTAGAGCGCGGCAGACATGTCGGGCATCGACGCGGATGTGGCCTGCCATCGCCTGAACCTGGACCCCCGGACGCGTCCCATCCGCCAGAAGATGAGGACCATCGCCACCAAGCTAGAGGAGCCCATCCGCGAGGAGGTTAAAAAGATCCTGGAGGTTGGCTTCATCTCAGAGATCCAGTATCCAGGCTTGATCTCCAACGCGGTAATGTTTAAAAAAGGGGAGGGAAGTGGCGAATGTGTATCGACTTTTCTTTGTTAAATAAATCATGCCCCAAGGATTGCTACCCCCTGCCTCGAATCGACGCGCTTGTTGATTCAGCCGTCGGTTTTTCTATTATGAGTTTCTTAGATGCTTTTTCAGGTTATCACCAGATCCGGATGCACCCTCTCGACGTTAAGGATGTCTCCTTAATCATGAGGGCGGGATTCTTCAGCTATAAGATGATGCCCTTTGGGTTAAAAAATGCAGGGGCTACGTACCAATGCATGATGGATCGGGTCTTCTAGGATCAGAGGGGGAGGAACCTAGAGGTCTACGTTGATGATCTAATGGTCAAGTGCAAGTGCGTGGATTCGCACCTGCGGGACCTTGAGGAGACGTTCGCCACCCTACAGAAATTCAAGATGAGGCTGAACCCCTTGAAGTGTGTCTTTGGGGTAAGCCGCGGGAAGTTCCTTGGACATCTTTTGACCCTGGCAGGGGTAGAGCCTAACCCTGACAAGGTGAGGGCCATCCTAGAGTTGGAATCACCACGCAATGCTAAGAAAGTCCAGCGCTTGACAGGCAAGTTGGCCGGACTAAGCAGGTTCCTCTCCAGGTCGGGATAAAATGCTCGTCATTCTTTAAGGTGTTGCGGGGTAACCAAAGGTTCGAATGGACCGTTGAATGTGAAGAGGCTTTTCAAACGCTAAAGAGGCAGCTCTCCCAAGCTCCGCTACTCCAAAGCTCGAAGGAGGGGGAAGACCTAGCCTTATATCTCGGGGTAGGAGCAGAGGCCGTGAGCTCTGTCCTGGTCAGAGAAGTGGAGAAAAAGCAGTTGCCCATCTACTACGTCAGCCGAATCTTGAAGAAGGCGGATCTCCGATACCCCATCTTAGAGAAGATGGCGTATGCCCTGATCATCTCGGTAAGGAAGCTCCGGCCGTACTTCCAATCACATTCGATCAAGGTGGTGATGGACCATCCTCTTCGCAAGATCTTTAAAGGGGTGGAACACTCGGGCAGGTTGGCCAAGTGGTCCATCGAACTGAGCGAGTTTGATATATCATTCGTACCAAGGCTCTCCATCAAGGCACAGGCGGTGGAGGACTTCCTTGCAGACTATGTTGTTGAGATTGGGGCAGAGGAGCCGCAGCCCCATGGAGCGTGGAGGATGATGGTTGACGGGGCTTCGGGAAAGCATTCCCTTGGGGGAGGAGTGATGCTGATAAGCCCCCAGGGGGGTCACCGTAGAACAGACAGTGGTCTTGCACTTCCCAGTGACCAATAATCAAGCGGAGTATGAGGTTGTGATAGCCGGCCTTCGGTTGGCAAATGAGCTTGGAATCCAGTATGTGGAGGCTTTTACAGACTCACTGGTGGTAGCATCCCAGATCAGAGGGGAGTTCGAAGCTCGGGAGCCCACCCTGGTGAAGTACTTGTCCAAGGTAAGGGTGATCATCAGAGGGTTCCGATCGTTCTCCATCCAACACGTTCCCAGGGAAGAAAGTGCAGCAGCCGATCAGCTGGCCAAGTTTGGGCCTCGGGGGGGGGGGGGGACCCTGACCGAGCTGTTTCGACCAGCAATCGAAGAAGGAGAGTTGATGGAGGTGGATAGGTGACCCTCATGGGTGGATCCTTTGGCGACCTTCCTGTCCACTAGCGAGCTTCTTGAAGGGGTTAAGGATGCCAAGAGCTTCAAGCATAAGACAGCTCACTACCTGATGCTCGAAGGGGGGTTGCACCGGAAAATGTTTTCAGGGCTCCTGGAAAGATGTGTGACTGAAGAGGAGATCTCGAGGATCCTGGAGGAGGTACACTCGGGCGAGTGCGGCAGCCACTCAGGAGGAAGAACGTTGGAAGCAAGGGTGGTAAGGCAGGGGTACTTCTGGCAGACCCTGAGGAAGGATGCGGAGGAATTTGCAAAGAGGTGCCAAAAATGTCAGCTGTGTGCCCCCTCCAGCTCTTGCCCGCTCAAAGGCTCTGAAGCATCACGTCACCATGGCCTTTCGCCATCTAGGGGATGGATTTGGTCGGGCCTTTTCCCCCGGCCAGTGGGCAGAGGAGGTTTCTCCTAGTCATGATTGATTACTTCTCAAAGTGGTTGGAAGTCAAGACGTTGGCCAAGGTCACCTCGCAGGTCATCAGAAACTTCATTTGGGGAGAGATCATATGCAGGCACGGGCTACCCCAAGCAATAGTAACGGATAATGGTCCTCAGTTTGCTAGCGAAGAATTCATCAGCTTCTTCACTCAACTGGGGATAGACCTCCGGTTCGCCTCCGTCCACCACCCTAGGAGCAATGGCCAGATAGAGGCGGCGAACAAAATCATTATAAACTTGCTCAAGAAGAAGGTAGATAACTTGAGGGGGAATTGGGTGGAGAAGCTCCCCTCAGTTTTGTGGGCCTTGCGAACGACCCCGAACATGGCCACTGGAGAGACCCCCTTCAAGCTTTCCCATGGGTGTGAGGAGGTCCTGCCAGTGGAGTTTGAGGTTCGGTCCCCTCGGGTTACGGCCGCGGATGAAGGAGATGAGGCTTGGAGGTTGGAGAATGAAGGGGGGTTACGCCTCTCGTTGGACATGGTAGAAGAGCTGCGCGATGTCTCTGCCATCAGGCAGGAAGAGATCAAACGGCGGATGGTAAAATATTTCAACAAGCATATCAGGATCAAGCAATTTGCGGAAGGAGATCTGGTACTAAAGAAGGTCGACGCAGCGGGGAGGTCAGCCCCTGTGGGCAAGCTCAACCCAAATTTGGAAGGGCCTTACATTGTGGAGAAGGTCCTTAAGGATCAAGCGCATACCCAACTGCACCAAAAGCCCGGACTGTTGGAGGGGGCGCTACTTAATTTTTTATATAAGTAGAAGAGCGCCACGAGTCAAGTGAAGGAACGCCGGACCCAACAATCCCCCCGACATCCAGCACAACCCGTCGGCTCAGAGGTGGGGTTACCACATGGCCCACACGGCTTAGAGGTGGGGTTACCACATGTCCACGGTTGCCTGACCCACCAGACTCACACAGGTAGAAGGTAAAAATCAGGATTTAATAGCGCCCCCCCGATCTTGAACCCGTGACCTCCTCTGATACCAATTGAAGGATCAAGCGCATACCCAACTGCACCAAAAGCTCGGACTGTTGGAGGGAGCGCTACTTAATTTTTTATATAAGTAGCAGAGCGCCACGAGTCAAGTGAAGGAACGCCGGACCCAACAGGTCCTTAGAGCAGGAGGTTATCACCACCAATACGTGGAGGGTAGGTCCATGAGCCACACCTGGAATGATGATGACTTAAAGCACTTCTACCCGTAAAAAGTGGGAAGGTGAAATTGTATGTTCAAATCCAAGATTATATTATAATGTTTTTGTTGATCCATTAATGGCTTGCCTATCTTGATGCTAGAATATAGTATGGAAACTTGCACTACCCCGAGCTCGGCTCGACCCCAGGTACACCAGTTGCGCAGGCTCTCATCTAGCTGACAGGTCCGAAGGCTCGCCTGTGGGGGGAAAGGTTTTGTTCTTAAAGACTTCAACAATACCCCGAGCTTGGCTCGACCCTAGGTAGACCCGCCGCGCAGGCTCTCATCTAGCTGGCAGGTCCGAAGGCTTGCCTATGGGGGAAAGGTTTTGTTCTTAAAGACTTCAGCAACACCCCGAGCTCAGCTCGTCCCCAGGTAGACCCGCTGCGGAGGCTCTCATCTAGCTGGCAGGTCCGAAGGCTCGCCTGTGGGGGAGAGGTTCTGTTCTTAACGACTTCAGCGACACCCCGAGCTCGGCTCGGCCCCAGGTAGACCTGCTTCGCAGGCTCTCATCTAGCTAGCAGGTCTGAAGGCTCGCCTGTGGGGGAGAGGTTTTGTTCTTAAAGACTTCAGCGACACCCCGAGCTCGGCTTGGCCCCAGGTAGACCCGCTGTGCAGGCTCTCATATAGCGGGCAGGTCTGAAGGCTCGCCCGTGGGGGAGATGTTTTGTTCTTAAATACTTCAGCGACACCCCGAGCTTGGCTCGACCCCAGGTAGACCCGCTGCGCAGGCTCTCATCTAGCTGGAAGGTCTGAAGGCTCTCCTGTGGGGGATAGGTTTTGTTCTTAAGGACTTCAGCGACACCCCGAGCTCGGCTCGGCCCCAGGTAGACCCGCTGCACAGGCTCTCATCTAGCTGGCAGGTCCGAAGGCTCGCTTGTGGGGCAGAGGTCTGGTCCTTGGAAATTCTTCAGCTTGGATACTTCCACAACCTCGAGCGAGGCCCGGACCTGGGTGGACTTGCTGACCAGGCCTTCTGGGCTGAACAAGAGACACCCGGGATGCGGAACAAAGAGGTGAAGAACCTCCTCAGGCCAGAGAAGTCCCGGCCAGGAGATCTCGGCCAAGAGGTTCTCGGTAAAAGGGGTTCCCGGCAGGAAGGCTTTCAGCGAGGGGTCATTTGCCCGACGACAAGAAGCCCCTATGCGAAAGGCTTCGTTCGCTCGCGCAAGACGAAAGGGGGGAGCCCGCCCCTTAAGAACCTACGGATAACCCTTTCGGCAGAAGGTTCTCGGCAGAATAATGTAACAGAGCGTAATGACTCGTGCTCTCGGCAGGTTCCCACCTATTGATCGCCAAGGGAGACTATCCTAGGGGGGCCGAGGGCCTTGGCGGAAGCGCGCTTGATAAGCATTCAGCACAATACAGAGGTAAAAACCGATATACAAACATTTGAACTATCTTTCAAAATAAGATTACAAAGAACATCCCGCGCATTACAAAAACAAAAGGAAGAGGGGGAGAGACCCATCAGGGGGATGCGATGTACCCCCCACTTGAGCTCTCGCTTGAGCTCGCGAGGGAGCTCTCGCCAGAGCCCTCCCCGGATGTCTCGCCAGCAGCAGTGGTAAATTTCGGGACATCCGAGGGCGGGGAGTCAGGTGTGCCCGGGGGCTTAGGGATGGGCTCGAAGAGCTAGGGGAGGAGCTGGTGGGCGACGATGGTTTCGCCGCCCTCTTTCAAGCACCTCACGTCTCGCAGCGTCTCTATGGTCAGCCGGGCCGTTGCTTGGTCGTTGGCCTGCAGCAGCTTGTCGATGTCGTATTCCGAGAAGTGCCAGCTCCTCAGCCTCTCGTCCAGCGAAGGAAGAGGCGCGACCGCAGCCGCCGCCACCTTCATGCGCCGGAGCTGGTCCCTCAGCAGGACGTTCTCGCACCTTATCCCGTCTAGTTCCGCGCGAAGCACCGTGCTCTGGGCAGAATCCTGCGTAAGGGAGAAACCGATCAATACAGAAGAGACGACGAGATATGGATTACAGGGGCAAGAGCGAATGCCTTAAAAGGTCTCGCTTACCTCTTCTGTCGGGCACAAGTACAGGTGTTGCTGGGCACCCGCCAGCTCGGCCTTTTGCGCTGCCGCGTGGGACACCGCCTGGTCCCGCGCCTTAAGCATCTCGCCAAAGTTGCGGTCAATGGTGATGCTCCGGAGCGCGCACATGTGCGCAAGCTCGAACCCGTGTAGTAAGGCCCGGATGGAGTCAAGGGCCAGGATCCAGGTGGATAGCTGATCAAGGATACTGGCGTCCTCTCGGCTATAAAGGTTGTAGCCCAGTGCGAAAGCATCGCTAGTGATCTCTTCCCCCTCCGCCCAGCTGAGGAGGAGGGTAGAGAGGGAGATCTTGTTGGCCTCAGGATCCCACTAGAGTAGAGGTTTCCCTTCCGCATCTAGGCACTTCATGCCGAGACCAAAATTTTGGTGCCCCTGTGGCACCTTCTTGTGAGGGGGCTGAGCATAGGCTTCGCCGACCGCCCTTTCGTCACTAGCCCCGCCTGCGACTGGAAGAATCTCGGCAGGGGCCCCAATAGTGATCCCAACGACATTAGTCATCTCCTCGGTAGCCGGAAGGACCTCGACGAGAGACCGGCTCTCAGCGGCAGGACAAGTGGGAGAGACCGCCACGGACTTCCCCTTATCAGCAGCGGTTGGCTTGGGTATTTTCAGAGGCTTGGGCGAAAAGGCGTCGGGCTTTCGCTTCCCGACGCCGGACTGGGAAGGTGGAGCTGGCTCGCCTCGGCAGACGAGATCTGCAGATTTGGCGAGAGCCAGAGGATCTCTCGCAGCCCGGTTTTCGGCGGCCTGGGTCTCGGCAAATTGTTGGCGCAGGGGGATTTCTCGCTCTCCTGCAAAGTTGGAGGCATTCAACGCTATGTTCAAGAACAATGGAATATCAAGCTAAAGACGAGAATTTACCTTCACCGGGAGGAACGGGAAGGAGTGAGTCGACGTCCCGCCTGAGAAAGGGGACGTCAAAGTACTTGGTCCCGAAGAACTCAAGGAGGGCACTCTCGCGCAACCCCAAGGTGGGCGTCTTGTAAGCGACGTCGTCATATTGAACGGATGCGAGAGGCACGTTGCCAAAGTCTCCTAAAAAGAATACAAACCTATCGCCCCAGTGGTGGTGCTTGTTTGCGAGACCGGTAGTTTTTAGAAATTGTCCGAGAAGAAGACAACCCCGCCCTTCGCCCGGAAGACGAAGAGTTTCCGGAAGATCGTCAGGCTGAACTCAATCCTCTCAGATTGCCTGTAGCAGATGAAGGCTACGAGGATGGAGACTGAGTTTGGATTGAGTTGAGCGAGAACGACGCCGTAGTAGCGGAGGGCCTGACGCACCTCGGGCCAGAGGGGAAGGCGGAAGCCCACCTCGAAATGCTCGAGGGGGATGGAGAGCTCTCCCTCTCTCACGCTATTGACCCGATCATCGTTGCCCGGGTTTCTTGCGGTGAAGCCGGGGGGGGGGATGTAGCGGGAGGTAATCAGGTGGTATTCGTCCATGGTTAAACGACAAGGGGGGAGCTGGTGCCTCCGGAAGGCTTCCGCGCAATGAGAGCAGCCTTCGTTCTCGCCCGACATCGTGGTCGAAAGTTGAAGGAAAAAGATCAGGGAGAAAAGCGAGAACGAAGAAAGGTGGAGGAAGCGAGGGAAGTTCTCGGTAGGGTGTGAGAGCAACAAGGAGGGCAAGGGTTTCAGATAAGAGAAGTAAATGTGGTAGGTGGATTGGCCTATTTATAGAAAGTCGTGGTAATGATGATTTTCCCAAAAAGGCGGCAGGGGTACAGTCATTACACCCTAGGGAAACGACGCCTCGATTTCTGCTCCGACACGCCTTGGGCGCCTAAGTCAACAATAGGGCTCTAGCCCATTAGTCACAATGACGGACGGTTGGCGGTTCACGCAAACACCATAGTAACAGTACAAAAATAGAAACAAAAACAGAAACCAAGATAGAAAGAAGGTCCCTCTCCAGGCGAAAGCTCCATGAAAAATAATAATAATCAACAAAGCAGCCTTTCAAGATAGCAAAAAGAAAAAGGGGGTACATGCGAGAAGGGTAGGCAAGAAGATGGGGAGCAGGGTGGGAGAGACTGCGCCATTTAGTACGGCTCCCAACGCCATTGTCCTTGCTCTCGCCGTCTTGTTCTCGGAGGAGCCCGCAGGCGGAAGTAGGAGGATAGCGTGGTGCAGCCGAAGTTGATCCGGCGCGCCTGGTCTCGGATCCGCGTAATGCAGCGCCCAGGGGATGACTTGGCGGTAGGCATGTCTGGCCACTCCGTCTTGCTGGGGAAGTAGTCCCGTTCGAGGGCCTCCTGCCTCTGTTCCACCATCTCGCGATGCTCTTTCTCCGCAGCAGCGTGGGCTCGCTCCCGTCGAACGAGTTTGGCCAGGATAGCCTCAAGATTCTTCCGCCGCTTTTTGACGTTCCCGGCGCCGTCTAGGATTTCCTCCATCTCATCAGAAGAGGGGAAGGGGGAGCTCTCGACATCCTCCCCATCCTCTCCCAGGGCTTGCTTTTAATATTTTAGGATAGCGGGATTTAGCTATTGGCAGGCCAGCCAGGGGTATTTCAGTAATTTCAGGTCAGCAAAGGCTATTAATAGACCCACAAGGGTTCCTTAGAGAGCAAGCTTTCATTATTCTCCAATTCTCTAGTGCTTTCTGAGGAGCTCCTAGCCCAGCTTTTGGCTTTGGAGGGGAAGCTCTCAGAGATCTTCTGGGTAAGAGGTAGGACCTCCCTACTGAGGCTTTGGGTCAGTTCTAGGTCCTTTACAACCAGTCGAAGGGCGAGGCTTGAGAGAAGTAGGTGTTGGCTGCACTCCTATTTTCGAACTTTCGTTGAGGTCAATTTTGGCTTCAACAACAAATGCAAATTTAAATTTCAAGACAACTTGTAACATTGCACTTGCCATACCTCTTTGGTTTCCATCTGCCCCATTAATTACAACAATCTCCAGTACATAAACAATTGATGAAAACATATGAATAAAATTTAAAACTATCAAATAATATGAACCCCATCTCGTGTCTCCGACACGTTTTAGCTCTAAAGGTTGATTCAACCTTTGTCCACTTTCCAACTCCCCACAACCAAGCTCTCTAGCAACCCGATCAACATCCAATGCTCGAAGAGAATCACGCCGTTTACAAGAACCACCACCAACATTCAAAACAGTGCTAATAAGTGTGAAAAGCTCGGCAATATCCGAATTTCCTTCTGCAACCGCTACTAGCACCAATTGCAGTTGATGTGCAAAACAATGAACATAAAAAACACAACTGTTTTAACTCAAAATCAAAGCTTTTAGCCCTATGAACTCACCTTTCATATTTCTAGCGCCATCATATCCTTGCCCACGCAGTTTCTATATACTAAGTCCATATTGCATAAATAATGACTCAATCCCAGATTTTAAAGATAATGCAGTAATGTCGACTACATGAACAAAACCAAAAAGACGCTCCATAATCTTGCCACTGGATTTCACATAGCGTAACACAACAGACATCTGCTCTTTTGTAGAAACATCACGGGATTCATCCACTAAAATTGTAAAACAATCTTCTCCAATCTCACTAACGATATGTTTTGTTGTCTCCGTTGCAATTGCTAAAACTATTTCTTTTTGAATCTTAGGCGATATAAGCTGACAATTTCGAGGAGCATTTTGAAGTGCAACTGCCTTAATGCCATCATTATGCGAAACAAGAAAATTCATAAGCTCGATAAAATTGCCTCGATTCATAGACTCTTTACTCTCATCGTGCCGCGAAAGGATAATCCTTGTCGTAAAAGAAATCTAACACAATCAATCAAAGCACATAAACGAGCACGATAATCTATACTTTGTTGCTCTTCTTGTCTCGCAAAAGCAATCTGAATACCCTGTTTTTGATTCATCAAAGCCTCGCAAAGTTTCCTAGAAACATTGTGTGGAGTAGTGTGAGTTCCGACATGTTTTTCCAATACTGTTTTATCTTTCAAATTTTTGAATTCTCTGGTGGTAAAAGTAGGTTCACAACCTCTTTGGGGGAAAATGTAACAATAAAGACAAAATGCTGCATCTTTTTCCTTACTATATTCTAACCAGCCTTTAAACTCATTAAACCAATTCTTATTAAAGCGCTGATCTTTTTTCCCGATTTCTTTTTGGGGAAAAATTTCTAATTGAGGTTGACAAGGACCTTTCTGCAGATAATATCTTCGTACTGACTCTTGAACATTTGCATCATAGGAATTTATAGGATGTCTTAAGCCTGGATCTGAAGGTAAATCTTCTATTTTAAACTCCTCTACGTGACTTCTTTTGCTAGTTAAAACTATCTTCTGAGAATCTAGCGAACTTTGACATGCTTTTTTTTACAAAAAAATTTCTCCATTGCACTAACTAAACACACTGCATAAAATCAACGGGACATTCCCGTTAGCGCAACTAGGGCTAATCGTTATGCACATCACAAACATCATCGATCCGGGCTTACTGCAACGGGTAGGCTTCACACAGCATGCCTAAATCCAGACTCGCACGTCGGATCACTAATCCATAAAAATATGTCGAGGACGGACACAATCGACCCGGAGGTTCTCAATGAACCGAGGGAAACACACACCACGTCCAATTGAAGGCGGGTGGCCCTCCAAAGCAAAGTAAAAGCAGAAAACTACACCAGGGTCGCAATCCCACGCCCTGGCGGAGTCCTCGCTCTCCACCGCATAGTGGGAGAAGGACTCTTCGTGCAGCTCACACATCAAAATACGTCGGGGTCGCAATCCCACGCCCTGACGGAGTCCCTATCCTCAACCGAAATGGCGTGAGGGGACTCTCATTGCACAAAAATAATTACAAACACAGAGAGGAAGAGATCGTTACCCTTGGTGCGTGTTTTCCTCCGCGATTGGAGCTCCAAATTGACAGTATTTCAGAAATCGAAAACCAAAATCGCCACTGCCCACTGGTTGCAATTAGCAAAGATAGAGGCACGGAGCACTGCTGCACTGTACTGACTGGAGGGCTGGTCCGGCTGGAGGCTGTGGCCTGGATGCTGGCTGGAGCACTGGAGCAGTCACCGTCCACCGAGGCACCGACTAACCGACTAACTGAGGGACTGAGGGAGCCGAAGAGCGGAAAAAATACAAGTTTACAAAGCTCATCGCCGTCGGCATCAGGAGGTGGGCTCGTCGGCAGGTCGGCTCGTAGCCTCGTAGACTGGTAGTTGTCGCCCGTCGGCGACGTCGCGTGCCTCGTCGTCGAAGATGAAGAGGGAAAACCGGAAAAGCCCTAGCGTCGCAGACTCGCCCCTGTCGCGCCGTCGTTGACTCGTCGTCCAGGACCAGGAGGAAGAGCGAAATGAAAATCTTCATTCGCGAATGCCCTAAAAACCCGACCCTTTGTGTAATTTTTCGCGAATCACGGTCGGGCACGTGCCCGACCGTGCCTCCAGCTAGGTCCGCCCCTGGTGATCACACGTTTTGCCTTAAATTTAGGATTTAAGGTTTAGGATTTAGCCTTGATTTCTAATATAACTTTTACTTAATACTTTTCATTTTTCAAAGCAAAAAAAATTATACATATTTTTTCATTAATAATCAACATGTGTCCACTGGGGATAGACAAATCAAGATGTTTATGATCATATTCAAGGCTAGTTGGAGCATTAATTGCATATAATTTTGGAGGAATAATGGAGGTTATAATGAAGGAGAGCCATGACGCATCGGTTGAGGTGTTGTCATGTGACCTTGAGGTCACGAGTTCGAGTTCTGGAAACAACCTCTTACAAAAAATGCATGGTAAAGTTTGCTTACATTTCACCCTTATGGTGTGACCCTTCCCTGGACCCTCGTTGTGCGGGGATACCTTTGTGCACCAAGCTGCCCCCTTTTTTATGGAGGTGATGATTGACGCTACATGAATTTGAAGGCCTCCATCTTAAGGAAGGTCTCAATCTTACCTCTCTCAATTCCCTCAAACCAAATAAATCTTTAGAATTATAATTGGGCTCTCGAATTATATACAGAGGCCAACTTTCATTAGAATTTGACCTGTAATTCATATTTTGAAGATTCAATTTCGTCAAACCAAATGGACCCTTTGTTCGAGACAGAAATCATTGGGTTGGATGAATCGTTACTTTTTGGCTTCATTTCGGTGGTAGAAAAACGTTTCTGGAGATAGACATGTGTTTGAAAACCTCTATTTTGAAACTTCGGTGCAGCGGGGAAGCCCCAAAACCTTATTTTTAGCTCTCCTTTGCACCGCGTGGAAGGAGCTTCATTTCTCACCATGACACTCATTTCCACCACTTAAATAAACATAAACTTAAGGTATGTTTGGGTGGGTGGTGGCTGTTGTGGATCGGTTGTAATGTTCTTAAATGAAGCTCTCTCTCTCTGAGGTTGGAGTCAAACAAAAAATAACATTTTGGGGGGCAGTGGTTCCAAATGAAGGCAATTCAAAAGGGCAAAAAATAGCGTTTATGTTTTCTAAGAAATGTAACGAAGAAAACAAAAACGCTCAAACAAACAAAGCCTTGGAGTTCATTATCAACACTATATACAAAGTTCCCCCAAAATGCAAAAGCATGCATACATAATAGCAGAAAACTATGCCAAATCTTGGTTCAAAAATTGTTGTTGCTGTTCAAAAAACAAAGTAAGATCTTATTAAAATCATTCACTTAAGAAGCCCTAAAAATGTAGACCATCATTACCATTTGCTTAGGATAGCTGGTGAGCTCAAAGACGTAGGCATCTCCTACTTTCAGGCCATTGTCCTTAACAAAATCTCTCCATGATAGAACCCAAGCTAATTTTTGACGACTGTAATTGGCTACCCACTCCTTTTTACGTGGGATTTGGGGTATAATTTCCTGCTGGTTAAAGAGCCTGCAACTCACCAAGAAGTTTTGAGGAATTGTCTGTGTACAGAAAACAGCAAGGTTAGTTCTCACCTTCAAATTAATAATCAGAACTAATATTCTTATTTGCATTATTCAAGATTTTATGTTCCATAATCCAGTATTCCTTAAAACGGGAGAAAGGACATAACACTCCGGTCTACTGTGGGTGCTCTACAGGTCTGCAGACCAGTGACCCCAACCCATCTCCACAAACTTGATTGGCCACAACCGCTAATTCCAATGGCGAGTTATCGAGATTGGGTCCTGAAACACAGACCTCATTTTGATGAGGGAAACTCAAGTTAAGCAGACAACATAGTGACTTTCCAGGAGGTCACCTATCTCGCCACTACTCTCTCCCAAGCACGCTTAACAATGAAGTTTTTTCTACTCCTCGCACCAAGTAGCGGGATGGGTAACCTCCTAGGAGATCCCTGTGAAAGGGTGAACAGTTGACTTAAGCCTTTGAGAATTCTCTAGAGAGGGTGAATAGAGATTTAAAATTATTTTCTAAAACAATTTACTACACTTAGATAATTTTAGATTAGCATCCACAAAATAACAATTAGAGAATATAAGCACAGAAAAAGTAAAAACACACAAGCAACACAGCTAAGCAAATCACAACACAGAAAACACCAAAACTATAGACCCAAAATCTGGGTACATCTACTCTTCTACAACTTTGGTGGGAAATACACTATCAGTGTCTGAGTCTTTGATAAGGAGACTCTCAGAACCAGTAACCGAGTCTTTTGATAAGGAGACTCTCAGAACCAAGCATGATTCCAAACAAATGCAATAGTCAATCCAATAATAATGTCAAATCAAATAATTCAATACAATAAGGGACTTACCAAGGTAGTGGGCTGACCGAGGCACTGAAGATTTTTGAGCCGAATGCGTGGGATGGCGATCGAATGTGGAACCGTCGGCGTGGAAATGATGGAGTTGGCTGTCCTCGGCGGTGGCTGGTGGAATCAGACCGAAAATGGATAGATCTGGTCACATGAGGGTAGATCCAGGCGAGGGATGGATGGATCTGATGTTTGATGGAAGATCCGAGCTAAGGGGCGGAGTACGGGTGGAGGGGAAGATAGATCGGGGGCTAAAATTCCCGGATCTTGACTGACCAGGGATGAGGAGGGCGTCAGATGGTGGTTCCACGTGGGAAGGGCTGGCGACAGTAGAAACCGACGACTAGAATTAGGGCCGCCTGTGGGAGAAGTTTGGGGGAGGCAGCGGTGGTCTGGGAAGGCAAGGATGAGCGGTGGTGGATCCAACAATTAGTGGGTGGTGCAGCTGGTTGAGGGGAACCCCTCCTGAAGCACAGCCTGATGGATCCCCATCAACTCCCCTCGACTGAAAAGATTTCATCTCTGATGAATGGAGACGATCTACCCTTTAGCCTAGGGGCGAGTCGATCGGGCTCTGCGGGTAGTGTCCAGGCGTCATCTGCGTCGAGACGGCCTTGTCAATGAACCAAGTAGCGACATAGCGTCCCGCCTGTGGTAGGAACGAACTAGTGGGATTTGATCTCTGTGATGCTCTCACCGCTCATATCTCGAGTGACGGATCCCGATGCGATCGGCGGTGTCGTTGATGAAACCAAAGAAGAAGAATCCTTGGGTGGGCTATGAGGGTGGTAAGGTAACGAGAGTGGAGGTGGGGGCGGCTGAGAGTCTCCGCTACTCGGATCCACATATTCACGAGGCTCATAGTATGGCGTCAAATCATCAACATTAAATACTGGATGGATTCTCAAACTTGCAGGGATATCAAGCCTATAGGTGTTCGTCCCAATGCGACTTATAACAGAGTAGGGGCTCATTCGTCTGGCGCTTGGTTTTTTGGCTTGCCCTGAAGGAAGCCTCTCATGGAGGATTCGCACCATTATCATTTCACCTTCTTGAATACTTATTCCCGCTTTCGCCTATCTCTGTGGGTTTTATAATTATCATTGCTCGTGATTATCCGTTAGCGGACCGACTCATGTAACTCAAGCAAATGTCGTGCAAAAGACTCGACAGACTCACTAGGGAGCGACTCAAGGAGACTGGGGATAAGGTTTATAGGCTTCCTATGGTCATATCCTGACACTACATGAAATAGACTCAATCAATTGACCTATTGACCGAACTGTTATATGCAAACTCCGCTGCTGGAAGATCAAGGTCCCAACTACCTACATGTTCACCCACTAAACACCTTAATAGATTTCCTAAGCTACGGTTTACTATTTCAGTTTACCCGTCCGACTGAGGATGATATGTCGAGGAGAATCTAAGGGTGGTGTTAGTCTTGTGATGGAGAGTCTTCCAGAAATAGCTCATAAATCTCACATTGTGGTTTGATACAATAGATTTGGGCAAGGCTATGCAGTCTAAAAATGTCCCCCATGAAGATGGATGTCACGTGTTAAGCATCCACCGTCTTGCGACATGCGATAAATTGTGTCATCTTTGAGAATCGATCAACCACCACAAAGATGGAATCGTTTTTCCGAAGAGTGCAGGGGAGGCCAAGCACGAAGTCCATATAGATGCCCTCCCAAGGAGGGTGTGGGACAGGTAGAGGTGTGTACTAACCCGTGTTCTGCTTGGTGCCCTTCGTTGTCTGACAAATATGACAGTGGCGGACAACGCGTGCTACACCCTTCTTAAGGATGGGTCAGTAGAGGCGGTCCTCAACAATGGCTATGGACTTGTCCCGGCGAAAATGTCCAGCGGCCCCGCCTACGTGCAACTCCCAAATCAAGTAATTGTGGTTGAAGTTCTGGGGTATGCACAGTCGGGAGCCTCAGTACAGATATCTCTCAAAAATCAGATAGCCCTCGACAGTGTTTGGAGGGTCTCGGGACAAGGCGGTATAGGTTTCACCAAAATCGGGGCATGTCTAATAATCTAGAATCAATCTCTCAAGCTCATCTACGTGTGCGGTCATTGTCCGTAACAAGTAGACACGACGACTCAACACATCGGCCAGTTTGTTCTCAACACCAGCTCGGTGTTTGAGGACGTAATGAAAATCCTGCAGGTACTCGACCCACTTAGCGTGCTAGTGTCCCATCGATCTAGATATCATAACGCTTGGTGATCCAAATAGAGCACAAACTCTTGGGGAAAGAGATAGTACCTCCAGTAGCGCAGAGACCGGACAATTGTATAAAATTCCCGATCATAATTCGAGTTGTTTTGCTTGGCCTCGTTCAGCTTCTCACTAAAGTAAGAAACTTGATGTCCCTCTTGGCTCAATATACCTACACCATAAGCGTCACACGTGACCTCAAATGCTCGGCTAAAATCAGGAGTCTCAGTACGAGAGACGTCATCAATCTCTCTTTGATCTCTTCAAAGCTCTAGTGGTTGTGGGGGTCCACTGAAATTCTCCTTTCTTAAGACAGCTTATGAATGAGGACATGATCGTACTTATTGGAACCCGCCGCCCCACATTACATCTCAAAACCCAGGTGTTGAGATGGAGGGGAGCGGGGCATATAGACACGGAGGAGTGAGCGCTGAAGGCGATGTGGGACTAATGCCAACCATAGGACCGCGTAGGGATATTCTGCCAGAGGGGCCCACCCGAGTCAACAACCAGACCAGGAACACGGTGGGGAGCCAGAGGGCGGTCCCACATGCACGTGGCCTGCTGGATAAAACACACCCCCGCAGCAAGACAACCTCCCTCTGATACCATATTGGAACCCGCCGCCCCACATTGGGGAGCCAGCGCTCGCTCCTCCGTGTCTATGTACCCCGCTCCCCTCGATCTCAACACCTGGGTTTTGAGATGCAATGTGGGGCGGCGGGTTCCAACAGTACTGAACCCCTGGACAAACCTCCTATAGAAGGTGGAAAGTCCGTGGAAGCTGCGGGCCTCATAAATGTTCGTTGGCACAGACAATCACGAATTCACTTAACATTCTGAGGGTCAACAGATACTCCAGTAGAAGATACGATGAATCCTAGTAAGTGAACAGCCTCGGAAAGGAAGAAACACTTCTTCAAATTCACAAACAATTTCTCCCGGCAGAGGGTGCCAAAGAGAAGCCTTAGATGATCGAGGTGGTCAGCTCGGGTCTGGCTATATATCAATATATCATCAAAATACACCACCAAAAACTTGCCCATATAGGGTTGTAACACCCGCGTCATAACTTTCATAAACGTGCTCGGGGCATTAGATAACACAAATGTCATGACTAGCCACTTGTACAGACCATCCTTGGTCTTAAAGGTCATCTTCCATTGTCCCCCTCATGAACTCGTATCTGATGGTACCCACTACGGAGGTCGATCTTGGAAAAGATCTGGGCACCAGACATAATATCCAGTAGAACATCGAGTCGTGGGATAAGGAAACGATATTTGACCGTGATTTTATTGATGGCGCGACTATCGATGTACATACGCCAACTACAGTCCTTCTTAGGGGTAAGAAGGGTGGGAACCGCACATGGACTCAAGCTCTGTCGAATAAATTACTTCCGAAGAAGCTCGTCAACCTGCCTCTTGAGCTCAACATACTCATCAGGATGCATACGATAGTAGGGAAGGTTCGGGAGAGAAGCCCCCGGGACTAAGTCAATAGCATGTTGAATGTCCTGTGGAGAGGACAACTCATCAAGGAGCTCATCGGGCATAATATCCACAAACTCATCCAAGAGGGGGCACATCGCTAGGGGGTGGTCGTCTGGGGGCACTTAGAAGCCATAGTAATCGACACAACGTATATGATATCCGACTCAATGCTATCTCGCAAAAACTCACCTCGTCTCAAGATGTGTAGGGGCCTCGAGGTGGTCGTACACACAAAAGGCTCAATCCGACCATTGGATTTCTCCTTGGGTGGGGTAGGTGTCAACATAATCTTCTGCCCCTTGTCATAAAAGATACACGTGTTCCAGTGGCCGAAACACATGACATCACGATCAAATAGATAGGGGCGACCGAGCAGCACATGGGCAACGTCCATGGGAATGACATCGCACCAAACTTGATCCTGCAATGAGGCGATGCTAATCGGGATAAGGCAGCACTGAGTAACCTGAATCTCTGTCTTATAAATCCAGACGACATGATAGGGGTGGGGGTGAGACTCTGCCTTCACCTGCATGCGGTCAAGACCGTTTTGGGCCACGTATTCACATAACTCCCACTATCAATAACTACCTTGTAGGGACCACCTGCACTAGGAAAGTATGTACAGAATGTGGTATTGTGACACCAGTCCTTATCCATATATGTAGTATGTAGGAGGCGCCTAATCACTCCCATCTCCAAGGATTGATCAGCATCACTCTCCCATCCTTCCTCGATAGTGGCTGTGATCTCCTCAGTAACCTCCTCACCTTCCTCTAAGCCCTGCTCCTCGTCTTTAACTAGCAGACTTCGTGTGGGGCACTACGCCACCGCGTGTCCTCTGTCAGAACATCTATAACATAGAATACCCCCAAATCGATGACCATCAGTAGCAACGACCTTGCCCTTCGTGTCCGTGGGAACATGTGGAGGTGCAGCCGCGATGGTCGGGGGAGAAGCGAGTTTCTTATAATTCGAGGTATCAGTCTGAAAGGGGAGCTGCCTCATGCTAGATAAATAAGGGTACTGCTCGTACTCTAGGGTGAGCTGAAAAATCTGATCAACGGTCTCTAGACAGTGGAGAATCGGCTCTCTCCGAATCTCAGAACGTAGATAAGCCTTGAAACGAGAGGCGATGGCAACAAACTCCTCCGATATGTCACTCCTAATAATAAGCTCGTCAAAGCAAGCCATATACTCAACTACAGTGAGTGTCACATGTCATAAGTTCTGTAACTGGTCAAATAATTGGTTTCGGTAGGACACAAGGAGATACTTCTCTTTCAGGCTCTATTTGTTTGTGTGTTTCGCTGCTCCGTTTTGGGTAAACGTTGCCGGAAGGAGGGTATACAAATGAACCTCTGGCGGCGTTTGCTCTGTTTCCACCCGCCCGCCTTGAGAAACGCCCCAAAAAGCTCTGTTTGGAGCAGTCACCTCCCTCCTCTGATTCGAACACTCTGTTTCCACCCGTCGGATCGACCCGCCACCGTCGTACCAAATGAAGCCTCAATCTTTGTATCATCTCATCCCATCAGGTAATAGGATAATCATCATCTCACTCAACATCTCTCTCAACGCTAATCCAAAATAATTTTGCATGTCCGACCAACTTCATTTTGACGAAGTGAACGCAACGTTCGTCGCTCATATCGTACCACTCGAAGTAATGGTCCATGTCGAGGAGTCAACCACTAAGGGCATGTTCGGTTGGACGGAAATTAGACTTGGGAATTGGTTCTGGGTATTAATAATTCTTGTGTAGGTGTTCGGTTTGACGGAATTAAAGGCAGAATTGGAATTCCTCAAAACAGTAAGTTTTTGTTTTAGGCATAGAGCAATTCTTGTCTCCCACAGCTAGA
This sequence comes from Platanthera zijinensis, assembly GCA_039513925.1. Lineage (NCBI taxonomy): Eukaryota > Viridiplantae > Streptophyta > Magnoliopsida > Asparagales > Orchidaceae > Platanthera > Platanthera zijinensis. Next base: position 166,625,614 of record CM077092.1, read on the forward strand.
TTTCTTCGTTCTTCTTCAAGCAAACTCACAGGTTGACGCCTTCTCGTTGCCTTCCTTTCTCTCAAGAAACTTCCTATTTCCAGTTTCTAACCCTATTTCCATCTTTGTTCTGCAGGATCGGCAGACAAGAAAGAATCCAAAATCCCAAAATTTGTGTCGCGTCTCCTCCTCCCCATCTTCCTTTTATTCCGTCCCCGACGATATCCCTTTTATGAGATAAATTACTCTTTCCCTATGCAACAGAAGTTCCAATACGGGAAAATATAAAACTTTTTAAGAGTTACATTTGTGATTGCCATCACCAGAAAGAATCCCAATCTCTCATCTCCAATCTCGCAATAGAGGAAGCTTGAAAGAAAAACAATGTAGTAGGAGGAAGCTCAAGAAAAAACATGGGCATGGATGAGAAGAGATCTAGTAAGAGGAAGCACTACAAGCCCCGCCACCGCAGTGTCAGTTCAGCGAGTAAGGATTCTAGCAGTTTCTCGAATAGATCTAGAAGCCTAATCCGACAACACGGAGATGACAGTAGGATGAGTTTTTGAGCGGACTCACAGACGCCCCCTTCCCGCTGCATTTTCATTTCCAATTCCTATGGTTTTTGGTCAATTCCATCTTGCAGCCGAACATCATAATTGGAATTCAACAAAACCGCAATTCCTTCGGATTTTGGAATTACTGAATTCCAATTCCTCAATTCCAATTCTGTCGAATCGAACAGACCCTAAAGGCTTTCGGGTCTATGCGGCCATCGAATGAAGGGGCATCAATGCAAATACGAGTGATGTCGTAGTGGTAGCCACCTCTCTGTGGATCAGGATACTCCTCTGGGTAGTCAACAAGGGCGTAATCATATCGAGCGGGTGGGGGACCACACTCTCTCTGATCGGGGATAATACTCAATGCGGTGATGGCACGACGACCAAGTGGGGGCACACGATCTATGGGGTAAGGATGAGGCTGATGAGGCATACAATACTCATCATGCTGGTGTGGGGGTCTATCACGAGTCAGAACTTGTCTACGCTTTATCGCAAGATTGGGATTCCGCCTCGCAGACGGTGCTGGGGCTCGGGGAGGAATATCACTACGATAGCGGTCTACAGGAGGCTGACCATCCATCGAACACTAGTCAAGATGAGGAGGGGCATCAGGGTCGTCCTCTAGCGAGTCGTCGTGTTGTGTCGGAGTGTCCCTGACATTCTCTAAGTGGTCTAAACGGAGATTCACCTCGGTAAGATCATGATGCACATCGTCGAACTGGGTACCTAAAGTGTCCAAATGATCTAGGATACGACGTTTAAACTTAGCAAAATCGACACCCGAATTCTAGCTCATCGCTCGGTCGTCAGTGACTAGTGAGTCTGACATGCTCGCTCTAAAATTCCTACCACTATGGAGCATGTAAACGGCTCAACCTAAACTCTGATACTAATTGATGTAGGGTAGACCATGGGGGTGCACAAAACCTAGACTTCTAAGGGTGGGATGCAGATATGACACACTAACCCAAATCTAAATGCAATGAAACCGTCGATGATGACAACAAATAAATTAGAGCAAATGAAATTTTAACCCACGTCGATAATTAAAAGAACAGAAACTAGCATTCTGTTGGAACCCGCCGCCCCACATTGCATCTCAAAACCCAAGTGTTGAGATGGAGGGGAGCAGGGTACATAGACATGGAGGAGCGAGCACTGCAGGCGATGTGGGACTAATGCCAACAATAGGACCGCGTAGGGATATTCCGTCAGAGAGGCCCACCGGGGTCAACAAATAGACCAGAAACGCGGCGGAGAGCCAGAGGGCGGTCCCACATGCACGTGGCCTGCTAGAGAAATTTTTCCAACACACCCCCGCAGCAGGACAACCTCCCTATGATACCATGTTGGAACCCGCTGCCCCACATTGCATCTCAAAACCCAGGTGTTGAGATGGATGGGAGCGGGGTACATAGACACGGAGGAGCGAGCACTGCAGGCAATGTGGGACTAATGCCAACCACAGGACCGCATAGGGATATTCCGCCAGAGGGGCCCACCGGGGTCACAACTAGACCAGGAACGCGGTGGGGAGCTAGAGGGAGGTCCCACATGCACGTGGCCTGCTGGATAAATTATTCCAACACACCCCTGTAGCAGGACAACCTCCCTCTGATACCATGTTTGAACCCGCCGCTCCACATTGCATCTCAAAACCCAGGTGTTGAGATGGAGGGGAGTAGGGTACATATACATAGAGGAGCGAGCGCTGCAGGCGATGTGGGACTAATGCCAACCACAGGACCGCGTAGGAATATTCCGCCAGAGGGGCCCACCAGGGTCAACAACCAGACCAGGAACGCGGTGGGGAGCCAGAGGGAGGTCCCACATGCACGTGGCCTGCTAGATAAATTATTCCAACACATTCAATAAGCAATTATTTAATGGCTTTTCTCCTCTCGGAGGGCCAAGGCTAGACCCACGACAAATAAATCTCACTTGCAAGTTATAAGCGTATTGCAAACAAATTTCTACAAACATGATTTCAAACAAATGCAGTAGCCAATCCAATAATAATGTCAAATCAAATAATCCAATACAATAAGAGACTCACCAAAATAGTGGGTTGACCGAGACACTGAAGATTTTGAAGCTAGATATGTGAGACAGAGATCGAATGTGGAACCAACGGCATGGAAATGATGGAGGTGGCTATCCTCGGCGGTGGATGGTGGAATTAGACTGTAAATAGATGGATCCGGGCGATGGATGGATGGATCAGATGTTTGATGGTAGATTCGGGCTAAGGGGTGGAGTACGGGTGGAGGGGAAGACGGATCAGGGGCTGAAATTCTCGGATCTGGACTAACCCGGGATGAGGAGTGGCGTCAGATAGTGGTTCCACTTGGGAAGGGCTGGAGGAAGTGGAAACCGGCGGCTGGAATTAGGGCCGACTGTGGGAGGAGTTTGTGTGTGTGGGGGGGGGGGGGGGGTCTTGGAAGCCAAGGATGGGTTGTGGTGGCTCCAACAATTAGCGGGTGGTGCGGTGGGTTGAGGGGAGTTGACAGGCGACGACGGCTTGATAAAAGAAGGCCAGAAGGCTGACTACTGGAGGGTATTAGATGCAGCAGGCCTCCGGGTTTGTGGAGGGGAGTAGGGGCTGTAGCAAGTGGAAAAAGAGGTTTGAAAATGTCACGACATCGACATTTTAAGCAAAAATGTCATTTTTTAAAATATCCTCGATATATCGATCTTCGGGCCCCGATATATCAATCTTACCTGATATATCGGGCGATATCTTGCGCACGATATATGACAAGTTATAATTTTTTTTTATTTCTTTTAAGTGTACAAGCGATAATATTTTGTTTTATTCTACATTTTGTGCATCTCTCTGAGCCAATATTTGACTGTTTTCTCATCTCACTCTTATTCGGTGCTCTTTTTGTCATTTACTGTCATCAATGTTTATTGTTGTGTAATTTATAAACATACATTACGTTAAAGTTAATAGTATTTTATATTATTGAGTTTAGTCTCACACCGCATATCGGTGTTGGGTGTCTTGTTCTATCTCCTATATTATGCCCCTTTGTGGAAGAATAAAATTGCACATTTTACATACCTTCTACATTGTATCAGAGCATCGATCTGAAAGCCTAAAACAAAATCTTTGCTTGGGTTTTTCTCTTCCGCCACTGTTCCTCCCCCCACCTCCAGACATGTGATTTATTTTCTTCTCCTACGAGCTGCTAGGGCTCACACCCGTGGCTTCCGCTCCTGTCGACGAAGTCGATCATTGATATTATCGACATGAGCGGCTTCGTTTCCTTCATCGACACCCTGTTGCCTCACCGATGTGCTGCCGGCTGCTTCTCCCGACGGCTACTGCTTTCGCCTGCGACATCGACATCGTGGACTACTTCCACCCCTGCTGCCGAGCTGCTTCTCCCAACGAATTCGTCGTTTGCTTCCTCTTCTCCCATCGGCTTTGCTTCTCCCGCCTGTTGCTTCTCCCGACGACTGCTTCTCCCATCGGAAACAACAACATCGATTCCGATGGCACTGCTTCTCCTCCCCTCTCTTTCGCTGCCAGAGGAAGTGTTCCCCCCTTGTTCTCATCGATGGAGAAAGGAACTCAGCCGGCTTCTTCTCTGACCCAGGTGGCTCCTTGCCGCTGCTCCTCTGCGCTAGCGTACTGCTTCTCTGGCTTGCTGCCTCCTCTTCCGGCTTGGTGGATCCGTGTTGCTGCTGCTCTTCCCTTCCGGCTATGTTGCTCCTATTTTTTTTCCTGCCGAGATTTGCTGGTTGTGCCGTGCTGCTGCTACGCATGAGCCTCTTCTTTTCCCAGTCTAGTTTTTTTGTAGCTATTTTTTTAAAAAAAGTTGTTTGTGCTTGTTGTTGTTTGTGTCTCCTTTCGATTTCGGCCTTCTTTCACGTGATTTGGGTTCATGTACCCGATGAGGGTCCCACACGTGCACGTGGTCTACATAAATTCACCTCACATATTCCAAGTGAGGGGGAGTGTTTGTATAATGACGAATCAGATGCCTCTTTCCCGACTCCTGTCTTTGTCACACATGTCCCCTAGGTTGATTTCGTCTGTTATTTGTGTCTCTCCGTTTCTTTTCTTTGCTTTGTGGTAGGAATGGTTTGACATTCTTGGTTGACCAAGTTTATGCTCTTAGTGTATCCAGCGTGATCATGGTCAGTTTGTGGACCAACGTCGTGTGGCCTTCGCCCGGTTGTATTATCCCCGGTGACACGCGGTTGGGCCTCAGTAGCTGCTGTTTTGTCTTATGTTGCCACCCTTCTTTTACCTTCCGTTTTATGTTGTGTTCAAGCTGTAGGTTTTCCCTCCAGCTTGAGGGGGCGTGTTAGAGTTAATAGTATTTTATATTATTGAGTTTAGTCCCACACCGCCTATCGGTGTTGGGTGTCTTGTTGTATCTCCTATATTATGCCCCTTTGTGAAAGAATAAAATTGCACCTTTTCATTAATTTCTACACATTATGTGTATATATGTTTATTGTATAATTTATAAACGTACATTGTGTGTGTATATATTTAATGTGTAATTTATAAAAATACATTATGTATGTAACCGCACGTATTTACAAAAAATGTTATATGTATAAATAAATTTATTAAAATATTAAAATCCGACATTTTTAAATATCCCTGATATATCCCTCACAATCCAACATATGACATTTCAAACTCAAACTGATATGAACTCGACATCCAACATCTGCAATCTCGATTAGATGAGACTCAGGTTATCTTGGGCTCATTGTTTCTACCATTATAGGGGTTATGAAAATGTAAGTTGCTCTTCCACAATACCACTAAGGATGGAAAAGTGTTACTCTATTAAACCAAAAACTTCCAACATCATGTTCAATTCTTAAGCAATGATTACATTTAGGTGTGTAATTATCAGCAAACAATTGAATATATGATCTGTTATAATTGTTAACTAGGAAGTTGTTTCGACTAGGAATCGACACAATTGTCTGGTTACGTCAATATGAAGTTGACATTGACATGAAGTTGCATTGAGAAGAAGTTGACGCGGCTTCATACTTACGTCAAGTAGAAATTGACACACCTACAGAATTGCGTCGAGTAGAAATTGACGCATGCTTCCAATTTTCATATTTGTTGTATTTTGAAGCATGTTTTCTTTCAGGTGTCTTCCCTAGAATATCCTAATGGTTAGATGAGCTAGGCCTATTAAATATTGTGATTTGATCAGGATCATCATCTATAATGATGATGGATTGCTTTTTCTTAGCTTTAAGAAAAGTTACAGGATTCTTCCAAGCAGGTTTGTTGTAAGCTTTTCTTTAGCCTGTTGGCTAAGTACCCAATCCTAGATTTTTGAATCTCACAAAGAGATTCTCTGAAATATCTTTGAGCTTTTGACTTCTACCATTAAGGGAATCTTCAAAGACTTCTATCTTTTTATTCTTTTAGGGATTTATTTTCTAAAGTTAACTCATGAATCTATTGTTTTAATTTTCCTACTTCAACTCTAAGTTGATTGCCCTGATGGACTTGCTGCTCATCAGACTTCTCATTTTTTTTTATTTCATTTCTAAGTGATTTTATTTTTCTTTCCGCCTCTAAGTGATTTTGGAACAAATCCTTAAAACATTTCTTAAAATCATTAGAAAAAAAATCAAAATTCTCAAAACATGTTACCTGATCATCTTCATCTTTTGAAAATTCTTTCAAAGCCATCAGTCAGGTTTCTTCAATAATAGCTTCTTCCTCACTCTTAGGGCCTGTTTGACTAAGTTGTGGTTGTGCATGAAGCAGTGGTGGGAAACAGTGGTGCAGGAATCTGCTGTTTTGCTGTGGTGAAAAAATTCATGAAACTATTTGAAAAACTGTATTTGCAGTGTTGTATGAAACAGTGGTGCAAAACCAAAACAGAAATGAAAATTAAACAGTTGTGCATAATTAAATTGTAATGTAAATTTCACGCCAATAATAATTAAACATGAATTAAAATAAATAGTTTGCATAAATTTTATTGTTCAACTCCGCATTAAACAACTTGCTCGACGCAAAATATTAGATAAATATAATTGAAAGCCCTGATGGTCTCTTTTCTCCAATGCGAATAATTCTCATCTACAAAATAGATTTACGCATTAGTAGATGAATTTAATATAAATTAAATAATGTATATGTTAAACTACATATGATTGACCGAGATATCGCGTTGCACATTCTCACACAATTTCGATGTCGTTTGATATTTCAAACGTACGTCAGAATACACGTATGCGCGCTCGACTCGCTCACGAGCAAGGACAATTCATTTTTGACCGATTTACGAGCTTCTTGAGTGACCCACAACAAAAATTATTAAACATTAAAACATTAATTAATTAGTAAAAAAAATAAATGTGAAAAAGTTTTAATTATAAATTAATATAAGTTTTATTTATTAATTGATGAGGCTCTCCATAGAGATTTTCAAACCAAACATGCTCTGACTCAGGGTTACGGCGATCCGATTTTCAAGTCGGGCGACGATCAACCTTAATAATAAACATTAATACATAAATAAACATTTTGCAGTGCTAGGACGGTTCATTTTCGCCCGATTCACGGACGACTCGAGTGACCTGCAATAAATAAACTTTTTTAAATTTCACTTCATATAATTAAATATCATTTTAATTTCCATTTTATGTATATATATAATCATTTAAAATTTAAAATATATATTCATTTATAAATATATAAAACATTTTTTTAAAAAAGTTTTTTTATAAAATACAGCGCTGCAGCCCCTGAAAAAGGGGCTGCAGCGCTGCCACTGCCTGCCGCGGGCGGTGGCATCTTGCCACCGCCCACACCAATTTTTTGTTTGGCGGAGCGACAGCAAAAACAGCTGCATGCAGCTGTGCTGCCGCTCCGCCAAACAGAGCCTTAGATGAGGAACTTGGCTCAGAATCTGAGTCACTCTAGGTTTCAGCAATGAAACATCTTCCTTTCTTCTTGTTCTTCTTTCTGAAGGATCGCTTCTTGTGCACCTTCCTGCTGACTTGATTCTTTTTTTCCTCTGGACAATCTGGAGCAATATGTCCTGACTTCCTGCATGCAAAACCGATAACCTTCTTGTTATGAGTCTTATCAAACTTTGGATTGCCTGCACTCCATTCTCTTCTTCTAAAGTCCTCTATCTTTATCCACATCTTGAACCTTCTGACTAAGAGATTGACCATCTCTGCTTAGTAGTTGTGGGCTTTCCATCAGCTGTCTTCAAGGCAATGGATTTCTACCTGGGAGTTGAGACATTCTCCTTTACTCCTGTCTCTGTCCTACTCTTCAGAAGAAACTCAAAAGACTTTAGCTTACTTAACAGGGCATCAGTAATGATTTCCCTATGACATCTGGATTCTCTGATGTCCCAGATCCTTAAATCTCATGTGCTTGGGAAGTATATGAGAAGCTTGTCATTGATCTCCATCAGTGAGATCTCCTAATCCAGTCCTTTAAACTCATTGATTATGATGTTGAACCTTTCATACATTTCAACAACACTTTATTCAGTCGTCTTCTAAAAGATCTCCTAATTCAGTCCTTTAAACCCATTGATTATAAAGCTGAACCTTTCATACATGTCATCAACACTTTTTTCAGAGTTCTCATATTAGGATATGAGAAGTGATGTTTTATCCTGTCTTTCATCAGAACTGTCATCAACAATTCTGGACAGACTCTCAGATTTTCTTCGGTGGCTGGCAGTTAGCAACCTTCTAGAAAATATTATCCGACATTGTGGATGTCAAGACGTTCATGGCATTGAGATCCTAGTCTATTATCTTTTTTCACCTTCTGTCCATTCATCTCTGGGAACTAGCTTTTGTGTTGTATTTCCACTAGCATTCTTCTTGTAAGACATTGCTGGACCTGAAAGCACAAAATTGAAGATTCTTTTATCAATAGAATTCATATACAGTTTTATTTTGGCATTTCAAAGTGTGAACTTTTCCAAGTTCACATTCTGAAGGTCTAGCAGATGCAAACTCTTTAAAATTATTATGACTCTTTTTTGAAAATAGATTTATACACTATTAGGAATAGCTTTACAATAGTTCAAATCTTTGTGATCAATGTGTTAACCTTTATTTGATCAATCTCGCAATGATATCAATTGAAAGGGTGAATAATTGTGCCTAAAGCCTCTGAGAATTCTCTAGATGGGTGAATATAAGTTTTAAATTATTATATAAAACTATTTACTAGACTTATATAATTTAGGTTAGCATCAACAAAATAATAGTCAGAGAATATAAGCATAGAAAAAGTAAAAGCATACAAGCAACACAGCTAAGCAAATCACAACACAGAAAACATCAAAACTACAGAGGTTCCTCAAAATCTGGGTACATCCACTAATCTACAACTTTGGTAGAAAATACACTATCATAATGTTTGAGTCTTTTGATAAGGACACCGATACGATCCAATTGGGCCAATGGGCTGCTCGCAGGGCCATATAACCCAGGATCCATAGCTAACCCAAGCCGATCGCACCAGGCCTGCAGGCTATACACCCCAATCCGTCTCCAATGCGGGACCCAAGCTGCTCACTTGACGGATCCATAGCTAGGCGCCACGTGGCGGGTTGTTGAGGCGGGGGCTCGATCCCCCTACCTCCTACATAAGAGTTCGCTTCCACAGACTCTCATCAACAACTAAGCCGCGAAAGCGACTCTTATATAGGAGGTAGGGGGATCTATCCCCCGCCTCAACAACCCGCCACGTGGCGCCCAACTATGGATCCGTCAAGTGAGCAGCCTGAGTCCCACATTGGATACAGGTTAGGGTGTATGACCCGCGGGCCTGGTGCGATCGACTGGGGATGGCTATTGATACTGGGTTAGATGGCCCTGCGAGCAGCTCAGTGGCCCAGTTGGATCGTATCAGACACTCTCAAAACCAGGAACTGAGTTTTTTGAAAAAAGAGACTCAGAACCAATACACTAGATTTTTTGATAAGGAGATTTTAAATTAGAGATTGAGTCTTTTAATAAGGAGACTCTCAAAACCAAGACTGAATTCTTTGAAGTGAAATTCTCAAAACTCTTTACTCAGTTACATAATTAGAAGAAGTAGAAGAGAAGAAGAAAAGAAGAAGAAAAGAAGAAGAAGAAGAATTGTCTTCAGAAATGAGTCATCTTTCAGGAAATATCTGAGGACTATTCAGGAACTAAATGTTTAGGATCTTCTTGATGAATAATTCTTGCTGAAAAGAAGATGCAATGATTATATGCTCTAAGATCCTTTTTCTTTCAGATTACTCTTTGAATATTTGTTGCAGTAATAGTGAAGAAGAATAGAGAGTTGTTGTAGTTGACAATCTGATAGATTTTTGTATTTTGTATTCTTTTTGTGTCTATGTATCTTTTCATACTCAAAATCTATGTTCCTCGGTTTGAATTCATGGCATATCAATTCTTGAATCAATTTGAATTTCTTCAAGGAAATTATCTACATAAGGAATAAGATAATATACTTCTATTTTTGTCTTCAAGAATTCTATGCACCTCTTTAAAATTCTTCCTTATACGGGTTTAGGGTTTATTCACTTTAAAAATTCTATTAGAAATCTTTCCTTTAATCTTCTCTCTAAGATTCAAATAACTTATATAGTTATTCTTTATTCTTTTCAATAAGTCTGATTGAATGCCTCTGAAGTTTCCTTTTTAGATATATGTATCGACGCTACTTCGAGTTCTGGAAGAAGGTGCATCAAAATATGCTCCAGAATAAAAATCTGTCGACTTAACTCGTAACTCGTTAACTCATTGACTTCACTTCAGAGGATGCGTCAACAGCTAGTCAGATTCACATCGACTTCTAATCGCTGTTGTGTCAACTTCTAGTCAACACATATTTACCTTAACTGAATTTCTTCCTATTTTCAGTTTGCCTTTCATATGCCCTTGACTTAACTGACATCTGAGGACTTATATGACCACATTACCCTCACTATACAATATGGATAATTGTCCTAGAGTGTAAAATCACTTATGAATAATTTATTAAGTAAAATCAATAAAGTATTTCCCAACACCCTGCGTTGTCCGCTTAACTTGAGTTTCCCTCATCAAAAGAAGGTTTCCCTCATCAAAAGGAGGTTTACGGTTCACGACCCAATCAAAACAACCCGCCATTAGAATTAGTGGTTGCGACCAATCAGATTCGTGGAGATGGGTTAGGGTCACTGGTCTGCATACCTGTAGCGCGCCCACAATAGACCAGGGAGTTAAATAAATAACATCCATTTTTTAGATCTAGTGCAATATAGAAGGCTGAAATCTCCATGTTGAAATCAATTTTCACCGACTTTGGAAGCTTCATTTTTTATCGAAGACACGGGCACTGCTACTGCAGGCAGTGGGAAATGAAGCTCAAAATGGAGAAATAAAAGTGTTTTGATAACCTCCATAGTTGAAATTCAGTGCGGCTTAAAAGACAAAAATCTTGCTTTTAAGCTTCATCTCCCACCAAAGTGTTGAAGCTAAGATTTTTCACTGGAGCCATGGATACTGCTCTCCCAAACGATGGAATGAAGCTCAAAATGAATAAAAGAAAATATTTGGATAATCTTCATTTTTTATATCTGGTGTCGTTCAAAATTTCAATTTTGAACTTTATTTCTCACCGAAGTGTCGAAACTCCATTTCTCACTGGAGCATCACAACTCTCCCAAATGATGGGAAATAGAGCTCAAATAAATGAAAGAATTTGGATGATCTCTATTTTCGAAATCCAGTGTCGTAGGAAATGCCAAATTTACATTTTGAGATCCATTTCCCACAAAAAATTGAAAACTTCATTTCACGCTAGATCTCTAATTTTGAACTTTATTTCTCACCAAAATGTCGAAACTCCATTTCTCACTAGAGCAGCACTACTCTCCTAAATGATGGGAAATAGAGCTCAAAATAGATAAATGAAAGAATTTGGATGATCACTACTTTCGAAATCCGATATCGTCAGAAATGCCAACTTTACATTTTGAGATCCATTTCCCACAAAAGTTTAAAAACTTTATTTCTCGCTAGATCTCGAATGTTACTGATACATATACGCCTCGCACGCTCAGATGTTTGGCTCTCTTGGAGAGTGGAGTGAAAGGAAGACTCAGCCTCTGGAGGCTTGGCAGGATTCATCCCTTGATTTTATCTTTAAGTTTGCTTAATGCAAAGCAAGTTACGTGTACTCGATCGTGATACAGCTACAACGTATCAACGATTCTGACCTGTCACTCTCCTCCTGCCACTTTTGTTCACCGGGAAAAAGTCGATACTTCTCCCTTGTAATGGATCTCCCTCACCCTCGGATCCCGCCTCATGTGATGACCAACATCCACGCGGGCATCACCACCTCTATGCGGCTTTACGATGCACCGTAGTCGCGTTACCACCAACACCCAGCATGGCTCTCCTTCCCGTCGTAGACCAACCAACCATTATGGACTTCTTTCCAACATCCTTGTATGACTTCCTCGACTGAATCGAAACCCAGTCGACCACTCTCATGTCCGTGGCACAGGAGTTATGTCACCAACTCCTTCAAGAGCTGTTCACTCCGTTATCCACTAGTCATGATGGGCTACCAAGCTCCACCCTCACCACTAGCAGTCCAATCCGGCCTACTTTGAACTCCAGTGCTCCTCTAATAGCTCCTCTCTTTGCTGTAGACGACGCAGCCGAGCTTCTTCCTGATGCGGACGAAGAAACTGCGCCTCTCCCTGATGTTGCAGAGGCAGCTACACCTCCCCTACTGCCGAACACACATCCACGTCTCTCCCTACTAACGACGATACAGTCGTACTTCTCTCTGCTGCCGACAAAGCATCCATGCTCACTGTACCCCACCCTACTACAGTCAACAGGGGCCGGGGCGCACATCCCATTTATCAAACTCTTGTGTCAGTTGTCTTCCACGCCGAAAACACTCAATCCTTTCTTCCGCTCTCCATACTTGCGCCTCCTCTGAAAATCGAGCACCCCGCCTTCCTGTCTAGTCTGCGTGGACGTTGTCTGACAACCTATTTTTACCCAGTCCTGTTGAGCCTCGTACCTTCCTCATTTCCATGTTCAATCAACATCCTCGTATGACCGCCTCGACTAGATCGAGAACACGTTGACCGTTCTCATGTCCGTAGCGCGGGAGTTACATCGCTAACTCCTTCAAGGGTCGTTCACTTTGTTTTCCACTGGCCTCGATGGGCTGCCAAGCTCCACCCTCCCCACTGGCGGTCCAATACAGCCTACTTTGAACTCTAGTGCTCCTCTAACAGCTCCTCTATCTGTTGTAGACGACGACACCGATCTTCTTCCTGATGCGGAAGAAGTAACTACGCCTCTCCCTGATGTCGCAGAGGAAGTCGCGCCTCCCCTATTATCGAAGACACATCCACACCTCTCCATGCTACCGATGATGCAGTCATGCCGAGGGGAGGATCTAAGTATAGTCTAGGGCGGTCAGCTGTCCATCCTGAATTTTGCGAAATGTTCAGTAGATTATGACGCGCATTAATTTTTTTAATATATATGTATATATTATATATATAAATATATAAGAAATTTTCATTAATTGTAATTCGGTGCAGCGGTAAAAATTTTAGGTGTCATTGATGAGGTCCTGTGTTCGAGTCCCACATTTCCTTTTTTGCTTTGAATTTTTTTATCCATTAGATGTAATCCAACGACTGTAATTCCATCTCATTTTCTAGTTGTTTTTTAATAAGTCACAGCCATATGACCATATCCCGCTCCAGCCGGACCTAAGCCATTTCTTGCGACTGCTCCTCTACTCCCGATTCCAGCTCCCCTTTCCGTCCTTTCCGATCGAAGCTCGTTGGTCGCTGCCCCGCCTCACCGAGTCGCCGTCGATCTGACCATCCCTGCACAGATTCACTGCTCGTCTGCTCCGGCTTCTAGAGTCCGGAGTCACTGCTTCGCCTCCCCATCGAACCGACTATCATCGACTGGCAACTGCCGAGTGCCGACTGCCTCCACTGTGAGCCTTCTTTCTCTTCCCCCTATTAAGATTTAGTATTCAGATTGAAAATTTGTTCATAATATATCTTAATTAGTTTGTCTATAAACATAGAAAGATTTAGTATTCCTTTTTCTATAAACATTGAAAGATTTAGTACTCTAATTAGTTTGTCTATATATCATTTTTTTCAAAAACATTACCTTGGATTCTACATGTTGTGACATTATTGTTCAGATGGATAAGTATTTTAAGAAACTTCCAATTTCTGAATCATCTCTTAAGAAGAAAAGAATTTGTGAAGATGATTTAGAATCAAATTCAAAGAGAGGTCAGATTGAAGCTAATGTAGACAACATAATAGTCAATCCAGGGTTACGAGTTAGAATTTCATCTTATAATATTAATGATAGAGATGAAATTAGAAGGCAATATTTATTGAAGGGTCCATGTCAACCACGACATCATTAGTTTCCACAGACAATGTTTGGGAATACACCTAGAAGGTTCAATTATTCATGGTTTGAGCAATTTCCGTCTTAGTTGGAATATAGTATAGCAAAAGATGCTACATTTTGTATATTTTATTATCATGTTAAGTCTGAAATGGTACAACAATCAAGGGGAGATTCATTTACTATTGACGGATTTAGAAATTGGAAAGATGGTTTAACTAGACTTCGAGAACATATTGGTGGTCCCAATAGTATTCACAATCAAGCTGCAGTGATGTGCACTAACTTAATGAAATCAAGTCAGCATATTGAGGTCCGGTTTCATAAACAAACAGATCTTGCTAAACATAGAACACGCCTAACTGCATCAGTTGATTGCATTCGTTTTTTAATACAACAGGGTTTAACATTGCGTGGTAATGATGAAACAAATTCTTCAACAAATCAAGGAAATTTTCTCGAGATTTTACGATTTCTTGGAGATCATAATGATGAGGTGAAAAAGGTGATCTTGCATAATGCATCAAAAAATAAAAAGTTAACTGCTCCTGAAATTCAAAAACATATTATCAATGCAATGACAGTTGAGAGAATAAATTGTATTAAAAGGGACATAAGAGATGTTTTTTTTCAATACTGATAGATGAGTCGCGAGATATATATACTAAAGAGAAAATGGCTATTGCTTTGCGCTATGTTAATAGTGAAGGGAAGGTAATTGAATGCTTTCTTGGAATTACGCATGTAAGAGATACATCAACTCATTCTCTTAAAGGAGCATTTTAAAAATTCTTTTTATATCTTGGATTCAACATTTCAAAATTACAAGGACAAGGATATGATGGTGCAAGTAATATACGAGGGGAGTTTAATGGACTTAAAGATCTAATTATGAAAGAGAATCCATCTACATATTACATTCATTATTTTGCACACCAACTCCAATTAGCGTTAGTAGCAGTTGCAAAAAATCATGTTCAAGTTGCTTGGCTTTATGAATTGGTTGCCACTTTGACCAATATAATCAATGTCTCATGTAAGCGTCAAGAGCTTTTACGCAAGTCTTAATTTGTTAAAATTATTGAAGGTTTACAAAAAGGTGAACTTTTAAGTGGTACTGGTTTAAATCAAGAAAGGACTTTAAAAAGGGCAGGTGATACTAGATGGGGATCACATTACGATTCATTAGTTAACATAATTGTGATGTTTTCCTCCATTATAGATGTTCTCGAGATTGTTGAAAAAGATTCACATTCAAGTTCTTATAAAAAAGCAACAACTTTTCATTATTAGATTCACTTCAATCATTTGATTTCATAATTGTTTTATTCTTCATGAGAGATATATTGGGAATAACAAATAGTCCATCACAGGCATTGCAACGTAAAGACCAAGATATTACTAATGTCATGCATTTAGTGAAAATTTCTAAACAATTGTTGCAGGTTAAACGTGATAAAGATTGGAAAGAGCTATTTGATGAAGTTTCCTTATTTTGTAATAATTACAAAATTAGTTCTCCAGATATGAATACCTTATATGTTCCAAGAGGCCGATCAAGAAGAAGGGTTCAAGAAATGACAAATTTACATCATTATCAGGTTGATATATTTTATAATGTATAGATATACAGCTTCAAGAATTGAATAACCAATTTACGAAGACAAATACAGAACTACTTCTTTGTGTTGCATGTTTGAGTCTGAATAATTCATTTTCTGCATTTGATAAGCAAAAATTGAGACGACTTGCTGAGTTTTATCCATCTGAATTTTCAAATTTAGATATCATGGAATTGAATTGTCAGTTGGAGACTTATATTTATGATGTTCAACTTGATAGTGACTTTGCACAAGTAAATGAAATTAGCGATCTTGCAATAAAGATGGTTGAGAAAAAAAGGATATTTTATATCCTTTGGTTTATTTACTGATGAAATTATCATTGATTTTACTAGTTGCAATAGCTACAGTTGAGAGGGCATTTTCTGCAATGAATATCATGAAAAGCCATCTGCGTAATCGGATGGGAGACTCAATGATGAATGATTGCTTAGTTACATATATTGAAAGAGATATATTCAAAAGTATTGATAATGAGACTATCATCAGATGCTTTCAAAATATGAAAAGTCGACGGGGTCAACTATGAAAGGTAATGACGTAATGTTATGTGTTTTTATTTTTAAATTAGTTGAAATATTATTAAATATTCATGTGTTGTTTTCCTTGTATTAATACAATTATTTGAATCATTTAAGTTAGTTTTTTTTTACTATATTATGAAACAAATCTGTTGTTTGCCCACCCTAACATTATTTCTTGGCTCCGTCACTGGTCGTGCCTCTGTGCTACCGATGAAGCATCCATGCCCCACCCCGCTATAGTCGACCGAGGTTGGGACGCACATCCCCTTTATCAAGCACTTGTGCCAATTGTCTTCCATGCCCAAAACACTCGATACTTTCTTCTGCTCTCCATACCTACACATACTCCTCCGAAAATCAAGTGCCTTCCTTTCTAATCTGTGCGGATGCTGCCTAACAACCTATTTTTTCGTAGTCCTACTGAACCCCATACCTTCCTCATTTCCCATTGTCCCATTCTCACTTAATATCGCTTGGGCCCCACACCTCTCCTACATGCTTCCCCAGCCCCAATTTCCCTTCTCTTTAATTTTTTTGATAACGCTGCCTCACCGTATAACCTTCCAATTTCCATTCTCATTAATTTTTTTATCCGGGATCCTCTTCCCACATTTCCCCACCATTATTTTCTTATTTTGGCAAAACTTATTTTCACGCCTTCGGTTCCCAAGGACCCTGACAAATTTAATTTGCGTCCGCGACTATCCTAGTCTTTTATTTCACGACTATTCGGTTCGACATCTTTTCATTTCTTGGACAGAGTCGTTACAAGCATAGCTTTAGTTTCAATCAGTCCTTCTACTGGTATGCCACGATCGGGTCTGCATAGTGCCTCCAAGCTTCCGAGGTTTCACAAGAACTACCCCTAGTGGAGCCGCCAAAGTCTCTGTGTCGCGCTCAGGCGACCCTGACCGACTTGACCTTGAGGACAAGGTCAATTTTCTGGTGGGGGTGTGTTGATACGTATAAGCCTCACATGCTCGACCTTTAGGGATTATCTTATATTTCCTAATTTTTTATGTATTTGTCCTTTATGATTTTTGGCATGTAGTGGGGGGTTACATCTATATAAGAAGCCCTAGGGTTAGAGCCTTGGTATCTTGAGTCTTGGATTTTTGGCTCTCTTAGAGAGTGGAGTGTCAAGGAGGACCCAGCCTCTTGATGCTTGGCAAGATTCATCTCATGATTGTATCTTTAAGTATGTTTAATGTAATGCAAGCTACATGTACTCGATCATGATACACTTACAGTGAATCTGTTACTTAAACAGTAAATTAAATCATTTTATAATGCTATTAAGACAAAATAGTTATTCCACAAATGTATCACTAAAATGTGTTTGAATCAGTGCTATTCTGAAGACAATGTAAAATTATTTTAGGATAATTTGGTAATCTAATGGTAGATAACATGTTTTAAAGAGCAAAAAATGAGATCCTTATTTGGTTGGATATATTTTGAAACCAATATCAATTTTAAACTCTATAAGCACCAACAAAATGCCCTAAAATATGATGACTATCTCTGCACTGATAGAGCATCCCGGTGCACAAAGCATCCCCTGCATAATAAGGGTCTAGGAAAGGGTCCTACCGCAAGGGTGAAATGTAGGTAAACCTTACCCGTCATTTTTGCAAGAGGATGCTTCCAGGACTCAAACCCGTGACCTCAAGGTCATACGTCAACATCTTAACCGGTGCGCCAAGGCTCCCCTTCAATTTCCGCACTGATAATGACTAGGATTCAAGTCATTACTTTCTAAAGCATGTTTCCACTATACAACAATAAAAGGAGCCATTATAATAAACGATAATGAACATTATCTATCGCCGTTAAATCATTTTCCAATTTTTAGACATTGGCATTTATAATTTGCTATACTAAACATTTAGATTCCATATAAAATAAAATTTAAATATCCTTCTGTTGGAATTATGAGTTTATTATTATATTAGTCTATTAGAATTTTTAGGAGTTTAGTCCCACATCGTGAGTCCGGTTTAAATGTCTTGTTGTATTTCCTATATAAAGCCCCCTCTAAGAATGAATAAAACACAACTTCTATTTCTCTTTTATTTATTCCAGCATGGTATCAAAGGCCAAGATCTGAAAAAGTGAAACCCTAAAATTTTTCCCGTGGCTGACACATTCCCGCTCTTTTTTCGACCCCAGACGTAACCCGTTAGTCGTAGCCTCCGCTTCTTATTCCCCCGTCAAGCAACAAGAAGGCACTTTGGTCTCCCATTCTGCTCTCGCTCTCATCAAAGGAATTGACGTCGGATTCCATCGACAGGAGCGGATCTTTTCCCCTCTGCGATCTGCAATACCTCCTCTTCCTGTCGTCGACAGAAGGCTCCACCCCTTTTTTGATTTTATCGATCGCTATTGCTCCCTTGCGTCTGCAGTTTCATCGATCCTGGTGATGATCCCGATCATTGTTCTCGTCGTCTATCCCGGAGACTCTTATGGCTGCTGATTCCGTCGTACTTCTGTTGCGCCTCTTCCTCTCCTCTGATCTCGACACCTGTCTCTTAATGAGTCTACAATCGACTAGCCTGACGTCGGCGTGGTTGTTGTTGTCCTCAGCAACAAGCACAATCAGATTTGTGCTATCTCCTCTTCCTGTCGATTCTTCTGCGCCTTCTCTGGCAAACTTCTCAGTCAACATCTGCCTACAGTTCTTTTGTGTCTCGCTGATACTAATTTTGATGGCTTCCTCTGCTGGCTTCGTGGTTGCTTCTTCGACTTGAGGATAAATACCTCCTAGATTCCTTCTCTTATGCTTTGGCCATCTCACTACTTCAGATACAACCATTGCCCACATTTTTCCAATGATTCCAGCTGCTACAGTTGCTTTCAGGGTGTTGATCTATCGTCGAAGATGAAGTCCGTGTGTTTTTAGTCATTTGTTTGTGTTTTTTTGCTGTATTTGCTTCATGTTGTTGGTTTGCCTATATGCATGTGCTTTCCACGTGAGGGGGAGTATTGGAATAAAGGCGACTCAGATTATCTTTCTCGACTTTTTCGCCTTTGTTTCACACGGTCTCCAAGCTTATATTATTTGTCTCCCCATGTTTGTTTTTTGATTGGTCATGTGTTGGGGAGTGGTTGTGTTTGTTGTTCTGATTTGAGTGTTTGTGTCGCATGGGACCATGTCGTGCAAGACCGTCTCATGAGGGACCGCCCTTTGTGTGGATTATCCCCGACGGATTATCACCGATGGATTATCCCCGGTTACCCGGCTGATGATTTGGTCAATATATTTCATTCTCTTTTGATTATGTGTGTAGGTGATGTTGGTTGACCAGTGTCCAGCGTGTCCACATAGTGTGTTTGTCCTGCGTCGTGTGTGACTATGTGCCCGACTTGATTCCCTGATTTGGAATTTCCCCCAGTGGCTCGTATGATATTTTTTCGCATCATCTACCTCCATTATTGTTATTTTTTGTGTCTAAGCTGAAGGGTCCCCCCTTCAGCTTCAGGGGGAATGTTGGAATTATGAGTTTATTATTATATTAGTCTATTAGAGTCTTTAGGAGTTTAGTCCCACATCGTGAGTCTAGTTTAAGTGTCTTGTTGTATTTCCTATATAAAGCCTCATATGAGCATGAATAATACATCTCTTCTTTTTCTTTTCTATTCTCCAACACCTTCAAAGATGCGAGTGAAGAAAATTGGCTATCAATTTTCATTAAATAACATAGAAATATCCTAATGAATATATTATCAGTTAAGGATTTGATTAAGGAACTCAGATATATCGCAATAGAGAGCCAAGGTGAATTGAGAATTCAGTACATGTCAGAAGGATAATTGAAATTTTTGCATAACTAGGGCTCATGATTACCACATATTAAATGGGTACAATTGGGAGAAGTAAACACGATGATTGATCACTGCTACCCACGCATACCTAACATAATCAGGTCATTAGGTTGGAAACATACAAATTAGGATAGGGTAACGTCATGGTAATATGAAGGAGTGGTTGCAGGTCTTAACTGTTATATGATTAGAACCCATAAGTGAGAATTCAAAGTGTTTGAATAATTTTGTTTATGACATTGGGAGTATAACGACCCCAAAAAAATTAAGATCAAGTGAAAAATCATATTGAATTGGAAGATGTATATTATAAGTACGATCAATTGGATATGGCTCTGATGATCACAAGAATCAAAACAAAAGTGTTCGATGATATAATAATTGTCTTCAGAAATATTCTGGATTTTGAGAACAAACTCATGATTATGAATATGCTATTATCCTTAGAATCAATTATTATAATAATTCGGAGGATTTGAAATGCCCACTTTGCGGTTAACAAATGCATTATTATGTTTAGTGAACTTAGAAAAATTTGATCATGAGTAGACTATGCAAACATATCCTATGCACCAAGGAACGAATAAATTCAATCTTGCATATATTGGATAGTGCGAATTATATTTTTTTTGGTGTTTATAAGTGATGATAACTCATGAACTTAGAGAAATTATAGTCTCTACCATGACATAATTTTTGGAGGTTAGATTGAAGGTTACTCATACATATTCCACACATGGTTGAGCTAATCTCATGAATATAGTGGCTTTTGACGAGTATTCACCCACGCTTGCCTAATAAAGACACTATATGAACATGTATAGGAAAGTTAGTACGAGCATACCTGTGTTGAAACTTCAAGCACATAAAATATTAATTTGGCAAGGCATGACATTGAAAATGTAACGACTCAGCAAATTAAAATGGGGTGGATGATTAGTTGAAGCGTACGCATAAGTATGACCCCTCGATTATGATATCATTAAGAACCGGGACATATAAGTTGATAACATTCTAACCACCATTAGGAGGATTCAGGACTATGGAATATAGATTTTGAATTTCAAAGGTGTATACGGTGAAATCACACAAGAAATAATGAGTGTTTAATCAGATTCTTTCTTATGATGAAATCGACTCGTGACGAATCTTATTATTTTGCAAGAATTCCTTATATCTTATCAATCAGAATCCAATTAGAAAAGTGATTGAGTGTCATGTTGTGAACATCAATATTAATAATGATTGCTCGATGTATATATGAAGAGTTCACTCTACAAATTATGTATTTTTACTTAAGTAGAGGTGTAATATGTCATGAATTTGGAAGAAAAAAAGGGAGAAAAGAAAAGAAGGGGGTGATAATCTTTTCATCAAATCTTAAGTTTGGAGGTTGGTTAATTACGAAGCATAAGTTGGACCTTCGTCATAAATAAAACTATGATAACATATATTTGAAGATTCGATGTCGTATAAGCTATAAGGAGTGAGGCGATTCTGGAAGAGAAATCTAAGATTTGTGTGCACAATTCTACATATAAGATTATTGATTTTCACATACTTGATGATCATTGCTCGTAAGGGACTCCGAACCAACGGATGATTAAGGTTTATTTAATGATAATGTGTCGAAAGACTTGGAATATGCCCACGTAATCTTGATTATGAATATCCCAAAATATAATGAAAGTGCGTTTGGAAGGGGACTGTTACCTCTGATAAAAACATCCACGAGGCCTATAGGGTAGGAATTGTCGGATGCCTCTATCTTGGGTCTAGGATGAGGATTCAAGGGCACTCATATCAGATTATATTGAGGGTACGGATGCTCAGAGTCGGCAGGCCAAGTATTATGATGCGAGGCATCGAAAGGTAGAGATCTTGGTGAGAGATGGAGTTTTCTTGAAGATACGTCTGGTGCATGGTATCTCATGGGTGCGGAGGCACAAGAACCTCATCCCTCGATATATGGGGCCATATTTGATCCAGGAGCAGATCGGCCCCTTGGCTTACAGGCTGGAGCTGCCGACAGAGTTAGGGACCTTGCATGACGTCTTCCACGTCTCTTCACTACGGAGAGCTCTCCTTCGGTCGGAGCAGCATATTATTGCTACAGCAGGCCCAATAGCACCTGATAGATTAGTTCATTTAGAGCCGGTCCGGATCGATGATATCGCGGTCCGAGTGCTACAGAAGAAGAAGGTTCCCCTAGTGAAGGTGTTGTGGTCAAACCATGGACTGGAGGAGCACACCTAGGAGCCGATGGATCTGATGATGAATGGTACCCAGAGCTTTTCTCCTTGGGTGTACTTTAATTATGTTAAATTTTCTTAAAAATTCTTGTGCATAGAAACCCCGTAGACTCGAACTTGAATTTTGGGGACAAAATTATTTTTTTGTTTATTAGGATTTGTAACATTCCATTTCCTACTAGACACCTAAACTTTGATTAGGTTAGGACATGTGGTGGATGACTGGGGTTAGGCTACGTTTGACCTAAGGAGTTAGGGTGGATTTACATAGGGCCCACTATAGGGTTCAGTAAATTCAGGTCAAACTAGCCCAAATTGGAATCATAGGTACACATTGACCCCACCACAATGCCCCTAACCCTAAAAGCAATCTAAGTGAATCAAAAGCCACATCATTGGGTCAACCATTGACCCAAGTTGACCCAAGTCAACCCTAACCCTAATTTGGTCAAACCCATACTTATAGACCCAATTAGCCCAAGTGGGGCATCACCAAGGCCCAACCCATGTTGGGTGATACCATAGGGCTCATGATCATAAAGTGAGGTCAGTCCACTCATCAAGTTGACCAGGTCAATCCTAAAAGTCAACTTGGTCAACCTTAGGCCTATTTAAGTAAATTTGAAGACCATGCTCATTCCTAATGGGCTAAGGACTTGAGCCATGTACCAACCCATATTGGGTGATGACATGGGGTTCATGACCATCAAGTGGGGCCAACCCACTCATCAATTTGACCAAGTCAACCCTAAAAGTCAACTTGGTCAACATAAGGCCTAAAGAGATAAAATGAGAGCCAAGCTCATTTCCAATGGGCTAAGCCCATGAGCCAAGTCCAATGATCAGCTCAAGTGCTAATTAACAGCCCATATCCTCTGGTTTTGGAGTGTAGTAACATCCAAGGGGGTATTTTGGGATTTACCCAAGTAAAGGAGAGAGAAAATTTAGGAAAATTGGGATGGAGGCCCTGTGGCCCTCCTCCTCTCTTCCCAAGCCCACATCTGAACCCACACATCAATTCTCAGCCTTTCCAACCCAATTTCATGCCACTTGGAGCCAAGGAGGAGAAACCAAAGCTCATGGCCAAAATCCCCATCATGGCATCTTTGTATACAACCCATATCAGCCAAAACCAACCCCCCATTAGCTTCAAAAGGTCCAAAGGAGTGGAATTCGATACCTGGATCGAAGTTTTTGATGGTTAATCGGGTTGGGGAGCAAGCTCTCCGGAAAGGAGAAATTCTATGGCTAACCGTCGCCGCCGCCGTCGGGATCCGATAAAGGTCTGTTTAACCTCACCTCACCCCGTGCTAGATTTCTAGCTCAACTAGGCGAGACATCGGTCTCAATTGAGCCCGATCCAATGTGAGCATTTCATGGATTTTCGGATTTTTAATGAAGCTCGAGTTCATCGGAAACCGCCGCCTTCGGCGGCCAAGTCGCCGCCAAACGCTTGCCCCCACCTCAACAGACGTGGTGGTGGTGGTGGCTGGCCGGGGAGATGGATGGATGGCCAGGAAACACCAAGAGAAGCTGCTACAGGCCGGATGCATCTGGACTGTCGTCTGGAGGAGGAAGATGATGGGATGCCATTGATTTAAATGCAAATTAAACTATAGTGTTATTAATATTTCTATCACACATTATTCAGACACTTGCATGTTAATTTTAGGCCTCTTAAAAGCATATCAGGAAATGTGTTCAACATGTAAAATGTATCCTTTGGTCTTACCTTTAAAATGACATCCTAAAGTGGTGATTTGGAGCACTACAGCTCCCTGTAGGGCCATTCTACTAAGGCTTATCCTAGGATAGGGAAGATTTTTAAATGAGTGCCCAAGACAAACCCTAACTCCACATGGAGTGAAATTTCGTGCATGCATGAGGTTGGGCTAAACCTAAGTCCTGTCTAAAAATTAAAATTTTTGGGGATAGTTTTCCAAAGTTTTTATAAATAATTCATTTATTAAATAAAAATGAAAATAGGGAGATTCCCTTATCCACATGCCTCCAAATTTAGGTGACATGATCTTAGGGTCACTATAAGACCATGACAGAAATTTCAGATCATTTGAACCTTTGAATGTTAGGTAAAACCAATATGCAAGTTGAGGGTAGATTTGTAAATAATTATGCCAAATGCAAAAATGGAAATTTAGCCAATTTGTCCCAATGCATGTCCATGAAATTCATGACATAGGCTTATGGGGATGAAATACACCTCCCATAGGAAGGATGAGATTTTTGGGATCAAAAGTCCCATTATTTTGAATTATTGGAAATTATGTCCTTTGGAAATAAAAATTGAAAACAGGGCTAAGTACTCTTATAAGTTCTAAAACTGAGTGACAAGCCCTAGTAGGACATCATATACCTCTGACAAATTTTATAGGCTTGTTTAAAAAATTTACTTTGAGTTTTTAGTAGAATTACTTGTTTCCCCTTCTTGGATATTAATAAAAAGTAAAGGAAATCATTGCTGGAAAATTATGATAAAATTTATAGTACCTCATTCCTGTGATTAGAACCTTGGGTAATTATCTTTGAATTTATGGGTGATTATGTATGTTGATAATTTAAGTGGTGGCATTTTTGTAATATTACTATTATGGAATTTTGCTAGGTCAAATCACTGTTTAGGGTCATAAATCTCTGTTTGATGTTTTATTATATCAATATTGGCCTCCAGTAATTTTCCTAGAATTTTTGGTTGTATAGTTGATGTAATTCATTTGGAAAATGGTCAAATTGTGATTTTAATCTTAAATGGAAATTATATAGAAATTTACATGGGAAAATTATGAATTCTGGTAGGAAGTCGTATTTAACCTCATTGAACACCAAGTAAATTTCTTAGATTTGTGGAACCATTGTATTTAGTACATCATGTACAAAGTGACTTATGCCACTTAATTAAAAGATTTAATTTAGGGTCTTGATTACTTAGAAAAATTGTGAAATCTTAAATGGTCTACACCGTACACCATACCAACCCATGATAATTAATTAGGGGCAATTGGCCAAAAGAATTGGAAGTCCTATTATATGGGTTAGTATTAGGTCATGGGTTGCGCTTAGCAAAAGTAGCAGGTATTACTGGGATCCACAGGGGATACGATGGAAGGTTGAGTTGATAACTATATTGGGAAGATAAACCCTGGTTGGTGTCTAGTAGGTCACTTCATAGTATCTAGTGATAGAGTGCAAAACCCCAAGGACAGCAGCTGGAACGGAGACCGGCGGAAGACCGCCGATTCCCCAATAATATCCTAAGTCATTAGGTTCGTTCCAAAGTAACAACGAGAGCTGGCTATGGACCGTGGGTAGACATTAATAAAATTAAGTATCCTTGCGAAAGGGAACTTTGGGCTTTCAATCCCATCTTGGTTCCTAGTGCCCCCGAGACCCCTTTATTAGGCATACCCTGGGCAGTCCTGTGATTAACTGTAAATTGCTAGGTATAACAAACATTAGACAAGAGTAGTCTAATAGGCTAAGAGAACATGGTGACATTCTCACCTGTGAAGGGTTGGATAGATTCAGAACTAAGGCATGATGTGACAATCTCACCCGTGAAGGGTTTGAGGGATTCAGGATTAAGAGAATGATATGACAATCTCACCCGTGAAGGTTAGAGGATTTCAGGATAGTTAGTCCTACGAGCTGGAGGTTCAGGAGTATGACATCAGGACAGGTTTCGTCCTACGAGCTGGAGGCTCGAGTTGAGATACCTTGCATGTGCATAGAAAAAAAACTAGTGGCGGGTCATGCGGTACTGGACCAATCGTCATACCGATGGCAGTACAGTGACTCTGTTGAGGTGTGAGGCTTTGAGGGGCTAGTAGGTTGTTTATACAGGTATCACTTGAACAAGCGATCATAAGAGAAGAAGTCCATAACACTAGGTCACCTCGCTCGAGCATTAGTTTGTGGACAAACTATGCAGCGGAAGCAATGGTGTGCTCATGTGTAAAAAAGTCACATAAAATAGTCCATTTAAACAATGAGTTAGGCCAATCCAATTAAGACACCACTTTAGCTTGACTTACCAAGAGGATTTTGAGTCATACCTTAGTCTAAAATCTACCTCAGATATAGATTAGTTAAGGTACGAGGATACACAAATTGACTAAGGGAAGAATTTAACGCAAGAGTCACTACTTAAGGATTAAACTTCGATGTCCCTACTCCACCTATCGAGTGATATTATCAATTCTTACCCAAGCTGATAGGACCGCCTTAAGAAGAATTGGTACCTATAATATATTAGTGGAATAGTAGGGTACTCATAAACTTAACCCTCGTACCGATGACTTGATTACGTTGAGACAACCACAGTGATAAATACCAAAGGTCAAAAAAATAATTCAAGTTTCAGAAGAGACCCGTTTTTGTTTGGGTAACATGTTGATCTTGAGAAGATTGTCGTAAATAGTAATCTTAAGGGATAAAGGCATGTAGCCTATCAATAAGTCTCTAGTTGGAACTCCAAGTCTAAGATTGTTAGCCCTAAGGATTGAGGCATATATAGGATGATTACACTATGGATATTAAAGAAATTTAGCCCAAAATGTATGAGGGCTTATCCTTTTATTTATTGGGCTAAATTGGTAATAATGACTTCGATTTCCCTAGACCCTATTTATAAAATGTTATGTCGTAAATATATTAATATTGAAGAATTGGTATTTGAACATTACCTGTATGAAAATCAAGACTAATGTACGGATAATTGGTAAGATGATCAACCCTCCCTCGAAGTTGGGATATACGTAGAGGGTTGCCCACTTGGATATGTCAAAACCCTAGAATAAGGAAAGTCATCATGAGATGTTGGAAACTTTCTCGGGCTTGTGAATTAGATAATTACTTGACACAACTTAAAGATATTGATGCATAATGACATGTTATATCCAAAGAACAAAACAAGTTGTGTACAATCCACAAGAATTCGTACATCTGGCTTTCCGAAAAAAAACCAAAATCGAAGTAGTTTCGACGACACAAAGGTTTTATGTATAATTAAAGGAATGTGTTACCTCAATAAAGCATGTTCCTAGATGCACTAACACCTTAACCCAATCGATGTAACACACGATTAATGAATATATTGTCGGTTAAGGATTTGATTAATGAACTCAGATATATCGCAAGGGAGAGCCAATGTGAATTGAGAATTTAGTAGAAGTCAGAAGAACAATTAAAAATTTTACATAGTTAGGGCTCTTAGGAAAGTGACTATAACTATCACATATTAAATGGGTATAATTGGGAAGTAAACACGATGATTGATCACTGCTACCCGCATCCACCTGACATACCCAGGTCATTAAGTTGGAAATACACAGATTGGGATAGGGTAACGTCATGGTAATATGAAGGAGTGTTTGCGGATCTTAACTGTTGTATGATTAGAGCCCATAATGTGAGAATTCAAAATGTTTGAATAATTTTGTTTATGACATTGGGGGTATAACGAACCCAGAAAATTTAAAATCAAGTGAAAAACTATACTGAATTGGAAGATGTATATTATAAGTACGATCTTTTAGATGTGGCTCTGATGATCACAAGAATCAAAACAAAATTGTTTGATGATATAATAATTTCCTTAAATAAGATTCGGAATATATAGAGCAACTTATGATTATGAACATGTTATTTTCCTTAGAATCAAACATTATAATTATTTGAAGGATTTGAAATGGGCACCTTGCGGGCAAACACACTATCATGTTTAGTGAACTTAGTAAATTTGATCATGAGTAGGCAATGCAAGCCCATCCTACACACGAAGGAACGAATAAATTCAACCCCACATATATTAGATAATGCGAATTATGTATTTTTTGGGTATATATAAGTGGTGCACATATGTATGGTCTCTTGATTATGATGACGTCAAGAACCGCGGGGCACACAAGTTGATAACATTATAACCACCATTAAAAGGATTCATGACTATGGAATATAGATTTTGACTATCAAAGGTGTACACGGTGAGATTGCACAAGAATTAATGAGTGTTTAATCAGTTTATTTCTTATGATGAAATCGACTCGTGACGAATCTTATTATTTTGCAAGAATTCCTTATATCTTATCAATCAGAATCCAATTAGAAAAGTGATTGAGTGTCATGTTGTGAACATCAATATTAATAATGATCGTTTGATGTATATATAAAGAGTTCACTCAACAAATTATGTATTTTTACTTAAGTAGAGGTGTAATATGTCATGAATTTGAAAGAAAAAAAAGGGGGAAAAGAAAAGAGGGGGGTGATAATCTTTTCATCAAATCTTAAGTTTGGAGGCTGGTTAATTTGTAAGACCCCGATATTTTTTCTCTTTTTCAAACCACTAGGGTCTTATGCCCAGAATTGTCGTTTTGCGGTGGCACTGACACTCGGGAAGGCCGTCACTATAAAACGCCAATTCTGCCGGTCTTTTCGATCATAAAAGAGAGAGAAGTAATTATAATAGAATATAGTCATGTCCACAGAATCACATATAAATAAAAATCACAGCAAGTCCATAGATATATAAAAGGGAGTACTGCAAAAGATCAGTACAAATGAAAAATAGACGGGCTTAAGCCTGGTACATCAAATCCTCACTACAATCTCTCGCGGAAGCTATAAGATAGTACTAAACACTCACTCAGCTGCTCACTGGTGCTCCAAAACTAGACTGGCCCTCCTCCATATGCACCGTACTCCGCTGGTGCTGGTCCCTGGGCTGCTTGACCCTGTCTCCCATCCGGAGCACCTGTAATGTTGTGGTCCGAAAACTATTAGTCATAAAGACTAAGTCCTATCATTCCCTATCCCTCCCCCACGACTCCTAAGCAACGAGCGGAGAGGAGGAAAGGGAAGCTACAAAGGTGGAGAGTAAGCAAAGCAGATGACAGTGGAACTAATCTAGCAGTTATTCATGCTGTATATCAGCTAAGTAAGAAAAGTACATTCTAGCAGTTCTATAATAGTGAGCAGTAAAGTAAACAAGTAAAATAAGCAGCAAATATAATAAAAGACAAGGTAGAAAACAAGTAAGTACGTAACCTTAACTTATATGAATGCTCATACAAACTTATAAGTTAAGGGGTCTTCTGTAAGGCTCCCATCGTATAAAAAGTCTCATACCGATTTATACGTTGGGGTGTCGGTTGTATGCAAATATTAGTGTAGTGAAATGCTATGCCATGATTCATGCAAGTGCAACTCACGCACACGACTCTATGCGCACAGACCTTTAGTTCCCCCTATTCGGGCAGCTAGCTTCACTCCCAGGAACCTCCGTAATGGCAAATGGAGACAGTGGGTCGGGCCCCCCACTCCTAGGCGGGTATCCACACTACCGGGCCTAGCCCTTCCGTACGCCCCTAGAAGAACACAACCTAGGGTATCCGCGTACTAGTGCTGGTTATATCCACCAGACTTTATTTTGCTAAGTGTCCCACACCACCTAGTCAACCTACCGACGTCGGTGTGAACGAATGTCAAATACTGAAGACCCACCACCTTATTCTATATCCAAACCCTCGAGCCCCTGGCTCCTCGGATTATCCCGTCCGTGCATCTACCTTCCAAAGCTACCGTCCGGATGGCAATAAAACCAACCTATTCAACCTCCCTAGATACCGGGGTGTGTTAATGTGAAACCATAGTTATAATAGTTGCTCTTGTAGTTTATTACTTCTACGGTTTACGTTAGCCCAGGACTGCACCCGACATACCCCGTGAAGGGCTCTCAAAGGGCACTAGGAACTACGATGGGCTAAAGCCCAAAGCTCCCTTTTGTAATCCACTTATTGTTATTGGTTAATAACCAATTCCCAATCCCTTTTGTGTTATATTGGTTCTAACCCTAGTGTATTTAACACTTTCTCTCCTACAAGGTAGACGATGTTTTGTCGTCCCCGAGCACCTCTAAACACTAGCCAGACTTCTCACTCCTCATCATGACTCCTCATATCACTTAACAGTCCATTACACTAATATACCATCTCCCTTAGTTCACTTTTGCACCCTAATATGATTCCTGCAGTTTTTATTAAACGCAGACCATCCTAAGCTATATGATGTATATAATGGGAAGTACTCAAAATATTTATCCAAATGACCTAAGTTATTTACTAGGAGTCTATCATGACATAATTAGGCTAAATCCAGAAATTCACAATTTTATTAATTTGTTTGATATTTAATTAATTTATTTCCAATCCAATCCATGCTTGAATTGAACATGATGTACAATATTTTCTCAAGTAATAGCCACCAGAAATTTATGAACACTAGATAATAGAGAGTTAACAATCAATATCAAATTCCATAATTTTCCATAAATGCTTTGGCTTCTAATTAATAAATCCAAAGTAAATCCAACCATCATGAATAAAGAAGGAAGTAATACAATTTATCATCAGATAATTATAGAAAAATTACTGAATCTTAAGGGTGACCAAATAAGACCTCTCAAAAAATATCATAATTTTTCAAGCTTACTAGGTACCAAAATAAATTCAAATAGTTTTACATGAAAGTATCACTTTGTGAAGCAACCCATATAACAAGACTTCCAAAAATTCCAAAAAAAAATCTACAAAGCTTTATAACATCATAAAAGGTGTTCTGACTAAATTTCATAAGATTCCAGTGAGTCTTTAATTCATAAGAAATTCCTAAGTAGAAAGTATAATTTGATGGTTTGTAAATGAAGTACTATATTTATTGATCTAAAATTCATAACAAAATTCCCAAACATGAAAATCACTATAGAAACACTCCTGCCAAAGTTTCACTATGAATCAAGGTCATATGACTCATTATAAAATTCCTAGGGTGTAAAGACCTAAATACTTATTAAGTGGTTTATGTGGGGGTATTTGTGTCAAACCACTACCCAATCACTTCCTAGGGCATTTAACCACCCTACAAGTATTTATTCTAAATACCAAGTCCATACAAGGACATATCACTCTATGTCCTTCACAAACCTCCAAAGTCCAACCTTAGGGTTTGTACTAGGGTCCTAGGTCTAACCCATCCCAATCTATCTCAAACTCCATGAGAGGGTGTGTTTACTTACAATGGGGCTCTGGCCAAGGTCCCAACCCATTTGGGTGAGAATTGGCTCTTCCAAGCCCCAAATACTTCTTGCCCAAATTTATCCCTTAGGAGACCAAACTTTGGTCACAGCAAAACTTATTCAAATCAAACCCAATTGAGTTATTTAAGACACCTATTTAAATTGTATAAGGATTATTAAATATTTCCAAAAACTATGGGAAAATGTTTCCCAAAAATCCTCATTTTTGGATATGATTTAGGTATAGGTACTAGTGAGCCCCATCCAAAATTTCAAGTCATTTGGATGGCTGGATTGGTAAGGGCATTCAAAATACTATCTTGTCTAGCCTAAATATAGACTCCACCAAAATGGGTGCTGTGGTCGAACAACTTACCCAAATTAGTCCAAATAAATTTTAAATAAAACTAGACTTCACGGCCTACAACATTTATGTTGGTCATAATTCCAGTAGAGGGGCCTACCTATTTTTAATAATTATTTCAAAAATCATCCAGAAAACGGGACAGAAATTTGGATGAAAGGAATTAATAAATTTAATCAACACACATCTTGATGTAGATCCAACAGCGCTGGGATCGTTTTCTTCCTCCAGCCAAGGGCTGAGATTAGCCCGACCTGGAGCGCATTCCAGACGCTGCTGCCGGTCAACCAGCCTCCTCCCTGGTCGGCCACCGCCACCACCACCTCCGTTGAGGTGGTGGCCATCGCCGAGCGGCGGCGCAGCCGCTGGACAGGCGGAATCCGGCGAACCCGAGATGTCTCATTTTTTTGCGGAAAAACTAGGAAGACCACCTCTTCCCGATCGGGCTCAGATTAGCCCGATTCTTTATCCTAAAGAAGGCTAAGATCTACCCGTAGAGAGAGAGAGGAGGGGAGGACCTTGTTCACGGGCTGGAGGCGTGCCGATCAACGGAAAGCCATTAGTGGTGGAGGTGTCGCCGACGCTCTTCAACAACACACAGAAATCTCTCGTCTCCTTCGGGCAAAGTGTGGAAACGAATGCTTGAGGTCAAGGGAAGCTTTTAAATCAGTAAAAGGGGGAGGGAGGGGGTCTAACTGATGGTGGCCATTAATGGTCCTTAAAAGCAATTTCGGCCATGGTGGTGGGGGATGAACACGGTTCAAACCAGCAAGGTAATGGCTGGAAACTCCTCCTCTTCCCTAGGGGAGTTTAATCCAGCCGTTAAAATAAGAGTGAAAGGATGCCAAGAATTCAAGCGACATTAGTGGCCATGAAAGCCGACTCCCGACCATGGTCGTGGCTGTTCACCTTCATAACCGTCGACCACGTGGAATTTCCTCCACTTGACCGGTCAAAATTTATTTAAATAAGACTTAATTAGGTCTTAATAGAGAAACGACTAATTTTAGACATCGTGGCCCACTTCCCGAAATAGCCCGGTTCAGCAAAACCATCACTCATACCAAAATCGCCAGGAAATAATCTAAGTACAATGGAGTTGAGTGAGCTCAGCTTACTCAACGCCATCCATCCTACGGCGTTGAGTGAGCTCAGCTCACTCAACGCCATTCAGCCCATGGCAAGATGGCGTTGAGTACAGTCATCGCACTCAACGCCATTCAGCTGATAACGTTGAGTGCACTCAACGCACTCAACGCCATTCAACCGAAGTAAGATGGAGTTGAGTGCAGTCAGCGCACTCAACGCAATTCAGCTTATGGCGTTGAGTACACTCGACACACTCAACGCCATTCAGCCCATGTAAGATAGCGTTGAGTGCAGTCATCTCACTCAATGCCATTCAGCTTGTAACACCCCTACCCGTTACGTGCAACATAGTAGAAGGTCCGGCCGGGGCCCCACACCATGTCTTACAAATAGGCAGAGACGCTACTAAGTAATACCAAATATGCATCCTATCATAGAGCATTCTAGCAGAAGTTTAAATGGTTGCAAGAATGAACTCAAACATCAACACAGGAGTCCACAGCTAAACCAAACATGCCATACTATAAAACCACAAGTACGGCCTTATGGCCTACTACACGTGTTACTTTTTATACAAGAAGGTATCTTCCATACATCGGCACGCAGGCCGGCCACACACGAGTTCTTACACAAGGTACAAAAATAGCCTTCAAGGGATATGTTGGTACCCTAGTTTGGATTTGAGTTCAGTCCTCTCTTTTAGTCTCTTGACCCAAGATTTATCTATGGTCAAAGGTTAGTTGTTTAGTTAGTTTGCTCTAGTTTTAGAGTTGTCACTTATCCAGATGAAAATTTGGTTAAGTTGTTTTTTGTTCGACTATGGTCGAACGCCGCTCGACTATCGTCTATCGACTATTCGACGATCGTCTATCAGTTGGTCGACGTTTTTCTGTCAGCAGATCGTCTATCTCTGAGTTAGTTCAACTCTTGTTAGCTCGACGTTCTGTGAAATCTGCCTCGCCGATCGTCGAACCCCGCTCGACGTCTTTTGACCAGACAGATTTCTTGATAGTTCAACTATCTGCTTGGATAGTTCAACTATCTGATAGTTTGACTATCTGATTGATAGGTTGACTATCTGTGTTGCTTGATAGTTCGACTATCTGTCTTGATAGGTCGACTATCTGTTGTGTTTGATAGTTCGACTATCTGCTTGGATAGTTCAACTATCTGATAGTTCGACTATCTGTTTGATAGGTCGACTATCTGTTTTCTTTGATAGCTCGACTATCTGTTTGATAGGTTGACTATCTGTTTTCTTTGATAGCTCGACTATCTGTTTGATAGGTCGACTATCTATTTTCTTTGATAGCTCGACTATCTGTTTGATAGGTCGACTATCTGTTTTCTTTGATAGCTCGACTATCTGATAGATAGGTCGACTATCTGTTTTCTTTGATAGCTCGACTATCTGTTTGATAGGTCGACTATCTATTTTCTTTGATAGCTCGACTATCTGTTTGATAGGTCGACTATCTGTTTTCTTTGATAGTTCGACTATCTGTTTGATAGGTCGACTATCTGTTTTCTTTGATAGTTCAACTATCTGTTTGATAGGTCAACTATCTATTTTCTTTGATAGTTCGACTATCTGTTTGATAGGTCGACTATCTGTTTTGTTTGATAGTTCGACTATCTGTTTGATAGGTCGACTATCTGTTTTGTTTGATAGTTCGACTATCTATTTGATAGGTCGACTATCTGTTTTGCTTGATAGTTTGACTATCTGTCTTGATAGGTCGACTATCTGATAGTTCGACTATCTGTTCTGATAGGTCGACTATCTGTTTTGGTAGTTTGACTATCTGTATCGTTCGACTATCTGTTTGACAGGTCGACGATCTCTGTGCTTCGTTCGACGATCTCCGAGGGTCGTTCGACGTTCTGCTGTATGTCTTTAGTAAATTTTGTCCCCTTCTATTCTATGATTTATTTCATATTTATTTGGCATATTATTTCAGTAAATTTATGCTATTATTTCCAGGCAATCTCTGCTCCATTCCTTATGCATGAGCCAATCTTTATCTGACAAAGTGTTTTGTCTTATTAGTTGAAATATATTTTCTGCTTTATCTGTCAGGCTGTCCTTTATAGCCGTTAGACTCAGAAAGTATTTTCTGGTCGTAAAGAGTTCTTTCTGATGTGACCTTTTTCTTACACCCTTTTTATCAGATTGGTTATGCAGCTTCTTAGAAAGCTTTATCCCCTTATAGCATGTCTGTCTGCAGGATTTGCTTTTGCTTTATGCTTTTTGCAGCCCAGATTGCAGATTCCAGAAGAAGACAAGATTCAAACTCAAATTAGAGCCGTTGCAAAGGCTCATATATAAAGAGTTTCTTTTGAAAGAAGAAAACACACAAGATACATAGAATACAGATACACAAGAAGTTTACACTCAGCAGCATAGAAAAAGAGAGAAAGCAAGAAAGTTCTACAGCTCTCAGAAATTCACATCCAACTGAGAAGATCAAATCTCTTCAGCATTCTTCTTCATCCTGAGTTCATCCTGCTTACAGGAAGACTTTCACTCAGAGGCCTTTAGAAGAAGAAGAAGAAGAAAGGAAGCTATTTGAAGAAGAATACCTTTTCCAAATCAAGAGTCTTCTTCAAGCTTCTCCTTCAGAACCTCAAGAAAGTTCTTTGTCTTAGTTCAGAAGAGTTCCTGCACCCTGAAGCAAGACTCCTTCCTGGACATTCTCTAAGCCAGGGGGAGCCTTGATTCTTTAGAGCTATTTAGCTCTGTGCAATCCACTAGCTTCTCTAATCTGTTTAACAATAGAGAAGAAACCTTAACTTTCTCAACCTCCTATACAAAGGGTTATTACTCCCTTCAAAAGTGAAACCTTGGTGGCAGGGCACCTGATTAAAAACCTGTGTTAGATTTTGAGCTCCTGATCAAAAGCTCAAAGGGTCTACTTGATCTACCTGAAGCAGATCAGTTGGTGGCCGGGCACCTGAACAAAAACCTGTAGTGGATTCCTACCAGGGTGGTAGAAGAGTGGACGTACCTATTTAGAGGGAACCACTATAAAATTTCTTATGTCGTCTGTGCTGCTTATTTAATTTATTGCATTGTGGTTATGAGTAGAAATAACTAGGATTGCTAGTTGCTGTGATAGGGTCCCAAGCTTAACTGTAATTACAGTTAGCTCTCTCTTGTGCACTACACTTTGTGTTAGGCTCTAGGGTTATCAATATTTATAAACTCATTCCGCAAATTAACTCTAAGGGAGTTGAGTAGGGTGTCCTAATTTTTGAATACTCTATTCACCCCCCCTCTAGAGTTGTATCTATCATCACTTTCAGGCTAGCACTCAGCAGCAGCAGCTTAGGGTCTTCCACCCTCGTCCCTGCTTGGCCCTTCTTGACCTGCACGCAAAAGATCCACCAAGCAGTGGCAAACAAAGCAACGGTCAGCATTTGGCTGACCATTTATAACGACCCTGTCCCTGGCACGGGACAGCGGAATTCCTTCCCTGTATAACACTTATATACAATCAAAAGGGTATGCGTTAGCACATCACACTTGTACGACCGTACAAGTCATCATCCATCACAAACGTCGGCCCGACGGCCCGACGGCCCGACGTTCCGTGCTCTCAGGGCACATTATCGGTGTACCGGAAAACCAGGGTCCCACCACCGTTCAAAGGTCCCACACATGACGACAATTTGTGAGCATTCCAATCTTCCATGGCTCAAATAGCCGGAGCGATTCTCATTCTGTGATCCTAACATGGCCTTAAGCACCCCACGGTTAGACAACCAGAACGCGGGTACAGATCAGCCTTTCCCGTAGCTCACATACGTCAGACGTCGATCCGGACTGACACGGGTACAGCTTCACCTTGCCCGTTCGCCACACATGCTTTTCCACAGTTGCAGCCCCACCGGCTAGACAAGTAGTATTCACAACTACAATGGTTGAGATCACACAACATCAACCCATCCACATACTATCCTACTGCACCAAGCTGTAGGTGTCCACCAAGAACATCACATGCATCACAATAATAGAGAGTCTTGCTCTGATATGCATACAATCATCACCACTCCAGACCAATCCTGTCCAGTTGGCTTCACACAACATGCCTACCCGTACTTATCGCTTCCGGGAATACTCCAATAAGAATCAAGGGATGGAGTTCAACATCCCAAGAGAATTCAACTCTACCTTTGTAGAGGATTCATGCATATGCACAAAGGAAGGATTTCACAAATCCAAGGAGGAAGTCGTTACCCTTGGAGGACATTTTGGAGCCATGGCAAGCACTGCTTGGAGCTCTGCCTTCCCGAATATGGCCTCCGATCGCGAATCCGAGCTTGGACTAGCTGGATCTCCCTTTCCTTCCTCCTTCTTCTTCCTCCTTCCTTCTTCCTCTTTCCTTCTCTCACTTAAGAAGATAAAGTGAGGAAAAGCTTGC
Source organism: Platanthera zijinensis (assembly GCA_039513925.1). Taxonomy (NCBI): domain Eukaryota; kingdom Viridiplantae; phylum Streptophyta; class Magnoliopsida; order Asparagales; family Orchidaceae; genus Platanthera; species Platanthera zijinensis. Next base: position 166,662,781 of record CM077092.1, read on the forward strand.
TAGTTCGGGGTCTTAAAGAGGCTGGAAAAACTGAAGACCACCAGATCTGGAAAGAGGGAAACAAACGGCCGAGATCTGCAGAAAAAGTCAATTTCGGCCCTAACACGCCCTGTGACACGCCCGTGTCACAGGCCGTGTCCCTTAAGCAGCCCTTAAGCGGCAAAGAACCGCCTCACTACACGGGTTGAACACGCCTGTGACCACCGCCTAACCTGACACGGCCTGAGACACGCCCTTGTCTCTGGCCGTGTCGCCTCTCTCGACAAATCTCGTCGATCGCCGAGATTAGTCTCGCCGATCGTCGACACAATCTTGCCGATCGACGAGAAGGACACGCCCTGTGACACGCCCTTATCACAGGCCGTGTCGCCTCTTCTTGTCGATCGTCGATCACAATGCTCAACGATCGTCGAACGCGCGACCTGCCGCAACCCGAGGATGACACGCCCTGGGACATGCCCGTGTCTCAGGCCGTGTCACTCCAAAAACACCCGAAACCAAACTTTGAAACTTACTCGAGACCAGCTCGAGTATTTGCTTGACACGCCCTGGGACACGCCCGTGTCCCAGGCCGTGTCACTTGGCCTGAAAACCAAAACTGGGTTTTGGGGTATTACAATCCTCCCCTCCTTGCAGAAAATTTCGTCCCGAAATTTGAATGACGGAAACTCGATAAAGTCTATATTTCTTGATTATTACACGGTCTAAAACATAACCACTTACAAAAAAAACTCGGGAAATTCTGTCCGCATGGTTTGCTCACGCTCCCAAGTAAGCTCTTCTCGGCCACAATTATCCCACCGGACTTTGAACATCCCGATTGTTTTGTTCCTCAATTGCTTCTCGACGGCATCTTCAATCTGAATGAGCCTAACCTTTGTAGTTAGTCCACTATCGACTGATACTCGATCTGCAACTATCACTTGCGACGGTTCTTTTATTGCTTTCCGCAGCACCGATACATGAAACACATCATGTAAACTACTTAACTCAGGTGGTAGCAGTAACCGATAGGCTGCCTCACCGACGCATTCAATCACCTCAAAAGGTCCTAGATACCTCGGACTCAACTTTTTCAGACGCCGTATCCTGGACACACCTTTAAAAGGCTTGATTTTTAGATATGCCCAATCACCCACCGTAAACTTTACGTCCCGGTGCTTGGCATTATAATATTTGGCCTGCCTATCTTGAGCAATTAACAACCTTTCACGAATTGTACGTACCGTTTCATGCATATCAGTCACATCTTGCCGCTTGAAAAGCTTCGTTTCACCCATCTCCGCCCAAGATAACGGTGTGCGACACTTCCTGCCGTACAAAGCTTCGAAAGGGGCCATCTGAATGCTGGCCTGATAACTGTTGTTATAGGCAAATTCAATCATAAACAAATGATCTTCCCAGCGACTTCCAAAATCTAGCGTACACATCCGGAGCATATCTTCCAACGTCCTATTGGTTCTTTCAGTTTGACCGTCCGTCTGGGGATGAAAGGCTGTACTGAAATGCAACTTTGTGCCCAACAGCTGATGAATTAGCCTCCAATCTCCTGATGTGAAGCTTCCATCTCGATCGCTCACAATGCTACGGGGAATTCCGTGCAATCGTACGATCAAATCTACATACATTTTAGCCAACTTGTCAATTGGATCATCTCTTCGATTTGGAATAAAATGGGCAACCTTTGTTAATCGATCCACAATCACCCAAATCGCATCATTACCCCGCTAAGATCTCGGCAATCCATGCACGAAGTCCATGGAAATATCATCAAATTTCCACACTGGGACCGGTAGTGACTTCAGGAATCCTCCTGGCCTTTGGCATTCCGCTTTCACCAGAGCACATGTATGGCACTTAGCAACATAACGTGCTATATCTTTCTTCATACCCGGCCACCAGAAGTTCTTTTTCAGATCTTTATACATTTTTGAACTTCCAGGATGAATCGAATACCTTGAACAATGGGCTTCGTACATGATTTCTTCACGAAGATTTTTCTTACAAGGAACACATACTCGATCGTCTTTTCTCCAAAGTTTGTCACAAGAAAACCGAGAGCTCTTATTCTCCGCTACATAACGCTGCAAACTCTCATCCAATTCCGTCACTTGGCGGACCCTATCCATTAGGTCATACTGTACCTCTGTCCAATTCAAACACATGGTCGCAGCAGTGTTTTTCTCCACACAAGTAATATCCATCTGTTCTAGCTCGTGGATCAACCGTTCATCATGGTATGACAACCAATTCGCCCTTGCCGGAGTCCTACGACTCAGGGCATCTGCAACTACATTCCCTTTACCCGGGGTGTAATGAATTTGGAAGGTATAATCACCAAGAAATTCCATCCACCTTCTCTGTCGCATATTTAAGTCTTTTTGATCTAAAAGATATTTCAGACTCTTATGGTCTGTATAGATATCCACCTTTACACCATATAAATAATGACGCCACAACTTAAGTGCAAAGATGACTGCGGCCAATTCCAAATCATGGAATGGATAGTTCCGCTCATGGGCTTTCAATTGATGCGAACCATATGCTATCACCTTACCACGCTGATGGAGAACGCAGCCTAAGCCGCTACCCGATGCATCACTGTACACCTCAAAATCATCTATGCCACAAGGTGTTGTCAAAATTGGGGCCGTAGTCAACCGACTCTTTAACGCTTCAAAAGCTCGTGCACACTCAGGCGACCAAACAAACCTTTGTTCTTTCCGCGTTAGGGTAGTGAGAGGCAATGCTATTCTTGAGAAATTTTCCACAAAATGCCTGTAGTAGCCCGCAAGTCCAAGGAAACTCCTGACTTCGGCTACCGACAAAGGAACAGGCCACTCCTGCACAACAACAATCTTGGCAGGATCCACGGCAATGCCTTCTCCACTAACTACATGGACCAGAAAAGCCACAGATGACAACCAGAAATCACACTTAGCAAACTTGGCATAGAGCTTCTTTTCCCTCAGGGTTTGCAATACCATCTTCAAATGATTTGCATGCTCTTATCTGGATCGGGAATACACCAGGATATCGTCAATAAAGACGATCACAAAGAGATCCAAATATTGCTTAAACGTTCGATGCATCAAATCCATAAACACCGAAGGTGCATTAGACAATCCAAAGGGCATCACTGTGAACTCATAATGCCCGTAGCGTGTGCCAAACGCCGTTTTGGGTATGTCACTTTCCCGAACCCTCAGATGATAATAACCTGATTTCAAATCCAGCTTAGAATACACCGAAGAGCCCACTAGCTGATCAAACAAATCATCGATCCATGGGATCAGATACTTATTTTTCTCTGTCAGCTTGTTCAGTTCTCAATAATCTATGCATAGACGTAAGCTGCCGTCCTTCTTTTTCACAAAGAGAACCGGCGCACACCAAGGTGACTGACTTGGCCTTATAAATCCTTGATCTAGCAATTCTTGTAACTGAACCTTCAGCTCCGCCATTTCCTTTGACGCTACACGATAGGGGGAACAAGCCACAGGTTTTGCACCCGGTAGCCGTTCTATCGTGAAGTCAATTTCTCTTTGGGGTAGTAACCCCGGAAGGTCTTTTGGAAACACATCCAGGAATTCTGACACAATAGGTACCTCATTCACACTATCCTTTGGCTCTACCGTTGCTACTAGCGTGAAGAACAACTCGGCACCCATTCTCACGGCCTTCCGAACTTGCAGAGCGGATATCAACATCTCATTTATCCCCTGCATGTCGCTAAACCGTATTTCATGGTCGGTGTTCTGCCCCAACACAACTTCCTTAGAATTACAATCAATGCGAGCATGCTGCTCTGACAACCAATCCATACCAAAGATTATGTCGAATTCCGAAATCGGCAGCACAAGTGCTTCCAATCTGAAGTCCCAACTTCCTATTTTCCCTTCTACACACCCAGACTGATCCGCGCACAAAACACATCCGTTAGGTAAAAGTACCTTCAAACTTTCTGTCGTGCCTCGTATCGGCACGCCAACACGCGATACGAAATCCTTTGAAAGAAACGAATGTGACGCACCAGTATCAAACAGTGCTCGTGCCGGATGATCCCAAATTAGGACGAAGCCTAACATAGCAACAACACAATAAACACCAAAAACATAGCAGCACTACACAAAGGGAAAAGAACTAAGATATCACGCGCACCTGTGACGACGTCGGCCTGCTTAATGGCCTCCTGTTGTCGCAGATTGAAAACTCGAGGCTGCACTTGCGAAGCAGAAGACTCCGCCACCGCCTTCCCTTTTTCCGCATAGGACGCGCCCGGCTTCTTGTCACTTTTCGGAGGACCAACCCGATAGTCCCAAGCAAGATGTCCCGGCTTGCCACACATATAGCAAGTGCGGGATTCATAGCCCGACGACGCTTCCGAAGTAACTGATGAAGAAGCTTGCCCAGAACGTCTGGACTTCTTACCCTATTTCTTTCGAAATCCACTTCTCTCCGGACACGGCGGTTTGAACTCCGGTTTTGCAGCAGTCAAAGGTCCTTTAGACTGTCCTCGCTTCAAATCTGCTTCCAATGCCCTTGCGGTGCAGACCAGAGCTTGAAATCCCTAATTCACGGAACTCGAGAGTAAATGCCGCAACTCATCTCATAGTCCCGCATAAAACTGACTGGTCTTGCGCTCTTCCTCAGCAAAGATAGCGCCCGCATAACGCCCGAACTGCGTGAACTCATGCAGATACTCATCTACGCTGCTCTCCTTTTGCGTCAACCGCTGAAACTCCAATTGCAAAGCAATCCGTTGCTGCAACGGCAAATGCTTGCCCAAGAACAACCGAGAGAACTCGTCCATAGAGACTCCCGTTGAGAGAACTAAGTTGTCTACCTAAATCATCTAGAGGGGGGTGAATAGGTGAAATGCGTGTCAAAAGCAGAATAAAAAATTAACACAGCACAGATCAAGCAATCACACAGACGACAAGAGATTTATAGTGGTTCCCCAATCTTGGGTACGTCCACTTTCCTCACCGATCTAGCAAACCACTAGACTCGGCTACTCCACTATCTCGGATTGAAAACAATCCTACACCTCGGAACCATGTTCCTACAAAACTCGATCCAAACCGGATCTACACTCGGAAGATAAAGCCTTCCTACAAATCTCGGAGAAAAACTCCTACAATGAAATTTGTTTGAAAAGAAAATACAAACAATATATTGCACAGATCTGGATCTTTGATAGTCTTCTTCCTTGAGAACTTTGGCTTGATCAGAATATGTTGAAGATGACTTGAGAGAGATCCACAGATCTGAAAAACGGAATCACCTCGATCGAGAAAATAGATCAGAAATCTTTGAGGCTCGGCGAGATCGAGTGATTATCTTTCGTCTGGATCTCTGGAGAAACAGAGTTGAAAGCAGCGATCGGAGATCGTCGATCCAGACCTTCTTCCGTGAATGGCAATGGCGGCGGCGTGAGAAATTAGGGTTCACGGGAACTTCTTTCTTTCTTAAAATAATAATCTCTGTAAAGCTTGTTATGTCAAATCTGAAAGGACCTATTTATAGGTGGACTCCAACGGTCAGAAATTTAATTAGGGATGACACGTGGACCAATCAGAAATGATTAATTCGAAATACACAACGAAATTGTACTTGGAGAATTTCAGGAATGTTTGAACAGATATACTCGAGACAGAGAAGAGACATACTCGAGTATAAGATGTTATATACTCGAGTGGATAGGAGGAGCATACTCGAGTATAAGAAGAGAAGCTACTCGAATGATTCAGAGATCAACACTCGAGTGATTTTAGAACTACTCGAGTATGAGAGTATATACTCGAGTAAAAACACTTAGAGAAAATTTTTCAGATAAAATAGAAAGAACTACTCGAGTAGAAGAGTTGGAGATACTCGAGTGAGGGGAAAATGAACTACTCGAATATCTTGGGAAGACTACTCGGGTAATCACTAAACTACTCGAGTATGAAAAAACAACTACTCGAGTACAGAGTCACTTACTCGAGTATATAGGGAACTACTCGAGTAGGTAGACTTAGAAACTTTCTGAGATGAGAAGTGCAGATCTACTCGAGTATGAATAGAACACTTACTCGAGTAACTAACCAACTACTCGAGTACAAGTTATCACCTACTCGAGTACAATACAGTCTACTCGAGTATGTAATCCAACTTACTCGAGTACAGACTCACTTACTCGAGTGTACAAAAGAGGTACTCGAGTATGTGGACTTAGAGAAAATTTCGGATCTAAGAACAAAAGGATCTACTCGAGTATAAAATATGACCTACTCGAGTCACTAACTATCTACTCGAGTATAAGCTTATCTACACGAGTATACAGAGTCTTCTCGAGTATGTCTAAGGATCTACTCGAGTACTAGGTCACTTACTCGAGTAGATGAAGGAAGCTACTCGAGTATGTGGACTTAGAAAAATTCTTCTGAAAAGAATAAACTTCAATACTTCAGTCCACCAATCCAAGTGAATGTATAGGAAGTGTATCCCAATAGAGAGGCTATACATGGGCCAACACTTTGGATCACACAATGAGGGATTACATTGTATGGTCCTGTGTTTGGTGACCCATTATAGACTGACATTGGTCTACACTTGGCAATAAGAACCTGCACACATACAACTTAAACACAATATCAAATACACCTTAATTCATCTTAGTTCAAGGCCTGACCTCCTACAAATCTGAGGTATTGTGGAGACAAATCCCAACAATCTCCCCCTATTTGTAGATGTCAGCACCCTCTACACTAAGGTGAATTACTTAGAGTAAAAAAAACAACACACATATACTTAAAAAAATAAAGTAAACTGAAGCAGGATAAATAATAAGATAGCCATAATCAGAATCAAATATATATATAGAATTGTTTTTAATAGATTAAAAAGTCCATTTCCACATTCTCATTGACTCAAGAAGGGGCTTCTTTGTGCATTCTTTCTCTCTTCAGCTCTTGCCTCTGCTCTTGCCTCTCTAGGTAACTGAATGGTTTAGGAAAATATGTTCTGGGCCTAGGAGGAGCAGCTGGGTTGTTGTATCCCCAATTTCTGTCATGAAGTCTGATCTTGGTCTGGGATACTTCATAAGCTTTACATTCTGAATAACTGTAATACTGATCTCTGTGCTCACCAAGATCTGTTACTAGCTTCAAGGTATCAAGGATCAGAGATTTGGAGGTTGGACTCCAAACTTCAGTATGAACAATTTCTGGTCTACCTTCAGAAGCCGGGGCAGGCTCTTTTCTAGGTGCAGAATGGCTGGCAGAAGCGCCGTCACCATATTTCCTTTTCTTCCTTGGGGCACCTTGAGAACTAGGAGGAAGTTCATCTTGCCAAATATCAGTATAGGAGAGAGGAGGCTCAGTCACATCACTAGCAGGTCTGGGTGAGAAGACTGGCACACCTCCTAGAATGTTTGCCTGAGTTGGAAAATTTTCTTGAGCTAGAGCACCTGATGGAGGATTTTCTTTAAGAGGATCCAGAAATTTAGGAATTATGGTAGGGTTGAGCTGAGAATTTGGGAAGTTCTGATTATTTACCCATACAGCTGTATCATAAATGTAGAATTTGACAGATTGGAGTTGAGATAGAATATCTGCTTTCATATCCTTGACTAGATCATTCACAGTTGTTTGAGCTTGTTCAAACAGTTTTTCAACTACTTTTTCAACTTGTTCTTTGACAAATTTCTCCCCCTTGCTGATATCTACAGATAGCTTGGCAATTGCTTCATCTTTGAAAGTGCCAACTTCTTCACATACTTTCATCACATTTGCTTCAGCATTCTTGTCCAATTGTATCTGATTATGTGCAACAGTTTCAGCTTGATTTCTTAGTTCACCTATACTTGTAATAGTATGATCAATAGCTTTTCCACCTAGCTAAAAGAGTTTCTTGAGCTCATCAGTATTGGCTTGAATTTCAGCAAAGCCTCTACTCATCTCCTTTTCAAGAGTAGAGACCTTGTTATTTACTGAGGCTAGAGAGTCATCAAAGTACTTTCTTTGTTCTCTGAGTAACTGTTCAATCTTGCTTACCATATCTGAAGAAGTAGAAGGAGTTGAAGTTGGGGCAGGGACTGAAGGAGCAGGAGTAACCCATGGTGGGATTTTCAGTAATTACCACTGAGCTTTCAGCTCTCTTGAAAGATTCTAGGACAACTGATTCTTCCTCATTTAGGAAGGAGGGAATAGAGAAGTCCAAAGTCCTCAGAGGGGCCTCCACTGGTTCTGGAGATACTTCCTTGTCATCAGACAAAAGAATAGTTTCTGGTTGGCTTTTCTCTGCAGCAGGGGACTGAGCAGGAGATTGTACAGGATTCTGAGCAGGAGTCTGAGCAGGAGACTGAGTTGGAGTCTGAGCAGGAGACTGAGCTGGAGTTTGAGCAGGAGACTGAGCTGGAGAAATATCCACTGGAGTCTGAGCTTCTGGAGTCAGTACAACTGATTCATTTTGAAACAGAGGAGCATCTGAGCTGAGCTCATCAATCAATTTATTGATATCTTCTGTAGTAGACAGTAGGGTTGCTGGATCTGGACTCTCTGAGTGGGGATCTGTTGGAGAAGGAGAAACTGGAGGAGTAGAATCCCTGACTTCTGCTTGCTGTGAGGGTTCTGATGAAGCTGGGTACTGAGGATGAGATGAGGCAGGCTCCCCCTCAACTATTGCACCTGAGGTAGCAGCAATTTGATGTGGAGGAGGAGATGGAATCCTGTCATCAGGTACACTAGTTTCTTGGGAATCTACTGAAGGGACAGCAGCTTTGGATGCTTGGGCAGTGTTCAGAATTTTAATTTCATATCGCTGGATGGAGGATATAGAAACCTTTTTCATGTGATGGAGGGGAGTCCCTTTGGATAAGTCAAAGACTGACGGGTTGATTTCATGAAGAAGGAGGGAAATAATCCTGGCAAAACTTGGATGCTTAATGCTTTCTCTGAGTTTATCTAGGATCAACAGTCCAAACTGGAATTGTTTGCGACAGATAATGGCTTGCATTATGTCAAACATTTCCATAGAAATGTCTCGAATGGAGTAAGTCTTGCATAACAGTACCTTTGCAATTACATCCACTAGGAACTTCCCTTCTGAGTTGAAATCAGCTCTGCTAAAGGAATGGGCTTGAGGGTTAGCTCCACAGAATAAACTAGTTCTTACTGAATCTTCAGCAGTCATTTCGGCATCGTCATCTACTACTGGCAGTTTTAACAGAGCAATTAAGGAGCCTTTGTCCAGTCGGTTTTTTATCCCTCTGACCTTGGATTTCAGGAGCTTGCCATTTCGTTTTACCTTCAGATTCTGATAAAACTCTTCAACAGCTGGGAAAATAATTCGGCACGGCGTCTGGAGAACGAACGACAGTCCGGCGGTCTCGAACAAAATCAGAAGATTTCGGAAATCATCTGAAAGGTCGGCTATACCCGCGGGGGCGAGTTCTGAGCCAATGCCGATTTTAGAAGAGGGGGCCATCTGCGATTCCGGAGGACGAGAGAGGCGAAGACGACGATGCTCTGCGGTTTTCCGGAAGATGAAGAGTCGGCGGCTACTCGAGAGAATGAGAAGTGGAAAGGGGTTTCCCGATTTTTCTCTCTATATATATAATCCTAATTAGGTTTTAAAAAAAAATAAATTCATACCTGAATGAAGCGGCAAATAGCTCGGTGCAAATAAAAAAAATAGAAATCCAAAATATGAATGCCGTATACTCGAGTAGGTAACATTATACACGAGTATTAGACAGAGCATACTCGAGTAGGGCAAGTTTGTACACGAGTATGTTGTCAAGTACTCGAGTATGTTGTCAAGTACTCGAGTATGTTGTCAAGTACTCGAGTATGTTGTCAAGTACTCGAGTATGTAAATCCTTTTACTTGAGTAATTCCCGTTTACTCGAGTATCTGTCTGGATATACTCGAGTATATATTACTTGAAAGACAATTTTCCTTGGGAGATGTATATTGCCACTGAAATCTTTAACTCTGAGAAGCCAACACCACTGATATCTTCTTGATTTGTGAGTCCATCACTAGTCTTCTTTGTTGAGCAGCCCGAGTTCTATTTTGAAGAACGAGAACTTGGACTCGTCCAGCGCTTGGTGAATATATCTGCAACTTGCCTGTCTGTGGAGACATATTGTAGATCTATGTCTCCATTTTCCACATGCTCCCTGATGAAATGATAACGAAGCTCTATGTGCTTGGTCTGGCTGTGGGAGACTGGGTTGTTGGTGATTGCTATAGCACTGGATGAGTCGCAAAACAAAGGAATGTTCTGGAACTTCATGTTGTAGTCTTCAAACTGATTTTTGATCCAGAGAAGCTGTGCACAACAGCTGCCTGCAAAGATGTACTCTAATTCAGCCGTTGAGATGACAACACAGTTCTGCTTCTTACTGCTCCAGGAAATAAGTCTCCTTCCGAGGAATTGGCAAGTCCCGGAAGTACTTTTCCTGTCGTCTTTGCTTCCTGCAAAATCTGCATCTGAAAATCCAATTAGTTCACTATCATTACTTCTTGGGTACCATAAGCCAAGATTTGGTGTACCTTTGAGGTATCTCAAGATTCGCTTTGCAGCAATGTAATGAGATTCCTTAGTGTTGGTACCCTAGATGTGATTTGGCTTATGTAATCCCTTTTCCAGTCCCTCTTGATCCATATAACTATATATGATCATGTTTAGACTTTGTTTAGTCTCCCTAGGGCAGTTTATATCTGACCTAGAGCTTAGAATAGAAGTTGTAGATTGAATCTTTAGTTAAGGCTCTTTTTCCGTTCGACCATCGTCGAACGAGGCCTCGCGATCGTCGATCAGTGGTCGACGATAGCAGGGCTATAGAATCGTTGAAGTCAAGACAATTATCGTCGACCGATGGTCGACGATCTCAGAGCAAGCGTATTATGCTCTGAAGGTTGGTCGACGATCTGCTATCAGCAGTTCGACGATCGTGGTCTTGTTTCACGATTTCTGTCTCGACAGATCTTTGCCTTAATCGTCGACATCATGAGATGGTCGACGATTTCTGTCTCGACAGATCTTTGCCTTAATCGTCGACATCATGAGATGGTCGACGATATCTGTCTCGACAGATCTCTGCCTTAGTCGTCGACATCATGAGATGTCCGACGATTTCTGTGATAACAGATTTTCTGCTTCAGTCGACGATATCTTGAGCTGGTCGACGATTTCTGGTCGACGATTTCTGTTTCGACAGATTTCTGTTTTCAGTCGACGATCTGTTAGCTAGGTCGACGATCATCGAACCCCTATTCGACGATTTCTGTCTGCCTTTAACTGTTTGTATTTATTTTATTCCTTGGTTTATTTCCAAGTGTTTTAACGTGTGGTTAGAAAGATTTTCTGAAGAATGTTTTTGCTAATTTATGGCTTCAATTCAAATGAATTACTTACCAAATATGTCAAGCATAAATTACGGGATTTCGTATTTTGATAAAGCATTTTTGTCTTATTATACAAAATATATTGCCAGGCTGTATTCTAGCCGTTGGCGGTGTATGCTTTTTCCAAGAACGATAAATCTTTAGGCTGAGATATTTTCCTATTCATTTATTTCCTTATTGGGACTGACAGAGAGCTAATAGGTCATTCTATTCCTATTGCTATATTCTATTTTGAGATAATCTGTCGCAGGGCTCGAGAATTCAAATCAATAGAGCCGTTCCAAAAGATAAACGAGAAGACATATTTAAGAGAGATTTTTTCTCAGAATAAGAAGAAGTAACAGTAACAGAGAGTTTTTTTTAGTGTGCTGCATTCTTTCAAGCTTCTCCAGAGCAACTCTTCACAATCTCACAATCAGAAGAAGAAATGCTTTCCTGAAGCAAAAGTTCAAAGCAATCTATTTCATTCTCAAGTCTCCTGAGCATCTGCTTAGAGTTTTTCAAGACTTCAGAAAAAGCTCCAGATCTGCTTCACGTGCTCCAGAATCTGAAGACCTGATAAAAATCAGTCTACAGATCTCTGAGGATTTAGTTTCAGTTTATCTGAAACTCCTTCATCCTGAAGCAAAGGCTTTCCCTGGACTTTCACTGAGCCAGGGGGAGACTTTGATTCTTTAGAGAATCCACAAGTCTTCTCTAATCTGTATTTACAACAGAGAAGATAATCTAACCCTCTCAACCCCTTTGTAAAAAGAGTTTGTTCACATCTCTTCAAAAGTGAACGTTGGTGACAGGGCACCTTATCAACAACCTGTGGTTGAGCATCCTTATCAAAAGCTCAAAGGGTCTGTTTGATCTACCTGAATCAGATCATTGGTGGCAGGGCACCTTAGCAAAAACCTGTAGTGGATTCCTACCAGGGTGGTAGAAGAGTGGAGTACCTATTAAGAGGGAACCACTATATATCCTGTGTCTCTGGCTGTTTTGTTTAAATTGCTTATTCTGTGGCTGTGATAGAACTACCTAGGATTGCTAGTTGCTGTGATAGGTTTATAGTTAATCTGAAATTTCAGTTAACTCTCTCACTTGTGCACTTCACTGTGTTAGGCTCTTAGGGTTCAAGTATCAGATTATTTTATTCCGCAAATCAACTCCAAGGGAGCTGACTAGTTATTCATAAAATTTGAATACTCTATTCACCCCCCCTCTAGAGTAGTTTACAACTTATCCCCTCACTTTCAATTGGTATCAGAGGGAGGTTGGCTGTTCATACAGGCTAACACCTGAGTTAAAAGATCCTGTGATAAGTTGTTTCCTGATACCATTCACAAACACTTTCACACATGGCCCAGTCTAAGGATTATTCAAGCACCAGACCTCCTGTATGCAACTTGTCCAAGTTTGGCATATGGAAGGCCAGGATAAGACTATACATGAATTCTATTGATGAAGATATCTTTTCTTCTATTTTGACAGGACCACCTGCTAGGCCTGCTGCTGCTTCCACTTCTGCTGATCTCAGTGCCGTGCCACCACCTGACTATAATGAAACTTACAAGAAGGCAAAAGCAGCTGATGCTAAAGCAATGAATATCCTAGCTCAGACAATGTCTGATGAGATATTCCAGAAGCTGGCTGAATGTACCTCAACCAAAGCTATGTGGGATTCCCTCAACCACATAGTTGCTGGCTCAGCTGATGAGAGGAAGGACAGGAGATCCAATCTCACCTCTCAGTATGAAAATTTTAAGAAGGATGATGCTGAAGACATTGACACAATGTACACAAGACTCAGTTCAATAATAAGTGAACTGAGGTCTTTGGACAAGGAGATAACTTTGTCAGAAGTAAATGACAAGATCCTGATGTGCCTTCCCATCTCTTGGGACTCAAGGATATGGCCCATCAAGGATGGAAGAAACACTGTGGAACTCTCCACAGAAGCTCTGTTGGGAAAGCTCAAGTCATATGAGCAAACTCTAAAGAGCAGAGCTGCTGCAATTGAAGTAAAAACTCCTACACCTACAAAGAAAGAGCACTCTCTAGCTCTTAAGGCGGCTGAGACTTCTGAAGGAAGTCAATCAAATGAGGAGTTACTGGCACTCATTGCCAAGAGGTTCTTCAACATGGGAAGAAGAGACCTCAGAAAGAAGTTCTCCAAGCATGAGGACAAACCAAGGTATGACAAGACTCCATCTAAAGAAATCATTTGTTATGTTTGCAGCAAGCCTGGACACATTGCTCCAGATTGTCCAGAGAAGAAACACAAGGAGAAGAAACATGAGAAAGAGTACAGGAAGCACCACTCCAAGTCCTCATCTCACAAATACAAGAAGAAGGACAAGGGATTTGTGGCTGCTACCTGGAGTGAAACAGAAGAGGATACCTGCTCCTCTAGCTCCAGTGATTCAGAAGAAGAAGAAGAGAAGAAAGCCAAAGAGGTCTGCCTCATGGCTATTGATGCCTGCAGCTCTCTGTCAGCTGCAGAGAATTCTGAAGAAGAAGGAGACAATGAAGAAGATTCCTTTATGGAGGACCAGGTAATCGACTCATTTGATTTCTCATCTCCTGAGTTCAAACTAAAATTTAAAACTCTATGTTTAGATTTACTATTATCTGAAAAAGAAATTAAGTCACTTAGATTAAAAATAATGGAACTAGACATGGAAGGTACTGAAATAATCAGATTAGAAAAGGAATTAGAAAGATTAAGAGAAGAAGTAACATTCTTAAAATTAGAACTAGCTAAATCTAAGAGGTTAGAAGAACAATTAAATGGCAGAAGCCTTAAATTATCTGAAATAACCTGTATAGCAAACACTAGGGTTGGTAATGATAAACTAGGCTTAGGTGCTACACCTAGTGAACCCATCCTCCTCACAAAGGAGAGATTTAGCACTCCAGTAAAATTTGTTTCTGAATCAGGAATAAAGAATACTGAGGAAATTGAAAAATGCAAGAAAATTCAGAATAAGATTAAGAAAGAGAATAGGAAGAAAAAATTTCTAGCTTTACAAAAATCGTCGAACATTAATCGACGATCGTCAAACCAATCGTCGAACGTCTATCGACGATCGCTGAACACCTTCACCAAGTATGATATCTTTGGTGCAGGAGATCGACGATCTCATCTTGAGTCGTCGACCAGTGATCGACGATCGTGGAATCCAGAACATAGCACTACTACAAATGGTCGACGATATGGCTTGCGATCGTCGACCGTGGATCGACGATCTGGACTTAAGCTGGAAAATAAATTTCAAACTTCCAGATGTGCAAATCCCAATCACTACCCTAGGATGTTTAATCCTTCAACTGAATGGATTATCCCACCTAGGAGATCACACCCTTTAGGATATAAATCTAAGCCTGCAAAATCTTTTATATCCAGTTTTTCTTTTGTAAAGAATACTGGACCCAAAGTAACCTGGGTCCACAATGTATAATTGATATCTTTGCAGGTAAAGACCTATCCAGTCATACATGACAAATGGTATCTGGATAGTGGATGCTCAAAGCATATGACAGGAAAGAAGAAGAATCTGTCAGGGTTCAAAGCCAAGCTGGGACCAAGAGTTGTATTTGGTGATTCCAGCTGTGGACGGACTGAAGGGTATGGCAGCTTCACCATAGGAGCTGTAACATACAAGAAGGTTGCGTATGTCTCCGGACTAAAGCACAACCTAATCTCTGTAAGTCAAATGTGTGATGCTGGGTACAAGGTATGGTTTACTGACACTGCTTGTAATATTGCTTTAAATAATACTGTTGTGTTAGTAGGTATTAGAATTGGAAATGTTTATGTTGTAGACTTTAACTCATCCAAATCTGAAATATGCTTATTTAATGAAGTAACCAGTAATAATATCCTTTGGCATAAGAGACTTAGTCATGTAAATTTGAAAAACATTTCTAGGTTAGCTAAATACAATCTTGTACGAGGTCTACCTTCTTGCCCCTACAAGAAGGAAGGCCTTTGCAAAGCTTGTCAATTAGGTAAGCAAACAAGAAATAGCTTTAAATCAGTTAATAAAAGTGATTCTCCCAGGATTCTGTACTTGCTACATTTGGATTTATTTGGTCCTATTGCTGTACAGAGTCTTGGAGGAAAGTCTTACACTCTAGTAATTGTAGATGACTTCTCTAGGTTCACTTGGGTATTCTTCTTGAGAACTAAGGCTGATAACTTCAAGGTTCTTACAGATTTTCTAAAGTGTATACAGAGTGAGTATTCTACTCAGATTGCCTTGATCAGAAGTGATCATGGTACTGAGTTTGAGTCTCTTCTTATGCAAGAATTCTGTGAGAAGGAAGGTATCAAACATAGCTTCTCTGCTCCTAGAACTCCTCAACAAAATGGGGTAGTTGAAAGGAAAAACAGAACCCTAATTGAAGCTGCAAGTACATTGTTGGCAGATGCTAACATGCCTCTGTCCTTTTGGGCTGAAGCAGTTAGCACAGCTAACTATGTATTGAACAGAAGTCTGATACATAAACTTAAGGGTAAGACTCCCTATGAATTACTTAAGCAAGTGAAACCTAAAATAGACTATTTTAGAGTATTTGGCTGTGTTGCTTTTGTTCATAACAATAACAAAGAATACCATAGAAAATTTGAGGCAAAAGCTTCAATGGGAGTTTTTCTAGGATACTCTCAAGTAAGCAAAGCCTATAGGGTCCTCAATAAATCCTCTCTTAAGATAGAAGAGTCTGCACATGTCACTTTTGATGAGACAGTCATGTATTATAAGGAGAAGGACTCTTCCTCTAATAGTACAGTGCAAGTCCTAGGAGTAAGTAAGGATTTGGAAGGTTTGAGACTCACACAGGAGAATCATCCCCAACAAACTCCTCAGGCTGCTTCTTCAGATTCTGAATATGATGTAGAACTTCTTCAAGTTAAAGCACCTGCTCCAACAGTTGATCAAATTCCACATGAGGAATCAAATCCTGAAACTGTTGAAGATCAGATCATTGCTGAACCTACTGATCTTGTCACACTTAGAGATCATCCTGTATCTCAAGTGATTGGAGACATTTCAGTAGGAGTCCAGACAAGACATCAACTCAACAAAGATGTGATGTTTGCTTGTTTCCTTTCTCAGGTTGAGCCCCTAACCATTAAAGATGCTGAGCTTGATCCACACTGGATTATAGCCATGCAAGAGGAACTTAACCAGTTTGAAAGATGTAAAGTTTGGACCTTGGTTCCAAGACCAAGAGGCCAACGGATCATAGGCACCAAGTGGGTGTTTAGAAACAAGCTTGATGCCCAAGGCATAGTAGTTAGAAATAAGGCTAGGCTAGTAGCTCAAGGCTATAGACAGGAGGAAGGCATAGATTATGATCAGACTTTTGCCCCTGTAGCTAGACTAGAAGCCATTAGAATTTTCCTAGCCTATGCTGCCTATAAAAGATTTAAGGTCTTCCAAATGGATGTGAAGAGTGCCTTCCTCAATGGAGATTTAAAGGAAGAAGTGTTTGTTGAACAACCACCAGGGTTTGTTTCATCAACCTTACCCACTCATGTGTTCAAACTCCAAAAGGCTCTATATGGACTTAAGCAAGCTCCTAGAGCTTGGTATGAGACCTTAGCAAATTTCCTTCTAGAACACAAGTTTGTGAGAGGTGTAGTAGATAGAACCCTATTCATTAGACATCATAAGGACTCACAACTGTTAGTTCAAATCTATGTAGATGACATTATATTTGGCTCTACTGATCCCAAACTATGCAAGAGGTTCTCTGAACTAATGCACTCCAAGTTTAAGATGAGCAGCATGGGTGAGTTATCCTATTTCCTTGGTCTCCAAGTGAAACAGTGTGTTGATGGTATCTTCATTTCTCAATCAAAATATGCCAGAGAGCTGGTTAAAAGGTTTGGAATGTCTGATGCTTCATCAATGAGCACACCTATGGCCTCAAATGCAGTTATTGATTCTGATGTCAATGGCAAGTCTGTTGATCAAAAGAACTATAGAGCCATTGTTGGTTCCCTGCTGTATTTGACTGCAAGTAGGCCTGACATAATGTTTGCTACATGCCTATGTGCTAGGTTTCAGGTCAACCCAAAGGAATCTCACTTAACTCTCCTCAAGAGGATCTTGAGATACCTTAAGGGATGCCCTAACTTAGGACTGTGGTACCCAGCTGAGTCAGGATTTGAATTAATTGGATATTCAGATGCTGATTATGCTGGATGTAGAGTTGACAGGAAAAGCACCTCAGGGACCTGTCAGTTCCTGGGAGAGAGACTTGTCTCTTGGTTTTGTAAGAAACAGGCATCTGTGTCTACTTCAACTGTTGAGGCTGAATATATTGCAGCAGCTAGTTGTTGTTCACAGATTCTATGGATTCAAAATCAGCTAGTGGATTATGGGTATACACACTCAAAAACAAAAATTCTGTGTGACAGTACCAGTGCAATATCAATTGCTCAAAATCCTGTGCACCATTCCAGGACCAAGCACATTGAGATTAGACATCATTTTCTGAGAGATAATGTGGAAAAGAACAAGATAGCAATGGAATTTATATCCACAGACCTGCAGAGAGGAGATATTTTCACTAAGCCCCTTGATGAACAAAGGCATTTGTTCTTCCTGAACCAGCTTGGTATGATTAATGGTTCAGAGTAGTGAAAATTTGGTTAGTTTTGTTTTCTGTCTAAAATCGTCGAACGACTGCTCGACGATCTTCGACCAGGTCAGAACTATCGTCGACCAACGGTCGACGACAGCTCGTTCGGTAGTAAGGCAGAAATCGTCGATCAACCGGTCAACGATCTCTCCTTAGGTATCTATCGTCGACCAATGGTCGACGACAGATTTTCTGTGCTGTGTGGAGAATCGTCGACCATCATATATTGATCGACGATCGTGGTGATTGCTTGTAGTCGGTCGATATTTGACGATTAGTCAAACATTGACTATCGTCGATCTTTATTCGACGACCGATTTTATTCCGAGATCGACGATCGCAGATTTGTTTCTAATAGTCGATTTAGGTCTGGAGATCGTCGTCCTTCCGCTCCGTCTTTTCATATTCCATCTTCTGGCTTAGAATTCGCTCTCGAACTCTAATCCCGCGCGATTCTCTTCTCCCCTGCTTTGCTTCTCGATTTGCCATTTTCTCTCAAATCCTATGGCGATTCCTTTTGCTGTTCTCTTTGGGATGAAGTTCGACACTGGCTTCTGTGTCGACTTCGATTCTTTCAGCCGATGTGATCAACCCATCCAAGCCATTCTGAAGCTATGTGAAGATCAAGGCCTAAAGAAATTTATGTCATTCTCACCAAAGATTAATATACTAGAGATTCGAGAATGGGTATATACCTCGTCCTCCAGCGACGAAGCGATGTCTGGAATGATAAATGGAGAGGAGGTCATTCTGACTCCTGAAGTTTTGACTGAGCTGTTTGGACTGCCAACCGGAACTGATGACTATGAGCAAACTGCAGAAGAATATGGCCGCATGCTAACTGTGATGGGCCATGCTGAGGGTATTCCAGCTAAGTTGCTAAAGATAAATCTGGCTCCAGAGTATAAGTTTCTGGCCGACCTGGTGGGCAAGGTCGTTTTGGGAAAACATTCTGCTCACGACAACATCAACAGGCAACAGTTTGCCCTGATGTCAGCTTTGGTGAATAAGGCACAGATTGCCTGGGGAAAAGTTTTGTTTGAACTAATAAGGAGAAAGAACAATCAGAAAGAAGTAAATCTTGCCAGGGTGTTGGGTGTGTTTCTATATGTGAAAGCACCCCTGCTGCTTGTTTCTACACCCTCCGCAGTCAACGCCAGCAAGAGGTTGGACCCCTCTCTCTTCAAGAAATCTCAGAGAGTTATCAAGAAGTCAGCCAGGGTTGATCCTAACCCTCCATCAGACACAAGGGCTGATTCAGCCACTCTCCAGCTTGCTGGGGAAGGCTCAGCAATCCCTTCATCCTCCCTCTTTACCCCTGCATCCTCATCTCCTGCATTACCTTCCACACACCCTGCAGTGCCACCACAACATGCATCTCTCATTCCACCTGCATCTCCATCCCAGTCACCAACACCACAACATCTGGCAGCTTCAGCCAGTGTTGACATGGCGACTGCTACCATCCTCACGCACCTCTCTCAACATGAATCCCACACTCATGTTGATGTTCACCCATCTCCACGTGATTCCTTTGATCATGTGGTAGATCATACTGCTTCCATTCCATCCACCTCTACATCATCAGCATTTCAGATAACTCCTGAATTGCTTGCACATGTTGTAGAGCTCATCACTCCATCCATCCAAAAAATGATTGAGGCTGCCAATGCCCCTCTCATTGCATCCATCAAAGCCCTTACTGAAGCCATCAAATCATTTCCACCCTCTGCTGAGCCCTCTTCAGTAAGATGCATGACTCCAGTTCCCACTGAAGTCATGCAGGGGGAGATGTCTGTTGAAGTGGTCTCAGGTGATGCCTTGGCCCTTCAGGACAACTCTTCTCTTCCCCTTTCAGCAACTATAGGAGAATCTCAAGAGCTTCCAAAGCATCCAGAAGGTAAATCACTTCCTCTAAAGGTTATAATCAGGATTTTAAATTGATATCTTTATCTAACAAGGACATTCACTCCCTAGTGAATCAAGCTTCTGATGAAGAAATTCCTGAGAAAGATAATGAAGTAGTCCCCATGGACATTGGTGAAAAATCTCCATTGAACACTACTGATACAGAAGTAGTGGTTCAACAATTTGAGAATGTTGCTGCTCAATCTGATGGTATAATGTTATTTAAGATTCTATTTAATTCACTCCAACTTGGAGTTAATTTCTTATTCCTTCCTATCTCATCTCAGCTGCTGATGATCCCGCATCAGTATTGCAAGATGTTGCTGCAAATTCCATTGAAGATTTGGAATCCTATCTTAACCTTGACTGTGAGTCCTCACTCACATCTACTCCTCTTGTTCCTTCTTTTCAAGAGAAAATGGTCTCTTATAGACCTGAGTACCTTGATGACCCCTTGGTCAAGGACTCTCTCTTCTTTTCCTGTATAGCACTCCTCGTGTGTCTTGCAGAGGTGTCTATCCCTGATGTCGCT
The DNA here is from genome assembly GCA_039513925.1 of Platanthera zijinensis. Taxonomy (NCBI): domain Eukaryota; kingdom Viridiplantae; phylum Streptophyta; class Magnoliopsida; order Asparagales; family Orchidaceae; genus Platanthera; species Platanthera zijinensis. The sequence continues at coordinate 166,683,259 of CM077092.1, forward strand.
AAACATCTAGAAGGAATTATAACTTCCTTCCTAGATGCAAAGTGGTATCCTGTGTAGATCTTCAGGTAACTCTATCAATTACCTGTTGTTGCTCACCTTGGGGGGAATATTTTATTCCCACTTGGTTGTTAACCTATCTTTCTCTGTATGCAGGCACAATCAACACTGCTGCTGCTGCTGCTGCTGAAGAAGCTGAGGCCGTGCTAGCTTTACCAGAAAAAGCCTCCAAGATGACTGAAAAGGAATCAAGCTCAGGTACTCTAAACCTAGAACAATTTATAGCCTTTGTGGCTGAGAATATTGCCTCTGAGTACATTGAAGGGTTGGCTAATTATCATTTGGATTCCCTAGCCATCTCTCTAGAAAAAGCATCTGCTCCTGCAGATATTGTCATCTTTTCTCCTCCTATCCTTACCTATCCTCTATCCATTCCTTCTACTGCAGAACTGGTCCCCAGGATAGTTCCTGACTTGTATCCTAAATCAGATCTCTGGAAGAGCACTCCAAATGTTGATCTTGATGCCCTCCTTGAGCAAGATGCCATTGAGGAAGCAAGAGAAAGAGAAGATAGAGAGAAGCAGAAGGCTGAGCATGCTATAGCTGCCAAGGATATCCCAAATCTAGATTTTGATGATTATGCCGGCAGAACCTCATCTCACTCCTCTGATGATGATGACTCTGAGGATTCTGATAGCTCCCAGAAAAAGAAAAAGGCTGTATCCAAGAAAAGGAAAGCATCTGCTCCTCCTACTGCCAATCCAGACAAGGATGTTCCATATTTCATTCTGAAGGGAATTGATCCCAAGAGCAAAGAATTTCGACCCTGGATGAGGCTCTCAAAGAATCAGACAAGAGAGAAAAAGAGATCAAAAAGATATGACATCCCTATTCAGAAATTCCCCCCAGAGGTCCTCCTCCACCTCCTGGTGCTGGAGCCTCTGGAAGTCTCTCTTCTGCCCCGTCTGCAAGATCAGCCAGCTCTAACATTCATCAGTCCTACCAGAGAAGGAGTAATCAAAGCCAGGGAGGCCAAGATGTATCTGGACAAGGAAGAAAAAGAAATGACAATGTTCTCATGGAACAAATAAAGGAGATGACTTTTCAGCAACCTACCTTCTCTCCTTCTCCCTCTCCTAAAAAGAAAATTCCAGAATGGAAACCTTCTCCTCCCAGGAGAGGTCCATCCTCCTCATCAAGGAAACCTGCTGCTGCTGAGACAATTGAAACAAAAGGAAAAAGAGTGGTCTTTTCAGAGAAATCCCACAAGAAGTTCATTGAACTTGCTCCTCCAAGATCTCTTTATGCTGAAACTAATCCTAAGGAGGCTGCACAAATTCCTTCTGACTCAAGCAAAATAGCCACAGCTCTTCAAAGGAACATGGAGATTGCAGCTCAAGCTGATTCTGACAGACCACCCTCTCCATCAGATATGACTGAATCTGAAAGAATTGCCTCTATGGCAAGATTTAAGGAATCCATTGCACTAAGCATGATGGAGAGAGCCAAAGCTCAAGGACTAGACCCTACAGCATATACAACTATGTCCGAATTCAGAGAAAAGGAACTCAGCAAAATTCAAGTAAACTCTGAAATTTTCAATACTGAAGAATACATGAAATTGCACCCTGCTGCAGTTCTACCAAGCTATGCTGAAAAGAAAATTATTGGTGAACACGATCTAATGCTATCCAAAAGACAAGCAGCAAATCCAAACAGAGAAATTATCTTCAAACCAGCTGTAATCCCTAAGAAATCATCTGATGCTAAAACCTCTGATAAATCTGCTTGATACTTTAGTTCTGCTGATTTATGGTTTTATGTTTTCCTGTGGATTGCCTGTGATTTAAATTTTTGGTTAATATCTGCTTTTGTTACTGTGTGCATTACCTTTTAGATCGAATTGGATAACATAACCCAAATAGGGGGAGATTGTTGGTACCCTAGATGTGATTTGGCTTATGTAATCCCTTTTCCAGTCCCTCTTGATCCATATAACTATATATGATCATGTTTAGACTTTGTTTAGTCTCCCTAGGGCAGTTTATATCTGACCTAGAGCTTAGAATAGAAGTTGTAGAATGAATCTTTAGTTAAGGCTCTTTTTCCGTTCGACCATCGTCGAACGAGGCCTCGCGATCGTCGATCAGTGGTCGACGATAGCAGGGCTATAGAATCGTTGAAGTCAAGACAATTATCGTCGACCGATGGTCGACGATCTCAGAGCAAGCGTATTATGCTCTGAAGGTTGGTCGATGAACTGCTATCAGCAGTTCGACGATCGTGGTCTTGTTTCACGATTTCTGTCTCGACAGATCTTTGCCTTAATCGTCGACATCATGAGATGGTCGACGATTTCTGTCTCGACAGATCTTTGCCTTAATCGTCGACATCATGAGATGGTCGACGATATCTGTCTCGACAGATCTCTGCCTTAGTCGTCGACATCATGAGATGTCCGACGATTTCTGTGATAACAGATTTTCTGCTTCAGTCGACGATATCTTGAGCTGGTCGACGATTTCTGGTCGACGATTTCTGTTTCGACAGATTTCTGTTTTCAGTCGACGATCTGTTAGCTAGGTCGACGATCATCGAACCCCTGTTCGACGATTTCTGTCTGCCTTTAACTGTTTGTATTTATTTTATTCCTTGGTTTATTTCCAAGTGTTTTAACGTGTGGTTAGAAAGATTTTCTGAAGAATGTTTTTGCTAATTTATGGCTTAAATTCAAATGAATTACTTACCAAATATGTCAAGCATAAATTACGGGATTTCGTATTTTGATAAAGCATTTTTGTCTTATTATACAAAATATATTGCCAGGCTGTATTCTAGCCGTTGGCGATGTATGCTTTTTCCAAGAACGATAAATCTTTAGGCTGAGATATTTTCCTATTCATTTATTTCCTTATTGGGACTGACAGAGAGCTAATAGGTCATTCTATTCCTATTGCTATATTCTATTTTGAGATAATCTGTCGCAGGGCTCGAGAATTCAAATCAATAGAGCCGTTCCAAAAGATAAACGAGAAGACATATTTAAGAGAGATTTTTTCTCAGAATAAGAAGAAGTAACAGTAACAGAGAGTTTTTTTTAGTGTGCTGCATTCTTTCAAGCTTCTCCAGAGCAACTCTTCACAATCTCACAATCAGAAGAAGAAAAGCTTTCCTGAAGCAAAAGTTCAAAGCAATCTATTTCATTCTCAAGTCTCCTGAGCATCTGCTTAGAGTTTTTCAAGACTTCAGAAAAAGCTCCAGATCTGCTTCACGTGCTCCAGAATCTTAAGACATGATAAAAATCAGTCTACAGATCTCTGAGGATTTAGTTTCAGTTTATCTGAAACTCCTTCATCCTGAAGCAAAGGCTTTCCCTGGACTTTCACTGAGCCAGGGGGAGACTTTGATTCTTTAGAGAATCCACAAGTCTTCTCTAATCTGTATTTACAACAGAGAAGATAATCTAACCCTCTCAACCCCTTTGTAAAAAGAGTTTGTTCACATCTCTTCAAAAGTGAACGTTGGTGACAGGGCACCTTATCAACAACCTGTGGTTGAGCATCCTTATCAAAAGCTCAAAGGGTCTGTTTGATCTACCTGAATCAGATCATTGGTGGCAGGGCACCTTAGCAAAAACCTGTAGTGGATTCCTACCAGGGTGGTAGAAGAGTGGAGTACCTATTAAGAGGGAACCACTATATATCCTGTGTCTCTGGCTGTTTTGTTTAAATTGCTTATTCTGTGGCTGTGATAGAACTACCTAGGATTGCTAGTTGCTGTGATAGGTTTATAGTTAATCTGAAATTTCAGTTAACTCTCTCACTTGTGCACTTCACTGTGTTAGGCTCTTAGGGTTCAAGTATCAGATTATTTTATTCCGCAAATCAACTCCAAGGGAGCTGACTAGTTATTCATAAAATTTGAATACTCTATTCACCCCCCCTCTAGAGTAGTTTACAACTTATCCCCTCACTTTCACTTAGAGTTCACCTGAAATCTAGCGCATACACATGTTGAGAACATTATGTCTGGTCTACTTGCGGTAAGGTAGAGCAAGGACCCAATTATGCTTCTGTACTTGGTTTCATCAAAAGGTTTCCCTTTCTCATCCTTGTCCAGAGACATAGCTGAGGCCATTGGAGTCCTCATAGAGGTTGCATTCTCCATTCCGAATTTCTTGAGTAGCTCTTTGGTGAACTTGGTCTGTGAGATGAAAATTCCATCCTCAGATTGTTTCACCTGAAGCCCTAAGAAATACTTCAGCTCTCCCATACTGCTCATTTCAAACTTCCCTTGCATAAGTTTAGAAAAATTCTTGCAGAGGTTGTTATCTGTAGAGCCAAAAATAATGTCATCGACATAGATTTGTACTAGCAAAATCTTGCCTTTTATTTCCCTAAGAAATAATGTCTTGTCTATCTTTTCTCTTGTGAACTTGTTCTCAAGAAGAAAGGTGGACATCGTCTCATACCAAGCTCGAGGAGCTTGTTTAAGACCATATAAAGCTTTTTGTAATAAGTAAACATAATTAGGATAAGTTGAATCAACGAAACCTGGTGGTTGCTCTACATACACTTCTTCCTTTATGTCACCATTTAGGAAGGCGGACTTAACGTCCATCTGATAGACGGTAAAGCCCTTAAGTGCAGCGTAAGCAAGAAATAACCTGATCGCTTCCAGTCTTGCCACTGGAGCATAAGTCTAGTCGAAGTCAATTCCTTCTTCTTGACGATATCCCTTTGCGACAAGTCTGGCTTTATTCTTTATAATGGTTCCATCTTTGTCCATCTTGTTCCGGTAGACCCATTTTGTCCCAATGACGTTCTTACCCTTGGGTCTAGGAACAAGTCTCCAAACTTTGCATCGTTTGAACTGATTCAGTTCTTCTTCCATGGCTAGAATCCAGGATGCGTCGGAGTTGGCTTCCTCAAATTTCTTTAGTTCAACCTGTGAGAGAAAACTTAAGTGTAAATTCTCGTTGGTTGTACCTCGACGAGTTCTGACGCCATCCCTAGGATCTCCTATGATTTGATCAACGGGATGATCCTTCAAGTGTCTGAACTATAAAGTCCTTGCATCTGGGATCTCTTCAGCCACTGGAGTTGCATCTTCAACTGGGATGTGTTCTTCATCTTGATCATCTACCTCTCCAATAGGGGTTGTAGAGGTGATCTTGATGTACGTCTCATCTTTATCTTTAGTAGTTTCATCAAAGCTAAGTTCCTTCAACTTTGTACCTGCATCTACAATAGGCAAACTAGACGAGTTGCCGTGCAACAGACTCGTTTCATCAAATACAAGATGTATCGACTCTTCTACCACCAGAGTTTTTCTATTGAATACTCTATAGGCCTTACTATGGCTACTATAACCTACAAAAATACCTTCAAAGCTTTTCTCGCTAAACTTGGTAGTGTGATACTTGCCGTTGTTAAGTACGAAGCACTTACAACCAAAGATTCTAAAGTATGAAATGGTTGGTTTCCTGCCTTTTAGAAGTTCGTAAGGAGTCTTATCATGGTTCTTGTTGATGAGTGCTCGATTTTGCACGTGACAAGCGGTGTTGACGGCTTCAGCCCAGAAGTATTCTGGAAGTGAGGCATCACTCAACATGGTCCGGCAAGCCTCTATGAGTGTTCTGTTCCTTCTCTCAGCTACTCCATTTTGCTGTGGAGTGCGAGGAGAAGAAAACTCATGAAAGATACCTTGACTTTCGCAAAATTTTATCATAGCTCCAGACTTGAATTCCGTTCCATTGTCACTTCTGATTTTGACTACGGAACAGTTGTATTCATTTTGGATTTGCCTAACAAAATTGGTGAAAATATTGAAGGTATCCGACTTGTGTTTCAGAAAGAACACCCACGCAAAGCGCGAGTAATCATCCACAATAACCAACGTATATTCCTTACCTCCCAAACTTCTAACTTGCAGTGGACCAAACAAGTCCATATGGAGAAGCTGTAAGCTTCTAATGGAATCCTTGCCTATGATGCTTTTAAATGAACTCCTTGTTTGTTTGCCCTTGATACAGGTGTGACAAGGATTGTCCGTAACGCACTTGACATTAGGGGCATCATGTACTAGGTTTTGAGAGAATAATATATTAATAGTTTTGAAATTAATATGAGCTAGTCTCTTGTGCCATTGGTCAGCAAGAGATGCACTACTTTTTGCTAAAAGACACACTGGTGTCGAAGAGTCTATACAAATGGAATTTAAACAGAAAATATTTCTGCTTCGAGTGCCTGATAAAATAGTTTCCTTGTTGTCAATCGATTTTATCAGACACTTGTCAGCATGAAATTCAACTACGTATCCTTTATCACATAGTTGGCTTATGCTGATGAGATTGTGTTCCAATCCTTCAACATAGGCTACATCCGAAAAGGATACGCTACCGTTAGAAATCATACCATAGCCTTTAGTTATCCCTCGATCTGAACCTCCAAAGATGACCTTTGGTCCGTTGCAGACAGAGGTGAAATTCTGGAGTAGGCTTCTTGTCCCGGTCATATGCCGAGAACATCCACTGTCCAAATACCAGATTAGCATTTTGGTGGCCTTTGGACATACCTGCAATTACAATCACTTAGCCTTAGGAACCCATACACATTTGGGTCCTTGGTCTCGAGTTAGAAAACTCCCCCTATGAGTATTAGCCTCATGAGTGGTCATTCTCACGTTGCTAACGTGAGGGGTTGTAGCATTACTAGGATTGAACCAACAATCGATGGCAAAATGACCAATTCTGCCACAACACCAACAGTCGAACCTGTTGTATCTTTGCCTAGTGTATTCCTGCTTGATTTTCTGAAGTGATGGTCTAGCAGGAACCTTATTCTTGGAGGAGGAGGCTTCATGATGAAGACAGCTACATGAAGTCTTCTCCTTCATAGGCTTTTCCACAATAGGTTTTACCTTTGGTGTCTTCTTGATGTTATGACCATGAGTATAAGGTCCATAGCTTTGAAGTTGAATCTCTTCATAAGGTGCTTTGAAGACACTCTCGCCAAAGTTACGAGGACGAGTCCAACCTTGGTATCTTGACTTAGGCTTCTCAGGGATCGACCTAGAAAAGTGTCCATAGGTAGACTCATAGTCGAGTTCGTTCGTAGGAAAGATAACTTTCTTGAACAAAACAGGTTCCAAGGGAGCTTTCCCTTTTTCTTCAGCTAGAGCCTTCTGGGCAGCCTTATTCTTTCTCTTGGCCTTGTTTCTCCTATAGGATTTACTAGAAGAACCAATGTGGCCTAAACCAGCACCCTTGGCATTAGCTGAGAATTCAGCAACGAGTGGAAGAACTGTCTTAGGCTTTGAGAAACTCTCAACAAGTTTCTTCTCAGCCTCAAGTTGTTGTTCCAATTCTTTGATGATTTCCTCTTTAAGGTCGAGGTGCTTGAGAGCTTGATTGTATTCCTCCATAGCACTATTGAAGTTCTCTTGAAGAGAGTTAGTCTTGGTGACTTCTTCTCTCAAGCTGCTCTCACTAGCCTGTAGAGATTTTATCTCTTTGGCTTGAGTTTTCACTACTCTACGACATTTTTCATAAGCTGTGAGTAACTCCTTATACTGACCCATGAGTTCAGATTCATCTTTAGAGGAATAGCCCTCTTGCTCATTATCATCATCAGAATCAGAGAGAGGAGTGTGAGATTTTACCTCCCCAGTGAACTGGGGGACTTGTTCATCATCTGAGTGAGCCTGAGCCCAAAGTAAGCTTCCTCTTCTTCACTCGACTCAGATGAGTCGGAGTCGCTGAGAGTTTTGCTCTTCTTGGCTACTAGACTCTTCTCTGTCCTCTTCTTGTGGTATGAGGATTTCTTTTCCTCTCTTCTGCCGCCCTCTTTATTCTTGTGAGGGCAGTCCGCGATGACGTGACCTGGCTTATTACAATAATAACAAATAATGTCAGTTGAAATCTGTTTCTTCTGTTTAGAGTTATACCTGTCATGGCTACTTGAGCCTTTCTTTCGCTGATCACCGTCACGTCGTGATCTTCTGAATGAGGCATCTTTGCCTCTCCATTGCTTCTTCTTATTTAAGAATTTCTTGAATTGCCGGGAGAGCAATGAGAACTCTCCTTCAGATAGTTCTGAGCCAGATGAGCTTGGCTCAGATGATTCTTCTTCATCAGCTTCAGGAACTGGGGCAGGAGAGCTAGCCTTTGTCTTCCTTGAGCTATCTGCCTTTAGAGCGACAGACTTCTCCTTGGATGCAGACCTGCTTATCTCTTCTTCAGCTTTTCTTGAGTTGATTTGCAGCTCGTAAGACATAAGCTTTTCGAATAGATTCTGCGGGTCCGTCTCAGCTAACCTTCCAAACTCCCGAATGGCACATACCTTATTGTCCCATTCCTTGGTTAGAGATCTTAAGAATTTGTCATTGAGTTCCCCATTGGTGAAGACACATCCATAAACTCTTAGGCCATTTACTATCTTGAAGAAGTTCTCAAAAGTGTCAGCTATGGCTTCCTTATGACCCTGCCTGAAGGCTTCATATTTCTGGTTCAGTAGGGACCTTTGATCATCCCTCACTTCTTCTGTACCTTCCATTAGAGTCACTAGGGATTGCCACATCTCCTTGGCAGATTGGCAATGAATCAGATTCTGCAGCATTGAGTCATCGACTGCACTTGCAATAATATTTTTAGCTTTCTTGTCCAAAGAGACAAGTGTAATCTCGTCCTTATCTAAATCCATCAATTTCTTGGGAACTTGCTTAGATGAATCTATGGTGGAGGTGGTCATAGGAATGTGGGGACCTTCTTCAACAATCATGAAGATCCGAGGATCTACTGCTTCCATAAAGAATTTAACTCTTTCCTTCCACATAGGAAAATTGTTCTTGGTGCAGATAGGGAGCTTAGCAAAATCCTTGGTCTTACTCATGCTTGAAATTTCTCTTGAGACAACTTGGTAAGGATTAGATCAAGGTGTTAACCTTTTAACGATCAACCTCCCTCTGATACTAATTGAGAGAACTAAGTTGTCTACCTAAATCACCTAGAGGGGGGTGAATAGGTGAAATGCGTGTCAAAATCGGAATAAAAAATTAACACAGCACAGATCAAGCAATCACACAGACAACAAGAGATTTATAGTGGTTCCCCAATCTTGGGTACGTCCACTTTCCTCACCGATCTAGCAAACCACTAGACTCGGCTACTCCACTATCTCGGATTGAAAACAATCCTACACCTCGGAACCACGTTCCTACAAAACTCGATCCAAACCGGATCTACACTCGGAAGATAAAGCCTTCCTACAAATCTCGAAGAAAAACTCCTATAATGAAATTTGTTTGAAAAGAAAATACAAACAATATATTGCACAGATCTGGATCTTTGATAGTCTTCTTCCTTGAGAACTTTGGCTTGATCAGAATATGTTGAAGACGACTTGAGAGAGATCCACAGATCTGAAAAACGGAATCACCTCGATCGAGAAAATAGATCAGAAATCTTTGAGGCTCGGCGAGATCGAGTGATTATCTTTCGTCTGGATCTCTGGAGAAACAGAGTTGAAAGCAGCGATCGGAGATCGTCGATCCAGACCTTCTTCCGTGAACGGCAATGACGACGGCGTGAGAAATTAGGGTTCACAGGAACTTCTTTCTTTCTTAAAATAATAATCTCTGTAAAGCTTGTTATGTCAAATCTGAAAGGACCTATTTATAGGTGGACTCCAACGGTCAGAAATTTAATTAGGGATGACACGTGGACCAATCAGAAATGATTAATTCGAAATACACAGCGAAATTGTACTTGGAGAATTTCAGGAATGTTTGAACAGATATACTCGAGACAGAGAAGAGACATACTCGAGTATAAGATGTTATATACTCGAGTGGATAGGAGGAGCATACTCGAGTATAAGAAGAGAAGCTACTCGAATGATTCAGAGATCAACACTCGAGTGATTTTAGAACTACTCGAGTATGAGAGTATATACTCGAGTAAAAACACTTAGAGAAAATTTCTCAGATAAAATAGAAAGAACTACTCGAGTAGAAGAGTTGGAGATACTCGAGTGAGGGGAAAATGAACTACTCGAATATCTTGGGAAGACTACTCGGGTAATCACTAAACTACTCGAGTATGAAAAAAACAACTACTCGAGTACAGAGTCACTTACTCGAGTATATAGGGAACTACTCGAGTAGGTAGACTTAGAAACTTTCTGAGATGAGAAGTGCAGATCTACTCGAGTATGAACAGAACACTTACTCGAGTAACTAACCAACTACTCGAGTACAAGTTATCACCTACTCAAGTACAATACAGTCTACTCGAGTATGTAATCCAACTTACTCGAGTACAGACTCACTTACTCGAGTGTACAAAAGAGGTACTCGAGTATGTGGACTTAGAGAAAATTTCGGATCTAAGAACAGAAGGATCTACTCGAGTATAAAATATGACGTACTCGAGTCACTAACTATCTACTCGAGTATAAGCTTATCTACACGAGTATACAGAGTCTTCTCGAGTATGTCTAAGGATCTACTCGAGTACTAGGTCACTTACTCGAGTAGATGAAGGAAGCTACTCGAGTATGTGGACATAGAAAAATTCTTCTGAAAAGAATAAACTTCAATACTTCAGTCCACCAATCCAAGTGCATGTATAGGAAGTGTATCCCAATAGAGAGGCTATACATGGGCCAACACTTTGGATCACACAATGAGGGATTACATTGTATGGTCCTGTGTTTGGTGACCCATTATAGACTGACATTGGTCAACACTTGGCAATAAGAACCTGCACACATACAACTTAAACACAATATCAAATACACCTTAATTCATCTTAGTTCAATGTCTGACCTCCTATAAATCTGAGGTATTGTGGAGACAAATCCCAACACCCGTCAACCGTCTGCCTGCCGAGTGGTGTAGTTCGACCTCATCCCACCACAGCCAAGCTTCTCCTTCAAGCAGAAAAGTTGCTAACGTGACTTTCTGTTCCTCCTCAACCCGAAGGGCGGTCAAGATGCGCTTGATCCGAGCAAGCCAATCCTCTATTTGAGCTGGGGAACCCGCCCCGGTAAACGTCGAAGGATGAAAGCTCATAAACTGCTTCAGCTGCTGATCTGCGGCACGCTGATCAACCGCTATGCCCACCGGTTCCTGACGCACTGCCACAGGAACGGGAGCCTCAGGCCGAGCTTGCCCTGCCTGCTGAGCATTCATCACCGCAAGGACCGTTTCTGTAATCAAACGTACAGTTTCAGCTGATGGAGAAGGGGTGGGCACCTCTGCCAGTGCCTCACTCTCAATAGAATGCTGAGGTTCTGACTGACCCGCAACACTTCGCGTCACCTATATGTGTCAAACCACACAATTCAGCGACAAGCCACACAACAAACAGTCAAAACAAACACACAAGTGTAACACACCAGTGCATTGCAATCCTATGTGGACATGTTTGAGTTCAATTTTATACACTCACACACGAGCTCGCCACCCCACAAAAAAATTCGGCCACGAATTCAGAGGAGGGAACCAAGGACTCTGATACCAAATTTTAACACCCCTACCCGTTACGTGCAACATAGTAGAAGGTCCGGCCGGGGCCCCACACCATGTCTTACAAACAGGCGGAGACGCTACTAAGTAATAACAAATACGCATCCTATAACAGAGCATTCTAGCAGAAGTTTAAAGGGTTGCAAGAATGAACTCAAACATCAGCACAGGAGTCCACAGCTAAACCAAACATGCTATACTATAAAACCACAAGTACGGCCTTATGGCCTATTACACGTGTTACTCTTTATATAAGAAGGTATCTTCCATACATCGGCACGCAGGCCGGCCACACATTAGTTTTTACACAAGGTACAAAAATAGCCTTCAAGGGCTAGCACTCAGCAGCAGCAGCTTAGGGTCTTCCACCCTCGTCCCTGCTTGGCCCTTCTTGACCTGCACGCAAAAGATCCACCAAGCAGTGGCAAACAAAGCAACGATCAGCATTTGGCTGACCATTTATAACGACCCTGTCCCTGGTACGGGACAGCGGAATTCCTTCCCTGCATAACACTTATATACAATCAAAAGGGTATGCGTTAGCACATCACACTTGTACGCCCGTACAAGTCATCATCCATCAAAAACGTCGGCACAACGACCCGACGTTCCGTGCTCTCAGGGCACATTATCGGTGTACCGAAAAACCAGGGTCCCACCACCGTTCAGAGGTACCGAACATGACGACAATTTGTGAGCATTCCAATCCTCCATGGCTCAAATAGCCGAAGCGATTCTCATTCTGTGATCCTAAGAGGGCCTTAAGCACCTCACGGTTAGACAACCAGAATGCGGGTACAGATCAGCCTTTCCCGTAGCTCACATACGTCAGACATCGATCCAGACTAACACGGGTACAGCTTCACCTTGCCCGTTCGCAACACAGGCTTTTCCACAGTTGCAGCCCCACCGGCTCAACAAGTAGTATTCACAACTATATGGGTTGAGATCACACAGCATCAACCCATCCACATACTATCCTACTGCACCAAGCTGCAGGTGTCCACCAAGAACATCACACGCATCACAATAATACAGAGTCTTGCTCTGATATGCATATAATCATCACCACTCCAGACCAATCCTGTCCAGATGGCTTCACACAACATGCCTACCCGTACTTATCGCTTCCGGGACTACTCCAATAAGAATCAAGGGATGGAGTTCAACATCCCAAGAGAATTCAACTCTACCTTTGTAGAGGATTCATGCATATGCACAAAGGAAGGATTTCACAAATCCAAGGAGGAAGTCGTTACCCTTGGATGACGTTTTGGAGCCATGGCAAGCACTGCTTGGAGCTCTGCCTTCCCGAATATGGCCTCCGATCGCGAATCCGAGCTTGGACTAGCTGGATCTCCCTTTCCTTCCTCCTTCTTCTTCTTCCTTCCTTCTTCCTCTTTCCTTCTCTTTCTTAAGAAGATAAAGTGAGGAAAAGCTTGCTGGTTCGGGGTCTTAAAGAGGCTGGAAAAATTGAAGATCACCAGATCTGGAAAGAGGGAAACAAACGGCCGAGATCTGCAGAAAAAGTCAATTTCGGCCCTGACACGCCCTGTGACACGCCCGTGTCACAGGCCGTGTCCCTTAAGCGGCCCTTAAGCGGCAAAGAACCGCCTCACTACACGGGTTGAACACGCCCGTGACCACCGCCTAACTTGACACGGCCTGAGACACGCCCGTGTCTCTGGCCGTGTCGCCTCTCTCGACGAATCTCGTCGATCGCCGAGATTAGTCTCGCCGATCATCGACACAATCTCGCCGATCGTCGAGAAGGACACGCCCATGTCACAGGCCGTGTCGCCTCTTCTCGTCGATCGTCGATCACAATGCTCAACGATCGTCGAACGCGCGACCTGCCGTAACCCGAGGATGACACGCCCTGGGACACGCCCGTGTCTCAGGCCGTGTCACTCCAAAAACACCCGAAACCCAACTTTGAAACTTACTCGAGACCAGCTCGAGTATTTGCTTGACACGCCCTAGGACACGCACGTGTCCCAGGCCGTGTCACTTGGCCTGAAAACCAAAACTGAGTTTTGGGGTATTACACAGCTTATGGCGTTGAGTGCACTCGACACACTCAATGCCATTCAGCCCACGTAATGATGGCGTTGAGTGCAGTCAACGCACTCAACGCTATTCGGCCTATGACATTGAGTGCACTCGACGCACTCATTGCCATTCTGCTTACGGCGTTGAGTGCACTCGACGCACTCAACGTCATCCAGCCTATGGCTTTGAGTGCACTCAACGCACACCCCGAAATCTATTTTAAGTGAATATCTGATCTACTACTTGTATACCAAGGTGATCTTCACCCTGAGCCTGGGTCACTTGGCCTCCTTGGGCTTTTTAGGGTTTTGTCATGACCTTGTCATGACAAAACCACTCCTAAGGGTCTGATCGGAAATGGGATGTTACAAATCCCAATATACAAAAATAAAAATTTCGTCCCCGAAATTAAGGTTAAGCCTACGGTGGTTTCTACTAGAATAGAAGAAATTGTAACATCCCTATGGTTTAAGGTATACCTGACTCAAAGAGTTCCGGGTACTTTTGCTACATCAAGTCCTGTGGCTCCCATGTATGCTCCTCCTGCCCATAATTTCTCCACAGAACCTTGACTAATGGAACTTTCTTACGTCGCAAGACCCGTATGGCCGTGTCATCGATCCTGATCGGCTCCAAGTTGACTGATCGATCCGAGACCACCGGGTCGTCTGCTGTGGAAAGTAGCTGCTCAGGGCGTAGTAGAGCTCTCCATAGTGAGGAGACGTAATGCAATCCCGCTAACTCCGGCGGTAGCTCCAGTCTATAAGCCAAGGGGCCGAACCGCTCCAGGATCCTGTAAGGCCCCATATACCTCAGACTGAGCTTATTCTGCCCACGAACCCGCGAGACTCCGTGCATCAGACGTATCTTCAAGAAAACCAAGTCTCCCACCTAGTACTCCACCTGACGATGCCTCGCATCGTAATATTTGGCCTGCCTGCTCTAGGCTTCCAACATCCTATCCCAGATCAACCTAATCTGAGCATCAGTATCCCCCACAAACTCGGAGCCGAGTGCCTACGGATCCTCATCCTGAACCCATGATAGTGGGGTCCTGCACCTCCGTCCATACAATGCCTCATATGGAGCGATGCCTATGCTGGACTGATGGGTGTTGTTGTATGAAAACTCGATCAGTGGCAGCAATCTCTCCCAAGGCTCGCCGCGGTCCAAAATACACAGGCGTAAAAGATCTTCCAATGTACGGTTGGTGCGCTCCGTCTGCCCGTCGGTCTGAGGGTGAAAAGTTGTGCTGAATATCAACCGAGAACCCAGACGGGCCTGAACTGACCTCCACTCCCTGGATGTAAACCGCCCATCCCGATCCGAAACAATAGTCTTGGGTACTCCATGATAACGCACAAACTGCTCAATGAACCTCCGTACTAATAAACTAACCGGAGCGTCCTTCGCCACTAGAATGAATCTGGCCACCTTCGTACGCCTATCCACTATCACCCAGATCGAGTCATTCCCCGCACGGGATCGAGGTAGCCCATGTATGAAATCCATGGTTATATCCTCAAACTTCCACTCTAGTATCAGGAGTGGCAGTATAAATCCTGCCGGATTCTTACACTTCGCCTTTATGAGTTGGCAAGCCTCGCAATGTGTCACAAAATACGTAATGTCCTTCTTCATGCCCAACCAGTACATCGCTCTCTTCAAATCTTTTACCATCTTAGTGATCCCCGGGTGCACCGAGTATCGGCTATAGTGAGCTTCCGTCATGATGTCCTCCCGGATCTGGCCTCCTGCCGGTATATAAACCCTGCCTTTGAAACATAGGAGCCCATCGCTCAAGGAGTAATCCCCTACCGTGCCTTCCTCCAAGGCCCTAAATATCGGCTCAGCTCTCACGTCCAGCCTCTGCCCATCTCTGATGCGGTCCTGAATATCATCGATGGTAACCATTGATCCCAGGTACTCTATGTATAACTCCGGATCATCCTCGGACACTAGTGATATCTGTATCTCCTCAAATGACTTAACTAACTCCAAGTCCATTAGCTGCGGGCCTACTCCTGACGTACTTGCTCTCCAGCTCAGAGCGTCTACGACCACGTTTGCCTTCCCGAGATGGTAGTACATGGTATACTGGTAGTCCGATAGAAACTCCACCCAGCGTCTCTGCCTGATGTTCAACTCCTTATGTGTGTCTACGTATCTTAAGTTCTTGTGGTCTGAGAAAATGTCGCAGTGAACCCCGTAGAGGTAATGTAGCCAGATCTTAAGAGCAAAAATAATTGCCCCCATCTCTAAGTCGTGCACCGGGTAGTTCTGCTCATGCTTCTTCAGCTGACGGGAGGCGTAGGATATTACGTGCCCGTTCTGCATCAGAATGGCACCCATCCCCTGATAGGAAGCATCCGTGTACACCTGGAATCCTTCCTTCCCTGAGGGAAGAGCAAGGATAGGAGCCGAGGTAAGCCGATCCTTCAACTCCTGAAAAGCAGTCTCGCATTGTGGCGTCCAAATAATAGGAGACTCCTTCTTTGTCAGAGATGTAAGAGGGAGGGAAATCTGAGAGAACCTCTTTACGAACTTCCGATAATAACCGGCAAGTCCTAAGAATCTCCGAACATCCGAGGCTGTCTTCAGTGGTGGCCAATCTCGTACTTCCTGGACCTTCGCCAGATCCACTGCCAAACCTGCTCCACTGATGACATGGCCCAAAAAGGCTACCTCCTTTAACCAGAATTGGCACTTGCTGAACTTAGCATACATCTTATTCTCCCGGAGCTTCTCCAAAGTCAAAGCCAGATGCCTCGCGTGCTCCTCCTCCATCCTCGAACAGATAGGGATGTTATCAAGTAATACAATAACGAAGACATCCAGATACTCTTCGAACACCCGGTTCATCAAGGTCATGAAGTAAACTCATACAATCCATATCTACTGCTGAAGGCCATCTTCAGGATGTCCTCCTCCCAAATACGTAGCTGGTAGTACCCGGATCTCAGATCCAGCTTTGATAACCAATGAGCACCCTCCAACTGGTCAAATAGCTCGTCTATCCTTGGTAAGGGGTACGTATTCCGGACCGTCAGCCTGTTCAAGGCCCGGTAATAAATATACAGCCGAAGAGTCCCGTCCTTCTTCTTGATGAATAGCACCGGAGCTCCCCATGGTGAAGAGCTAGGCCGGACAAACCCGACCTCCACTAATTCCTGAAGCTGGCTTAGAAACTCCACCAACTCCTTCGGGGCCATTCGATAAGGAGCTCTGGATACCGGCTTAGCCCCCGACACGAGCTGAATCTAGAAATCCTTCTCTCGGTGCGAGGGTAGCCCTGGTAGCTTCTCCGGAAATATGTCAGCAAAGTCTCGCACTACAGGAATATCTGAAATGGGATCCTTGGCCACGAATGCCTCAAAAAGAACCTGATAAACTTCCTCCCCCTGCAGGTGGGCCTTGATGGCCTGCACAGATGATAATAACATGTAGGGGGCTGGTAGAATACCTTCGATAACAATAAAGGAGTCTCCGTGCCTCACGGTGATCCTCTTCGCCAAGCAGTCAATCTGGGCATGGTTCCAGTGCAGCCATGTCATGCCCAGGATCAGATCATAGTCTGGCATCCTCAGTATCGTCGCTGGTGCCTCAAACTCCTTCCCGCCGATCTCCACCTCCATATTGCAATGAGCAGAGGCCATTAGCTCTGATCCATCGGGTAGAAACACCCTCATCACCTTTCTGGTGAACTGCTCCATGCCTGCCAGTCCTTTCACTAAATCTTCCGACACAAATGAGTGCGAAGCACCGGTGTCGAAGAGCGTGTAAGCGGGCTTGCCGCTGATGAAAACAATGCCTGAAGTGATTAAGTGTCTTAGTATTCTAATTATAGTTTTTTTCTTCTCTTAATTTCTAACTAGTCTATGCCCATGAAAACTAGTTCCTAGGAAGGAAAGAATTAAATGTACTGGCATACCTGCTATAACCTGCTCCGGGTTCCGGGCTGTGCTAGGTCTAGAGCATACACCTGCTCCCTCTCTGGCTTGTGGCCTCTGCCCTGATATCCTCGTCCCCGGTTGTGTCCTCGGCCACCAAATTGCTGGGGAGGTGGAGCGCCCTGAAGTGTTGGTGGGGGTGCTCGCCTCATAGGACAATTCCTCTTGATATGCCCCGGCTGATTGCACTGGAAGCATACCGGTGCCTGCTCTGCTGTCCTTGGCATCTCCAGCATCTGTAAGGGCCGGGGAGCCAATACTCTCCTCTACTCATGTCCAATATCCCAACAGGGTTGATCCCCGTTCCTTCTCTCCCCAATGACCTGGCCTCGAGGACGGTCTCAACAACCTCCAATCACTGCATCGTCAACTGGTATCTTCCGACTCTTGACTGTAAGCTGATCCGCTTCTCTTTTCTTTGCCATTTCTAGAATCCTGGACAAACTTCCCTCGGAGACGAAGAGGAGGGCCTGTCTCATGCCATCTTGCAGCCCCTTGTAGAACCTCCTGGCATAGCCAGCGTCGTCCAACTGATAAGCGTCCGCATAGCGGGCTAGGTGAGTAAACTCCTGATAATACTCCAGCACCGTCCTGTTCCCCTGCCTTAACCGCAGGAACCTATCCTCCAGCTTGTCCCTCGCCGACTGAGGTACGAAATGTCTTAGGAGTGCTGCTCTGAACTCCTCCCAAGTAATATATGCGCAATCCATACCCGCAAAAGTGGTGTCCAGCTGTGACTTCCATCACCTCTTTCCATGTGACTCCAGGCAGGAGACTGCCAAAGCAGCTGCCTCCTCAGTAGGGCATCGAATCCCCGCAAGCATCTCATAGATGGTATCTAACCATTCCTTCGTGCGAACTGCTGACTCCGTCCCCAGGTAGGATGGAGGGGAAAGTCCTCGGAAGACACTCATCCAGTTGGCCCCGGGGTTTGGCTGTGGAGCCGGGGCTTGCTGAGCTCTGAAGGCCTCCAGAATGGCCGTCAGTGTTTGCCCCATCTCCATCTGCTTAAATGGAGCTGGAGCTGGCAGAGGTGGAACCATATTCAGAGCCTGAGTTGTACCTTGCTGTGGAGTAGGGTTCGTCACAGGCTACAAGGAAAAATTCCATTTGTTAGATAGCGTATGAATGGAATATAAGAAAGGGATAAGATTGGACTTTTACATGTGATTTCCCCTATGGGCACACCACTGCTTTCGCTGCTAGTTTGTCCGCAAACTAAGCTCGCACGGGGGTAGCCCAAGGTTTTTGTGAACTACTTCTCTTTCGATCGAGGTCGGCTGTGATACCACTTGTAAGACCCCGATTTTTTTTCACTTTCTCAAACCACCGGGGTCTTATGCCCAGAATTGCCGTTTTGCGGTGACACCGACACTCTGGAAGGCCGCCACTACAAAACGCCAATTCTATCGGCCCTTTCGATCATAAAAGAGAGAGAAGTAATTATAACAGAATATAGTCATGTCCACAGAATCACATATAAATAAAAATCACAGCAAGTCCATAGATATATAAAAGGGAGTACTGCAAAAGATCAGTACAAATGAAAAATAGACGTGCTTAAGCCTGATACATCAAATCCTCACTACAATCTCTCGCGGAAGCTATAAGATAGTACTAAACACTCACTCAGGTGCTCACTGGTGATCCGGAACTAGACTTGCCCACCTCCATGCGCACCGTACTCCGCTAGTGCTGGTCCCTGGGCTGCTGGACCCTTTCTCCCATCCTGAGCTCCTGTAATGTTGTTGTTCGAAAATCATTAGTCATAAAGACTAAGTCCTATCATCCCCTACCCCTCCACGCACGGCTCCAAAGCATCGAGCGGAGAGGAGGAAAGGGAAGCTACACAAGTGGAGAGTAAGCAAAACAGATGACAGTGGAACTAATCTAGCAGTTATTCATGTTGTATATCAACTAAGTAAGAAAGGTACAATCTAGTAGTTCTACAATAGTGAGCAGTAAAGTAAACAAGTAAAACAAGCAGCAAATGTAATAAAAGACAAGTTAGAAAACAAGTAAGTAACCTTAACTTATATGAATGCCCATACAAACTTATAAGTTAAGGGGTCTTCTGCAAGGCTCCCATCGTAAGAAAAGTCCCATACCGATTTATACGTTGGGGTGTCGGTTGTATGCAAATATGAGTGTAGTGAACAAGTCAACCTAAAAAGTGAACAAGTCAGAAAATGGCCTAAAGGAAGAAAAGAAAAAGGCCAAGCCCATTCCCAATGGGAGAAGCCCATGAGCCAAGGCCCATGACCAACATAAATGGTCAATGACATCCCCTACCCCCCTGAAATTGGAGAGAGATTACATGCATGGGGGTAGTTTTCAAAATTTTGGGAAAGAGAGGAGAGAGAAGAGAGGGAAAGAGGGAATGGAGGCCACTTGGCCCTCCTTCCCTCTTCCCAATCCCATGGCTGAGCTCCCAAGCCTCTTTACAATAGAAATTCGGGGCTGGTGGCCACTTGGCACCAAGGTGGAGCAACCAAAGCTCTTGGCCCAAATCCCCATCATGGCATCTCCTTATACAGTCATATACAGCCAAAATAAACCATCCCATTAGCTTCAGAAGGTCTAGAGGAGTTGAAATCGATACTTGGATATAGGAAAATGGTGGAGGAATGAGTTCGGGAGCAAGCTTGCCAGAGGAGAAGAATTCCACAGCCAACCGCCACCACCGCCACCGTTGGGCCCTAATAAAGGTCCGTTTCTCGTCCTCTCCCTCTGTGCTAGCTTCCTAGATCATTTAGGAGAGATTTAAAGCTCAATTGAGCTTGGATCCATGTGAGGTGTGGGATAAAATCCATGGTTTCTAATGGAGCTTGGGTTCGCCGGAAACCGCCGCCTCCGGCGACCAAGTCGCTGCCAAACGTTAGCCCTCACCTAAACGGAGGTGGTGGTGGTGGTGGCCGGCCAGGGAGGTTGCTGGATGGCCGGGAAACACCAAGAGAAACTACTACAGGTGGGATGCATCTGGACCATCGGCTGGAGGAGGAAGATGATGGGATGCCGTTGATTTAAATGCAAATTAAACTATAGTGTTATTAATGTTTCTATCACGCATTATTAGGACACTTTCATGCTAATATTTGGCCTCTTAGAGGCAGATTAAGAAAATCTATTCAACATATAAATTATAGCCCTAGGTCTTACCTTTAAAATGACACCCTAAAGTCATGATTTGGAATAGTGTAACTCCCGATAGGACCATTCTACCAAGACTGGTCCTAGGCTATGAAAGATCTTTAAATGAGTGCCCAAGCCAAACTCTAAGTCCACATGACCTAAAAAATTGGTCATGCATGTGATTAGGTCAAACTTAGACAATGACCAAAAAATGGAATTTTTTGGAAATTATTTTTCCATAGTTTTTGGAGAAATATCATTTATTGAATTAATTGAAATTTTGGAGTTCTACAACTCCAAATGCCTCCAAATTTTGTTGGCATGGTAATTGAGTCATTATATGACCATGGTAAAAAATTTAGGCCATTTTGACCTAAGCATGTTTGGGAAATCCAACATGAATGATGAAGGTATATTGAAATTTGGTGTGCCTATAGTAGAAATGGGAAAATGGGAATTTAGCCCATTTGGCCCACTGCATGTCTATTAAACTCTAGACAGAGGCTTATAAGGATGAATTACACCTCCCATAGGAAGGATGGGATTTTTGGGATCAAAATCCCATTAAATGGAATTATTAGAAATTATGTCCATTTGGAAATAAATTTAAAAATAAAGCCAATTACTTTTATAAATTTTGAAACTCCGTGACAAGACATAGTAGGACATCATACACCTCTGTAAAATTTTATAAGCTTGTTTGGAAACTTTAATTTGAGTTTTTAGTAGAATTACCCTATTGCCCCTTTTTGAAAATTAATTAAAAGTAAAAGAAATTATTACTGGAAAATTATGAGAAAATTCACAGCATCTTGACTCTATAATTAGAACCCTTTGTAAATATTTGAGAATTTATGGGTGATTATGTATGTTGAAAACTCAAGTAGTGCCATCTTGGTAATATTAATATTATGGAATTTTGATAGGTCAAATCACTGTTTACGGCCATAAATTTTTGTTCGAAGTTTTATTATATTAATATTGGCTTCAAGTAATTTTCCTAGAATTTTTGGTTGTATGGTTGATGTACTTCATTTGGAAAATGGCCAAATTGTGATTTTAATCTTAAATGGAAATTATATAGAAATTTACATGGGAAAATTATGAACTCTGGCAGACAGTCATATTTAACCTCATTGAACACCATGTAAATTTCTTAGAACTGTGGAATCATTTTATTTAGTACATCGTGTACAAAGTGACTTTGACCACTTAATTAAAAGATTTAATTTAGGGTCTTAATTACTTAGGAAAAAATGGTGAAATCCTAAATGATCAACATCATACACTATACCAATCCATGATAATTAATTAGGGGCATTTGGCCCAAGGAATTGGAATTCTTATTATGCGGGTTGGTATTAGGTCATGTCCGCGCTTAGCAAAAGTAGCAGGTATTACTTGGACCCACAGGGGATACGATAGAAGGTTTAGTTGATAACTATATTGGGAAGATAAACCCTTATTGGTGTCTAGTAGGTCACTTCATAGTATCGAGTGATAGAGTGCAAAACCCCAAGGACAGTAGCTAGAACGGAGACCGGCGGAAGACCGCTGATTCCCCAATAATATCCTAGTCATTAGGTTCGTTCCAGAGTAACAACGAGAACTCGGTATGGATCATGGGTAGACATTAATAAAAGTAAGTATCTTTGAAAAAAAGAACTTTGGGCTTTCAATCCCATCTTGGTTCCTAGTGCCCCTGAGACCCCTTCATTGGGCATATCCTGGGCAGTCCTAGGATTAACCCTAAATTACTAAGTATAACAAACATTGGACAAGAGTAGTCTAATAGGCTAAGAGAACATGGTGACATTCTCACCCGTGAAGGGTTGGAGGGATTCAGAACTAAGGCATTGATGTACAATCTCACCCGTGAAGGGTTAGAGGGTTTCATGACAGTTAGTCCAGTGAGCTGAAGGCTCAAGAGGTTTATTTCAGGACAGTTAGTCCTGCGAGCTAGAGGCTCGAGAGTTTGATATAAGGATGGGTTTTGTCCTGCGAGATGGAGGCTCGGGTTGAGATACCTTGCATGTACATAGAAAAAAAACTAGTAGTGGGTCATGCGGTACTTGGCCAATCATCACACCGATGACAGTACGATGACTTTGGTGAGGTGTGAGGGTTTGAGGGTCCAGTAGGTTGTTTATACTATAGTCGGGAGGACAATCCCCGAAAACGCACACTCGACCAAGAAAGTCCGGCAGTTGGCCAGCATTAGTACGCAGAAACTCTAGAGTGCACCTAGGATGTATATAGAGGCATATGAAGGGTCTGGGCTTGGTAGTGTGTATACCCCCAAGGAAGCAGAAACACCGGTTCCACTGCTGCCGTAGCCACAATGGTGGTACCAGAGAGTGATGCTAGCTCCAAAAAGCGGGAACTAAAGGTCTGTGATCACAGAGTCACGTGTGTGAGTTGCACTTGTATGCATCATAACCTGCTTACCATATCATACATACATACTTAGGACATACGCACCATAGATCCTTATCATATAAATTAGTATGAGCTCTTTTATATGATAAGTTACATTTGTGAAACCTTAACTTATAAGTTTGTATGAGCATTCATATAAGTTAAGGTACTTCTGTGATGATAGTTTAGCAGTAGATAGTTTACTTTCTGCTCCGCTCTTTACTTTACTTTACTTACCACACTTCTTTTCAGTACTGTTCTTACTTACCTTACTTGTAATATATAGAATTGCTAGAGTAGAGATATACTTGCTATTACATAATCTTGATAGATTAGATCCACTGTCACCTGCTATACTTTTTCTAACCCTTGTTGTCCTCTGCTTTCATCCTCCCGCTCGGTGCCTAGGAGACACGGGTGTGAGGCGAGGACAAAATGGCTTAGTCTTTATGACTAACGGTCGGTTGTGACCGTATCATTTTAGGAGTCGAGGAGATGGAGCACCAGGACAACTAGCAGGATGAGATGACAGGACCTGAGGAACTGATACCACCACCTACTACTACTGCAGACCGACGTCAGGTGATGACGCGTGTACCGATGATATTTTATCTTTTGCTTAGTTTGTTTTTGTGAGAGAGATATTGATGTTCATGTAAAGGGCATAAGCCCTTTTTCTCTTTCGTTGTACTCATTGTGGACAATTATTGTACCTTTCATTATCTTATATATGATATATACTATGATTTTTTGTGGACTTGTTAGTTTTATTATAACATGCTTTGCTTCTATTCTCGATTGACCGAACAGGTTGAATTATCGTACTAGCCGATAGAATTGGCATCTTGCGGTGTCGACTAACCCGTGAGTTAGTGCCACCGTAATGTGGCGGTTCTGGGCATAAGATCGGGTTACCTCCTTGGTAAGGGGAGAGGGGTCTTAAGAATTGAAATAATGGTGAACTATAACCTTGAATGACTCAATTAAGCAAAAGTCATTATATTGGAACTTAAGAATTGAAATAAGGTAACGTTATGGTAAATAAGATTAATTTCCTATTGCATGACATTAGAAATGTAAGGACTCAACAAATTGAAAAGGGGTGGATGATGAGTTAAAGTTGTACACATATATATGACCCTTTGATTATGATAGCATCAAGAATTGCGATACATACGTTGATAACATTATAATCACCGTTAGGAGGATTCATGACAATGAGATATAGATCTTGACTATCAAAGGCGTATACGATGAAATCAAACGAGAAGTAATTAACGCTTAATTAGATTCTCTTTATATATGCTGAAATTGATTTGTGTCAGACCTCACCATTTCTGAAAAGATACGCTTATAAATGTATGAATTAGACTATATGTGAAAAGCGATTGGGAGTCATTTGTATGAACATCAATATCAATAATTTTCGCTTGATGTATTCTCGAAAGGTGAACACACTATGAATTATGTATTACTGTTTAGGTAGAGATGTGATAAGTCTTGAATTTGGGAGAAACAAAATGATAATCTTTTCATCAAATCTTAAGTTTGGAGGTTGGTTAATTATTATGCATAAGTTGGACCTTCGTCATAAATAAAACTATGATAACGTATATTTGAAGATTCGAAATGGTATAAGCTATAAGGCATGAGGCGATTCTAGAAGAGAAATCTAAGATTTGAGTGCACAATTCTACATATAAGATTATTGATTTTCACGTACTTGATGATCATTGCTCGTAAGGGAATCCGAACCAACGTATGAATAAGGTTTATTTAATGATAATGTGTCGAAAGACTTGGAAATATGCCCACGTAATCTTGATTATGAATATCCTAAAATATAATGAAAGTGCATTTGGAAGGGGGTGATTACCTCTGATAGAACAACCACAAGGCCTATAGGGTAGAAATTGCCGGACGCCGCTATCTTGGGTCAAGGATGAGGATTCAAGGGCACTCATATCATATTATATTAAGGGTATGAATGCTCAGAGTCGGTAGGACAAGTATTACGATGCGATGCATTGAAAGGTAGAGATCCTGGTAAGAGACAGAGTTTTCTTGAAGATACGTTCAGTGCATGGTGTCTCGCAGGTGCGGAGGCACAAGAAGCTCAGCCCTTGATATATGGGGCCATATTTGATCCTGGAGCGGATCGGCCCCTTGGCTTACAGGTTGGAGCTGCCGCCAGAGTTAGGTACCTTGCACGATGTATTCCACATCTCTTCACTACGGAGAGCTCTCCTTCAGTCGGAGTAGCATATTACCGCTATAGCAGGCCCGATAGCACCTAATAGATCAGTTCATTTAGAGCCAGTCTGGATCGATGATACCGCGGTCCGAGTGCTGCGGAAGAAGAAGGTTCCCCGAGTGAAGGTGTTGTGGTCCAACCATGGATGGGAGGAGCACACCTGGGAGTTGATGGATCGTATGTTTGAACGGTACCCGGAGCTTTTCACCTCAGGTATACTTTAATTATGTTTAAGTTTTTTAAAAATTCTTGTGCATAGAAACCCTGTAGACCCGAACTTGAATTTCGGGGACGAAATTATTTTTTTGTTTATTTGGATTTGTAACATCCCATTTTCTACTAGACCCCTAAACTTAGATTACGTTAGGACATGTGGTGGATGAATGGGGTTAGGCTAGGTTTGACCCAAGGAGTTAGGGTGGGTTCACATAGGGCCCACTATAGGGTTCAAGTAAAATCAGGTCAAACTAGCCCAAATTGGAATCATAGGTACACATTGACCCCACCACTATGCCCCTAACCCTAAAAGCAATCTAAGTGAATCAAAAGCCATCATTGGGTCAACCATTGACCCAAGTTGACCCAAGTCAACCCTAACCCTAATTTGGTCAAACCCACACTTATAGACCCCAATTAGCCCAAGTAGGGCATCACCATGGCCCAACCCATGTTGGGTGATGTCATAGGGCTCATGATCATCAAGTGGGGTCAACCCACTCATCAAGTTGACTAGGTCAACCCTAAAAGTTAACTTGGTAAACCTTTAGGCCTATTTAAGTAAATTTGAAGACCATGCTCATTCCTAATGGGCTAAGGCCTTGAGTCATGGCCCAACTGATGCCAGTTTGTAAGACCCCTATCCCCTTACCAAGGAGGTAACCCGATCTTATTCCCAGAACCGTCTCCTTACAGTGATTTGACCTAGAAAAATTCCATAATAGTAATATTACCAAAATGCCACTACTTAAATTTTCAACATAAATAATCACCCATAAATTCTAAGATAATTACCCAAGGTTCTAATCACAGGAATGAGATATAATAAATTTTCCCATAATTTTCCAGCAACGATTTCCTTTACTTTTTATTAATTTCTAAGAAGGGGCAATAATGTAATTCTACTAAAAACTCAAGGTAAATTTCCAAACATGACTATAAAATTTCTAGAGGTGTATGATGTCCTACTAGGCCTTGTGGCAGAGTTTCAAACTTTATAAGAGTACTTAGCCCTATTTTCAGTTTATATTTCCAAAAGGACATAATTTCCAATAATTCCAAATAATGGGATTTTTGACTCCAAAAATCCCATCCTTCCTATGGGAGGTGTATTTCATCCCTATAAGCCTCTGTCTAGAATTTCATGGACATGCATTGGGCCAAATGGGCTAAATTCCCATTTTTGCATTTGGCACAATTATTTACAAATCTACCCTCAACATGCATGTTGGTTTTCCCCAACATGCAAAGGTCCAAATGATCTGAAATTTCTACCATGGCCTTATAGTGACACTAAGACCATGCCACCCAAATATGGGAGCATGTGGATAAGGGAGTCTCTTAATTTTCATTTTTATATAATAAATGAATTATCTATAAAAACTTTAGAAAACTATCCCCCAAAAATTCTTATTTTTTGACAGGACTTAGGTTTAGCCCAACCACATGCATTCCTAAAATTTCACTGCATGTTGACTTAGGGTTTGGCTTGGGCACTCATTTAAAAATCTGCCTTAGCCTAGGACCAGTCTTAGTAGAATGGCCCTACAGGGAGCTGTGGTGCTTCAAATCACAACTTTAAGGTGTCAAAATGAAGGTAAGACTTAAATTTACCTTTTTAATATTGGACACTAGTTCTGGAAATGTCTCTAAGAGGCCTAAATATGCAACACAAGGTTCTGTATAAAATGTGACAGAAAAAAATGAAATAAATATAATCACTATAGTTTAATACGATCAAGATCCACGGCATCCATGCATCTTCCTCCTCCAGCCAATGGTCCAGATGCATCCCTCCTGTAGCAACTTCCTTTGGTGTTTCTTGGCCATCCAGCCACCTCCCCGGCCAGCCACCACCACCACCACCTCCGTTGAGGTGGGGGGCAAGCGTTTGGCGGTGACTTGGCCGTCGGAGGCGGCGGTTTCCGGCGAACTTGAACTTCATTAAAATCCAAAAATTCATGAAATGCTCACATTGGATCAGGATCAATTGAGCCCGATGTCTCGCCTAATTAAGCTAGAAAGCTAGCACGGGGTGAGGTGAGGTTAAACGGACCTTGATAAGAGACCGACGGCGGTTGGCCATGGAATTTCTCCTTTCCAGCGAGCTTGCTCCCGAACCCGATTATCAATCAAAAGCTTCAATCCAGGTATCAAATTCCACTCCTTTATACCTTTTGAAGCTAATGGGAGGGTTGGTATTGGCTGATACGGGCTATATATAGATATGTCATGATGGGGATTTCGGCCATGAACTTTGGTTTCTCCTCCTTGGCTCCAAGTGGCAAGAAATTGGTTTGGAAAGGCTGAGAATTGATGTGTGGGTTTAGATGTGAGCTTGGGAAGAGGGGAGGAGGGCCACATGTCCTCCATCCCAATTTACACCATTTTCTCTCTCCTTTACTTGGGTAAATTCCCAAAATACCCCTTGCATGTTACTACCCTCCAAAACCAGAGGGTAGGGGTTGTAAATGAGCACTTGGGCTGATCATGGGCCTTGGCTCATGAAGAGCTTGGCTCTCATTTTCTCTCTTTAGACCTTATGTTAACCAAGTTGACTTTTAGGGTTGACTTGGTCAACTTGATGAGTGGGTTGTAACACCTCCCCTGTAATGACCATATAATATGGGTCCGGTCGGGGCCCCACAACATACGGACGCCACAGCTTTAGCATTAAAAGATGATATTAACTATCCAACTCAAAACTCATAATAAAGAAACAGCGGAAACATACCAAACAACTAGAAGTTATCCACTACTAAACAGGAGTATCAATATGGCCTTAAGGCCTTACACCAAATAAGTCCAAAACGGAAAGACCACAAGGTCAAACATCAACGTGCAACAGCACTCCTAGGATACCTCGGTATGCAAGCCGGAATATACCAAATCATGGAGCAATACAATCAAGCAGAAAATGAGCTAGTAAGCATAGAAACACTTCATGAGGCTTAGGGATTTTCGGCCGGCGCACTTGCTCCTGCTTGCGCTCCTTGCCCTGTAAAAATTTGTAGTAACGTGGGTCAGCAAAGGCTGACCTTTACTATGTAACCAACACATCTCCTCCCGGCCGCCCCTAACGGACCCCGGGGTACCCCTCCAACCTGCAAGTTAGCACTTCATATGACATATACATAAACATGTAAAGCTTTTAAAAATAGGTTTGGATGTCTTAAACAAAAAACACATTTTCTATGTTGAGCATAGAATAAAAGAGGCCTACTATGCAGCATGTATACAGTCCCGGGCTTCGCCCAAGGCACCGTAACGCGTATGCAACTAGCACATCATCATCACAACTAGGTACTTCCAATTCCCCATTGGCATAAAGCCGCAAACAAAAGGGGACCACAATGCCCCTAACGGCCTAAAAGTCGCTACACGAAAATCTTGCCAAGGCCCCACCCGCTCATGGGTCTTAAACCTGGGCTTGCCTGCAAACTCTGACTTCCTGCGTCAGGATTCCGTCTCACACACAACCGATTCTAAGAACCCTTGCTGGACCCCACCCGCTCATGGCTTCATTGCCCGGGCTTTCCCTACGCTTAGCGTTCTCGTCAGTCTCACAGAAGGGGACTAGTCTCGCCAGGACACTCTCCTCACATGACTTGCACGTCATGGGATAGCCATTCGACCACAGAGACAAAGCCACGCCTTAGCACATCACAATCCATAACCTTTCCCACCCTAATCCTCCATTTGTACTACAACATTCCCTCGCACCAAGGAAACCATCTACTGCCAGTGCGGAGCTAACCTTGCATGGTTCCGGCTACAAGTACTCAATCGAGAAAAGGGAGAAAACGCATACATCACAAACGACATCTTGCCACAACGGATTTCTACTGAATCATTAAGGCTCGCTATGCAACATCACCGAGTTGGTCTAACGGTCGCGACTACGGCTTCACCCACAATGCCTAATCCACTAACGGAGCGGATCTCTAATGCAATATCATGCCAGGGACGGACACAATCGACCCGGTGGTTCCTCTTGAACCATGGCGACCCAAACCCCTCTCACTTGAGAGATTTTTTGCCTAAAAGCTTGAAAGGAAAAGATGTTATGCACGCATCCTAGAAACTAAGAGGAGAAGTGTCGTTACCTTACGAACCCTCTTCCTAGCCATAGAGAAACTTGGTCGGATGAACAACACCGCAATAGTCTTGCCTTCGCGGATCTGGACTCAGCTCGAGAAACGGGGCTCAGGAGCTTCTCCGGCGGCCGGAACTCTCCTCCACCTTCTTACTTGCTCTCCCCTCTCTCTAAACTTTAGAAAGAGAAAGCCCACAATAGAATGAGGGTTCTAAACCCTATTCCCGGCCAAATACCAGCAGGGGAAAGCCTGAGCCGATATCCTATTCACGGCCACGATTCGCCATGAAAAAGGATTTCCTGGGCCGAACACGGCTTGTGAAACGCCCGTGTCCAAGGCCGTATTCCTCACTCGCCGTAAAATAAGAAATTACAGAACAGGAAACGGCCTGTGACACGGCTTGGGACACGCCCGTGTCTCATGTGACACGCCCGTGTCATGGGCCGTGTGCCTCAATCGACGCTGCAAGCCATCGAATCCCGAAGAGGACACGGCCATGTGACACGCTCGTGTCACATGCCATGTGCCAGACATGCCCTGGGACACGCCCGTGTCCCAGGTCGTGTAACTATCTCAATATAACCCGACAAATAACCCGAGCAGGACACGGCCTGGGACACGCCCGTGTCTTAGGCCGTGTATCTGACCCTAATCAAATGTCGATCGTAATTTTGTCGACCTCCCAAAAAATCATCTATCTCAAGCACGACACACCCTGTGACACGCCCGTGTCACTGGCCGTGTTAGCCTATTCTGAACCCAACTTGGCCTGAAAATGCTATCCGTTCATCTTTTGAGTTTCGGGGCGTTACAATTCTCCCCCCCTTAAAAGAATTTTGTCCTGAAATTAAAATAGAACGAACACAAAATTTAAACGGTACCTGAGAAGAAAAGATCAGGATACTCATCAAGCATGGCCTGCTCTCGCTCCCACGAAAGCTCCTCACGACCGCAGTTCTCCCATCGAACTTTTATGAGTTTGACCTCTTTTTTCCGCAACTTCTGAATTTCTAAATCATCTATACTAACCGGACGCACTCGCATCCTCAAGTCCTCCTCTATCGGCAGTGATGCCGATTCGATCACCACACAAGCGTCTACCAAGGCTTTCCTCAAGACCGAGACATGGAAGACATCATGTAATCCACTCAGCTCTGTGGACAAAGCCAACCGGTACTCTTCTTCTCCCACCCGTTCTATAACCTCAAAAGGTCCCAAAAACCTCAGACTCAACTTCTTGAGTCGGCGAATCCGCGAAATGCCCTTGAATGACTTGATCTTCAGATAGATCCAGTCGTCAACCGCAAATTCCACATTCCTATGGCGAGCATTAAAATATTTTGCTTGCGGCTCTTGAGATACCTTCATGCGCTCCTAAATAGTTCGCACCAACTCGCATGCATCAACTACCACTTCTTTTCCCAAAATTTTGGTGTCTCCCGCCTCTGTCCAAGACATCGGTGTTCGACACCGCCTCCCATACAAAGCTTCGTATGGCGTCATCTTTATACTTGCTTGGTAACTGTTGTTATAAGTGAACTATACCATGAAGAGGTGATCTTCCCACTTCTTACCGAAGTCAAGAGTACACATCCTCAGCATATCCTCCATAATACGGTTCATTCTTCCAGTTTGTCCATCGGTCTGCGGATGGAAAGTCGTACTGAACTTGAGCTTCGTGCCCAGACTCTTCTGAACCAACCCCCAGTCTTTGGATGTTAATCGTCCATCGCGATCACTGAATATACTCTTATGAATCCCATGAAGTCGCACAATGTTGCGAAAATACAATTCTACCAACTTCTCAACGCCATCCTCCTTCCGATTTGGGATGAAGTGTGCCACTTTGGTCAAGCGATCCACGATCACCCAAATCGCGTTGTTAACCTGTTGCGATCTAGGTAACCAATGTACAAAGTCCATGGAGATGTCATCAAATTTCCACTCGGGAATAGGAAGAGGCTTCAGGAACCCGCCAGACTTTTGACACTCGGCCTTCACCAAGGCACAAGTTTTGCACCGACTCACGTACAAAGCTACGTCCCGCTTCAGACCAGGCCACCAGAAGGATTTCTTCATATCCAAGTACATCTTTGTATTGCCCGGGTGAATGGAGTACTTCGTAAAATGAGGCTCAAACATAAACTCCTCACGGAGCTTGCCGAACTGCGGTACACAAATCCTTCCGTCCTTCCTCAGAATCCCATCCATCATCTCCCAGGCGCTAATCTCACCCTTTTGAGCTTCCACCATGAATGGCTGGAACTCTACATCCAAACGAGTCGCTTCCCGAATATGATCGGACAATTCGTTCTGAATTTCAATCCAGTTCAACTGAGCCACGCTAGACTCGACTCTTGTTACACACTCCATGCCAAGGGACTCCCAATCCCGCACCAACCGCTCATCATGAGCTTCTATCCAATTCCCTTGACCAGAGTATTTTCTACTCAAGGCATCTGCCACCACATTGGCTTTTCCTGGCGTATACTGAATCGCCACCTCGTAGTCTCCAAGGAACTGAAAGTGTGAAGTTGTCAACCTAAATCACCTAGAGGGGATGAATAGGTGAATTGTGCGTCTATTTGCGGAATAAAAATTTTAGCGATCTAGCACAAGAAATCAAGCAATCATAGAAAGACAAGAAGATTTATAGTGGTTCCCCAATCTTGGGTACGTCCACTTTACCTCACCGATCTAGCAAATCACTAGACTCGGCTACTCCACTATCTCAGATTGAAAACAATCCTACGCCTCGGAACCAAGTTCCTACAAACTCGATCCAAAAGGATCTACACTCGGAAGATAAAAGCTTCCTACAAACTCGGAGAACAACGCTCCTACACTCGGAGAAAATCTCCTACAATAATAGTGAAGAAATTTTGAATTACAAACTGAATAATTTTCTCAGATCTGGAAAATTGAATATCTGAATCTTCTTCTTGAACTTTGTGGCTCTTTCAAAAATGTTAAAGAAGATGAGTAGATCTGATCCGAGAAAGCTTTGACCAACTCGATCAAGGAGAAGATGAGAATCCTTGAACAGTAAGTCTTCTTGATCGACAACATAAGAGTCGATCTGATCGTGAGCGGCGGCGGCAACTTCTTACAAAAGATTATTGTTGTTAGGGTTATGTCTTAATGAAAAGACCTTATATAGGATTTCTCCTAACGGTTAGAAAAGACATTAATGACGACACGTGGACAAATCACGTCAAGTCATTCAAAAATCCGACCGATTTGGACTTAAACAAATTTCAGAAAAAATTTTTAGTATACAGTTCTTGAGAAGTAGCATTAGCTCTCGAGAACTGATTGAATTTCTCGAGAACTAAACTTTCTGGAATAGAACTTAGTTTTCGAGACTTCAGGATCAAAACTTCTCGAAAACAATATGGACTTCTCGAGAACTATAGCCTGACTTCTCGAGAACTATGAAGCTGAGTTTCTCGAGAGCTGAGGACTTCTCGAGAACTAATCTGGACTTCTCGAGAACTAAGACTTAGAAAGAATTCTTGAAACTTTCTGAACTTCCCGAGAACTACTATGGCACTTCTCGAGAACTAAGAGCCGAGCTTCTCGAGAACTGAAAGGACTTCTCGAGAACTAAGAGATACTTCTCGAGAACTAAGACTTAGAAAATTTTTCTGAACTGAAACAGCTAAACTTCTCGAGAACTAAACTCCTGTTTCTCGAGAACTTCTAACTCTACTTCTCGAGAACTGAAAGGACTTCTCGAGAAGTGGACATAGAAATTTTTTGAACTTTTTAGAAAGAAACTTTTTCTTCTCTTCAAGGGTCCAATCTTCATTCCATGGTCCAAGTGTTTGAATATGAAGTGTATCCCAATAGAGAGGCTACACATGAGTCAATATCTTGGATCACACAGTGAGGGATTACACTATATGGTCCTTTGTTCATGAACCACTGTAGGCTGACATTGGTCTACACTTAGTAATGATGATCTGCAAACACACAACTTAAACAAGATGTCAAATACAACTTAATTCATCTTAGTTCAAGGGTGACTTCATGCAAATCTGGATTATTGTGGATGCAATGCCCAACAATCTCCCCCTATTTGTAGAATTCAGAACCCTCTACACAAAGGTGAATTATGACAATTAAGAAAGAATTGGAAATGAAAATTTAAACTAAGGCAGAAGAGATTAACTAAACACAATTAGGCAAAACTGGAAATTGTATATAAGTAATGTTTTAGATTTCTTAATCAACAACCATTTCAACAAAATTCTCAAGAATAACTCAACAAAAGTCCATTCTTTTCTCTAAGGTTGCCTGTCCTTCTTTTCTTACTGCCTTCTCTGATAGCTGAATGGTTTGGGATAATACCTTGGGGGCTTTGGAGGAGCTTTAGGATTATTCTTTCTATATTCCCTATCATATATCCTCCTTTTGGTCATGTACTTTTCATATAATTCCCACTCAACTGAGCTATAGTTGAGATTTCTATTCTCATTATAGTCCATTACCAATTTAAGAGTCTCAAGAATTAAGCTCTTAGAAGTGGGGCTCCAAACTTCAGCAAACTCTTTTGCTTTCCTTTTCTCTGAATCAACTTTGGGAATGCTTCTGCTGGCAGATTGCCCTTCTCTATATTTCCTCTTCTTAAATGTGTTGATCTCTGGTAAATCCTGAGGAATAATGTCATCCCATACCTGGTCATAAGAGGCAGGAGGAGGATCCTGATCTTCTGGTCTAGGAGAGAAGCAGGGCATTTGAGGTTGTTGTATTTGAGCTGGCACCTCACTGGGTTGTCCTTCAACTAGAGGATTCAGATGATGAGGAATAATATTGGGATCATCCTGAAAGTGCGGGAAAATCTGATTGTGCATCCAAACTGTGGTGTTATAAGTATAGAACTTCACTGACTGGATTTGAGCAAAAACATTCTTATTGATTTCAGAAATTTTCTCAGCCCAGAGAGTGTTTGCATCTGTAAAAAACTTATCCACAAGTTTGATTACATGTTCTTTCACTAAGCTCTCCCCCTTTCTGAATTCTACAAGGAGTTTTTCTATGGCATCTTCCTTGAAAGTACCAACTTCCTCACAAACCTTCATCACATGTTTTTGAGCATTCTTTTCTAATTCAATCTGATTATTAGCAAGAGTCAGAGATGTTTCCATAACTTGACCAATACTAGTAATAGTGTGATCTATGGCTTTGCCACCAATCTAAAATAAGCTCTTGAGAGAGACAGTGTTGTGTTGGATCTTAGCAAATCCTCGACTCATTTCTGTTTCCAAGGAAGTCACTTTGTCTTGCATCACTTTTAGAGAATCGTCAAAGTGTTTCCTTTGATCAGAGAGCATTTGGCCTATCAAGATAAGAAGTTCTGAGTTGGAAGGGGTAGCAGTAGTAGCAACAGCAGTAGAAGAGGTAGAGGCAGAGGCAGAAGTATTAATAGTAGCAAGAGGAGGGGCTTTCCATGGAGGTATCTCTTCAAGAATCACTGAGCTTACAACTCTGGTAGTCTGAACAAGGGGAATATCAGCCTGATCAATGAACGTGGGGATGGAGAAATCTAACTTCCTCAAGAGAATATCAGTAGGCTCGGGATATATTCTATCTTCATCAGAAAGAAGAACAGTCTCAGGGATATCTTGCTTGGCAGAAGGGGATTGAGCAAGGGGAGATTCTGGTAATCTGATAGGAGAAGGAGAGGGAGCTGGAGAAGGATCTTTTGGATGTTCTTCAGCTGGTTCCTTGAAGAGGGGAGTAACATCTGAGGTGAGTTCTTCCACCATTCTGTCAATGGCTTCTGCAGTGTTTTGGAGGGTTTCTTGGACTTTAGCATCTGGAATGGTATCTTCTGGAGAGAGTGCCACTGGAGACTTTACTGGAGAGCTGTCATGACTTCTGATTGGAGATCTGCTTGCTGATCTTGCTGGAGAGGGAGGAGGAGATCTGACAACAGAAACAGAGGCTGCAGGCTCCCCCTAAGTTGCTGCACCAGATGGTTCAGCAACATGATGATAAGAGGGAGATGGGGTTCGGACCTCAGAAACAGAAGCTGCAATTTCTTTAGCTAACTGCTTTGGGTTTTTCAGCTTGAGTTCCCATCTCTGGATGGAAGCCAATGAGATCTTTTTCAAGTGATGAACTGGAGTACCTTTGGAAAGTTTGAAAGTGACTGGATCAATCTCACTCAATAATAAAGAGATTATCCTTTCAAATTTGGGATCTTGAATGCTGTCCCTGATCATCTCAAATACCATCATGCCAAATTGAAATTTCTTTCTACAGATTACAGCTGTCATTACTCCAAATGGATCATTTATTATGAAACTAATCGACCCTGTTTTGCACCATAAGATTTTTCCAATAATGTCTGCCAGAAGTTTTCCTACATCATTGAAAAGATTTTTCCTTAAGGTGTTGAATTCCTCAGAAACTCCACAGAAGGAGTAAGTTCTGTCATAATCTTCCAAAGTTAGGTCATCTTCTTCATCCACAATGGGCATCTTTAGAAGCTTTGACACTTTGTTTTTATCTAACTTGATTTTGATCCCTTTTACTTTAGTTTTTAAAATCGTACCATTCCTCCTAACCTTTGCATTCCTGAAGAATTATTCGATATCTGGAAAAACAATCCTACAGGGTTCTGATAGAACGAACATCAGTCCGGCCATGTCCAGGAGAAGAAGCAAGTTCTGAAAATCATCTAAAATGTCTGCAATTCCTTTGACAACTAGTTCACTGCCGATTCCTATCTTCAAACTATGCGCCATGGACGCTGATGGCGGCGACGGACGGAGTGCGGGACGATGGCTGCGACGACGCTGTCTGACGGCGGAAGGCAAAAAGTTTTCGAGAAGAGAAGGTTTGAAATGTCGGTTGACTTGGGATTTCTAAAGTATTATATACATATAATTCCAGTAATGTCAATTAAGTGTGTAATTAATCTAGGATTAGGACTAAAATCATCGGGTTGTCGAAAATAGAAGAAATTAATTAGAAGTATAAAAGGCAATGAGCATTTCTCGAGAAGTCGGGTATAGTTCTCGAGAACTGCCAGGGGACTTTTCGAGAAGTAATATACTGGTTCTCGAGAACGGAAGAGACTTTTCGAGAGACAATCCAAAGTTCTCGAGAACTGAGAAAACTTTTCGAGAAATAAATCAAGTTCTCGAGAAGGAGTCTGAGTTTTCGAGAAATAAATCAAGTTCTCGAGAAGGAGTCTGAGTTTTCGAGAATGAATATGTTACTTTTCGAGAAGTACACAGAGTTCTCGAGAACTACCTTCCTCTTGAGAAATTTCTGACCTGTTTGAAGTATTTTCGATTCTTGAGCTTTGAACTGATCTCCTGTGACTTATCCTTCTTTCTTCAGCATCCCAAGTTAAGTTTTGAAGAAATTGAACTTGGTCTCGTCCAACGGCTTCGTGAAAATATCTGCAACTTGCCGATCTGTTGGCACGTACTGCAGGTCTATATCCCTTTGCTCCACGTGCTCTCGGATGAAGTGATATCTGAGCTCGATGTGCTTTGTCTGGCTGTGCGAGACTGGGTTGTTTGCGATTGCGATTGCGCTGGAGGAGTCGCAAAATAATGGAATGTCTTTGATCTTTATATTGTAATCCTCTAGCTGGTTCTTTAGCCAAAGAAACTGTGCACAACAACTACCATCAGAAATGTATTCTGACTCGGCCGTTGAGATTGCGACACAGTTTTGCTTTTTGCTGCTCCAGGAAATAAGCCTTCTTCCAAGGAACTGACATGTCCCCGAAGTGCTTTTCCTGTCATCTTTGCTACCTGTAAAGTCTACATCTGAGAAACTATTGGGTACATTGGAAAATGTGTACTATATTTGGAGAAGGCACAACTTAGTCAATGATACGCATCAATTTGTATTTGATAGGAGTGTGATTTTCATTGTGAAGGTTTAAGTATTTGAAGGAAAATTTTCTAAGTACAAGTGTCGACACTTGTTAAGAAACTGTGTCGACACTCAGGAAACTTGTGTCGACACTCAGGCAAACTGTGTCGACACACAGGCAAATTGTATCGACACTCAGGGAAGTTGTTTCGACACCCAGAATTTGTGTCGACACTTATAAAGAAGCTGTGTCGACACTCAAAGCTTTGTCGACACCTAAAGAAGCAGTTGTGTCGACATCCAGAAATGTGTCGACATCTGAAGCAGGACTTGTGTCAACACTTAAAACTGAAGCTATGTTAAAATTCAGGAGATGTGTCGACACCTTAAGCAATTGTGTCGACACACAGGACTTGTGTCGACACACCAACTCTCAAAAGGCTATGTCAAGTTCAGAAGTAATTGTGTCGACACACAGGACTTGTGTCGACACACACTCAACGCCATTAGACAAACACTCAACATCAACTTTCTGTAACAGAAATGTCGAGACAAGAAGCTGTTGTGTCGACACACAGGACTTGTGTCGACACATACAATATAAGCAGTGTCGAGAAGCAGAAGTATGTCTGTGTCGACACTTGGAGTAATTGTGTCGACACCATGAAGACTTGTGTCGACACTTAGTCTATATGTGTCGACACATGTGAAGCAGTCTGCTGAGTGTTGTATGCTGAGTTGAAAAGACATTGAAGAACCTGGTGACGTGACTGGTGACTTTACAACTGCCATAACTAGCCGGTCTGACACCACTGTCAGAACTGTCAGAAGTTTATTATGAACCAAATCAGCTGGTAACCATGAAGCAAGCTCTATATAAGAGACAGATCGGAAATGACAATAAAAAAAACATGAACAACAACGTGAGGCATCAATAAGAAGAATTCTGACAGATCAAGGGCTGTCTGCAAGAAAGATTCAGAGTTCTATCTGAATTTAAGGAAGAAGCTGATTGAAGATCATCTTCATCAACAGAGCAGATCCAACTTATTTTGTTCTAATCAAGAAGCTTTGAAAAGCTAAGTTAGGTTGGATTAGAAGGATCAGTCAATCCAAGAACGTATCAAGAAGACAACATCAACAGAGAAATCTAGCGGGTGAAGTTTTCAGTTACTCTTTACTCACAAATTCTTGTAGGATCTTCTGTTAGATCTGAGATTGTAAGCCTAAAATTATAAAGGCTGAAGTAGGGCTGTGTGCCTGAGGTAGGACTTGTGGAAAGTCTGAGTTATAAGCCTAATTATAAAGGCTGAGGTAGGACTGAACCTGAGGTAGGATTTTGGAGAAGAATCTGAGGCACGACTTGTGTTAAGTCTGAGGTGTAGGAACCATCTTTGGTTCTGAGTGTTTAAGATCTGAGGATCTGAGCCAGTGGAAGGAAGTTAGGTTGAATCCAGTTATCTGCTGGATATGCGAAGGGGAAAAGTGGATGTACCTATATCTTGGGGAACCACTATAAGTCTTGCGTTTACTGTGATGTGTTTATTTTCTGTATATTGATTAATCTGTGCTGAAAGAAGTCTTATAACTGTTTGTCTAAGAATTAAAAAGACACAAGAAGATTAGAACCTATTCACCCCTCCCCTCTAGGTGTTTAGGCTCTTGAAATAAAGTCTTTCAAGTGGTATTAGAGGGAGGTTCCTCAAAATTTGACCCAACAGTCAGAGGATTTCTCCAAGGCAAATAATAAATAACAAAAATGGGTTCAAGTGAAAATCAAAAGGAATTTGGATCTATGAAATTGCCCATATGCAGGAAAGAATCTTTTGACATTTGGAAAGAAAGGGTCAGGCTATTTATGGAAGCATCTGATCCAAGAATTTATATCACAGTACAGGAAGGCCTCTTCATCCCAATGAAGGTTTCAGTTCTTGATGCAAACATTCAAACTCCAAAGAGTTATTCAGAGATGACTAAGGATGAAATCATCTTGGCTACATTAGATAAAAGAGCTCAGAATATAATTGTAAGTGCCATAGATGATGCAACATTCCAGAATCTTGTGCACTGTAAAACTTCCAAAGAAATGTGGGATACATTGATTGTCTATATGGAAGGCACAGAAGAAGTCAGAGAGGACAGAAAGTCTATGCTAAATCAAGAGTATGAGAGCTTTAGGCAGACTAAAACTGACAGCGTAGCTGAATGCTATAAAAAGTTTTTCAGAATAGTAAATGAACTGATGACATATAGAAGAGTCTTCAGTACTTATGAACTGAATGACAAGTTTCTTAGGTCCCTAACAAAGGATTGGGACACTAAGATATGTGCCATCAAGGAAGTGGCCAAATTGGCTGACACACCACCACCTACACTCTTTGGAAAACTACTTTCATATGAAATGCAGCTTACTGCTAGGAAAGAGGAAGAGAAGGGCAGCAGATCTGAACATAAAGAAAAGTCAGTAGCCTTCAAGGCTGACGGCTCAAGGAAGGGTAGGATAAAATCTCATTCTCCACCTAAAAGGAGTACTGAAGAAGAAGAAGGTGTTCCTAAAACAAGTACATCAGATAGTCATACATCTGATGAAGACTTTGCTGCCTTCTCAAGACAAATCCAAAGGTTCATGAAGAAAAAAAATTGGAGAACCAGGCCTTCATCTACATCCTATTCCAAGGATGAATACTATAGGAAGAAGAAAACACCTAAGGAAGATAGGTATGCTTCTAAACCTGGTAAATAATCTAATTCTAAGATTGTGTGTTATTGCTGCAACAGGTCTGGGCATGTCATAGCTGACTGTCCTGACAAAAGAAAGGAGTCAAAGGACAAGAAGAAGAAGCTGGTCAAAGGCAAGAAGGAGAAGTATCTAGTGACTCAGAAGGAGAAGAGTTGGATAGACTCTTCATCTTCAGAATCTGAAGAAGAAGAGGCAGAAGCATATGTTGGGCTCTTCTCAACAGAAGAGGATTCTAGGGAACTATAATTTCTACAGATGTTGGACTCCATAAATGGAGTGGAATAATATTGTTGTAAAGGGCTGATGGCTCAATATGAAGAAGATAAGTGCCAAGATCATCCTGGACCAAGTAAGGTAAA
Organism: Platanthera zijinensis; assembly: GCA_039513925.1. Lineage (NCBI taxonomy): Eukaryota > Viridiplantae > Streptophyta > Magnoliopsida > Asparagales > Orchidaceae > Platanthera > Platanthera zijinensis. The sequence goes on from CM077092.1 coordinate 166,723,845, forward strand.
TAATTCTCCCCTAGTCTCAGATTACTTTACTGGATCAGAATCAGAAGCATCTTCTTCAAAAGAAGTGGATGGATCTGAGTCTGAGGGGGATGTTCACCAACTCATTAATGAGTATGGTGGGTTGTTACATGCTCTAAAGAAGAGCAAGTTTCTTGTTAAAGAGCAAGCCAAAGAGATTGAGTCTCTTAAGCTGGCTGTAGCAGTTTCAGCAAAACTACTGGATCAAAAACTGAATGAGGTTGCCAAATTGAAAAACATTACAGTTATTCAGATTGGCAATCTCATTCAAAGAGAATCATATCAAGGAACTGGAGGGAAAACTTTAGCAAGAGAGAGAGCTAGTGGCTAAATTCTCCAAGTCAAAATCGGTCTTACCTTTGATAGATAATTTTGTTTCACAAAAAGGGAAGACTGGTCTAGGCTTTAAGGGAAGAACTAGGGCTACCAATTCTCATAGAAAAGGTAAAGCCACAGTTCAGCCTCTAACTATTAATCCCCCTATTTTCTTTAAGAAGGTAGTGAATCCTACTAACAGGTATGATCATGACATTACACATGGTCACTGTGAGCATGAAAATTTCATCAGCAAGGGTGCTAATGCAAAAAGACCAATCTATAGGCATGCCCATCGTATTGAAGAGGAGTTCTTGAAGAATGCTGTTCCAGCACCAACACTTAATAAGTATACTAACAACAAAGTAAGAAGGCATGTACCTAAGAATAGGTATAATAGGTTTGAGTGTTGGTGTTGTGGCAAGGTGGGCCACTTTGCCATAGATTGCTGGTTTAACTTAAGTGTTAAAACAAAAAGTGAGATTCCTGTTAGATCAGTCACAAGATTTCAAACTAACAAGGACCTAGGACCCACTAGCAAGTTGGGTTCTAAGGGTAAGTGATTTTTTATTTGTTGCAGGTAAATCTAAGTGACCATACCCCTATATGGTACTTGGATAGTTGCTGTTCAAAACATATGACTAGAACAATGAGAATGTCTAGGGACTATGTGCCCATAAAGAATGGACCAAAAGTTATCTTTGGTGGATCATAAAAGGGAATAATCAAAGGATTTGGTAACATATCTTGTGATTCAATTACAATCACTAAAGTGGCTTATGTAAAGGGTCTAAAATATAACCTGATTAGCATAAGTCAACTTAGTGATCTAGGTTATGATATTTCATTCCTCAAAGGGGAGTGCCTAGTAAAAAGGTCAAGTGATCATTTTGACTGGCACTAGGAAAGGAAATGTGTATTGCCTTAACCTAGAGTGTGAGTCTTACAACTCACCTATTTGTTTGGTTGCAAGAGAGAAAGCTTCTCTATGTGTCAAATGGCACAAGAGGCTAGCTCATCTGAACTATAAGTCAATTGGACTGCTGTTCAGCATGGGGTTAGTGAGGAATGGTCCTCATGTTCAGTGCATAAAAGAGGGTGTGTGTTCAGCTTGCCAAAAAAGCAAGCAGACTAAGTCCTTTTTTCAGTCACTTGACATCAAAGATTCAAAGAGATGTTTGTATCTCATGCATATGGATTTGTTTGGTACTATGCCAGTCCATAGTCTTGGTAGGAAAGCATACACAATTGTTGTTGTGGATGACTATTCTAGATTTACATGGGTCTTCTTCTTGAGGCAAAAATCTGAAACCCCAACTATTTTCCAGACTTTTATCAGACAAATACAGAATGAATACAACAGCTCAGTGGTCAAAATCAGAAGTGACCATGGAACTGAATTTCAGTTTGAATGTATGATAAAATTCTGTGAAGAATTTGGGATTCATCAGGAATTCTCTTCACCTAGAACTCCTCAGCAAAATGGTGTTGCTGAAAGAAAGAATATGACTCTAATTGAAGCTAGTAGAACTCTACTGAACGACACTACTCTCCCTGAATACTTCTGGGCTGAGGCAGTAAATACTGCATGTCATGTGCTCAATAGGGCCTCCATTAACAAGAAACGCAAGATGACTCCCTACCAGATTTTGAAAGGCAGAAAACCAAACATATCTTATTTCAGAATCTTTGGTAGTAAGTGTTTTGTACTAGTCAATGGTAAACACTACCAAACTAAGTTTGCTGCCAAATCCCTAGAAGGGATATTTGTTGGGTACAACAACCATAGTAGAGCCTACAGGATCTACAACTTGATAACTCAAGTTGTAGAAGAATCTGTGCATGTTTTATTTGATGAGTCAATTTTTATTAACAGTGAATTGTCTAGTTCTTCAGTTAGTTCTACAGGTCTAACAGATAAGCTGGACAAGCTAACCATCAATGAAGATGTTCCTGCTAAACTAGATGAGGATAAAGATGCCAGCTATCCAGGGGGAGATCAAGTCCCTCTAAGTGAATAAGAAAATGTGGAGAATCAAGATGAGGAAACTGGAGATTGCCATAATGCTGACAGAATTCCTCCAGCAAGGAGGCACCTGAAGGATCATCCAGCTCACAAGATCATTGGTGATGCAAGTCAGGGTGTTCTAACAAGGAGTGGGAGCATGAACACAGTTTTATGTTCTAGCTTCCTGTCTCAGATAGAACCCAGGAAGATTGAAGAGACAATGCAAGACACCAACTGGATTGATGCAATGCAAGAAGAGCTCAGTCAGTTCAAAAGGTGTAAGGTCTAGGAACTGGTGCCAAAACCTAAGGATCACAACATAATAGGAACTAAGTGGATCTACAGGAACAAGCTTGATGAGAATGGCACTATAGTCAAGAACAAGGCTAGAATGGTAGCAAAAGGCTACAGCAAGAGGAAGGTATTGATTTTTATCAAACCATTGCTTCAGTGGCAAGGTTGGAGGTAATAAGGATATTCTTAGCCTATGCTGCCTATCAAGGGTTCAAAGTATATCAAATGGATGTGAAATCAGCATTTCTGAATGGTGATTTAAAAGAAGAAGTCTATGTAGAACAACCCTCAGGTTTTGTAGACTCTCACTTTCCTGGTTATGTATATAGGCTTAGGAAAGCTCTATATGGTTTGAAACAAGCTCCAAGGGCTTGATATTAAACCTTGTCTGCCTTCCTCATTGAGAATAAATTCTCTAGAGGAAAGATAGACAAAACTCTATTCTATAGGGAATCAAAAGGCAAGATAATACTAGTCCAGATATATGTGGATGATATTATCTTTGGTTCTACTGAAAACAGCCTTTGTAGGAAGTTTGCTAAACTGATGCAAGGGAAGTTTGAGATGAGCAGTATGGGTGAGATGAAGTTCTTCTTAGGACTTCAAGTTAGAAAGACTGAGAGTGGATTGTCCATATCCCAGTCTAAGTTCACCAAGGAGTTGATTAAGAAGTATGGTTTGGACTCAGCTTCTACTATGAAAACTCCAATGGGAACAAGTATGCATATATGCAAAGATGAAGCAGGGAAACCTGTTGATGAATCTTTGTATAGAGGGATAATTGGATCCCTACTATACTTGACTGCTAGTAGACCTGACATCATGTATGCAACATATGTCTGTGCTAGGTATCAAGCATGCCCTAAGGAATCTCATTATACTGCAGTTAAAAGAATTTTGAGATATCTTAAGGGCACACCTAATCTAGGCCTTTGGTACCCTAAGAATAGAGATTTTCTATTAACAGGTTTCTCAGATGCAGATTTTGCTGGATGCAAAGAAGACATAAAAAATACCACAGGAACCTGTCAATTCCTTGGTGGGAGGCTGGTGTCATGGAGCAGCAAGAAGCAAACCAGTGTAGCTATATCAACAGCTGAATTAGAGTATATAACTGTAGGTAGCTGTTGTGCACAATTGATGTGGAAAAAGCATCAACTAGAAGATTATGACATCTAGGTAAGTAGAATACAACTATTTTGTGATTCTACAAGTGCTATTTCTATTGCTAAGAATCCTGTATCATACTGTAGGACCAAGCATATAGATATTAAGGTGGCGTTTGGCGCGGCTTATCCACTCCGGTGCGGTTGGACTGCACCGCCATTTTCATCATAAGCGGTGTTTGATTCCACTTATTTTCAAACCTCCGTTTATTTAAGTCCGCAGTTTTCTTCTAATCCCTAGCCGCAGCTTTTTCTTGCGGTGAATAGCAGAAGCCGGGCGGTTTCATTCCAGAAAGGCGGAAACCCTGCCATATCGCGAGCAGCTCCCCGATCTTGCCTTCCCTATCGATGCCGACGTGAATCCCCTGCGCACATCTTCGTCTCTAAGGTAAGCGCATCGGAGAGGGCAACCAGCACTTCGCAAATGCATCGGAGAAGAGGCATATGGGTAAGGGAGCAGAGCTATGGGACGACTCAGCCCTAATCAGCACGTTTGATGCCGCCATGACGAGCTACAAGGTTTTCTTCCTTTTTATCTGTTTGCAAGTCCGGCTTCTTTCTTTATGAAAATGGAACCATTGTTTGATGATATTTTAGGGTTCTTTGTTCCAGTTATGGTTCTCGGTAAATTTTGATTGTCATTTTGGGATGTTTTTTTGTAGCTGTAGAACTTATTCACTAAATTTTTAGCGAAGAGTTCTGTTTAAATGATTGATTTATCTGATTTTGCACTAATTCCCCCCACTGGATTGTAATTATAAAGGATATGATTAATGTCTTTGGACTGAATAGAAGAGTGCACGATCAATTAGAATGTTTTTTGTTTAGTTAATCGAATGTGTTGGAGATCTGGATAGCATATTCTTCCTTTAAGTTATTTGAACTGTTATATTAGTGCAGATGTTTATATTAGTTTATTTTGAACTGTTATATTAGTACAGATGTTTCATAAGCAGTGATTGAAATTTGCATGATCAGTGAGAAAAAATTTCACTCAGTGAGAAAATCATTACATAGTGAGGTTGGTGATCATGTTTTATTAGAAAAAATTTCACTCAAAAATCTATTTTGTATCCAAATTTTTTTTCAAAAACTCCGTTTTGTAAACTCTGTTTCACCCAAACAGTTTTTTAACAAAACTCTGTTTTTCAGAATCAGCACTTTTTCTTTCAGCAACAGTTCATCAGCAGCTTTCCATCAGCAACAGCCCAACCAAACAGAGCCTAAGTTTCATTTTATCAAATAACGTGTACAGAAGGAAAATATTAATCTAGAGTTTGTAAAAACTGATAACCAATTAGCTGATATTTTTACAAAACCACTGGATGAAACTAAATTCAATAATTTCAAAATTGAATTAGGTATGTTGAACCTAGACTAGGTTAACACAAGTTTCCATTAGTAGCATATGTAAGCACCAAATTTCTGTTGAAATTTGGCTAAGTACAAAGTTTGTTTCGACACAAACAAGTTGTGTCGACACACTCAGTGTGTTGTGTCGACACAGAACAAAAATATGTCTACACAGAAAGAGTATCTGTTTCGATAGAAGAATAGGTGTCGACACAAAAAGTCTCGACACAACCTTCTCGAGACTATATGTCGAGAGGATATTTGCGTCGACACAAAAAGTTGGTGTCGACACAACTCTGTCGAGACTAAAGTGGTCTGTGTCGACACAGACTCAAGTATGTCAACACATAGATGTGTCGACTTAAAATACGTTTTGTCGATTTAGACATTAGTATGTCGACACATAGTCATGTCGAGTTAACTTAAGTTCTGTCAAGACCTAGGTCATTTTTGTCGACACAAAAACTGATTTGTCGACACAAAAACTGATTTGTCGACTTAAGCCCGACTTTTGATCTGCCCTTGACTCAAGTACTATAAATAGGTGAAGCCAAAATTTGGTCGATTACGCTATCAGAATTTTTGACTCTACACCTTATGTCGACATAGACCTTCTCTTCTCCTCTAGAACTTACGTCAATGACGCCAAACCAAGAAGATAAGGTTAATGAAGGTTATGAACTGGTTCGCAAAGGATTCACGACTGCCTCTGATGAAATTCAGGGAGTCATTGCCCTAATTTCTGAAAATGGATTAGAATTTTTGGTCTCTGAACCGACCAAAATATGGAAAAAGGAAGTCATGGAGTTCTACTCAACCGCTACTGTGGACACAGAAGGAAAGAAAATCAAGGCGTCTATTAAAGATACTCGGGTGAAGCTCACATTGAAATTAATCAGGAAAGCACTACATCTACCATTGATCAAGGATACAGACGAAATAACTCCTTCCTAGATAACTGAAGCTTTATGCTGGTGTGGACTGAGTCCCAGTATTAAGATTGGATCATCTATCAATAGAAAAGGGATGAATTCCCAAGGAAAATTTCTTTCAGAAGTTGTGGGCAAAGTGATAATCTGCAAGACTGGTAGACATGATAGGATTTCTGCCCACTTGTTCAATCTTATGGTGAGGGTTATATTCAAGATAAACACTGACTGGGCAGTAGTAGTGTTTGATAAAATACAAGAAGGATTTAAGAAACCTAACCTGGGAAGGATCATCAGTTTATGCTTGACATCAGTAATTCCAGATGTTCTGAAACAAGCAAATGGCTCTAAGATAAATTAAATGAGGAAAATGGATGTGAGGATACTGTCAAGATGGTACAGAGTTCTGACCAAGGAAGTCCCTGCTCCTAAGGAGCAAACTAAGAAAGACAAGAAGAAAAAGAAGGTGGTTGTACAGGCTGATTCCTCCAGTGATTCTGAAGAGGAAGTGGTCTTTAGTTCTGATGAAAACCAGCACCAACAGGAAGCACATGATCAAGTAAAGGACAATGAGCCCCAGGAGCAACAAGTTGACTCCACTCAAGGGGGAGAACACTTTGAATAAGGAACTGAGCTGCCTGCCCAAGGGAGAGGTATTGATGATGCTGTCCTAGATAGTGATTTAGCTGCAGATACAATCATGAAGGTAGTATCTAAAATCAACATTGCAGCTGAAGAAACTGATAAGACAGATGCTCAAAATGAGCCAGTAAGTATCTTCTCCACAGTCAAGTGATATATGATAGTATTCTTCACAATAATTGTTCAGGGGGGAAACTTTTGTGTAAAAATAAAGTCTTTTAAGTCATTAAACCAAAACTAATCTTATTCCTTCTGTATAGATTCAGAAGGAATTTACAATGGAAGAATTGTTTCCTGATCTTCCTCCAGATAGGACTGAGGGGGAGCATATTGAAAAAGGAAAAGATATTCCAAGGACTGAGGGGGAGTTATCAAAGGATACTGAGGAAGATACCCCAGCTGAAAAGAATACTATTAATATTAATAGTACAACTGAATCTTCTGAAGATGAAGAAGCCACATTGGCTAAGAAAAGGAAGCTAACTGTTTTAAAGAAAAAGAGTTCTTGATACAAGAAGGCTTTGCAAGTGGGAACAACACCATCTACATTAACTGTGGACTTCAGTTCTTTACTGGTCCAGATGCAAATAAAACTGGATAATCAAAGACAGTCTATAGAGCAATATGTGGATGAAACTCATAAAGAGTTACAGTTTCAATTGGCCTAGGACATCAAATCCATTAGATTTGAAGTGAATCAACATAAGAAGGAGATGACAGATTGTTTCCATAAAGGAGGTAATGGTGTGGTGTTCCTGGCCAAGCAACAGCAAAATATCCAAGCTAAAGTGGATGAAATTGAAGTGAAGCAGGGATATGTACTAGAGAATTAGTTAAGGATGAATGAAAGTCTCAAGGATTCACATCATGAAATATTGAAAAAGCTCACTGATTCTGGCACTACTCTGAAGGCTGAAATCTCCAAGCAAATACAGGAAGATATATCTGCTGTCAAAGCCACATTTCAAGAATCTCAGGAGAAAATTAAAACTTTCCTGAAAAAATTCATAGCTTATTTTAAAGAGGGAACTGAATATATAGCTGATCAAGTTAGATTCTAGAAAGAAGATTTAAGAGATCATGTTGCAAGAGAAGTCATAAAGGGGGATAGATTACTAGTCAAAACCAGCTCTGACCATGCTAAATGGACTACCAATAGCATCAGAGCTACTCTTGGATATCCTCCTCTTTGTGATGATGCTAATGTAGCTGAGTATTGGATACAACCTGAATATTTTGAAGGAGATCAGCCTGAATTTGCTTAGGTGATCTACCCCCCAGCTGATTTTGAGATGGTTCTAGAAGAAGTGCTGAAAATGTATAGTCCTCCACCAGAGGCACAAAATGTAATTCTGGAAAAGGTAGAAATGTCAGAAGCTGCATTAGAAGCTCAGAAGGAAGCTCAACTTTCCAAGAAGAGATTCAGAGAGCAGGCTGAGCTAAAGCCAAATTTTGAGCAGTGGAGCCCAACTTCTAGAAACATCATACTTACTGCCTGGAAAGTTGTAAAGGATAAAACCCATGAAAGGGGTAAGTGGTATTCTGAACAAGAGTGGAATAAATATCAAGCAGGACAAGAAGCAATTCTTCAACATAGAAGAAGTGCTAAGGCTAGGAAGCTACCTGCTAATGCTCAAGAGCCAAGCAAGTACTTCCCCAAACTATTTTGAAAGACAGAAGATCAAGGCTTAAGAATAAAAGAAGAAAGCTCTAAAAGGGAAAAAGCAAGCTGAGGTTGCTGAACCTTCTGTGCAGGCTAAAATCAAGTCTGGCAAAGGAATAGTTATTAAGGAGCCTAGTCAGTAATAGGATTGCTAGGTTTATGTAATAGAATAATATACTAATTTGTTTCTTTTGTTCTATAAGAAATTCATGTAAACCAATGTTTTTCTGATTAATGAAATTTGTTTCAGTATTAAGTGTTTGTTGTTTACAATGATTATGTAATAACCTGCTCTTAAATGTTTTTACTTCTATTACAATTTTGTTTTATCTTAAGAGATATATATCTTTGACTAAGGGTTATGACTTCTCCAAATAGGGGGAGATTGTTGGGTACATTGGAAAATGTGTACTAGTTTTGGAGAAGGCACAACTTAGTCATTGATATGCATCAATTTGTATTTGATAGGAGTTTGAGTTTCATTGTGCAGGTTTAAGTATTTGAAGGAAAATTTTCTAAGTACAAGTGTCGACACTTGTGAAGAAACTGTGTCGACACTCAGGAAACTTGTGTCGACACTCAGGCAAGCTATGTCGACACATAGGAAAATTGTGTCGACACTCAGGGAAGTTGTGTCGACACTCAGAATTTGTGTCGATATATATAAAGAAGCTGTGTCGACACTCAAAGCTTTGTCGACACCTAAAAAGCAGTTGTGTCGACATCCAGAAATGTGTCGACATCTGAAGCAGGACTTATGTCGATACTTAAAACTAAAACTATGTCGACATTCAGGAGATGTGTCGACACCTGAAGCAATTGTGTCGACACACAGGACTTGTGTCGACATACCAACTCTCAAAAGGCTATGTCAAATTCAGAAGTAATTGTGTTGACACATAGGACTTGTGTCGACACACACTCAACGCCATTTGACAAACACTCAACATCAAATGTCTGTAACAGAAATGTCGAGACAAGAAGCTACTGTGTCGACACACATGACTTGTGTCGACACATATAATATAAGCAGTGTCGAGAAGCAGAAGTATGTCTGTGTCGACACTTGGAGTAATTTTGGCGACACCATGAAGACTTGTGTCGACACTTGGAGTAATTTTGCCGACACCATGAAGACTTGTGTCGACACTTAGTCTATATGTGTCGACACATGTGAAGCAGTCTGCTGAGTGTTAAGTGCTGAGTTGAAAAGACTTTAAAGAACCTGGTGACGTGACTGGTGACTTGACAGCTGTCATAACTAGCCGGTCTGACACCACTGTCAGAACTGTCAGAAGTATGTTATGAACCGAATCAACCGGTAACCATGAAGCAAGCTCTATATAAGAGACAGATCGGAAACGACAATCGAAAAAACATGAATAACAACGTGAGGCATCAATAAGAAGAATTCTGACATATCAAGGGCTGTCTGCAAGAAAGATTCAGAGTTCTATCTGAATTTAAGGAAGAAGCTGATTGAAGATCATCTTCATCAACAGAGCAGATCCAACTTATTTTGTTCTAATCAAGAAGCTTTGAAAAGCTAAGTTAGGTTGGATTAGAAGGATCAGTCAATCCAAGAACTGATCAAGAAGACAACATCAACAGAGAAATCTAGCTGATGAAGTTTTCAGTTACTCTTTACTCACAAATTCTTGTAGGATCTTCTGTTAGATCTGAGATTGTAAGCCTAAAATTATAAAGGCTGATATAGGGCTGTGTGCCTGAGGTAGGACTTGTGGAAAGTCTGAGTTGTAAGCCTAATTATAAAGGCTGAGGTAGGGCTGAGGCCTGATGTAGGATTCTGGAGAAGAACTTGAGGTAGGATTTGTGTTAAGTCTGAGGTGTAAGAACCATCTTTGGTTCTGAGTTTGTAAGATCTGAGGATCTGATCCAGTGAAGGAAGTTAGGCTGAATCCAGTTATCTGCTGATAGGCGAAGGGGGAAAGTGGATGTACCCATATCTTGGGGAACCACTATAAGTCTGGTGTTTACTGTGATGTGTTTATTTTTTGTAGATTGATTAATTTGTGCTGAAAGAAGTCTTATAACTGTTTGCCTAAGAATTAAAAAGAAAAAAAGAAGATTAGAACCTATTCACCCCCCTCTAGGTATTTAGGCTCTTGAAATAAAGTCTTTTAGAAACCAATTAGTTCGCTGTCATTACTTCTTGGGTACCATAATCCAAGATTCAGTGTACCTTTAAGGTATCTCAAGATCCGCTTTGCAACAGCATAGTGAGATTCCTTACAGTTCACTTGGAATCTAGCACAGACACATGTAGAGAACATTATGTCTAGTCTGCTGGCAGTAAGGTAGAGCAAGGATCCAACTATACTTCTGTACTTGGTTTCATCAAAAGGATTCCCTTTCTCAACCTTGTCTAGAGACATAGCTTAGGTCATTGGAGTCCTCATAGAGGTTGCACTCTCCATTCCGAATTTCTTAATCAACTCCTTGGTGAACTTAGTCTGAGAGATGAAAATTCCATCTTCAGATTGTTTCACCTAAAGTCCTAAGAAATACTTCAGCTCTCCCATACTACTAATTTCAAACTTCCCTTGCATAAGTTTAGAGAACTTTTTGCAGAGGTTGTCGTCTGTAGAACCAAAAATAATGTCATCGACATAGATTTGCACTAACAAAATCTTGCCTTTAATTTCCCTAAGAAATAATGTCTTATCTATCTTTCCCCTTGTGAACTTGTTATCGAGAAGAAAGTTAGATAACGTTCCGTACCAAGCTCGAGGAGCTTGTTTCAAACCGTACAGTGCTTTTGATAATAAATAAACATACTCAGGAAAATTAGGATCAACGAAACCTGGGGGCTATTCCACGTACACCTCTTCCTTTATGTCACCATTTAGGAAGGCGGACTTCACGTCCATTTGGTAGACAGTGAATCCCTTCAGTGCAGCATAAGCCAGGAACAGTCTGATAGCCTCCAGTTTTGCCACTAGAGCGTATGTCTGGTCGAAGTCGATCCCTTTGAAAGTGAGGGGATAGATAGGTTCTTACTCTAGGGGGGTGAATAGAGTATTTTTAAACTTATTTAAAAATTTAATTGCGGAATAGAAATACTAATAAAAGAGACTAGAGAAAATAAATAAGAGGGACTACCACAGCAACACACCACACAAAGAAATCACAAAGCAACACAGACGACACAATAAAATTTATAGTGGTTCACCAAAACTGGTTACATCCACTCTTCTACCACCCAGGTAGGAATCCACTTAGGTTTTTGATCAGGTGCCCTATCACCACAAGATTTGCTTCAGGTAGATCTAGAAACCCTTTGAGCTTTTGATCAGGAGCCCAAAATCCAATAGGTTTTTGATCAGGTGCCCAATCACCAAAGAGTTCACTTTTGAAGGGAGAGATAACCCTGTATAGATGGAGATAAAAGAAAAAGTATATGAGAATCTTCTCTTTCTCATACAATTGAGAAGATTATGTGGATTAAATAAAGATCCAAGCTCCCCTGGGATATTGTATGAATTCAGGAGGATGAGGCTTGGCCCTAGGTGTAGGTCTTCAAAGTGAAAAGGTTGTAAAGCCTTTTTTTGAATCTGATAACAGTGGTTGATGTTGAGATTCTATGTGAATCTTTGAAGACTGAAGAGAGAAGAAGACTGGTGAAAATTGTTCAGAGAGAGTTCTTCTTCTTCTTCTTAGTAAGGCATGCAGTATCCACTGAGAGCAAAAAAAATTCTTTTCTTTTTGTTTAATTACTGACTTGTGTACTGTCTGATTTTGTTATCTTGAGATATATGTTATTTCAGAGAGAAAAACGACCTAAATTTGAATTCCCAAGGTAAGGCATAATTTACTGCAAGAAATAAGGAGCCCAAACGGCTAGAATGGCTGGCAGTCATAAATACAATCCATAATTGTCTCTACATAATATTCTGTGAATGCCATAATAAATGCTTCAAGAAATACGGCTATCATCCTTGGGAGTATTAGCATTTATTATCAGAATATATCTTGCCTTAAAATAATTGACCATAGCCATACCAAAAAAAGACTTCTAACTGATCTGAAAAACTGATAGAAGAAGACAACACAAAATATTGTAAGGCTCGGATCAGAGATCGTCGACCAGGGATAAGAGATCGTCGAGCTTCGATTACTGGAGAGAAACAAGAGATCGTCGACCTGAGATCGGGGATCGTCGAGCTCAGTTCAGAGTAGGAGACTCTGAGATCGTCGATGGGAGATCGACGATCGTCGAGCAGAGTTCGACTATAGTCGAACTGTTATAGAAGGATCACAACATATTCTGAATCTGAATCTGAGTCCAATGCAAAGCTGGTCTGCCCAAACCTGATCTTAAAAGGGATTTAACTAAGACTAAAGACAGAGATCCTGGCTATACAAGAGGGTCTAAACAACCTAAGAGTGAACCTAGCACAAAGTCAAACAGAGGTTCCAACAATCTCCCCCTATTTGTGTGAGGTCACTAAAAAACAAAACTGAAAAGAAATGAAATGCAAAGACCATAAATATCTGAAGGAATGAAATACCATCAACAGATATGTTATAGCAGTACATTGTACATATTCAATTAATCAATAAACAAATAACATAAACTATGGTTTATCAGAAGAAGAGCCAGATGAAGGTTTAGAGAAAATTATCTTCCTTCTTGGGTCTGGTACATTCTTCTTGGATGTCATCAAGTCTTGCCCACCAAGAGATATCTTAGTGTAGACTCTAGGCAAAACTGCTTCTGGATGCAAAGCCATATAATCAGCTGGATTGAAGACTTTCTTTCTTACTTGAGTTTATCCAGCTCCTTTTCTCTGAAAGATGACATAGTAGAGAATGAAGATGGATCTTTCCCTTCTTCTACAGCTTTTCTGATCTAAGAAAGGCTAATCAGTTCCTGAAGTCTAGCCATCCTGAAGTTTGGGTCAAGTTCCTGTTCAACAGGTAGCTGATCTTCTTGAGGAGGCAATACAATGACTGCTTTGAACTGCGTGGATTGAGCTTGAAAGCATGTTGAATTGAGTTGTTCATCATTTTGGGAGTAGAGAGAACTAGGAGGGGCAGCCTCACTATATTTTCCTTTAGATCTGAGAGATACATCATGTCTTTTGACTGGGTAAGTAGCTGTCATTTGAGTCTTTGAAGCAGTTTGTTAGAGAGAAGGATAAGATTAAGGATTCTGATAAATTACTTCTTTCACTTGCTCTGAGAAGCTCTGACTTCTGTGTTGCTGACTGCTTCCCTGAAACTGAGTTCTGGAGGATCTGTCCTGCCTTTGAGATGATCTTGAATAAGAGGAAGGCTGGGAAGATGCACCAGAAGCTCGAGAGATAGCACCTGAAGCACCAGCAGGAGGAGGAGGAGGACCTCTTCTGAATTTCTGAGGAGGTGGAGAGTATCTCCTGCTCTTCTTTCTTGCTTTTTGCTCATTCTTGGATAGCCACATCCAGCTCTCCATGCCAGGGTATGGGGTAATTCCTTTCAAAATGTAATAAGGTGTATCATTAGTATTTCCTGGTTTAGGAGCAGCCTGGGGAGCAGCTTTTCTTTTCTTTGAGGCTTTCTTTTTCTTAGAATCACTATCATCTGAATCATCATCATCAGATAAAACTTGAGGATTGACATATAATTCATCTATTTCCTGTATTTGCTTGTCACTAATTTTCTTAGCAGCCTTTTCTTTGGCTTCTTCCAGAATGTCATTTGCAGTCAAATCATCCAAAGAGGGATAAGAACAATAGGCTCATAAAGACTGATTAGACTTGTTTCTAGGGCTAAAGCCAAATTTTCTGAGGCCACTAGATCAAGTAAATCATCAGCAATTGAGAGAGCATCATTCTCATTCTTCTTTTCTGAAGAAGGCAAAAACTCAACATCCATAGAGGATGACATGTATGTACATTCTGTAACTGATAGAGTGTATGAACAAGCTGGAGCTGATTTATTCTGCAGAAGATGTTTCATAACAGAGGGACTTATGGGTCTGGTCTAACAGACCATAGCCCTGGAAGAAATAACATCATCTGAAAACAAAACTGTTCTGAACACAGAGAAAGAATGTAAAAGAATTTTCAAATCAATAGATGGATTAATAAAATAATGACCACTGGAGATCTCAGGGATTGACACATCAGTGTCCTCATCTGTCATCAGCAAATCTGAAAATAGGACTATGTCTGAACAAAACTTTTGAAAAGCTTCTTCTTCCTGATCTGCTGGAGGAATCTGAACCTGAAGTTCTGCTGATACTGGACCTCCAGCATCTTCATGGGACATCTCCCCCTGCCTGGTTTCAGTGAGAACTAGAACCAGGCCCCTAGATGAAGAAGGGACATAAGAAGTAGAGAGAGAAGAAGTGATGAGGGCAGAAAGAGAGGAAATAGATTGATCAAGAGGTGAAATTGCCTCTGCTATCAGGGATTTTAGGGTAGGAGTAAGAAGTTCCAGAATATGAGAGAGAGAGATATGATCATCGTGAAGAAAGTCAGTTGGAGTCTGAGTTGAGACAGAAGTATGAGATGGAAGAGGAGTGAAATCTGTCATGATTTCATCCTGGGTTGGAGAGATTCTGGGGAAATGGATGGGCGAATGTTGAGGAGAGTTATGAGGAGAGGCTTCAATGTTTATTGGTGAATTAGGTTGGCGAGAAGGGGAAGAGTGAGGAGAGAGCAGATCAAAATTTGGAGATGACAAGTTGGAGAAGAGTAGAGATGTAATATGGTGTTGAGGAGACTGGGTATGAGAGGATAGAGTGGATTGAGATGAAGGAGGAGTTTGAAAGGCAGTGGTAGGGTGAGAAGAGACATTGGGGATGGTTGGAGATGCAGGGGGGAGGAGGAAGGGAGGGAACTTCATTAGTAGGGTGAGAAGTGGCCGTGACAGCCCTGGTGTCCTCAGATGTGCGAGAGGAGATTCCTGCCATGGAGGGTTTCTGAATTGACCTCTCCCACTTCCCGAACAATGATGAATCCATCCTTTTGCTGGCATTGATAGCTATGGTTGGAGAAACCAAAAGCTCTGGGGCTTTCTATTGAAGGAAGATTCCTATAATCCTTCCTAGAAAGACTTCCTTTTTGTTATTCTTTCTCTTAATCAAATCGAAAAACAAACTGGCCCAATCAATGGCCTTCTTGTTTACTAAAGCAGACATTATGGCAAACTGTTGCCTGTTGATATTATCATGGGCCGAGTGCTTGCCAAGCAGAACCTTGCCCACTATATCCGCGAGAAACTTAAACCCTACAGATAGGTTTTTATTTAATAACTTAGATGGAATTCCCTCGGCATGACCCATCTCCAGAAGCATCCTGCTATATTCTGCACTGTCCTGATCCAAATCATCTGTTCCATTCTTTAGCGAAAAAATTTCTGTAAGAGATGTAGGGTTTAGAGTAACCTGCTATCCCGAGATGGAACCAATCATCAAAGAATCATTGATAGAGGAGGTGTAAACCCATTCCTTTATCTCAGCAATAGATAGCTTTATCCTTGTAGACATAAGTTTCTTCAAGCCCTGATCGTCGCACAGCTGTAGCATTTCCTGAAACACAACATCACAATGACTGAAAGAGCCGAAGTCGACATCAAATCCTGTGTCGAACTTCATCATTGCGAGAACTGCTGTAGAGATCGCCATGGAAAACCTGGTGGCTGTTCCACATATATTTCTTCTTTAAGTTCCCCATTGAGAAAGGCACTTTTGACATCCATTTGATATACCTTGAATTTCTTGTGAGCAGCATATGCCAAGAAAATTCTGATAGATTCAAGCCTTGCAACAGGTGCAAAGGTCTGATCATAGTCAATACCTTCTTCTTGTCTGTAGCTTTGTTCTACTAATCTTACTTTGTTTCTGACAACTATGCCTTGGGCATCTAATTTTTTTTCTTAAGACCCATTTAGTTCCAATTACTAGCTGTCCTTTGGGTCTAGGAACCAAATTCCAAACCTTGCATCTTTCAAACTGATTTAGCTCCTCTTGCATTGCAATAATCAAGTGTGGATCTTGCTCTGCATCTTTAATGGATGAGGGTTCAATATGAGATAAGAAATAGGCATGCATCATATCTTCATTGAGTTGATGACTTGTTTGCACACCCACTGACATGTCTCCTATCACTTGAGATATAGGATGATCTCTAAGTGTAACATAGTCAGGAGGTGGAGTTTGATCAACAATAGCAGCATCAAGAATTAATTCCTATTGTGGAATTAAGTTTGTTGTTGGAGAGCCTTCAGCAGTTTCTAGAGATTCTTCTTCACTATCTTCATCAATCTGTGGAGAGGGATGAGATATCACCTTTTGGGTGAAATTCAATTTATCCAATTTCTCACATAGATTTGGTACCTGCAAGAGATTACTTGTAGAAGTTTCCTTCTCCCTGTAAAACATATTAGCTTCATCAAAAGTCACATGAACAGATTCTTCAATTTTCAAAGAAGATTTATTGAAAACCCTATATACCTTGCTAACTTGGGAATATCCTATAAAAATTCCCATTGTAGCTTTGGCTTCAAACTTTCTAAGGTAATCTTTGTTGTTATTATGAATAAAACAAATGCATCCAAAAATTCTAAAATAATCTATTTTAGGTTTCTTCCCTTTGAGTAATTCATAGGGAGTCTTGCCCTTAAGTTTGTGTATCAAATTTCTGTTCAGGACATAATTTGTTGTGCTTACAGCTTCTGCCCAATAGGATAGAGGCATGTGAGCATCAACAAGCAATGTGCCTGCAGCTTCAATGAGTGTTCTATTTTTCCTTTCAACTACCCCATTTTATTGGGGAGTTCTGGGAGCAGAGAAGCAATGCCTGATACCTTCCTTCTCACAGAATTCTTGCATAGGAAGAGATTCAAACTCAGTGCCATGATCACTTCTGATCAATGCAACTTGAGTAGAGTACTCAATCTTTATGCATTTTAGAAAGTCTGTAAGAACCTTGAAGTTATTCTACTTGTTTCTCAAGAAGAAAATCCAAGAGAACCTAGAGAAGTCATCTACAAAGACTAAAGTATAGAACTTCCCTCCCAGGCTTTGTACAGCAATTGGTCCAAAAAGGTCCAAATGAAGTAGATACAAAATCCTAGGTGAATCACTCTTATTAACTGATTTAAAGCTATTTTTAGTTTGCTTTCGTTCTTGACAAGCCTTATAAAGGCTTTCCTTCTTGTAGGGGCAAGAGGGAAATCCTCTAACAAGGTTGTCCCTAGATAACCTAGCAATGTTTCTAAGGTTTACATGCCCTAGCCTTTTATGCCATAAAGTATTATTATTGCTAACCTGATTAAATAAATAGATTTCTGAATAAGCAGAATGAAAATCAACTAAGTAAATATTGCCTAACCTATATCCTGACAACACAATGCTGTTATTTAAAGAAATATTGCACTTTGAATCAATAAAGAATACCTCATAACCTGCATCACATAGCTGACCTATGGATATCAAGTTATGTTTCAGACCACTTACATATGACACTTTCCTGAATGTGACATCTCCAAGTGTGAATTCTCCATATCCTTTTGTTTGGCCAAAGCTTGAGTCACCAAATACAAATTTTGGACCCAGCTTTGCCTTGTAGTTATTTAGGTTGGCCTTGTTTCCTATCATGTGCTTGGAGCACCCACTATCCAGGTACCATCTATCCTGTATGGTAGGATAGGTCTTCACCTGCAAGAAGGCAGATTATACATTTTGGACCCAGGTAACCTTGGGTCCTTGCTTCTTTTCATACTTAAAACTTGAAATATAAGAATATTCAGGTTGACATTTATAGCCTAAGGGATGAAATCTCCTAGGTGGTATTATCCAGTTAGTTAAGGGATGAAATGATTTAGAGTTAGGATTCTTATTGAGATTTCTGTTTCTGTTGAAGTTAAAGTTTTGATAACTCTGTTCTTAGTTCGACGATTTTGGTTGAGATTGTCGATCTGCGTTTGACGACCAGCATTGATGTCGTAGATCTCGGTTCTCAGAGTAATAGTAGCTATTATCTAGGTTCCACGATCGTCAATCTCTGGTCGACGATACATAGTGATATCGTCGATCACCGTTTGCAAATTGGTTGAACTCAAGCTCTGGGTTCTGAGATCGTCGATCGACGTTCAATGCATAATGCTGAGATCGTCGATCTTGGTTCGACGATTTGTGTTGAGGCTTAGTTGTTTGTTTTTCTTTATTTTTCTCAATTTGTTTTAGAACCTTTTTAACCTTTTTAATTTGCTTTGTATTATTCTTGCATTTTTCTGAAATAAACTTTATTGGTTGTGAGAGATGATTTTTCTGGATGACTGGTGATTCACTAGATGATGCACCTAATCCCAACTTACTTTTATTAAGCCTAGCATTGAGTGTGCTGGTTATTTCTTCTAGCTGTTTACTTCTTCTATTTAATGATTCCTCTAGCTATTTTGCCTTACTTAATTCCATTTTCAGAAAAATGATTTGTTCACTAGACAAGTCTATTTCATTTTTTAATTTGTTGTTTTCTGATACTAAAGTGTCATAGTTAACTTGCCTATCTCTGATAAGTTTGATTTCCTTCTCAGACCTAATTAGATCACTACACATAGATTTGAAGTTTGATTTAAAATCTTCAGAGGTAAAGTCAAAATCTTCCAATACCTAATCACAATCTGAACATTCTTCAGATTCTTCTTCTTCTGAGACATTTCCTGAAGCATTGATGGTCATTAAGCACATTTCCTTGGCCTTTGCTTCTTCTTCATCTTCACTGGAGCTGGAGGAAGATGATTCTTCAGTATCACTCCATGTTTCTGCAACAAATCCTCTCTCCTTCTTTTTGTGTTTATAGGAGGATGGTTTGCTGGAGTGCTTCTTGGAGTCTTTCTCTTTTCTCCTTTCCTTGTGCTTGTTTTCTGGACACTCTGGAAGAATGTGTCCAGCTTTTCTGCAACCAAAACAAATGATTTCTTTAGAAGGAGTTTTATCATACATTGGTTTATCATCACTCCTTGATGATTTTCTTCTAAATTCTTTTCTCCCCATCTTGAAGAATCTCTTTGCAAAGAGACTCATCAGTTCTTCATTTAATGGAGGAGTTTCTGATTCTTCTGAAGCTTTGAAAGCAATATTCTGCTCATTCCTTGTTGGTGTAGCATTCTTTTGTTGCTCAGCTTCTCTTGTCTTCAGCAGCTGTTCATAGGATTTCAGCTTTCCTAAGACTGATTCAGTGATCATCTCATTTGTGCTTCTGGTCTCTCTGATAGGCCAGATTCTAGAGTCCCATGAGCTGGGGAAGAACATGAGAATCTTGTCATTTAATTCTGTGATTGAGATGTCCTTGTCAAGGATTTTCAGTTCATTAACAATGATACTGAGTCTGTTATACATCTCAGAAACTTGCTCAGTTTCTTCCTTTTTGAAATTCTCATACAGGGAGATGAGATGAGCTCTCCTGTCCTTCCTTTCATCTGCTGATCCTACAACCATCTTGTTTAAGGAATCCCTGATGGCCTTAGCTGATTAACATTCATCTACCTTTTGAAATATGTCGTCAGACATTGTTTGTGCCAGTATATTCATGGCTTTTGCATCAGCAATTTTTGCTTTCTTATATGCGTCATTATAGTCTGGAGGAGGTACTTGAAAGTCCACCTAGTGCCAACTACCTTCACCTATGGGGGGGGATAGGTGTCTTGCAATGTTTTTGCGGAATTAAAATTCTACCTGCACAAACAAACAACACAGCACAACACAGAAAGACACAGGCAATTTATAGTGGTTCCCCGATTTGGGTACGTCCACTCTCCCCCTTTGACCTATCTCCCAACAAGGGATGACTCGGTCACTTCACCAACAGGATTGAAAACCAATCCTCACACTAAGGAAGCAACTCTTCCACACGAAGGAGTCACCACTCCTCCACCACGGGTTGCACCCAACCCTTACACAGAGGAACCAACGTTCCTTTACAACAAAAGAAAAACTTGAATGTATAAAATACAAACTACTTTTGGAGCCCTTGGTGTCCCTCTTCGTTCGACGTTGTGTTCTTGAATAAGTCGAAGAGTCCACGACCTAAGTGCTCTCTTAGAGAGAATCTCCCCGAATCCAGCGGCGACAAGAAGTGCGGCGGCGTAGCTGTCAGGATCGGCGGCGGAATGAAGTGCGGCGGCTGAGCTTTGGAGATCCAACCTTCGTAGCAAAGCTAGCAAGGTCCACCAATGGTCTTGCGAGGATCGATTGTCTCGATCGATTCGGAAAGGGAAGGTATTCCCGATCAACAAATCAAGAGACAAAGGATCTCTAGGTAGACACGTGAGACGCGTTGCTTGGCTGAGCTTCTGTCGCCGGGAGATCGAGAAGAAACAACGATCAGCAACGACGACAACCTGCACGAGCGGCGATGGTGATCCGAGCGGCGACGGTGGCGGAAGGAAATCCGCGATGCTTTAGGTCACGATGGCGGCTCGTTTCTTGTTCTCGGTATTCGGTATCTGTAACGATCAAAATACAATAGTATTTATACTGTAGGTCATACATTATGACCGTTGTGGGCCCCACCAGTAGAAACCTTAAGTCCGGTTCAAAACAGCGCCTGAATATTTGGACCGGTCCAGCGAGCAGAAGAAATTTGCCAAAGGCAAATTCAGCGAGAATCATTGGTGATTCTCGACGAATCGGCGAGAATCATTTATGATTCTCGCGGAATTCTACTTGGCAGAATTCTGGCTAAAGATCTTGCCATCCGGAGAGAATCGGAGAGAATCATCATTCATTCTCGACGAATAGGCGAGAATGCAAAGTCATTCTCGACGATTCGGCGAGAATCAACTAGTGATTCTCGACGATTCTGCCTTAAGCAGAAATCAAGATGGCGTTGAGACAGCCGGCAGCAATCGGCAAGAATCAGTGAGTGATTCTCGACGATTCGGCGAGAATCACTTAGTGATTCTCGATGATTTCTACTTAGACGATTTTCGTCTTTCTTCCTGCGAGTTGCTTTGACCCATCCTTGCTCCTTGTCTGCTCTTGATCTTTCTCAGCCCTGTACTTGAAAGTAAGTACACTCCAATAGAGAGAGTACACGTAGGCCAACACACTGATCTGCTCAATGAGGGATTACATTGCGCAGACCCGTGTATATTAACCCACTGTACCCTGACATTGGTGTGTACTTAGCGTGGAATAACTGTAAGAACAACTTGAAGACAAATGATCAAATACAATCTCAATTCACCTTAGCTGGTCCAGGGGCTTCTTCAAATCAGGTATATTGTGGATACAATACCCAACAATCTCCCCCTATTTGAAGAAGCCTAAACCCTACAAGCTAAGGTGAATATAACGGATGAAAGAAAAACATAAACTGAATAATCAGTTGAGAAAGAATTTCCATACCAATACCTTTAGAGCATTTGGAGCATACTTTGCGAGAGCACCTTAGCCCTTAGCACCTTAGCCGAGAGGGCAATCTCCCCTTTTTGGCTTCTACAAATCTGGGACTTTAGCACTTGCCACAATGCTCCCCCTCAGTTCTTGCATTTGTGCTTACACTTGAGTTTCTTGCGGATGCTCCCCGTTGATCCAAGAGCCGGTAGCCTCTGTATTCTTCATTCCTCAAGGTTTAGCATACCCAGTTCAGTTTTGAAGAGACTGAACTTGGCTTCGTCTAGGGGCTTTGTAAAAATATCTGTAATCTGCTTATCCGTGGGGACATAGCAGAGAGAGATGTCCTTATTTTCCACATGCTCCCGAATGAAGTGGTAGTGCACTTAAATATGCTTCGTCCTATTGTGCGACACGGGATTGTTCGCAATAGTTATAGCACTTGAGGAGTCGCAGTACATTGGTACTTCTTTGAACTGAAGGTCATAGTCTGCTAGCTGATTTCTGATCCATAGAAGTTGTGCGCAACAGCTGTCTGCTGAGATGTACTCAGATTCAGCTATGGAGGTTGCAACACAATTCTGCTTCTTACTATTCCATGATATAAGCCTTCTTCCGAGGGATTGACACGTACCGGAAGTGCTTTTTCGATCATCCCTGCTTCCTGCAAAATCAGCATCTGAAAAGCTTATTAGCTCGACATCATTGTTTCTCGGGTACCACAAGCCAAGATTAGGTGTACCCTTAAGGTATCTAAGAATTCGCTTTGCAGCGACATAGTGAGATTCCTTAGTGTTCACCTGATATCTGGAACAAACGCATGTGGAGAACATAATATCCGGTCTACTTGCAGTAAGGTAGAGCAGGGATCCAATAATGCTTCTGTATTTGGTTTCATCAAAAGGTTTCCCTTTCTCATCCTTATCCAGAGACATAGTGGATCCCATTGGAGTCCTCATAGAGGTTACATTCTCCATTCCGAATTTCTTGAGGAGTTCATTTGTGAACTTCGTTTGAGAAATGAAAATTCCATCCTTATACTGTTTCACTTGAAGTCTCAAGAAATATTTTAGCTCTCCCATACTGCTCATTTCAAACTTTCCTTGCATAAGTTTAGAAAAATTTTTGCAAAGATTGTTATCCGTTGAGCCGAATATAATGTCATCAACATAGATTTGCACCAGCAAGATCTTGCCTTTGACTTCCCTAAGAAACAATGTCTTATCTATTTTTCCTCTAGAGAACTTGTTCTCAAGAAGAAAACTAGACAGAGTCTCATACCAAGCTCGAGGAGCTTGTTTTAAGCCATATAAAGCCTTATTAAGAAAATATACATGATTGGGATAAGTCGGATTAACAAAACCTGGGGGTTGTGCGACGTATACTTCCTCTTTCAGGTTGCCATTTAAGAATGCAGATTTCACGTCCATCTGATAGACAGTGAATCCTTTGTGCGAAGCATAAGCCAAGAACAATCTGATCGCCTCGAGCCTTGCCACTGGTGAAAAGGTCTGGTCAAAGTCAATCCCCTCCTCCTATCTGTAACCTTGAGCCACCAGCCTGGCCTTGTTCTTTATGATGACACCGTGTTCATCCAGTTTGTTTCTGAAGATCCACTTGGTGTCGATCACGTTCTACCCCTTTAGTCTTGGAACCAGCGTCCAGACGTTGCATCTTTCAAATTGATGCAGTTCATCTTGCATGGCCAATATCCATGCTGCATCCTTGTTCGCTTCGTCGAACTTCTTTGGCTCAACCTGTGACAGAAAGCTAAAATACAGAATCTCGTTAATTATACCTCGGCGAGTTCTGACACCGTCACGGGGATCTCTGATGATTTGATTTCTGGGATGATCCCTCACGTGACGAAGTGTAACGACCCCATCCGTTACATGACGTATAGTAGAAGGTCCGGCCGGGGCCCCACACTATATGCCACAAACAGACGGCGAGGTCACAGGATAATACCAAACCATACACGAATCCTAACTCAGAGCATTCTAGCGGAAGCTTTAAGTTGTAATTTGAACTCTAACCAGGAATGTCCAATATATAAACCACCTTTATATATAGCCACAGAATGTACAACAAATACATAGAGTTTGGCCTTAAGGCCTTACAGTTCCTCTTTCCACACCGTATGGTTTACAAACCTCGGCGCGCAGGCCGACCATACATGAGTAAAAGAAAACAAGCAAAAACATTTGCTTAGCCTTCAAGGGCTAGCCGCAGCAGCAGCAGCAACAGCAGTAGGGCTTCAGCCCTTCATTTACCACTTGGCTCTCCAGCACCTGCATAGGGACAATCCACCCAACCGGTGGCAAACAATGCAACGGTCAGCATTCAGCTGACCCAATTATAACAATCCTACCCCTTTCTCGGGGCATTAGCATTCTTTCCCTGCATAGCATGACATCATCATATAGCAACTATGTGCGCGCAGGCACATTCAAGCCATCACAACTATCGGCCACACGGCCCGACAGTCCGTGCACTCAGGGCACATTCTTGGTGTACCGGAATACTAGGGTCAATACCACCGTCTACACGGTATTTGAGCATTCTAGTCTTTCCGGCGCGCGGGCCTAAGACTCTCATTAGGCGCTCCAACAAAACCTATAACCAGGCTTCCAAGTCGGACGGACCTAACGCAGGTACGGATCAGCCACCCCCCGTTGCTCAAGTCGCCGTGCCACCTCGAATACGGAAGTATCCATGGCTATTTATAGGCGCGGGTCGGTTTCACCTTTCCTGTTCGGTAATCTGCCTTTTCATCGAGTTGCAGCCCAACGGCTCAACCGCTCATAAAGTGGCAACGCACGGCCACAAGAGTTGCATCCAACCCTCTTCATTTCCTGGACTTCATCCAGTACTTCCTGCTGCACCAAGCAACAGGTAGGCACAAGGCAACACAAGCCATAATCACGGAGCCTTCTCCGATATGCAAACAAGCATCACCAATCCAGACCATGTTCAGATGGGCTTCACACAGCATGCCTAGAGCCTTACTCCAATTCCGGCCTCTAACAAGGGGGACTTCACATATCTACCCCAAGGGACACCACAACCAACCGCACACTCGCGGGGAAGGGTTTTCCCTATGCAATGCAGAAAAGAAGGACTTCACATGTCCAAGAAGGGAGATCGTTACCCTTGTCGATCTCTTGGGAGCCATTGAAAACTAGCCGGTGAGAAAGAACCGCAGCAGCTTTGCCTTCACAATGCTGGCCTCAGATCACGAATCGGACCACGGGAACTCCGCCGGTGGCTTGATCTCCTCCTCCTTCTTCTTCCTCCTCTCTCTTTCTCTCTTCCTTAATCAAATGAAGAATGAATTCTTCCTCAACCTCTACTGATTAAATCTAGCCAGGAATCACCTGAGCCCTTGGATCCAAAGAGAGAAATCTGAACGGCCACGATTTGCCCAAAAACTCACATTTTTTGGCTGACACGGCCTGTGACACGCCCGTGTCATAGGCCGTGTACCCTTAAGAGGCACACGCGGTATTCGTACCGACTGAACTTTACCAGAACACGGGCATCGACACGCCCATGTCGAACCTGACACGCCCGTGTCATTCCTGAGACATGCCCGTGTCACCCCTGCCTCATCGAGCTGCAAGCAGTACACGGGTAGGCACACGGCATCGGACACGCCCGTGTCCAACCTGACACGCCCGTGTTCAAGGCTTGGTTCTAGGCCGTGTAACCTTCTGACTCAAAATGCATTTTATTTGAGTGACATGCCCTGGGACACGCCCGTGTCCCAGGCCGTGTACCCCCGACACGCCCTGGGACACGCCCGTGTCCCAGGCCGTGTAAAATGACCTGCACCTCAAAACCATTTTTGAGTCTTTTTGGGGTGTTACACGAAGCTCTATAAGTCTGGTATCTGGAGCTCTAACATTTTCTGGGGCTCCTTCCTCTTCATGGAGGACAACTCCATTCTGACCGTCATCTCCGATAGGTGTTGTGGTGGTGACTTTGACGTACTTGGGAATTGCATCTTTAGCGGTCTCATCGAGACTAAGCTATTCAATTCTTGTACCTGCATCTTCAAGAAGACCACTGGAAGAATTGCTGTTAAGCAAGCTTCCTTCATCAAATACCACATTTATGGATTCCTCTACCACTTGGGTTTTCTTATTGAAAACCCTATATGTCCGGCTATGGCTACTATAGCCCATAAATATGCCTTCGAAGCATTTTTCACCAAACTTAGTACGCGGGTACTTCCCGTTATTTAGTACATAGTATCTGCATCCAAAGATCCTAAAATAGGACATGGTTGGCTTCCTGCCTTTCAGTAGCTCATAAGGCGTCTTATGATGACTCTTGTTGATCAAGGCCCGGTTTTGTACATGACAAGCCGTATTGACAGCCTCTGCCCAGAAATATTCTGGGAGAGAAGCGTCATTCAACATTGTCGTACAGGCTTCAATGAGCGTTCTATTTCTCCTCTCCGCAACTCCATTCTGCTGAGGAGTGCACGGGGAGGAAAACTCATGAAAGATACCAAGTTCTTCACAGAACTCTGTCATAGCACCAGACTCGAACTCTGTTCCATGGTCACTTCTTATTTTGACCACCGAGCAGTTAAGTTCGTTCTGAATCTGCCTGACAAAACTGGTGAAGATGTCAAACGTATCAGACTTGCGTTTTAAGAAGAACACCCAAGTAAACTGAGAGTGATCATTAACAATCACTAGCGTATAAGACTTGCCTCCCAAGCTATGAACTTGCATTGGACCAAACAAGTCCATATGCAGAAGATAAAGACATCTGGAGGAGTCTTTGTCAACGATGCCCTTAAAGGTAGCCCGAGTCTGTTTGCCCTTCTGGCATGCAGGACAGGGGCTATCTTTGATGCACTTAATGATGGGAGCATCCCTTACTAAGTTTTTAGAAAACAGCATACTAATTGTCTTGAAATTAATATGTGTCAATCTCTTGTGCCATTGTTCACAAAGAGATACACTGCCTGTTGCTACTAGGCATACGGGGGTAGATGAATCTAAACTAAGAAAATCTAAGCAGAAGATATTTCTGCTCCTAATGCCTGTTAATACCGTCTCCGAAGAGGCACACGATATTATCATGCATTTATCCTTACAGAACTTAACATCATAACCTTTATCACATAACTGACTTACACTGATCAGGTTATGATTTAACCCTTCAACGTAAGCCACGTCGGTGATAGAAATTATACCGTTGGAAATCATACCGTAACCCCTGGTGACTCCTCAATCTTATCCCCCAAAGATGACTTTGGGTCCATTCTCGACTAGAGAGTAATCACGTAGCAGGCTTCTTGTCCCGGTCATATGCCGGGAGCATCCACTGTCCAAGTACCATATGGGAGTTTTGGTGGCCTTTGGACATTCCTGCAAAACAGAATTAATTTCCCTTAGGAACCCAATCGAACTTGGGTCCTAGATTCCTCGTTAGCATACTCCCCCTCGGATGGTTAGCCCTACGAGTGGTCTGCCTCGCATTGCCAACATGAGGAGTCTCGTTATTCCTCGGATTAAACCAGCAATCCACGGCAAAGTGACCAACTTTGCCACAGCACCAGTAGTCAAATCTGTTATACTTTCTCCTAGGCACCTGCTTCACCCTTGGAACGGAAGGTTCAGCCGGGGCCTTGGACCTGGAGGTGGAGGCATCATGATGACAACAGTCGCATGATTTCTTCACCTCCTGGTTTCTAAGTGTAACAGGCTTGGCCTTGGGTGCCTGTTTCCTATTATGGCCGCTAGAGAAGTGGCCATAATCCTCCATTTGAACTTCCTCATAAGGTGCCTTGAAGACACTCTCGCCAATGTTGCGGGGGAAGGCCCACCCCACATACCGGCTCTTGGGCTTTTCAACCGAGGGCCGGAAGAAGTGGCCATAGGTTGACTCAAAGTCCTGTTCATTGCAGGGAAAGCCAGGCTTCCTGAATACAATAGGGTTGAGTGGGGCCTTTCCCTTTTCTGCAGTAGAGGCCTTATTAACAGCCTTATTTCTCCTTTGCTTTTTGTTTCTCCTGGATGATTTACCAGGCACACCCACATGCCCCAAGCCAGCCCCCTTAGACTGAGCAGAGAAGGTATCAACCAGTGGAAGAACAGTCTTTGGCATAGAGAAGCTTTGGACAATCTTCTTTTCTGCCGTAAGTTGTTCTTCCAACTTATTGATTTCTTTCTGTTTAAGGTCAAGGAGACTTAGAGACTCTAAGTGCTTAGAGATCAGGTCCAGGTGCTCCTGTCGGAGAGAAATCAAGCTAGTGATCTCTTCCCTTAGGGCGACACCCTCGACCTTAAGGAATTTGACTTCCTTTTTATGAGCCCTCAATCTCTTGCGGCATTCCTCGAAGGTGTTGAGCAGAAGCTCATACTTTTTGAGGAGCTCAGCTTCTCGGGCAAATGGGTTGTCCTCGAGATCATCATCAGGAGACTCATAGTCAGAGTCGGAGAGGGGGGTACGAGCTTTTACCTTCCCAGTGAATGGGGGGCATTCTCCTTCTGAGTCAGAGCGACCCACCAGCCCGAAGTAGGCTTCCTCATCATCACTGGAGTCTGAGGAATCAGACTCACTCAATGTCTTTGACTTTTTGGCGATGTAGCTCCTCTCCTTCTTTTTATCTCTAGAGGTTCGATGCTCTTCTCCCTTCCCCTTCTCTCTCTTGTCTTGATGGCAGTCGGCCATGACGTGTCCTGGCATATTGCACCTAAAACAAATGATGTCAGTATGACAATGTGTGTTCGGTTTTGATTCATACCTGTCAGAAGAATAATTCTTCTTCTAATTTCTGGAGGAGGAGCCATCTCTCTTTCTTTGATTCCTCATCTTGAGGAACTTCTGGAATTCTCGGGTGATGAGGGAGAAGTCTTCTTCAGACAACTCTGAGCTAGAGGAGCATGGCTCGGAGTCTTCCTCCTCATCCTTTTTCCCCGTACGGGATGAAGCTGCACCCTTGCCCTTCCTGGAGTCAATGGATTTTAGGGCCACAGTATTTTCCTTGGTTGCGGCCTTCTCTGCTTCTTCTTCAGTTTTTCTCGTGTTCAACTGGAGCTCATAGGATATGAGCTTCCCAAAGAGTATCTGAGGATCAGTTTTAGCTAATCTGCCAAACTCTCGGATGACGCAGATCTTCGTGTCCCATTTCTTAGTAAGGGACCTAAGGAATTTATCATTAAGTTCACCATCAGTGAACACTCTTCCATATCCCTTGAGAGCATTGACGATCTTGAGGAAGTTCTCGAAGGTAACTCCGATCTCTTCCTTGGGCCCCTGCCTGAAGGCCTCATATTTCTGGTTCAGGAGAGATCTCCGATCATCCCTCACTTCATCTGTGCTCTCCATCAGGATAATCAAGCTGTGCCAGATATCCTTGGTTGTCCTGTAGTTGCAGAAGTTCTGCATCATGGAGTCATCGACTGCACTGATTAGTATGTTCTGTGCCTTCTTGTCAAGTCCGACCAGCACCATCTCGTCCTTTTCCATTTCAGAAAGCTTCTTTGGCATCTTTTTGGTAGGATCAATGGTGGAGGCCTTAGTGGGAATATAAGGTCCCTCCTCCACGATCATGAAGAGTCGAGGGTCGACTTCTTCCATGTAAAATCTAATCCTTTCCTTCCAGATAGGAAAGTTTAGCCATGTGCACACTAGGATCTTGCCTGAGTACTTGAGTCCGTCCATAGTAGATATCTGCCTTCTTCTTGAAACTAGTGGCAGGAACTTACTCAAGGTGTTAACCTTATTGCTGAGCAACCTCCCTCTGATACCACTTGAAAGTCCACCTAGTGCCAACTACCTTCACCTATGGGGGGGGGGGATAGGTGTCTTGCATCATTTTTGCGGAATTAAAATTCTACCTGCACAAATAAACAAAACAACACAACACAGAAAGACACAGGCAATTTATAGTGGTTCCCCGATTTTGGTACGTCCACTCTCCCCCTTCGACCTATCTCCCAACAAGGGATGACTCGGTCACTTCACCAACAGGATTGAAAACCAATCCTCACACTAAGGAAGTAACTCTTCCATACGAAGGAGTCACCACTCCTCCACCACGGGTTGCACCTAACCCTTACACAGAGGAACCAACGTTCCTTTACAACAAAAGAAAAACTTAAATGTATAAAATAAAAACTACTTTTGGAGCCCTTGGTGTCCCTCTTCGTTCGACGTTGCGTTCTTGAATAATTCGAAGAGTCCACGACCTAAGTGCTCTCTTAGAGAGAATCTCCCCGAAACCAGCGGCAGCAAGAAGTGCGGCGGCGTAGCTGTCAGGATCAGCGGCGGCAACGAAATGCGACGGCTGAGCTTTTGAGATCCAACCTTCATAGCAAAGCTAGCAAGGTCTACCAACGGTCTTGCTAGGATCGATTGTCTCGATCGATTCGGAAAGGGAAGGTATTCCCGATCAACAAATCAAGAGACAAAGGATCTCTAGGTAGGCACGTGAGACGCGGTTCTTGGCTGAGCTTCTGTCGCCGGGAGATCGAGAAGAAACCACGATCAGCAATGGCGACAACCTGCACGAGCGGCGATGGTGATCTAAGCGGCGACGGCAGTGGAAGGAAATCCGCAATGCTTTAGGTCACGATGGCGGCTCGTTTCTTATTCTCAGTATTCGGTATCTGTAACAATCAAAATACAACAGTATTTATACTGTAGGTCATACATTATGACCGTTGTGGGCCCCACCAGTAGAAACCCTAAGTCCAGTTCAAAACAGTGCCTGAATATTTGGACCGGTCCAGCGAGCATAAGAAATTCGCCAAAGGCAAATTCGGCGAGAATCATTGGTGATTCTCGACGAATCGGCGAGAATCACTTATGATTCTTGCCGAATTCTACTTGGCAGAATTCTGGCTGAAGATCTTGCCATCCGGAGAGAATCGGCGAGAATCATCATTCATTCTCGATGAATCGGCGAGAATGCAAAGTCATTCTCGACGATTCGGCGAGAATCAACTAGTGATTCTCGACGATTCTGCCTTAAGCAGAAATCAAGACGGCGTTGAGACAGCCGATAGCAATCGGCAAGAATCAGCGAGTGATTCTCGACGATTCGGCGAGAATCACGTCGAATCGGCGAGAATCACTTAGTGATTCTCGACGATTTCTACTTAGACGATTTTCGTCTTTCTTCCCGCGAGTTGCTTTGACCCATCCTTGCTCCTTGTCTGCTCTTGATCTTTCTCAGCCCTGTACTTGAAAGTAAGTACACTCCAATAGAGAGAGTACATGTAGGCCAACACACTGATTTACTCAATGAGGGATTACGTTGCGCAGACCCGTGTATATTGACCCACTGCACCCTGACATTGGTGTGTACTTCGAGTGGAATAACTGCGAGCACAACTTGAAGACAAATGATCAAATACAATGTCAATTCACCTTAGCTAGTCCAGGGGCTTCTTCAAATCGGGTACATTGTGGATACAATACCAAACAGTACTGCAGTCATATTTGTGGAAGTGCTTGGGGTGGCAGCTGGTGCCAAAGGTACTCCTGTTAAGATAGAAGCATAAATATCTTCATCAATAGAGTTCATATAAAGTCTTATTCTTGCCTTCCAGATTCCAAACTTTTACAAGTTGCAAACTGGAGGTCTGGTGCTTGCAAAATCCTTGTACTGAGCCATGATATAACAAAGAGGAATAGAGTAAGAAAATATCTATCAGAGATCTTAGGTTCAGGTGTTAGCCTGTACAACCTTCAACAAAAATACACCCTCTGATACCAATTGAAAGTGAGGGGATAAATAGGTTCTTACTCTAGAGGGAGGGGTGAATAGAGTATTTTAAAACTTATTAAAAAATTTAATTGCGGAATAGAAATACTAATAAAAGAGACTAGAGAAAATAAATAAGAGGGACTACCACAACAACACGGCACACAAAGAAATCACAAAGCAACACAGACGACACAAGAAAATTTATAGTGGTTCACCAAAACTTGTTACGTCAACTCTTCTACCACCCAGGTAGGAATCCACTTAGGTTTTTGATCAGGTTCCCTATCACCACAAGATCTGCTTCAGGTAGATCTATAAACCCTTTGAGCTTTTGATCAGGAGCCCAAAATCCAATAGGTTTTTGATCAAGTGCCCTATCACAAAAGAGTTCACTTTTGAAGAGAGAGATAACCCTGTACAGATGGAGATAAAAGAAAACGTATATGAGAATCTTCTCTTTCTCAGACAATTGAGAAGATTATGTGGATTAAATAAAGATCCAAGCTCCCCCTGGGATATTGTATGAATTCAGGAGGATGAGGCTTGACCCTGGGTTTAGGTCTTCAAAGTGAAAAGGTTGTAGAGCCTTTGTTTTGAATCTGATAGCAGTGGTTGATGTTGAGATTCTCTGTGAATCTTTGAAGACTGAAGAGAGAAGAAGACTGGTGAAAATGGTTCAGAGAGAGTTCTTCTTCTTCTTCTTAGTAAGGCATGCAGTATCTACTGAGAGGAAAAAAAATTCTTTTCTTTTTGTTTGATTACTGACTTGTGTACTGTCTGATTTTGTTATCTTGAGATATATGTTCTGTTAGAGAGAAAAACGGCCTGAATTTGAATTCCCAAGGCAAGGCATAATTTACTGCAAGAAATAAGGAGCCCAAACGGATAGAATGGCTGGCGGTCATAAATACAATCCATAACTGTCTCTATACAATATTCTGTGAATGCCATAATAAATGCTTCAAGAAATACGACTATCATCCTTGGGAGTATCAGCATTTATTATCAGAATATATCTTGCCTTAAAATAATTGACCATAGCCATACCAAAAAAAGACTTTTGACAGATCTGAAAAATTGATAGAAGAAGACAACACAAAACCTAGTAAGGCTCGGATCAGAGATCGTCGACCAGGGATAAGAGATCGTCGAGCTTCGATTATTGGAGAGAAACAAGAGATCGTCGACCTGAGCTCGGGGATCGTCGAGCTCAGTTCAGAGTAGGAGACTCTGAGATCGTTGATGGGAGATCGACGATCGTCGAGCAGAGTTCGACTATAGTCGAACTGTTATAGAAGAATCACAACATATTCTTAATCTGAATCTGAGTCCAATGCAAAGCTGGTCTGCCCAAACCTGATCTTAAAGGGGATCTAACTAAGACTAAAGACAGAGACCCTGGCTATACAAGAGGGTCTAAACAACCTAAGAGTGAACCTAGCACAAAGCCAAACAGAGGTTCCAACATCCTTCTTCTTGACGATATCCTTTGGCGACGAGTCTGGCCTTGTTCTTGATGATTATCCCATTCTCGTCCAACTTGTTCCTTTAGACCCATTTCATTCTGATGATATTCTTACCTTTGGGTCTTGGAACAAGCGTCCAAACTTTACAGCGCTTGAACTGATTCAATTCTTCTTCCATGGCCAAAATCCACAATGCGTCTGAGTTTTTTTCCTCAAACTTCTTTGGTTCAACCTGCGAGAGAAAACTTAGATAAAGATTCTCGTTAGTTGTACCTTGACGAGTTCTGACACCATCCCGGGGATCTTTTATGATTTGTTCCATTGGGTGATCCTTTAGATGTCCGAGCTCTAAGTTCCTCGATTCTGGAACTTCTTCGGTCACTGGGTGATCCACGATGTCTGAGCTCTAGGTTCCCCAATCTTGGGTACGTCCACTTTACCTCACCGATCTAACAAATCACTAGAATCGGCTACTCCACTATCTCGGATTGAAAATAATCCTATGCCTCGGAACCAAGTTCCTAAAAACTAGATCAAAAAGGATCTACACTCGGAAGATAAAAACTTCCTACAAACTTGGAGAACAATGCTCCTACACTCGGAGAAAATCTCCTACAATAATAGTGAAGAAATTTTGAATTACAAACAGAATAATTTTCTCAGATCTTGAAAATTGAATATCTGAATCTTCTTCTTGAACTTTGCGGCTTTTTCAGAAATGTTTGAAGAAGATGAGTAGATCTGATCCGAGAAAGCTTTGACCAACTCGATCAAGGAGAAGATGAGAATCCTTGAACAACAAGTCTTCTTGATCGACAACAGAAGAGTCGATCTGATCGTGAGCGACGACGGCAGCTTTAGAGATCTGAAAATAGAAATGGCCGACGAGAAAGATTTCGAGTGAACGGACAGTCGCTTCTTACAAAAGATTATTATTGTTAGGGTTAGGTATTAATGAAAAGACCTTATATAGGATTTCTACTAACGGTTAGAAAAGACATTAATGACGACACGTGGACCAATCACGTCAAGTCATTCAAAAATCTGGTCGATCTGGACTTAAACAAATTTCAAAAAAAAAAATTTAGTCTGCAGTTCTCGAGAAGTAGCATTAGCTCTCGAGAACTGATTGAATTTCTCGAGAACTAAACTGTCTGGAATAGAACTTAGTTTTCGAGACTTCAGGATCAATACTTCTCGAAAACAATATGGACTTCTCGAGAACTATAGCCTGGCTTCTCGAGAACTATAGCCTGACTTCTCGAGAACTATGAAGCTGAGTTTCTCGAGAGCTGAGGACTTCTCGAGAACTAATCTGGACTTCTCGAGAACTAAGACTTAGAAAGAATTCTTGAAACTTTCTGAACTTCTCGAGAACTACTCTGGGACTTCTCGAGAACTAAGAGCCGAGCTTCTCGAGAACTGAAAGGACTTCTCGAGAACTAAGAGATACTTCTCGAGAAATAAGACTTAGAAAATTTTTCTGAACTGAAATAGCTAAACTTCTCGAGAACTAAACTCCTGTTTCTCGAGAACTTCAAACTCTAGTTCTCGAGAACTGAAAGGACTTCTCGAGAAGTGGACTTAGAAATTTTTTGAACTTTTTAGAAAGAAACTTTTTCTTCTCTTCAAGGGTCTAATCTTCATTCCATGGTCCAAGTGTTTGAATATGAAGTGTATCCCAATAGAGGGGCTACACATGAGTCAACACCTTGGATCACACAGTGAGGGATTATACTGTATGGTCCTGTGTTCATGACCCACTGTAGGCTGACATTGGTCTACACTTAGTAATGATGATCTGCAAACACACAACTTAAACAAGATGTCAAATACAACTTAATTCATCTTAGTTCAAGGGTGACTTCATGCAAATCTAGGTTATTGTGGATGCAATGCCCAACAGGAACTCAACCCACCTGCGTTGCCGCATATTCAAATCCTTCTGATCTAGTAGGTACTTCAGGCTTTTGTGGTCTGTGAAGATCTCCACCTTCACACCATAAACATAGTGCCGCCATAATTTCAGCGCAAAAAATTACCGTCGCCAAATCCAATTCATGGACGGGGTAATTTCTCTCGTTCGGCTTCAACTGCATAGACCCAAAGGCGATCACACTGCCATGTTGTACCAATACGCAACCCAAACTGCATCCTGATGCATGTTCCTCGCTCTTATTGGGGCTATGCAATTCTCCTTGCCTGCTACCTCATCAATCGTATTCCCTCCACGGTCCTCCACGGGCATACCCAATTCTCCATTCTGTATCCGGGCAAGGAGCCTTTTCCTCTCCCTCTCTGGATCTTTGGGTGCACTGCCTTTGTGCATGCTCCATATTCTACCCGTGATAAGCTCTCCCCTCGCCCCACCAAATGTGTCTTTCTGGGGTACTCCACCACTCAGAAAGGCTATTGTTGCTTTGACCCCGTTCTTCCTAAGCAGTTCATCTCCGCTGACGTCACATTCTTTGAGAATGCCTCCTACTTCTCGGATGACTCCTCTCTTCTTCCTTCAACTTCTGATACTCCTGCTGTCCCCTACGTCCCCTTGTCTCCTACTGCGGTCTTAACTCCTACAGCATCTCCGTCCACTCCTCTCCCTCCACCTCTCTCTCCCTTTTCTCCGCCACCATCTCCCTCCTCTCCGACGTCGTCGCCCTCTACTCCTGGGCCAGCTCTCTCCGCTACGGATGCTCCGGTTGCCGAGGGACTTGCAAACCTGGATCTTCTAGTTGCTCTTTGCAAAGGGGTGCAGACGTGTACCCTGCACCCCCTTGCGGCTGTTGTTTCATATGATCGTCTTACCTCTTCTCGCAGGGCCTTTGCACTGGCTATCTCTGCCACTGTCACACCCCATTCCTACTAGGAGGCTCTTGCTATTCCTCATTGTAAGACGGCCATGGATGAGGAAATGGAGACCCTCACTGAGTGGGATACCTAGACTCTTATTCCTCCTCCCTTCGGCACAGATGTTGTAGGCTTCCGCTGGGTCTTTGTGGTCAAATTTGGCCTTGACGGCCATGTGGATCGTTATAAGGCCCGCCTTGTTGCAAAGGGCTTTACTCAGACCTATGAGGTTGATTACTTTGACACCTTATCTCATATGGCTCGTCTCAGCACTATCCGGGTTCTCCTCTCTGTGGCGGTCAATAGAGATTGGCCTATTTCCCAGCTGGATGTCAAGAATGCCTTCCTTTATGGTGATCTTCAGGAGGAAGTCTACATGGAGCAACCTCCTGGGTATGTTGCTAAGGGGGAGACACGAGTATGCCGGCTAAAGAAGGCAATCTATGGCCTCAAGCAGAGCCCTCGGGCTTAGTTTGACAAGTTCAGCGGCATCATGGAAGCCGTGGGTTTTGCGCGAAGCTCTGCTGATCACTCGCTATTCATTCGCAAAACCTCCTCGGGACTGGTGGTTCTTGCTGTGTACGTCGATGATATTCTTCTCACTGGCGATGACCAGGAAGGGATAGCATGACAAAGCGACATCTTCGTCAATATATGGTCACGAAAGATATGGGCCCTTCGAAGAACTTTCTGGGGATCAAAATCTCTCGGAAGCCCAACACCTTAGTCCTCTCCCAGCGTAAGCATGCTCTTGATCTATTAAAAGAGGCAGGGTTGACTGGAGCAAAACCTGCCCGATGCCCCATAGCAACTGGAGAAGACAAAACCTGGACAGATGATTCTCCTCCTCTTTTAGATATTACGCGATACAGGCGTCTGGTTGGTAAGCTCATATATCTCACAGTGACTAGGACCGACATTTCCTATGCAGTGGGCAAGGTGAGCCAATTCATGCAAGCTCCTAGGGAGTGTCATCTACAGTCCGTCTTGCGGATCTTGGAGTATGTCAAAGCAGCGCCAGGGAAAGGATTATACTTTCATAAGAATGGTCATCTGAGGGTTAAAGCATACTCAGATGCGAGTTATGCTGATGGCAAAGGGGATCACAAGTCCACCTCGGGTTTTTGCACCTTTGTTGGCAGAAATCTAGTGAGCTGGAAGAGCAAGAAGCAGTCTGTTATTTCCAGGTCCAGTGCAGAAGCGGAGTATTGTAGTATGACGTCGACCACTTGTGAGTTAAAATGGTTACGGGCTCTCATGCTGGATTTAGGAGAGGTCTATAACCATCCTCTACCTATGTTCTGTGATAACAAGGCTACCATATACATCTCCAAGAATCCAGTCTTCCATGAAAGAACCAAGCACATTGAGGTTGACTGTCATTTCATTCGTGAAGAGATTTTGAAGGAATAAATTTGCACTCCCTTCATCACTTCTGATAAAGAGCTGGCTGACATCTTCACCAAGCCAGTATCCTCCTCGTTTCTTCATATTTGCGACAAGCTGGGCATGATTTTTATATATGCTCCAGCTTAAGGGGGAGTGTTGGAGTTGGTGATCGGGTGGTCTGGCGGTCTGTCTTGGCGGGTTGAAGACTGCGCGGTCTGGCGATTTTCCTTCAGCGGTTTGGTTGCTGGGTTGTTGTTATCTGGAGTCTGAGCGGTCTAGCGGTTTGTCGTAGGCAACTTGGAGACTGGGTGGTCTAGAGGTCTCCCTTGGCGACTTCTCTCTCTCTCTAGTGGTAGCCGAGCGGTTAGCCCTTCTCATCTAACCGCGCGGCTTGTGCGGGTTGTTTTTTGTATAGTCGCTTCGTCCTGTATTTTTTAGTCCCACATCTCTAGTTTGTATTCTCTTCCTTCTCCTCCATTCTATAAAAGGGAGGTCATACCTCTGTAATAGATACATTTTTTGGATAATAAAATTTCTGTTAATCCAATTCCGGTTTGTTCTTGTTCATTTCTAACACAACTTTAAATACACCACTGACCCCACCAACTGGTCGAACAGGTCATCTATCTGAGGAATCAGATACTTATTCTTGATAGTCAGTTTATTCAACTCTCGGTAGTCTTTGCACAACCGCATACTACCATCTTTCTTCTTCACGAACAACACTGGCGCACTCCATGGCGAAGAACTGGGGCTGATATATCCCTGCTCTAACAGTTCCTGCAATTGTACTTTGAGTTCGGCCAACTCTTTTGGTGTCATCCTAAAAGGAGGACGCGACACCGACCTAGCCTCTGGCACTAACTCAATTGAGAAATCAATCTCCCATTAAGGAGGTGCTCCAGGAAGCTCCTCGGGAAACACATCCTCGAATTCTGCCACTACGGGTACTTCTTCGAGTGATAACTTGGAAAGTCGAACCTCCAACAAAGCTACAAGAGCTACTCAAACTTAACTTATGTCTGCCCTTTGCTTCTCAGGGTCAACTTCCACCCTTGTCAACTTCCCGCACCAACTGCATGGCCGAAATCAGGGAAAAAACCGCTCCACAGAGGCCCTCAAACTTAACTTATGTCTGCCCTTTGCTTCTCAGGGTCACCACCGTGGATAGACAGTCAATACTGGTGCACTGCTCTGCTAGCCAGTCCATTCCCAATATTACATCGAACTCAACCAACGGTAGGACCACTGCTATCAACATTAAGTCGAATCCGCCTAGGTTCCAACAAATGCGCCCCTTCGCCCCGGTGGTCATGGATGACCTATTGGGCATACACACCTTCAGCTCTGCGTCCGCCGAGAATGACTCAACTCATATCCTCCGAACAAAACTTTCCGTGAGAAAGGAGTGTGACGCTCCCGTATCAAACAACACCCTAGCGGGGTATCCGGAAACTAAAACAAAGCCTAAACACAGGCAAAAAACATAAACGGGCTTGAAAGTATGAAGTACAATATTAACTTTAAACTTTCTCATACCTGTCACCACATTGGGTTGACGGATCGCTTCCTGCTGCCCAAGGTTGTAGGCCCTTGGTTGCTGTTAAAAGTAGCGAACAAACGACTAGAGCAGAGAATAAACGACTAGAAAACAAGCCGGAACTTTGAATAATTGAAATTTTATTATCTAAAAAGATATCATTTACAAAGGTATGGCCTCCCTTTTATAGAATGGAGGAGAGAGAGAAGAATACAAACTAACAATGTGGGACTAAAGCTATACAACAGATCTGGGCGGCTAGAATAAGAGACCGGAACAGGCCGTGCGGTTAGACAATGTTCTAACCGCTCGGCAATACCAGAACCAAGAGAGAGATGCGGTAGGAGATCGCTAGACCGGCCGGTTTCCAAGCTACCGGAGATAACCCGTCAGACCGTCGGATACCACACAGCAACAGTCTGGAAATCAACCCGCCAACCTCAATCCGCCAGACCGCCCGGTCAACAACCCGCCATGCTCAAACCGCCAGACCGCCCGGTCTCATACTTCGACAGTTGCACCGGTTGGAAATGAGAAGCGCTCGACTCCGCCATCTTCCCTTTCTCTACGACACTAGGGCTGGAGCGCACAGTCTGCTCTTGCCTTGGCTCCTGCTCAGCGCCTCCTTGAGTAAAAAAACGAAATATGTGCCCCACCTTGCCACAATTAAAGCACGTCAGAGGTCCCTTAGGGCGAGATCCTTCGGACGTCTAGTTGCTTTTCTCACCGGACTTGTATGGGTGAGGCTTTTTCTTCCATCTGCTCCCTTCAGACTTCCCTTGGGATTGAGAAGGCTTCCCTTCCCCTTGCTTGGGTGCGAAACCCTTGCGGCGTTGGGTTCGCTCCATATCGCTCTACAAAATTCTGGAAGCCTCAACCAGTTCATTGAAACCTGCGCATTTCATAGATATGAGGGGTTGCCTCAGGTTCTCCCTCAATCCGTGGTAGAAGAGGTTGTCCCTCTCCTCATCGTCCGCCATGTTCATTCCCGCATAACGACCCAACCGAGTGAATTCCTGAACATATTCATCCACAGTCTTGCCCCGCTGCACCAAGTGCAGGAATTGCCTCTGAAGGGCTAACCTCGTTAACGCAGGAATGTACTAATTAGGGAAGGCATTCCCAAACTCATCAATGGACGGGGTGCATCCAGGAAACTGCCGACCGCTATGGCTCACCCACCACAGCTTTGCATCTCCTACCAACATGAAAGCTGCAAACTCGGATTTCTTCTCCTCCGGCATCTCTGCCGCCCTCAAAAGATCTTGCATCCGGGTTCACCAATCCTCTGCATCAGTCGGCGTACCAACTCCCTAAAAGGTTGGAGGATGGAAGCTCAGAAAATATTTCATCTGCCGGTCCCCATGCCCGACAACCACCCTTTCGGCCAGCGGCTCTGCTCGTCTGGCTTCTCCGCTCGGCACGGCTGGTGCCATGTCCAGGGTAGCAGGAGATTCTACCAGAGCAACGGGTGCTGCTACTTATGCTGTCGCTGCAGCTTGGGCTGCCACTGCAGCTTGGGCTGCCACCATTGCTTCTGCAAGCATGCGGCATAAATCGGTCGGGGTTACCCCCATGCATAAAGGACCCTGCACAGTCGCGCTGCTCGCCGAAAGCTCTTCTATTGACCTCGACGTTCCCGCCTCGTTGCTTGCACTCTTAACAAAAGCAAGGTAACAAGAAATCAGTCTCTAAACACAAGACTCAAACATAAGGACACTCATGGTCCCGCAATACTCCTATGTGGATAACTTCTTTTACACGATTCGATTATGATATTCGACCACGAATCCTCTCCTTGGAAACCTAACCTCCCTCTGATACCAAATTATAACACCTCCCCTATAATGACCATATAATATGGGTCCGACCAGGGCCCCACAACATACGGACGCCACAACTTTAGCATTAAAAGATGATATTAACTACCCAACTCAAAACTCAAAATAAAGAAATAGCGAAAACATACCAAACAACTAGAAGTTATCCACTACTAAACAGGAGTATCAATATGGCCTTAAGGCCTTACACCAAATAAGTCCAAAACGGAAAGACCATAAGGTCAAACATCAATGTGCAACAACACACCTAGGCTACCTCGGTAAGCAAGCCGGAATATACCAAATTATGGAGCAATACAATCAAGCAGAAAATGAGCTAGTAAGCACAACAAACACTTCATGAGGCTTAGGGATTTTTGGTCGGTGCACTTGTTCCTACTTGTGATCCTTTCCCTGTAAAATTTGTAGTGACGTAGGTCAGCAGAAGCTGACCTCTACTGTGTAACCAACACATCTCCTCCCGGCCGCCCCTAACGGACCCCGGGGTATCCCTCCAACCTGCAAGTCAGCACTTTGTATGTCATATAAATAAACATGTAAAGCTTTTAAAAACAGGTTTGGATGTCTCAAACAGCAAACACATTTTCTATGTTAAGCACAGAATAAAAGGGGCCTACTATGCAGCATGTATGCAGTCCCGGGCTTTTCCCAAGGCACCCTAATGCGTATGCAACTAGCACATCATCATCATAACTGGGTACTTCCAATTCCCCATTGGCGTAAAGCCGCAAACAAAAGGGGACCACAATGCCCCTAATGGCCTAAAAGCCGCTACACATAAATCTTGCCAAGGCCCCACCCGCTCATGGGTCTTAAACCCGGGCTTGCCTGCAAACTCTAACTTTCCACGTCAGGATTCTGTCTCACACACAACCGATTCTAAGAACCCTTGCTGGACCCCACCCGCTCATGGCTTCATTTCCCGGGCTTTCCCTATGCTTGGCGTTCTCGTCAGTCTCACAGAAGGGGACTAGTCTCGCCGGGACACTCTCCCCACATGACTTGCACGTCATGGGATAGCCAGTCGACCACGGAGACAAAGCCACGCCTTAGCACATCACAATCCATAACCTTTCCCACCCTAATCCTCCATTTGTACTGCAATGTTCCCGCGCACCAAGGAAACCATCTACCTCCAGTACGGAGCTAACCTTGCCCGGTTCCGGCTATAAGTACTCACTCAATAAAAGGGGGAAAACACATACATCACAAACGACATCTTGCCGCAACGGATTTATACCGAATCCTTAAGGCTCGCTATGCAACATCATAGAGTCGTACTAACGGTCGCGACTACGACTTCACCCACAATGCTTAATCTACTAACGGAGTGGATATCTAATGCAATATCATGTTGGGGATGGACACAATCGACCCGGTGGTTCCTCTTGAACCATGGTGACCCAAACCACTCTCACTTGAGAGATTTGGTGGCTAAATGCTTGAAAGGAAAAGATGCTATGCACGCATCCTAGAAACCAAGAGGAGAAGTGTCGTTACTTTACGACCCCTCTGCCTAGCCATGGAGAAACTTGGTCAGATGAACAACACCGCAACGGTCTTGCCTTCGTGGATCTGGACTCGGCTCGAGAAATGGGACTCCGAAGCTTCTCCGAAGCTTCTCCGGCGGCCGAAACTCTCCTCCACCTTCTTCGTTGCTCTCCCCTCTCTCAAAAATTTAGAAAGAGAAAGCCCACAATGGAATGAGGGTTCTAAACCCTATTCCCGACAAATTACAAGCAGGGAAAAGCCTAAGCCGTCAGATCCTAATTGAAGGAAACGAATGACCACGATTCGCCCTAAAAAAGGATTTCCTAGGCCGAACACGACTTGTGACACGCCCGTGTCCAAGGCCGTGTTCCTCACTCGTCGTAAAATAAGAAATTACAGAAAGGGACATGGCCTACGACACAACTTGGGACACGCCCGTGTCTCATGTGACACGCCCGTGTCATGGGTCGTGTGCCTCAATCAACGCTGCAACCAATGAATCCCGAAGAGTACACGGCCATGTGACACGCCTGTGTCACATGTCGTGTGCCAGACACGCCCTGGGACACGCCCGTGTCCAAGGCCGTGTAACTATCTCAATACAACCCGGCAAACAGCCCGAGCAGGACACGGCCTGGGAAATGCCCATGTCTCAGGCCGTGTATCCGACCCCAGTCAAAGGTCGATCGTAATTTCATCGACCTTCCAAAAAATCGTCTATCTCAAGCACGACACGCCTTGTGACACGCCCGTGTCACAGGCCGTGTAAGCCTATTCAGAACCCAACTTGGCCTGAAAACGCCATCCGTTCCTCTTTTGAGTTTTGGGGCGTTACATGGGCTGGTCCCACTTGATGATCATGATCTCCATATCATCACCCAACATGGGTTAGGCCATGGCTCAAGGCCTTAGCCCATTAGGAATGAGAATGGTCTTCAAATTTACTTAAATAGGCCAAGGTTGACCAAGTTGACTGTTAGGGTTGACCTGGTCAACTTGATGAGTGGGCTGACCCCACTTGATGATCATGAGCCCTATGACATCACCCAACATGTGGTTGGCCATGGTGATGCCCTACTTGGGCTAATTAGGTCTATAAGTGTGGGTTTGGCAAAATTAGGGTAGGGTTGACTTGGGTCAACTTGCGTCAATGGTTGACCCAATGATGTGGCTTTTGATTCACTTAGATTGCTTTTAGGGTTAGGGGTATAGTGGTGGGGTCAATGTGTACCTATGATTCCAATTTGGGCTAGTTTTACCTGATTTTACTTGAACCCTATAGTGGGCCCTATGTGAATCCACCCTAACTGCTTGGGTCAAACCTAGCCTAACCCCATTCATCCACAACATGTCCTAACCTAATATAAGTGTAAGGGTCTAGTAGGAAATGAGATGTTACACATAGAGCCCCGCTAGATCCTCCAATCTAGACGTCCTTATCTTCAGGACGATTTCCCACAAAATCCAACCTAGATTCCGATGACCCTTACCGATCGATTTTCATCACCACAAGATTTAGAAAACGAAAAAATTATAAGAATAAAGATGTAAACAATCTAAAAGTTGAAGTTCTCCCTCTTGATGACTTCTCCATTGAGCGATCCGCGACCGGTGCTTAAGATCTTCATTTGATATTAATCGGTCGGCACTTCGTATTCAATGTAGATCTTGGATCTCCGGAGTTCTTCGTACACGAACGGGAGGGAGACGAATTTCTTCTTCTTCGACAGAGACTTTTGGAATGGAGCCCAAGAAGGCGGCCGAACCTTAGAATTCACGTTCTCCCGTCGCTCTTCAGTAATTCTATCAATGGGCACAGAAACCAAGGCAGCCTTTCATACGTCTTCATGAAAATAGAGTACCGCCAGCAGTAAGACTAGCATCCGGCGGTAGGTTCGCGCGCTTGTTGTGCCAGCTGTCATCCAAATCTGGAATAATAATTAAAATGAATATTTACTGTTTCATCGTTGCTAGCACTGCGCGGTAACTGCTATTTCCTAGTGGTAAGTCGTTTCTCGAGAAATCCTGCTTGACGTTTGTCAAGGGATATTTGTCGAGCGGCTAGCGTGATGCGGTAACTGCTACCGCCTGGCGGTAGGTCTCGATGTTTGGCGTTCGTCGAGAGATATTCATCGAGAGGCCAGCACGGCGCGGTAACTGCTATCGCAGGGCGATAGCATCCACTCAATACCATTGTCTCGACACACTCAACACTTTTCTTCTCAATGCTCTCAACGCAGTGTTGAGTGAGCTAGCGTGGTGCGATAGAGTTAGTGCCTAGCGGTAGGTCCCAGAGCGTCTTGCTGAATTAATCCTTGGGTTAGCGTCGGCGATAGGACTAGCGCTTTTCGATAGCTTCCCGAGCACCATGTCCATTTAATTCCATCTACCGCCCAACGGTAACTCCTATCGCCTGGCGGTATCTTATAGAAGAGACTTTCTTTTGCCAGTACCTGTCAACCTACACACTCTAACAAGACAAGACATGATCAAATACAACTTAGGAGTTGATATTCTCAAACACAGGGCATGTGAAACTTCGGTTCCAATAAATACTAGAGATGGATTACATTGAGGGGTAGAACCTTAATGCTTCGCCTAAAATAGTCCAAGATTAAGTAAACACAATGGTGATGGAACTAATATAGGAGCTAAATACTGATGTAGAACATATAGAGGTTCATGCACAAGAAATGCCTGATAGGGAGATTAAGGATGCATTAT
Source organism: Platanthera zijinensis (assembly GCA_039513925.1). Classification (NCBI taxonomy): domain Eukaryota; kingdom Viridiplantae; phylum Streptophyta; class Magnoliopsida; order Asparagales; family Orchidaceae; genus Platanthera; species Platanthera zijinensis. Next base: position 166,768,615 of record CM077092.1, read on the forward strand.
TCAAGGAGACTGAAGAAGAAATCATTCTGCATCAAGATTCAGATATCCAGGGGGAGATGACTACATTTCCAGAGGACCCTGTTCCTGATGTTGTAGCTCAGCAAGATGATGTCAATCTAGAAAACACCAATATTGGTGAAGAAGGTGCAATGGTTTAGGGGGAGTTAGTAGATATAGACCCAAATACTGAAAGTGCTAAAGATCCTAAATCAGTTGAGGTGGTTAGGTCTTCAGAATCTAAGGAGAAAGAAGCCTCACAAATAAAGAAAATAAATTTTTTTTGAACTCGGAAAGAGGAGTAGTAGTTATAAGAAGACCATTCAGTGTGGATCAACACCTACCCCTATAATGGATTTAAGCTCACTAATAGTTCAACTGCAAATAATGTTGGATCGACAAAGAAATCAACTTGAGAAGTATGTAGATGAGAGCAATAAGGAGTTGCAGTTCCAGTTAGCTCAGGAAATAAAATCCATTAGGTTTGAAGTCAACTTGCAGAAGAAAGATATGACTGATTTCTTTCAAAGAGGAGCTAATGTTGTAGTGTATATTGCTAAACAGCAAGTGGAGTCAAAGAAAATTGAAGATGAAATAGCTGTAAAACAAGGTTATGTCATGGAAAATCAGACTAGAATGAATGAGAATATTATAGTTATGCATGATGCTACATTGGCAGAGAGAGATAGCTAAGAAAACTACAGCTCTAGAGACCAAGATAACCTCTTCCTCCAAAGACATTGAAACTCATCTATCTACAAAATCAGCCTCTATGATTCAGGATATTAAGTCTTCTTGCAAAGAACTGGATAACCACTTGCTCAAGGAAAATAATCACTTGTCCTCAGGGATTACCCATCTTGAAGGTCAGGTCATATTTTACAAGAATGATTTGAGAGATCATATAAAAAGAGAAGTCATAAAGGGGGAGAGAGTAATGATAAAGTCAAGCTCTGATGCTATTTGGATCTCAAATAGCATCAGAGAAACTCTAGACCATCCTCCCATATGGTATGATGACGATCAAACTATCGGGTCGGGTTGCCAACCAGCTCATTTTGAGGCCATTCAAACTGCTGTCCAATCCATATACAGTCCACCACAATTTCAGAATATAGTATGTGAGGAGGTGGAGATGACTGCTTCTGCATTGCTCAAAGAGAAAGAAGCTCAATTATCCAAGAAAAGAATAAGGGAGCAAGCTGAAGCTAGGCCAGATTTTGAGCAGTGAATTCCAACTTCTAGATCAATTATACTCACTGCATGGAAAGTAGTCAATAATAATACAGCTGACAGAGGAAAGTGATATTCAGAATAGGAGTGGGTCAAGCATACAAAGCAGCATGAAATCATCCACAAATTCAGAAATGATCTGAAGGCAGGGAAGATTACAATTGATTCTATTGAACCCAACAAATATTTCCCTAAGTCCTATCATTATTTTGAAAGGCAAATGATAAGGGAAGAAGAAATCTTAAAGGCCAAAGATGTCAAAGGAAAGAAGAAAGTTGTTGATGAGAAAGTGCTTGAAGTTAAAGCTAAAGTACAATCAGGAAAAAGCATTGTCATCAAAAAGCCAGAGGAGTCTTAGTTTTTTTTTCTTTTCTAAAAACTATGTAATTTGACTTTAAGAACATTGCAAAAAAACTGAAAGGTGTAATCTTTGAATAAATTTGAATGAAAAGTTTAGTTGCATTTTGTTATATCTGTGCTATCATTGTTACGTTCTATTATATTTCGTTCAACACTTTTACTATACATCATAATTATCTTATTTTGGTATTGTGGTGTATATCATTGAATTGGGGTTATGACTTCTCCAAATAGGGGAAGATTGTTGGGTACATTGGATACAATGTACTTAATTTGAAGAAGCCCTTTCAACTCAATGATATACATAAGTATGTATTTGATGTATGTTTCAGTTTATGTATGCAGGTTGCCTATTTCATATTGATTGGACAGGTGGTTCAAGTCATATTGACAGGTGGACTCAAAAAAGCTGATTAAAAAGTGAAAAAAATTTATAAGTACAAAAGCGTCGAGTGAAGTCAGCAAAGTACTGTGTGAAGTCAGCACAGTCAACATCTAGCAACTTGTAGTGCAAAAAAATGACTAAGTACAAAAGTGTCGACACACTTCAACTATGTCGACACCTTTGCAAGAGCAATGCTGAGACAATTCAGTTATCTCGACACTTTGAAGATTAAGTCAGCAGTGTCGAGACAAGTCAAATATCTTGACACCTTAAGACAATTGTGTCGAGACAATACAACTATCTCGACACAATATAGAATTGATCTACAGACTTAAAGTGTCGACACTCAGCAGACAGTAGTGTCGAGATAATTCAACTGTCTCGACACAGTGAAGAATTAAAACAAGTGTCAACACTGGGCAGGCGGATGTGTCGAGATAATTCAACTATCTCGGTATAGTGAAGAATAAAGCAAGTGTCGACACCTGATAGGGAGTAGTGTCGAGACAATTCAACTGTCTCGACACAGTGCAGATTTAAAGATGTCGACACAGACAACAGTTGTGTCGAGATAAGTCAACTGTCTCGACACCTTCAAGTTCAGACTGAAAATTATTCTAAGTAAAATTGTGTCGAGACTGCTAAGATGTCTAAACACCTTTTAAGAACACTTAAGTAATAAAGTATCGAGACACTTTGGACATCTCAACACTTATGTTTTTGAAGATGTGTAGAGTCAACACAGAAGAGTCAAGACATGTCAGAAATGTCACATCAGCTACAACATTGTGATATCTCATCAAAAACTATTTGAAGGAAGAATTGAAGTATGATGGTGTAATGATGACGTCATCAATCAGAATCCAACTACATATGAAGGCTATAAATAGAGGGGTCGTCTATATAGAATAATCTATCAGAAAAATCATCATATTCTCTCATTCTTATTTTTTTAAGTCAGGGGAGGGCTACAATCCCGAGAAGAAGGAAGACGAAGGTCTTCAAGAAAATCTTCAGATCCTGTGATCAAGTTGATTAGGAGATTAAGGTGGATCTATTCTACAAGTTCTTCACGAAAATCAAGTCGATCAACATTAAGAACTTGTCGATCCAGGAAAGAATCATTTTCAGCTAGCTTGCTTTCCAAGAATCTATCCAGTACAGCTGAATTGAAGAATCTAAATTCTCTCAGATAAGTCAGATTACAGAATTGCTGTTATCTGACGATTACATTTCTCATTTTAACTCTTTATTTTGTAAGATCTATTTTAGATCTTAGTGGGTAGGAGATTAATTCTTTGAGTTGTAAGCCTAATTTATAAGTTCTGAGGTAGGGTTCTTGAGAGACCTGAGGTAGGTGATTTGTGTGAGTTCACTGAGGTGTAAGCCTGTGTTATAAATGCTGAGGTAGGGTTCTTGAGGGACATGAGGTAGGAGATTGGGTGAATCTCTGAGGTAGGACCTTTGATTTGAGTGTAGGTTTCTTAATAGAAACTGAGACTGTAAGATCTTTTGATCTGAGTTAAAGAGGAGGAGATATAACTGTATCTAGCACATTGCTAGTGAGGAAGAAGGGGAAAAGTGGATGTACCCTAGATAGGGTAACCACTATAAAATTGCCGTGTACTATGTGGATTTCTTGTGCTTGTGCAATATTCTGAGAATTGTATATACTGTGATCTGGGGAAAGTATATTTTCAAATATTTGTTTAACAGTTAATCTAATTGACAAAGAATTTTAAAAACACCTATTCACCCCCCTCTAGGTAATTAACTGATGGAGACGACGACGACAGTGGCCCTCAACTTGCGGAAGATCCCCCTTCGTCTCCAACAAGAGATGTGCGACGCTACAACCTCCGCCCGCGGCGCAAAACTTTCACTTAAATATTTTAGTAAACTTTATTCTATTTGGCTCATTGTTTGGGAGCATGTTTTATTTCTTATTTTTGCAAACATTTTATTTTTTTTGCTCTTGGGCTGCAAATAGCCCGATTTTGTCTTGGGCCTATATTTAGGCTTGAGAAGTGTTGATTTGGGGAAGAGAATGAATTTGGAAACCCTAAACTTTCTTACCTCCTCTCCCTCTCTCCATTAGCCGCCGATCCCCCCCCCCCCCCCCCGTTTTTTCTTCCGTCTTCTTCAGGTTCGGCCGCCCCCTCTCCTCCTAGCCGCCCACTCCAATCCACCTTCTCCCCTCTCTCTCTCTCTCTCGGCTAGACCCCCTCTCCTCCTACCCGATCCCCTACTTCTCCATTCCCCGTCTTCTCTTGGCCGCCCCCATTTCCTCATCCGCCAACAAGGCCGGCCGGCCTCCCTCTATCTCGGCTACTAGAGGCAACCGACCTCTCTTGTCTTCCCGATCTCGGGACCGGCAAGGTGGATCCGCTCCGAAGAGATCTTGGCTTTGGCGTGACGCATCGACGGCGGACGATCATCATCTCCTTCCAACGCCTCCGAAGGAATCGTGAGGGGGGGGGGGGAACTCGTGTTAGATAGTTGGAATCACCTATTCCAACTTGGGTAATGAGAATCTCTACTCAAGTGTTTTCTTTCCCTCTTGATAAAGCTTGTGGCGAAAATACGTTGGTGTGATTTTTGAATCGTTGGATTTCATCGTTGTCACTCTAAATTATTTTTGCATCGCTCTTCTTAATCGATTTAATTTTCGTTAAGGCTTGGCGAGCCTCGCACACTTTGTTGGGGGAGATCTTCCATTTTTGGATCGTTGTTTTGGAAGGATCTCCTTTGGTACAACTTCGCTCGTCCGGACGTAACATTCGTCCCTTTAGCTTGATCGGACGCCGGCCTATAGCCCTTGTCCTTTCTCTAAGCGGGTTGCTAACCGTACGTAGACGTTGCTTGATATTATTCGTGTAGAGCGAGAACGTAGTCTTGAGAGCGTGTGTCAAATAGGATATCGAGAGGTTCTTGTTCGGATCCATTGATTCCCGGGCGTCTCCCGACACCCCTACATCAATTTGGTATCAGAGGGAGGTTCAAGTCAATTTCTGAATTGACTCCCTCTGTCCGCACTTTTGTGTACTCTTTAGACCTCAAAAACAAAAAACAAAAAAAAATTTTTTAGGCCAGCGTTTGCCATTTTGCATGCGCACTAGATTGGGGACTGAGTATTCTCCTTCAACTTCTGGTATGGCGGATGACCGGGATAATACCCGTGACCTCACAGAAATTGAAGCGCTCCGTCAAGATTTCACGGAGCAGATGACGGCCATTAGGGAAGCGATTCATGAGATGGGTTTGCACCAAGGGGCACCCCGTAATCCACCCGCTGAACCACGGATGGGGGGAAACCACAACCCAAATCCTAATTTTTACCCCAACCTTCGTAATGAGCACGCTCCACGAGCACCGTACGAGTTCGACCTCACTAGAGCCGTTCGAGTCAAACCACCCTCCTACGATGGACTGGGGGACCCTCAAGTCTTCCAGGACTGGGTCATGGAGATAGAGTGTTACTTCGAGTGGTATGCGCTGAACGATGCAGATAGAGTACGGGTAGCACGGATGAAGTTATTAGGGCGCGCTAAGATATTCTGGTTGAATGAGGAACGCCGTTTGAGAGTTGAAAATGGCGCGATGCCCGTAGGTTGGGACGATATGAAGGCCAGGCTGACTGAGCAGTACGTCCCTACGTACCATCGAACACAAATGTTCGATGACTTGGCTACCCTCAAACAAGGGACTAGGTCGGTTTCTGAGTACATGAGCCTTCTGAAGGATATGATGGTTCAGTGTGACGTGAAGGAGATGCCCGTGGTCACCCTCTCCCGGTTCCGCAAGGGGTTAAACCCGGACATCCAAGGAAAGCTGTTGCGTTATGGTCACACCGACCTGAACGTCACTTTTAACGCGGCCTTAGACATCGAGAAGCACAACATGCTTAAGGGAAAGTCTCGCTCGTTTCCGAAGGGCAAGTCCATCTTAGGACCGCCACCCGCTTCCACCTCCAAAGATAAGGGAAGGTTTCAGTCCTCCGACTCGACCTCTATAGTGGTAACGACTAGGAATAGTCGAAACCCTTCCGGTGATAGAGTTCCAATAGGTCGGGTCACCCGAGCAAACGTCACCTGTTTCTCTTGCGGTATCCAAGGGCACTATGCTAGTGATTGTCCTACGAAACCCAAGCCCCTAGCCCTGTTAGATTCCACGGGAGGGTCAGACGACCTCACTTACGATGCGGGAGAAGAGAGCGAGTCGGACGGAGTGCCGAGTGATATGGATGACGACGCCCACATGATGGTGATGAGATGTATCCTGGCAATCCCACGTGCTCTAGACGATTGGAATAGAACCAACATCTTCACCTTGAATTTCAAGGGCGGTGACAAGTGGTGTAGATTGATTATCGATAGTGGCAGCTGTATGAACGTCATATTCGAAGCGGCGGTGAAGCGTATGTCGCTAACTGCCGAGCGACACCCACACCCCTATAAGGTGGCCTGGGTAAACAAGGCTTCCCTCCCCGTATCGAAGCGTTGTTTGGTTCCTCTAACCATCAAATCTTATTCGGAAAAGATTTGGTGCGACATCCTTCCTATGGATGCTTGTCACGTCTTGTTGGGATGCCCATGGTTGTATGATCACAACGTCACCCATTTCGGGCGAGCTAATACCTACGAGTTTAAGTTTAATAATCGAACCATCATTTTTACACCCACTCCGCCTAAGGATCCTTCGGTTCCCTCCAAGGGTACGGTCGTCCCGGTCGAGAAGAAAACTTTGAGCCTTATCGGTAAGAAAGAATTTAAGAGGACCACTTTTGTTGACGGAGTCCTCTACGCGTTAGTATGCCTACAGGTCAAGGAGGACGCGGTCTCGTTTGAAAAGTTACCGCCGGCGTTGAGAGCACTCCTAGAAGAGTTTACGGACGTGTACCCGGATGAGCTGCCGTCCGAGTTACCCCCCATGCGAGACATCCAACACGCGATCGATTTTATCCCGGGATCCTCATTGCCCAACCTCCCCCACTACCGCCTAAATCCTTCTGCGCATTTGGAACTACAAAATCAGATTTCCGATTTATTGCAGAAGGGGTTCATCCGCCACAGCATGAGCCCTTGTGCCGTCCCGGCCTTACTTGCCCCCAAGAAGGACGGTTCGTGGAGGATGTGCGTAGATAGTCGAGCCATCAATAAGATCTCCATTAAGTATCGATTCCCCATCCCTCGCCTAGACGACTTGTTGGATATGTTGGAGGGTGCCACGATCTTTTCAAAATTGGACCTTAGGAGTGGTTACCACCAAATCCGTATTAGGGAAGGCGATGAATGAAAGACCGCATTTAAATCTAAGGAAGGGCTTTACGAGTGGTTAGTTATGCCGTTCGGGCTCTCCAACGCCCCAAGCACGTTTTCCAGGATGATGACTCACGTCTTCCAACCCTACATGGGAAAGTTTATCGTGATATACTTTGACGATATTCTGGTCTTTAGCACCTCCACGGTTGATCATGAGAGGCATTTAAAAATTATCCTCACCACGTTGAGGTCGGAAAGGTTATATGTGAATATTAAGAAGTGTACCTTCCACGTGTCTTCGGTTGAGTTTCTCGGATATATCGTTAGTTCAAGGGGGATTCACGTAGATCCTAAGAAGGTTCAAGCGATTAGAGATTGGCCCGAGCCCGCCAACATCCGAGATGTGCGGAGTTTTCATGTGTAAGACCCCCCTTTTTTTTCTTTTTCAACCACCGGGGTCTTAGGCCCAGAACCGCCGCTTTGCGGTGACTCCTTCACGTCCTGAAGGATCATCACCACAAGGCGCCGATTCTGCCGGCCAATTCGATCACAGAAAAGTAGCATAATTATAACAGTACGAGCAATGCAGTCCACAATAATAAAATCACATATATATAATAAAGCTCCACGAAGGGAGTGTCCACAGAAACATCAGAGTGCAGCATAATGTAAAACTAGAAATAAGGGCATAAGCCCTTTACATCAGAGTCCTCACTACAATATCACTCATGCGGAAGCAAACACTAGAAACTACTCAGGGTCGAGACTCACGGTCCCAGCTGTGTGAACTCCGGAGCTAGACTGCCCCATCTCTAGGCGCACCGATCTCTGGGGCTGCTCCTCCATGCTGGGCTCCACGATCCCCTAAATGATGCGGTTCGAAAACCGTTAGTCATAAAGACTAAGCCCTATCATCCCCTACCCCTTCCCCCATGGCTCCTAGGTACCGAGCGGAGAGGAAGAAAGGGAAGGACATGAAGGTAGAGATAAATCAAGAAACAGGTGACTATGGACTTAATCTAGCAAGATGTATTCGATGAGCAGTTAATATGATTGTTATAATAGGTCTAGCAGTAAGAAAAGCAAACATATGAATTTAAACCTTCACTTATGCGAGAACACATAAGCAAAAGGGATCTTTTGCAAGGCTCCCATCGTATAGAGTGTCCCATACCACTTATACGTTGGGGTGTCGGTTATCAAACAGCAATGGTTGTTATATATTGAAATTAACCTTTGATTTATAAACTTGCCCACACAAGCTTATAGACCAAGGGGTCGTTTTGCAGGTCCTAATGTACAAGCGTCCCATACCACTTATACTTTAGGTGTCAGGGTTAAATGAATCGATTATGCTATGACATGCTAGTGGGTATGATGAAACATGCAAGTGCAACTCACACACCCGACTCTGTGCACACAGACCTTTAGTTCCCCCTTTCGGAGCCGTTACCTCCCAGGATACCTCCGTAGTGGCAGACGGAAGCGGTGGGTTGGGCCTCGCCCACCTCCAAAACCAGTAAAAGCACCACTGGTCTGACCTATCGTACGCCTCAACGCTTGGTGCACTAAGCAGACGCCTGCGTACTCTTGCCGGCTGGCGCACCGGACTTCAGTTGGCGGAGTGCTAATCACCCCGCCGAGTCAACGATATCGGTGTCGGTGCAATCGAACTCCCCGATATCGAAAAACCCACCACATTAACTTTTCCTATTTTATGCACATGCAAGTTTAATCGTAAGCACACAAAAACCGAGCCGAAGCTCCCCGACCAAAACGTCCGTCTCCCAACCAACCGAGCCGAAGCTCCCCAGACCATCCCGTCCGTCTTCAAACCAACCGAGCCGAAGCTCCCCGGACCATCCCGTCCGTCTCTAAACCAACCGAGCCGAAGCTCCCCGGACCAAAACGTCCGTCTCCCAACCAACCGAGCCGAAGCTCTCATCAATCTTCCCATGCCAATAGTGTTTGTGAAAGATGCAACCCTAGTTACTAAGTTACTCTTGCCAGTTTATTATTACAGTTTACGTTAGCCCAGGACTGCCCCCGGTATACCCCGTGAAGGGCTCTCAAGGGGCACTAGGAACCAAGACGGCGGCATTACGGCCCGAAGTTCCCTTTCGCAAGGCACTTAATATTATTGGTTTATTTCCCTTAACCCATTCCTTTCTCACATTACGATAAACTATCCTACGGTGATTTTTAAACCTTCCACTCTTCGGGGAAGACGATCTTTCGCCAAACCCGAGCACCTCTTAACTCTAGCTATCACTACTACTCTCTACTCTTCATATTTTCCTATTGTAATTTCCTCCACAAATGTCCACCCAGACAAAATGTTTAACTCCAAAAACTTCCTCAGATCAAGTCCTATTGCATTTCTCAAATTGCTATATGCAGACCGACCTAGGCTACATGTCGAACCGGTTATGCAATGATCCATTACTCATCCAAATGCCCTAAATATTTACTGGAGACTTACCATGATATGAAGGTCCTAAATCCAGAAAATGGAAATTTTCCTAATTTATTTGGCATTTAATTAAATTCCTCGAAAATCCCAAGGGCTATCGGTTTGAACATGAACTACCCTAATTATTCATGCAAGATGTCCAGCAAATTTATGATAAATAGTAGGTTATCTCAGAAGGTTAAATCCTAAGTATCATAATTTTTCTATCATCAAAATGGCATGAAAGCTATTTTAGAAATAATCTCTAACTTCTATTGTTTATGAAGCAAGTACAGAAAATATTCTTCCAAAAATTATAAATAATTCATGACATGCAGATAAAGGCCTAAAATTAGCACTGGCCAAGTTTCATAATTTTCCAGCAAGTATTTTATCCATAATTAATTTTTAAACATAAAAGCCCTTTCTATCATCTGTGAATAAGGCACTAGATTTACTCAACATAAAATTCTATAAAAATCCAGGGATCATTGTGCTACTAATCAAGATCTAAATCCAGAATTTCAACTGATTATAATTAATTTAAAACCTCCAAATAATTGAAACAATAAATCGGGCAATTATTCCTTTAACACATAAAGTATAACATTTATTAATCATAAAATTCCAGAAGATTTACTTTAAGTCTAAAACATCCTAAAAATCCCTCCTCCCGAGTTTCACAATTTTTGGATTAGATTTAGTGCTTAAAATAACTAAATTACATTTTTATCCTAATCCGACATCTCAACTTTCGAGGTACCTAACTACCTCCAATTCCTTCACTATTTCAACCAGAGGGTTTTCATCATATCATCCCCCTCTCCTCCAAATTTCAAGGGCATACAAGAGCTTTTGCTCCTATGTCCTTCACAAACCTCAAACTCCCACCCGTTGGATTTGAGCCAATCTCTTAGGGTAAAATCCACCCTAAGCCACACCATATTACCCAAGAGGGTAGACATAGACTCAACAAATCAGTGGCCAACAACTTCAGCCTCTTTTGAGGAGATTTGTCCACTCCATCTCCAATCGTACTTTTCCCCAGAGTACCCCTCACCAAGACCTATCTAGGACTTGATACTTCCCTATTCAAAACTCGACCAATCGAGTTGAAATTTTGTACAGATCTTAATATTGATGCCAGGGACCACCACCCAAAATTTGGGGGAGTTTGGACTTAATTTCATCTCCTAATTAATTTTATATTGTTTATTAAATTTTTACAAAAACTTTAGGCAAAAGTTCTCCAAAAATTCTCATTTTTGGACAGCCTCTCGATATACATATTATAGACTTCCAGTCCAAATTTCAAGTCATTTGGACATGTTATGAACCGTGGGCAACCATTTTAGTTTCTGGTTAGCCTAGGTCTTGATCCCACCAAAATGAGTGCTGTGTTCAAACCACTCACCCAAATTGAATAAAATCAATTTTAAATTAAAGTAGACCCCGAGGGCTACAACTTTTGTATCTGGTCATTTTTCCTAAAACGGCCTCTACGTGCCTCGTTTCGCAGCCTCAACATATATCCAAATAATCTATTTTTCCATATGTAATATATAATAATCTATATATTATAAAATTATTTCTACTGTTCATCTTCTACATGAACCCGAAAACCAGACACAGAAAAATCATTTTTCCTGTAAGCATTCCGTGAACCGTCGCCGGCCGTTCGGTCACTTCCCTGGCCAGCCACCACCACCACCACCTCCGTTGAGGCGATGGCTATTGGTCGGCGGTGGTTTGGCCGCCGGAGGTGGCGGTTTCCGGCGAACTCAAAATACCTTTTTCATGGTTTTTCCATGAAAACGAGAGACGGGTCCGGCTCCGTTGAGCGCGAACCTCCTTTCTAAGAATCCTAAGATCTACCCATGAAAGAGAAGGAGCAGAGGAGGACCTTGTTCATGGTTTGAAGGCGAGAAGAACGTCGGGGTGCCATGGCGCGGTGGTGGCGTTTGCTGAACTTCTCCTACAGCAAGAACAAAGGTCTGATCCGATTACTTGAGCGTGTAACCTTCTCCTCTTGCCCAGGTGGGCTTTTATAAATCAGGAAGTGGGAAGGTGAATGGGTAAAACCATTATGGCCATGACGGTTCTCCCCTTAACGTTTCGGTTACAGTGAAGGGATAAGAAACGGTGGAAACTGAACAGGTGTGTCCAGCTGGCGGCTTCCTATTGGACCATATCTTCCTCATTTAATATATAATTACAGAAGGAAAACGGCCGGAAGTTACTCCTGGTATAACTTCCCACACCAGCATTTATTACCACGTGTGTTAGAATAATTTCGGGCCTGAACCGTCGTTTCGGCCAATGTCACGGGCGTGACACATAGGTCACTGGCGTGACAGGCCCGAATAGCCAATTCCGGGTTCGACGATCGTCGAACTGAGATCGACGATCGTCGATGGATGGTCACGGGCGTGACACCTTGGGTCACGGGCGTGACAGGCCCGAACGGCAGATTTTGGGTCGACGATCGTCGAATTGAGATCGACGATCGTCGAAGGCTGGTCACGCCCTAGGTCACGGGCGTGACCTCTAGGTCACGGGCGTGACATGCTCGAACGGCAAATTTCGAGGTCGACGATCGTCGAATTGAGATCGACGATCGTCGAAGGCTGGTCACGCCCTAGGTCACGGGCGTGACACTCATGTCACGGGCGTGACATGCCCGGGCCGCAAGGTCGACGATCGTCTCACGGCGATCGACGATCGTCGATGGGGTCACGCCCATAGTCACGGGCGTGACATGCCCAGACAGCACGTTCGACGATCGTCTCGTGGAGATCGACGGTCGTCGAAGTAGTCACGCCCAAGTCACGGGCGTGACGGGTCGGTCACGGGCGTGACCAACCCTTGACCCGAAAACTCGGTCGATTTATTTTCACTTTTTGTGCTCCCTGGGGTTCTGACTCGACCAACCGACTCCTAGGGGTCTAGCCGGAAATGGGATGCTACAAATCCCAATAAACAAAACAAAAATTTCGTCCCCGAAATTGAGGTTGAGCCTACGGGGATTCCTATCAGAATAAATTATACTTGTAACATCCCATACGGTCTTTTTATTGGGTTCAGGCGACTGTTCGTTTGATAACGAATACAATCTCCCCAATAAACAAAAGATTAGCCCCTACCTTTCTGATTAAGTGCGCATGCCTAGGTCCTGAATTTTCCGTATCTAGTCTTAACATTCCAAAACAAGAAGGCAATCTATAGTATACCGAGAGGTGGTGAGATGTACCTGACTGAACAACTCCGGGTATCTTTGCCTCATCAGATCTTGCGGTTCCCAGGTGTGCTCCTCCTGACCGTGATTTCTCCACAGAACCTTGACTAAGGGGATCTTCTTGCGGCGCAAGATCCGCACTCCTTTGTCGTCGATCCGAACCGGCTCCAAGTGAACCGATCGGTCTGAAGCTACCGGCCCTTCGGTGGTCAAAATCCGCTGCTCCGGGCGTAGTAGAGCCCTTCTCAGCGAAGAGATGTGGAAGACGTCGTGTAGAGCTGCCAGCTCTGGTGGCAACTCTAGCCTGTAGGCTAGGGGTCCGATCCGCTCCAGGATCCGGTAAGGGCCCATATACCTAGGGCTGAGTTTCTTCCTCCGACCGCGCACCCGTGAGACTCCGTGCATGGGTCGGATCTTCAAGAACACTCGATCCCCTACCCGAAACTCCACCTGACGATGCCGGGCGTCATAGTATTTAGCCTGTCTGCTCTGCGCCTCCAACATCCTATCTCTGATCAATCTCACCTGAGCCTCGGTATCTTCCACAAAATCCGATCCCAACAGCTTCGGATCCTCGTCTTGAACCCAAGAAAGCGGGGTCCTACATTTTCTTCCATACAGGGCTTCATAAGGTGCCATCCTGATGCTGGACTGGTAGCTATTATTATAGGAGAACTCGACCAATGGTAACATCTTCTCCCACGGCTCCCCTCGGTCCAGTATACACAGCCGTAGTAAATCCTCCAAGGTCCGGTTGGTGCGCTCGGTCTGCCCGTCCGTCTGAGGGTGGAAGGCCATGCTAAAAGTCAACCGGGTGCCCAAATATGCCTGCACTGACCGCCACTCCCTGGATGTAAACCGTCCATCGCGGTCCGACACTATCATCCGGGGCACGCCATGATATCAGACATACTGCTCCACAAACTTCCGTACCAGCACTCCCACCGAGTCATCCTTCCTGATCGGTACAAAGCGGGCCACCTTCGTCAACCGATCGACAATCACCCAAATCGAGTCGTTCCCTGTCCGAGACCGGGGAAGACCATGTATAAAATCCATCGCTATATCATCAAACTTCCACTCCGGCACCGGGAGTGGCTGCAACAGTCCTGCGGGGTTCCTGCACTCCGCCTTCACCAACTGACACGCCTCGCAATGGGTCACGAAGTACGTAATGTCCTTCTTCATGCCCGGCCAAAACATCGTCCTCTTCAAATCAGCGGTCATCTTTGTGATCCCCGGGTGTACCGAGTACCGGCTGCAATGCGCCTCCATCATAATATCCTCTCGGATCTGGCCTCCTGCGGGTATATATACTCTGCCTCTGAAGTGGAGCAAACCATCTCTCAGGGAATAATCTCCTGTCGAACCTTCCTCCAAAGCTCGGAACATCGGCTCCGCCCACGCATCTGTCCTCTGTCCGTCCCGAATGCGATCCCGAATATCGTCAATGGCCACTATCGATGCCAGATACTCCCTATACAGATCTGGGTCATCCTCGGACACTAGGGATATCTGCATATCTCTGAATGACTGGACTAGCTCTATGGACATAACCTGGGGCCCAGCTTCGGAAGTGGCAGCTCTCCGGCTCAACGCGTCGGCCACCACGTTTGCCTTCCCTGGATGGTAGTGCATCTCATACTGATAATCTGCTAAGAACTCCACCCAACGCCTCTGCCTGATATTCAGCTCCTTCTGCGTGTCCACGTATTTCAGGTTCTTGTGATCGGAGAAGATATCGCAGTGGACTCCATAAAGATAATGGCGCCAGACCTTCAGAGCAAAAACGACCGCTCCCATCTCGAGGTCGTGCACCGGGTAGTTCCTCTCATGGGTCTTCAGCTGGCGGGAGGCATATGCTATGACATGTCCGTTCTGCATCAGCACCGCTCCCATCCCTTGGTATGATGCGTCGGTATACACCTGGAATCCCTCCCTTCCGGATGGAAGGGCCAGAATAGGGGCCGAGATGAGTCGGTCCTTCAGCTCCTGGAAAGCCGCCTGGCACTGCGGGGTCCAAACAAAAGGTGCCTCCTTCTTTGTCAAAGATGTGAGGGGGAGGGCAATCCGAGAGAACCCCTCCACGAACTTCCGGTAGTAACCGGCAAGTCCCAAGAAACTGCGTACATCGGTGGCTGTCCTCAGCTGCGGCCAATCGCGAACTGCCCGAATCTTTGCTGGATCTACTGATAACCCGGCTCCGCTGATGATGTGGCCTAGGAAGGCCATCTCCTTCAACCAGAACTGACACTTGCTGAATTTTGCATAAAGGCGATGCTCCCGCAACCTCTCCAAGGTCAGTGCCAGATGCCGAGTGTGCTCCTCCTCCGTCCTAGAGTAGATCAGGATGTCGTCTATGAATACTATGACGAACACATCCAAGTAGGCCTCGAAAACCCGGTTCATGAGACTCATGAACGCCGATGGAGCATTCGTGAGCCCAAAGGGCATCACGGTGAACTCATACAGGCCATATCTGCTACTAAAGGCCGTCTTCGGGATATCCTCCTCCTGGATCCGCAGCTGGTAGTATCCTGATCTCAAGTCCAGCTTCGAGAAATAATGGGCCCCCTCCAGCTGGTCGAATAATTCGTCTATCCGTGGGAGCGGATAGGTATTCCGGACGGTCAGCCTGTTTAGTGCTCGGTAATCGATGCACAGGCGGAGAGTCCCATCCTTCTTCTTCACGAACAGGACCGGTGCTCCCCATGGCGAGGAACTCGGTCTAACAAAACCTGCCTCAACTAATTCCTGCAACTGAGTCTGAAACTCTGCCAACTCCTTTGGGGCCATCCGATAAGGGGCCCTAGACGCCGGCTTGGCTCCCGGCACAAGCTGTATCTGAAAATCCTGCTCTCGGTGTGGAGGTAGTCCTGGCAGTTTCTCCAGAGAGATGTCAGCGAAATCTCGCACCACCGGGATGTCTGTCACCGACTCCTTAACCTCCGCCATATCAAATAGAATCTGATTGACCTCCTCTCCCTGCAGATGGGCCTTAACGGCCTGTACCGAAGATAAGAGTATACGAGAGACAGGTCTTATACCTTCGATGGTAATGAAAGAGTCCCCGTGTCTCACGGTGATCCTCTTTGCCTGGCAGTCAATCTGGGCATAGTTCCAGTGCAGCCATGCCATGCCCAGGATCAGGTCGTAGTCCGTCAGCTTCAAAATCGTCGCTGGAGCCTCGAATGCTTTTCCACCAATTTCTGCCTCCATATTGCAGTGATCCGTGGTAAGGAGCTCAGATCCATCTGGTAGTCGCACCCTCATCCTCGAGCCTGTGAACCGTTCCACACATTCCAGTCCTTCTACGAACGACTCCGACATAAAGGAGTGAGTAGCTCCAGTATCGAACAGCGTGCGGGCAGGCTTGCCGCTGATGAAGACTATACCTGGGGTGATTAAATATCTTAGGGTTCTATAAAGAATTTTCTTTCCTTGTTAATCTATCTAGTGCGGTTCTGAGTTTTAACAACTTAAAGGGAGATTCTATGAAAATAAAGAAACATTACAGCGTACCTGCGATGACCTGCTCCGGATTTCGAGGCTGCGCAAGGTCCAAAGCATATACCTGCTCTCTTTCCTGTCTACGATCTCCCCACTGGTATCCACGACCACGGCCGCGTCCTCGGCCTCCGTAATGCTGAGCTGGTGGGCCGCCCTGATGTGCTGGAGGTGGTGCCCCCCTCATGGGGCAGTTCCTCCGAATGTGCCCAATCTGATGACAAAGAAAAAACTCTGGTGGGGGATACGCCATTCCCCCGGGTCTCGGCATCTCCTGCATCCGAAGAGGGGGAGGGGCTAATACCACCTGTTCCCTCGGCTCCTGCCTCACGTCCTGACGAGGCTGGTCCTCTGTCCTCCTCCCCTCTGGTACAGCACCCCACCGCTGGTCATTCCTACCTCTCCGTCCTTGATCCTCTGCTGGCCGCTTCCGGACCCGGGTGGCGTGCCAATCTGCCTCAATCCTTTTGGCCATCTCCAAAATCCGGGAGATGGGCCCGTCAGATACAAACAACAGAGCCTCCCTTAAGTCCTCCCGCAGGCCCTTATAGAACCTCCTGATATACCCTGCCTCGTCCAGCTGGTAGGAATCTGCGTATCGAGCCAGATGGTCAAACTCTCGATGGTACTCCACCACGGTCCGAGTACCCTGCTTTAGCTGTAAGAACCGCTCCTCCAAATCATCCCTAGCCGACTGCGGAACGAAATACTCCAGCAGTGCGGCCCTGAACTCCTCCCAAGTAACCTCCGCAACCTCCCTATCAGCAAATGTTGTGTCCAACAGCGTCTTCCACCACCTCTTTGCATGGGACTCCAGGCAGGAGACAACCAGAGCCACCCTCTCCTCCCATGGACACCGAATCCCGGTCAGCATCTCGTACATGATATCTAGCCACTCTTCAGTCCGAACAGCTGACTCTGTCCCCAAATAGGACGGGGGAGCCAGTCCTCGGAAGATGCTTAGCCAGTTGGCCCCCGGATTTGGCTGCGGGGCCGGAACCTGCTGGGCCCTGAAGGCCTCCAGAATGGCAGTCAGGGTCTGTCCCATGTCTGACTGAAGGAAAGGAGTGGGGGCCGGTGGGGGTGGTGCAACATCCTGAGCCTGTTGAACTCCACCTTGTGGCGTAGTTCGTGCTGGAGGCTGCGTAACAAAAACACACGCTGAGAAAACGTTCAAATATTACATAAAGGTGGACAATTTATATGTGATCCCCATATGGGCACACCACTGCTTCCGCTGCTTAGTTTGTCCCCAAACTAAACTCGAGCGGGGGGTGACCCAGGGTTTGTGGACTGCTACTTCCTTCTGATCGATGTTTCGCTCTGATACCACTTGTAAGACCCCCTTTTTTTTCTTTTTCAACCACCGGGGTCTTAGGCCCAGAACCGCCGCTTTGCGGTGACTCCTTCACGTCCTGAAGGATCATCACCACAAGGCGCCGATTATGCCGGCCAATTCGATCACAGAAAAGTAGCATAATTATAACAGTAAGAGCAATGCAGTCCACAATAATAAAATCACATATATATAATAAAGCTCCACGAAGGGAGTGTCCACAGAAACATCAGAGTGCAGCATAATGTAAAACTAGAAATAAGGGCATAAGCCCTGTACATCAGATTCCTCACTACAATATCACTCATGCGGAAGCAAACACTAGAAACTACTCAGGGTCGAGACTCACGGTCCCGGCTGTGTGAACTCCGGAGCTAGACTGCCCCATCTCTAGGCGCACCGATCTCTGGGGCTGCTCCTCCATGCTGGGCTCCACGATCCCCTAAATGATGCGGTTCGAAAACCGTTAGTCATAAAGACTAAGCCCTATCATCCCCTACCCCTTCCCCCATGGCTCCTAGGTACCGAGCGGAGAGGAAGAAAGGGAAGGACATGAAGGTAGAGATAAATCAAGAAACAGGTGACTATGGACTTAATCTAGCAAGATGTATTCGATGAGCAGTTAATATGATTGTTATAATAGGTCTAGCAGTAAGAAAAGCAAACATATGAATTTAAACCTTCACTTATGCGAGAACACATAAGCAAAAGGGATCTTTTGCAAGGCTCCCATCGTATAGAGTGTCCCATACCACTTATACGTTGGGGTGTCGGTTATCAAACAGCAATGGTTGTTATATATTGAAATTAACCTTTGATTTATAAACTTGCCCACACAAGCTTATAGACCAAGGGGTCGTTTTGCAGGTCCTAATGTATAAGCGTCCCATACCACTTATGTACAACCTCGGGCTCGCAGCCCAGCAAGAGGGGTCCAGCGTGGCGAGAGGGGCCCAGGCGAGAGGAGAGTCGAGGGGATTCAGTAGAGAAGTTCCGTGGCAGGAGGGCCCAAGCGAGAGGAGAGGGCCTAGGCGAGTAAGAGGGTTCGGCCTGGCAAGAGGAGAGGGCCTAGGCGAGTGAAGAGGGTTCGGCCTAGCGAGAGGAGAGGGCCTAGGCGAGTGAAGAGGGTTCGGCCTGACGAGAGGACCCTAATGAGAGGCGCCTCGAGAGAAGGGCCGTCTTGGTTTCAGGGCCAGTTCAGGTAAGGTCGGGCCCACCTTCTGGGCCCTGGAGGTGGTTTTACTCTTTTACCCTGCATGGGCTGCATTTAGTCTTTTGGGACAGCGGAGTTTAGCTGTTGGCAGACCCAGCCAAGGGTATTCTGGTATTTTCACAGCAGCATAGTTTGCTTATTAGCAGTCCCAGTTCAGAGGCCTATAAATAGACCGGTAAGGTGCCTTAGAGAATTGATTCTTGACTCCTCTTATCTTTTCTAAGGCACCTAGCTCAGTATTGGCTAGGGAGGAGAAGAGCTCTAGTTCTAGTCTCTTCCGGGTAAGAGGTGGGACCTCCTCACTGAAGCCTCCGGTCTAGTTCTTCGTCTCGAGAGTGATCTCAAGGGAGTAAGCACAAGCTGCCTCAGTAGTTCCGAGCTTTAGGTGGAATCGGCTTTGCTGGTTCCAACATTTTTGGTGCGGTGAGTGTGGAGCTGCAGCCTGTGCGGAAGAACGAGGGGTTATCTCATGGCGGGAGATGCTGGAGGAGGAGGCGAGAGGTCCCCCAGCTGGGAGGAGTATGTTGGGAGAACGGAGTTCATGACGTCCATTGGAGGGATCATGGATCTCCTCAAACAACTTGCACAAAGAGGCGAGTGCGAGACCCCCTCTCCTCAAGCGCCAGATCTCGCGCCCAGGGGAGGGGCCGACCCGGCGAGAATAGGGGAAGATGCGCCTGGGAGGCGGCCAGGAAAAGAGGTAATGGCGGAAGGAAGTCGGCGAGAGGTGGAAGGAAGGGAGCTCTTCCCTAGTCCGGCGAGTGCCGCGCCGGTGGACCTCGTGGAGCGAGTGGACCAGGCGAAGTCACTGGCGAGAGGATCTCCTTTTTGCGAGTTGGTCCTCTCGGCATCCGTTCCAGAAGGGTTCCGTGAGCCGGAAATGAACTACTACGTGGGGAAGGATGACCC
This sequence comes from Platanthera zijinensis, assembly GCA_039513925.1. Taxonomy (NCBI): domain Eukaryota; kingdom Viridiplantae; phylum Streptophyta; class Magnoliopsida; order Asparagales; family Orchidaceae; genus Platanthera; species Platanthera zijinensis. The sequence goes on from CM077092.1 coordinate 166,788,503, forward strand.
CCTCCAACACTTGCAGTGGTTTGAAGACGCAGTTTCCATCAGACCCATGACGAACGCCTTCAAGTGCCGCCTCTTCGCCATCACTCTGAAGGACAAGGCTAGGGATTGGTTCCACCAACTCCCAACTGGTTCTATTTATTGCTTCGAGGACCTGAGCAGAAGTTTCCAACTGCGGTTCTCAACCTCCAAGAAGAGGAAGAGGAACCCGGAGTCCATCTTCCTGATCAAGCAGAGGGCAGACGAGTCTTTGGCTCAGTACGTAGACCGCTTCCAGGAGGAGATGTTGGACATTCAGGAGGTGCCTGGCTTCGCCCTCCAGATGGCTTTCACCGTGGGGCTAAGGGAAGGCTTCTTCAAGATGAGCCTCACCAGGAAGGCGCCGTTGTCCTTCGAAGGGTTGATGGAGAAGGCCGCGAAAGAAATAGCCATGGAGGAGGCAAACCCGGCATTCGCAAGGAAGTTGGCAAGGTTGACGGAGGTGGAGCAGAGGGAGCCAGGAGGAGGAAGACAGCCGGAAGGAAGGAGGAGAGAGGAATTAAGAGGGCCCGTACACCCGGAGCCGGGGTGGAGACAACCAGGAGGCCCGGTTCAGGGACCTGGGAGAGGTCCTCCGTAGGGGGGAAGAAACTTTTATCAAGGACCAGGAAGGTTTCACCCGCTAGGATGGGGGCATGGTCCGAGGCCGCTCCCACCCCCACCTCAGCAGGCTATGGCCATAGGCAGAGGGAGAGGAAGGGGAAGAGACCGTGGAAGAGCGGGAGCAGGGAGGAGGAGGAATCCCCCAGAAGAGAGATGTGGGGAGGGAGTTTTGCCCTATTGTGACTTCCACGAGGAGGAGGGTCACGCGACGGCAACATGTCCCGAATTCTTGGAGTTGAAGAGAGGAAAAGGAGGAGAAGACCGACAACCGGCAGTGCGGATAGTAGAGGTGCCAGGAGCTGGGGAGGAAGATCGGTGTGTAGACCGGTCAGATACAGGGGATCGAGGGGGGATTGGAGTAATTCATGGGGGGGTGGGAATCGAGGCCACCCGTAAGGCCAGTCTTCACACTATGTATCGTCGGAGCGTCGCCTCGACGTCACAAACCCCGCCCCCGGATGAGAAGATCACGTTTTCCAGAAGAGACCTACCTGACCACGGGGATCCTTTCTGTGACGCGCTCGTGATCAAAACTGCCATCGAGAACTTCACGGTATCTCGCATTCTGGTGGACAATGGGAGTTCCGTTAATGTAATCTTCAAGAAGGCTTTCAACGAGATGAGGGTGGAGTCTCGAAGGGTGTTGGCGGCGGATGGACCGTTGTTTGGCTTTTCAGGAGAAAGGAAGGAGGTTGAGGGAGGAGTAGGACTTCAGGTGACCTTAGGGGGGTTGTCCAGGAATTGTCGCTTCGTGATAGTGGACGCTCCCAGCAGTTACAATGCGATCTTTGGGCGCCATCTTATCAGTGCCTTTAGATGCGTTCCATCCTCTTTTCATCAGTGCCTGAAGCTCAATTCGGTAGGAACCCAGATCAGGGTGAGAGGGGACCCGAAAGCGGCTCGGGAGTGCTATGTGACGGCGGTCAACACCATCTCGTGGATGGAGGATGCGGAGGAGTTGGGAGCAAGGATGGAGAGAGGGGAGCTGGGAAGAAGGGAAGCAGGAGTGGAGGAAGATCGGGCAGCGGAAGAAGAGATGGATGGAGGAGAGGAGTTGGAGATGGTAGTGGAGAGGGGCATTGCGGTGGAGCCAGTGATGGCTGGAGAGCAGGTGGCTGAAGGAGAGGAGTTGGAGATGGTAGTGGAGAGGGGCATTGCGGTGGAGCCAGTGATGGCTGGAGAGCAGGTGGCTGGAGGAGCAGGAGGGGAGGGAAGTCTGGTAGTGGAGGAGGAGATGTATGAAGGAGACGGGTTGGAGAAGGGAGAAGGAGGAAAGGCCCAGGAGAGGGTGGCTACTGTGGAAATCACAGGGGTTGGGTGCGGGTCGAAGGATCTGGAGGAAGAGCTGAGAGAGCAGGAGGAGGAAGAACCCTCGAGGTTGAGGGCGGCGATAGAAGTTCTGGAGGTCGAGATCCTCACCAAAGATGGGAGGAAAGAGAAGATAAAGATCAGCGGTGAGCTCACTCCGCAGGACCAGGAAGAAATTCGGAAGTGTGTAGAAGAGAACATTGATGTCTTCGCCTGGAGCGCAGCAGACATGCCGGGGGTCGACGCGGATGTGGCGTGCCATCGTCTCGACTTCGACCCCGGGGTTCGCCCCATTCAGCAGAAGAAAAGAGCCATCGCCTCCAAGATGGCCGGGCCCATCAGAGAAGAGGTAGAGAAGCTGCTCCGGGCGGGATTCATATCGGCTAACAGGTATCCGGGATGGGTGAGCAACGTTGTAATGGTGAAAAAGGGGGAGGGCAAGTGGAGGATGTGTATCGATTTCTCTCTCTTAAATAAAGCTTGTCCTAAGGATTGTTACCCCCTGCCTCGGATCGACGCGCTGGTTGACTCAGCCGTCGGTTTCTCACTAATGAGTTTTTTAGATGCTTTTTCAGGGTACCACCAGATACGCATGCACCCTCCGGACGTCAAGGATGTCACCTTCGTCACGGAGGATGGTTGCTTCAGCTATAACATGATGCCCTTTGGGCTAAAAAACGCGGGGGCAACCTACCAAAGGATGATGGACCGGATCTTCCGGGAGCAGAAAGGGCGGAACCTCGAAGTCTACGTGGACGACTTGATGGTAAAGAGTCGGGACCTCGGGTCTCATATCCTAGACCTACAGGAGACCTTTGCAACCATTAGAAAGTATAAGATGAGGCTTAACCCTCTGAAATGTGTGTTCGGGGCCAGCCGAGGGAAGTTCTTGGGACATCTCCTCACCCCTGAAGGGGTGGAGCCCAACCCTGACAAGGTAAGGGCGATACTGGAGCTGGGATCTCCTAGGAATGCCAAAGAAGTCCAACGTCTCACTGGTAAACTAGCCGGTTTGAGCAGGTTCCTCTCCAGAGCGGGAGAGAGATGCTCTTCTTTCTTTCGAACCCTAAGGGGAGGGAAGGAGTTCGAATGGACCATTGAGTGTGAGAAAGCCTTCGCGGCTCTAAAGCAGCAACTCACTCAGACGCCGCTACTTCAGGGGCCGAGGGAAGGGGAGGACTTGCTCCTCTACCTCGGGGTAGGGACGGGGGCGGTCAGCTCAGTCCTCGTCCGCGAAGAAGGGAAGATGCAGTTCCCAATCTATTATGTAAGCAGAGTCCTCAAGAAGGCAGAGCTGAAGTACCCCATCCTTGAAAAGTTGGCCTTCGCTCTCATTGTGTCGGCCCGGAAGCTCAGACCCTATTTCCAAGCCCACGCCATCCAGGTTGTGACGGATCACCCCCTCCGCCGTATCCTCGAAGGGGTCGAACACTCGGGGAGGTTGGCCAAGTGGTCGATAGAGCTCAGTGAATTCGACCTCTCCTACGTTCCTCGAGAAGCTATTAAAGCACAAGTGGTGGCGGATTTCTTGGCAGACTACGTACTGGAGGCCGAAGAAATGGAGGTACCTCCCGTAGCAGCATGGAAGATGCTGGTGGACGGAGCTTCTGGTAGGAATTCTTTCGGGGGAGGGGTCATCCTGGCGAGTCCTGAGGGGACTAGGATTGAACAAGCTCTGAAAATACACTTCGCCCTCACCAATAATCAGGCGGAGTATGAGGCCATCATCGCCGGACTTCGGTTGGCCAGGGAGTTGGGTATACAAGATATCAGGGTCTTCACGGACTCCTTGGTGGTGGCGCGACATATCAGCGGAGAGTTCGAGGTGAGGGAGCCGACTCTCCAGTTGTACTTAGTGAAGATAAAAGGCATAGTTGGACAGTTCCATAGCTTCTCCATTCAGCATGTTCCTCGAGAGAAGAATGCTCGGGCAGACCTGCTCGCGAAGTATGGTTCTCAGGCCGGAGGGACCATGACCGAGCTCTTCAGACCCTCCATAGAAGAGGGGGAGGTGATGGAGATCGACCAGGAGAGGTCTTGGATGGATCCCTTTGTGACTTTCCTGGCGTCGGGACGACTACCCGAGGGGGATCTCGAGAAGAAACGAATCCGATACAAGTCGGCATACTATTTGTTGAAGGAAGGAGTGCTTTATCGAAAAATGTTGTCTGGACTGTTAGCCCGATGTGTATCCGAGAAGGAAGCACCAAGGGTGCTGGAAGAGGTCCATTCGGGAGAGTGCGGGAGCCATTCGGGGAGTCGAACCTTGGAAGGAAGAGTGCTAAGGCAGGGCTATTTCTAGCCTACCCTACGAAGAGATGCAGAAGAGCTCGCTAAAAGGTGTAGGAAGTGCCAAGAGTTTGCTCCTTTGCAGCTCCTTCCAGCGCAAAGGCTGCGAACGATCACCTCTCCTTGGCCCTTCGCCATATGGGGATTGGATCTGGTAGGACCGTTTCCTCAAGCCAGTGGTCAGAGGAGGTTCCTACTGGTTATGGTGGATTACTTCTCAAAGTGGTTAGAAGTTAAGGCCCTGGCAAAGGTAACCTCGCAGGTGGTGAGGAATTTCGTATGGGGGGAGATTATTTGCCGGCACGGGCTTCCTTTAGCCATAGTCACCGATAACGGGCCGCAATTTGCTAGCAAAGAGTTTGTGGATTTTTGTGCACAGCTCGGCATAGACCTTCGGTTCGCCTCGGTCCATCATCCACGAAGCAACGGGCAGGTCGAGGCAGCAAACAAGATTATAGTGAACCTCCTGAAGAAGAAAGTAGAGAACTTGAGGGGGAGCTGGGTGGAACAGCTCCCCTCTGTCCTGTGGGCTCTGCGAACTACACCCAACACGGCCACAGGGGAAACGCCCTTCAAACTCTCTCATGGCTCCGAGGCCGTCATACCTGTGGAATTTGAAGTTGAATCGCCCAGGGTCACAGCAGCTAGAGAGGGAGAGGAAGGGTGGCAGTTCGATAATGGAGAGGAGCAGAGGCTTACTCTCGACCTCGTGGAAGAGCTCAGAGAGCTAGCAACAGTCCGACAGGAGGAGGTCAAGCGCCGGATGTCCCGGTACTTCGATAAGCACATCCGGATCAAGCAGTTTCAAAAGGGGGATTTGGTCCTCAAGAAGGTAGATGCTGCAGGAAGGGGAGCCTCGGTGGGGAAGCTCAACCCCAATTGGGAAGGTCCTTTCATAGTAAAAGAAGTCTTAAAGTCAGGGGGGTATCACCTCCAGGATGTGGACGGGATACCCCTGGACTGCGCCCGCAATGGCGATGATCTGAAACGTTTTTATCCATAATAATAAAAGTCTTTTGAATTTACTTGAGCGCATCGTTAATAATCCTCCCTCTTTTGAATATGCTAATACTATACCTCAGGGCGCCCTCCTTCAGAGGCTCACTCGGTGGTTGGAGGAGAAAGAGGAGAGGAGACCCCGAGAAGACCCGCTGTCCAGGCTACCATCGAGCTGGCAGGTCTGTAGGCTCACTCGGTGGTTGGAGGAGAAAGAGGAGAGGAGACCCCGAGTCGGGCTACCATCGAGCTGGCAGGTCTGTAGGCTCACTCGGTGGTTGGAGGAGAAAGAGGAGAGGAGACCCCGAGAAGACCCGCTGTCCAGGCTACCATCGAGCTGGCAGGTCTGTAGGCTCACTCGGTGGTTGGAGGAGAAAGAGGAGAGGAGACCCCGAGAAGACCCGCTGTCCAGGCTACCATCGAGCTGGCAGGTCTGTAGGCTCACTCGGTGGTTGGAGGAGAAAGAGGAGAGGAGACCCCGAGAAGACCCGCTGTCCAGGCTACCATCGAGCTGGCAGGTCTGTAGGCTCACTCGGTGGTTGGAGGAGAAAGAGGAGAGGAGACCCCGAGAAGACCCGCTGTCCAGGCTACCATCGAGCTGGCAGGTCTGTAGGCTCACTCGGTGGTTGGAGGAGAAAGAGGAGAGGAGACCCCGAGAAGACCCGCTGTCCAGGCTACCATCGAGCTGGCAGGTCTGTAGGCTCACTCGGTGGTTGGAGGAGAAAGAGGAGAGGAGACCCCGAGAAGACCCGCTGTCCAGGCTACCATCGAGCTGGCAGGTCTGTAGGCTCACTCGGTGGTTGGAGGAGAAAGAGGAGAGGAGACCCCGAGAAGACCCGCTGTCCAGGCTACCATCGAGCTGGCAGGTCTGTAGGCTCACTCGGTGGTTGGAGGAGAAAGAGGAGAGGAGACCCCGAGAAGACCCGCTGTCCAGGCTACCATCGAGCTGGCAGGTCTGTAGGCTCACTCGGTGGTTGGAGGAGAAAGAGGAGAGGAGACCCCGAGAAGACCCGCTGTCCAGGCTACCATCGAGCTGGCAGGTCTGTAGGCTCACTCGGTGGTTGGAGGAGAAAGAGGAGAGGAGACCCGACCCCGAAAGACCCGCTGTCCAGGCTACCATCGAGCTGGCAGGTCTGTAGGTTCACTCGGTGGTTGGAGGAGAAAGAGGAGAGGAGACCCCGAGAAGACCCGCTGTCCAGGCTACCATCGAGCTGGCAGGTCTGTAGGCTCACTCGGTGGTTGGAGGAGAAAGAGGAAAGGAGACCCCGATAAGACCCGCTGTCCAGGCTACCATCGAGCTGGCAGGTCTGTAGGCTCACTCGGTGGTTGGAGGAGAAAGAGGAGAGGAGACCCCGAGAAGACCCGCTGTCCAGGCTACCATCGAGCTGGCAGGTCTGTAGGCTCACTCGGTGGTTGGAAAGAGGAGAGGAGACCCCGAGAAGACCCGCTGTCCAGGCTACCATCGAGCTGGCAGGTCTGTAGGCTCACTCGGTGGTTGGAGGAGAAAGAGGGGAGGAGACCCCGAAAAGACCCTCGGTCCAGGCTACCCTTGAGCCGGCAGGTCTGTATGCTCACTCGGTGGCTGGAATAGATGGGAGAGGAGGGACCCAACACTCTCGGGTCCTCTGCAAGCGAGGGTTTGGGTTTTCGTGTTAATGTCCGCTAGCAACAACGGAGGTCGGCTAATCGGAAAATCTATCCCCCCCTAGCAAAAAAGGGATGCTTCGGGGGAAGTCACCGCATAAAGAAAAAAAAAGAGGAAGGAGAAAAAGGGAGAGAGGGAGGATAGCAAGCCCTCCCTGTCCACTCGCACCGAGAGGAGCCGTCCCGAGAGCCGAGGGCGAGGAAATACTCCTCTCGCTCAGGGAAAACCATGGAGGCCCACCAACTCGCCCCGGGAGCCAAGCCCACGGGTAATAACTAGGCGAGAGGAAAGGCTGTTTTCTCTCGCCTATCGATAATCTCGAGGTTTCCTCGAGCAATCCCGGTATAAAAGAAAGGGCCGGCCCTAAAAAGGCGCGAGCAAGAATATATATACGTATATACATGCACGAGTCATGTCTATATTTTAAGACAACGCATTCGTAAGATAAGAAAGAAGCGAGAGGCGAGCAAAAAGTAAGAATTTAAACATGAGTCATAACAGCGTTCAAACACCCTACGGCTATGAAATAGGAAGTATTACAATCCCAGCAAAAGAAAGGAAAAAGAGGGCCCTAACCCCTCTCACTCGCTGAGGGATCCTCGTCCTCGCCATAGATCTCGGGCACGAGGTCTCGAGCAGTGATGTCTTCGCAGCCGTCTTTTACAACACCTAGCTCCCGCATCATCTTGAGGATGAGCTCGGCGGTCCTTATGTTAGCATCCTTACAAAATTCCTCCACATCATCGTGGGTATAGCGCGCGAGAGGAAGTGGGGAGGCCTGCGAACGGGGAAGGGGAGCTTCCTTGAGCCTGGCGTTCTCCGCCTTTAGCTCTCTTACTTCGGCCTCCAACCCTTCCACCCGCGAACGTAGCCGATCGGCCGTCTCGGCATCCTGCGAGAGAAAAGGAGAGGTAGAAAAGTGAAAAAGAAAGGGGGTACCGGGGCAAGTGCCCGTAGAACATTGGCGGGGTGTTGACTTACCACTCCGCCGCTAGCTTTTGCCAGAAGGCTTTCGGACACCTCCAGCCGCTTGGCGAGGTCCCCCGACTTTTCGCGCTCGGTCTCCAGCTCGGTGTGTATCTCCTTCCAGCTTTTGGTGTTGAAAATCAGGCGCCGCGAGAGGCGGTGCGACAGCTCTAAAGTGCGCAACTGCGAGTGTGCCGTCCTCAGGACTAGGTCTCGCGTGGTGGCTGCGTCGAGCGGATCGGGAGTAAGGCCTCCATATAGGCCGAAGCCCAAGGAGAAAGCGTGAGCACTGGGCTCAGCCTGCTCTCTCCAGGAGGGCAGGAGGGTGGAAATGGAGACTCGGTAGGACCCCTTGTCCCAAATCAGAGAGGGGTCATTGTTGCCGTCAGGGACCGCCGGCCCCAGGTCGAAGTTGAGGTGATCGGACGGCGGGGGAATCTGGGAAGTCCCCTCGCGAGAGGGGAATCGAGGAGAAGGGCAGGATGAACTCGCCAGGGGAGCGAAGGGGGCTGCCCCCTCGGGGAGCGAGGTCACTTTACGAGGAGAAGTAAGAGGAGGCGAGTGGGGAGACCGGGACCCCACGGAAATAGGGCTCAGTGATCCCGGCGTCCCCGCGAGATTGGCAGGAGCTTTGCCCTTCCCGGAGGGGAAGGAGACGGTCTTCTTGGTCTTCATCCGCATCTTCTTCGAAGGACTAAGGCGAAGCGGCGCGGAATCCTCGGCCACCCTCTTTTGGGGGGGAGGGGCCAGCGATTCTCTGGCCGCCTCGGCCGCCATAGTAGCGAGAGCTACATCGGGGGAAGGCTTAATGGCGCTTCGATAGGGGGGATGCGTTGGCATGACCCTCTCTCCTGAGAAGAAAGGAGAGAACGAACATCAGAAGAGCTCTCGCGAGAGAAAGAGGAGAGAGGTAACGAAAAGAGTTCGAAGTATACCTTCCCCAGGGAGCACGGGGGGTAGAGAGGTGAGCCCTCTTCTATAACGGACAAAGTTCTTCCAAGGTATTCCAGGGATCCGTTCCGCACTGATGGGAGGGGGGTCAGCAGGAGACACCGGCACGAGAGGAAGAGAGGTGAGCCCAGTGGTGGTTCTTGTTAGGGGTTCGCACACCTCAGATTCAACCCATGAAGAAGGACACTCCGTCCTGATTGGCGTACACGACTTACGGAAGACGGTAAGATTGAACTCTATTCTCTCCCTCCGCAGTAGCAGGCGAATCAATGATGACGGAGATCCGGATTCTGAGCGGGTACAACACCGAAGTACTTCAGACCTGTTTTACCTCTAGTTGTTGGAACACCCTATTACATTTGGGAGAAGTCTATCCGTTCCTAGTTGTATAGTTGAGAAGGCCATTAGAATACTAGGGTCTGAACTTAGTTTTGGGAGACCACTCCAAGTCAAGGTGAAGAGAAGTCTAAAGTTTCAGCAGGAGATCGTCACCGGCGCTCTCTGAGCTCAACTTCAACAAATCGTCGACTCCGGTCGGATCTTCGACTCCGCCTAGATTCCCGCGGATGAATACAGAGCGAGTGAGCCAGTGGTGGTTCTTGTTAGGGGTCTCGCACACCTTCAGATTCAACCCAGTGAAGAAGGACACTCCGTCATTTATGACTGACCAACGGATTGGACAAGGAGAATATTCAGAAAATCAATTCTATTACATGGATATATACACGAACAACATTTTTTTTCAGAGCTAGACAGAAAGAAAAAGAAAACACACAGAAGAATACTGTTAGGAAGACGAAAACTACAACATCAAGATCTTCTAGACTAAGTGTTCTGATCCTCACTTAGATTTCCAGACACTATTCTCTACTGAAACCTCTTTTCTGGAGCAGTTCTGACCTATACCCTTCTGCAGCTTCTCTGCGAACCTCTCTACATCTCAAGCTTTGACATCTTCAATCCACTTGTGCTTCTCTCATGATGAGAACAGAGAAGACAACTTCAACTTTCACTTTTTCTTTTCCGGTAAAAGAACTCCCTTCAAAAGTTCTGTCTGGCTGAGAGCCTTGTCAAAACTCAGTGGTGGGACACCTTATCAAAAAATTCTTTGGTTTTTGAGCACCTTTCAAAAGAGCGGACACCTGATCAACTACAGTGGACACCAAGGGTGGTAGAAGAGTGGAGTACTTGGGGAACCACATTTCCTTGTGTCTTCTGGTTGTGCTTGTGGATTTGTCTGCTGTGTGCTGTGTCCTTTTCCTTTCAGTTTTTTTAGGTTTCTGTTACACTTACTTAAATAGAATTTTAATTTGTGCTATTTTAATAATCTGTAAAAAAAAAAAAAATTATTTTAAGCTATTCACCCCCCTCTAAGTTGAGGATCTTACCCTCACTTTCAGAAGTCGAAGCCTAGCTTCAAAGTGGGAGATTGGGAAGGCGAGTTCTCCCGGGTAGAAAGTGTTGATGCTCTCACCGACCCGGGGAGGGCGCGACTCGAAACCTTCTGACAGGTAGTCGCCCCGAAAGGCCTCGTAATCGTCGGCAGAAAGGCGACCGGGGGGGAAGTCGTGGTCTGTGAATCGTTTCCCACAGCGGCTGCACCCCTCACTCCCTTCAGACCTCCTCTTTGACATCTTGAGCGCAGGGCGAGACTAAAGAGAGGGACTGGCGAATGGGGAACGCGCGAGTGTGCGCGAGAAGCGGGAGGGGCTGGAGAGCGAGGCGAACAGCAAGAAGAAGGGTACTCGCGGGTTGGAGTCTAAGGAAAGCATACCTCTTGTTTTGGCAAGGGGGGGGGGGTATTTATAACCTTCCCCAGTACCTCGGTACGGATAGGGAGGTTGCGTCAGGAGAGGGGAAGAGTCGGCCGACCCTTCGCCCTCCGGGCCTCGGGCAGCGGAACGCCGGGTGAACGGCCTTCTCGAAAAAAGAGCGGTGAAAAGACAGCGGGGCAGACAGCTAATGATGAAAGTCAATAATGTGAAATAGAAATCATTTAAAGAAGTAGTAGTGACGATTAAACCGACATTATGAAATTAATTAATCCCGCGCGTAGCGGGCGGCGAGTTCAAAAGGGCGCACAGCAGGCGCTATATCAGTCAATACTATTACAGCTAAGAAGAGAGTTATTTGGCGGAAGGCGGGAAGCGAGAGGCGACTGCAGGAGGAAAGAACGCTCGGGCTCCGTCAGTTCTTGTCCCACCTCCATCGTCCTCCACGACCTCTCATGCAGGGGGGGCGATGGGGGAAGTGGAAGGCGCGAGCAGCCGCAACACCGCGCCGGGCGAAACGAAGCTGTTGATCGACATCGTTCAGAATCGCTAGAGGATCAGTCTGGTCCACCTCCGTGTCGACATCAATCTCATTCGACAGGCGAACACATTCCATCTCGATCCAATCAATTCGGTGGTCCGCGACCGGCTTTCCTTTTTCCAAGTGCTTGGATGAGCAACGCGTGCTTCCGCAGCATCTCGGCCACCTTTCGCTTCATCTCTATGGGGTCCGCGGGATCGCCCAGATAATCGTCAATCTCGTCTACTGGCGGAGGAGGCGAGAAGGCTTCTCTCCCAGAATAACCCTCAGTCGGCGAGTCGGCGGCCAGAGTGCTCTCGGCAGGCCTCCCACTCGCACCTGCCAGAAGACCAATATTGGCTGGGAGTGGCGGAAGGAATAGCAAGGACGGAGCAAGTCAGTGATAAGATCTCTTACCAATTCGGCGAGTGCGGTCCGAAGCGGTAGAAGGGTCATCCCTCTTCGTCACCGGCGTAGAAGGGAGGGAGTCCTGAGGTGAGAGGCGCTGAGAAGGGAATTCAGAGATGTTTATTCGGATGGTCTCGGGGCGCTGAGAGGCCTCCAAAAATCTCTGAGAATAGACAGCAGATAAAGAAGGGGCAGTAGCAAGAAACCCGAAAGGGTTGGAAGAACGTACTTCTTTTCCCTTGAGGCTAGCAGGGGCCGGGGGCGTCGATCCCCTTGGATGGGTGCGAGAGGGTTCCTCAGCCAGAATATGAGGCTCCAGAATTTTCGTCTTCTTAGGAGGGGATGCGGATAGCGGTAGCGAGGGAGGAGCACGGGCAGGGATCTTGTTCAGACCCACCGCCGTCGCCCTATTCCGCTGGCGCACGGCCGCGAGGCGGTCCCGGACGCTTTGGTTGAGAGACATGGAAAAGCGTTAAGGAGAGAGAAAGTGAGGAAGTACCCCCTTTAAGGGAAGGGAGGTTCTGTATTTATAGGTCAGGCAAGGGGCCCACCAAAAGATTCCCTCAATAAATTGGCTGTACCATCGCGAGCCTCGGTTGGACTATCTTTCCGAGTTTGTGCCAACCTCGAAAAGAGCGGGGATTGTGTACAACCTCGGGCTCGCAGCCCAGCAAGAGGGGTCCAGCGTGGCGAGAGGGGCCCAGGCGAGAGGAGAGTCGAGGGGATTCAGTAGAGAAGTTCCGTGGCAGGAGGGCCCAAGCGAGAGGAGAGGGCCTAGGCGAGTGAAGAGGGTTCGGCCTGGCGAGAGGAGAGGGCCTAGGCGAGTGAAGAGGGTTCGGCCTGGCGAGAGGAGAGGGCCTAGGCAAGTGAAGAGGGTTCGGCCTGGCGAGAGGACCCTAATGAGAGGCGCCTCGAGAGAAGGGCCGTCTTGGTTTCAGGGCCAGTTCAGGTAAGGTCGGGCCCACCTTCTGGGCCCTGGAGGTGGTTTTACTCTTTTACCCTGCATGGGCTGCATTTAGTCTTTTGGGACAGCGGAGTTTAGCTATTGGCAGACCCAGCCAAGGGTATTCTGGTATTTTCACAGCAGCATAGTTTGCTTATTAGCAGTCCCAGTTCAGAGGCCTATAAATAGACCGGTAAGGTGCCTTAGAGAATTGATTCTTGACTCCTCTTATCTTTTCTAAGGCACCTAGCTCAGTATTGGCTAGGGAGGGGAAGAGCTCTAGTTCTAGTCTCTTCCGGGTAAGAGGTGGGACCTCCTCACTGAAGCCTCCGGTCTAGTTCTTCGTCTCGAGAGTGATCTCAAGGGAGTAAGCACAAGCTGCCTCAGTAGTTCCGAGCTTTAGGTGGAATCGGCTTTGCTGGTTCCAACAACTTATACTTTAGGTGTCAGGGTTAAATGAATCGATTATGCTATGACATGCTAGTGGGTATGATGAAACATGCAAGTGCAACTCACACACCCGACTCTGTGCACACAGACCTTTAGTTCCCCCTTTCGGAGCCGTTACCTCCCAGGATACCTCCGTAGTGGCAGACGGAAGCGGTGGGTTGGGCCTCGCCCACCTCCAAAACCAGTAAAAGCACCACTGGTCTGACCTATCGTACGCCTCAACGCTTGGTGCACTAAGCGGACGCCTGCGTACTCTTGCCGGCTGGCGCACCGGACTTCAGTTGGCGGAGTGCTAATCACCCCGCCGAGTCAACGATATCGGTGTCGGTGCAATCGAACTCCCCGATATCGAAAAACCCACCACCTTAACTTTTCCTATTTTATGCACATGCAAGTTTAATCGTAAGCACACAAAAACCGAGCCGAAGCTCCCCGGACCAAAACGTCCGTCTCCCAACCAACCGAGCCGAAGCTCCCCGGACCATCCCGTTCGTCTTCAAACCAACCGAGCCGAAGCTCCCCGGACCATCCCGTCCGTCTCTAAACCAACCGAGCCGAAGCTCCCCGGACCAAAACGTCCGTCTCCCAACCAACCGAGCCGAAGCTCTCATCAATCTTCCCATGCCAATAGTGTTTGTGAAAGATGCAACCCTAGTTACTAAGTTACTCTTGCCAGTTTATTATTACAGTTTACGTTAGCCCAGGACTGCCCCCGGTATACCCCGTGAAGGGCTCTCAAGGGGCACTAGGAACCAAGACGGCGGCATTACGGCCCGAAGTTCCCTTTCGCAAGGCACTTAATATTATTGGTTTATTTCCCTTAACCCATTCCTTTCTCACATTACGATAGACTATCCTAGGGTGATTTTTAAACCTTCCACTCTTCGGGGAAGACGATCTTTCGCCAAACCCGAGCACCTCTTAACTCTAGCTATCACTACTACTCTCTACTCTTCATATTTTCCTATTGTAATTTCCTCCACAAATGTCCACCCAGACAAAATGTTTAACTCCAAAAACTTCCTCAGATCAAGTCCTATTGCATTTCTCAAATTGCTATATGCAGACCGACCTAGGCTACATGTCGAACCGGTTATGCAATGATCCATTACTCATCCAAATGCCCTAAATTATTTACTGGAGACTTACCATGATATGAATGTCCTAAATCCAGAAAATGGAAATTTTCCTAATTTATTTGGCATTTAATTAAATTCCTCGAAAATCCCAAGGGCTATCGGTTTGAACATGAACTACCCTAATTATTCATGCAAGATGTCCAGCAAATTTATGATAAATAGTAAGTTATCTCAGAAGGTTAAATCCTAAGTATCATAATTTTTCTATCATCAAAATGGCATGAAAGCTATTTTAGAAATAATCTCTAACTTCTATTGTTTATGAAGCAAGTACAGAAAATATTCTTCCAAAAATTATAAATAATTCATGACATGCAGATAAAGGCCTAAAATTAGCACTGGCCAAGTTTCATAATTTTCCAGCAAGTATTTTATCCATAATTAATTTTTAAACATAAAAGCCCTTTCTATCATCTGTGAATAAGGTACTAGATTTACTCAACATAAAATTCTATAAAAATCCAGGGATCATTGTGCTACTAATCAAGATCTAAATCCAGAATTTCAACTGATTATAATTAATTTAAAACCTCCAAATAATTGAAACAATAAATCGGGCAATTATTCCTTTAACACATGAAGTATAACATTTATTAATCATAAAATTCCAGAAGATTTACTTTAAGTCTAAAACATCCTAAAACTCCCTCCTCCCGAGTTTCACAATTTTTGGATTAGATTTAGTGCTTAAAATAACTAAATTACATTTTTATCCTAATCCGACATCTCAACTTTCGAGGTACCTAACTACCTCCAATTCCTTCACTATTTCAACCAGAGGGTTTTCATCATATCATCCCCCTCTCCTACAAATTTCAAGGGCATACAAGAGCTTTTGCTCCTATGTCCTTCACAAACCTCAAACTCCCACCCGTTGGATTTGAGCCAATCTCTTAGGGTAAAATCCACCCTAAGCCACACCATATTACCCAAGAGGGTAGACATAGACTCAACAAATCAGTGGCCAACAACTTCAGCCTCTTTTGAGGAGATTTGTCCACTCCATCTCCAATCGTACTTTTCCCCAGAGTACCCCTCACCAAGACCTATCTAGGACTAGATACTTCCCTATTCAAAACTCGACCAATCGAGTTGAAATTTTGTACAGATCTTAATATTGATGCCAGGGACCACCACCCAAAATTTGGGGGAGTTTGGACTTAATTTCATCTCCTAATTAATTTTATATTGTTTATTAAATTTTTACAAAAACTTTAGGCAAAAGTTCTCCAAAAATTCTCATTTTTGGACAGCCTCTCGATATACATATTATAGACCTCCAGTCCAAATTTCAAGTCATTTGGACATGTTATGAACCGTGGGCAACCATTTTAGTTTCTGGTTAGCCTAGGTCTTGATCCCACCAAAATGAGTGTTGTGTTCAAACCACTCACCCAAATTGAATAAAATCAATTTTAAATTAAAGTAGACCCCGAGGGCTACAACTTTTGTGTCTGGTCATTTTTCCTAAAACGGCCTCTACGTGCCTCGTTTCGCAGCCTCAACATATATCCAAATAATCTATTTTTCCATATGTAATATATAATAATCTATATATTATAAAATTATTTCTACTGTTCATCTTCTACATGAACCCGAAAACCAGACACAGAAAAATCATTTTTCCTGTAAGCATTCCGTGATCCGTCGCCGGCCGTTCGGTCACTTCCCTGGCCAGCCACCACCACCACCACCTCCGTTGAGGCGATGGCTATCGGTCGGCGGTGGTTTGGCCACCGGAGGTGGCGGTTTCCGGCGAACTCAAAATACCTTTTTCATGGTTTTTCCATGAAAACGAGAGACGGGTCCGGCTCCGTTGAGCGCGAACCTCCTTTCTAAGAATCCTAAGATCTACCCATGAAAGAGAAGGAGCAGAGGAGGACCTTGTTCGTGGTTTGAAGGCGAGAAGAACGTCGGGGTGCCATGCCGCGGTGGTGGCGTTTGCTAAACTTCTCCTACAGCAAGAACAAAGGTCTGATCCGATTACTTGAGCGTGTAACCTTCTCCTCTTGCCCAGGTGGGCTTTTATAAATCAGGAAGTGGGAAGGTGAATGGGTAAAACCATTATGTCCATGACGGTTCTCCCCTTAACGTTTCGGTTACAGTGAAGGGATAAGAAACAGTGGAAACTGAACAGGTGTGTCCAGCTGGCGGCTTCCTATTGGACCATATCTTCCTCATTTAATATATAATTACAGAAGGAAAATGGCCGGAAGTTACTCCTGGTGTAACTTCCCACACCAGCATTTATTACCACGCGTGTTAGAATAATTTCGGGCCTGAACCGTCGTTTCGGCCAATGTCACGGGCGTGACACATAGGTCACTGGCATGACAGGCCCGAATAGCCAATTCTGGGTTCGACGATCGTCGAACTGAGATCGACGATCGTCGATGGATGGTCACGGGCGTGACACCTTGGGTCACGGGCGTGACAGGCCCGAACGGCAGATTTTGGGTCGACGATCGTCGAATTGAGATCGACGATCGTCGAAAATTCGGGGCGTTACAACGCCCTAGGTCACGGGCGTGACCTCTAGGTCACGGGCGTGACATGCTCGAACGGCAAATTTCGAGGTCGACGATCGTCGAATTGAGATCGACGATCGTCGAAGGCTGGTCACGCCCTAGGTCACGGGCGTGACACTCATGTCACGGGCTGACATGCCCGGGCCGCAAGGTCGACGATCATCTCACGGAGATCGACGATCGTCGATGGGGTCACGCCCATAGTCACGGGCGTGACATGCCCAGACAGCACGTTCGACGATCGTCTCGTGGAGATCGACGGTCGTCGAAGTAGTCACGCCCAAGTCACGGGCGTGACGGGTCGGTCACGGGCGTGACCAACCCTTGACCCGAAAACTCGGTCGATTTATTTTCACTTTTTGTGCTCACTGGGGTTCTGACTCGACCAACCGACTCCTAGGGGTCTAGCCGGAAATGGGATGCTACATCATGGACTCGCCACCTTCTATCGACGATTCATTAAGGACTTTAGTAGCATTATGGCCCCCATCACTGAATGCATGAAAAAAGGGGAATTTGTATGGCCAAATTCAGCCACTAAGGCGTTCCAATTGATCAAGACGCGCATGTCGGAGGCCCCCCTTTTGAGGCTGCCGGACTTTTCCAGAGTTTTCGAGTTATCATACGACGCGTCTGGAGTAGGAATTGGTGGGGTATTGAGTCAAGAAGGTCACCCCGTAGGGTACTTTAGCGAGAAGTTAGCCGGACCAAAATTAAATTATTCCAATTACGACCGGGAGTTTTACGCCGTCATTAGGTGCCTCCAGCATTGGCGACATTACCTGCTGCCAAAGGAGTTTGTCATCCTATCCGACCATGAGGCGCTGCGGTTTATTAATTCTCAATCCAAGGTTAGTCCTAGGCATGTTAAATGGGTCTCCTATCTCCAGGAGTACACGTTCATCATCAAACACCTTAAGGGTACCCTCAACCGCGTGGCCGACGCCCTTAGTCGTGTCTCTTTATTACTCTCCACGCTCGAAGTTAAGGTGATTGGCTTCGACCGAATTAAGGATGAATACGTTAACTGTCCTGATTTCAAGGACACCTATTTCTCCACTCAAGAAAGCGAGCTGACTACCATTACAGCGTTTTATATTCGGGACGGTTATTTGTTCAAACACGCGAAACTATGCATTCCCCGCTCCTCCCTACGTCACTTCATTGTGTGGGAATTGCATAGTGGAGGACTAGGAGGACATTTCGGACGCAACAAAATGATCACGTTAGCGGAAGATAAGTTCTATTGGCCCGGCCTTAAGGCCATGGTTAACAAAATTGTGGGGAGTTGTCGAGTGTGCCAATTGGCTAAAGGGAACAAGACCAATGCGGGGCTTTACACCCCTCTTCCGATTCCCTCTATCCCTTGGACGGACGTTAGTATGGACTTCATTCTCGGCCTTCCGGTCACCTTTCGACGTCACGATTCTATTTTGGTTGTGGTAGATCGTTTCTCCAAGATGGCCTACTTCATCGCGTGCAATAAAACCAACGACGCGTCACACGTTGCACAGTTGTATTTTAAGGAAGTAGTAGGCCACCGTGGCATCCCGAAATCCATCGTCATGGATCGGGATGTGAAATTTACGAGCTATTTTTGGAAGACCCTTTGGAGGATTATGGGCACCAAACTCCTATTCACTTCAGCTTACCATCCACAGACGGACGGACAAACGGAAGTTGTGAATCGAAGTTTGGGCGGTTTGTTGCGTTGCCTTGTGGGAGACCACAAAGGTACTTGGGACCTAGTCCTCCATGACGCCCAACTAGCCTATAATAATTCCAAGAACAGGTCCACTGGGTTGTCTCCTAATGAGATCGTGCACGGATACAAAGCACCTGTGCCTCTCGACTTAGTTCCCTTACCTCCATCGTATAAGTCAAGTCAATTCGCGCAGGATTTTGCATCTCATATTCATGATTTACATAAGCTCATCAAGGAAACGTTAGTCACTCAATACACATCTTATCAAGCTTCAGCTAACGTACATAAGCGAGCGTCTGTCTTAAAAGTCGGTGATCTAGTCATGGTACGTCTCATCCCTGAAAGGTTGCCAACCGGCACCATAAAAAAGTTAGCGAACCGGCGAGCCGGGCCTTTTCGACTATTAAGGAAATTAGGAGAGAATGCTTTTCTTTTAGAGTTGCCGACCGATTGGGGGTATCTCCCCTATTTTCAACGTTTCTGACTTAACACCTTATGTTGCTCCGCCACATGAATTATCTCTCTCTCCGTTTAGTTCCACTACAGATTCTATTGGGTTGGGGGGTGAGTGTTCTACTGGATCCCCCTCTTCTTTGGTTTCCAACGGAGGTAAGTGGCGGGCTGATGATACAGATTTTCCTCCGCTTTTGCCTAACGCTTTTCCAAGTTTTTCCAGGACACACTTTCTGCCCGACCGGATTCTCCAGGATGATGTACTTTGTTCTCCCGATGGTGATGAGTGCCGCTACCTGATCCGTTGGCGCGAGCGACCGGCCTCCGATGACTCTTGGGTTCTTGAATCGGAGTTGGCCCGCTTGGATGATACTCTGCTACGCCAGTACATTAGCGACAACTCATCGGTGATGAGTCCTTTCAACCGGGGGAGGGTTGATGGAGACGACGACGATAGCGGCCCTCAACTTGCGAAAGATCCCCCTTCGTCTCCAACAAGAGATGTGCGACGCTACAACCTCCGCCCGCGGCGCAAAACTTTCACTTAAATATTTTAGTAGACTTTATTCTATTTGGCTCATTGTTTGGGATCATGTTTTATTTCTTATTTTTGCAAACATTTTTTTTTTGCTCTTGGGCTGCAAATAGCCTGATTTTGTCTTGGGCCTATATTTAGGCTTGAGAAGTGTTGATTTGGGGAAGAGAATGAATTTGGAAACCCTAAACTTTCTTACCTCCTCTCCCTCTCTCCATTAGCCGCCGATCCCCCCCCGTTTTTTCTTCCATCTTCTTCAGGTTCGGCCGCCCCCTCTCCTCCTAGCCGCCCACTCCAATCCACCTTCTCCCCTCTCTCTCTCTCGGTTAGACCCCCTCTCCTCCTACCCGTTCCCCTACTTCTCCATTCCCCGTCTTCTCTTGGCCGCCCCCATTTCCTCATCCGCCAACAAGGCCGGCCGGCCTCCCTCTATCTCGGCTACTAGAGGCAACCGGCCTCTCTTGTCTTCCCGATCTCGGGACCGGCAAGGTGGATCCGCTCCGAAGAGATCTTGGCTTTGGCGTGACGCATCGACGGCGGACGATCATCATCTCCTTCCAACGCCTCCGAAGGAATCGTGAGGGGGGGGGGGAACTCGTGTTAGATAGTTGGAATCACCTATTCCAACTTGGGTAACGAGAATCTCTACTCAAGTGTTTTCTTTCCCTCTTGATAAAGCTTGTGGCGAAAATACATTGGTGTGATTTTTGAATCGTTGGATTTCATCGTTGTCACTCTAAATTATTTTTGCATCGCTCTTCTTAATCGATTTAATTTTCGTTAAGGCTTGGCGAGCCTCGCACTCTTTGTTGGGCGAGATCTTCCATTTTTGGATCGTTGTTTTGGAAGGATCTCCTTTGGTACAACTTCGCTCGTCCGGACGTAACATTCGTCCCTTTTGCTTGATCGGACGCCGGCCTATAGCCCTTGTCCTTTCTCTAAGCGGGTTGCTAACCGTACATAGACGTTGCTTGATATTATTCGTGGAGAGCGAGAATGTGGTCTTGAGAGCGTGTGTCAAATAGGATATCGAGAGGTTCTTGTTCGGATCCATTGATTCCCGGGCGTCTCCCGACACACCTACATCATTAACTACCCATAGATTTTTCTCTCAGCCATGGAGGAGGCTAAGGAGGAGGTCCTTATCCCAGGAGAGGGGGATGTTGGAGAATGGGGAGAGCAGTCTCGTCTGGAGGCTGCAGAAGAGGTGGTGAAGATGGAAGTTCTCACCCTTGGAGGCAAGGTGGAGATGGTGCGCATCAATGGGGGGCTGACCCCAGTAGACTAGGAGAGGATGCTGGCATGCATCCAGAAGAACATATACATCTTCACTTGGAGCGCAGCAGAATTGCCGGGGATCGATGTGGACGTTGCCTGTCACCGCCTCAACCTAGATCCAGAAGCTCTCCCCATCCAATAGAAGAAGGGGTCCATCGCGGACAAGCTAGCCGAAACCATTAGGGAGGCGATGGCTAAGCTCCGGAAGGCTGGCTTTGTTTCTAAAATCCAATACCCGGCTGGGTCTCCAACGTTGTAATGGTTAAAAAAGGAGACGACCAGTGGAGAATGTGTGTCGATTTTTCTTTGCTAAATAAATCATGTCCTAAGGATTGTTATCCCTTGCCTCGAATCGACGTACTAGTTGATACAGCCGTCAGTTTTCCTGTAATGAGTTTTTTAGATGCATTTTCAGGTTACCATCAAATCAGGATGCACCCTCCCGATGTAAAAGATGTCTCCTTCATCACAGGGGATGAGTGCTACTATTACAAGATGATGCCCTTTGGGTTGAAAAATGCAGGGGCGACATACCAAAAGATGATGTATTGGGTCTTCCAGGAGCAAAAGGGGAGGAACCTGGAGGTGTATGTGGATGATCTAATAATCAAGAGTCAATAGACAGACTCTCACCTTCGGGACCTGGAGGAGACCTTCGGCACCTTCCGCAAATACAAGATGAGGCTGAACCCTTTGAAGTGTCTTTGGGGCCAGTAGGGGAGAGTTCTTGGGACACCTTGTCACCCCTATAGCGGTGGAGCCGAATCCTGACAAGGTCAAGGAGATCATGGAATTGGGGTCGCCTTAGAATGCTAAGGAGGTCCAGCGATAGACAAGAAAGTTGGCTGGGCTAAGCAGGTTCCTTTCTCGGGCTGGGGAGAAGTGCTCTCCCTTCTTCAAAGCATTGAGGGGAGCAATAAGTTTGAATGGACTAAGGAATGGGAGGAGGCATTATAGGCCTTGAAGAGGAAGTTAACTCAGGCCCCCCTTCTCCAAGGGCCAAAGGAGGGGGAGGATCTATCTTTGTATCTTGGGGTCGGAGCAGAGGCCTTAAGCTCCATCCTGGTTCGGGAAGAGGGGAAGAAGCAGCTGCCCATATACTACGTAAGCCGAGTCCTGAGGAAGACAGAGCTCCGTTATCCCATCTTGGAGAAGTTGGTCTTTGCTCTGGTCATCTCTACCCAGAGGCTCCGACCTTACTTCCAAGCACACTTCATCCGAGTGGTGACAGACCACCCCCTTCGTAACATCTTCGAGGGGTGGAGCATTCGGGCAGATTGGAAAAATGGTCGGTAGAGTTGAATGAGTTCAATATCTCCTTTGTCCCCCGCCTCTCGATCAAGTCCCAGGAAATGACCGACTTTCTCACAGATTACATGGTCGAGGTGGCGGATGCGGAACTCACTCGCCCAGTTCCTTGGAAGGTGATGGTGGATGGCGGCTTGGGGAGGCATTCCTTAGGGGTATGGGTAATCTTGGAGAGCCCCCAAGGAACGAGGATCGAGCAAATAATAGTCGTGCACTTTCCCATCACAAATAATCAGGCCGAGTATGAGGAAGTGATAGCATGATTGCGCCTGGCTAGGGAACTTGGAGTATATGATATGGTGGTCCTCACTGAATCCATGGTAGTGGCTTCTCAGATCAATGGGTAGTTTGAGACAAGGGAGCCAACTCTCTAGTTATACCTGACAAAGGTGAAGGGGGTCATCGACATGTTCTAGACCTTCTCTATCCGGCATGTACCTAGGGAGGAAAATGAGCAAGTTAATTTTTTGGCCAAGCATGGTCCCCGGATGTGGGGTACCATCACCGACCTATTCCACCCATCCATCAAAGAGGGATAGTTGATGGAGTTGGAGCAACACGCATCGTGGATGGATCCATTCGCAAAATTCCTTTACACAGTGGATTTCCTGAAAGTGATGGATAAGAATAATTTCAAGCACAAGTCGACATATTACCTTATGTGCGACGAGAAATTGTATCAGAAGACTCTTTTGGGGATGTTGGCACGTTGTGTGGCCAAGAGGGAGGTCCAAAGAATTTTGGAGGAGGTCCATTCCGGGGAATGTGGAAGCCACTCGGGGAGCAGAACCTTGAAAGGAAGGGTCATCCGGCAAGGGTATTTTTGGCTGAACCTAGGCTGGAATGCCATGGAGTTCGTAAAGAAGTGCCACAAGTGTCAGCTATTTTTCCCCCTCCAACATCAACCAGCTCAGCGGCTCAGGAGTATCACAGCACCCTGGCTCTTCGCCATCTGGGGAATGGATTTGGTAGGGCCTTCCCCCAGGCACACAG
Source organism: Platanthera zijinensis (assembly GCA_039513925.1). Taxonomy (NCBI): domain Eukaryota; kingdom Viridiplantae; phylum Streptophyta; class Magnoliopsida; order Asparagales; family Orchidaceae; genus Platanthera; species Platanthera zijinensis. The sequence continues at coordinate 166,811,329 of CM077092.1, forward strand.
ATAGAGGAGGTTCTTGTTGGTGATGATCGATTATTTTTCTAAGTGGTGGGAAGTGAAGGCGTTGGCCAAGGTGACCTCCTAGGTAATCAAGAACTTCGTATGCGGGGAGGTCATCTGCCGGCACGGTCTGCCCAAGGCCATAGTCACGGACAATGGACCTCAGTTCGCTAGTGTTGAGCTCATCAACCTCTGCGGGCAGCTCGGGATCGATCTCAGGTTCGCCTCGGTCCACCATCCCAGGAGAAACGGGCAGGTGGAGGCGGCGAACAAAATCATCATTAACCTCCTCAAGAAGAAAGTGGAGAATTTGAAAGGTAGCTGGGTAGAGCAGCTTCCTTCAGTTCTCTGGTCCCTGAGAACCACTCCCAACACAGTAACATGGGAGACCTCCTTCAATCTCTCCGACAGCTGCGTGGCCGTGCTTCCAATAGAGTTTGAGGTCTGGACGCCTCGAGTGGTCGAGGCGGAAGAAGGAAGGGAAGAAAGGCAAGCCAAGAATGAGGAGGAGCTACGACTCTCCTTAGACATGGTGGAGGAGCTACGTGATGTATCTGCCATCCGACAGGAGGAGGTAAAATGAAGAATGCCCAGATACTTCGATAAGCATGTCAGGGTCAAACAGTTCGCGGAAGGGGACTTGCTCATAAAGAAGGTGGATGCGGCAGGAAGATCAGTCACAGTGGGGAAGCACAACTCCAACTGGGAAGGCCCATACATTATCGGAGTGACTCTGAGGTCAAGAGGGTACCGTCTACGGAATGTGGAGGGCGATACCCAAAGTCAAACTTGGAGTGGTGATGACTTGAAACATTTCTACCCGCGAAAGCATGTACACACTCTCCTTTAATGAATATGGAATTCTTTGATCCTCCAATTCTTCTACAGATAGAACTTGAGGTGAGTTTTTTTATCAAGTTACGTCTTAACATGCTCCTACTGCCAGACTCCCACCTAGTTGGGAGAACTGAGGTCCTTGGTCAAAATTTATCACGATCTAGGGTTAGGTCCCGGGATACTCCCGTTGTCTGTCTTCCACCTAGCTGGAAGGGCCGAGATCCCCGTTGGACGCTGTTATGACCCTGGGTCTGAGTCTGGTTGATGCTCAACACCTTCCGTCAGGCTCTCACCTAGCTGATTGGTCCGGTGTTAGCGCCCGGAGGTTGGACAAAGGAAAGTTATCTCGTTCTAGGGTTAGGTTCCGGGATGCTCCCTGTAATGCCTCTACCCGTCAAATAGAATATAATATAGGGTCCGGCCGGGGCCCCACACCATATTCCACAAACAGGCCGGGACACTACTAAATAATATCAAAACCAACGTGTCCTAACACAGAGCATTCTAGCAGAAGCTTCACGGTTGAAAACTCTAACTCAAGAATTACAAAAACTTTGCACTATACCAAAAGAGGAATGTTTACACCAAAAGCAAATGGCCTTTTGGCCTTACAGGTTTCTCTTAACAAAAGTGTGGTTTCCAAACATCGGCGCGCAGGCCAGCCACACACAAACATGAAGAAAAAAAACAAAGCCTTCGAGGGCAGCAACGCAGCTTGGGCTTCAGCCCGCTAAGTCCCGCTCGGACCAGCACTACCTGCACCTGCAAGAACCAATCCACCAAGCGGTGGCAAAAAGGGTAACGGTCAGCATTCAGCTGACCAATTATAACGACCCTGCCCTTGGCACGGGGCAGTGGAATTCCTTCCCTGCACAGCATTTTACATCTCATAAATATATCCAGCCACCAAGGCAATACATATCACAAATGTCGGCACGACGGCCCGACATTCCGTGCACTCAGGGCACATTCTGGCGTACCGGAAACACCGGGTCCCACCACCGTTCAGAGGTCCCAGACATGACGGTCCAATTTGAGCATTTCTAGTCTGATCGGCACGCAAGACATCGAATCTCGCTATGTGATCCTAACAGGGCCTTAAGCACCCAAGGTTAGACAACCATAACGCGGGTACAGATCCACCTTGCCTGTTGCTCAAAATTGTCAGACTCAAGACTTGACTGACGCGGGTACGGCTTCACTTTGCCCGTCTTCCACCAAGGCATTTCTCTAGTTGCAGCCTAACATCTCAACTTCATCCCATATGGGACTCACGGCCACAAGAGTTCAACCCAACTCTCACCATTTCCTGGACTTCCTCCAGTACTTCCTGCGGCACCAAGCCACAGGTATCCACCACGGATTTCATGCCTACAAGCAATATTCACGGAGTCTTCTCTGATGTGCAAACAAGCATCACCAATCTAGACCAACATGTCTAGATGGGATTCACACATCATGCCTAACCGTACTCACACTTCCAGTCCTAATGCAATACAATAAGGGACGTACCGCCGACCCAAGGGAATCACTTCGCCATCCACCTTTTGGTGGAGGATTCCTATGCAAATGCAGGAAAGAAGGACTTCACTTGTCCAAGAAGGAAATCATTACCCTTGAAGGACATTTTGGCGCCATGGCGAAAATCACACGGTTGGAAAGCTTCGCAGCGATCAAGCCTCCGCAGAGCTGAACTCGACTCGCGATTTGGACCACCGCAGCACCACCGACAGCCAGCTTCCCCTTCTTCTTCCTCCCCTTGCTCTCCTCTCTCTCTTCACTTTGGAAAGAGAATGACACAACTCAAGTGGGTTTTCTCCATCTCAAATCCGGCCTTATAACCCCAGGGAAAAGCCTAGACCATTGGATCTTGGTCAAAGAAAATGGAAGGCTCAGATTAGCCCTGAAATTGATTTTCCTGGGCCGAACACGGGTTGTGACACGCCCGTGTCACAGGCCGTGTTCCTGAAGCGGTGCACAACCGACTTAAAACAAACCAGAACACGGGCAACGACATGCCCGTGTCAGCCTTGACACGCCCGTGTCAGTCTGTGCACGGTCGTGTTCCTAGCTGTGTCACCCCTATAACTCAATCTCCAAAATCACCAGAGAACAACACGGCTAAGGCACACGCCCATGTACCTAGCCGTGTGCCAAATACGCCCCTGTGACACGCCTGTGTCACAGGTCATGTCCTCCTCAGACACAACTTGCCCTCAGCTAAGCTAGACACACCCTGGGACACGCCCGTGTCCCAGGCCGTGTCCACTCACACGCCCTGAGACACGCCCGTGTCAGCCAACCTGAATCCTAATTTTGGCTTTTGAGATTTTTGGGGTGTTATAATCCTCCCCTCCTTAATAAAATTTCATCCCGAAATTTGGACATAGTAAGGAAGTACAAGAATTACACAATATGTGACACTTTACATATAAGGTTTAACAATATACACACGAGCCAACAACTTTACATAAACAACTTGGGAAACTCAGCTCTCATGGTCTGCTCCCGCTCCCACGTTAGCTCTTCTCAGCCACAATTGTCCCACCGGACTTTGACCATCCCGATCGCTTTGTTCCGTAGCTGTTTCTCGGCTCGATCCTCGATTCGAATTGGTCTAACCTTTATCGTTAGCCCATACTCAACTTGCACTCGGTCACTCTCAATTACTTGAGTTGAATCCTTAACCGCTTTCCGCAACACTGAGACATAAAATACATCATGTAAGCCACTCAGCTCTTGCGAAAGTGCTAACCGATAAGCGGCTTCACCAATACGTTCGACCACTTCAAACGGTCCCAGATACCTCGGGCTCAACTTTTTCAGACTCCGTATCCTGGACACACCTTTGAATGGCTTGATTTTCAAGTACACCCAATCGCCCACCGCAAACTCCACGTTTCGGTGCTTGACATTGTAATACTTTGCTTGGCTGTCTTGAGCCACTATCAGCCTTTCACGTATCAACCGTATGATTGAGTTGGCATCATCTAACTCTTTTTGCCGGTACAACTTCGATTCGCCAGTCTCCGCCCAAGCCAAAGGTGTACGACATTTCCTACTGTATAAAGCTTCAAAGGGCGCCATCTGGATGCTAGCTTGGTAGATGTTGTTGTAGGCAAACTCAATCGCACCGAGATGATCTTCCCAATTCTTTCTGAAATCCAGCACACACATTCAGAGCATATCCTCCAATGTCCTGTTGGTTCTCTCGGTATGACCATCTGTTTGAGGATGGAAAGTCATGCTAAAATGCAATTTCGTACCAAACAGTTCATGGAAATATCTCCAATCGCCCGAAGTGAAACGCCCATATCGATCACAAACGATGCTACGGGGCACACTGTGCAATCGTATAATAGTATCCACGTACATCTTTTCCAATTTCTCCACTGAATCGTCCCTTCGGTTCGGGATGAAGTGCGACACCTTGGTTAACTGGTCCACAATCACCCATACCACATCATTTCCCCGCTGCGACCTTGGCAATCCATGCACAAAGTCCATGGAAATATCATCAAACTTCCACACAGGGACAGGCAATGACTTCAGCAAACCACCCGGTTTTTGGCATTCCGCCTTTACTAAGGCACACGTTTGACATTTAGCAACATAGTGTGCTATGTACTTCTTCATTCCAGACCACTAGAACAGCTTCTTCATATCCTTATACATTTTCGTGCTCTCGGGGTGAACCGAATACTTGGTGAAGTGGCCTTCATACATCACCTCTTCACGAAGCTTACCCCTATCTAGGACACACAAACGACCGTCCTTCCAAAACAGACCGTCAATAAATGAAAATCTATAGTCGGCACTTTCCACTGCATAGCGTTGCAGGCTTTAATCCAGTTCTGTTGCTTGTCGAACTCTGTCCGTCAGGTCACACTGTACCTCCGTCCAGTTTAAGCACGCCTTTGCAGTGGTATTCCTTTCAACACAAGAAATATTTAAGGCCTCCAGATCTCAAATTAGGCTTTCATCATGTCTTAGAAGCCAATTTGCCCTTGCCGGAGTCCGACGACTCAAGGCATCTGCGACCACATTTCCCTTCCCGGGAGTATAGTGAATATCGAAGGTGTAGTCCCCAAGGAACTCCATCCACCTCCGTTTTTCGCATATTCAAATCCTTCTGATCGAGCAAATACTTTAGACTCTTATGATCTGTATAGATATCGACTTTAACGCCATACAGATAGTGCCGCCACAAATTTAGCGCAAATATCACCGCCGCCAACTCCAAGTCATGGACGGGATAGTTACGCTCTTATACTTTCAATTGGCGTAAGCCATAAGCAATCACCTTGCCAAACTGCAGGAGAACGCAGCCTAAGCCGCTCCCTGACGCATCGCTGTATATCTCATAGCCGTCTGTACTACATGGCGACGTCAACACAGGCACCGTGGTCAAACGACTCTTCAGCTCATCGCGCGCACTCCGGCGTCTAGACTAATTTCTGATCGTTTCTCGTCAATGTTGTTAGAGGCAAAGCAATCCGGGAGAAGTTCGCCACAAACCGTCTGTAGTAGACTGCCAGTCCAAGGAAACTCCTGACTTCGGCCACTGAAGACAACACCGGCCAATCTTGTATGACACTTATCTTTACCGGATCCACTGTTATGCCTTCTCCACTAACTACATGTCCCAGAAAAGCCCCCGACGAAAGCCAGAACTCACACTTCGAGAACTTGGCATATAGCTTATTCCTTCGCAAGGTGTCCAGTACCAACCGCAAATGGTTTGCATGATCTTCTTCTGACTGCGAGTACACTAGGATGTCGTCAATGAATACGATTACAAGCAAATCCAAGTACTCTCGGAACGTTCGGTGCATTAAGTCCATGAATACCGAAGGCGTATTACATAGCCCAAACGGCTTCACCGTGAATTCATAATGATCGTAGCGTGTTCCAAACGCTGTCTTGGGAATTTCACCTTCCCTAATCTGCAATTGGTAATACCCGGATTTCAAATCCAACTTCGAATAGACAGTTAAGCCTGCTAGCTGATCGAACAAGTCATCGATCCGTGTAATCAGATACTTGTTTTTCTCCGTCATCTTATTCAATTCGCGGTAATCAATATATAGCCGCAAACTACCGTCTTTCTTTTTCACAAATAGAACAGGCACGCTCCAAGGTGACATACTTGGGTGTATGTATCCCTGCTCCAACAACTCTTGCAATTGAACTTTCAGTTAAGCCATTTCTTTTAGCGCTACACGATAAGGCGAGTGGGCCACAGGTTTTGCACCTAGCACCAGCTCGATAGCGAAGTCGATTTCTCTTTGAGGAGGTAACCCCGAAAGGTCTTTTGGAAATACATCAGCGTATTTCGATACAATCCGCACCTCATTCACACTGGCCTTTGGCTCCACCGCCTTAATGAGTGTGAAGAATACCTCCGCACCCTTCCAAACTGCCTTAGCGACTTGGAGAGCAGATAACAACATCCCACTCATCCCTCTCATACCAGTGAACTTGGTCTCTTATTCGGTATTTTGCCCCAATGTGACCTCTTTTGAAGTGCAATCTATACAGGCACGCTGCTCTGAAAGCCAGTTCATACCAAAGATTATATCAAACTCTGTAATCGGCAATATAAATGTTTCCACCTTGAATTCCCGACTCCCTATCTTTACCTCAAGACCGCAAGATTTATCCGCGAATAACAAACATCCCTTAGGTAGTAGCACCTTTATACTGTCTGTCGTGGTCCGTATAGGCACCCCTGATGGCCGCGGAACAGAGACCAACTGTGGTTGGTTCGAAATGGTCAGATTCCGCGGGCCGGTTAGAAGATCGAGTTTTCTAACAAGAGGAGGCAAGTGCACCTATCGCAAGTAGTACTCGGTATTCGGGAAAATACCGAGGTCGTATTATTCTCGGGGACGCGTTTATTATATCTACTCTTCCAGGAACACTATTATGTTACTATCAGTAAGGTGGGATTTTTTAGTTTAATTAAAACGGAAAGAAAGAGAGCAGAATTTTGCTAAGTTAGTTCGATGACGGGTTAACGCTCGGCATCGAATCGGATTAAGACTAAAATAATTCTCAATAATTATTAAACTTTGTTTTTAAATTAATAAAAGGCACTTGGCCGTGGGGGTTCCAAAAATATGAGCGCACTTATCTCTAGGAATATTGCTCACCTAAACATTAAGACTATTCGATCGATCGTTAAACCGACGAAGGATTCCTCTTAATGCCCGCTTTACGCTAAGAACCCCGCTATTGGGTGGGGAACCCAATCTGGCAGAACTACGCTTCTCCTCTTTCGAGGGGGTGTACGCAGTTCTCTTTACCCAAGGGGGATCGGTCCATACGTGCAGCCTCTCGGCGTCGCGTATGGATAACGGAAATAGAGCCCACACATCGATTATGTGGTCCTATGCGTCGTTAACCCGGGATAAACCTTAAGTCCTTAAATTAAAATAAAAATAAAGTTTTTTAATTATTTCAAATCATTTTATATGTCCCAATGCTCTTCGATGCCGAAGGCTAAAAGAGATTAGCCACTCATCGGTATGGGGACGGCTTTATGTTTTTAGGTGAAGCGTGAGTGTTAAATTATGCACTGAACAATTATAAGAGAAAACACGAAAAATAGGATAATTAGATAAATTGAAGGCTAATTGATGCAGGCACTCACGCACACTTCAAAACCATAAAGAAAATTAAATAAAGCAAGCCCTACTCAAATGAGTAGGCGGAAATAAATGCACACACGCACACACTCTTTTTAATTGAAGAAAGCGATAAATAAAGCGGTAAAATTATCTCCTACACGCACGCACTCTACATAATTGAGAAAACGATAAAATTGCAAGTCCCGGCTCAAATGAGTGGGCGGGAGTAAATTTATCTCATACACGCACGCACTCTACTTGAAAGTAAAACACACACACGCACTCTACAGAAATGAAAACACACGCACCCACACAAAGATTTCCTACTCAAGTGAGTAGGAAGAAAATGAAAGCAGTAAAAAGACAAGTCCCACTCAAACGAGTGGGCGGGAAATGAAAGATGAGCGCCATTTAAATCTTAACGAGTAGGCGGAAATAAATGCATACGCACACGCGCACTCTACAGAAGTTGAAATAAAGCAATAAAACCTAACTCATACACGCACACACACTTGCAAAAATAAGAAAAACAAAGTTGTTGAAAAATTAAAACGACTGCATTTCTACCGCTAGAATGCGGTAGAAATGCATAAAAAGTGAAAATAAAAATTAACCGAGCGAAATTGTTTTGCAAATAAACGCAAAATGAAAGTACTCGAAAAATTAAAACAACTGCATTTCTACCGCTAGAATGCGGTAGAAATGCATAAAAAGATAAAATAAAAATTAAAGGGACTAAAAGTTTTGCAAATAAAAAGTTAAAACAAAGTGAGCGAAAAATTATAACGACTATATTTTCATTCTTATATTTTTATAAAAACTCCTAAAAAGTGAAAATAAAACAAAAAAGGACAAAAAGTTTTACGATCCTAAAGAGCCTAAGTTAAAGAAAAATGAAAATAACACTTTTAGATGAGTTTTTATAAAGCCATATGAATGAAAAAATAGGAAAAAGGAGAAAAGCTAAATCTAAAAAGTGCGGAAAATGAAAATAAAACGGGCATAACAACGGCTAGAAAGTGCAAGAAAATCCTAAACTAAGTTATGAAAGCTAAAAAGAAAACATAAAAAGAGAATCACAAAAAGGGAACGAAAAAATTACTTAAGAAGGGCGCTTCCAATTGAACATTTCAACTTTGCAAGATAGAAAATCTACCATTTTATTGAATAAAAAGGCTATTACATGAAAAGCTAAAACAAACAACCTAATACAAACTAAGAAAGATAGGGAGAAATTCTCCTTACATAGCTTAGAAGCCAAACGGGCAGCACCTCCCCTAAGTAAGATGGACCAAAAAAGTGGACAAAATAAGCTTCCTGGAAGCTCTTATTTATAGGCAAATTTTCGGGTTGGTCACGCCCGTGACTAGGGCGTGACAGGGGGGCGTGTCGACACTATTCATGAGCTGATTGGGTGACTTGACTGGAAAGTTGACTTCGGCTGAAAACGTGGCGGTCACGCCCCAGGTCACGGGCGTGACATGTGTCAGTCACGGGCGTGACTGGGGCGTGTCGGGGAGGTCGATCTGGGCGCGGTCCGGCCGCAGAGTCGCGCGCGTCACTTCGGGCCAGGTGGCTAAGTCACGCCCGTGTCACACCTTGACACGGGCGTGTCTTGGTGCGTGTCGAGCTTGGTTTGATCATCGCCGATCGTCGAGCTGGCAACCTGTGGTCTGCGATCGTCGAGCTGGCAACCTGTGGTCTGCGATCGTCGAGGGTGTGACACGGGCGTGTCAGTCATGTGACACGGGCGTGTCAGTCAACATTTTGACTTTTTCTGGAATAAAAATAAAGCTAAGTTAGAAATATTATTTAAAAAAATAAGCAATTTATTGAATAAAACAAATAAAAAAGACAAAAAAGAAACAAAATTGACTTAAATAAAATACGAAAATATAGGTATATTTACAACTCATCAAACACCCCCATACTTAAGCTTTTGCTATTCCAGAGCAAAAGTTTGAGGTGAACTTATAAGGAATAATAAAAAACCCTAAGTTCTGCTACCGCTAAATTAATTATAAGAAAGATCAAATAAAAATATACGGGGTATAAGAGTTAAGTCCTAAAATTATTTAGATGATTTAAATATGGCAAAAGTTTTGGCCAAAAGACTTCTTGATGTAATCAAATAGAAAGCAATAATTGTATTGGTTAGATTTAATAGAGAATAGTTTGGAGTTATACGAACTTTAGCTTATAGGATTGTTATCGGAAATAATGCAATTTACGAATTATGCTCTCAAAAAGATTTTTGAATTAATTCTAGAGTCATGAAATTGGCTAAGAGGGGGTTGATGTTGGTTTATGAAGATGCTTGGATTTTGAGGCGAGGTTATTATTTTTTTTTCTCAAACCTCCATTTTTTTTTTGATTTGGATGTTAAAGGAAAACGAAATATTATTTTCCTTAACATAAAATTTTTCTTCTTCATAAATAAAAATAACCCAATGTATATGTGTTGGAGTAATGAATTTTATCCTCTTACTCCGTAACGTATAATCTTTTAAATTATTGGGTGCCTAGTTTTACGGAATGAAATCTTATTCCCATTGACATAAGATCTTTTTCTTTTTGGGGAAATATTTTTATCATACCATGTAGGTTATGATAAGTAAGGGGAGAAAAGAGAACTAGATTTTTAATTGAAAAATAATTGAGAGCAACCTTTATAAATTGTACGTTCCAATTTTTCAGAAAGCTAAAAGCAAGCATAATTGAATTCTATAGTCGTTATTTTCTAACATGGTACACATGCTTCTATCTATGAAAAATTAGAAGTAGTGCCTAAAGCGAGTCCCCTATTTTTAACAAAGTATAATAAATTCTTTAAAACTTAACCCCGGCTATTTAGATTTTTCAATCTATAATTAACAAACGAATAGTGAACAAAGAATTGATTAAATTCACATATAAATAAACTCAAAACTAAAGTTTTGGATAACAAGAAACTTAAGAATGAGATATTTGATTTATTTGTTTCATAACTTACATAAAATTTTTTTGTTGTTTTTTGAAGTTATGCTCTTTTTTGTATTTATTTATTTATATCTTTAATATATACATACTAAAAAGAAAGAAAAAATGCGAAAATTAAATTTTTTGGATTTTTAAGTTTTGTGAATTTTTTATATTTTTAATGAAATTTTCATTCTATTTACAAAAATTTGGGAAAAAGAAAATAAAAATTTTACAAGGATGAGAGGGAAAAAGGGAGAGGGAAAAAGTGAGAGGGGAAAGAGAAAGAATATTTACAAAAAGTACTTATAAAAATTATTTACAAAAATATTTACAAGAATATTTACAAAAATATAAACTAGGTAGCCGCGAGATGACTCGTTATGTGGATGGCTCGATGAGCCGGATCTCGCGGACCGAGTTAAAAAATAAGTCAAAGTTTCAAAATTGAAACTTCAAAAATTTTAATTAAATTTTTTTTTGATTTTTTTGTGTTATATATATTTTTTTTGAATTTTTGTTTTTTAAAATTTTTTGTTTTGATTTTTTTTTTGTAAGTGAAAAAGAAAGTACGAAAATACAAAAACACCCCCATACTTAGATCCTACATTGTCCCCAATGTTGTAAGCTAAGCATGAGGAACAAGACAGCAGGTATATGTACAAAAAAGAAAAGAGAGGGGGGCAGAAGACGTCCTTGATCCGCGCGCGGGGAAGCCCATTAGAAACCCTGCATTTATTAGAAAAATAGAAAACATAATAAATAAAGACGTAAAAAAGATAGACGTGGGGTGCCTCCCAGGAGCGCTTTGTTTATAGTCGCGTAGCTTGACTATAGTGGCGGGTTTATAAGTCGAGGAGGGATTTGGTTTTGCTATACTCGATCACAGGGTCGCCCGCTATGCAAGTCTTTAATCGATGACCGTTTACTTTAAACAAGCCTTTTTCTGGGTGGGAGACGAGTACGGTCCCATATGGAAAAACTTCTTCAACTAAGAAGGGATCGGACCAACGGGATTTGAGTTTGCTAGGAAAAAGTTTAAGACGAGAATTATAAAGAAGGACTAGATCGCCGGGAGAAAAAATTTTGGGGGTTTTAATTTTTCGATCGTGATAAAACTTAGAATGCTCCTTATAGAACTTATTGCTCTCGTAAGCGTTCGCACGCCATTCATCGAGCTCGTTTAGCTGCAGTTTTCTATTCTGAGCGGCTAAGTTAGAGTCGAGGCTTAAGAGTTTTAATGCCCAAAGTGCTCGGTGCTCCAATTCTACGGGTAAATGGCACACTTTGCCATAGACTAATCGAAATGGGGTACAACCGGTAGCAGTTTTGTACGCCGTACGATACGCCCACAACGCGTCGTCGAGCTTAGCGGACCAATCTTTCCTATTAAGTGAAACGGTTTTTTCTAATATGCGTTTTATCTCTCGATTTACTACCTCAACTTGGCCACTTGTTTGCGGGTGGTAGGGGGTGGCAAGCTTGTGCGTGACTCCGTATTTAGCTAACGTCTTAGCCATTAGAGCGTTACAGAAATGCATTCCCCTATCACTAACAATAGTGCGAGGCGTGCCGAAGCGAGAAAATAATTTTTTTAGAAATGTAACGACGACTCGCACATCGTTGGTGGGGAGAACCTGCGCTTCCGCCCACCGTGATACGTAGTCGACCGCCACTAAAATATAAGAATTTTTAAAAGAAGGAGGTAGGGGGCCAACAAAATCTATGCCCCATAAATCGAAAACTTCGCATTCTAAAAACATATTTTGGGGCATCTCGTCGCAACGTGAGATGTTACCCGACCGCTGACAGCTATCGCATGCGCGCGCAAAGTTGTGCGCGTCTTTGAAGAGAGTGGGCCAAAAGTAGCCCGACTCTAGCGCCTTCCTAGCGGTCCGGTTGGCTTGATAGTGCCCCCCGACTGGACCCTCGTGGCAGTGCCTCAATATTTGTGTGCACTCCACTCCCGCGACGCATCTTCGAACCGCTTGGTCCGCGCAGATACGGAAAAGAAATGGGTCATCCCAAAAGAAATTTTTCAAGTCGGAAAAGAATTTCTTCTTTTAATGACTTGAAAAATCTTTTGGAAGTACCCGCGCGACTAAGTAGTTCGCAAAATCTGCGAACCAAGGCGAAGATGACGAAGACGAACGAATGGCGAGAAGGCGTTCCTCGGGGAATCTGTCATTTATTTCAGATTCAACGAGCGCTTCCGCAGCCGGATTTTCTAAACGGGAGAGGTGGTCTGCCGCTAGATTCTCCGCGCCCTTCTTATCTCGGATCTCCAAGTCAAACTCTTGTAGGAGGAGACTCCATCGAAGAAGGCGGGGCTTCGCGTCGGTTTTGGCTAGTAAATACTTAAGGGCGGAGTGATCGGTGAAAACGATAACTTTAGATAGCGTAAGGTACGAGCGAAACTTATCGAAAGCGAAAACGACGGCTAAGAGTTCCTTTTTCGTCGTCGTGTAATTCACTTGTGCGGAAGTGAGCGTCTTGCTAGCGTAATAAATAGGATGAAAATGTTTTTCTACGCGTTGGCCAAGAACGGCGCCTAAGGCAATATCACTAGCGTCGCACATGATTTCGAACGGAAGGGACCAATTAGGGGCCACTAGAATTGGAGAATTGATAAGTTTTTGTTTTATAAAATTAAAAGTAGACTCGCAATCGCTACTAAAGACAAAAGGTGATTCCTTTTCCAAGAGGTGAGTAAGCGGTTTTATTATTTTTGAAAAATCTTGAATGAAGCGCCTATAAAATCCCGCGTGGCCTAAGAAACTCCTAATGGATTTTATGTTTGTCGGCTGAGGAAGCTTTTCTATGATTTCTACTTTGGCCTTATCGACCTCTATCCCCTTAATCAAAATCTTATGGCCGAGGACCAAACCTCCTCGAACCATAAAGTTACACTTTTCCCAATTTAAAATAAGATTCGTGTCCTCGCATCGCTGGAGGACACGATCAAGATTACGAAGATAATCCGGGAATGAGCATCCGAATACAGAAAAATCATCCATAAATATTTCCATAATATCTTCTACTAGCTCACCAAAAATTGCTAGCATACATCTTTGGAATGTAGCCGGCGCATTGCAGAGGCCAAATGACATTCTTCGATAGGCGAAGGTGCCAAAGGGGCAAGTAAAAGTTGTTTTCTCTTGGTCTTCGGGGGAAATGGGGATTTGGAAAAACCCCGATAAACCGTCGAGAAAATAATAAAAAGGATGACCGGAAAGACGCTCAAGAATTTGGTCAAGGAACGGTAGTGGAAAATGGTCTTTACGGGTGGCATCATTAAGTTTGCGATAATCGATGACCACACGCCAACCCGTAACAGTACGAGTTGGGATGAGCTCGTTGTGCTCATTCGCCACTACGGTTAGACCGCCCTTCTTGGGCACGACATGAATGGGACTAACCCATGCACTATCAGAAATGGGATAAATAATCCCCGCATCTAATAATTTAATTATCTCAGCTTTCACGACGTCTTCCATGTTTGGGTTAAGACGTCGCTGGGGCTGAATGGTTTTGCGGCAATTATCGTTTAAGAAAATATTGTGAGTGCAGAAAGAAGGGTTAATCCCCTTTAGGTCAGAAATTTGCCACGCAATTGCGTGGCGATGTTTAAGCAAAACCTCCAATAACTCTGAGGTCTCCGAATCGCTTAAATACGAAGAAATGATTACCGTGAGTGTATCATTTTTTCCCAAAAAGGCGTATTTGAGGGATTCGGGTAATGGTTTGAGTTCTAGGGTGGGCGGTTCTTCTAGTGAGGTTTTAGTGCTAATGTCTTTTGAACCAATTGGTTCAAAAGGCATGTTCGTAGACGCGTCCTCATCGCAATAAAAATTTTCGAGTGAAAAAATATTTTCGTTTAAAAACTCGGACTCGAAAACCGGAGAAGAACAATCTCCATAAAAAGAATCTAAAGAGTAGCAGAAATCATCGCTCGACGACGAGTCTTCCATAGAGGAGTTAATAGAAAAAGTAACTTGGTCGTCTCCTACCCGAAGGAGAAGCTGACCATTACTTACATCAATTAACGCACGTGAGGTCGCGAGAAAAGGGCGACCAAGTATTATTGGTACGTTGGCGTCTTCCTCGATGTCCAAGATGACGAAGTCCACCGGGAAGGTGAACTTGTCTACTCGGACAAGGACATCCTCAACAACCCCGATGGGGAACCTAACCGAGCGATCCGCTAGTTGGATGCGCATATTGGTAGGAGCAGGAGTACCCAAACCTAAATGCAGGAAGAGCGAGAACGGCATCAAATTAATGCTCGCGCCTAAGTCTGCCAAGGCGTATTTTACTAATACATCGCCAAAAAGGCACGGGATGGAGAACCGTCCCGGGTCGTTTTGTTTTGAGGGCAATTTACTAGTAAGAGCCGCCGAGCAGACAGCGTTGAGAGATATATGCGAAATATCCTCGAGTTTGCGTTTATTAGAAAGTAGTTCTTTTAAAAATTTCGCATATTTAGGCATTTGAGAGATAGCCTCGCAAAAAGGAACATTAATATGAATTTGTTTAAGTAATAAAATAAATTTTTCATATTGCGCGTTTACTCGCTCGTTATCTAACTTATGCGGGTAGGGCAACGCCTTGTTTAAAATAGGTTTGTCGTTAAAAATCGGTAAGGGTTGTGTAATCAAAGAAGAGGGAAGAGGGGTCGGAGGTGAAATATGTACCTGAGGATCGATCCGTTTTGGATCGACCACCTCCTTACCGCTACGGAGGGTTATAGCGTTAGCGGTTTCCCTTGGATTGGGCTCCGTTTTCCCTGGCAGTGCCCCCAGGGCGCGTTCCGACATAAGTCGCGCCAGCTGTCCAACCTGGAGTTCTAAATTTTTTAGCGATCCGGTGATGTTCTGGATATTGGACTCGTTGGACGCGACATAACGATTAAAATTTTCCTCCACCGGGGATGGCTTCATAGGAGGGGGAGGGGAAAACGTTGGCGCAAAAGGAGGGGGAGGGGGACGCTGCGCGTTGTTCGGGTTGCTCCAAGAGAAATTCAGATGGTTCCTCCAACCCGGATTATAGTGGCTACTATAAGGGTTGTTTTGAAAGGAGGGATGCACCGGATTTCCCATGTAGTCTATGAATTCATCGACTACGCAGACGTTAGAGGGGGGGGGGGGGGAGAAAACAAGGCGGAGTGGAGGAGGCAACAGACATCTCCGCCACCTGCTTAGTTAGCCTTTCCACTTGGAGGGCTAGCTGAGCAGTGGCATCCACTTCAAAAATTCCCGCCTGCTTAGGGCGCGCCCGCGGGACATTCCACTGGTAGGCGTTCACCGCCATTTCCTCGAAAAGGGCCTGGGCGGCCTCGGGGGTCTTATTGTTCAGAGTGCCCCCGGCAGCCGCGTCAATCATTTAACGCGTCTGACTATTCAGTCCATTATAAAAAATTTGTACCTGCAACCACGTTGGCAGAGCGTGGTGCGGGCACCGGCGGAGAAACTCCTTAAAGCTTTCCCAAGACTCGTAAAGAGACTCGGAGTCGTTTTGGACGAACGAAGATATGTCCGCCCGCAATCTTGCAGTTTTCGCGGGCGGAAAATACTTCGTAAGGAATTTCTCTGCCAACTCCGCCCAGGACGTGATGGATCCCCGCGGGAGGGAGAGTAACCACACCTTAGCCTTGGACTTAAGAGAGAAGGGAAAAAGCCGCAAACGAATGGCGTCATCAGTGACGCCATTAATTTTAAAGTATCGCAAATTTCAAGAAAATTAGATAAGTGATTATTGGGGTCCTCATCCGGCAGTCCATCGAACTGCACGACATTTTTGATCATTTGAATCACACTTGACTTAATTTCAAAATTATTGTTGGCCACAGTGGGCCGAACAATACTCAACCCCGTATCATCCAAGTTGGGCCGAGCGTAGTAAGACATAGTACGCTCGGCCGGTTGGGCATTATTCGGGTCGGCCATAGAAGAAGAAGAGGGTTCTCCGATAGATTCTGCGGGGTCTAAAAAGGGAATTCGATGGAGAGATCGGATACGCGCAAGAGAGCGGTCGATCTCGGGGTCGAATTCAAGATTTTCAGAACCCCGCTATTGGGTGGGGAACCCAATCCGGCAGAACTACGCTTCTCCTCTTTCGAGGGGGCATACATAGTTCTCTTTACCCAAGGGGGATCGGTCCATACGTGCAGCCTCTCGGCGTCGCGTATGGATAACGGAAATAGAGCCCACACATCGATTATGTGGTCCTATGCGTCGTTAACCCGGGGTAAACCTTAAGTCCTTAAATAAAAATAAAAATAAAGTTTTTTAATTATTTCAAATCATTTTATATGTCCCAATGCTCTTCGATGCCGAAGGCTAAAAGAGATTAGCCACTCATCGGTATGGGGACGGCTTTATGTTTTTTGGTGAAGCGTGAGTGTTAAATTAAGCACTGAACAATTATAAGAAAAAACACGAAAAATAGGACAATTAGATAAATTGAAGGCTAATTGATGCAGGCACTCACGCACACTTCAAAACCATAAAGAAAATTAAATAAAGCAAGCCCTACTCAAATGAGTAGGCGGAAATAAATGCACACACGCACACACTCTTCTTAATTGAAGAAAGCGATAAATAAAGCGGTAAAATTATCTCCTACACGCACGCACTCTACATAATTGAGAAAGCGATAAAATTGCAAGTCCCGGCTCAAATGAGTGGGCGGGAGTAAATTTATCTCATACACGCACGCACTCTACTTGAAAGTAAAACACACACACGCACTCTACAGAAATGAAAACACACGCACCCACACAAAGATTTCCTACTCAAGTGAGTAGGAAGAAAATGAAAGCAGTAAAAAGACAAGTCCCACTCAAACGAGTGGGCGGGAAATGAAAGTAGAGCGCCATTTAACTCTTAACGAGTGGGCGGAAATAAATGCATACGCACACGCGCACTCTACAGAAGTTGAAATAAAGCAATAAAACCTAACTCATACACGCACACACACTTGCAAAAATAAGAAAAACAAAGTTGCTGAAAAATTAAAACGACTGCATTTCTACCGCTAGAATGCGGTAGAAATGCATAAAAAGTGAAAATAAAAATTAACCGAGCGAAATTGTTTTGCAAATAAACGCAAAATGAAAGTACTCGAAAAATTAAAACAACTGCATTTCTACTGCTAGAATGCGGTAGAAATGCATAAAAAGATAAAATAAAAATTAAAGGGACTAAAAGTTTTGCAAATAAAAAGTTAAAACAAAGTGAGCGAAAAATTATAATGACTATATTTTCATTCTTATATTTTTATAAAAACTCCTAAAAAGTGAAAATAAAACAAAAAAGGACAAAAAGTTTTAGGATCCTAAAGAGCCTAAGTTAAAGAAAAATGAAAATAACACTTTTAGATGAGTTTTTATAAAGCCTTATGAATGAAAAAATAGGAAAAAGGAGAAAAGCTAAATCTAAAAAGTGCGGAAAATGAAAATAAAACGGGCATAACAACGGCTAGAAAGTGCAAGAAAATCCTAAACTAAGTTATGAAAGCTAAAAAGAAAACATAAAAAGAGAATCACAAAAAGGGAACAAAAAAATTACTTAAGATGGGCGCTTCCAATTGAACATTTCAACTTTGCAAGATAGAAAATCTACCATTTTATTGAATAAAAAGGCTATTACATGAAAAGCTAAAACAAACAACCTAATACAAACTAAGAAAGATAGGGAGAAATTCTCCTTACATAGCTTAGAAGCCAAACGGGCAGCACCTCCCCTAAGTAAGATGGACCAAAAAAGTGGACAAAATAAGCTTCCTGGAAGCTCTTATTTATAGGCAAATTTTCGGGTTGGTCACGCCCGTGACTAGGGCGTGACAGGGGGGGCGTGTCGACACTATTCATGAGCTGATCGGGTGACTTGACTGGAAAGTTGACTTCGGCTGAAAATGTGGCGGTCACGCCCCAGGTCACGGGCGTGACATGTGTCAGTCACGGGCGTGACTGGGGCGTGTCGGGGAGGTCGATCTGGGCGCTGATGGAGACGGCCATCATGACGGCCTTAGTAAAGATGACGACGAGGGCGCACGTGATGATCATGGTGATTTCGGGATGTTGGCGGAAGACGTAGACAATGACCCACCGGCCAAGGACTTGCGACGCCGCAGCGGCCATGGATACAATCTTCGCCAACGCAAAAGGAATTAAAAATTAGTAGTACTTTTAATTTGATAAGTTGATGGACTATTTATTTATGTTGTCTTTTTATTTTCATGTTGGTGTGCATTTATCAGTTTTTGGGCTACCAATAGCCTTTGTGTTTGTAAGCCTTATAAAAGTCCTTGGACTATGTATTTTTCATCTAGAGTGAATTGAAATGAAAACTTTTTGCCCTAACCTAATCTCTCTTCCTTCCTCCCTCTAATTTCCGCCGCCCCCCTCTCTTATTCCCTCCTCCTACATTTTCGGCCTTCCCTCTCTCTACCTCCTCCTCCTCTTGGCCGCCTCCCTAGTCCTCCCCTCCAATCTCTCTTATTCTCCGATTCTACATCACCTACGACGCGACCTCATACTCCAAAGTCCGGCCGCCTTCAATCTTCAAGGCCAAGTGCAAGGAAGACGGTGCTCGTCGGCGAACAACTACGGCGGGAAGCGGAGAAGACGAACGAGTTCTTCATCCTTGGTGCAACTCCCGCCGCATCCGAGGAAAGCGATCATTTTTGTGTGGGTCCCTAACATCACGGATCTACCTTCACCGAGCGGGGTAACGAAACCATCTACTCAAGAGTTTTCATTCCTAGAATAGTTCTTGTGGTGGACGGATTTTGTGTGATCTTTGAAACGAAAATTTCTTCGCTGTGCTCTTTAAAATAGTTTGTAATTTTTCGTTTGGTTTTCCGAAGAACTCCGAGAGGATTGGCGAACCTCGCTATTTTCTTTAGTTGGGATAGATCCTACCATTTTCTCGAATCGTGATTTTTCCTTGGTGGATCTATTTTGGTACAACGCCAATGCTCGCACGGGATCAGTATTATCCCTTTTAGCCGGAAAGGATTTTGGCCTATAGCCATTCTCCGTTCCAAGCGCGGATCGGCTATCCGTATGTTAGCGTGAACGATAAATAAAATCATTGCATTTGCTGCGTTCCGTTAGTGTGTCTTTAGAAGATCGTTGAGTGTTGCGGGAGTCGTAGTCACGCCGTCCGTGTGTTGAAACCTCGTAGGACGGAGCCTACATCAATTTGGTATCAGAGGGAGGTTGTGTTGGTTTCCCAACCGACACCATCCTTTTTGCTCTTCCGTAGTAGGATTTGCGACTCTCACTTGGTTGCGCACAACCCGTCACAAACCTTAACAAAATCTGAAATTTTGCTGAATTTGGTCTGCAATTAGTAAAAACAAAAAAATATATATTTTCAGAAAAAATTAGAAAAAAAATTCTGGGAACTCTTCATATTTTTTTAAGCGTAAAAGTCAAAAAAATAATTTTTGTTTGCTCATCGGATTCGTGTCAAAAAAATCTAACTTTATAAAAATTAATCTGTCAAAACCTTTCTTAGTTAACAGTTGTTCATGCGCATAAGGCGTGGTGTTGAATATTTCCCCTCCACTTCACAAATGGCTAACCACCATGATGATGACCACCCACCGGCCACCATCGCGGAGCTTCGGGAAGAGTTCAACACTAGGTTTGATGCCTTGACGCAATTAATACAAGGGTTGGCTGTCAACCAAGCGGTGCCCCGTAATCCCGCTGCTGGGATACACAGGCCGGGTTTTCCTCCCCAGGCCGCTCACCAACGCGATGATAGGCACAACCAATATCACGAACAGGATGAAGAACACACGCCTCGAGCCCCTTATGAGTTTGATTTAGCTAGAGCCGTTAAGATTGACCCACCCTCATACGATGGTATGGGTGAACCCCAGACCTTTCTAGATTGGGTCATGGAGATCGAGTGTTACTTTGAGTGGTGTAACTTAACGGACGGCGAGAAGGTGCGGGTAGCACGAATGAAGCTTATGGGTAGGGCCAAAACATTCTGGTTAAATGAAGAGAGACGACTAGGTACCGCGAATGGCTTACCCCCAATTGGTTGGAATGCCATGAAAGCACTTCTGAATGACCAATATGTCCCCGCGTATCATCGAACTCAAATGTTCGACGAGTTAGCCACCCTTCGCCAGGGGAGCAAATCGGTAGCGGAGTACATGGGACTCCTTAAGGATATGATGGTACGTTGTGAGGTTAGAGAAATGCCTGAAGTTACGCTTTCCCGTTTCCGTAAGGGACTTAATCCGGACATCCAAGGCAAGCTACTGCGTTATGGTCACACGGACCTTAACACTACCTTCAATGCCACTTTGGATATCGAAAAACATAACGCCTACAAAACCAAGGGGCGATCTTTTCAGAAAGGAAAATCTATTCTAGGTGCCCCACCCACGTCCTCCATGAGGGACAAAGGAAAATTCCGTTCGACTGATTCAAGCTCTATCGTTATTACTGCTAGGAATAACAAATATCCCAACGGCGAGAGAGTTCCGATAGGAAGAGTTAATAAGACTAATGCCACATGTTATACGTGCGAAATCCAAGGGCATTACTCTAGTGAGTGTCCCACTAGGACTAAACCACTGGCACTCTTAGACTCTACGTCTGAGCCTGCCGAGCTCGTCTATGAAGCTGGCGATGAAACGGATGCTGAGCCAAGTGACATAGAAGATGATTCAGTCATGATGGTTATGAGGTGTATCTTGGCCACACCACGTATTTCAGATGAATATAATAGAACGAATATCTTTTCCTTAAATTTCAAAAGCGGTGAAAAGTGGTGCAAATTAATAATAGATAGCGGAAGTTGCATGAATGTTATATCCGAAAATGCTGTCACTCGTATGCACTTAGTCCCCGAGCCGCACCCACATCCGTACAAAATAGCATGGGTAAATAAAACGTCTATTGCGGTCTCTAAGCGGTGTCTAGTTCCACTTACGGTGAAGGGTTATATCGATAAGGTGTGGTGCGACGTTATCCCCATGGATGTTTGTCATGTGCTACTAGGACGCCCATGGCTCTATGATTATGACGTGACCCATTTCGGACGAGCCAACACCTACGAGTTTAAATTCAACGGTAAGACCATCGTGCTTAAACCATCCCCGCCTAAGGACCCGTCGAGTGCCTCCAAAGACACAATTGTGCCTGCGGAAAAGAAAACTATTAGCCTAATAAGCAAGAAAGAGTTAGAGCGCGAGACTTTTCTGGATGGCGTCATCTACGCGCTAGTTTGTCTACAAGCTAAGGAAGATTCACCGTCGTTAGATAGTTTGCCGATATCTCTGCGGACGTTATTGGAAGAGTATAAGGACGTCTATTCGGAGGATTTACCATCTGAGTTGCCACCCATGAGGGATATTCAACACGAAATTGATTTCATCCCCGGCTCCTCGTTGCCTAATCTTCCCCATTACCGACTCAATCCCTCCGCTCATGACGAACTACA
The DNA here is from genome assembly GCA_039513925.1 of Platanthera zijinensis. Taxonomy (NCBI): domain Eukaryota; kingdom Viridiplantae; phylum Streptophyta; class Magnoliopsida; order Asparagales; family Orchidaceae; genus Platanthera; species Platanthera zijinensis. The sequence goes on from CM077092.1 coordinate 166,833,224, forward strand.
AATCTTGATTTCAGATTTGTTGGCTAAAGGATTTATTCGCCACAGTAAGAGCCCGTACGCCGTTCCTGCCCTTTTGGTTCCAAAAAAAAGATAAATCTTGGAGATTATGTGTAGACTACCGGGCTATAAATAAAATCACTGTCAAGTATAGGTTTCCCATTCCTCGTTTGGACGACTTGTTAGACATGCTATCAGGAGCCGTCATATTCTCTAAATTGGACCTTAAGAGTGGCTACCATCAAATCAGGATACGAGAAGGGGACGAATGGAAAACGACATTCAAGTCCAAGGATGGACTCTATGAGTGGCTAGTGCTTGGGGAGGGGCTTACCAACGGGCCAAGTACGTTTTCAAGATTGATGACCCAAGTATTTAAACCATATATGGGCAAATTTGTAGTGGTCTATTTTGACGATATCTTGGTATTTAGCTTTTCGCAGAAGGATCATGAAACTCATCTACAGACCATCCTCACAACACTACGCCAAGAGAAATTATTTATTAATCTTAAAAAGTGCGCGTTTGGTGTGAACTCCGTAGAATTCCTAGGCTATATAGTGAGTTCGGAAGGTATTCATGTTGACTCGAAAAAGGTCCAAGTAATAAAAGAATGGCCAGAACCTAAAAATATTCGGGAAGTTAGAAGTTTCCACGGATTGGCCACGTTTTATCGAAGATTCATTCGAAACTTTAGTAGTATAATGGCACCGATTACCGAGTGCATGAAGAAGGGCGATTTCAGTTGGACGAAAGCGGCCACTAACGCTTTTCAAACGATTAAGGAACGGATGTCTGAAGCCCCATTACTCCGCCTACCGGATTTTAATAAGGTGTTCGAATTATCATGTGACGCATCGGGGATAGGAATCGGAGGTGTTTTAAGTCAGGACGGACATCCGCTAGGGTATTTTAGCGAAAAACTAGCCGGCCCAAAATTAAATTATTCCAATTATGACCGCGAGTTCTATGCCGTAATACGTTGTCTCCAACATTGGCGATACTATTTAATTTCAAAAGAATTCGTAGTCTTATCCGACCATGAGGCCCTAAAATTCGTTAATTCACAAAGTAAAATCAGTCCCCGACATGCCAAGTGGGTATCCTACCTTCAGGAGTACACTTTTGTTATCAAGCACCTTAAGGGTACTTTAAATCGCGTGGCGGACGCCCTTAGTCGGGTCTCCTTATTATTGTCTACCATGGAAGTAAAGGTCATAGGATTTGAGAGGATTAAAGATGAGTATGCGCAATGTCCGGACTTCAAGGATATTTACTTCGCCGCTCAGGACCACTCTACGACCACTATATCAGCTTTCTACCTCCGAGACGGGTATTTATTTAAGCATATGCAGCTATGTATTCCCCGTTCGTCATTACGACATTTTATTATTTGGGAGTTACATAGTGGCGGGTTAGGCGGACATTTCGGTCGAGATAAAACGATAGCACTGGTCGACGATAAATTCTTTTGGCCGGGACTCAAACCTATGGTCAATAAAATAGTAGGAAGTTGCCGCGTCTGTCAACTAGCAAAAGGTAACAAGACCAACGCGGGTCTTTACACACCCCTTCCGATCCTGTCGATACCATGGATGGACGTGAGCATGGATTTCATATTGGGCCTACCTTTGACCTTTAGGCGACACGATTCTATTTTGGTTGTTGTGGACCGTTTCTCCAAGATGTCATATTTTATTGCATGTCATAACACTAACGATGCTTCGCACGTCGCTAAATTATATTTCAAAGAAGTCGTGGCACACCGGGGCGTCCCCAAAACGATAGTGAGTGATAGGGACGTTAAATTCACTAGTTATTTTTGGAAAACACTTTGGAAGCTTTTAGGTACAAAACTCATGTTTTCTTCGGCCTATCATCCTCAGACGGATGGGCAAACGGAAGTAGTTAACCATAGCTTGGGAGGATTACTGCGTTGTTTAGTGGGTGATCATAAGGGAACTTGGGACCTTATTCTTCCGCATGCTCAACTAGCGTACAACAATTCTAAGAATAGGTCCACCGGTTTGTCTCCGAATGAGATAATACATGGTTACAAGGCGCCTGTGCCTCTTGACTTGGTTCCGTTACCTCCATCCTTTAAATCCAGTCAATTCGCATAGGACTTCGCTTCGCACGTTCACTCTCTCCATGAGCACATTGGCAAGACGTTAGCTAAGCAATATGATATTTATCAATCGAATGCTAATGTACATAGGCGGGCAGTCCCCTTGAATATTGGAGATTTGGTAATGGTTCGACTTATCCCTGAACGGATGCCTTCGGGCACCATAAAGAAATTAGCGAATAAGAGAGCGGGTCCTTTTCGACTTTTACAGAAGCTAGGCGAAAATGCATACTTATTAAAATTGCCCGCTGATTGGGGAATTTCTCCTGTCTTTAACGTTTCAGATTTAACGCTTTACGTCGCTCCACCACCTGAACTTTCTGTCTCTCCGTTTAATATTTCCACTATATCGTCTAATGGGATGGGGGTGAGAATGTTTCTGGATCGCTCTCTCCTTTGGATTCGCCGGGAGGTACGTTGCCTACTGATGATGCAATTTGTTTTTCTTCTTTGCCTAACGCATTTCCAAGGTTCCCCCGAACCGATTTCTTGCCTGACAGGATTTTACAGGACGCGGTGTTTCCCACTCCCGACGGTGATATTCATAGGTTTTTGATTCGATGGCGTGGCCGTCCTGCTACGGACGACTCTTGGCTCTCTGCTGCACAGGTGGATCTTTTAGATGCGGATCTCTTGAGCCGTTACCTTCCCGCCCACTCATCGGTGATGAGCCCTTTCGAGCGGGGGAGGATTGATGGCGACGACCATCATGACGGCCTTAGTAAAGATGACGACGAGGGCGCACGTAATGATCATGGTGATTGCGGGATGTTGGCGGAAGACGTAGACAATGACCCACCGGCCAAGGACTTGCGACGCCGCAGCGGCCATGGTTACAATCTTCGCCAACGCAAAAGGAATTAAAAATTAGTAGTACTTTTAATTTGATAAGTTGATGGACTATTTATTTATGTTGTCTTTTTATTTTCATGTTGGTGTGCATTTATCAGTTTTTGGGCTACCAATAGCCTTTGTGTTTGTAAGCCTTATAAAAGGCCTTGGACTATGTATTTTTCATCTAGATTGAATTGAAATGAAAACTTTTTGCCCTAACCTAATCTCTCTTCCTTCCTCCCTCTAATTTCCGCCGCCCCCCTCTCTTATTCCCTCCTCCTACATTTTCGGCCTTCCCTCTCTCTACCTCCTCCTCCTCTTGGCCGCCTCCCTAGTCCTCCCCTCCAATCTCTCTTATTCTCCGATTCTACATCACCTACGATGCGACCTCATACTCCAAAGTCCGGCCGCCTTCAATCTTGAAGGCCAAGTGCAAGGAAGACGGTGCTCGTCGGCGAACCACTATGGCGGGAAGCGGAGAAGACGAACGAGTTCTTCATCCTTGGTGCAACTCCCGCCGCATCCGAGGAAAGCGATCATTTTTGTGTGGGTCCCTAACATCACGGATCTACCTTCACCGAGCGGGGTAACGAAACCATCTACTCAAGAGTTTTCATTCCTAGAATAGTTCTTGTGGTGGACGGATTTTGTGTGATCTTTGAAATGAAAATTTCTTCGCGGTGCTCTTTAAAATAGTTTGTAATTTTTCGTTTGGTTTTCCGAAGAACTCCGAGAGGATTGGCGAACCTCGCTATTTTCTTTAGTTGGGATAGATCCTACCATTTTCTCGAATTGTGATTTTTCCTTGGTGGATCTATTTTGGTACAACTCCAATGCTCGCACGGGATCAATATTATCCCTTTTAGCCGGAAAGGATTTTGGCTTATAGCCATTCTCCGTTCCAAGCGCTGATCGGCTATCCGTATGTTAGCGCGAACGATAAATAAAATCATTGCATTTGCTGCGTTCCGTTAGTGTGTCTTTAGAAGATCGTTGAGTGTTGCGGGAGTCGTAGTCACGTCGTCCGTGTGTTGAAACCTCGTAGGACGGAGCCTACATCAGGCGCGGTCCGGCCGCAAAGTCGTGCGCGTCACGTCGGGCCAGGTGGCTAAGTCACACCCGTGTCACACCTTGACACGGGCGTGTCTTGGGGCGTGTCGAGCTTGGTTTGATCATCGCCGATCGTCGAGCTGGCAACCTGTGTGAAAGTGAGGGGATAAGTTGTAAACTACTCTAGAGGGGGGGTGAATAGAGTATTCAAATTTTATGAACAACTAGTCAGCTCCCTTGGAGTTTATTTGCGGAATAAATAATCTGATACTTGAACCCTAAGAGCCTAACACAATGAAGTGCACAAGTGAGAGAGTTAACTGAAATTTCAGTTTAACTATAAGCCTATCACAGCAACTAGCAATCCTAGGTAGTTCTATCACAGCCACAGAATAAACAATTAAACAAGATAGCCAGAGACACAGGATATATAGTGGTTCCCTCTAAATAGGTACTCCACTCTTCTACCACCCTGGTAGGAATCCACTACAGGTTTTTGCTAAGGTGCCCTGCCACCAATGATCTGATTCAGGTAGATCAAACAGACCCTTTGAGCTTTTGATAAGGATGCTCAACCACAGGTTGTTGATAAGGTGCCCTGTCACCAATGTTCACTTTTGAAGAGATGTGAACAAACTCTTTTACAAAGGGGTTGAGAGGGTTAGATTATCTTCTCTGTTGTAAATACAGATTAGAGAAGACTTGTGGATTCTCTAAAGAATCAAAGTCTCCCCCTGGCTCAGTGAAAGTCCAGGGAAAGCCTTTGCTTCAGGATGAAGGAGTTTCAGATATACTGAAACTAAATCCTCAGAGATCTGTAGACTGATTTTTATCAGGTCTTCAGATTCTGGAATAATTGAAGTAGAACTGGAGCTCTTTCTGAAGTCTTGAAAACTCTAAGCAGATGCTCAGGAGACTTGAGAATGAAAGTAATTGCTCTGGGCTTTTTCTTCAGGGAAGCTTTTCTTCTTCTTTTTGTGAGATGGTGAAGAGTTGCTCTGAAGATGCTTGAGAGAATGCAGCACTAAGAAAAAATCTCTCTGTATCTGTAACTTGTTATTTTTTCTGAGAAAAAATCTCTCTTAAATATGTCTTCTCATTTTCCTTTGGAACGGTTCTATTGATTTGAATTCTCGAGCCCTGCAACAGATTATCTCAAAATAGAATATAGCAATAGGAATAGAATGACTTATTAGCTTACTGTCAGTCCCAATAAGGAATTAAATAAGTGGGAAAATATCTCAGTATAAAGACTTACCATTCTTGGAAATAGCAACAGTGCCAACGGCTAGAATACAGCCTGGCAATATATTTTGTATAATAGGACAAAAATGCTTTATCAAAATACTGAATCCCGTGATTTAAGCTTGACATATTTGGTAATTAATTTATTTTGAATTTAAGCCATAAATCTGCAAAAACAACTTCAGAAAATTCTCTAACCACAAGCTAAAACACTTGGAAAAAAACCAAGGAATAGAATTAATATAAAAAGATAAAGGCAGACAATAATCGTCGAACAGGGGTTCGATGATCGTCGACCTAGCTAACAGATCGTCGACTAAAAGCAGAAATCTGTCGAAACAGAAATCGTCGAACAGAAATCGTCGACCAGCTCAAGATATCGTCGACTAAAGCAGAAAATCTGTTTAAGCAGAAATCGTCGAACATCTCATGATGTCGACGACTAAGGCAAAAATCTGACGAGACAGATATCGTCGAACATCTCATGATGTCGACGACTAAGGCAGAAATCTGTCGAGACAGAAATCGTGAAGCAAGAACACGATCGTTAAACTGCTGATGGCAGATCGTCGACCAACCTTCAGAGCATAATAAACTTGCTCTGAGATCGTCGACCATCGGTCGACGATAATTGTCTTGACTTCAACGATTCTATAGCCCTGCTATCGTCGACCAATGATCGACGATCGCGAGGCCTCGTTCGACGATGGTCGAACGGAAAATGCCTTAACCAAAAATACATCTAGAACTTCTAGCCTAAGATCTAGGTCAGTTATAAACAGTCCTAGGGAAACTGAACAAGGCCTAATCATGATCATATATAGTTATATGGATCAAGAGGGGCTGGAAAGGGATTACATAAGCCAAATCACATCTAGGGTACCAACAATCTCCCCCTATTTGGGTTATGTTATCCAATCCGATTTAAAAACTAATGCACACAATAACAAAAGCAGAGATTAACCAAAAATTTAAATCACAGGCAATCCACAGAAAAACATAAAAACATAAATCAGCAGAACTATAAAGTATCAAGCAGATTTATCAGAGGTTTTAGCATCAGATGTGTTCTTAGGGATTACAACTGGTTTGAAAATAATTTCTCTGTTTGGATTTGCTGCTTGTCTTTTGGATAGCATTAGGTCATGTTCACCAATAATTTTCTTTTCAGCATAGCTTGGCAGAACTGCAGCAGGGTGCAACTTCATGTATTCTTCAGTGTTAAAAATTTCAGAGTTGACTTGAATTTTGCTGAGTTCCTTTTCTCTGAATTCAGACATAGTTGTATATGTTGTAGGGTCTAGTCCTTGAGCTTTGGCTCTCTCCATCATGCTTAGTGCAATAGATTCCTTAAATCTTGCCATAGAGGCAATTCTTTCAGTTTCAGTCATATCTGATGGAGAGGGTGGTCTGTCAGTATCAGCTTGAGCTGCAATCTCCATGTTCCTTTGAAGAGCTGTGGCTAATTTGCTTGAGTCAAGAGGAATCTGTGCAGCCTTCTTAGGATCAGTTTCAGCATATAGAGATCTTGGAGGTGCAAGTTCAATGAACTTCTTGTGGGATTTCTCTGAATAGACCACTCTTTTTCCTTTTGTTTCAACTGTCTCAGAAGCAGCAGGATTCCTTGATGTGGAGGATGGACCTCTCCTGGGAGGAGAAGGTTTCCATTTTGGAACTTTCTTTTTAGGAGAAGGAGGAGGAGAGAAAGTAGGTTGCTGACATGTCATCTTCTTTATTTGTTCCATGGGAACATTTTCATTTCTTTTCCTTCCTTGTCCTGATACATCTTGGCCTCCCTGGCTTTGGTTACTCCTTCTCTGGTAGGACTGAAAGGTGTTAGAACTAGCTGATTTTGCAGATGGGGCAGAAGAGAGACTTCCAGAGGCTCCAGCACCAGGAGGTGGAGGAGGACCTCTGGGGGGGAATTTCTGAATTGGAGTGTCATATCTTTTTGTTCTCTTCTTCTCTCTTGTCTGATTCTTTGAGAGTCTCATCCATGGTTGAAATTCTTTGCTCTTGGGATCAATTCCCTTCAGAATGAAATAGGGAACATCCTTGTCTGGATTAGTAGTAGGAGGAGCAGATGCTTTTCTTTTCTTGGATACAGCCTTTTTCTTCTTCTGGGTGCTATCAGAATCCTCAGAATCATCATCATCAGAGGAGTGGGATGAGGTTCTGCCAGCATAATCATCAAAGTCTTGTTCTGAGATATCCTTGGCAACTATAGCATGTTCAGCCTTTTCTTTCTCCTGCTTCTCTCTATCTTCTTTTTCTCTTGCTTCCTCAATGGCATCTTGCACAGAGAGTCATCAAGAACTCAGCCAGGGTTGATCCTAACCCTTCATCAGACACAAGGGCTGATTCAGCCACTCTCCAGCTTGCTGGGGAAGGCTCAGTAATCCCTCCATCCTCCCTCTTTACCCCTGCATCCTCATCTCCTGCATTACCCTCCACACAATCTGCAGTGCCACCACAACATGAATCCCTACATGCTGCTACCATCCTCACACACCTCTCTCAACATGAATCCCACACTCATGTTGATGATCACACATCTCCACATGATTCATTTGATCATGTGGCAGATCATACTGCTTCCATTCCATCACCACCTCAAGTTGCATCCCACAGTCATCCATCCACCTCCACACCCTCAGCATTTCAGATAACTCCTAAATTGCTTGCACATATTGTAAAGCTCATCACTCCATCCATACAAAAAATGATTGAGGCTGCCAATGCCCCTCTCATTGCATCCATCAAAGCCCTTACTGAAGCCATCAAATCACTTCCACCCTCAGGTGAGCCCTCTTCAGTAAGATGCATGACTCCAGTCCCCACTGAAGTCATGCAGGGGGAGATGTCTGTTGAAGTGGTCTCAGGTGATGCCTTGACCCTTCAGGACAATTCTTCCCTTCCCCTTACATCAATTGTAGAAGAACCTCAAGAGCTTCCAGAGCACGCTATTCTAGAGAAAGAGTCTCTGATGAAAGATCCAGAGCAACCAGAAGGTAAAACACTTCCTCTAAAGGTTATAATCAGGACTTTAAATTGATATCTTTATCTAACAAAGACATTCACTCCCTAGTGAATCTAGCTTCTGATGAAGAAGTCTCTGAGAGAGATAATGAGGAAGTCCTCATGGACTTGTGTGAAAAAGTTCCAATGAACACTACTGACTCAAAAGTAGTGGTTCAAAAATCAAAGAATGATGCTGCTCAACCAGATGGTATAGTTTTATTTAAGATTCTAATTAATTCAAACTCCAACTTTGAGTTAATCTCTTATTCCTTTCCTCCCATCACAGCTGCTGATGATCTTGCATCAGTGTTGCAAGTTGATGCTGCAAACTCCATTGATTCTGATAATGCTTTGGAATCCTTTCTTAACTCAGACTGTGAGTTCACACTCACATCTACTCCTTATGTTCCTCCTTCTCAAGAGAAAACGGTCCCTTATAGACCTGAGTACCTTGATGACCCCTTGGTCAAGGACTCTCTCTTCTTTTCCTGTATGTCACTCCTCTTGTGCCTTGCAGAGGTGTCTATCCCTGATGTCACTGAACATCTAGAAGGAATTATAACCTCCTTCCTAGATGCAAAGTGGTATCCTGTGTAGATCTACAGGTAACTCTATCAATTACCTGCTGTTGTTCACATTGGGGGGAATACTCTATTCCCACTTGGTTGTTAATTTATCTTTCTTTGTATGCAGGCACAATCAACATCCCTGCTGCTGCTGCTGCTGCTGAAGAAGTTGAGGCTGTGCAAGACTTACCAGAGAATGCCTCCAAGATGACTGAAAAGGAATCAAGCTCAGGTACTCTAAACATTGAACAATATATAGCCTTTGTGGCTGAGAATATTGCCTCTGAGTACATTGAAGAGTTGGCTAAATTTCATATGGTTTCCCTAGCCATCTCTCTAGGAAAAGCATCTGCCCCTGCAGATACAGTCATCTTTTCTCCACCTATCCTTACCTATCCTCTACCCATTCCTTCTATTGCAGAACTGGTCCCCAGGATAGTTCCTGACTTGTATCCTGAATCAGAACTCTGGAAGAGATCTCCAAATGTTGATCTTGATGCCCTCCTTGTGCAAGATGCCATTGAGGAAGCAAGAGAAAAAGAAGATAGAGAGAAGCAGGAGAAAGAAAAGGCTGAACATGCTATAGTTGCCAAGGATATCTCAGAACAAGACTTTGATGATTATGCTGGCAGAACCTCATCCCACTCCTCTGATGATGATGATTCTGAGGATTCTGATAGCACCCAGAAGAAGAAAAAGGCTGTATCCAAGAAAAGAAAAGCATCTGCTCCTCCTACTGCTAATCCAGACAAGGATGTTTCCTATTTCATTCTGAAGGGAATTGATCCCAAGAGCAAAGAATTTCAACCATGGATGAGACTCTCAAAGAATCAGACAAGAGAGAAGAAGAGAACAAAAAGATATGACACTCCAATTCAGAAATTCCCCCCCAGAGGTCCTCCTCCACCTCCTGGTGCTGGAGCCTCTAGAAGTCTCTCTTCTGCCCCATCTGCAAAATCAGCTTCAGAAAATTCTCTAACCACAAGCTAAAACACTTGGAAATAAACCAAGGAATAGAATGAATATAAAAAGATAAAGGCAGACAATAATCGTCGAACAGGGGTTCGATGATCGTCGACCTAGCTAACAGATCGTCGACTAAAAGCAGAAATCTGTCGAAACAGAAATCGTCAAACAGAAATCGTCGACCAGCTCAAGATATCGTCGACTAAAGCAGAAAATCTGTTTAAGCAGAAATCGTCGAACATCTCATGATGTCGACGACTAAGGCAAAAATCTGACGAGACAGATATCGTCGAACATCTCATGATGTCGACGACTAAGGCAGAAATCTGTCGAGACAGAAATCGTGAAGCAAGAACACGATCGTTGAACTGCTGATGGCAGATCGTTGACCAACCTTCAGAGCATAATAAACTTGCTCTGAGATCGTCGACCATCGGTCGACGATAATTGTCTTGACTTCAACGATTCTATAGCCCTGCTATCGTCGACCAATGATCGACGATCGCGAGGCCTCGTTCGACGATGGTCGAACGGAAAATGCCTTAACCAAAAATACATCTAGAACTTCTAGCCTAAGCTCTAGGTCAGTTATAAACAGTCCTAGGGAAACTGAACAAGGCCTAATCATGATCATATATAGTTATATGGATCAAGAGGGGCTGGAAAGGGATTACATAAGCCAAATCACATCTAGGGTACCAACACCGTGGTCTGCGATCGTCGAGGGCGTGACACGGGCGTGTCGGTCATGTGACACGGGCGTGTCAGTCAACATTTTGACTTTTTCTGGAATTTTTCTGGAATTTTTCTAGAATAAAAATAAAGCTAAGTTAGAAATAATATTTACAAAAATAAGCAATTTATTGAATAAAACAGATTAAAAAGACAAAAAAGAAACAAAATTTACTTAAATAAAATACGAAAATATAGGTATATTTACAACTCATCAACCCCGATTCGTAAAACGAAATCTTCAGACAGAAACGAATGGGAAGCACCTGTATCAAACAGTGCTCGCGCCGGATAATCTCGTATAAGGACAAAACCTATAACACCAAAATTAAACAAGCACAACACACAGTATAAAATAACATTAAAAACTGCGCGCACCTGTGACGACATCGGCCTGCTTAATGGCCTCCTGTTGCCCAAGGTTGAAGACCCAGGGCTACGCGTGCGATGCAGAAGACTCCACCACAGTCTTCCCTTTATCTGCATAAGACACTCCCGTCTTCTTTTCACCCTTTGGAGGTCCAACTCGGCAATCACGTGTGAAGTGTCCCACCTTCCCACACGTAAAATAGGCGCGAGATCCATACCCCGATGATGTCTCCGTCACAGTCGCTGAAGGAGCTTGTCCAGTAGATTTGGACTTCTTATTCCATCTCCTTCGGTACACAGATTTCTCCAGACGCGGCGGCTTGAACTCCGGCTTTGCAACAGCCAAGGTCCCCTTTGCTTGCCCCCTTTTCATGTCTGTCTCCAACGACCGAGCCGTACAGACTAAGGCTTGAAAACCCTGACTTATAGAACTCGAGAGCAGATATCGTAGCTCATCTCGTAATCCCGCATAAAACCGACTAGTCTTACGCTCCTCTTCGGCTAAGATAGAACCCGCATATCTTCCCAACCGCGTGAACTCATGAAGATAATCATCCACACTATAATCTCCTTGAGTCAACCGTTGAAATTCCATTTCCGTTGATATTCTCTGTTGCATTGGCAGATGCTTTGTCAAGAATAACCGAGAGAACTCTTCCATCGAGACCTCTGCCAACTGTCTGTCGGCCAAGTGATGCAGTTCAATCTCATCCCACCACAACCGAGCCTCTCCCTCAATAAGAAAAGTGGCCAACATTACCTTCTGCTCCTCCTCAACTCTGATCGCTCACATGATTCTCTTGATCCTTGCAAGCCAATCCTCCGATTGGGCCGGGGATCCCGCCCCAGTAAATTGAGGAGGATTGAAGCTCATGAATCGCTTCAATTATTGATCTGCTGCCTGCGGATCAACTACAGCTTCTGCCGGTTCTTGCCTTACCCCAGCATGCATTGGCACCACAGCAGGACGTGCTTGCCCAGCCTGCTGAGCATTCATCACAGCAAGTACTGTCTCTGTAATGAAACACACAGTTTTAGCAGATGGAGGAGGTGTGGGCACCTCAGCCGGTGTCACACTTTCAACAGAATGTTGAGGTTCTTATTGACCCGCAACACTTCTAGTCACATATATGTGTAGAAACACAATTTAGCGACTAAACAAACGACAAACATAATAAAATGAACACTCCAGCTAACCAAACAAGTGTATTTACATTCCTAAGTGGACATTCTTGAGTTCAATTTATGTGTTATAACGGCAACACTGAATCATGCTCGCCACCCCTCAAAAGAATTCATCCGCGAATTCGGAAGAGATCGACCCACAAGTTGATACCAAATTGTAACGCCTCTACCCGTCAAATAGAATATAATAGAGGGTCCGGCCGGGGCCCCACACCATATTCCACAAACAGGCGGGGACGCTACTAAATAATATCAAAACCAACGTATACTAACCCAGAGCATTCTAGCGGAAGCTTCACGGTTGAAAACTTGAACTCAAGAATTACAAAAACTTTCCACTATACCAAAATAGGAATGTTTACACCCAAAGAAAATAGCCTTATGTCCTTACAGGTTTCTCTTAACAAAAATGTGGTTTCCAAATATCGGTGCGCAGGCCGACTACACATGAACAAGAAGAAACAAAACAAAGCCTTTGAGGGCAGCAATGTAGCTTGGGCTTCAGCCCGCTAAGTACCGCTCGGACTAGCACCACCTGCACCTTCAAGAACCAATCCACCAAGCGGTGACAAACAGGGCAACGGTCAGCATTCAGCTGACCAATTATAACGACCCTTCCCCTGGCACGGGGTAGCGGAATTCCTTCCCTGCACAGCATTTTACATCTTATACATAAATATCCAACCACCAAGGCAATACATATCACAAATGCCGGCACGATGGCCCGACATTCCGTGCACTCAGGGCACATTCTGGTGTGCCGGAAACACCGGGTCCCACCACCGTTCAGAGGTCCCAGACATGACGGTCCAATTTGAGCATTTCTAGTCTGATCGGCACGCAAGCCATCGACTCTCACTATGTGATCCTAACAGGGCCTTAAGCACCCAAGGTTAGACAACCATAACGCGGGTACAGATCCACCTTGCCCATTGCTCAAAATCGTCAGACTCAAGACTAGACTAATGCGGGTACGGCTTCACTTTGCCCGTCTGCCACCAAGGCATTTCTCCAGTTGCAGCCTAACGGCTCAACTTAATCCCATATTCCACTCACGGCCACAAGAGTTGAACCCAACTCTCACCATTTCCTGTACTTCCTCCAGTACTTCCTACGGCACCAAGCCACAGGTATCCACCACAGATTTCATGCATACAAGCTGTGAGAAGCGAACTAAAACAAGTCGGAAATGGTATAACTGAAATTTTATTATCAGAAAAAGGTATCTATTACAAAGGTATGGCCTCCCTTATATAGAATGGAGGAGAGAAGAGAGAATACAAATAAGAGATGTGGGACTAAAACTATACAAAAAATCTGGGCGGCTAGAACAACAGACCGGAACAAGCCGCGCGGTTAGACAGAATGGCTAACCGCTCGGCCACTGCCAGAGAGAGAGACAAGCCGCCATGTGAGACTGTTAGACCGCCCGGTCTCCTAGTCGCCAGTAATCAGACCGCTAGACCGCTAGACCGCTTGGACCTCAGACCTCAACACAGCAACCAAACCGCTGAAGGCAAACCGCCAGACCGCCCGGTCAATAACCCGCCAAGCCAGACCGACAGACCGCCCGGTCTCCAACTTCAACACTCCCCCTCAAGCTGGAGCATATATGTCGATCATGCCCAGCTTGTCATATATATGAAGAAACGAGGCGGATACTGACTTGGTGAAGATGTCAGCCAGCTCTTTTTCAGACGTGACGAAGGGGGTGCAAATTTGTTCCTTCAGAATCTCTTCACGAATGAAATGACAGTCGACCTCAATGTGCTTGGTTCTCTCACGGAAGACTGGATTTTTAAAGATGTATATAGCAGCCTTGTTGTCACAGAACATAGGTAGAGGATGGTTGTAGACCTCTCCTAAATCCAACATGAGAGCCCGTAGCCATTTTAGCTCACAAGTGGTCGATGCCATACTCCGATACTCTGCTTCAGCACTGGACCTGGAGACAACAGATTGCTTCTTGCTCTTCCAGCTTACCAGATTGCCCCCAACAAAGGTATAGAAACCGGAGGTAGACTTGCGGTCCCCTTTGTCATCAGCGTAACTCGCATCTGAGTAAGCTTAAACCCTCAGATGATCATTCTTCTGAAAGAGCAATCCTTTCCCAGGGGCTGCTTTGATGTACTCCAAGATCCGCAAGGCGGACTGTAGATGGCACTCCCTGGGAGCTTGCATGAATTGACTCACCTTGCCCACAACATAGGAAATGTCGGGCCTAGTCACGGTGAGGTATATGAGCTTACCAACCAGACGCCTGTACCGCGAAGCATCTGAAAGAAGAGGCGAATCATCTGTCCAGGTTTTGTCTTCTCCAACAGCCATGGGACATCGGGCAGGTTTGGCCCCAGTCAATCCTGCTTCTTTTAAAATATCAAGAGCATACTTACGCTGAGAGAGGACTAAAGAGTTAGGCTTCCGAGAGATTTCGATCCCCAAAAAGTACTTCGGAGAACCCATATCTTTCGTGACTAGATGTTGGCGAAGATGCCGCTTTATCAAGGCTACCCCGAATTTTCGATGATTTATTTAAATCCTTTTTCGGCGTTACGTTGACGTTTTCCGTCTCGAGCCGTTGTTAGAGTACCTCGTTAGGTGTTCTTAGAGGTTTAGCCTGTTTGCGGGTTTCCCCAGCTAGCCGGTGTCTGTTTTGGAGACCCGGTTGAGCCTTTCAGGGAAGTCTCGTGTTTGGCTTCGGGCGAGGTTAGCTCGGGTTTTGTTCGTCGGAAGTCGTTTTTGACTTCACCGTTGTTCTCGTAGCCCGGGTATTTAGCTACGGTGCGATTTGGTCGAAATCCGAGGACGTCTCGCGTTTTCGCGTCGTTTTGGCGGTAGTTATGTTTGCGAGTCGTCATTTTTCTATGTGACGGCATGTCTCTTGGCGCATGTGTCGCGTGCGCGCGCGACTCGTGCGAGCCGGTGTGGTTTATTGTTTTTTGTGTGCGTGTTGTGCGTGCGCGCGTGTGCGTGCGCGCGGGGTTGAGAACTTTTGCGCGTGCGTGTCGGCGTTTGTGTAGTATGTATATATATATATTGGGTGTTAGTATGTTATACATGTGTTTGTTAGTGTGTAATTTTAGTTATTTAGTTAATAATTATAATATATAATTAAGTATGATAATTATTAATTATATTAATTACAATTTATAAATAAAGTAAAAGTTTTATAATAACCCCTCCCCCTTTTATTTGACCCGCAGCCATTCCCTAATCCCCCCCCTTTAATTAAAATCACTTTCAAAACCTTTTTCCCCCCCCTCATAAAGCACTGCAGCCCGGCCCCTGAAGAAAAAGAAAAAAAAAACCGCAGCTTTTCTTCTCCCTCCTGTGCGTGCGAGCCCGAGCCGAGCGGAAACCGCCCCTAGCCGCCCCTTCCGCCGCCCGCCGCCGGCAGCCCCGACCGACCCCTCTCCCCGATCCGAGGCCGATCCGGACTCCCCTAGGCGCGATCTCCCTCCCGAGGTAATTTTATTTGAGTTTCACCGTAGATTTTTTTCGTGATTTGGAATGGATGTGGTTTGTTTTTCGCTCCTTGTGTTGATAGAATGCAATCTTAGGTTGCTTTGGTGGTTTTGGTGAATTTTGGGAGCTTCCGGAATTTTTGGGCGTCCGCCATAGCGCCGTTGTGCTGGCGAAATTTTTTGGTGATTTAGCGAGGCAAGTGCTTCCCCTCTTTTCGCCGTTTGGCCTCCCTTTTTGTTCAAATCCTTGATAATTTCTTTTAGTCGTGCATATTGAAATTGATAATTTAATTTCTCCTAACCCTAACCCCTACTTGTAGCGCGCTAGAAAAATTAGGATTTCTACCCTCCCGCTAGTAGTTTCCGATTTAGGACGGCGTCGCGGTAGGTGTGTCGCGTAGATATGGGTTAGCGTCGGGTTGAGTTTATGTTAGGCCTAGGTGTAGGTCTAGGTTTTGGGATTTTTGCCTAGCTTGCCTATTTGAGGCGTTTAGGTGTGATTGTGCACGCACGGCCTGTGGTCGTGCGTCTAGTAATCGTGCGACCCGATGTCGGTGCTCGTACGCTAGGCTTAGAATCGAGTGAGTGTACTCACTCGCAGCGGCGTTGCGTAATCGCAACGACTAATCCCTTAGCGTTGATTTCTCGCCGAGTGTTTTGCTCGTGTATCGAGAGTCCCTTGTCGGCTGTTACCTTTCGAAGGCCGAATCGTGGGTTGTGGTCAGTAGTGGTGGTGGATGGCTCTTTTAGGGGTTGTGTGGCGTGATGTAGCCTTGACCACACTCTTTACCTTGACCCGAGTAGTTTTCTGGGCAAGTGAGTGATGGGTCCTTTGTGCCTTCACGTGTCAACCCTTGAGCAATTTGTTGACTCGGAATTAGTGGTTGGGCGTTTGGAACGCTTTCAACCTGATGCCAAGTTTCTTGTTTTTGCTACTGCCGCCTCTCACAGTTTAGGATGTTAGGCGTTTCTTCCGTAGGTGTTGCAGCATTTTTGGCATCATGGCCATGTTGACTCTGCAGGTTTTTAGGCAGAGTAGTTGCTGTTTTCCCGCACTTGGTGCAGGTTTGCTTTTCGCCCTTCCTTGGGCATTGTTGTTTTTACTCTACTTTGTACTCTCTTTACCTTACTTTACTCGCTTTTACCTTACTTTCCTTTTTAGCACTTGCATTCCTTGCTCTGAGGTGTTCTATTTTCTTCTGAACGCCTCAGGTTCAGGACAGTAGCCAGTAGGTGGCTTTGCTGTGGTGCTGTTGGAGGTCCTTCTGTTGACTGTTGAGACTCCCTTGAGTCATTGTGAGGTAGTTTTACTGCACTTTCTACAGACATACATACTTGCCAGTGGGTTCGTGTCAGCTGTTGGCGCCCCTGGTAGTTTTACCTTTTTGTACTAGATATGTTTTTTCTTCTTACTGCTACCCTTTCTGGGAGATAGTCTATTTGCTCTGGGAAGTTTTATGCTAGGTTGCTAGTTACTTTAAAAGCTAAAAGTAAAACTATATTATGTATAAGCATATGATCAGCATGATTTCTAAAAAGAACTCACTCAACGTACTTTCTTAATTACGTATAACAAATGATTTTCCTATATATGTATAAATTAAAACTAGAAGTTTTGGTTCAGCGTAAGGGTCCTTCGGGATCACTTATGCGCTCATTTAGGATGTGGTCATAAATGAAGTATTTTCCGCTACGCATAAAAAATCAGTTTTGAAACCGTGGACTCTTTGGTCCACTGAGCCGAGGGATACGGCCCACGAATAAATCAAGTTTTTATAATCAATAAAGTCATGATTTGAAAGGATTTGGAGCGTCGCCTGAACGTCGGCAGTTATCCCCTGCTCGACGTGGCATCACAGCGCGTAGATTTTCTCTTACTCTGATTTAATAAATAGTGAGAAAAATGCGGGTTGTGACAGTTGGTATCAGAGGGAGGTTGCTTGACAATTGGTCGGGCAACCTTCCTTTGTTTGTGTTAGATGTTTAGAGTCATATCATACACACACCGACATGTCATCGGCACGTTTTGGCTGAAGCACGAACACTGCACTACACGCATAAGCATAACATGAAGTATACGGGGCATATTATGTAGTATGGGATGCATAATATGTGTTCGTATATGGATCCACCATAGGGGCTACATGTGAGGGTTATGTAGTATGGGATGCATAACCTCACCACATGACTGCGACTAGCACGTTTTCTTTTTAGTCGCATGGGAATGTTATGTAGTATGGGATGCATAACATTTTCATGTGTACTCCGCCATGGCATGCACTAGGGCCTTTTTAGAATGCATAGCATAATCATGCATAGCATAACATTGCATAAGCACAACGCGCCAAGCTAAAGACGTGCAGGATGACATGTGTACACACATAGTTTTTGAGTCAAAAAGAATATAAATTCATGCATTCCCGATCTAGGCACAAGAGTTAGTGTGATGGTGGTGAACCATCTTAGGCTAAGCATATCATTCCTTTTGTATTGAATAAAATAAAATCTCAGAGCAAATATAGCAGTAGAAGATCATATTTATGTATGTATTGTCTGTACCTTTTGTCTAATCCTAGGAGTTTAGCTAAGTTCTAATCGTTTGTTATGTTTTAATTTTTCCTTATAGTATGCCGCCGAAGCGTAGAGTGACGAGGTCGACTCCCCAGTCTGAGGGTGAGTCCTCCGGTGCTCAAGGTGATGCGTTGGTGGAAAGCCTGAGGCAGAGTAACGAGGCCTTATCAAGGCAGGTGGTGGAGTTGCAGGCCCAGATGCAGTCCTTTTTATCCGGAGCGGCGGGTCAGACTCCGGGAGTTCAGGACCCCGCCGTGGGTACAGCTGTTCTAGCCCCTCCTGCCCCCCCTGCTCCTCTCGTGCCTCCAGTGGTGGTGCCCCCCGGGATGACTTTCATCTCCCAGTTCCAGAGGCTGAGCCTCCCACGTACGATGGGAAGGCGGATTTCATGGTATTGGACGACTGGCTGATCACTATGGAGGAGATGCTTCACTATTCAGGTATCTCAGATGATCAGAAGGTGATGCTGGCGTTTATCAGCTGAATGGTTTGGCAAAGACCTGGTGGTTAAGAGAGAGGAGGAAGGCATGGTCGAGAATGTTCCTGGAGTTCTTTCAAGGAGTTTGCTGATGAGGAAGTTCCTACCGTCAGTAGAGCGAGACAGGCTGATGAATGACTTTCTTCATCTGAAGCAGCGTCAGCTCACCATCAACGAGTACGAGATTGAGTTTAGCAAACTCAGTCGATTTGCTCCGAGTTTGGTGGCTACTGAGGAGGACAGAGCAAAGCGTTTTCTGGGTGGCCTCAGGAGCGATGTCCAGCAGCTTGCGGTTGCTCATGGCGCAGTTACTTATGCGGGAGCAGTTGAGGCCGCTTTGAAGGTAGAGGCTATCAAGAACGCGAAGCAGCGTGGACAGCAGGCGAGAAACGAGAAGAGGAGGTCAGTTGAGGAAAAGGGTCCCCAGGTTCTTGGTGCTGCTTCTGAGAAGAAGAGCAAGGTAGTGTGCAGTTTCTGTGGCCATCCGGGCCACCCAGCTGAGAGGTGCTTCAAGAGGGCAAGGGTCCAGAAGAAGGAGCATGTGCATGCCATCCAGGGTGCTCCTAGGAGGGATGTTCCTTGTCCTGTCTGCAAGCGACCCGTCACGATGCTGCTCAGTGCTGGTCCAAGGATCGTGTTTGCTACCAGTGTGGCCAGAAGGGCCATATTAAGTCGAGGTGCCCTCAGGTTCAGTCCGCTCTACATGCCGTTCCGCTCCAGGCTTTACCTCCGCCTCAGCCGGTGGACAAGGGTAAAGGGAAGCTGAATGTGGTATCTTCAGCGGAGGCTGAGACTTCGACGCAGGTCATTTCAGGTAAACCCCCCCCCCCCCTCGCTTGACTTTCTCTTTTGTAGCAGTTTTAGTATTGCTATTGTTTTGTTTACTGCTTGTGCGTTTATGGTTTTGTTTGTGTATAGGGAAATTTAAGGTAAGGAACCGCTGGGCCCGCGTTCTGTTTGACTCAGGTGCTACCCACTCCTTTGTGGCTAGGGCCTTTGTCGAGCGGTGCCAGTGGGTTGTTGATCGTGTTGGTGGTGCCTTTAGCGTCAAGTTCCCCTCGGGTGAATCCGTGATATCAGATCAGGGCATTCTGGACTGCCCTATTTTGTTGGGGATTATCTGGCCAAGGCTGATCTGAAAGTGTTGGACTTAGAGGATTTCGATGTCATCCTGGGTATGGACTGGTTGTCCCGATATGATGCAGTGATTCAGTGCAGGGGAAAGCGCTTGGATTTCAGAAAGGACAGCGGTCAGCCCGGGAGTGTTTTCGGTGATTCGCGTCGGGACTCTCCGGCGATTTCTGCGGTATGTGCTCAGAGGGTTTTTCCTGCTAGCTGTTTTGCTTGTTTAGTCTCAGTGTTGGGGACTGTTAGTAGTGTGCCGCTTTTGGATGAGATTCCGGTTGCGCGAGAGTTTCCTGACGTGTTTCCTAGCGATCTTCCCGGTCTTCCTCCAGACAGGGATGTGGAGTTCGTGATTGATTTGGAGCCTGGTACGCGTCCGATTGCCAAGGCGCCGTATCGGATGGCCCCGCGAGAGCTGGAGGAGCTTCGTACTCAGCTTGATGAGTTATTGGAGAAGGGCTTCATAAGGCAGAGCTCGTCGCCCTGGGGTGCTCCGGTTCTCTTTGTAAAGAAGAAGGATGGTTCGATGCGCCTTTGTATCGACTATAGAGAGTTGAACAAAGTCACCATCAAGAACAGGTATCCACTGCCCAGAATCGATGACTTATTTGATCAGTTGCGTGGCAGTTCTGTATTTTCGAAGATAGACCTCCGTTCGGGTTACCATCAGCTTAGGATCCGAGAGTCGGATGTTCCACGGACGGCTTTCCGATCGAGGCATGGTCATTTCGAGTTCCTGGTCATGTCTTTTGGGCTGACCAATGCGCCTTCAGCATTTATGGACATGATGAACAGGGTGTTCAAGGACTTTCTGGACAAGTTTGTCGTTGTGTTCATTGACGACGTCCTGATTTATTCTCGGAATGCGGCGGAGCATGATCAGCATTTGCGGTTGGTGTTATCCGCCTTGAGGGATCATCAGTTGTACGCCAAGCTGAGCAAGTGCGAGTTCTGGTTGCCTCAGGTTTCCTTCCTGGGTCATGTGGTGAACAAAGATGGTATTTCAGTGGATCCGGAGAAGATTTCTGCAGTGATGGATTGGAGTAGGCCGAGCACACCCAAGGAGATCAGGAGCTTCTTGGGGTTGGCCGGCTATTATAGGAGATTCGTCGAGGGCTTTTCTACCTTGGCAGCGCCCTTGACAAAGCTGACGCAGAAGCATGCGGCGTTCGTGTGGAGTGATAAGTGCGAGGAGGCCTTTCTGGAGCTAAAGAGCAGGTTATGTTCTGCCCCTGTGTTGACCTTACCGGCGGAGGGACAGGACTATGACGTTTATGTCGATGCCTCGCACGTTGGACTCGGTGGCGTGTTGATGCAGGAAGGGAAGGTGATCGCTTATGGGTCTCGTCAGTTGAAGATTCATGAGCGGAACTATCCTACGCACGACCTCGAGTTCGCGGCGGTGATATTTGCCTTGAAGCTGTGGAGACACTTACTTTATGGGGCCCAGTGAAGGATCTTTACCGATCATAAGAGCCTGAAGTACGTGTTCACTCAGAAGGAGCTGAATTTGCGCCAGCGGCGGTGGCTTGAGTATGTTGCTGATTATGATGTTGAGATTCAGTACCATCCGGGCAAGGCCAATGTGGTGGCCGACGCCTTGAGCCGGAGAGACGGGGAAAGTCTTCAATCTCACCGCAGATCGCTTAGTGGAGGAGTTTCTATTGATGGATATCACCGCAGGACGCTGTGAGTTGCAGAGCAGTTTGGTAGTGGCAGAGCCGTCATGGATTTCTCTCACCAGATTGCATCAGAAAGAGGATCCGGATTTGTTGCACTTGTACCTCAGAGCTGAGAGGGGAGAGTTGCCAGATTTCTCCATCGACGAGGCGGGTACTTTGAAGTACCGCGGCAGGTTTTGCATCCCCGCAGTTGGAGACATCAGAGTTATGGTATGCAAAGAGGCTCACGGATCCAGTGTTTCCTACCACCCGGGATCTACGAAGATGTACCATGATCTGAAGCAGATCGCCTGGTGGTATGGGATGAAGGGTGATATAGCTCGTTTTGTCTCGGAGTGTTACACTTGCAGGCGGGTGAAGGCCGACCATGGGAGGCCTGGTGGCAAGTTGGCACCTTTGGAGATCCCGACTTGGAAGTGGGAAAGCATCTCGATGGATTTCATCACAGGCTTACCGAGATCTCCGAGAGGGTTTGATTCTGTTTGGGTGATCGTGGACCGATTGACGAAGTGTGCGCACTTCGTACCTTATAAGATCGATTACTCGATGAAGAAGATTGCTGAGTTGTATTTGGATGAGGTCGTCAGATTGCACGGCGTTCCAGTTAGCATCGTTTCAGATCGAGACTCTCGGTTCACATCGCGTTTCTGGAGGAGTTTGCAGGAGGGTTTGGGCACTGATTTGAGGTATTCCACAGCTTACCATCCGCAGACCAACGGGCAGACCGAGCGTGTGAATCAGATTGTGGAGGACATGATCCGGTGCTATATTCTCGATCATGGAGGTGCTTGGGATGAGCGTTTACGGCTCATGGAATTTGCCTACAACAACAGCTACCAAGAGAGTCTACAGATGGCTCCCTTCGAGGCGTTGTATGGAAGGCGCTGCAGAACCCCTTTGTTTTGGGCCGAGGCCGTGAGAGGCCTGTTTTGGGTCCTGATGCACTCGAAGAGATGGAGGTTTCCGTGAAGCTCATTCGGGAGAAGCTTCGAGTTGCTCAGGAGAGGTATGAGAAGAACGCCAATCGGCGTAGGTCCGATTTGGAGTTCTCTGTGGATGATTTGGTCTTCTTGAAGGTGTCTCCGATGGTAGGAGTGAAGAGGTTTGGCAAGAATCGGAAGTTGGATCCGAGATTTGTGGGCCCGTTCAGGATTTTGGAGCGTGTTGGTGTGGCTGCTTATAGGCTGGATCTGCCAGCTAGCTTCCCGGGGGTTCATAATGTCTTTCATGTGAGCCAGTTGTGGAAGTGCGTGCGGAGCAGTGGGCAAGTCTTGGACGCTGTGCCCCAGTTGGAGCCCAACCTCTCGTATGTCGAGGTGCCGGTCCGCATCTTGGAAGCTCAAGCTCGAGTGTTGCGGACGAAGTCTATTCCTATGGTGAAGGTTCTTTGGAGGAACCAGGATTTGGAGAGCGCGACTTGGGAGCTAGAGTCGGCTATGAGGGAGGCTCACCCTCATTTGTTCCCCTGAGTTTTCGGGTACGTTCCCTTTCTGGTGGTTTGTTTCTTTCCTTCTGTTGTAGGAGTAGTTTTCGCAAAGTTTCGGGTCGAAACTTTTTGTTAGGGGGAGTGACTGTAACGCCCCCGAATTTTCGATGATTTATTTAAATCCTTTTTCGGCGTTACGTTGACGTTTTCCGTCTCGAGCCGTTGTTAGAGTACCTCGTTAGGTGTTCTTAGAGGTTTAGCCTGTTTGCGGGTTTCCCCAGCTAGCCGGTGTCTGTTTTGGAGACCCGGTTGAGCCTTTCAGGGAAGTCTCGTGTTTGGCTTCGGGCGAGGTTAGCTCGGGTTTTGTTCGTCGGAAGTCGTTTTTGACTTCACCGTTGTTCTCGTAGCCCGGGTATTTAGCTACGGTGCGATTTTGGTCGAAATCCGAGGACGTCGCGTTTTCGCGTCGTTTTGGCGGTAGTTATGTTTGCGAGTCGTCATTTTTCTATGTGACGGCATGTCTCTTGGCGCATGTGTCGCGTGGCGCGCGACTCGTGCGAGCCGGTGTGGTTTATTGTTTTGTGTGCGTGTTGTGCGTGCGCGCGTGTGCGTGCGCGCGGGGTTGAGAACGTTTGCGCGTGCGTGTCGGCGTTTTGTGTAGTATGTATATATATATATATATGGGTGTTAGTATGTATATACATGTGTGTGTTAGTGTGTAATTTAGTTATATTAGTTATAATTATAATATATAATTAAGTGATGATAATTATTAATTATATTAATTACAATTTATATAATAAAGTAAAGTTTTATAATAACCCCTCCCCCTTTATTTGACCCAGCAGCCAATCCCTAATCCCCCCCTTTAATTAAAATCATCAAAACCTTTCCCCCCCCCCTCATAAAGCTGCAGCCGGCCCATGAATAAGAAAAAAAAACCGCAGCTTTTCTTCTCCCTCCTGTGCGAGCCCCCGAGCGAGCGAGCGAAACCGCCCTAGCCGCCCCTCCTCCGCCGCCCGCCGCCGGCAGCCCCGACCCCCTCTCCCCGATCCGAGGCCGGATCCGGACTCCCCTAGGCGCGATCTCCCTCCCGAGGTAATTTATTTTGAGTTTCACCGTAGATTTTTTTCGTGATTTGGAATGGATGGGTGGTTTGTTTTTCGCTCCTTGTTTGATAGAATGCAATCTTAGGTTGCTTTGGTGGTTTTGGTGAATTTTGGGAGCTTCCGGAATTTTTGGGCGTCCGCCATAGCGCCGTTGTGCTGGCGAAATTTTTGGTGATTTAGCGAGGCAAGTGCTTCCCCTCTTTTCGCCGTTTGGCCTCCCTTTTTGTTCAAATCCTTGATAATTTCTTTTAGTCGTGCATATTGAAATTGATAATTTAATTTCTCCTAACCCTAACCCCTACTTGTAGCGCGCTAGAAAAATTAGGATTTCTACCCTCCCGCTAGTAGTTTCCGATTTAGGACGGCGTCGCGGTAGGTGTGTCGCGTAGATATGGGTTAGCGTCGGGTTGAGGTTAAGTTAGGCCTAGGTGTAGGTCTAGGTTTTGGGATTTTTGCCTAGCTTGCCTATTTGAGGCGTTTAGGTGTGATTGTGCACGCACGGCCTGTGGTCGTGCGTCTAGTAATCGTGCGACCCGATGTCGGTGCTCGTACGCTAGGCTTAGAATCGAGTGAGTGTACTCACTCGCAGCGGCGTTGCGTAATCGCAACGACTAATCCCTTAGCGTTGATTTCTCCCCGAGTGTTTTGCTCGTGTATCGAGAGTCCCTTGTCGGCTGTTACCTTTCGAAGGCCGAATCGTGGGTTGTGGTCAGTAGTGGTGGTGGATGGCTCTTTTAGGGTTGTGTGGCGTGATGTAGCCTTGACCACACTCTTTACCTTGACCCGAGTAGTTTCTGGGCAAGTGAGTGTGGGTCTTTTGTGCCTTCACGTGTCAACCCTTGAGCAATTTGTTGACTCGGAATTAGTGGTTGGGCGTTTGGAACGCTTTCAACCTGATGCCAAGTTTCTTGTTTTTGCTACTGCCGCCTCTCACAGTTTAGGATGTTAGGCGTTTCTTCCGTAGGTGTTGCAGCATTTTTGGCATCATGGCCATGTTGACTCTGCAGGTTTTTAGGCAGAGTAGTTGCTGTTTTCCCGCACTTGGTGCAGGTTTGCTTTTCGCCCTTCCTTGGGCATTGTTGTTTTTACTCTACTTTGTACTCTCTTTACCTTACTTTACTTGCTTTTACCTTACTTTCCTTTTTAGCACTTGCATTCCTTGCTCTGAGGTGTTCTATTTTCTTCTGAACGCCTCAGGTTCTGGGCAGTAGCCAGTAGGTGGCTGTTGCTGTGGTGCTGTTGGAGGTCCTTCTGTTGACTGTTGAGACTCCCTTGAGTCATTGTGAGGTAGTTTTACTGCACTTTCTACAGACATACATACATACTTGCCAGTGGGTTCGTGTCAGCTGTTGGCGCCCCTGGTAGTTTTACCTTTTTGTACTAGATATGTTTTTTCTTCTTACTGCTACCCTTTCTGGGAGATAGTCTATTTGCTCTGGGAAGTTTTTATGCTAGGTTGCTAGTTACTTTAAAAGCTAAAAGTAAAACTATATTATGTATAAGCATATGATCAGCATGATTTCTAAAAGAACTCACTCAACGTACTTTCTTAATTACGTATAACAAATGATTTTCCTATATATGTATAAATTAAAACTAGAAGTTTTGGTTCAGCGTAAGGGTCCTTCGGGATCACTTATGCGCTCATTTAGGATGTGGTCATAAATGAAGTATTTTCCGCTACGCATAAAAAAATCAGTTTTGAAACCGTGGACTCTTTGGTCCACTGAGCCGAGGGATACGGCCCACGAATAAATCAAGTTTTTATAATCAATAAAGTCATGATTTGAAAGGATTTGGAGCGTCGCCTGAACGTCGGCAGTTATCCCCTGCTCGACGTGGCATCACAGCGCGTAGATTTTCTCTTACTCTGATTTAATAAATAGTGAGAAAAATGCGGGTTGTGACAGAAGATGCCGCTTTATCAAGGCTACCCCTTCCTGGTCATCACCAGTGAGAAGAATATCATCAACATATACTGCAAGAACCACCAGTCCCGAATAGGTTTTGCGAATAAATAGAGAGTGATCAGCAGCGCTGCGAGCAAAACCAACGGCCGCCACGATGCCGCTGAACTTGTCAAACCAAGCTCGAGGGCTCTGCTTGAGGCCATAGATTGCCTTCTATAGCCAGCATACTCGTGTCTCCCCCTGAGCAACATACCCTGGAGGTTGCTCCATGTAGACGGCCTCCTGAAGATCACCATAAAGGAAGGCATTCTTGATATCCAACTGGGAAAGTGGCCAGTCTTTGTTGACCGCCACAGAGAGAAGGACCCGTATAGTGCTGAGACGAGCCACGGGAGAGAAGGTGTCAAAGTAATCAACCCCATAGGTTTGAGTAAAGCCCTTAGCCACCAGGCAAGCTTTGTAACGGTTCACAGTGCCATCTGGGCCAAATTTGACCACAAAGACCCAGCGACAACCAACAACATATGTATCAAAGGGAGGAGGAACAAGAGTCCAGGTACCCCGCTCTATGAGGGTCGCCATTTCCTCATCCATGGCCATCTTCCAGTGAGGAATGGCAAGGGCCTCCTGGTAGGAACGAGGTGTGGTAGTAGCAGAGATAGCCAGTGCAAAGGCCCTGCGAGAAGGGGTAAGACGATCATATGAAACAGTAGCAAGGGGGTGTAGGGTACACGTCCGCACCCCTTTGCGAAGAGCTACAGGAAGATCCAGGTCGGCGGGCTCCTCGGCATCCAGAGCATCCGTGGCAGAGAGAGCTAGCCCGGGAGGAGAGAGCGACGGCAGTGGAGACGAGAGAGATGGAGGCAGAGAGAGGCGGAGGGAGAGGAGTGGGCGGAGACGGAGGAGGGGCGGATATCGCAGTAGGAGACGAGGGAACGAACGGAATAACAGGAGAATCAGAGGTGGGGGGGAGAGAAGAGGAGTCATCCGAGAAGTAGGAGGCATTCTCGAAGAAGGTAACGTCAGCGGAGACGAACTGCTTACGAAGAACAGGATCAAAGCAGCAGTAGCCTTTCTGAGTGGCCGAGTACCCCAGAAAGACACATTTGGTGGAGCGAGGGGAGTGATAGTTTAACTTTCAAGACAGCCTAAACACCTAGAGGGGGGGGGGGGTGAATAGGTTCTGCTTATTTATAAAAACTTCTAGGCAGAATTCAATTCAAAGACTAACAAAGGAATCACAGCAATCACAGAAAATAAAACATCACAGATTGCACAATGTTTTATAGTGGTTCCCCAAGGTCTGGGTACATCCACTTTCCCCCTTCACCTATCTAGCAGTATGCTAGATTCGGCCAAACTTCCACTAATCTCAGATCAACAGATCCTACAACTCAGAACCCAACTGGTTCCTACAACTCAGGCACAACTGCCCTACCTCAGCCTTGCCCCAAGGCCTACAACTCAGAGAAGATTCTTCTCCTACACTCAGGCAAACAGCCCTACCACTCAGAGTTCAACACTCCTACACTCAGCCTTTATAACACAGGCTTACAACTCAGATCTGTGAAAACAGATCCTACAGAAATATAGAAAAGATTATTTAACTGTCTTGCCTAAATTGAGAGAGAAAAGGCCAAGACAATTCTTGATCAGCTGATGCAATCAACTGTATCTGAGCCTTCTTCAAAGCTTCTTGAATATGAACTTAGCTGAGTTGATTCCAAACAGCTTCTTGAGAATCCACTGGTGGTTTCTTTTTCTTCTTCTTCTTCAAATTCTGGCTTGATCTCTCTCTATCCAGTACTTTGAATGATTCTTCTGAATTCTGATTAGAACTCTTCTTTGATCTATCCTTAGATAGTCTTCTTTGATCTTCCGGAGAAGATCTTCTTAAGTGCCTAGCACTTTCTTGAAATGAATTGGATTGTAATCCTTCTCAACTTTTTGATTCTTATCAATGTTTTCAAAAGTTTTTTTTCTTTTTCTTCTCCTTCTGAATCTGTCTATTTATAAACTTTTTTCATGGTAACCGGCTGATCCGGTTTCTAACCGTTTTCTGACAAGTCTGACAGCTTCAGTTAACCGGTGGCAACCCACAGCTGTCAAGTCTTCAAACAAGTCCTGTGCCTTAGTCTTGAACCACAAGTTGTCGAGACAGTCTGTCAGAAAGTGTCGAGACCATCTGTCTATCTGTGTCGACACAATTGACTTTGGTGTCGACACAGTCTTCAGTGATGTCGACTAAGTTGCCTTTGAGTCGACACAGCTTCTTCTGAAAATAACTTGGTCTTGACTCTTCAGTGTGTCGACACAAGTCCTGTGTGTCGACATAGTTATTGTAGAATCATAACTCAGTAAGTGTCGACTTAATCACAATGTGTCGACATATTCTGCTGGTGTAGACAAACTTGAGGTCGACTATATTCTTCTGTGTCGACACATACTGCTGGTGTCGACAAACTTGAGGTCGACTATATTCTTCTGTGTCGACACATACTGCTGGTGTCGACAAACTTGAGGTCGACTATATCCTTCTGTGTCGACACATTTTCCCAATGTTGAGGTCGACGCTTTTCTTCTGTGTCGACACAAATTCCCAGTGTTGTGTCGACTTACTTCTTCTGTGTCGACACACTTTCCCAGTATCATTGTAGACTAACTGCTATGTGTCGACATACTTCCTCTGTGTCGACACTTTTTCCCAGTGTAGTTGTAGACTAACTGCTATGTGTCGACACTGCTTCCCAGTGTTGATGTCGACTAATTTCTTCTATGTGTCGACACATCCTTCTCTGTGTCGACACTTGGACTTAGAATTTTTCTGCATACTTTATCAATTCTTCACCTGCACATATCAACTCAAAAACAACATCAAATACACCTTGATGTATATCATTGAGCTAGGTTGGGCTTCTTCAAATCAGGTACACATTTTCCAATGTACCCAACAATCTCCCCCTATTTGGAGAAGTCATAACCCTTATAGCCAATGATATACACCATTTATAAACAGTACTAAATTGATGATATATGACATAACAGGAATACTTAATATAAACAAAACATAAAAACAATCCATCACAGAATGCACATTATAATATGCCAAACAACATTTTGTTTATAACTGGGTAATGTTTGATTACATTGTTTTACATTTAATGATTACATCACAACATTACAAAACACTATGAAGGAACTTAAAACATAATCAGGATTGATCAGGCTCTCTTATGATAATCCCTTTGCCAGATTGAATTGTAGCTGTCACAGGAGCTTCTGATTCTTCAGCTATCTTCTTTCCTTTTTGATCAGCTTTCTTCTGAGCTTCTTCCTTGATCCTTTGCCTTTCAAAATAGTGAAAAGGCTTTGGGAAGTACTTGCTTGGCTCCTTAGCATCTGGTGGCAGCCTTCCCAGCTTAGCTTTCCTTCTGAATTGTACTATTGCTTCCTGTCTTGCCTCATACTTCTGCCATTCTATCTCATTGTACCACTTCCCTCTCTCATGAACTTTGTCTTGTACAGCTTTCCATGCAGTGAGTATTATGTTCCTTGAAGTAGGACTCCACTGCTCATAATCTGGCTTGAGTGCAGCCTGCTCTCTGAATCTCTTCTTTGCTAATAGAGCATCTTGCTGTTCTTTCAGAGTAGCCTCTGGCTTATCAACCTTCCCAATGACAATATTAGTAACCTCCTTTGGAGGACTATACATGCCTTGAACCTGCTGATCAATCATGTCAAAATCTGGAGGGGGGTAAATGACTTGGGCAATCTCAGGTTGATTGCCTTCAAGTAGATTTGTTTGTATTCCTGACTCAGCCACCATAGCATCATCACACAATGGGGGATATCCCAATGTGGATCGGATACTATTGGTCACCCATTTGGAGTGCTCTGAGCCTGCATGAATTAGCATCCTCTCCCCCTTTATGGCTTCTCTAGAGACATGATCTCTTAGATCTTCCTTTTGAAATCTGATTTGGCCATCCAAATAATTCACACCCTCTTTAAAAAATGGTTTTAACTTTTGAAGCTTTTCAGATATTTCTTTTTGAGAGGTTGTGATGGCAGTCTTAACAGAAGCAATGGCAGCTTGAAAATTCTTATCAAATTCTTCCCTTTCTTTGGCTCTATCTGCAGGCAGACCTGGAACAATCTTCTTGACTTCCTCAATGATCGCATTATGAGATTCAGTTAAATTATCATTCATTCTTAACTGATTTTCCAATACATAGCTTTGCTTCAGGGCAATATCATCTACCTTTTTAGTAATAGCCTCTTGTTGTTGAGCTAGATAAACCACAGCATTGCCACCCTTGTGGAAGCAATCTGTCATTTCCTTTTTATGCATGTTGACTTGAAACTGGATGGACTTTATATCCTGAGCTAAGTCAAACTGAAGTGACTTGCTATTTTCATCAACATACTTTTCCAGAGCCATCCTTTGTTCATCCAATTTTACCTGTAGATCTACCATAAACTTGTTATAATCAAAGGCTGGAGATACTTGTAGAGGTGTTGTCTGTAAAGCCTGCTTATAATTCTTGCTTCTTCTCTTAAATACACCAAGTTTTCTTTTCTTTGCCATCCTGGCATCTTCAGTTTCAGTTTCAGATGAAGTATCTAAATGAATTCTTTCTTGAGGAGGATGAATTGTATCTGTCCCAGTGACCTGTTGCTCAGCCTCAACAACCACTGACTCCCCCTCAACCTGTGGCTCAACTTCAGCTTCCTGATCAATGTCCATACCTATGGACTTCTCAATTTCTGGTCCACCTCCGACTTTATCAGTAATAGTATCAACATCAGGGAATAACTCCTCCAGAGTAAATTCCAGTTGAGCTGTAACTTCTGCAGCAGTTAAATCTTGAGATAAGTTTAACTGTGCTTCCTCTTGCACTTGTACTTCAGTATTTGTAGTATCTAGGGGAGGAGTGGACACTAGCTCCCCCTGAACCTGTGCAGTAACAAAAATATGAGCAATGTCTTTTATAGTAAAATACATTAGCTCCCCCTATACTTGTACCTGATCAGGAGTAGATACCTTTTGAGCAGGAGTGGAAACTGGCTCCCCCTGCATCTGTGCAGGTGTTGACACTTGCTGGACTATAGTTGAGTCAAGCTGTTCTTCAACCTGTGTCCTCAGTGGGTCTTCTTGTAGTTGTTCAGTTTCTTGATTTTGAGTAGGGGATTTCACAGGGGTGTCTGGCCTGCTCTCTTCAGGCACATCCTTGGATAGCACCCTATCCCACCTTGAGAACAGTCTCATATCCATTCTTCTCATATGATTAATCTTAGTCCCTTGCAGTTGCTGCATCACTTCAGGAATCACTCCAGTGAGGTATAAGCTCATGATCCTGGCCATGTTAGGCTTCTTGATTCCTTCTTTGATCTTGTCAAAGATCACTCCTGACCAATCAGTAGGGATTGTAAAAACAATCCTGGTCATAAGGCTGAACATATAGGCAGAAATCCTATCATGTCCACCTGTCTTGCAGAGGATCACTTTCCCAACTATTTCAGACAAGAACTTCCCTTGCTGATTCATACCCTTCCTGTTGAATGCAGCTCCAATCTTCAAGCCTGAGTCCAGTCCACACCATTGAAGGGCTTCCCTTGTCTTAGAACTAGGAACTTCCTCTTCATTCTCAACTACTTGTAATTGAAAGATCTTTCTTAAACTTCTTTGAGTAATCTTCACCTTAGTCCCTTGTACATTGGACTTAATCTTGAGGCCAGTCGAGTGGACTGATGCAGAGATAAAGAACTCGTGCACCTCCTTCTTCCAGATTTTAGTTGGTTCTGAGATTAGAAATTCTAACCCTGACTCAGAGAGGAGGGTGATAACCCCTTGAACATCTGGCGGCGCCTCTGCAAAGGCCTGGCGCACCAACTCATACCCTTCATTAATGTTGTCTTCAATCCTTGGCGCCATCGATTCGTCGAGAAAGCTTGAGAGAAGAGAGAAAGATAGACTGTCGACACAGGGTTTTAGTCTCGAAAACCTTGGAAGCGTGTCGACAGAAAGAGTTTTTGACCTATTTATAGCTTCAGTTGAAAGAAGTTCAAAAGGCGCCAAAAACAGTCTAAATGTGTCGACACAGACGGAATGTGTCGACACAAACTTCTATTGACTCGACATTACTTCAGCCTACTATGTGTCGACACCAATTTGTGGTTATGTCGACACCTTGGATACATAGTAGTAAGACAGAAATTCTGTGTCGACTCTAAGGATAAGTGTCGACACATATTCTGTAAGTGTCGACACCATTATCCTGGTTGAGTCGACATTACATTTCTGGTTAAGTCGACAATATAACTCTTAAGTGTCGACACATATTCTCTGTGTCGACACAATATTTCTGACTTGTCGACATTATTTCTCTGAGTCGACACATTATTACTGAATGTGTCGACACATTCTTACTTAGCCAATTTCTATTGTTATTACTTAACTTACTTAAATCCCACTTTAATTGCATTGTTAATGATTTTGTTAATACATTAATCAATGGTTAACATACCTAATTCAATTTTGAATTTATTGAATTTGGTTTCATCTAAAGGCTTAGTAAATACATCTGCTATTTGATAATCTGTTTTTACAAATTCCAATGAGATGTCTCCTTTTTCTACATGTTCTCTAAGAAAATGGTATTTGATTTCTATATGCTTAGTTCTACTATGAGAAACTGGATTATTAGCAATAGAAATAGCACTCTTAGAATCACATAAAAGGGGTGTTCTACTTACCTGAATACCATAATCCTTAAGCTGATGCTGCATCCATAATAGCTGTGCACAGCAGCTTCCAGCAGCAACATACTCTGACTCAGCTGTGGAAATTGCCACACTAGTCTACTTCTTACTACTCCAAGATATTAGTCTTCCTCCCAGGAATTGACAAGTACCTGTAGTACTCTTTCTATCCTCTCTACATCCTGCAAAATCTGCATCTGAATAGCCTGTTAGTAGAAAATCTCTATTCCTAGGGTACCAAAGACCTAGAGTAGGAGTGCCCTTTAGATATCTCAGAATCCTTTTGACTGCAGTATAATGAGATTCTTTAGGGCAGGCTTGGTACCTAGCACAGACACATGTTGCATACATAATGTCAGGTCTACTAGCAGTGAGATATAGTAGAGACCCAACTATTCCTCTATACAATGATTCATCAATAGGTTTACCTGCCTCATCTTTGCATATAGGCATACTTGTTCCCATAGGAGTTCTCATGGTGGAGGATGACTCCATACCATATTTCTTAATTAATTCTTTGGTGAACTTAGACTGGGATATGGACAATCCATCATCAGTCTGTCTTACTTGGAGTCCCAAGAAGAACTTAAGTTCTCCCATACTGCTCATCTCAAACTTCCCTTGCATAAGTTTGGCAAACTTTTTACAAAGGTTGTTTTCAGTAGATCCAAAGATTATGTCATCAACATAGATCTGGACTAAGATGATCTTTCCTTTGGATTCCCTAAGGAATAGAGTTTTGTCTATCTTTCCTCTTGAGAATTTATTCTCAATGAGGAAGGTAGACAGGGTTTCATACCAAGCCCTTGGAGCTTGTTTTAACCCATACAAAGCTTTCCTAAGCTTATACACAGAATCAGGTTTAAGAGGATCTACAAAACCTGATGGCTGCTCTACATATACTTCTTCTTTAAGATCACCATTCAGAAATGCTGACTTCACATCCATCTGGTATACTTTGAAGTCTTGGTAGGCTGCATAGGCAAGGAACATTCTGATTGCCTCCAGCCTTGCTACTGGAGAAAAGGTTTGATCAAAGTCAATCCCTTCTTCCTGCCTGTATCCTTTTGCAACTAACCTTGCTTTATTCTTCACTATTATTCCACTTTCATCTAGCTTGTTCCTATAGATCCACTTAGTGCCAATTATGTTGTGGCCTCTTGGTTTAGGAACAAGCTCCCAGACTTTGCACCTTCTGAATTGATTCAGCTCCTCTTGCATAGCATCAATCCAGTGCTGGTCTTGGATAGCTTCTTCAAACTTCTTAGGTTCTATTTGAGACAAGAAACTTGAATGCAAAACTGTGCTTTGATTTTTGCTTCTAGTTTGCACTCCTTGTCTTGGATCAGCAGGATGATCTCTTAGATATCTTATAGCTGGAGGAAGATTCCCTTCAGGTTGAGCATCTCCAGCTTCTTCATTCTGCTGAACCTCTTGGTTTTCATCAGCTTCCATTATCTCTTGTACTCCCCCTGGACAGCAGCCTTCATTTTCCAATGCTCCATCTTCCTTTGAAGCTTCAGCAATGGAGAGCTTGTCCATCCTCTTGCTTATACCTGTTGAGTCATTTGATCTACAAGACAACTCACAATTGATTAATCTTGTTTCATCAAATACAACATGCACAGATTCCTCAACAACTTGAGTAGTTAAGTTGAAGACTCTATAGGCCTTACTATTTGTGCTGTACCCAACAAATATCCCATCCTGGGATTTGGCAGCAAACTTAGTCAAATATGACTTGCCATTATTAAGTATATAGCACTTGCAACCAAAGATCCTAAAATAGGATAGATTTGGTTTTCTGCCTTTCACAATCTCATAGGGAGTCTTTCTGTGGCTTTTGGTGATAGAAGCCCTATTGATGACATGACAAGCAGTGTTTACTGCCTCAGCCCAGAAATATTCTGGGAGAGAGGTGTCACTCAATAGAGTTCTACCAGCTTCAATTAATGTCCTATTCTTTCTTTCAGCAATTCCATTTTGCTGAGGTGTTCTAGGTGAGGAGAACTCTTGGAAAATTCCAAAGTCTTTACACAAGTTTGTAATGCTTTCAGATTGAAACTCAGTACCATGGTCACTTCTGATTTTGACCACTGTACTATTTAGTTCATTCTGAATTTGCTTTACAAAATTAAGTAATACACTTGGGGTTTCAGATTTTTGTCTCAGAAAGAACACCCATGTAAATCTAGAATAGTCATCTACAACCACTAGAGTGTAGACCTTCCTACCTAGACTGTGAACTGGCATAGGACCAAAAAGATCCATATGCAAGAGGTATAAGCACCTCACAGAATCCTTGTTTTCAAGGCTTTGAAAGGAGGATTTTGTCTGCTTTCCCTTTTGACAAGCTGAGCATATCCCTTCCTTCATACACTTAATTTGAGGTCCATTCCTCACTAGCTCTTTGCTAAAGAGATGTCTAATTGTCTTGTAGTTTAGATGAGCCAATCTCTTGTGCCACTTAACACAATGAAAAGCATTGTCATCAGCTACAAGACAGATGGGAGAAGCCTTATTCTTACATTCAAAATTAAGACAATATACATTTCTCTTCCTATACCCAGTCAATATGATCTTTTGATCACTTGACCTCTTGATATGACATCCATCTTTAACAAATGAAATGTCATATCCTAAATCACTTAGCTGGCTTATGCTTATTAGATTATGTTTCAAACCTTTTACATAAGCCACTTGAGTGATAGTAATTAGGTTAGAAGAAATGTTACCAAACCCTTTGATGACTCCTTTTTCAGATCCACCAAAGATCACTTTAGGTCCATCTTTGACAGATGAATACTCCTTCAGCAGCCCCTTTGTTCCAGTCATGTGCTTGGAACAACCACTATCCAAGTACCATATAGGGGCATGGTTACTTGGATTCACCTGCAATACAGAATTACTTACCCTTAGAACCCAAGTAAGTCTTGGGTCCTTGGTTCAGGTTAGCATTAATAAAGTTATCATAGCCTCTTCTAACAGGTAGACTCTTATTCTTTATAACACTTGTGTTATACCAGCAGTCTAATGCAAAATGGCCTCTCTTGCCACAGCACCAACATTCAAACTTATTGTATCTAGATCTAGATACATCCTTGTCAGAAGAATTTCTGTTCATTGCTGGTGCTGTTGCAACTTCACCTACTGATTTCTTAAAACCATTGGGTTTATGACCATAGGTAGGCCTGCTTGCATTTACACCCTTGTTCTTCAGAACATTAGTCTTAATATGACCTTGAATGTCTTCATGATCATATATGTTAGAAGGCACTTTCACCTTACTAAACTTTATGGGGACTGAAAGGTTTAGTGGCTGAATAGGGGCTTTGCCTTTCCTCTTGAATCTGCCAGCCCTGGAGTTACCTTTAAATCCTAATCCAGCCTTACCCTTCTGAGTGACAAATTCATCTATCAAGGGTAAGACAGATTTTGGCTTAGAGTAACTAGCCACTAAATCCCTTTCAATTCTAAGTCTGGCCTCCAGACTCTTCACTTGATCATTAGTATAATTAATTGTGCCCATCTGAATAATAGTTATATTCTTCAGCTTGGCAATTTCATTTAATTTTTGATCAAGGACTTTTTCTAATTCAGTTGTTGCACCCCTTAGTTCAGCAATTTCCTGAGCCTGAGTTTTAACCAGGTTCTTGCTTTTCTTAAGGGCCTGCAACAAGTCCCCATACTTGTCTATCAATTGATAGACATCTCCTTCAGATTCAGATGCATCTTCATCACTTGATGCAGATGTAGCTGATTCTTCACTTGTACTACAAACAGATGTACTGGAAGGACATTTTACCTCATTAGGACCAGACTGATTCTGGCATATGTCCTCTTCTGATCTTGTCATCAACCCCATGCATTGATGTTCATTGATGGAGTCTAGCAACTGCATAAACTCCTCTTCCTCAGATGCAGCATATAGTCCAATATATGCTTCAGCTTCAGATCCTGATTCTGAAGTTGACTGGTCTGACAGACTCTTATCTTTCTTTGCTACAAAGGATTTCTCCTTCTTGCCTTTCTGATAAGTCTTCTTCTTTTCTGAAGATTCCTTTCTCTTGTCAGGACAATCAGCCACTACATGTCCAGGCCTATTGCAACAATAGCAGACAATCTTTGAAGTAGTGGCTTTGCTGGGCTTTGATCTGCTTTTCTCTTTCCTTGATGACCTTCTCTTCTGATAATAGTCATCAACTTGCTGTGATGTGGAAGGCCTAGACTTCCATTGCTTCTTTTTCAAGAACCTTTGGAATTGCCTTGTGAATGCAGCAAAGTCTGCATCTGAATCACAGCTTTCTGAACCCTTATCTGAATTTTCAGAACTATCTTCTTCAACTTCCTTAGGAGGAGATGGTGATTTCCTCCTATTCTTTCTAGTGGCTTCAGCATTAAATGCCACAGTCTTTTCTCTGTGATCTCCTCTTGAGTTTCTTTCCTCCTCCTTCCTCACCATAAGTTGCATTTCATAGGATAGCAACTTTCCAAACAGGGTTGGAGGAGATATCTCTGCCAATTTAGCCACTTCTCTTATGGCACAGATCTTTGTATCCCAATCCTTTGATAAGGATCTTAAGAATTTGTCATTCAGTTCATAGGTACTGAAGACTCTTCCATAGGATATTAGCTCATTCACAATTCTATAGAATTTCTTATAGCACTCAGTTATGCTATCAGATTTTCCTTGTCTAAAGCTTTCATACTCCTGATTTAGCATAGACTTCCTGTCCAGCCTTACTTCTTCAGAACCCTCCATGTAGACAATCAATGTGTCCCACATCTCCTTGGAGGTCTTGCAGTGAATCAGATTCTGAAATGTTGAATCATCTATGGCACTAACAATGATGTTCTGTGCCCTTTTGTCCATGGTTGCCAAGATGATTTCATCCTTGGTCATTTCTGAATAAGTCTTTGGTATTTGGATATTTGCATCAAGAACAGATATCTTCATTGGAATGAAGGGGCCTTCCTGTACTGTGATGTAAATCCTTGGGTCAGATGCCTCCATAAACAATCTGACTCTTTCTTTCCAGATCCCAAAGATTTCCTTCTTGCATATGGGTAATTTCATAGACCCTAGCTCCTTATGATTCTCTCCAGAACCCATCTTCTTGAATCTTGAATTTGCCTTCCAGATCTACCTCAGACTGTTAAGTCCTTTTTGAGGAACCTCCCTCTGATACCACTTGATAGTTTAACTTTCAAGACAGCCTAAACACCTAGAGGGGGGGGGGGGTGAATAGGTTTGCTTATTTATAAAAACTTCTAGGCAGAATTCAATTCAAAGACTAACAAAGGAATCACAGCAATCACAGAAAATAAAACATCACAGATTGCACAATGTTTTATAGTGGTTCCCCAAGGTCTGGGTACATCCACTTTCCCCCTTCACCTATCTAGCAGTATGCTAGATTCGGCCAAACTTCCACTAATCTCAGATCAACAGATCCTACAACTCAGAACCCAACTGGTTCCTACAACTCAGGCACAACTGCCCTACCTCAGCCTTGCCCCAAGGCCTACAACTCAGAGAAGATTCTTCTCCTACACTCAGGCAAACAGCCCTACCACTCAGAGTTCAACACTCCTACACTCAGCCTTTATAACACAGGCTTACAACTCAGATCTGTGAAAACAGATCCTACAGAAATATAGAAAAGATTATTTAACTGTCTTGCCTAAATTGAGAGAGAAAAGGCCAAGACAATTCTTGATCAGCTGATGCAATCAACTGTATCTGAGCCTTCTTCAAAGCTTCTTGAATATGAACTTAGCTGAGTTGATTCCAAACAGCTTCTTGAGAATCCACTGGTGGTTTCTTTCTTCTTCTTCTTCAAATTCTGGCTTGATCTCTCTCTATCCAGCACTTTGAATGATTCTTCTGAATTCTGATTAGAACTCTTCTTTGATCTATCCTTAGATAGTCTTCTTTGATCTTTCGGAGAAGA
This sequence comes from Platanthera zijinensis, assembly GCA_039513925.1. NCBI lineage: Eukaryota > Viridiplantae > Streptophyta > Magnoliopsida > Asparagales > Orchidaceae > Platanthera > Platanthera zijinensis. The sequence goes on from CM077092.1 coordinate 166,871,798, forward strand.
TCTTCTTAAGTGCCTAGCACTTTCTTGAAATGAATTGGATTGTAATCCTTCTCAACTTTTTGATTCTTATCAATGTTTTCAAAAGTTTTTTTCTTTTTCTTCTCCTTCTGAATCTGTCTATTTATAGACTTTTTTCATGGTAACCGGCTGATCCGGTTTCTAACCGTTTTCTGACAAGTCTGACAGCTTCAGTTAACCGGTGGCAACCCACAGCTGTCAAGTCTTCAAACAAGTCCTGTGCCTTAGTCTTGAACCACAAGTTGTCGAGACAGTCTGTCAGAAAGTGTCGAGACCATCTGTCTATCTGTGTCGACACAATTGACTTTGGTGTCGACACAGTCTTCAGTGATGTCGACTAAGTTGCCTTTGAGTCGACACAGCTTCTTCTGAAAATAACTTGGTCTTGACTCTTCAGTGTGTCGACACAAGTCCTGTGTGTCGACACAGTTGTTGTAGAATCATAACTCAGTAAGTGTCGACTTAATCACAATGTGTCGACATATTCTGCTGGTGTAGACAAACTTGAGGTCGACTATATTCTTCTGTGTCGACACATACTGCTGGTGTCGACAAACTTGAGGTCGACTATATTCTTCTATGTCGACACATACTGCTGGTGTCGACAAACTTGAGGTCGACTATATCCTTCTGTGTCGACACATTTTCCCAATGTTGAGGTCGACGCTTTTCTTCTGTGTCGACACAAATTCCCAGTGTTGTGTCGACTTACTTCTTCTGTGTCGACACACTTTCCCAGTATCATTGTAGACTAACTGCTATGTGTCGACATACTTCCTCTGTGTCGACACTTTTCCCAATGTAGTTGTAGACTAACTGCTATGTGTCGACACTGCTTCCCAGTGTTGATGTCGACTAATTTCTTCTATGTGTCGACACATCCTTCTCTGTGTCGACACTTGGACTTAGAATTTTTCTGCATACTTTATCAATTCTTCACCTGCACATATCAACTCAAAAACAACATCAAATACACCTTGATGTATATCATTGAGCTAGGTTGGGCTTCTTCAAATCAGGTACACATTTTCCAATGTACCCAACAGGGAGAGCTTATCCCGGGTGGCAGATGGGGCCTGCACAAAAGCAGTGCACCCAAAGATTCGGAGAGGGAGAGGAAAAGGCTCCTTGCCTGGATAAAGGATGGAAAAAGGGGTTTTGCCCTTGAGAACGGAGGAGGGAATGTGATTGATGAGATAGCAGGCAAGAAGAACAGCATAGCCCCAATATGAGCGAGGGACATGCATTTGAGTCATCAATGTGCGAGCAACATCGAGGAGGTGACGGTTTTTGCGTTCCACCACCCCATTTTGTTGGGATGTATAGACACAACTTGTCTGATGAATAACGCCATGTTGGACACAGAAAGAGGTAAAAGCATGACTTAAGTACTCTTTTGCATTATCAGAGCGAAAAGTTTTAATACCAACACCAAACTGAATTTTGATTAAATGATAATAGGAGGTCCACACAGTAAAGAGTTCAGAGCGATCTCGTAAGAGATACACCCAAGTACATCTAGAAAAATCATCAATAAAGGTTACAAAATAAGAACTATCCCGACCAATAGTAAGGGTAGGAGCAAGTCCCCAGATATCGGAGTGGACTAGATCAAACGGACGGGTAGAGCCCCGACCTTGCTTCGGCGGGAAGGAGGAACGATGATGCTTGCCAAGTTGACATGCTTCGCAGTTGAGAGGAGTATTGGAGGGAGGGAGGTGGGGCAGAAGCTGATGTAGAAGCCGTGGTGGAGGATGACCGAGACGGAGATGCCACTAGAGAAGATCCGTACAAGAAGAAGAGAAGGCGGACAAAGCGGAAACATTGTCGAGGAAGTAGAGGCCGCCGCTCTCAGTCCTAGTAGCAATCGTCCGCTGGGATCTCGGATCCTGAAAAGAACAAGAAGATGGAGTAAACGTTACAGAACATTGAAGCTGCTTGCACAAAGAAGTAACCGACAACAGATTGCACGGAAACTTGGGCACATAGAGAGTGTCCTCTAGCCGAAGGGATGGAGTAACATGAACCACTCCCGACCCATGAACCGGGGAGGGAGAACCTCCCTCTGATACCATGTGAGAAGCGAACTAAAACAAGCCGGAAATGGTATAACTGAAATTTTATTATCAGAAAAAGGTATCTATTACAAAGGTATGGCCTCCCTTATATAGAATGGAGGAGAGAAGAGAGAATACAAATAAGAGATGTGAGACTAAAACTATACAAAAAATCTGGGCGGCTAGAACAACAGACCGGAACAAGCCGCGCGGTTAGACAGAAGGGCTAACCGCTCGGCCACTGCCAGAGAGAGAGACAAGCCGCCATGTGAGACCGTTAGACCGCCCGGTCTCCTAGTCGCCAGTAATCAGACCGCTAGACCGCTTGGACCTCAGACCTCAACACAGCAACCAAACCGCTGAAGGCAAACCGCCAGACCGCCCGGTCAATAACCCGCCAAGCCAGACCGACAGACCGCCCGGTCTCCAACTTCAACACAAGCAATATTCACGGAGTCTTCTCCAATGTGCAAACAAGCAACACCAATCCAGACCAACATGTCCAGATGGGCTTCACACAGCATGCCTAACCGTACTCACACTTCTGGTTCTAATACAATACAACAAGGGACGTACCGCCGACCCAAGGGAATCACTTTGCCATCCACCTTTTGGTGGAGGATTCCTATGCAAATGCAGAAAAGAAGGACTTCTTTTGTCCAAGAAGGAAATCGTTACCCTTGAAGGACGTTTTGGCGCCATGGAGAAAAGCACACGGTTGGAAAGCTTCACAGCGATCAAGCCTCTACAGAGCTGAACTCGGCTCGCGATTTGGACCACCGCAGCACCACCGGCAACCGGCTTTCCCTTCTTCTTCCTCCCCTTGCTCTCCTCTCTCTCTTCACTTTGGAAAGAGAATGACACAACTCAAATGAGTTTTCTCCATCTCAAATACGGCCTTATAACCCCAGGGAAAATCCTAGACCATTAGATCTTGGTCAAAGAAAATGGAAGGCTCAGATTAGCCCTGAAATTGATATTCCTAGGCCGAACACGGGTTATGACACGCCCGTGTAACAGGCCGTGTTCCTGAAGCGGTGCACAACCGAGTTAAAACAAACCAGAACACAGGCAGTGACACGCCCATGTTAGCCCTGGCACGCCCGTGTCAGCCTGTACACGACTGTGTGCCTGGACGTGTCACCCCTGTAACTCGATCTCCAAAATCACCCGAGAACAACACGGCTAAGGCACACGCCCGTGTCCCTTGCCTGTGTGCCAAACACGCCCTTGTGACATGCCTGTGTCACAGGACGTGTCCTCCTCAGACACAACTGGCCCTCGGCTAAGCTAGATACGCCCTGGGACACGCCCGTGTCCCAGGCTGTGTCCACTTGACACGCCCTGAGACACGCCCGTGTCTTAGGCCTGTGTCAGCCAACCTGAATCCCAATTTTGGCTTTTGAGATTTCTGGGGTGTTATACTCCCGCTGTCTGGCTTCCACCTAGCTTGCAGGGCCGAGATCCCCGTTGGACATCGTTATGACCCTAGGTCTAAGTCTGGTTGATGCTCAACATATGCCATCAGGCTCTCACATAGCTGATTGGGCCGGTGTTAGCGCCTGGAGTTTGGCTAAAGGAAAGTTATCTCGCTCTAGGGTTAGGTCCCGGGATGCTCCCATTGTTAGGCTTCCACCTAGCTGGCAGGGCCGGGATCCTCGTTGGACGTCGTTATGACCCTTATGCTGAGTCCGGTTGATGCTCAACACCCGCCGTTAGGCTCTCACCTAGCTGATTAGGTCGGTTGTAGCGCTCGGAGGTTGGCTAAAGGAAAGTATTCTCACTCTGGGGTTAGGTCCTGGGATGCTCCTGCTGTCGGGATTTCACCTAGCTGACAGGGTCGGGATCCCTATTGGACGTCATTCGCCCCCTTTATCTCGCGAGCGACATAGAGAGTCTCTGGACAAGGGAGATGGGTCACCACTCACTGGTCGGCTACTTAAGATCCCTATGTTTCCTAAGCTGCCCATAAGGAACGCGCGATCTCACCAACGAAATATGGGCCAGGAGGCACCGATCAGGAGGGTCGAGCTGGATCGCGAGTACGTAAAGAAACAAAGGCATGACCATTTCAAAGAAGCAACATCGTAAAAAATATCGTTTCAGAAAGGCATATATTATTAATTTCAAAGATTTACAAGAAGGGGACTCAGCCCGCATTTACATTTCATAAATAAAAATACATCATAAAAAGAAAGTGCAGCATGGGGGTTCAGCGAGGCGAGCTCTCGGGCGAAGAGCCCTCTTAAAGAGGTTGGTAGGATTTGTCGCCCGGCTTTGGTACCGGAAGGAATAGGTCCGGTACCACCTCGCTCACTGAAAGACCCGCGCCTTTGCTCGTAATGAAGCCTGCCCGCTGTAGAGTTTGGAGCGTATATTTTGCAGCCTTGGCAGAATTCTTTTGCATCATCTCCCCCAACTCGAAATCGGAGTAATGGGCGAGCTGGCAGCTACTGCTGGAGGGCGGCAAGAGGAGATGCAGCTTCCAGTTCCGGCACCCGCACCTGTAATGCCTACTTCTCCGTCTCGAGGGTGGCGATCTGGATACCTAGGCGCTTAGACGTCGCCACGTCCAGTGAGAAGAGATAAAAAGATCTTGAGAAAAGGGCAAGCAATCGTAAAGCGACTAGTGCGATTCATGGGCCTTACCACCACCCCTCAGGTATCCGGCGAGCATAACATCAGTCGCATCTGCCCGTTTCCTATGGTGCTCTGCTTCCTCCTGAGCGAGACGATGGGCCTCTTTCTTTTCATCAGCAAGTTTTTTGAGCGGGGGGGGGGGGGGGGGGGTGTTCTGCTCTAGCTGCGTGCATCGCCTGCCCACCATGTGAGTCAGGTCCAGGCTACGGATCTGGGCCCGCGCACTCTCATGCACAAGAACTCGTGTGGCCTCCTCGTAGAAGATCACGAAATCTTCCCGCGCATAGAGGCCGAGCGAGAATGCATAAGCCTCCCCGCTGATGGTTTCCTACTCCAACAACTCGGCAGCAGGGTGGAGATGGATGCTCGGTTCGCCTCCTTGTCCTACTGAAGGAGGGGAACAACGAGCTCGTCTAAAGGCCGCCCGCCAAAACCAAAGTTGCGGTGCCCTCTTGGCACCGGCTAAGCGGCGGGCCCCTCTCCTCCCGACCTGGAGGTGCCGGCCGCCTCGCCAAGAGAGCCATCGGTCGAGGCGCTCGGGGCGGCAGGATCTTCGGTTAGCTGATCCGCCGGAGAGCCGTCGGTAGATGTATGGGCGTGTCCCTACCTGTGTGTGTAACTGACATCGTCGATCATGTTTCCCGAGCAGGACACGGGTAGAGAAACGGGCATGTCCCTACCCGTGTGTAGTCTCCAAGCAGCAGACCGTGTTTCCCGAGCAATAAACGAGCAGAGACACAGGCATAAACACGGCCGTGTCATATGGACATGGGTAGGTACACGGGCGTGTCCCTACCCATGTTTGTGTGTCCAAACGACAATCAAACCGCCGATGCCGCTTTGCCCGAGCAAGACACGAGTAGGAACACGGGCATGTCCCTACCCGTGTTGGTTCCATATAAAAAGGCTGCTGAAACCTTGGCCATTTTTCATCCACTTTCCATGTCATTCCTGTAGGAAAAACTCCTGGAGAAGAAGAAGGTGCTGGAGCCAACCCTCAACCCGTGAAGAACCAACGTCGCCGAGGAGAAGAAGATGCCGCCGCGAAGGGTGACAAGATCCTCGACCGGAAATGGTGGAAACGCCGTAAACTAGGTGATCTTCCTCCCCTCTCCCTTGGTGCTAGATCTGTAGATATTTCTAGGTGAGATGTCGACTCAAAAGAGTCTTGACTTGTGAGATGGTGATTTCCTAGGAAGAGGCCATTCTAGGGCTTGTGTTCTATGGATAGTGATGTCTTCAACCTCTCCCCTCTTCTTGAGTAGAAGATGGATTGGTTTCGTGAAGAGACATGGACTTATGAGGGTGAACAAGGGAGGAGAAGTTCTGGATGTGATTTGGGAAGATCGACTAGAGGAGGAAGACGAACTGAAGCCGTTCGTTCCGCCTTTAGATGCGCGCAGAAATCTGCTTTCTGTGCGCAACGATCTTCGTGGCAATTTTCACATATGAAACGGCCATATTTGGGCTTTCGACTAAACACAAAAGTCGTATCCCATGGAAATACCTTTCCAACGAGTTGTTATACGGGAAAGCCTGATCGAAATTGATGGCTGAGAATTTAAACGTGCAGAAACTATATTGTGAACGTAATAGTCTTTGAAGCCGATTTCAAGTGTGTTACGGTCTGATTTGGGTAAAGGACCAAATACAAAAGTTGTGGTTCATGGAAATACCTTTCCAACGAATTGTTACACACCTTCACCGGGTTCCTTTAGCCTCAGGAATCTCCGGTCGAAGTTGCTATCCAGAAAGTGTCCTGCACTTAAAGTTCTTGGGTTGGTGTAGAATCGAGTTTGGACTCGGTAGAGACATTGTAACAAATTAACATTGAGGTTGGCTGAATTCTCGTTATGTCTAACCGTGATAAGTGAAAGATTAATGTGATTTGGTTGATAAATCCTTAAGTGAACCAGTGAGTGTTGTTATGTTGTATTAGGTGGCTTGCCACCTAAGGTTTACAAGGAACCCTTGAGTGCTTGGATGCATGAACATGTGGAAGGGTTAATAGTGCGTGAGTTGTTGCCACACTTGATCGATTGTGTTGATAAGGGACTCGGTGAGGATCCCTTGCGTGCGGTTGATCACGAGATGTGAATGATGAAATGAGACGTAAGTGGACGGTTTGGCTTGGTCCTCGGAGTACATTCCCGAGGCTCCTCCCATACAACGATGATGTGAAATTGCATGCGGTGTGAGTCGACACACGGTGTCGTAATCCTGGGTTAAGGATAGTGTGACAGGTCTACCGGCTCGCCAGTCATCACACCGATGGGAGTTGACGGTTATACCTTGGGCGGTTGGGTTTGGTCCTCGGTGCTCATACCCGGGGTTCCTTCCGTGCCAAGTGAACGGTTGGGCTTGGTCCTTGTGCTTTTTTCGAGGCTCCTTCCGGGTCACATCATAGGACAGATCGGGGCTTGGTTCTCGATGCACATCTACCCGAGACTCCCACTGAGTCGTAGTACGCATGTGAGCTCCGCTATTGTGTTCTTAGCATTGAGGCCTACGGAGGCCTAGGCCAGGTAGTGTGGAGGCCAGCCTAGTAGTGGAGATGCCTACTCTACTTTCATCGTCTGGCCACGACGGATGACGCCTGAGAGGTTAGCTACCTACTCGAAAAGTGGGAACTAAAAGTCTGTGTTTACATAGCAATTGCTTGTGCGTGATCATGGGTGAGTCATTGCATAGCATTCATGGCATTGCATTACCTTGCATACTCAAGATCCTCATCGTATAAGTTTGTATGTGCACTCTTATACGATGATTTACTTTACTGTTGAGTCGATCCTCAACTTATATGTCTGTATGAGCATTCATATAAGTTGAGTTACTTTCTAATATAGCTTTACACTTTCATATTCTGCTGTAGATGATAGAACTGCTAGGGCAAATGGCTTGCTCATTTATTGTGATGCTATATATATACATTGTTTACTGATTACTCTATACCACTTGTTTGTACTATTGCTTTATATAAATATATTGTACCATGTTCCTTTATCCGCCCGGTGCCGAGGAGTCGCCGGGGGAGAGGATGTGATAGCCACTTAGTATTTTTGACTAACGGTTGCTACGTCTTCCTTTTTTGGAGGAAACCCCACAGACGGAGAAACAGCAAGTTTTGCAGCAGGACAGCACGGCCAGGACGACGGGGCCTGAAGAGACGGTATCGTCGTTACCATTAGTGACTGATGTGAGTCTTTGAGAGACTTTTGATGTAGCCTCTTTTGGGCGAGACTTACTTGTACTCTGATAGTATAGAAGCTTGATGTAGCTTCTTTTATATGTTATACTTTTGGACTATATTACTTTGTGTGGATTGACTTCTGATTTTTATTCTGGTTGGGTTGGCATTGGTTGATATTGGTAATAGCCGACAGAATAGGCGTCTTGTAGCACATGTTAGCCCGAGTGCTAGTGCTACTGCAAGGCGGTTGTTCTGGGCATAAGACTCCCCTCGTGACGTGTTTTGTGTTCCGGTAGGGGGGTCTTACAAATGGTATCAGCTTGCTACGATCCTGATTTAGAGAAGTCATTTAACAATGGTGCCACCCCCGTTCGATTAGTTAGTTTGGGGACAAACTCACTTAGTGGAAGCAATGGTATTCCCATATGTAAATCATTCTAAGTATGTCCAACTTTGACCTTAAGATTAGCCAACCTGACCTTAGGTTTGTATTCTACGTGTAGATCCCAGTACAAGTTTAGCCAGTGGGGCGCACCCCCGCCCCTTCTGTACCCACACAGTTTTAGCAATCGGAGCTACGGTAAACGCTCACAGCTATCCTGGATGCCTTCAGATCCTAACAAGCACCCGTACAACAACAAGCTCCAAGATCGAATTGGGTGAGCACTTTCTGAGCTCTCTCCCCTCCTGCCTACCTTGGGACAGAGTCGGCAGTGCATACGGAGGAATGGCTTGATAACATGCAAGAACTGCTGGCAGGAATTAGATGCGCAAACAACATGACTGTGACCCTGGTAGTGACACTCCTAGAACTGCACGCCAAGAGTTGGTGGAAGTCCCTCATAGGCTCCACCTTTCAAGGGCGAGTGTATATGGAGATCAGCTGGAACGAGTTCTCGGGAGCCTTTTTAGAGCACTTCATTCCCTCATCTACTCAAGATGAACTCGAAGAGAGATTTTTACAGCTAAAGCAAGGATCGAAGTCTGTCACGGAGTATCAACGAGAGTTCCAACATCTCGCGAGATTTTCTGACTCATATGACTTAGATGACAGAGGATATGCTAAGCGCTTATACAAAGGGCTACGGAACCCCCTGAGGTAGGCCCGTTTGTTTATAGCGGACTCCAGTTTGGCGGAAATAATTGACATGGCGAAGAGGCTAGAAGCAGACCACTTGGGAAGTGGTAAGAGACCTGCTAAGGGAGTGATGGAAGTTGGCCCTAGCAATAGAAGGAGACACGACTACGGAGGAGGAAGAGGACACTAGAGAGGTTGCAGGCGTTTCCACCGAAATTTTAGAGTGGAGCACCCGGTTCCACAGCCGCCAACATTGCCTCCACCACCACAGCCTCAACAGTTTCAGCAACCCGGGGGGCGGCAGGAGCGAGTGTGTCTCGAATGCAACCAACCGGGCCACATTCGACGCTACTGCCCGCAACTGTTTGGAAATGCGCCTCTTGCTCTCCCTCCGGCAGCTCCTCAAGGGCGGGGGCATATGTGTGGTCGAGGACGAGGACCACGAGGAGGAAACCCCCGACCCGCTCGGAATCAGGTGTACGCGTTGTACATGATACATGAGCGAAACCCTTAGGAGGTGATTGCAGGTATGTTACAGTTAGTCATCATATTTTCATTAGTAACCTTAAGTTGCTTAAGTCGTACTAGATATCTAGCTTTGAGTATTGTTATTGGTAATTAGGCACTGATGTGGTCGGCGGGAAACCGGCCTATACGTTATTCGACACCGGTGCCTCGCACTCGTTTGTGTCTGCAGACTTCATTAAAGACTTAGAAGGAGTGTTATACTTCACTGGTATTACTTGAAGAGTACGCCTCCTAGACGACTCTGAGATGACTGCCAACGCGAAGTGTGACCTTGAATTTCTTCTTGGGGAAAAGTTCTTCGAAACCCCCGCCACAGTACTGACAATGCCAGAATTCGACCTCATTTTGGGCATGGCATGGCTGGACTAGCACCACGCCAGAATTATTTGTGCAGAGAAGTAAATTACCTTGAGGCAAGGAGACCCAGAGGTCGTCTTTCAAGGTATTAAATTTGCACCTCGTATGTTATTATCCTCGATTCAGGCCATAAAAGCCCATATGTGGGGGAATGAAGTCTTCATGATTTTTTTCGAGTTGAAGGAGATGATGTTGGATATCAAGGATTTGCATGTGGTGCGGGATTTTTCCAAGGTATTTCCTGAGAAATTGCCAGGATTACCACCGCATAGAGAGGTGGATTTCCAAATTAAGCTAGTAACGGGTGCCAAGCCCGTCTACAGGACACCTTACTAGATGGCCCCAAAGGAACTCGTAGAGTTTAGAGTTTAGTTGCAAGAGTTGGTAGAATCAGGGTTTGTTTGCCCCAGCTCATCACCTTGGGGAGCCCCTATTCTGTTTGTTAAGAAGAAGGATGGAACCTTGCGATTATGCATAGACTATCGGGAGCTCAACCGACTGATGGTACGGAACACCTATCCGCTACCTCAGATCGATGAGTTGTTCGACCAATTGGTAGGAGCGCATTGGTTTTACAAATTAGATTTGCGCTCGGGGTATTATCAGTTGAGACTACAGGAGGAGGACATTCAGAAAACGGTATTTAGCTCAAGGTACGGCTTGTATGAGTTCACCGTGATGCCGTTTGGGCTCACAAATGCCCCTTCAGCTTTCATGAACTTGATGAACAAAGTGTTCGAGCCTTATCTAGATTTCTTCGTCATCATTTTCATCGATGAAATTTTGGTCTACTCTAAGATAGAGGACATCTGATCTGGGTACTGAAGAAGCTAAAAGAGCACGCCTTGTTTGCAAAGTTCAGCAAGTGCGAATTTGGACTCCAAGAGGTTGTCTTCTTAAGCCATGTGATCAGTGGGGCTGGGTTAGCTGTGGATCCGGCCAAGGTGCGTGCCGTAAAGGAGTGGTCGCCCTTGAAGTCAGCGGCCGATGTGCGGAGCTTCCTTGGACTTGCCGGGTATTATCGCAAGTTTGTAAAAGAGTTCTCAAAGATTGCCCTTCCTCTTACTACGCTGACAAAGAAAGGTGTGTCGTATGAGTGGACACCTCAGTGTGAAGCTGCATTTCAGGAACTGAAGGACCGACTTACATCCACACCCATCCTAGCCCTTCCATACGGGAAGGAGGGATTTCAAGTTTACACTGACGTGTCGTATAAAGGGATGGGAACGGTATTGATGCAGCACGGGAATGTGATTCCATATGCTTCAAGATAGCTGAAGAAGCATGAGATAACCTACCCGATACATAATCTAGAATTTGGAGTGGTGGTGTTCGCCCTGAAGATTTGGAGACACTATCTATATGGCATCCACTGCAAAATCTTTTCAGACCACATGAATATAAAGTATGTCCATACCAAGAAGGCATTGAATTTGAGATAGTGGCAGTGGTTAGAGTTTTTATGCGATTATGAATTCACCTTGAACTACCACCCCGGAAAGGCAAATTCCGTAGCTGACACTTTGAGCAAAAAGGTACCGGAATCGAACACTGAGTTCCGATTGATGAGTATGGAGTTTGCTCCGATGCTCGAAGAGATGAATATTACCCTGGTATGTAAAGACCAACCGAAAGGGTATATGGAGTACTAAACCGCGCTGAGCATAGTCTGTGATATTCGAGACCGAATCCGGGCGGACCAAGGAAAGGATGTGGCTTTGGCCCCGACAATCAAGTCAATTGAAGATGGGACAACTGACGAGTACTCCCTAAAAGACGGCCTCGTCCATCTCTGCGGCCGTCTTTACATTCCCAAAGGCGGTAAAATTCGGGAAGATATCCTGAGAGAGGCACATTGCACTCAGTATTCTGTGCATCCTGGGATTGCCAAGATGTACATCGACTTGCGGAAGATCATGTTTTGGCCGGGAATGAAGAGGGATGTCTGATATTTTGTTACGCACTACGAGGCCTGTCAAAGGGTGATAGCAGAATGCAGGAGCCCCGGTGGATTATTACAGTCATTCCCCATCTTCGAGTGGAAGTTCGAGGAAGTCTCCATGGACTTCATCCACGGTTTTCCTCGCTCACGCTCAGGGAATGATTCAGTATGGGTAATCGTTGACCGCCTGACGAAGATAGCCCGGTTTATTCCTATGAAGAAAGAAGCTCATGTGGATGTTTTGGTACGCCTCTTTGGGGAGCAGTTCGTACAATATCATGGTGTACCAAAGACAATTGTTTCTGACCGGGATGGTCGGTTTACCTCTAAGGAATGGAGGGTCGTACAGGCATACCTGGGTTCACATCTTACCTTTAGCACATCATTCCATCCTTAGACAGACGGGCAGTCTAAGAGTACTATCAGAACATTGGAGGACCTATTGAGACTGTGTGTATTGGATAGAGGAGAGCCGTGGGAAAGGCTCTTACCCCTCGTATAATTCTCCTATAACAACAATCACCATGCCAGCATCAGGATGACACCCTATGAAGCCCTTTACGGAAGAAGGTGTAGAACCCCCTTGTCATGGGTACAAGATGAAGACCCGAAGGTTTTGGGTATTGAATACATCGATGACACTGATGTGGTGGTTAGACTAATACGGGACCGCATGCTTGAGGCTAAAAGTTGGCAGGCTAAATATTATAATGCGAAGAACTAGGTGGCTGAATTTCAAGTGGGTGACAAAGCGTTTCTAAAAATCCGGCCGATGCATGGAGTGTCACAAGTACGTGGTATGAAGAAGCTCAACCCAAGGTACGTTGGACCTTACATCGTATTGGAGAGGATTGTCCCTTTGGCCTACCAGTTGGAGTTACCACTAGAGCTGGAGAACCTTCATGACGTGTTCCATGTGTCGTCTCTCCGGAAGGTGCTGTTGCGGCCCGATCAACATACCCCCACCGCTGATGGAGCAGAAGCCACCGATAGATCTGTGCGACTAGAGCCGGTGCGGATAGTAGACAATAGGACAAGGATTTTGTGCCGTAAGAGTGTTCCTTTGGTAAAGGTGTTGTGGTCTAACCATGGGAAAGATGAGTATACATGGGAGCCAGTGGATTTGATGCAAAAGCGTTACCCGGAGTTGTTTCATCAAGGTAATATTTAAAAAGCATATGTTTATTTTATTTCAAGCTTTTCTCTCCCCATAGCCTTAGTCTGATTTCGGGGACGAAATCTTTTATTTTGTTTATAGAATTTGTAACGTCCCGATTCGCGCTAGGCCCCTCGTGCACATTTTTAAGTTAGGGGAGCTGACTTGGGCTCAGGGAGTGCTGGAACCTAGGCTTACACTTGTGTAACGGAGGTGAAGTCAGTCCAGAGTAGGACACGGGTAGTGACACGGGCGTGTCCATACCAGTGTGGTGCTCTGGTGCCAAGGTTGAAAATTCGTGGAATTTCCAGAGAAGGACACGGGTAGTGACACGGGCGTGTCCCTACCCATGTGTATATATACACGGGTAGAGGCACGGGCATGTCCCCTACCTGTGTGTGTAACTGACATCGTCGATCGTGTTTCCCGAGCAGGACACGAGTAGAGACACGGATGTGTCCCTACCCGTGTACATGTCTCCAGGCAGCAAGCCGTGTTTCCCGAGCAGGACACGAGCAGAAACAATAGCATAAACAAGGTCGTGTCATGTGGACACAGGTAGGGATACGAGCGTGTCCCTACCCGTGTTTGTGTGTCCAAACAGCAATCGAACAACCGACGCCGCTTCGCCCGAGCAGGATACGGGTAGGAACACGGGCGTGTCCCTACCTGTGTTTGTTCTATATAAAAGGGCTGCTAAAACCTTGTCCGTTTTTCATCCTCTTTCCAAGTCATTCCTGTAGGAAAAAATCCTGGAGAAGAAGAAGGTGCTGGAGCCAACCCTCAACCCGTGAAGAACCGACGCCCACGAGGAGAAGAATATGCCGCCACGAAGGGTGACAAGATCCTCGGCCGGAAATGGTGGAAATGCCGAAAACGAGGTGAGCTTCCTCCCCTCTCACTTTGTGCTAGATCTGTAGATATTTCTAGGTGAGATGTCGACTCGGACTTGCGAGATGGTGATTTCCTAGGAAGAGGCCATTTTAGGGCTTGTGCTCTATGGATAGTGATGTCTTCAACCTCTCACCTCTTCTTGAGTAGAAGGTGGACTGGTTTCATGAAGAGACATGGACTTATGAGGGTGAACAATGGAGGAGAAGTTCTGGATGTGATTTGGGAAGATTGGCTAGAGGAGGAAGACGAACCGATGTCGTTCGTTCCGCCTTTAGATGCCCGCAGAAATCTTCTTTCTGCGCGCAACAATCTTCGTGGCCATTTTCAGATATGAAACAACCAGATCTGGGCTTTTAAATAAACACGAAAATCGTAGCCCATGGAAATACCTTTCCAACGAGTGGTTACACATCTTCGTGCAAAGTTGGTAGCCACGGGAAAGCCTGATTGAAATTGATGGCTGAGAATATAAACGTGCAGAAACTGTATTCTGAACGTAGCAGTCTTAGAAGCTGATTTCAAGTGTGTTATAGTCTGATCTGGGTGAAGGATCGAATACAAAAGTTGTGTTTCATGGAAATACCTTTCCAACGAATGGTTACACACCTTCACTGGGTTCCTGTAGCCTCAGGAATCTCCGGTAGAAGTTGCTATCCAGAAAGTGTCCTGCACTTAAAGTTCTTGGGTTGGTGTAGAATTGAGTTTGGATTCGGTAGAGACATTGTAACAAATTAACATCGAGGTTGGCTGAATTCTCTTTATATCTAACCGTGATAAGTGAAAGATTAATGTGATTTGGTTGATAAATCCTTAAGTGAACTGGTGAGGGTTGTTATGTTGTACTAGGTGGCTTGCCACCTAAGGTTTACAAGGAACCCTTGAGTGCTTGGATGCATGAACATGTGGAAGGGTTGATAGTGCATGAGTGGTTGCCGCACTAGATCGATTGTGTTGATAAGGGACTCGGTGAGGAGCCCTTGCATGTTGTTGAGCACGAGATGTGAATGATGAAATGAGATGTAAGTGGATGGTTGGGCTTGGTCCTCAGAGTACATTCCCGAGGCTCATCCCATGCCACGATGATGTGAAATTGCATGCGGTGTGATTCGACACGCAATGTCGTAATCCTAGGTTAAGGATAGTGTGGCAGGTCTACGGGCTCGCCAGTCGTCACACTGACAGGAGTTGACGATTAGACCTTGGGCAGTTGGGCTTGGCCCTTGGTGCTCATTCCCGGGGCTCCTTCCGTGCCAAGTGAATGGTTGGGCTTGGTCCTGGTGCTTTTTCCGTGGCTCCTCCCGGGTCACATCATAGGCCAGTTCGGGGCTTGGTTCTCGGTGCACATCTACCCGAGACTCACGCTGAGTCGTAGTACGCGCGTGAGCTCCGCTATTGTGTTCTTAGCGTTGAGGCATACGGAGGCCTAGGCTAGGTAGTGTGGAGGCCATCCTAGTAGTGGAGATGCCCGCTCTACTATCACCGTCTGACCCCAATGGATGACGCCTAAGAGGTTAGCTACCTACTCGAAAAGTGGGAACAAAAAGTCTGTGTCGACATACCAATTGCTTGTGCGTGATCATGGGTGAGTCATTGCATAACATTCATGGTATTGCATTGCCTTACATACTCAAGATCCTCATCGTATAAGTTTGTATGAGTACTCTTATACGATGAGTTACTTTACTGTTGAGCCAATCCTCAACTTATATGCCTGTTTGAGTATTCATATAAGTTGAGTTACTTTCTGTTATTGCTTTACACTTTCATATTCTGCTGTAGATGATAAAACTGCTAGGGCAAATGGTTTGCTCATTTAATGTGTTGCTATATATATACATTGTTTACTGATCACTCTATACCACTTGTTTGTACTATTGCTTTATATAAATATATTGTACCCTATTCCTTTCTCTGCCGGGTCCCGAGGAGTCGTCGGGCGAGCAGATGTGATAACCACTTAGTATTTATGACAAACGGTTGCTACGCCTTCCTTTTTAGGAGGAAATCCCACAGACGGAGCATCAGCAGGTTTTGCAGCACGACAGCCAACCAGGACGACATGGCCTGATGGGACTGTACTGTCATTACCGTCAGTGACTGATGTGAGTCTTTGAAAGACTTTTGATGCAGCCTTTTTTGGGCGAGACTTACTTGTACTCTGATAGTATAGATGCTTGATGTAGCTTCTTTTATATGTTGTATTTTTGGACTTTATTATTGTGTGGATTGACTTCTGATTTTTATTCTGGTTGGGTTGGCATTGGTTGATATTGGTAATAACCGACAGAATAGGCGTCTTGTAGTACAGGTTAGCCTGAGTGCTAGCGCTACTGCAAGGCGGTTATTCTGGGCATAAGACTCCCCTCGTGCCGTATTTTGTGTTCCGGGAGGGGGGTCTTATAGGGGCGAGGCTGTCCACGTTCCTGCAGAGGAACGCGACTTCAAAGTTCTTCCCTTGGAAGAACCCACATAGCTCGGACTCATGGCCCCCTAGGCTAGGGGTTGTAGCTCGTCTCGCTAAGTTGGACCGATGAGAAGGGGACGTTGCCAAAGTCTCCCTTGAGGAATATGAAATTCTTTATCCAGTTATGGATCTTATTTACGGTCTCCCGCACCTTGACCTGATTGTTGGAGAAGTAGGTGGCTCCATCCTTTTTCGCCCGGAAGGAGAACAGCTTGCAAAAGAACGCATGGCTAAACTCTATCCGCTCTTCCCGTAAGAAGTAGGAAAACCCGACCACGACTGTAATAGAATTGGGGGTCATCTGGCCGAGTACGACCCCAAAGTACTTCAGGATTAGGGGAACCTCAGGCCATAGGGGAATTCGGAGGCCCGCAACAAAGTGAGCTATGGGATTGGCGAGTTCCTCTTCCGAAAGGTCATTAATTTTCTCCTCCTCCTCGGGTCGCCTTGCCACAAATCCAGGCGGGATGAAGTCGCCAATCGCGTCAAGAAATTCGCCTTCAGTAATGGCAGAGTAGGAGAAAGAATGGTCGGAGAAGGTCCATGCACACTTGCTTGGCCCATCAGCGTCACCGCTGCCGTCGCCCATCTCGCAGACAATTCGCTGAGCGGGACATTGTAGTTCTCGCAAAGAGCGGACGGGATGGTAATCACAAGAAGTAAGGAGAAGAAGTCTTAAATGCGGTTGGTAAGAAAGGGTGGCATGGGCTATTTATTGGAAAAGAAAAGGCGAGAAAACGTCTCGTCGGCGGGAAATGTGCGAATAACAAAAACATACCCTGACGCTTTGACTTCCAGGCACGCCACAGGTTCCTACAAGCTCATCGCAGCACTACAAAATTCATTCGGTAGTGAGCCGCGACTCACATCCACTGAAAGAGGTAAGCGAGTCATGCTGACTCGTGTTCGGCAGATGGCCGGCTCGCTCCCGCCAAAGTTAGACGAGCGAGCCATGCGAGCCAGCTCAGAATCCTCGCGCCCGCCTGAGGAAGGGGTAGGCGAGCAAGGGCATCTTGTGCACACTCACCTAAAGAAAGCTAAGCAACGACAAGCTATGAAAATAATATACATCAATCATAAGCCCATCAGCGGGCGAGAAATCTCAAACAATTATAAATAAGAAAAGTTCAATGTCCTGAGAAAAGATAAATAAAAGTTCATGGCCCTATCACGAGGGTTGATCCAAGATATAGGTGCGACCCTAGCCTGGCGATCAGTATCAAGGAAAGGGGGGGTGGCTCAGTACTGAATCCATTTCCACCTGCCCCGCCCCCGCGTCTCGGAATGGGGCGGCACGTGAGGGTAAAAGTACTCGTGAACCGCCAGTAATTCCCGTTGGGCCAGGTCGACCTACTCTACGGCGTGCCTGAGCCGTTCCTCCGCTCGTATAATGTGCACCCCCAGAGAAGTCATCCCATCCCCATCATGTGGGCTCCTCATGCCCTCCAGTAATGCGAACCACTCCTCTGCCTCGGCCTTATCCTCGTCCACCCCATCGCAAACCTTCTATAACAGCAGGGAATGTTTCTGAAATAACCGTGTCACCCGCCTCTTCATCCCTCAACATCCTGCGAGTCTCCCAAGTATTCCGAGATGTTATCCGTAGAAGGGGGAGGCGAGTACCCCTCGCTGATGTCGACATCGGAGGAGGAGATGGCATGGAATCCTAAAGGAGTAGGAGAGATCATAAAATGAAAGCGGTCATAAGCAAGTAAGCATACAAACTCACCGGGGACCAGCACGTCCCCCGCTCTGGCAGGCAGTCGGGAGGTACCCAGCTGGCCCTGGAAGAACTCGCCTTCAAGACCTGCAAAATATTTCCCTAGCCCAAGGCAGGCTGACAATGGAGGAATCGGAGGAGGGGCATGCCCCTGGGTCAAAGGGCTGGTGGCCCGCTCAGTTATCAGTGGGGATGAATGCTCTAGTTCCCTTCTATCGCCTCCATCTTTGCGGGATGCCTCATATAGAAAAATAAATCAAAAGTAGAGTGACGAATCAGACAAGAGGTGCGCATACCTCATGGGCGGCCTCAACACCGACCACCGAGCTGGACGCAAGGGCATCGTTCGTGGGAGACCGCCGGACTATTTTCCCTTTCTTTGGCCTAAAGAGGGGGCCGGGTGATCCACGCACCAGCCACGGGGCAGCATCAAGGACCTGCTCCCACGTCCCCTCCCTCGCGGCCTCTAGGAGCGCTCACATCTCTTCTAACACAGGCATCGTTCAGCTACTTCTTGCAAGGAAGGTTAGAGAAAGAAGACGGGATTTTTCCCGTAGGCTCGGTTACATATTTATATCATATGGGTGGGATCCACCAAAAGATTCCTTCAAGCTCAGCAAAGCACTCACCGAAAATGTGGGGTTAGATAATTCTTTTCGAGCATTCCCAAGCTCGAAAAGAGCGGGGATTGTGTACAACCCCATCTTCGTCGAGTGGGTCCATCAGGCTAGGAGAGCGAGCCTGGGTGACCGACCCGCATCAATACCATAGGTGGGCAAACCCAGATGGCCGGCTTGCTCTCACCAAGGCTAGGTGAGAGAACCGAGCGAGCTAACCCATCCAGTCCACGCTTGCCTAGGTGACCTTATCGCCTGTCCGCCTCCGTATAGGGTAGGCGATCCATGGCAGCCCGACTCACGCTCGCCTATAGATAGAAGGCGAGCTGCGCAAGCCAGGCCACATCCTCCCTATAGAATGGCGAGTTGACCCCGTGTTCCTCGACACTCACCCCATGGGGTCCAGAGGCAAAATTACCTGGAAGCCCTTGTAGGGGGTGCAAATAGCCTTCTAGAACAACCGAGTACACTGTTAGCATACCACTTTTTGCTGCATATAGACGTTTCTATAACAGCAGGGAATGTTTGTTCTGTTTAGAGGTATACCTGTGTTGGCTACTTGAGCCTTTCTTGTAGCGATCACCATCGTGACGTGATATTTTAATTGAGGCATCCTTGCCTTTCCATTGCTTCTTCTTGTTCAAGAATTTCTTGAACTGTCTTGAGAGTAGAGAGAACTCTCCTTCAGATAGTTCTGAGCCTGAGGTACTTTGCTCCGAGGTTTCTTCTTCACTTTCTTCTTGTGCTGTGGCAGGAGAGGCAGCCTTGGACATCCATGAGGTGTCTGCCTTGAGAGCTACAGACTTCTCCTTGGATAAAGACCTGTTCTTCTCTTCTTCAGCTTTTCTTGAATTGATTTGAAGCTCATATGACATAAGATTTGCGAAGAGATTTTGCGGGTCAGTCTCAGCTAGCTTTCCAAATTCCCGAATAGCACAAACCTTGTTATCCCATTACTTAATCAGGGATCTCAATAACTTATCATTCAGTTCTCCGTTGGTGAAGACTCGATCGTAGACTCTTAGGTCGTTAACTATCTTGATGAAATTCTCAAATGTGTCAATAATGGTGTCCTTGGGTCCTTGTCGGAAGGCTTCATACTTTTGATTCAGAAGGGATCTTCTGTCATCCCTAACTTCTTCAGTGACTTTCATCAAGATGATAAGAGACTGCCACATTTCCTTAGCAGACTGACAGTGAATCAAGTTTTGCAGCATAGAATCATCGACTGCACTTGAGAAGATATTTTTGGCTTTCTTGTCTAAAGAGACAAGTGCAATCTCATCCTTATCAAGATCCATCAACTTCTTAGGTACTTGCTTAGTTAGATCAATGGTAGAGGATATCATTGAGACATGAGGACCTTCTTCCACAATCATGAAGATTCTTGGATGCACAGCTTCCATGAAGAACTTTATCCTTTTTTTCCACATAACAAAATTGTTCTTTGTGCACAAAGGAAGCTTAGCGAAATCCTTAGCTCTGTCCATGCTTGGAAAACTAAAAAGGCAACTTAGGGCAGATCTGATCAAGGTGTTAACCTTTTAATGATCAACCTCCCTTTGATATCAATTGAAAAACGTTTAAGTTGTCTACCTAAATCACCTAGGGGGGTGAATAGGTGAGTTGTGCGTCTTTTTGCAGAATAAAAACTTTAACGATCTATGCACAAGAAATAACCAAGCAAACACAGAAGACACAAAGAATTATAGTGGTTCTCCAATCTTGGGTACGTCCACTTTCCACTCACTGATCTAACAAAGCACTAGATTCGGCTACTCCACAAATCTAGGATTGAAAACAATCCTACCACTCGGAACAACGTTCCTACAACTCGATCCAAAAAGGGATCTACACTCGGAAGATGAAAACTTCCTACAACTCGGAGAACGAGGTTCCTACACTCGGAGAATAATCTCCTACAATAATAAAATGAAACTGAAAATACAAACAGTGAATCTTTCTCAGATCTGGAAATCTCTCCATAGGTCTTCTTCCTTGATCTTTTCGGCCTTATCAGAATTTGTTGAAGAAGACTCTCGGCTAGATCTTGTTCTGAGAAACTTGGACTCACACGATCAAGGAGAAGATGAAGATTGAAAATCTCTTGATCTGCAAGTCGATATGGATCGGAAATGACCTTGGCATTCTTCAAGATGAGCGGCAGCTTCTGTAGAAAATGGAAATAGTCGGCCGATCCAGAAATCGTAGAATGATAGAATATTACGCGCATAGGGTTAGTCATAATGACATGACCTTTTATAAGATCTCCCTAATGGTTAGAATTGTCATTAATGACGGCCACGTGGACCAGTCATATCAGAGAATTCAAAAATCGATCTAACAGAGACTTGGAGAAAATTTTAGAAAATGAGAGCATCATTTCTCAAGTGAGAATAATACTACTCGAGTGCTATGACTAGCTCTCGAGTGGATAACAATGACTACTCGAGAAGTATTTTTGGAAATTCTGGATAGAGTCTGAAAGCACTCGAGTGGAGTAAAGATCACTCGAGTGCTAGGTGTAACACCCCAAATATCCCCAAGACAAAATGGAGATTTTGTAGGCTGACACGGCCTGGGACACGGGCGTGTCCCAGGGCGTGTCTTGCTCGGGATCGTTTACTCAACAAGGTGCGCGATAATTGTTGAGGGAGGGGCTGACACGCCCGGCGACACGGGCGTGTCGGGGGGGGGGGGGGGGGCGTGTCCAGCCAGGTGTCGTGTGTGATGGCCAGCGACTTGAAGGCGGCAAGGTCGGGCGGCGTGTCGCTTGACACGGCCTGGGACACGGGCGTGTCCCAGGGCGTGTCCGGGGCATGTCCGACACGTGTCCATCCTGGGCGTGTCGAGGTGTCGACCTGGCGGTTGGCGGTCGTCAAGCGGCGACACGGCCTGGAACACGGGCGTGTTCCAGGGCGTGTCCAGGCTTGGTCGACGAGTGTGGGGCAGCGGTCGACGTCGACGATAAGCGAGCTTGAGGGACACGGCCATGGACACAGGCGTGTGCCTTGGCCGTGTACTTCTCTGGTCGTTTTGGCAATTGTGTGTGGCCGTGTTACAGGGGTGACACGGGCGTGTCGATTGACTGACACGGGCGTGTCAGGTCCGACACGGGCGTGTCCAAGCCCGTGTTCTGGTATCTTTTGAGTCGGTTGCTAACCGACTGGGGGTACACGGCCTGTGACACGGGCGTGTCACAGGGCGTGTCAGGCCTGTTGAAATGTTTTTCAGAGCAGATCTCGGCCGTTCGTTTCCTTCTATTTGGATCTTATGGTCCAAAGCCTTTCCAGCTTTTATATGGCCGTAGATTGAGATGAAATCTCATTCTTACTTAGCCATTCTCTTTCTAAAGAGAAGAAAGAGAGGAGAGCTTGGAGGAGGAGGAGGAGGAGCTTTCCGGCCGCCGGTGGAGCTTCGTTGGTCCGAATCGAGAGCCGAGTTCAGCGTTGCGGAGGCAAGGCCGCTGCGGTGATTTCCATCCGGCTAGTTCTTCCATGGCGCCGAAGCGATCGTCAAGGGTAACGGTCTTTCTTCCTTGGGCAGGTGAAGCCCTTTGTTTATGCATGTGCATGGGATCCTCCATCAAGAGATGGAAAAGCGTAAGCGATTCCAGCAGTTGAGTCTGCATCTAGAGCCGGAAGTATGTAGTACGACATAGGCATGCTGTGTGAAGCCCATCTAGACGTATGTCAGGATTGGTGATGTTTATATTGCGAACCGGAGAAGACTCCGTGTATTCATCGTTTAGCCTGCGGAGATGGTGAGGACGATGTGCTTGGTGTGAAGGATGCTTTGCATAGCTCCTTTGGTTGCATGCTTGTTAAGAGCTAGTTGTTGGAGTGCGGACACCTCTGAGTGGGTGGGCGTGTGAGGTCTTCAACAGGGGTTTGGAGGCTTATGCCCATTCCACCAAGTGGCGATGTTAAGATCGGATGAGCGGTCGATTGGTAGCAAAGCAACAGGGCGAATTCCCTAGGCTTGTTACACTACGGGGGTAGGTCGACTGGTAGTGCGCACGGGTTTTGGTGAGGTGCGTACCTCTGAGTGAGACGGGTGCGTGAGGTCTTCAACAGGGGTTTGGAGGCTTATGCCCGCCTACCAAGTACAAACCTAAATGTGCCCTGAGTGCACGGAGC
Source organism: Platanthera zijinensis (assembly GCA_039513925.1). Lineage (NCBI taxonomy): Eukaryota > Viridiplantae > Streptophyta > Magnoliopsida > Asparagales > Orchidaceae > Platanthera > Platanthera zijinensis. Next base: position 166,894,598 of record CM077092.1, read on the forward strand.
GCCTGGCATTGAGGCCGGCGTTTGTGATGTTATATGTGATATATATATATTGTGATTGTTATATATGCAGGGAAGGAACCACTGCCCCGGGTAAGGGGTAGGGTCGTTATAATTGGTCAGCTGAATGCTGACCGTTGCTTTGTTTATCACCCATGGGGTGGACGTCCATATGCAGGTGTTGCGGGCTGATTGGATGGAGCGGGTGGAAGCCCATGCTGCTGGTAGGCCCTTGAAGGCCATGCGAAGTGTTGGATTTCATGTGTGGCCGGCCTGTGTGCCGATGTATGAACTTATATATTTGTAAAGAGAAACCTGTAAGGCCTTAAGGCCGTGTGCGGTGTATTCGTGTAAACATTCCTGGTCATATATAAATGTGTTATTTATATAGTGGTAGTGGACATTCATTGTTATGAGTTCTGTAGCTTAAAATCATCCGCTAGAATGCTCTGAGTTAGGATGCGTGTATAAAGGTTTTTGATACTATCACGTGGCTCTCTCGTCTGTCTGTGAAATATGGCGTGGGGCCCCGACCGGACCCTCTATTATATTCCATGTGACAAATGGGGGCGTTACAACTTTAGTATCAGAGGTTAAGGTTGAGTTGGGAGCGCATAATTGAACTCAAGAATGTCCACTAGGAATGTGTGTGTGTCTCTTCGGTTTGTTTGCCGTTTTAGCATGGAGAGTAATGCTTTCTTGTTCACCTATAGGTGACAAGGAGTGGAGCTGGGCAGTCTGAGCCCCAACGTTCGGATGAGAGTGCGGCACCAGCTGAGGTGCCTACACCTCCCCCTTCTGCGGAAACGGTGCGCTTAGTTGCGGAGGTGATCTTTCCCATGCTTCAAGAACAACCATTCGGGCAAGCGAGGCCTGCTGTGGCGCCAGTACAGGTTGGTGCGAGGCAAGAGCATGTTGAGGTTCCGGTTGCTGTGCAAGCAGCGGACGAGCAACTGAAGCAATTTATGGAGTTTAATCCGCCTACGTTTGTCGGGACGACGTCTCCAACAGAGGCAGAGGATTGGCTCTCCAGAGTAAAGCGAATCCTGACTGCGCTCAGGATTAGTGAGGAGCAGAAAGTCCCGTTAGCCACTTTCCTACTGGAAGGAGAGGCGAGGCTTTGGTGGGATGAGATCGAGTTGCACCTGTTGAGAGGTAGAGACCTGGGCGACATATCGATGGACGAATTCTCCAGATTATTCTGGGCGAAATACTTGCCAATGTCGCAAAGAATTGCAATGGAAAATGAATTTCAGCGTCTGGTGCAAGGTGATAAGACCGTAGACGATTACCTGCATGAGTTTACCAGACTTGGTCGGTATGCGGGGTCGACGTTTGCGGAAGAGGCGAGAAAGACGAATAGGTTCTATGAAGGACTGCATGATGAGCTGAGGTTGGCTCTCCCGAGTTCAGTGAACCAAGGATTTCAAGCGTTGGTACATACCGCTAGTGCGCTGGAGAAGGATTTGAAGCGGGTGCGGGAGAAGAAGCATGCGGCAGTGGAAAAGTCCGAATTCAAAGTTCCACAATCAGAGCAATCAGATTGAGGAAACGTGATAAGAAGCGGTTCAGGCCTGCTGAACAAACTTCGGATGTTGCGTCAGGAGCTACGTTTGAGCAAGGACGGTTTGAGCCGCGTACATGTTTCATTTGTGGGAAGCAAGGGCATATCGCCCGATTTTGCTGGAGTGGTCCTTCAAAGGGTGAGCAAAAGACCGGTGCGTCCTATGACGAAAAGGGCAAAGCCGTGGTAGAATCATCTGCATCGCGGGCGCAACCTCGAGTCTACACTCTTGAGTTGCAGGAGCCGCAAAGTTCCAACCAAGCAGAGCAACAAATCCGTGCTTTGGACTTAATGGAACCGCTAAACGGATTTTGCGAGATGCGGAGAAGCCGAAATAAAGTGAAGTTGCACTTTATTATCTTTTGTTATATTGTATGTATGTATTTATGTTTGTCACAAACAGTTGTGGTGGTACGATTCCATGGGGCGAGACAAGCTGCGGCCTCTGAGCTCTAAACCTGGATCGTTTTGGTTCGCAACAACGTGGTTGTGTTGATACATGTGTGTTGCGCTAAATTTCGGGACGAAATTTCTTTAAGGAGGGGAGGATTGTAACACCCCAAATATCCCCAAGACAAAATGGAGATTTTGTAGGCTGACACGGCCTGGGACACGGGCGTGTCCCAGGGCGTGTCTTGCTCAGGATCGTTTACTCAACAAGGTGCGCGATAATTGTTGAGGGAGGGGCTGACACGCCCGGCGACACGGGCATGTCGGGGGGGCGTGTCCAGCCAGGTGTCGTGTGTGATGGCCAGCGACTTGAAGGCGGCAAGGTCGGGCGGCGTGTCGCTTGACACGGCCTGGGACACGGGCGTGTCCCAGGGCGTGTCCGGGGCGTGTCCGACACGTGTCCATCCTGGGCGTGTCGAGGTGTCGACCTGGCGGTTGGCGGTCGTCAAGCGGCGACACGGCCTGGAACACGGGCGTGTTCCAGGGCGTGTCCAGGCTTGGTCGACGAGCGTGGGGCAGCGGTCGACGTCGACGATAGTCGAGCTTGAGGGACACGGCCATGGACACAGGCGTGTGCCTTGGCCGTGTACTTCTCTGGTCGTTTTGGCAATTGTGTGTGGCCGTGTTACAGGGGTGACACGGGCGTGTCGACTGACTGACACGGGCGTGTCAGGTCCGACACGGGCGTGTCCAAGCCCGTGTTCTGGTATCTTTTGAGTCGGTTGCTAACCGACTGGGGGTACACGGCCTGTGACACGGGCGTGTCACAGGGCGTATCAGGCCTGTTGAAATGTTTTTCAAGGCAGATCTCGGCCGTTCGTTTCCTTCTATTTGGATCTTGTGGTCCAAAGCCTTTCCAGCTTCTATATGGCCCTGGATTGAGATGAAATCTCATTCTCACTTAGCCATTCTCTTTCTAAAGAGAAGAAAGAGAGGAGAGCTTGGAGGAGGAGGAGGAGGAGCTTTTCGGCCGCCGGTGGAGCTTCGTTGGTCCGAATCGAGAGCCGAGTTCAGCGTTGCGGAGGCAAGGCCGCTGCAGTGATTTCCATCCGGCTAGTTCTTCCATGGCGCCGAAGCGATCGTCAAGGGTAACGGTCTTTCTTCCTTGGGCAGGTGAAGCCCTTTGTTTATGCATGTGCATGGGATCCTCCATCAAGAGATGGAAAAGCGTAAGAGATTCCAGCAGTTGAGTCTGCATCTAGAGCCGGAAGTATGTAGTACGGCATAGGCATGCTTTGGAAGCCCATCCAGACGTATGTCGGGATTGGTGATGTTTATATTGCGAACCGGAGAAGACTCCGTGTATTCATCGTTTAGCCTGCGGAGATGGTGAGGACGATGTGCTTGGTGTGAAGGATGCTTTGCATAGCTCCTTTGGTTGCATGCTTGTTAAGAGCTGGTTGTTGGAGTGCGGACACCTCTGAGTGGGTGGGCGTGTGAGGTCTTCAACAGGGGTTTGGAGGCTTATGCCCATTCCACCAAGTGGCGATGTTAAGATCGGATGAGCGGTCGATTGGTAGCAAAGCAGCAGGGCGAATTCCCTAGGCTTGTTACACTACGGGGGTAGGTCGACTGGTAGTGCTCACGGGTTTTGGTGAGGTGCGTACCTCTGAGTGAGACGGGTGCGTGAGGTCTTCAACAGGGGTTTGGAGGCTTATGCCCGCCTACCAAGTACAAACCTAAATGTGCCCTGAGTGCACGGAGCGCCTGGCATTGAGGCCGGCGTTTGTGATGTTATATGTGATATATATATTGTGATTGTTATACATGCAGGGAAGGAACCACTGCCCCGGGTAAGGGGTAGGGTCGTTATAATTGGTCAGCTGAATGCTGACCGTTGCTTTGTTTATCACCCATGGGGTGGACGTCCATATGCAGGTGTTGCGGGCTGATTGGATGGAGCGGGTGGAAGCCCATGCTGCTGGTAGGCCCTTGAAGGCCATGCAAAGTGTTGGATTTCATGTGTGGCCGGCCTGCGTGCCGATGTATGAACTTATATATTTGTAAAGAGAAACCTGTAAGGCCTTAATGCCGTGTGCGGTGTATTCGTGTAAATATTCCTGGTCATATATAAATGTGTTATTTATATAGTGGTAGTGGACATTCATTGTTATGAGTTCTGTAGCTTAAAATCTTCCGCTAGAATGCTCTGAGTTAGGATGCGTGTATAAAGGTTTTTGATACTATCACGTGGCTCTCTCGTCTGTCTGTGAAATATGGTGTGGGGCCCCGACCGGACCCTCTGTTATATTCCATGTGACAAATGGGGGCGTTACACTAGGGATACTACTCGAGAGGTAAAACTGAACTTCTCGAGAACTTGACTTAGAGAAAATTTTGGAATAAATGTTGATCACTCGAGTACTGAAACTGGACTACTCGAGTACTAAATGAACTACTCGAGTACATGGATTTGCTACTCGAGTGGGGTAAAAATCTTCTCGAGAACTATACTTCTGTCACTCGAAATAACTGCTCATCTACTCGAGTACTAGACTTGACTACTCGAGTGTTTAACTTAGAAAATTTCTGAGAACTAAAAGCTGAACACTCGAGAATGAGAGAAGGTCTACTCGAGTACTGGGCTTGTCTTCTCGAGAGCTAGATTAAAGCTACTCGAGAACCACTTACTTTACTCGAGTTTCAGACACAACCTACTCGAGTTCTTCTAAGGTTTCTACTCGAGTACTATAATTCCACTCGAGTAAAACACTTAGAAAATTTTCAGCTTTATGAAAATTTTACTTCTTCAATCCAAACAGCAACATGTCTTCCTTCATCAATCCTAGTGCTTAAAAATGAAGTGTATCCCAATATAGAGGCTACACATGAGTCAACACCATGAATCATACAATGAGGGATTACATTGTATGGTCCTGTGTTTGGTGATCCACTGTAGACTGACATTGGTCTACACTGGACAATAAGTCCTGCAAACACATAACTAGAACAGGATATCAAATACAACTTAATTCATCTTAGTTCAAGGGTAACTTCATACAAATCTAGGTTATTGTGGATACAATACCCAACAATAGAGCCAGAAAATTTATCAGATGAGTTTTCTAGAGAGAGTGAATCTCTTACCTCAACTTTAGCTCCGGTTGGAACTTCAATGGAAGAACGTCATGTGCAGCCTCGTGTGCTTAATCTGAGTTAGCAAGAGACTACGGCAGATGACACGGCAGTGACAGGTATGATTTATGTTTGTGCTCATTTAGTAAAAGTTCTATTTGATGCTGGAGCAAGTCATTCATTTATTTCCACTGATATCATACATACTATTTTGGCAAAACCTTATTCAACATGAGATATTCTCCACGTTAATTTGCCAAATAATCAACTAGTGCCTATGCAACAACGAGTAGAAGTTTCATTTGAATTGAATGATAAAACTTTTATGGTGGATTTGGTGGTTCTACCACTTACTGAGTTTGTAATTATTTTGGGTATGGACTGACTAGTCCAGCATGAGGCAATAATTGATTGTAAAAGAAAGGAAGTTATAGTTCATTGCGTAGATCAAAGTGTTACTATGTTCCGAGGTTTAGGCAAAGTGTCCAAAATACTAATATTCGCATTGAAGGCATCAAAGAAAATTCGAAAGGGATGTGAAGCGATATTGGTGTTGGTGAAAGGAACGTCAGAGGAAAAGAAGGATATTAAGACTGTTCCAGTTGTATGTGAATTTCAGGAACTTTTCCTGATGAATTGTCAGTGAGGCCTCCTAGAAGAGAAGTGGAGTTAGAAATCAACTTGGAAGGAGTGAGGCAAGTTGCAAAAAAGCCGTACCGTATGGCTCCTAAAGAGTTAGCGGAGTTGAAATGTCAACTGCAGGAATTAATTGATAAAAAATTTATTCGTCCTAACACATCTCTATGGGGAGCACCAGTGCTATTCGTAAAGAAGAAAGAAGGGACATTACGACTATGCGTGGATTATCGCGAACTGAATAAATTAACTATGAAGAATAAATACCCACTACCGCGCATAGATGATTTATTCGATCAATTGGTGAATTCAAAAATGTTTTTAAAAATGGACTTAAAGTCGGGTTACCACCAACTGAGAATTAAAGAGGACGATATTTTTAAAATTGCCTTTACTACAAGGTATTAGAATTATGAGTTTGTGGTAATGTCGTTCAGATTAACTAATGCTCCTGCAGCATTCATGGATATGATGAATCAAATTTTCAAAGATTATCTAGATCAATTTATCATAGTTTTTATTGATGATATTTTAATCTATTCAACATTTGAAGAAGAGCATGCTCAACATTTATGACTAGCATTGTAAAGATTGATGGAAAACCAACTGTTTGCAAGACTCTCAAAATGTGAATTCTGGTTGAAGGAAGTATCATTTTTGGGACACATGATAACAAAACAGGGTTTGTCTGTTGATCCTACTAAAATTGATTCGATTCTCAATTGGCCGCAACCCACAAATGTGACAGAAGTACGAAGTTTTCTTGGATTAGCAGGATATTACCGCAGGTTTGTCAAAGATTTTTCAAAGATCTCATTACCATTAACACAGTTAATGCGGAAGAATATTCCTTTTCACTGGAACGAAAACTACCAAATTGCATTTGAAACATTAAAAGAAAGATTAACTACTGCCCCTGTGTTTATACTTCCGTCAGACAAAGAAGGATTTCAAATCTATAGTGACGCTTCATATAAAGGTTTAGGCTGTGTATTAATGCAACTTGGGAAGGTAATTGCCTATGCCTCGCATCAATTAAAGGATGTTGAAAGGAACTATCCAACTCATGATCTGGAGTTAGCAGCAGTCATCTTTGCATTAAAAATCCTGCGCCACTATTTGTATGGAGTGAGATGTGAAATTTTCACCGATCATAAAAGTTTGAAATACATTTTCACGCAGAAGGAATTAAACCTTCGCCAGCGATGTTGGTTCAGTTTATCAAAGATTATGATGTGGATATTTAGTATCATCCCAGAAAAGCAAATGTTGTTGCTGATGCGTTAAGCCGCAAAAGCGTTGCCGGGTTAGCAGCCTTGAAAGTTTATAATCCACAGTTAATGTGTGAACTTGAAAAGATGGAAATAGTTCCAGTTTTTACAACAGAAGAGAAGCAGTATCAATTATTGCAAATGCAAATTTAATATATGCTAAAGGATAGAATTTTGGAAGCTGTGCCAAAAGTTGAGTATTTGGTTAACTTAATAGGAAAAGTAAAAAGGGGGGAATCTAAAAGTTTCACCAAACAAGATGGATTGTTATTGATGAACGGATGGTTATGTGTACCAAAGGTTGAAAACTTGTGGAAGGATATACTGTATGAGGCTTATAATACTCCATATTCAATTCATCCTGGACGAACTAAAATGTATCATGATCTAAAAGAAGACTTTTGGAGGCCTGGAATGAAGAAGGATGTAATTACATACCTTGCATCTTGTCACACTTGTCAAGTTATAAAGGCTGAACATCAAAAGCCTGAAGGTTATTTACATTCGTTACCCAAACCAGAATGGAAGTGGGAAAACATTGCCATGGACTTCGTCTTTGGATTGACTCATAGTAAGTTGGGGCATGATGGTATCTGGGTTATCATCGATAGATTAACAAAGAGCGCACACTTCATAGCAGTACGACAAGATAGACCACCTGAAAAATTGAATGAATTATATATTGATGTTATTGTTAAGTTACACGGTATTCCTCAAACAATTATATCTGATCGTGATGGTCGGTTCACATCGGGAAATTGGAGGCAGATTCATAAATGCTTGGGAACAAAATTACTGTTCAATATAACTTTTCAAACCCAAACTGATGGGCAGTCAGAGCGAGCTATCCAATTCTTAGAGGACCTATTACGTATGGTAGTGCTTGATCTCATGGGCTCATGAGAGAAATATTTGGTGCTCGTGAAATTTGCATATAATAACATCTATCAGTCTTCCTTACAGATGACACCTTTTGAGGCATTATATGGTCGATGATGCCGTACACCTTTAAACTGGGCCGAAGATGGTGAAAGACAAATATAAAATAAAGAGAAAGTGGATAAGTGGCACGAGAAGGTTGTTCTTATCCAATAAAGTATGAAGGTGGCACAAGATCGTCAGCAAAAGTATTTTAATGCTAGACATCGTATTGTAGAATTTCAAGTTGGTGACCTCGTATGTTTGAAAATTAAACCATTTAAAAGAGCTTCACGACTGAGGTGACTTGGGAAATTGAGTCCATGTTATGTAGGATCATTTCTTGTCATTGAACGAGTTGGTGAAGTAGCATATCGTTTGGAGCTACCAGAGGAATTGCAAAGGTTACATTATGCGTTTCATGTTTCGGCCCTATGAAATTATATACGAGATCCTGAGAAGATTATTTCAGTTGAAAATGTACAAATTGAAGCTGATTTGTCTAGCCCAACTGAACCGTATCAAATCATTGATCGACAAAGAAAGCAATTGCGAAATCGGGATGTAAGTTTCGTACATGTGTGGTGGAAGGGTCATCCTCAAGACGAAGCTACTTGGGAGCGGGAAAACACTATGCGAGATCTTTTGACGAGCATGCTGCTTCAAATTTCGAGGACGAAAATTTCAAAGGAGTGATGAATTGTGACGCTCGACATTTCTTGTAAGTGATTTACGCGTTATTAAATCTTATAGATATATATATAAATCCTCTATGATGATAAAATAAAATAATTGAAAACAGTGTTGAGTCTGCATCGCCTTGATTTCGCATATTTTTGAAGTTTAACGACGTCCGATCCGTTTTGAGGGTATGGATATTTCCTTATTACAGTTTTATTAGTTGTGTGTTTGTTATAGAAGCTATAAATGGATCAAGTCAATTGGCATAGTTATAATTTTAGTAACAAGGTAGTGGCTGGAAGGTGTCTGGGCCGGTCATGAGCCTATTTATTTGCTAAAAACATTAAGAGCACTATTGAGTTTGGTTATTAGAGTTAACCTCAATTTGGTGATGTGGTGGCTTAAATGAAGCTGTGATATCAATACATGTCGATCCCTATTCTTTTCTATTACTCCTCTCATATTCTCTTACCGCCTACAGTTCTGCCGAAGAGTTTGATGCTAGGGTCTACTCGACCCCGCTCATTTCTACTCAACAACCTTTCTTTCTGTCAATCTTTTGTAATATTCGGGTGGGATTTTCTTACCCGCAGCTTGAATCGAAGTTTGGGTTGATTTTCTTTTAACTGGGAAGTACTTGAGCTCGGTTGGTTTTGACTTGAAATAGTGCTCAGATCTTCTTAATCACACAGTTATTTGTGTTGAACCGGTGAACTAGTTCTTCTATTTCAAATCCACAATAAGCCCTCTATTACCTTAAATATTCTATAGTTTACAATTGATTTGGGCTTGGTTAATCTTTATATAAGATCAGAGAGGAGGTTTGTTAGATATTTGTTTGGCCGGTGGTTTTGGTGGTTGCTTGGGTGTGAACTGTTTATTTCTTAGATCGTCTGCAATTCTTTGTTTTACTGGCTGCGTAAAAATGTTTAAAAAATAAAATCATGTCCTATGTTAGTCGGTCCCTGATTTTGGGGAGTGTTATTCTGCTGCCCCGATTTTACTGTGGCTGTTGTTTGAAGCTACCTGTGCATGCTTCCAAATTAGTTTCAGTTGTCCTGTTAAGGTTTTCGTTTACTATTTAGGCTATAGCTATGTTGATAGAATATCAATTTATCTTATTTGGGTTTACTGAATTATGAGAGTTATTTTTGTGGCAGCTCAAGTTTCTAATACTAATTGCCATGAAATGTTTTGCCCCAATCTTGAAATAAGAGTTCTCCAGACTGGCCCCTCTCTGTGTATTCTGAATGGAAACAAGCATATTTTTTTTATCTTTTATTGTTCACTCAGGATTGCTTCACTGATTGAATTATTCCTTCACTTATCTTCACTTGTACACTCTCATATATGCATTTCCTCCTTCGACAAATCTTAAAGAAAAATCTAGTCAACCCGAAAGTCTCAATGCTGTAACTCTAAAGTGGTGCAACCCCGATACACATGACCCCCAAAGATAAGATTTTGAAATAGGTATCGCGAAGGATGGCATCGCAAGATAGACACGGCGATGACGTAGGGCATGAAGCTAGGAAGGAAAAAGTGACGGTAAGACTTATCTTTTTAATTTATGTTTATATCAAGTATTTTTACTTATTTGCACCATTTCTAAGATATGAAAATGAGATTTTTATGGCATGTTGCATCATGAATGCATTCTTTATCACTGAAGAATAATGCTCGATTATATGTATGACCTTGCTAAAAGGAAACAGACGAAGGAAAGATCTGAGGGGATTATAAAATAAATAACCTATTGTTTATCTAAATGACGTGTCGACACGAGGTTATGTTAAGGGCTAATTGAAATTGCATGCACGTAAATGAAATGATACAGATGAATTGCCAAATCAGTCGGCCTAATGGCATAAACGCGTGTCGTACGTATTGGTTTTGGATACTGATGACCCGGAAGGGTCGGGCCCAAATACTGAAGTATGAGAAAGTATACTGATTATAAAGTCAATTGCCCTTAATATTTCCTAGTTAATGAAAATTTCATAGAAATAAATGATCTCTCACATTATTGTTATATATAGTTGTTCCTGATAGTTCGTACTATACCGTATACATGCTCACTGATATGTCCTTACATTTTACTCTACTGTTGCATAAAAATGATGTTAAGTCATTACTGCTTAACTTCCTTTACTAGCTCAGATTTTAACTGTTATAATATTATGCATATTGTTATGTAAACTTTCTTGTTTTGCATGTACAACAGATTAAAAAGGTTTGCTCTCGCTTTGTCTTTAGTAAAGACTAATGGTTTCAAACTCTAAATTTTTAGGTACATGAAAATCACAAACTGAACAACGCTAGTGATGAGGATTGTGTTATATATAAAGATTCTTAGCTACCTTTGTTGGTGGTGTAACTTGTCTACTTTTGTTGATACGCACTTACATTTGTAGAGGTTTATGTTACTTTTATACTTGGACTAAACTAATGTAAATGCATAGTATTAGTAGAAGGTAAACACTATAGTATGAAAAAGATGTATGTAATGATATTTGGACTTGAATGTATGTATATACTCGTTGTGAATGTTATATGTTGTGATGTTATATGCGCAATACTATATGAATACCTGTTATGATATTCTGTTGGTTGTGGCGATGACGGGCAGTTACACTCAGGGCACCTTAAGTGTGTACTGGGTTACCCCGAGTCCCACCTTTTGCCATCACAGGCAAACGATAGTGCATAAAGCACCTAAACAGTGAACTCCACTAGTCCCCCACCATTCTAAGTCCCAGACTGGATAGTTCCTTTTGAGCATTACTAGCCGGGCCTATAGCCTCGACTTACCCCTATGCCAACGGCAATTGCCACATACTTTAGGTCTATTTAGCCGAACGATATAGAGCAGGTACAGTTCAGCTCTTTCCTGTTGCTCAAATCGTCGTGCTAATTAACGACAATGATGCGGGTTAGCATCCCCTTTCCCGTACACTACATAACACACGTTATGCTTTAAGGTTTGCTATCGTGGCCACCAAAGTTGGGTACCTAAGTCATGCAACTCAACACGCTCGGACACGGTTTCTGAGAGACCGATTGGGCACACAACACCACATAAGCTCCCCGGGAGCTAATGCTATCGATACAACGATCCTAAGCAAATATTAGGGTGTTTCCTGGAGCTCACCTCCGGTACTAACTGCCACTATGGGTAGACCCCCATTCCAAAACATTCAAATTCCACGGAGTCTTCTTCGGTAACCCACAAAACATCACCAATCCAGACCACATGTCCGTATAGGCTTCACACAACATTCCTAAAACCGTACACACATTTCTAGGTATTAAATTGAAAGTTATTACTTAAAGGTTAGCTAGTCACCTAGAGGGGGGGGGGATAGGTCTTTGAATTTACTTAAGCCTTTTTGTTGTTTATAAATTTGGTGATCTAGAGCTTGTCATAATTACCTGCAATACAAGAAAGAAACAAGCAACACAACAAGCACACAAATATTTATAATGGTTCCCCAATTGGGTACATCCACTTTCCCTCCCACCTATCCAACCGATTTGTTGGACTAGGCACAAACTCCACCAATATGCTCCTCAGAGCTTACACCTCAGGCCCTTAGCCTTACACCTCAGGCCCTCAGCCTTACACTCAGGTTCTCTTCATAACCCTACCTCAGAACCACAAAGGTTCCTACCTCAGAGCCCTGCAGTGCTCCTACAACTTAGTGGTACTTAAACCACCTACCTTAGCCTTATCTCTAAGGCCTACAGCTCAGGCTTTTCAGCCCTACAACTTCAGGCACAAGACCATACTCTCAGAGTGCTATAATACTCGTACAACTCAGTACCCTTCCAGGTACCTACCACAGTGCTCTTCCAGACACTTACAGCTCAGCCTCCTTCAAGGCCTACAACTCAGTGACACACTTGTCACCTACAACTCAGTGACCCAACAGTCACCTACCTCAGGCACTAGACCCTACACTCAGGCTGGGAGGACAGCCCTACCCTACACCTACCTCAGGCACTAGGCCCTACACTCAGGTTGGGAGGATAGACCTACCCTAGATCCACACTTGGATCCTACCTCAGAGAGCAACACTCTCCTACATCAGGCAATTAAGCCCTACAGCTCAGATCCACACTTGAATCCTACCTCAGAGAGCAACACTCTCCTACCTCAGGCAATTAAGCCCTATAGCTCAAATTCACACTTGGATCCTACCTCAGTACCCCAGCAGGGCACCTACCTCAGTGACTAATTAGTCACCTACCACTCAGGCACAAAGTGTTATACACTCAGATTCAGATAAATTGAATCCTACGTGAAATTAATCAATAAAATTGAAATACAGACTCAGAGAAAATTCTCTGAGTCTAACTTGCTGGACTGAGCAGATATCAGTCCATCCCACTTGCTATAGAAGGAATTAGTCTTCTTCTACAACTACCAATTTCTCTGCTATACTGAAGGCAACAACTGCTGTTGAAGGCTTACAACCCTTCACACAACTATCTTCTCTTGTTGATAGATTGAATCAACCAACTTGTTCTTCAAGGAACACTCTTGTTGAATAGGAAGAAGCTTCAACTATCTTTGCCGTTCTGCTTTCACTACTGGACTTTGCTTTCAAGCTTGTCGAAGAAGATGAAGTCTAGACGCCTCTTTTTTTGTTTTCTACTTCCGTTTTCGTTAAACCTAATGTTCTTTTCTTCTCTTCCTTTTATATCTTTTGATTTGAATCAACGACACAATTTGAATGTGGGCCCAGTTAAGTATGGTGAGCGCCACCTCCCTCAGAAGAAGACAAACAGTAGCTTCTGGCGCTGCTGTAGCTTTCCCGCAACGGCATGAAGTACTTGAATTGAGCTCGACGATCGTCGAGCTGAGATCGACGAACTCTGTGCTGAGCTTGACAAACTTCAGAATCTCCAACTTTACATTTAGCTCGACGAAATGTGAGCTCTGCTTGACAAACTCTGAATCTTGAAACATTAACCTGAGCTCGACGAAAGGCGGGCTCAGCTCGATGAAATCTGAATCTTCAACCTTTAACTTGAGCTCGACGATCTGTGAGCGGAGCTCGACGAACTGCGAATCTTCAAACTTTAACTTGAGCTTGACGAAAGGCAGGCTCAACTCGATGAACTCTGAATCTTCAACCTTTAACTTGAGCTCGACGATCTGTGGACTAAGCTCGACGAACTCTGAACTCAGTTCGACGAACTACACTTTCTGGACTTAGAAAATTTCTGTTGACTTTGTCTTAGCGGTTCCTTCTCAACTATCTCAGCGGTTTCTTCTTCATAGCTGAGACTCTTCTGTCTCAGCGGTTCCTTCTCAACTATCTCAGTGGTTTCTTCTTCACAACTGAGACTGTCTTCTGTCTCATCCGTTTAGCTGAGACCAACACTTCTCTCAACATTTTGTGTTGAGCTTCTCAGCTGTCTAAGCGGTTCTGCTGAGAAATTCTTCTCAGCTGTCTCAGTTGTCTTAGCGGTTATGCCTTAGTCAATTATCTGACTTCCAGTTTCCTCTTCCTGTTCACCTGTCCAATCAAGGACAATCCTGCATGCATGAACTTAAGCACACATCAAATACATTATATGTATAAGTCATTGACCAGTTTGACTTCTTACAAATCTGGGACATTGGGATCAATGGACCCAACAATCTCCCTCTTTTTGAAGAAGTCAAAACTTATCTTGATCAATAAACAAGGTCATTGACATACACAGTATATTATTAAAAAAAACTTGTGTAACATTATGAGAGTTTGAAAATGTTACCACATTACTCCAGCTAGTGGAGAATTTTACTTACTCCTCCTGACATGCTGCTCTCCTAGGTGAGCCATCCTTACTACTCTAGTGCTGAAACAACTTCAACACCACATGGCTTTGAGCCTCCTATATCTTGGCTTGGTCAGGTCTTGATATAGTATCAAGTCTATACTTTCTTCCCCTAACTCCTCTCCCCCTTTTTGACTTCTGTAATAGGGAGATTTTTTGTGGAGTTTTTCTCCCCTTATTTGTCTTAGGTTGATCCCCCTTCTTTGACTTAATTCCATTTCAGCTGTTGGGCTTGCTCCCCCTCAACTATTGCACACTAGCTTCATTATCTTGGGGAGGGACTTGTGCTACCTGTAAAATAGACAGTACAACATATGGTAGAGGAGAGAATTGAAGCTACACAAGATTCAACATACCTAATTCAAATTTGAAGGTGTTGAACTTGGCTTCATCTAGTGGCTTAGTGAAGATATCAACCACTTGCTTATCTGTGGAGATAAACTCAAGGCTGATGTCTTGCTTTTCCACATGTTCTCTAATGAAATGATAACTAATTTCTATATGTTTAGTCCTGCTATGGGAGAGATGATTCTTAGCTATAGAAATTGCACTAGTAGAATCACAAAAGAGTGGAGCTCTACTTATCTGAATATTATAGTCCTGAAGTTGATGCTGGATCCACAGCAACTGAGCACAGTAACTCCCAGCTGAAATATACTCTAACTCAGCAGTGGAGATTGCAACACTTATTTGTTTCTTGCTGCTCCAAGAAACAAGCCTTCCACCTAGAAATTGACAGGAGCCAGATGAGCTCTTCCTGTCCTCCTTACAGCCTGCAAATTCTGCATCAGAATAGCTTGTTAGTTCAAACTCCCCATTCCTAGGGTACCATAGTATAATATCTGGGGTGCCCTTGAGATACCTTAAGATTCTTTTCAAAGCAATGTAATGAGACTCTTTTGGGCAGAACTGATACTTAGCACAGACATATGTTGCATACATAATGTCAGGCCTACTTGCAGTGAGGTAGAGAAGGGAGCCAACTATACCTCTATATAAAGTTGGATTAATAGGTTTCCCTAGATCATCTTTGCCTATAGACATACTTGAGCTCATGAGAGTTCTTATGTTGGAAGCATTCTCCATACCATACTTCTTGATTAGCTCCTTGGTGAACTTTGACTGGGATATGGATAGACCATCATCAGTCTGTCTTACTTGGATTCCCAAGAAGAACTTCCGTTCAATCATACTACTCATCTCAAACTTCCCCTGCATAAGTTTTGCAAACTTCTCGCATAGGTTGTCATCAGTAGAGCCAAATATTATGTCATCAACATAAATCTAGACTAAGATGATCTTGCCCATAGATTCCCTTAGGAATAATGTCTTGTCTATCTTCCCCCTTGAGATTTTGTTCTCAATGAGAAAGGTAGACAATATCTCATACCATGCTCTAGGGGCTTGCTTGAGCCCATATAAAGCTTTCCTAAGTCTATACACAACAGTAGGAGAGTTATAATCTACAAAACCTGGAGGCTGCTCTACATAGACCTCTTCTTTCAAATCTCCATTCAGGAAGGCTGCCTTCACATCCATCTGGAAGACTTTGAATCCTTGGAAGGCTGCAAATACAGGGAATAGTCTGATGGCTTCCAACCTTGCAACTGGGGCAAAAGTCTAATCATAATCAATCCCCTCTTCCTGTCGGTACCCCTTGGACACCAGTCTAGCCTTATTCTTTATTATAATGCCAATTTTCATCAAGTTTATTTCTGAAAATCCCCTTGACTCCAATGACAATATGTCCATCTAGTCTGGGAACCAGTTTCCAAACCTTGCATCTTTTGAACTGGTTCAGTTCTTCTTGCATTGCACCAATCCAGAATTGGTCTTGATTTGACTCTTCAAATTTCTTGGGCTCTTCTTGTGACAGGAAGCTGGAGTAAAGAGCTGTGTTGAAACTACTGCTTCTGGTTTGTACACCTTGGCTAGGCTCACCTATTATCTGATCTAGAGGATGATCTCTCAGATATCTGACTTCTGGGGGCAGCCTGACTGCTTCTTACTAATCACCATTTTCTTCAGCTGGTTGGTCTTCATCTCCAGCTTGATTGTCCTGTGCTTCCTCTGGAGAGCATCCCTCTCCATATTCTTCTTACACAGCAGGGTCTTTATTTTTGATGGAGAGCTTTCCATCATAATTTTTGTACCTGCAGAACTAGGAAAAGAGCTTGACAGCTCACTGTCAATCATGCTTGACTCATCAAACACTATATGGACAAATTCTTCTGCAACTTGATTAGTCAAGTTATAGACTCTATATGCCTTACTACTATTGCTGTACCCAATAAAGAACCTCTCATGGTATTTGGCAGCAAACTTAGTAACTTTTGACTTGCCATTGTTCAAGATGAAACACTTGCAACCAAAGATCCTGAAATAGGATATGTTTGGTTTTCTGCCCTTCAAGATCTCATAGGGAGTCTTCTTGTGTTCTTTGGTGATAGAGGACTTATTGAGAACATGACATGCAATGTTACCTGCCTCAGCCCAAAAATATTCAGGGAGAGAAGTGTCACTCAACAATGTTCTCCCAGCTTCTATGAGAGTTCTGTTTTTCCTCTCAGCTAACCCATTTTGCTGGGGTGTTCTTGGAGAGGAGAACAGAAAGTAGTCATGGCAGCAGACTGAAATTCAGTTCCATGGTCACTTCATATTTTGACCACAAATCTTGCAAGTTCATTCTGAATCTGCCTGACAAAATTCATGAAGACTTCAAAGGTTTTATCCTTTCTTCTAAGGAAGAACACCCAAATAAACCTGGAATAGTCATCAACCACCACATGAGTGTAGATCTTCCTACCTAGACTCTGAACAGGCATATGAACAAATAAGTCCATATGCAGGAGATACAAACATCTCGCCGAGTCCTTGGTCCCAATATTCTTGAAGGAGGTCTTAGTTTGCTTACCCTTTTGACAAGAAGCACAAATACCCTCCTTGGAGCATTTTATTTTGGGACCATTCCTCACTAGCTCAACACTAAAGAGCTGACCAATGGTCTTATAATTCAAATGAACCAATCTCTTGTGCCATTGGACACAATATGAGACTTTGTGATTTGCAACTAGACATATAGGGGAACTACTATCTAAGCAAGAAAAGTTTAAGCAATAAACAATCCCACTCCTAGTGCTTGTTAAGATGACACTCTGGAACTTAACCTATTGATGTGGCACTTACCCTTGTGGAAGGAAATGTCATAACCAAGATCACATAGTTGGCTTATGCTTATGAGGTTGTGTTTCAACTCCTCTACATAAGCTACCTTTATGATGGTGATTAATCCATTTGAGATCTTACCATAACCTCTGGTTATTCCCTTGTCAGAGCCTCCAAAGATGACCTTAGGTCCATTCTTTACTGGAGTGAACTCTTTCAACAGTTCCTTTATTCCAATCATGTGCTTGGAACATCCACTGTCCAAGTACCATTTAGGAGAATTGGTACTTGAACTCACCTGAAAAGCACAATTTATCTCACCTTAGGACCCCAATTTCTATTGGGTCCTAGGTTCACATTAGTCTTAAAATAAGCTTGCCTTCCTGCAGTATTCCTGACAGGTTGGCTACCCCTGGACACTGAAGGATTATGCTAGCAATCAACAACATAATGACCCACTTTGCCACAGTACCAGCACTCATGGATATTATATCTCCTTTTCTGTTTAGGGCCAGCATTTGCCTGGACTACTCCTTGAACAGTGGGAAGATGTGCTGCTATATGTCTCTGATTTCTTCTAACAACCATTTGACTGAAGGTAAGTCTTTCAGCTGACTGTTTTGTTCTTTTCTGAGAGCCACCAGCTGCATGTCTCTTTTCAGCTAACATGCATCCGATTGCATCAAAAACTACCATTTCAGTCTTGCCAGAAGACTCACCTTGAGTCATTACTTTTGCTGGATGTCTCAGATTTGTCCATACCAGTGGATTTGTCCATACCAGTGGATTTGTCCATACTAGTGGATTTGTCCATACCAGTGGTCATACCTGTTAGAAGGCAACAAGACTTTCTGAAAAGAGATTGGAGGCAGTGAGGCTAGAGGCACAACTGGTGCCTTCCCCTTTCCTTTTGGATTGGGAGGTCTAACAGGTCCCTTAAATCCTAACCCATTCTTACCCTTTTGGGTAAGGAGGGTGTTAATTAAGGGAAGCACAATGCTTGACTTAGAAAACTTGGCCCCCAACAATTTCTCATTTAGGAGATCATCTTTAAGTTTCTGGATAAGTTTCGCATTTGAGACTCTTACAACAAACTCCATATCAACGATCCCTTTGAGCTTGGCTGATTGTGCAGCCATATCATTGAGATCCTTTTCTTGACCCTCACACTTGCTCCTAAGACTGAGAAGCTCTTTTGCCTGTCTCTTAACAAGGAGCTTGCACTTCTTGAATGCTACAAGAAGTTCTCCATACTTATCAATTATAGAATTGACATCATCCTCAAACTCTGAATCCCCTTCATCTCTTGATGATTGAGCTTCAGAATCTGAGTTAGCCTCATGACCTGAAATAAAAGGCAGAGATTTAGAATTTACCTGAGCCTATCCAGGCTGATCCTGGCTACTCTCATCATCTTTCATTGCCATTAGTCCATGACATTGAAAATCTTTTTCTTCATCTTCATCCACCTCTGAGTCACTTTCTGAATGTGACAGAGGGGTCCTGATTCCTATCCTAGCAGCAGGATATTCTTCTTCATCAACAGCCATTAGCCCAATGTAGCCTTCTTTTTCTTCACTATCTGACCCAGAGGAGGATTCAGACCAGGTATTTTCCTTCTTGGCCACAAGGGACTTCTCTTTCTTCTTCCCCTTATAGTGTTTCTTCTCTCCTTCCTCTTTCCTCTTCAATGGGCAGTCAGCAACTATGTGCCCAGGTTTGCTGCAGCAGAAACAAATGACTTTAGAAAAAGTTTCTTTGTTAGAGTTAGGAGCATACCCGTCCTCCTTAGAGGATCTCCTTCTGTGTTGTGAGGAAGAGGAAGGCCTGCTGTTCCTCCTATGCTCCTTCTTCATGAATTTCTGAAACTGCCTGGAGAAGACAGCAAAGTCCTCATTAGACATATTGCTGTCTGAGGTGTTGATCTTTGAGCTCTCAGAATCTGACTCAGTGATTCTTCTGAGTGGAGAGTTCTTCCATCTGCTCCTGGTTGGGGCATCAACTTTGAAGGCCACAGACTTCTCCTTGGCCTGTGACTTACTACTCTTCTCTTCTTCCTTTCTTGACGCAAGCTGTATCTCATATGACAACAGCTTTCCAAATAGGGTTGAAGGAGGAGTTTCAGCTAACTTGGCCATTTCCCTAATGACACAAATTTTTGTGTCCCAATCCTTTGTGAGAGACCTGAGAAATTTGTCATTCAGCTCATAGGTGCTGAAGACCCTTCCATATGTTCTCAATTCATTCACTATTCTGAAAAATCTTTCAAAGCTCTCAACAATGCCTTCAGACTTTCCTTGTCTGAAGGCCTCATACTCCTGGTTGAGCATGGATTTTCTATCATCCCTCACCTCTTCTGAACCCTCCAGGAACACAACTTGGGTGTCTCACATCTCCTTGGAGGTCTTGTAGGGCACCAGATTCTAGAAGGTTGAATCATCTACTGCACTGACAATAATGTTTTGAGCTCTCTTGTCCATGGAGGAAAGGAGCTCATCTTTGTTCATTTCTTCATAAGATTTAGGTGTCTGGATGTTAGCATCCAGAACTAAGATCTTCATAGGGATGTAGGGTCCCTCTTTAACTGTTATGTATATCCTAGGGTCAGCAGCTTCTATGAATAGTCTATCTCTTTCCTTCCAGAGGCCAAAGCCCTCCTTTCTGCAGATTGGTAATTTCATGGCCCCCAGTTCCTTGTAGTTTACACCAGACCTCGTTCTTATATCTTATAGCAAACCTTGGAGGTATGCTCAGATTATTAAATCCTTTTGTGCAACCTCTCTCTGATACCACTTGAAAGTTATTAGTTAAAGGTTAGCTAGTTACCTAGAGGGGGGGGGGTGAATAGGTCTTTGAATTTACTTAAGTTTTTTTGCTGTTTATAAATTTGGTGTTCTAGAGCTTGTTCTAATTACCTGCAAAACAAGAAATAAATAAGCAATACAACAAGTACACATATATTTATAGTAGTTCCCCAATTGAGTACATCCACTTTCCCTCCCACCTATTCAACTGATTTATTGGACTAGGCACAAAATCCACCAATATGCTCCTCAGAGATTACACCTCAGGCCCTCAGCCTTACACTCAGGTTCTCTTCATAACCCTATCTCAGAACTACAAAGGTTCCTACCTCAGAGCCCTATAGTGCTCCTACAACTCAGTGGTCCTCATACCACCTACCTCAGCCTTATCTCTAAGGCCTACATCTCAGGATTTTCAGCCCTACAACTTCAGGCACAACGCCCTACTTTCAGAGTGCAGCAACACTCCTACAGCTCAGTACCCTTCCAGGTACCTACCTCAGTGCCCTTCCAGGAACCTACAGCTAAGCCTCCTCCAAGGCCTACAAATCAGTGACACACTTGTCACCTAGAGCTTAGTGACCCAACAATCACCTACCTCAGGCACTAGGCCCTACACTCAGGGTGGGAGGACAGCCTTACCTCAGATCCACACTTGGATCCTACCATAAGAGCATCACTCTTCTACCTCAAGCAATTAAGCCCTACATCTCAGATCCACACTTGGATCCTACCTCAGAGAGCAGCACTCTCCTACCTCAGGCAATTAATCCCTACAGCTCAGATCCATACTTGGATCCTATCTCAGTACCCCAGCAGGACACCTACCTCATTGACTAATTAGTCACCTACCACTCAGGCACAAAGTGCCCTAAACTCAGATTCAGATAAACTGAATCCTATAGGAAATTAATCAATAAAATTGAAATACTAACTCAGAGAAAATTCTCTGAGTCTAACTTGCCGGACTGAGCAGATATCAGTCCAGCCCACTTGCTGTAGAAGGAATTAGTCTTCTTCTACAGCTACCAATTTCTCTGCTATACTGAAGGCAGCAACTGCTATTGAAGGATTACAGCCCTTCACACAGCTATCTTCTCTTGTTGATAGATTGAATCAACCAACTTGTTCTTCAAGGAACACTCTTGCTGAACGTGAAGAAGCTTCAACTATCTTTTCCTTTTGGCTTTCATTGCTGAACTTTGCTTTCAAGCTTGTCGAAGAAGATGAAGTTTAGCTGCCTCTTTTTCATTTTCTACGTCCGTTTTTGTTAACCCTAATCTTCTTTTCTTCTCTTCCTTTTATATCTGTTGATTTGAATCAACGACACAATTTGAATGTGGGCCTAGTTAAGTATGGTGAGCGCCACCTCCCTCAGAAGAAGACAAACAGTAGCTTCTGACGCTACAATAGCTTTCCCGCAACGGCATGAAGTACTTGAACTGAGCTCGACGATCGTCGAGCTGAGATCGATGAACTCTATGCTGAGCTCGACGAACTTCAGAATCTCCAACTTTACATTTAGCTCGACGAAATATGAGCTCTACTCGACAAACTCTGAATCTTGAAACTTTAACCTGAGCTCGACGAAAGGCGGGCTCAACTCAATGAACTCTGAATCGTCAAACTTTAACATGAGCTCGATGATCTGTGAGCTGAGCTCGACGAACTGCGAATCTTCAAACTTTAACTTGAGCTCAACGAAAGGCGGGCTCAGCTCGATGAACTCTGAATCTTCAACCTTTAACTTGAGCTCGACGATCTGTGAGCTGAGCTCGACGAACTATGAACTAAGTTTGACGAAATCCACTTTCTGGACTTAGAAAATTTCTGCTGCCTTTGTCTCAGCGGTTCCTTCTTAACTGTCTCAGTGGTTTCTTCTTCACAGCTAAGACTCTTCTGTCTCAGCGGTTCCTTCTCAACTGTCTCAGCAATGTTTTCTTCACAGCTGAGACTGTCTTCTGTCTCAGCGATTTAGCTGAGACCAACACTTCTCTCAACGTTTTGTGTTGTGCTTCTTAGCTGTCTCTGCTGTTCTGCTAAGACATTCTTCTCAGCTATCTAAGCAGTTATGCCTTAGTCAAATTATCTGACTTCCAGCTTCCTCTTCCTTTTCACCTATCTAATCAAGGATAATCCTGCATGCATGAACTCAAGCACACATCAAATACATTATTTGTGTAAGTCATTGACCAGTTTGACTTCTTAAAAATCTGGGACATTGAGATCAATGGACCCAACATAAATGCAATTAAATAATGGAGTTGTACACATCGACCTATCGGAGAGCACCTTTCTCCCACCCGTCAGTGGGGAGCGGCTTCCATGCAAACATGCTAAAATTAAGGGCTTCACCTGGCCAAGAATAAAAGTCATTACCATTAACGCGCGTTTCAGCTCCATAGCTCAGTCGTCACGGATTTGGTTTCCACTCACTGGTCTGAGCACCAAATCGAACACTTTGTCGCGATCCCTAGCCAAACTCTAATTACTCACCACCAACAACTCCAGACATCCTCCTCCCGCAAGCGTAAGCCAAACCCTAACCCACTTGGTCGGCCAAGAGGAGAGGGATGTTGGTCACGACCTCAACCCTAGCTAGCTTCCCCCCTTTCTAGCGGCGGTCAGGATAGAGGGATGAGAAGGGTCGTCCTTTCCAACGGCAATGGAAGGAAGGCCGGGCTCAGCTCCTTCCAATGGCGGCAACTCGAGAGAGAGAGAGAGAGAGAGATGGGAGAGGAAGAGGAAGGAACTCCTTCCTCCTTCAAGCCGAAAACTGATCGAGAAAGAGAGATCAGGAAGTCGGGCTCAGGTTCTCCTTCAGGCGGCAACTAGAGAGAGGGAGAGGGCTCCGACAGCGGTGATAAGGGAGAAAGATCGGGTCTCCTCCTTCTGATTTCAACGAGTTAGAGAGAGCGAGAGGGAGTGCGGGTATGGGAGGGGGAAAAATCGGGAAGATTTGCGGCTGAGAGAGATGGAATGAGAGAGGAGGGGGTTTAATTAGGTTTTATATAAAAACCCTAGCCCAAAATACTACTTGCAGACCATGTCCTCTAAACGCACCCCAAAATTAATTTGATTAAATTTAAGGCGTTACAATTCTCTCCTCCTTAAAGAATTTTCGTCCCGAAATTTAAGATACAATTAAAGAAATGAAATCTGTCATACTTGAGTAAAACAGATCGGGGTAATCCTAGCGCCTGACCTCTTCTACCTCCCAATAGAGCTCCTTGCGGCCACAATTGTCCAACGGACTCTCACCATCTTGATGGCCTTTCTCCTCAAGTGTCATATGTCGCTATCGATGATGTAAATCGGCTTCAAGTTGGTAGATAAGCAACTATTCACCGGCACACTATCGGTCTCCAACACGGAATCGGGATCCCACACTGCCTTTCACAATACAGAAATGTGGAAGACGTCGTGCAACACACTCAGCTCTGTCGACAAAGCAAGGCAGTAAGCTACCTTGCCGATCCGCTCGGTGATCTCGAATGGCCCTAAATACTTGGGACTTAGCGTATTCAAGTATCGAACTCTCGACACTCCCTTGAAAGGCTTTATCTTCAAGTACACCCAATCTCCAACCGTGAACTCCACGTTTCGGTGTTTGGCATTGTAATACTTTGCCTGACGATCCTGGGCAGTCAATAACCGCTCTCAAATGATCCGTATGGACTCATTTGCCTCCTCAACATCTTTGTGTTTCAACAACTTGGTATCACCAGTCTCTGCACATGCTAAAGTAGTACGACACCTTCTACCATATAGTTCTTCGAACAGAGCCATCTGAATACTCGCCTGATAACAATTGTTATATATGAACTCTACCATGAAAAGGTGGTCCTCCTAACTCTATCCGAAATCCAAAATGACATACACAACATATCCTCCATCTGATTTGTCCTCTCGATTTTCCCACCATTCTGCGGTTGGAAGGCGGTGCTAAACTTGTGCTTCGTGCCTAGTAAGTGATGAACATGCCTCCAATAGCCGAACATAAACAGTCCATCACGGTCGCTAACAATACTACGAAGGATGCCATGTAATCGAACGATGTTCTCCGCATATAGCTTTGCCAACTTCTCCTCTGAATCTCTTTTTCGATTTTGAATGAAATGCACAACTTTAGTCAACCAATCAATAATCACCCAAATCGAGTCATTTTTCTGCAGCGACTTTGACAATCTATGCACAAAGTCCATGGAAATATCATCAAATTTTCATTCCCGGATTGACAATGATTTCAAGAATCCTCCTGGCCGCTGGCACTCGGCCTTCACCAATGCGCACGTTTGACACTTTTCCATGAAAAGAGCTATGTCTTTCATCATCCCTGGCCACCAGAACAACACTTTCATGTCTTGATGCATATTTGTACTCCCAGGATGAATCACGTACTTGGTGAAATGAGCTTCGTACATCAATTCATCACGCAGTTTCTCGTGATTAGGAACACAAAGTCTGCCATTCTTCCGTAATAGCCCATCCTCAAGTAAAAACTCAGCGTTCGGTCCCTCGAAGGAACTCCAAGGAAAATCTCACGCGGTCGGTAATATCATACAGAACTTCCATCTAGCTAAGACTGGCAGTGTAAGATGAACCTCGATCAACATATGAGATTTCCAAGGCCTCAAGCTCTCATGCCAAACGATCATCGTGAGCCAAAATCCAACTCTCCCGCGCCGACGCTCTACGACTCAAAGCATCTACTGTAACACCCCAAAAATCTCAAAATTGAATTTGATGTGCAGGCTGTTTGACACGGCCTGGGACACGGGTGTGTCCCAGGGCATGTCGGGGGTACACGGCCTGGGACACGGGCGTGTCCCAGGGCGTGTCACTCAAAAAATAGGCTGATCGAGTCAAGGAAGTACACGGCCCGGAACCAAGCCTTGAACACGGCCGTGTCAGATTCTGACACGGGCGTGTCCGATGTCGTGTTCCTACCCGTGTACTGCTTGATGGTTTTGGAGCTCGATGAGGCAGGGGTGACACGGGCGTGTCACATGACTGACATGGGCGTGTCAGGTTCGACAAGGGCGTGTCGATGCCCGTGTTCTGGTAGAGTTCAGTCGGTACGAGTACCGCGTGTGCCGCTTAAGGGTACACGGCCTGTGACACGGGCGTGTCACAGGCCGTGTCAGCCAAAAAATTGGGAAAATCGTGGCCGTTCCTTTTCTCTATTTTGATCCAAGGGCTCAGGTGATTCCTTGCTGGATTAAATCAACAGAGGCTTGATGAAGAGTTCATTCTTCATTTGGTTAAGGAAGAGAGAAAGAGAGAGGAGGAAAAAGAAGGAGGAGGAGATCAAGCCACCGGTGGAGCTCCCGTGGTCCGATTCGAGATCCGAGGCCAGCGCTGTGAAGGCAAAGCTGCTGCGGTGCTTTCTCACCGGCTAGATTTCGATGGCTCCCAAGAGATCGTCAAGGGTAACGATCTCCCTTCTTGGACATGTGAAGTCCTTCTTTTCTGCATTGCATAGGGAAAACCCTTCCCCGCGAGTATGCGGTGGGTTGTGGCATCCCTTGGGGTAGATATGTGAAGTCCCCCTTGTTAGAGTCCGGAATTGGAGTACGGATCTAGGCATGCTGTGTGAAGCCCATCTGGACATGTTGGTCTGGATTGGTGATGCTTGTTTGCATATCGGAGAAGACTCCGTGGTTTTGGCTTGTTTTGCCTTGTGCCTACCTGTTGCTTGGTGCAGCAGGAAGTACTGGATGAAGTCCAGGAAATGAAGAGGGTTGGATGCAACTCTTGTGGCCGTGCGTTGCCACTTTGTGTGCGGTTGAGCCGTTGGGCTGCAACTCGATGAAAAGGCAGATTGCCGAACAGGAAAGGTGAAACCGACCCGCGCCTATAAATTGCCATGGATACTTCCGTATTCGAGGTTGCACGGTGACTTGAGCAACGGGGGGTGGCTGATCCGTACCTGCGTTATGTCCGTCCGACTGGTAAGCCTGGTTATAGGTTTTGTTGGAGCGCATAATGAGAGTCTTAGGCCCGCGTGCCAAAAAGACTAGAATGCTCAATACCGTGTAAACGGTGGTGTTGACCCTGGTTTTCCGGTGCACTAAGAATGTGCCCTGAGTGCACGGACTGTCGGGCCGTGTGGCCGACGGTTGTGATGGCTTGAGTGTGCCTGCGAGCACATATTTGCTATTGTTGATACCATGCTGTGCAGGGAAGGAATGCTACTACCCCGAGAAAGGGGTAGGATTGTTATAATTGGGTCAGCTGAATGCTAACCGTTGTCATGTTTGCCACCGTTTGGGTGGATTGTCCCTATGCAGGTGCTGGAGAGCCAAGTGGTACATGAAGGGTTGAAGCCCTTGCTGTTGTTGCTGCTGCTGCTGCTGCGGCTGGCCCTTGACGGCTAAGCGAATGTTTTTGTTTGTTTTCTTTTACTCATGTATGGCCGGCCTGCGCGCCGAGTTTTGTAATCCATACGGTGTGGAAAGAGAAACTGTAAGGCCTTAAGGCCAAACCCTATGTATTTGTTGTACATTCCGTGGCTATATATATAACTGTGGTTTATATATTGGACATTCCTGGTTAGAGTTCAATTTACAACTTAAAGCTTCCGCTAGCATGCTCTGAGTTAGGATACGTGTATGGTTTGGTATTATCCTGTGACCTCACCGTCTGTTTGTGACATATAGTGTGGGGCCCCGGCCGGACCTTCTACTATACGTCATGTAACAGATGGGGTCGTTACATTTTGGTATCAGCTTCGTTCGGTTTTCCTCTTTCGAATTCGTGGTCGAATTCTTTTATGGGGTGGCGAGCGCGTGTTTGTGCGCCCTGCTGTAACGCTAATGAACTCTGGAATGTCCACTAAGGAATGTACATAAGCTTGTTTGAGGAATCTGCGCGTTCCTTTTCTATTGTTTGCTTGCATGCGATCGCTAATGTGTGTCTTGTCCACCTATAGGTGACGCGTAGTGGTGCTGGGCAGTCTGAGCCCCAGCGCTCTGATGAGAGTGCGACACCAGCTGAGGTGCCAACACCTCCTCCATCTGCGGAAACTGTTCGCTTAGTTGCTGAGGCTCTCTTTGCCATGATTCAGCCGACCGGGCAAGCGCAGTGTAACATCCCATTTCCGGCTAGACCCCTAGGAGTCGGTTGGTCGTGATAGAACCCTAGGAAGCCCAAAAACTGAAATAAATCGACCCAGAATTGGCTACACGGGCCTGTCACGCCCGTGACCCACAATGTCACGCCCGTGACATAGGGCGTGACCACGTTCGACGATTGTCGATTTCAGTTCGACGGTCGTCGACCCAGAATTGGCTACACGGGCCTGTCACGCCCGTGACCCACAATGTCACGCCCGTGACATAGGGCGTGACCACGCTCGACGATCGTCGATTTCAGTTCGACGGTCGTCGACCCAGAATTGGCTACACGGGCCTGTTACGCCCGTGACCCACAATGCCACGCCCGTGATATAGGGCGTGACCACGTTCGACGACCGTCGATTTCAGTTCGACGGTCGTCGACCCAGAATTGGCCACACGGGCCTGTCACGCCCGTGACCCACAATGTCACGCCCGTGACATTGGGCGTGACCACGCTCGACGATCGTCGATTTCAGTTCGACGGTCGTCGACCTAGAATTGGCTACACGGGCCTGTCACGCCCGTGACCCACAATGCCACGCCCGTGACATAGGGCGTGACCACGTTCGACGATCGTCGATTTCAGTTCGACGGTCGTCGACCCAGAATTGGCCACACGGGCCTGTCACGCCCGTGACCCACAATGTCATGCCCGTGACATAGGGCGTGACCAAGTTCGACGATCGCCAATTTCAGTTCGACGGTCGTCGACCCAGAATTGGCCACACGGGCCTGTCACGCCCGTGACCCAGGTGTCACGCCCGTGACCACCCTTCGACGATCGTTGATCTCAGTTCGACGATCGTCGAACCCAGAATTGGCTATCCGGGCCTGTCACGCCCGTGACCTATGTGTCACGCCCGTGACCAAGGCCGAAACGTCAGCCAGACTGGAAATTTCGGTAACCGACATTGTAATCAATTCTGATTATGGGAAGTTACACCAGGAGTATTTATGGGACGTTTCCTTCTTTAATTATTTAAATAAATAAGGAAATGTTGGTCCAAACACCTCTTCGTTTTCCAGCGTTTCAACTGTCCAAACATCATAACCGAAACGTTATATTAATGGCCACCAGTGTTAGACCTTTCCCCTCCATCCTTTTTACTGCTTTAAAAAGGCCCCTTAGGCTCAAGGATGAAGTTTCCCAGCCCTTACCTGAATTTTCAAGCCTCCTACTGTGCTGTAGAAGAATTCCGACGACGCCACCACCGCGCCATGACAGTTTAACGTCCATCTCGCCGTCAAACCATGAATAAGGTCCTCCTCTACTCTTTCTTCTATGGATAGATCTTAGAAATCATTAGGAGAGATATCGGGCTCAAAAGAGCCGGATCGGGTTAGCGTTTCCATGCTTTTCCGAAATTTGCATGGTGGCGGGTTCGCCGGAAGCCGCCTCTTCGGCGGCCGTGCCACCGCCTGACGGTAGCCCTCACCTCAACAGAGGTGGTGGTGGTGGCCGGCCAGGGAGATGGCTGGATGGTCGGGAAATAGCTTTGGAAAAAGCTACAGGAAACTAAGCCTTTAAGCTTCTGGTTTCGGGCTGTTGAAGAAGATGAACAGTGCCATGAGAATTAAATTCTATTTTTAAAACAATTTCTGAATAAATTCTACAGGAAAAATGGTCAACATAAAAAATGTAGCCCTTGAAGTCTACTGTACTTCAAAATTGATTTCACTCGATTTGGAGTCCTGGTTAGACCACAGCACCCTTTTTGGTGAGGTCTGTCAATAGGCTGTCTTGACCTTAGAAAAATTCCCCACTCCAATCCCGTCATTGAAATGACTTGAAATTTGGGGTGTGGCCTAATCTTACCTATATCTAGGTGCTATCCAAAAATGAGAATTTTTGGAGAATGGTTTTCTATAGTATTTAGAAAAATTCAATAATCCTAGCTTAATTTAATTAGATGGCTAAAAGACTTTCAAACCCCTCCCAAATTTTGGTTAGTGGTCCCTGGTTTATCATAAGGTTCTGGTAAAAATTTCGTCTCATTTGGAGACGTTTTGGTTAGGTTTGTGTCCAACCCTAGGTTGATCCTCATAGGATAACTTAAGATCAAACACCCCCTTGGTATTTGAGTGGCCATATCACCTCAACAGAGGCTGATATTTTGGTCACTGACTTTTTAGGGAATGACACACCCTCCAAGGGAGTTTAGAGTGGTTTGGTGTAGGGTACCCCTAGAACCCTAGGGTAGGTACCTTAATGGGATTTGAAGGGTTGTGAAGGTCATGGGGTCAAATGACCTTGGACTAACATGAAATTTGGTGGAGAGGACCCTAGAGCTATTTAAGTCCTCTGGTGAACATATTATGGTATTTGGAGAAATTTAGCCTACCTCATACCCTAACCCTAGTTTAGGTCACCAACCTTTATTTGCATTATTAAGCTATCAACTGAACTACAAATCTAGTAAAATTTGGGTAGAGTAATTTTATGGTCCATGTAGACATAATATAATTTTGTGGAGATTTTTGGGCAAATTTATACAGTACTTTATTTACAACTCTAATTGTGCCCTATATATTTGTTTTGATGATTCTGGAATTTATGTTCACTGGAATGTTATGAAATCTTGGATTAGTGCATATTATAGCATGATACTCCTTATGTAATTTTCTTGGAAATTTTATCTGATTGTTTTGGGTACTTTATTCTTTAATGTGCTAAATGTGATATACAGTCAAAAATACAAATAGTGCTCAATTATTGATTGGAAAATTATGAAATTTGATCAGTGGGCATTTTAAATTATGATAGTCACCTAGTAATTTTCTCTGGAATTTTAGATGGATACAAACAGTATTACCTTCATTAAGTTATGAAAATTAGTATCTTACTTTAAAATAAATTCAGAGTTCAAATGATGGAAAAAAATTATGGTACTTGGTTTATGATGGTTTTAGGTCACTACATAGCTTACATAATTTTCTTGGGATTTTTGGATAAATATTTACAGTACTTCCTTCATGATATAGAAAAAGTGGCCTAAAATGGTAAATTAGGAAATATAGGCATAAACATCTCTGGAATTTCCCAAAACTTGAAATTGCTGTTTAAATGTCTCATATGATTTTTACTGATTTTATGATGATTTATCATTGACTCATTAGTGCACTTCATGTTCATACAAGGGCAGTCGGGATCCTAGAGAAAATATTTTAAATGCCAAATGAAATAGGAAAATTATTAATTTCTGGATTTAGACTAATTAGGT
Organism: Platanthera zijinensis; assembly: GCA_039513925.1. Taxonomy (NCBI): domain Eukaryota; kingdom Viridiplantae; phylum Streptophyta; class Magnoliopsida; order Asparagales; family Orchidaceae; genus Platanthera; species Platanthera zijinensis. The sequence goes on from CM077092.1 coordinate 166,925,330, forward strand.
CATGGTAGACCTCCAGTAAATATTATATGGGATTTGGAAGACAGTTGGGAGTACCACCCCTGGCATACCTCATAAAGATTAGGACGGTCTGCGTTTAGTAAAACTGCAGAAGCGGAGCTAGAGGGGGTAATGAACTTGTAAATGGAATTTTGATAGTTGCTGGTTTGGACAGGATGAGTTAAATCAAGTTCATTATTGGAAGTTAGGATGGGTAGGGGGTGAGATTGACTAGCGATAGACAGTGTTCGAGTTTGACGGAAGACCGTCCTTCCCGAGAAGAGGAAGAGTCAAAGTCACCCTAGGAATAGCCCACTGTAATGCGAGAAGGGAATGGGTTAAGGGAACCAATCAATTATAATAAGTGCCTTGGAAAGGGAGTTTTGGGATTCACCCCATCATAGCTCCTAGTACCGCTGCGAGCCCTTCACCGGGTAACCCTCGGGAAGTCCAAGGTTAACCTTAAATGGTAGGAATAAAATGATCAAGAGTAACCCTAATAATAGTTGTATCGCACACCTACACTTGTACACTTAGGAAGAAGAAATGGCACGGAATGGTAGAGTAGGTCCATGGTCTAAGGGCCTACTAGTAATGACGATGGTTGGTTGGTAATTTGGAAGTCCAGGGAGCGGGATGCTCGGGGACTTGGTATAGGCTTAGTAGCCTAGAGAGCTGGAGGCTTGGTAATATAAGAACTTGTACAAATATAATAATTGACATGGTTGCATGTGCATATAAGTGGTGGGTCATCGGTACTAGGCGATCGATCACACCGACAGCGGTACGTTGACTCGGCGAAAAGCCTGGTGTGTACAGCCAGCACAAGTACGCGGATACTCTAGGTTGTGTTCTTCTAGGGGCGTACGGAAGGGCTAGGCCTGGTAGTGTGGTTACCCGCCTAGGAGTGGGGGGCCCGACTCACTGTCTCCGTTTGCCACAACGGAGGTTCCTGGGGGTGAAGCTAGCCGCCCGAACAGGGAGAACTAAAGGTCTGTGCGCATAGAGTCGTGTGGGTGTGTTGCACTTGCTTGTGCATTCCATAGCATAATTGTGTGTCATAGCATAAACATGCCACCTGACGTATAAAATGGTATGGGACGTTTTATACGATAGGCCCTGCAAAATGACCCCTTGGTCTATAGGGGTAATCCCTATAAATCAATGGTTATATTACTTGTACTTTCACTTACTTACCATTCTTTGCTATTTGACAACCGACACCCCAACGTATAAGTGGTATGGGACACTCTATACGATGGGAGCCCTGCAAAAGATCCCTCGGCTTATGCGCTTCCACGCATAAGTTAAGGTTACATTTCTTACTTTCTGTTTCTATCTTATTTACTATAGAATTGCTAGCATAGGTCCGCTGTCACCTGTTTATTTGATTTAATCTCCACCTTCATGTCCTTCCCTTTCTTCCTCTCCACTCGGTACCTATGATCCATGGGGGAAGGGGTAGGGGATGATAGGGCTTAGTCTTTATGACTAACGGTTTTCAAACCATAACATTTTAGGCGTACCATATGGAAGGGTCACGGCTATTGCAGTTCCTGACAGAGTTGGCCCCGCGACCGTGTTACCATTGTCACCAGCCGGGACATACATGGGTCAAATGCCCCTTGATGGGTGGGACCCCACCAGCTCAGCAGCCAGGAGGCCGAAGACGTAGACGCAGACGTGGATCGCGAGGCGGCGACGGCAGGCCGAAAAGGAAGAAGCACCCAGAGATGCAGCAACAGCAGGGTACAGAGTCGGTGGAGATGGGCCAGTCCAGCTTGGGTGCTCTCGGTTCAGTGACGGTTACAGTGACCCTTAGTTTTAGTTTTGGTTTGGCTTCCGCGAGTGACTTGTAGTGAGGATTACATGTATTGGGCACAAGCCCTCCTTTTGTACTCTGATTTTTATTACTATATTGGACTCTCCCTTCGTGGAGATTTATTTATATACATGTGATTATTGTGGACTTGCTATTACTTTATTAAGCTACCATTCTGCGATCGAAAAGGGCCGGCAGAATTGGCGTTTTGTAGTGGCGACCTTCCCGTGAGTCGGTGCCACCGCAAAGCGGCAGTTCTGGGCTAAGACCCCGGTGGTTGAAAAGAAAAAAAAATGGTGGTCTTACAAGTGGTATCAGAGGAGACCTCGATCGAAAAAGTAGCTATCCACTAACCCTGGGTCACCCCCGCTCGAGTTTAGTTTGGGGACAAACTAAGCAGCGGAAGCAGTGGTGTGCCCATAAGGGAAATCACATGTGAAAGTCCACTTCATCGTTAATTGGAATCCTTCTTTGTAGCCTGTGGCCTACCCTGCCCCCAGCAGGGAACACCTCCGGCTGCGAAGATCTCATCTTATCATCCTCTAACCAAAGATTTAGACTCAACCAACTAGGACTCGTGACTAACCATGACAATCTATAGTATGCCCTAGTTCAAAATAGACTTTGGGTATGAATTTGGTTAAGATAAGGAGGTACCTAAAGAGAATAAAGGAGGATTTTAGCACGAGAATGACTACCTAAGACGTAAACTCAGGTGTCCCTACTGTCCCAATCAACGATTATTCGGATAGGTAGACTACTTTAAGGAGAATTGAGACCAAAAGTACATTAGCAAAATGGTAAAAGATAAGTAGTCTTAATCCTCAATACCGGTAATAAAATTACCTGGAGGCAACCACCGAGACAAACACTGAGGGTCGGATAGGAATTCAAGTTCGGAAGATACCCATGTGAGATTGGGAACATTTTGACCCGGATAAGGTTGTCGCAAATGTGACTCAGAGGGTGTAAAGTATCGAGTATATTAACGAGTTTTGAGGTGGGATCCCAAGTCGAAGATTGATGCCCTAGGGATTGTGCACCCAGCTAGGACAGATGTAACAGGGTAATATCAAAGATACTTAGCCCAAGATGGGTAGGGGCTGATCTTTTGTTTATTGGGGGCTAAACCTTTGTTTATTGGGCAAAGTAGTATTGGCTTGGGTTTCCTTGGACCTAGTTTAGGGAAAGTGGCGTAACAAATATAGTGAGATTGAAGTCGGTATAATTCGACGTTATTCGGGCAAACATAAGATGTTGTAAAAATGTTTGGAATAATGACCCATAGCGTTACCAAGACAATGACATAGTAATAAGACGGAATAATTACGAGAATTAACTATTATCACGTGAAATTAGGTGACGGGTAACACGATTCGGGATGCCTGAGAAGGTAAAGATTTAATCGCTAGGTGGTATCATCAGAAGGATGATGTATCTCAGAACATGTACCCCCGGAGGAGAAATTTGAGGACATTGCGATGGGTTTTATTCATGGACTTCCCCGATCACGGATGGGAAACGACTCGACTTGAGTCATCGTCGATCTGTTGACGAAGGTGGTCAGATTCATTCCGATCAAGAAAGATGACTCTGTGGGGGGTACTAGTGCGGAGATTTGTGGAGCAGTTTGTTCGATACCACGGGGAACCATGGGGGAAGCTCCTACCCTTTGTCAAGTTCTCCCATAACAACAGCTACCAGTCCATCATCAGGATGGCGCCTTACGAAGCCTGGTATGGAAGGAGATGAAGGACCCCACTTTCTTGGATTCAGGACGAAGATCCGAAGGCATTGGGATCAGATTTTGTCGAAGACGCCGAGGCTCAGGTGAGACTAATTGGAGACAGGATGGTAGAAGCGCAGAGCAGACAGGCTAAGTATTATGACGCCCGACATCGTCAGGTGGAGTTCAAGTGGGGGACCGAGTGTTTTTGAAGATCCAGCCCGTACATGGAGTTTCACAGGTGCGTGGTCGGAGGTAGAAGTTCAGCCCTAGGTATATGGGCCCTTACAGGATCCTGGAGCGGATCGGACCCTAGCTTACAGGCTGGAGTTGCCACCAGAGCTGGCAGCTCTGCACGACGTATTCTACGTTTCTTCACTTAGGAGGGCTTTCCTGCGCCCGGAGCAGCTGATTTTGGCCACAGATGGACCGGTAGATTCCAACTAGTCAGTTCACTTGGAGCCGATTCGGATCGATGGCAGAGGAGTATGGACCTTGCGTCGGAAGAAGGTTCCGTTAGTCAAGGTTCTGTGGAACAAGCATGGGCAGGAGTAGCATACATTGGAGCCACAGGACTCAATGCGACAAAGGTATCCGGAAATTTTCGGTCGGGTATACCTCACCACCCCTCTGGACAATCAATCTGCGTTCCTATTTTAAACCAATAAGACCGAAAATTTCAAGAATAGGGGCTAATCCTTTGTTTATTGGGGTGTATACCTTGACAATTGGACGAATGGGTCTTAGAATCAAAACTGCACACTGCAAGCGTAACGCAGAGATGCAGATCTTTCAACTTTCATGGGATGTTACAAGCTTCCTTTTCCCGATTAGAGTCTCGTAGGCTTAACCTTGATTTCGGGGACGAAATCTTTGTTTTGTTTATTGGGATTTGTAACATCCCATTTCCGGCTAGACCCCTAGGAGTCGGTTGGTCGTGATAGAACCCTAGGAAGCCCAAAAACTGAAATAAATCGACCCAGAATTGGCTACACGGGCCTGTCACGCCCGTGACCCACAATGTCACACCCGTGACATAGGGCGTGACCACGTTCGACGATCGTCGATTTCAGTTCGACGGTCGTCGACCCAGAATTGGCTACATGGGCCTGTCACGCCCGTGACCCATAATGTCACGCCCGTGACATAGGGCGTGACCACGCTCGACGATCGTCGATTTCAGTTCGACGGTCGTCGACCCAGAATTGGCTACACGGCCTATTACACCCGTGACCCACAATGCCACGCCCGTGACATAGGGCGTGACCACGTTCGACGATCGTCGATTTCAGTTCGACGGTCGTCGACCCAGAATTGGCCACACGGGCCTGTCACGCCCGTGACCCACAATGTCACGCCCGTGACATAGGGCGTGACCACGCTCGACGATCGTCGATTTCAGTTCGACGGTCGTCGACCCAGAATTGGCTACACGGGCCTGTCACGCCCGTGACCCACAATGCCACGCCCGTGACATAGGGCGTGACCACGTTCGACGATCGTCGATTTTAGTTCGACGGTCGTCGACCCAGAATTGGCCACACGGGCCTGTCACGCCCGTGACCCACAATGTCACGCCCGTGACATAGGGCGTGACCATGTTCGACGATCGTCGATTTTAGTTCGACGGTCGTCGACCCAAAATTGGCCACACGGGCCTGTCACGCCCGTGACCACCCTTCGACGATCGTTGATCTCAGTTCGACGATCGTCGAACCCAGAATTGGCTATCCGGGCCTGTCACGCCCGTGACCTATGTGTCACGCCCGTGACCAAGGCCGAAACGTCAGCTAGACTAGAAATTTCGGTAACCGACATTGTAATCAATTCTGATTATGGGAAGTTACACCAGGAGTATTTATGGGCCGTTTCCTTCTTTAATTATTTAAATAAATAAGGAAATGTTGGTCCAAACACCTCTTCGTTTTCCAGCGTTTCAACTGTCCAAACATCATAACCGAAACGTTATATTAATGGCCACCATTGTTAGACCTTTCCCCTCCCTCCTTTTTACTGCTTTAAAAAGGCCCCTTAGGCTCAAAGATGAAGTTTCCCAGCCCTTACCTGATGTTTCGAGCCTCCTACTGTGCTGTAGAAGAATTCTGACGACGCCACCACCGCGCCATGACAGTCCAACGTCCATCTCGCCGTCAAACCATGAATAAGGTCCTCCTCTACTCTTTCTTCTATGGATAGATCTTAGAAATCATTAGGAGAGATATCGGGCTCAAAATATCCGGATCGGGTGAGCGTTTCCATGCTTTTCCGAAATTTGCATGGTGGCGGGTTCGCCGGAAGCCGCCTCTTCGGCGGCCGTGCCGCCGCCTGACGGTAGCCCTCACCTCAATAGAGGTGGTGGTGGTGGCCGGCCAGGGAGATGGCTGGATGGTCGGGAAATAGCTTTGGAAAAAGCTACAGGAAACTAAGCCTTCAAGCTTCTGGTTTCGGGCTGTTGAAGAAGATGAACAGTGCCATGAGAATTAAATTCTATTTTTAAAACAATTTCTGAATAAAAATATCTGTCACTTTAAATAATTTGGGAAAAATACCTAGAGGCTTCTACAGGAAATATGGTCAACATATAAAATGTAGACCTTGAAGTCTACTTTACTTCAAAATTGATTTCACTCGATTTGGAGTCTTGGTTAGACCACAGCACCCTTTTTGGTGAGGTCTGTCCATAGGGCTGTCTTGACCTTAGAAAAATTCCCCACTCCAATCCCGTCATCTAAATGACTTGAAATTTGGGGTGTGTCCTAATCTTACCTATGTCTAGGTGCTATCCAAAAATGAGAAGTTTTGGAGAATGGTTTTCTATAGTATTTAGAAAAATTCAATAATCCTAGCTTAATTTAATTAGATGGCTAAAAGACTTCCAAACCCCTCCCAAATTTTGGTGAGTGGTCCCTAGTTTATCATAAGGTTCTAGTAAAAATTTCGTCTCATTTGGAGATGTTTTGGTTAGGTTTGTGTCCAACCCTAGGTTGATCCTCATAGGATAAATTAAGATCAAACACCCCCTTGGTATTTGAGTGGCCATATCACCTCAACAGAGGCTGATATTTTGGTCACTGACTTTTTAGGGAATGACACACCCTCCAAGGGAGTTTAGAGTGGTTTGGTATAGGGTAGCCCTAGAACCCTAGGGTAGGTACCTTAATGGGATTTGAAGGGTTGTGAAGGTCATGGGGTCAAATGACCTTGGACTGACTTGAAATTTGGTGGAGAGGACCATAGAGCTATTTAAGTCCTCTGGTGAACATATTATGGTATTTGGAGATTTAGCCCACCTCAAACCCTAACCCTAGTTTAGGTCACCAACCTTTATTTGCATTATTAAGCTATCAACTGAACTACAAATCTAGTAAAATTTGGGTAGAGTAATTTTATGGTCCATGTAGACATAATATAATTTTGTGGAGATTTTTGGGCAAATTTATACAGTACTTTATTTACAACTCTAATTGTGCCCTAGATATTTGTTTTGATGATTCTGGAATTTATGTTCACTGGAATGTTATGAAATCTTGGATTAGTGCATATTATAGCATGATACTCCTTATGTAATTTTCTTGGAAATTTTATCTGATTGTTTTGGGTACTTTATTCTTTAATGTGCTAAATGTGATATACAGTCAAAAATACAAATAGTGCTCAATTATTGATTGGAAAATTATGAAATTTGATCAGCGGGCGTTTTAAATTATGATAGTCACCTAGTAATTTTCTTTGGAATTTTAGATGGATACAAACAGTATCTCCTTCATTAAGTTATGAAAATTAGTATCTTACTTTAAAATAAATTCAGAGTTCAAATGATGGAGAAAAATTATGGTATTTGGTTTATGATGGTTTTAGGTCACTACATAGCTTACATAATTTTCTTGGGATTTTTGGATAAATATTTACAGTACATCCTTCATGATATAGTAAAAGTGGTCTAAAATGGTAAATAAGGAAATATAGGCATAAACATCTCTGGAATTTCTCAAAACTTGGAATTGCTGTTTAAATGTCTCATATGATTTTTACTGATTTTATGATAATTTATCATTGACTCATTAGTGCACTTCATGTTCATACAAGGGCAGTCGGGATCCTAGAGTAAATATTTTAAATGCCAAATGAAATAGGAAAATTATTAATTTCTGGATTTAGACTAATTAGGTCATGGTAGACCTCCAGTAAATATTATATGGGATTTGGAAGACAGCTGGGAGTACCACCCCTGGCATACCTCATAAAGATTAGGACGGTCTGCGTTTAGTAAAACTGCAGAAGCGTCGAGCTCACAGAGGGGGTAATGAACTTGGAGATGGAATTTTGATAGTTGCTAGTTTGGACAGGATGAGTTAAATCAAGTTCATTATTGGCCAAGTTAGGATGGGTAGGGCGTGAGATTGACTAGCGATAGACAGTGTTCGGGTTCGACGAAGACCGTCCTTCCCGAGAAGAGGAAGAGTCAAAGTCACCCTAGGAATAGCCCACTATAATGCGAGAAGGGAATGGGTTAAGGGAACCAATCAAGTATAATAAGTGCCTTGGAAAGGGAGTTTTGGGATTCACCCCATCATAGCTCCTAATACCGCTGCGAGCCCTTCACCGGGTAACCCTCGGGAAGTCCAAGGTTAACCTTAAATGGTAGGAATAAAATGATCAAGAGTAACCCTAATAATAGTTGTACCGCACACCTACACTTGTACACTTAGGAAGAAGAAATGGCACGGAATGGGTAGAGTAGGTCGACATGGTCTAAGGGCCTACTAGTAATGACGATGGTTGGTTGGTAATTTGGAAGTCCAGGGAGCGGGATGCTCGAGGGACTTGGTATACTTAGTAGCCTAGAGAGCTGGAGGCTCGGTAATATAAGAACTTGTACAAATATAATAATTCACATGGTTGCATGTGCATATAAGTGGTGGGTCATCGGTACTAGGCGATCGATCACACCGACAGCGGTACGTTGACTCGGCGAAAAGCCTGGTGTGTACAGCCAGCACATAGTACGCGGATACTCTAGGTTGTGTTCTTCAAATAGGGGCGTATGGAAGGTCTAGGCCTGGTAGTGTGGTTACCCGCCTAAGTGGGGGGCCCGACTCACTGTCTCCGTTTGCCACAACGGAGGTTCCTAGGGGTGAACCTAGCCGCCCGAACAGGGGGAACTAAAGGTCTGTGCGCATAGAGTCGTGTGGGTGTGTTGCACTTGCTTGTGCATTCCATAGCATAATTGTGTGTCATAGCATAAATATGCCACCTAACGTATAAAATGGTATGGGACGTTTTATACGATAGGCCCTGCAAAACGACCCCTTGGTCTATAGGGGTAATCCCTATAAATCAATAGTTATATTACTTGTACTTTCACTTACTTTCCATTCTTTGCTGTTTGACAACCGACACCCCAACGTATAAGTGGTATGGGACACTCTATATGATGGGAGCCCTGCAAAAGATCCCTCGGCTTATGCGCTTCCACGCATAAGTTAAGGTTACATTTCTTACTTTATGTTTCTATCTTATTTACTATAGAATTGCTAGCATAGGTCCGCTGTCACCTGTTTATTTGATTTAATCTCCACCTTCATGTCCTTCCCTTTCTTCCTCTCCGCTCGGTACCTAGGAGCCATGGGGGAAGGGGTAGGGGATGATAGGGCTTAGTCTTTATGACTAACGGTTTTCGAACCACAACATTTTAGGCGTACCATATGGAAGGGTCACGGCTATTGCAGTTCCTGACAGAGTTGGCCCCGCGACCGTGTTACCATTGTTACCAGCCGGGACATACACGGGTCAAATGCCCCTTGATGGGTGGGACCCCACCAGCTCAGCAGCCAGGAGGCCTAAGACGTAGACGCAGACGTGGATCGTGAGGCGGCGACGGCAGGCCGAAAAGGAAGAAGCACCCAGAGATGCAGCAACAGCAGGGTACAGAGTCGGTGGAGATGGGCCAGTCCAGCTTGGGTTCTCTCGGTTCAGTGACGGTTACGGTGACGCTTAGTTTTAGTTTTGGTTTGGCTTCCGCGAGTGACTTGTAGTGAGGATTACATGTACTGGGCACAAGCCCTCCTTTTGTACTCTGATTTTTATTACTATTGTGGACTCTCCCTTCGTGGAGATTTATTTATATACATGTGATTATTGTGGACTTGCTATTACTTTATTAAGCTACCATTCTCCGATCGAAAAGGGCCGGCAGAATTGGCGTTTTGTAGTGGCGACCTTCCCGTGAGTCGGTGCCACCGCAAAGCGGCAGTTCTGGGCTAAGACCCCGGTGGTTGAAAAGGAAAAAAAATGGGGGTCTTACACGCAGCCGGCCGTTGTGCCAGTTCGTGTTGATGTAAGACCCGAGCCGGTTGAGGCAGTCGATCTACGAGCAGCTGACCGACAGTTGGAGCAATTCATGAGCTTCAGTCTGCCTACGTTTACGGGACTGGGATCCCCAACGCAGGCAGATGATTGGTTATCGTGTGTTCAAGCGGATAATGACAGCGATCAGGGCGGAGGAAACTTTAAAGGTCACCTTGGCCACCTTCATGCTTGAAGGAGAGGCGCGGTTGTGGTGGGACGAGGTTGAGGTACACCATTTGGCGGGCAGGACAATTAACGCAAGTATCGATTGAGGAGTTCTCTCGAATATTTCTGGCGAAACATGTCCCAGCGGCGCAACGCATTGCCATGGAAAATGAGTTCCAACGGTTAAAGCAAGGCGAAGATAGTGTGGATACCTACCTGCATGAGTTTACAAGGTTGGGACGGTATGCGGGAACAATCTTTGCGGATGACCAAAGGAAAACGAATAGGTTCTATGAAGGATTGCGGGATGAGTTGAGATTCCTGCTTTCGAGTTCAGTGAACCAAGGGTTTCAGGCGTTGGTTGATACTGCGTGTGCGTTGGAGAAGGACATGAGGCGGGTGCAAGGGAACAAGGGCTTGGTTGTGTCGAAGCCAGAGCAAGCACCTCGCCCTAGCAAATCGTTCTACCAGAAGAAAGGGGGCAAGAGGTCCAAGCCGTCTGGGCAAGTGTCTTCGACTGTTGTGTCGGGAGCGACGTCAAGGCCGGAGTCTCGTACATGCTTTACTTGTGGCCAGGTGGGGCATCTAGCCCATGATTGTCGGGTTGTCCAACCCAAAGGGGAAAAGAAGACGGGTGCGTCTTATGCTGAGAAGGGCAAAGCGGTGGTTGATTCCTCTGCATCCCAGGCACAACCCCGAATATATCACCTTGGTCAGCAGGAGGCGATTAAGCAAAGTGACGTCGTCACAGGTACGAGTTAATATAGCTTACTATGCTAAAGTGCTATTGCCTTTTGTTATATATAGCTTGTGCATGATGTGTGTGCTGCAGGCTTTGTCCTGATTCAGAATCGTCCGGCGAGAGCCCTGCATGATACGGGTGCTTCGCATTCTTTTCTGTCTGAGGACTTCGTATCTCGAATTGGGGTGCCGAGTCATGTGACGGTTGATAGTACAAGGGTGCTATTGCCGAATGGCTGTGTGATGCTTGCGGTTAGGGCTTGCGATGTGGATGTTCAAATAGGAAGTCAGGATTTCGGTTTGAGTGCAGCTGTGCTACCGTTATCGGAGTTTGATGTGATCTTTGGCATGGACTGGCTCTCGGAGTAGCGTGCCTTTATTGATTTCAACTCCAAGGAGATCACACTGGGCCAGAATACCAGACTTGTGACGAAATTCGCTGGTATGCGAGGAGTTGGCGGGACTATGTTGTCTGCGCTCCAAGTCGTCAATGCTGTTCGGAAGGGCGCGGAGTTATTCTTCACGCGAATTCAAGCTATTGAGCCAAAGGCCAGTGTCGGTGAAGTTCTGGTTGTGTCAGAGTTTGCCGATGTGTTTCCTAAAGATCTTCCTGGGTTACCTCCCCAGTGGGAGATTGACTTCTCTATTGAGTTGGTGCCAAGTGCTAAACCTGTGGCCCGCTCACCAAATCGCGTCGCGCCAAAAGAGATGGCTGAATTGAAAGTCCAATTGCAGGAGTTGTTGGAGCAGGGATACATATGCCCAAGTATGTCACCTTGGAGCGCGCCTGTTCTCTTTGTGAAAAAGAAAGCGGTAGTTTGCGGTTATGTATTGACTACCGCGAATTGAATAAGCTGACGGAGACAAACAAATATCCGATCCCACGGATTGATGACCTATTTGATCAGCTGGCAGGATCAACGGTCTATTCCAAGTTGGATTTGAAATCGGGATATTATCAGTTGAGGATTTGGGAAGGTGACATTCCCAAGACGGCGTTTGGAACACGCTACGGTCATTATGAGTTCACGGTAATTCCGTTTGGCCTATGTAATGTGCCTTCGGTATTTATGGATCTAATGCATCGAACGTTCCGAGAGTACTTGGATTTGTTCGTGATTGTGTTTATCGATGACATCTTAGTATACTCTTAGTCGGAAGAGGATCATACAAACCATTTGCGGTTGGTCTTGCATACCCTGCGGAGGAATAAGCTTTATGCCAAGTTCTCAAAGTGTGAATTCTGGCTCTCTTCAGTAGCCTTTTTAGGCCATGTGGTAAGTGGAGAAGTTATCACGGTGGATCCGTTGAAGATAAGTGCCATTCGAGATTGGCCAGTGATGTCTTCAGTGGCCGAGGTCAGGAGCTTCCTTGGGCTTGCGGGCTACTATAGACGGTTTGTGGAAAACTTCTCACGGATTGCTTAACCTCTGACCACGCTGACGAGAAAAGATCAAAGGTTCATTTGGACGCCGGAGTGCGCGCGTGCTTTTGAAGACCTGAAGAGTTGTTTGACCACGGCGCCTGTGTTGACATCGCCATGTGGTACAGATGGGTATGAGATCTATAGTGATGCTTCCGGGAGCGGCTTAGGCTGCGTCCTTCTGCAGTTTGGTAAAGTGATTGCTTATGGCTCGCGCCAGTTGAAAGTGCATGAGCGGAATTACCCCGTCCATGATTTGGAATTGGCGGCGGTAATCTTTGCGCTCAAGTTGTGGCGGCACTATCTTTATGGTGTTAAAGTGGACATCTATACAGATCACAAAAGCCTAAAGTATTTGTTGGATCAGAAGGATCTGAATATGCGACAACGAAGATGGATGGAGTTCCTTGGGGACTACACCTTCGAGATTCACTATACTCCCGGGAAGGGAAATGTGGTCGCTGATGCTTTGAGTCGGAAGACTCCGGTACGGGCAAGCTGGTTGCAGAGGCATGATCAGCGTTTGATCCAGGACTTGGAAGCATTGGAGATATCGTGCGTTGATAAGGGTTCTTCGACTGATGCATGCTTGAACTGGACAGAGGTTCAATATGACCTTACGGACAGAGTTCGGCGAGCAACGGAGCTTGATGAAAGTCTCCAGCGCTATGCTAAAGATGGGCCAGATGACCAATTCTCTTGGGATAACGGTTTGTTACGAAGAAATGGTTGCGTGTGCGTCCCGAGTGTGGGTAAATTGAGGGAAGAGTTGATGTATGAAGATCACTTTGCAAAGTACTCAGTTCACCCAGGGAGCACAAAGATGTACAGATATCTGAAAAAGCTGTTTTGGTGGCCCGGACTCAAGAAAGATGTCGCACGTTATGTGGCTGAATGCAATACCTGTGCGTTGGTGAAAGCGGAATGCCAGAAGCCTGGCGGTTTCCTGAAGTCGTTACCCATTCCGGAGTGAAAGTTCGATGACATTTCGATGGATTTCGTGCACGGGTTGCCGAGATCGCAACGCGGTCATGATTCAATCTGGGTGATTGTGGACCGGTTGACAAAAGTGGCGCACTTCCTTCCAAACAGAAGAGACGATTCAGTGGAAACCTTGGCCAAGCTTTATGTGGAGCAGATTGTTCGACTGCACGGTGTTCCTCGGAGCATCGTCAGTGACCGTGATGGGCGATTCACATCGAATGATTGACGGCTAGTTCATCAAATGTTGGGTACAAAATTAGCGTTTAGTACGGCCTTTCATCCCCAAACGGATGGCCAGACTGAACGAACCAACAGGACGATGGAGGACATGCTCCGCATGTGCGCCCTAGACTTTGGTAAGAGATGGGAAGATTATATTTTTCTTGTAGAATTTTCCTATAATAATAGCTACCAAGAGAGCATCGATATGGCACCATTTGAGGCTTTGTATGGTCGTAAATGTCGTACACCGTTAGCTTGGGCAGAAGCAGGCGAATCTAAGCTGAGTGGGAAAAAGGAAGTCGAAGAAGCTACCTCGCTTATACGCTCTATTCGGGAGAGGCTATTGATAGCCCAAGATCGTCAAGCAAAGTACTATAATGCCAAACACTGAAACGTGGAGTTCGCGGTGGGTGATTGGGTATATTTGAAGATCAAACCCTTCAAAGGCGTGTCCAGGATTCGGCGTTTGAAAAAGCTAAGTCCGAGGTATCTTGGTCCATTTGAGGTGGTGGAGCGAGTTGGAGAAGCTGCTTATCGACTAGCACTTTCAGCAGACTTGGGTGGATTACATGATGTATTTCACATCTCAGTACTTCGTAAGGCTGTCAAGGATCCAGCTCTAGTAGTGGAGAATGATCGGGTACCAGTCGAGTATGGGCTAACGACGAGGGTTCGACCCATTCGGATCGAGGATCGAGCCGAGAAACAGTTGCGGAACAAAGTGATCGGGATAGTCAAGGTCCGATGGGACAATTGTGGTCGTGAAGAGCTAACATGGGAGCGAGAGCAGACCATGCGAGCTGAATTTCCCGAGCTGTTTGTATAAACTGTAGACCGTGTACCTTTTGTTATAACAGAGTTATCAAGTTATAGCATTGTCTTTTCTGTTTCCTTGGCTTGTCAAATTTCGGGACGAAATTTTATTAAGGAGGGGAGGATTGTAACACCCCAAAAATCTCAAAATTGAATTTGAGGTGCAGGCTGTTTGACACGGCCTGGGACACGGGCGTGTCCCAGGGCGTGTCACTCAAGAAATAGGCTGATCGAGTCAGGGAAGTACACGGCCCGGAACCAAGCCTTGAACACGGCCGTGTCAGATTTGACACGGGCGTGTCCGATGCCGTGTGCCTACTCGTGTACTGCTTGATGGTTTTGGAGCTCGATGAGGCAGGGGTGACACGGGCGTGTCACATGACTGACACGGGCGTGTCAGGTTCGACACGGGCGTGTCGATGCCCGTGTTCTGGTAGAGTTCAGTCGGTACGAGTACCGCGTGTGCCGCTTAAGGGTACACGGCCTGTGACACGGGCGTGTCACAGGCCGTGTCAGCCAAAGAATTGGGAAAATCGTGGCCGTTCCTTTTCTCTATTTTGATCCAAGGGATCAGGTGATTCCTTGCTGGATTAACTCACCAGAGGCTTGATGAAGAGTTCATTCTTCATTTGGTTAAGGATGAGAGAAAGAGAGAGGAGGAAGAAGAAGGAGGAGGAGATCAAGCCACCGGTGGAGCTCCCGTGGTCCGATTCGAGATCCGAGGCCAGCGCTGTGAAGGCAAAGCTGCTGCGGTGCTTTCTCACTGGCTAGATTTCGATGGCTCCCAAGAGATCGTCAAGGGTAACGATCTCCCTTCTTGGACATGTGAAGTCCTTCTTTTCTGCATTGCATAGGGAAAACCCTTCCCCGCGAGTGTGCGGTGGGTTGTGGCATCCCTTGGGGTAGATATGTGAAGTCCCCCTTGTTAGAGTCCGGAATTGGAGTACGGATCTAGGCATGCTGTGTGAAGCCCATCTGGACATGTTGGTCTGGATTGGTGATGCTTGTTTGCATATCGGAGAGGACTCCGTGGTTATGGCTTGTTTTGCCTTGTGCCTACCTGTTGCTTGGTGCAGCAGGAAGTACTGGATGAAGTCCAGGAAATGAAGAGGGTTGGATGCAACTCTTGTGGCCGTGCGTTGCCACTTTGTGTGCGGTTGAGCCGTTGGGCTGCAACTCGATGAAAAGGCAGATTGCCGAACAGGAAAGGTGAAACCGACCCGCGCCTATAAATTTCCATGGATACTTCCGTATTCGAGGTGGCACAGCGACTTGAGCAACGGGGGGTGGCTGATCCGTACCTACGTTATGTCCGTCCGACTGGTAAGCCTGGTTATAGGTTTTGTTGGAGCGCATAATGAGAGTCTTAGGCCCCCGCGCCAAAAAGACTAGAATGCTCAATACCGTGTAAACCGTGGTGTTGACCCTGGTTTTCCGGTGCACCAAGAATGTGCCCTGAGTGCACAGACTGTCGGGCCGTGTGGCCGACGGTTGTGATGGCTTGAGTGTGCCTGCGAGCACATATTTGCTATTATTGATACCATGCTGTGCAGGGAAGGAATGCTACTGCCTCGAGAAAGGGGTAGGATTGTTATAATTGGGTCAGCTGAATGTTGACCGTTGCCATGTTTGCCACCGTTTGGGTGGATTGTCCCTATGCAGGTGCTGGAGAGCCAAGTGGTACATGAAGGGCTGAAGCCCTTGCTGCTGTTGCTGCTGCTGCGGCTGGCCCTTGACGGCTAAGCGAATGTTTTTGTTTGTTTTCTTTTACTCATGTATGGCCGGCCTGCGCGCCGAGGTTTGTAATCCATACGGTGCGGAAAGAGGAACTGTAAGGCCTTAAGGCCAAACCCTGTGTATTTGTTGTACATTCCGTGGCTATATATATAACTGTGGTTTATATATTGGACATTCCTGGTTAGAGTTCAATTTACAACTTAAAGCTTCCGCTAGCATGCTCTGAGTTAGGATACGTGTATGGTTTGGTATTATCCTGTGACCTCACCGTCTGTTTGTGGCATATAGTGTGGGGCCCCGGCCGGACCTTCTACTATACGTCATGTAACGGATGGGGTTGTTACATCTACCACCACATTCCCTTTCCCAGGGGTATAGAGTATGTCGAACGTGTAATCTCCCAAGAATTCCATCCATCTCCTCTGATGTATATTTAAATGTTTTTGATCTAGCATGTACTTCAAACTCTTATGGTCCATGAAGATTTCGACCTTCACTCCATACAGGTAATATCTCAACAACTTTAGAGCGAATACTACGGCCGCCATCTCTAAATCATGGACCGGGTAGTTTCTCTCATGCACCTTCAGCTGGCGCAAACCGTAAGCGATGACTTTCCTATGTTGACACAACACACATCCCAAACCACCTCACGGGGCGTAACTATACACCTGGTAACCTCAATCCCACATGACGAACATAGAATCGTGACAGAAATCAGTCGGCTCTTTATCTCCTCGAAAGCTCGCACGCACTTTGGCGTATAGACGAACTGCTGATCCTTCCTAGTTAGCTTTGTGAGGGGAAGTGCAATCTACGAAAAATTCTCCACAAAGCACCTGTAATAACCGGTAAGCCCCAAGAAGCTCTGGACTTCCGTTACATTCATCAGCTCAGGACACTCTCGGATCGCCACAACCTTCGCCGGATCTACCGCAATACCCTCTCCACTAACTATGTGCACCAAAAATGCCATCGACGGTATCCAAAACTCGCACTTGGAGAATTTTGCATACAACTGATGATTCCTCGGGACTGTCAAAACTTTGCGAAGGTGGTCGACATGGTATTCATTGGACTGCGAGTACAATAGAATATCATCGATGAAGATGATAACAAGCAGATCTAAGTACTCCCAGAATGCTCTATTCATCACATCCATAAAAACTGACGGCGCATTTGTGAGCCCAAAGGGCATCACCGTGACTCATAATTCCCGTAGAGGGTGCTGAAAGCAGTCTTTGGAATGTATGACTCTCGTATCCTGAGCTGATAGTATCTGGACTTCAGATCCAACTTTAAGTACATTGTGGATCCTATCAACTGATCAAGAAGGTTATCGATGTGGGGAATCTTATTTTTATTATTTCCTGTCAACTTGTTAAACTCCCTATATTCTATGCACAGGCGCAAACTATCGCCCTTCTTCACAAAAAGGACCGGTGCACTCCATGGTGACAAGCTCGGACATATATACCCTTGCTCAAGTAACTCCAACAGTCATACCTTCAGTTCTTCCATCTCCTTTGGCGCCATACGGTAGGGAGAGCGTGACATGGGTTTGGTACCCGGCATAAGCTCGATGCAAAAATCTATTTCACTCTAAGGCAAAGCCCCAAGAAGCTCATCTAGAAAAACATTTGCAAATTCCGCTACGACTGCCAAATCACATATCTTGGGCTTCTGCTTTAAAGCCACTACTAAAACAAAGAATAGCTCAGCACCTTTTTGAATTGCTTTCACCACTTGGACGGCGATCATCAGGGTTTTACTCACACCCCGTAGACCCGTAAAACGAGTTCCGTCTCCACATTCTTTGTTTAACAAGACTTCTTTTGATCTGCATTCAATGCACGCTCCCTGCTTTGTCAGCCAATCCATGCCAAATATGACGTCAAACTCTGACAGTGGTTGCAGCGCGACCTCCAAATCGAAGTCTTTCTCTCCAATTCGAACCTTCACGTGGCTCTTCCTCCCCGTACTCATTAGGCACCGATTGGGTAAGATCACATCCAACTTCACCACATCCAACACACAAGGCACTCTGATTCACACCACAAAGTCTTCCGATAAGAATGAGTGTGATGCACCGGTGTCGAACAATACTCTCGCTAGATGATTGAATACCAATACAAAACCTAACGAGTACACGAGAAACAAACATACACAAGAATTAAACAGTACACTTGAAAGTAATTATAAGTAAATGTACTTATCAAAACGTCGCTTTTCTTAATATCCTCATGTAGGCCAAGATTATAAACTCTGGGTTGCACTGGCATATGATGAGATGCGGACGACTCCGCTGCTTTCCCCTTCTCGGCATATGACACATCCGCCTTTCTATCAGACTTCGCGGGACGGATCCAACAATTTGGACCATAATGTCCAACCTTGCTGCAATTGTAGCACGTGTATGGACCTTGACCCGTAGTAGTTCCAGAAGTAGTAGAAGGAGCTGGTCCAGACGACCTAGCCTTCTTGTTCTACCTGCTACGGAACCTAGATTTTGAAGAACTCGACACTTTTAACTCTTGCTTCCTCCCTGAGAGGTCCTTCTTACCCATCGCTCTCTTCATATCCCGTTCCAGAGACCGGACAGTGTCTACCAACATAAGAAAGCCCTGCTTCATTGGACCTGCCAACAACATCCTCAAATCGTCCTGCAGACCTTCATAGAATCGGTTGGTCTTCCTTTCCTCATCAACAAATGAGGCTTCTGCATACCGCCCCAGCCCAGTGAATTCATGCAAGTAGTCATCCACTAGACTCTCGCCCTAAGTTAACCTCTGGAGTTGGTTTTCCATCGCAATCCTTTGCATAGAAGGGAGATACCGTGCAAGGAATAGTCTCAAAAATTCCTCCATCGAGACCTCAGACAGTAGCCTGCCCGCAAGCAGATGCAACTCTAGCTCGTCCCACCATAACCTCGCCTCTCCGTCCAATAATAAAGTGGCTTGCGTGACTTTCTGCCTTTACTCCATCTCCGTAGTCGTTAAGATTCTCTTCACTCGTGAAAGACAATCCTCGACCTGATTCGGGGATCCTGTTCCCGTAAACGTAGGCAGATTGAATCTCATAAAGTGTTTCAGTTGATTCTTTGTCGCCCGCCTCTCTGCCAAAGGCTTAGCGGGCACTTGCCTCACCACCACTAGCTCAACTATGCCAGCCTGCATCAGGGCTACCTCAGGGTGTAGCTGCCCTCTTGGTTGCGCATTGATCATTGCGAACATAGCTTCAGTAACTAAACAGATTGTTTCATCAGAAAGAGGAGGCGTAGGTTCCTGAGACGGTGCATTACTCTCTGCAGAGTGTTGATTTTATGACTGCTCTGCACCGCTCCTTGTCACATATAATTGTGCAACATGCAATTAATGACTAATAAACATAGCAAATGTCAAACAAAGGAATGCTCAGGTTCCACAACCAATGTTTTGAACATATTTCATGTGTGTTTTTCATTCCTAAGTGGACATTTACTAGTGATTTTACATCTTTAAGGTTACACACACACGTGCTCTTCACCCCTTAAAAGAATTCGACCTTGAATTCAACGAACACGAACTACAGTAGAAGCGTGGTGGGCCCATAACCCACAGATCAGAGGATCGAAACCTCCCTCTGATACCAAATTGTAACACCCTCATTCCATCACGATTAATATAACAGAAGGTCCGATCGGGGCCCCACACCATGTTACACGAACAGACTAAAGGGTTACGAAATGAAACCATAACTCCTTTATAATATTAAACATACCCAAACACAGAGTTGCAAACTAGCGGAATATTAACGAGATAAAAACAACCACTCAATTAGGAATGTCCACTAACAGTTATAACCGGGAATGAAAAGGCACACTCCATAATGTTTTTGCCTTAAGGCCTTACATACATAAAGTTTCACCAAATTAAAAGCGATTTCCAAAAATCGGCACACAGACTGACAAAATAGGAAAAACAATAGCAACCTTTTGGGCTTTCGAGGGACGACACATCTTTGAGCTCCATCCCGCTACCTCCTACTTGGCTCCCACGCAAAAAATTCTATGAAGTGGTGGCAAACAAGGCAATGGTCAGATGGAGCTGACCAAATTATAACGACCCCACCCCTTTCTCGGGGTGGTGGTGCTTAATCTCTGCAAGCATTAGCATGTTCACATATTTAATATAATGTGCAACTTAAGCACCATACACCATAGATGTTGGCGCAACCATCCAAATATCTCGTGCACTCAGGGAACCTTAAGGGTGTACCGGGTTACCCCAAGTCCCACCTTTTTGCCATCACAAGCATATGATAGTGCATAAAGCACCTCAACGGTGAACTCTACTATTCCATTGCCATTCTCAGTCCCGGACTGGATGGTTCCGCTTGAGCATTACTAGTCGGGCCTATAGCCTCAACTCACCCCTATGCCAATGGCAATTGCCACGTACTTTAGGTCTATTTAGCTGAATGATATAGAGCGAGTACAGTTCAGCTCTTTCCCGTTGCTCAAATCGTCGTGCCAATTAACGACAATGACGCGGGTCAACATCCCCTTCCCCGTATATGACATAATGCAAATTATGCTTCAAGGTTGGCTCTCATGGACACCAAAGTTTAGCACCCAAGGCACGCAACTCAACATACTAACACACGGTCTTCGAGAGACTGGTTGGGCACACAACACCACAGAAGCTCCCCGGGAGCTAATTCTGTCGATACAACGATCCTATGCAAACATTAGGGTGTTTCCTGGAGCACACCTCCAATACTAACTGCTGCCCGGGGTAGAACCCCATTCCGAAACATTCAACTTCCATGGCATCTTCTCCGGGAACCCACAGATCGTCACCAATCCAGACCACACAACCGAATGGGCTTCACACAGCATGCCTAAAACCATACTCGCACTTCTGGGTACTAAATGTAATTAAATAATGGGGATGTACACATCAATGCGTCGAAGAGCACCTTTCCCCAACCCCTCGGTGGGGAGGGGCTTCCATGCAAACATGCTAAAATCAAGGGCTTCACCTGCCCAAGAAGAAAAGTTGTTACCCTTGACCCATGTTTCAGAGCCATAGCTAGTCGCCACAGATTTAGATTCCACGCATTGGTCTGATCTCCAAATTGAACACTTCATCGCGATCCCTAGCCAAACTCGAGTTACTCACCACCAACACCTACAGATGTCCTCCTTCCGCAAGTGTAAGCCCAACCCTAACCCTCTTGGTCTGCCAAGTTGAGAGGGAGGTCGGTAACGGCCTCAAGCCTAGCTGGCTTTCCCCCTTTCTGGTGGCGGTCAGGACAGAGGGAGGAGAAGGGTCGGCCCTTCCAGCGGCGACAAAATGAAGGTCGGGCTCGGCTCTTTCCAACGACGATAACTCGAGAGAGAGAGAGAGAGAGAGAGAGAGAGAGAGAGATGGGAGAGGAAGAGGAGGGAACTCCTTCCTCCTTCCATCGGACGATCGATCGAGAGAGAGAGATCAGGAAGTCGAGCTCGGGTCCTCCTTCAGGCGGTGACAGGAGAGTGGGAGATGGCTCCTACAGTGGTGATAAGGGAGAAAGATCGGGTCTCCTCCTTCCGATTTCACCGAGTGAGAGAGAGCGAAAGGGAGTGCGGGATCGAAAGGGCAAAAATCAGGAAGGTTTGCAGCTGAGAGAGAGGGAATGAGAGGGGAGAGGGGTTTGTTTATGTTTTATATAAAAACCATAGCCCAAAATGCTATCCGCAGACCACGCCCCCTAAATGCACCCCAAAATTAATTTGATTAAATTTGGGGCGTTACAAGAAAACTATCATTTTCAAACATGGGAAACCATGGGTGTTACATCATCTATCCTTTCTTTCATCAGAACTTCCATCAACAATCCTTGATAGTGATTCCTAAATTTCTTTAGCTGATTGACATTCTGTAACCTTCTGAAATACATAATCTGACATTATTGTGACTAGTATGTTCATTGTTTTAGCATCCCAATCTTTTATTCTCTTTTTTTCATCTGTCCTTTCACATCTTGATACTAGTTCTAAAGTAACATTTCCTTCAGCATCCTTCTTATAAGGCATGGGTGGTCCTGTCAATATTCAACAAAAAATACCTTAATCAATTAAATTCATATACAGTCTGATTCTGGTTTTCCAGAGTGTAAACTTTTTAAGATTATAAACTGGAGGTCTTGTAGATGCAAATCCATTGAATGTATTATAAGTCATTTTTTTGAAAAATTATTAAATTATATAATAATGCAACTATTATGATCTTTTGGATCAAAGTATTTAACCTTTTCTTGACTAACCTTCTCTAGATTAAACTTTTAATGATGAACCTCCCTATAATACCAATTAAAATGAGAGAATAGTTGACTAATTCCTTAGAGATTTCTCTAACGGGGGGAATAAAGCTTAAAATTTATTTAAATCTAACTATACAATTCGCAGAATTTGCATTTATATAGGCTCTTAACCAGAATTATAATAGATAATTATAATCATAGCACAAATAATAATTAAATCTCAGAATAAAGCACAATCATAGAAGATGCAAGAAAAATAGTGATTCCCCAAAATCTGGGTACATCCACTCTTTTATCCCCTTGGTAGGATTCACTATCATAGTGTCTGAGTCTTTTGATAAGGAGACTCTTAGAACCAATCACCAAATCTTTTGATAATGAGATCTTGAACCAATACAACCCAAGTTTTTTCCCAAGGAGACTTTCATAATCTCTAATTGAATCATTTGAAGAAAGATTCTAAAAACTCTTTTCACAAGCTGAAAAATTAATTTGATAGAAAATAGAAAAAGATCAGAGGATTTAATGATCTTCTTATTGAGTCCTCTCAGTATAATCCCGAGGAATTTATGTGTAAGACCCCATTTTTTTCTTTTAAACCCACAAGGTCTTATGCCCAGAATCGCCGCTTTGCGGTGACACCAACACACCCTGGAAGGTCGTCCCTACAAAACGCCGATCCTGCCGGCCATACCGATCGCAGAAGAGAAGGGTAAGCACAAGAGTAAAATAAAACTCAAATACTGGTCCACAAAAATTACATGAATATAAAATAAATCTCCACGAAGGGAGAGTCCACAACAATGATAAATCAAAGTACTAATAAGAGGGCTCCTGCCCGATACATCATGATCCTCACTACAAGTAACTCAACGCGGAAGCAAATCTATAATAACTACTAATGATCGGGACTCAATGTCCCTGCTGCCTGAACTCCTGTGCTAGACTTTCCCGGCTCCAAGCGTACCGACCTCTTGGGCTGCATCTCCTAGTTCGGCTCCACGATCCCCTAAAATAATTTGATCAAAGACCGTTAGTCTAAAAGACTAAGTCCTATCATCCCCCACCCTCCCCCAATGACTCCTAGGCATAGAGTGGGGAGAAGGAAAGGGAAGGTATTTAAGGTGGAGAGTAACAAAAGTAAGCAGGTGGAGGAGGAACTAATCTATCATGAGTATATAAACACAACAAGTATAAGCAAGATATAGTAGGTAAGCAGTATGAGTATACACAAGAACAAGGTGAGCAAGTAAAGTACAAGGAGGTAAACTAAGTAAGTAACCATGACCTATAGGAATGCCCATACAAACCTATAGACCGAGTCATTTTGCAAGGCCTATTGTATAAAGTATCCCATACCAATTTATACGATAGGTGTCAAGAGTTATATGCAATGATTATGCTATGTCGTGTAAGTATGCTATGATATGAACATTCAAGTGCAACACACACACCCGACACTGTGCACACAGACCTTTAGTTCCCCCTTTTTGGAGCCTAACCTCCCGGGATACCTCCGCAGTGGCAAACGGAAGTGGTGGGTTGGGCCTGACCCACCTCTAAACCGGTATCAACACTACCAGTCAGACCTATCATATGCCTCAATGTTGGTGCACTAAGCAGAGCTCCTGCGTACTCTTCCCGGCTGGCGCACCGGACTTTATTTGGCTAAGTGCTAAACCACACTTGCCGAGTCAACGTATTGGTGTCGGTGTGACGACTCTCCAATACCGCTCCCACCACCTTATATCTTATGCACATGCAACATTAATATACTTTCCCACCGAGCCCAAGCTCCCCAGAATATCCCGTCCATCACAAATATCTACCGAACCATCGGCTCGCCGGGCTAACCTGCCCATCACAAAAACCACTGAGCCTACCGCTCGTGAGTACCAACTTAACTCCCACAACATCGGGGAGTGTGAGTGTAAGTGTAATCCTAAAGTATTTCTAATTACTCTTGTAATCGATTAGACTTACGGCTTACGTTAACCTCGGACTTCCCAAGGCATTCCCGGTGAAGGGCTCTCACAGGGCACTAGGAACTATGATGGTAGCTGAAGCCCATCGTTCCCTTTCGCAAGACACTTACTATTATTGGTTATTACCCAATTCTCGATCCCTTTTAATATTATACTGGATCTAACCGTAGTGTATTTTGACTCTCTCTCCACAGGAAAGACGATCTTTCGTCGATCCCGAGCGCCTCTCAACACTAGTCAACCCAACACTCTCCTCATCATGACTTCTAATGAAGCTCTCTTTTTCTTTTTCACTTTACCAAGATCAGTAAACTATTAACCCCATCTCCCTATGTCTGAAGAGAACAAATCGTCGACCTGAGCTCGAATATCGTCGAGCTCAGCACAAGGAATTAACTCCGAGTTTCATCGATATGAGATCGACGATCGTCGAGCTGAGTTCGAAGAATTTCAAACTGATCAAACTGTCTTCTGATATCTTCTAAGTCCGAGTCTTCTGAGGTCCTTTGCTGGCTGGTCTAAGAAGGTAGAACTAGGAGGACTTAGCCTAAACCCTAGGACTAATAGACAATGACCCTGGCTATACAATGGTGGGTCAGACCCAGCCTAAATTAGTGAACCTAGCCCAAATCCAACTAGGGATCCAACAATCTCCCCCTATTTGGGTGAGGTCACTAATACAAAACAAAACAAATAATCATAAAGCAAGAGAAAATATATCTGACAGAAATAAACATTCAGCAGATATTTACAGTATGTGCTTCATGATATAAACAAAAAAAGAGTTCAAATGTAATTAAGAACAATACAATAAATAGACTCATTTTCTCTGTTTAGCTTTATCCTTGTCTGATCCTTCAGCAGGCTGTTTGAATATGATTTTCTTGTTTGGATTGACAGCTTCTTTCTTTGACACATACATGTCAGATGCTCCAATAACAGTTTGAGATGATGTTCTTGGAACAACAGCCTCTGAGTGCAGTTTCATATAGTCATCTACATTAAATAACTTATTAGCTTTTGCATTCCTTTTCAGTTCCTCTTTTCTGTAGGTTGACATAGTAGAGTACTGAGAAATGTCCTTGCCTTCAGCTTTTGCTTCCCTAATCTGAGAGAGCCCTACTAACTCTTGAAATCTAGCCATCTTGGTAGAGGTCTCCTGCTTTGGATCTACAAAAGGAGTATGAGGAGACTCCGGCCTTTTTGGACTAGAGTCATGCTTTTGTTGTTCAGTAGGAGCTTTCTTGAAGGAGTCTGGAGGAGGGTTGCTTGCAGAGGTTTGCTGACTGCTTTGCCTAGGATGTCTCTGATATGTTTTGGTCATAGGAGCAGGTTTCTGAATGATATTACCTGAGGAGCCTGAAGAGGGAGGATGAGGAGGGTCTTTCCTGAATTGTCTTGGAGGAGACCCATACCTTCTCTTCTTCTTCCTTTCTTTTTGTTCATTCTTGGACAACCACATCCATTGAGGCATTCCAAGATAGGGAGTAATTTTTGTAGTATATTGTATGGAGTGTCATTATTTGGGTTTGGCTTTGGAACAGCCTTAGGTGTAGCTTTTCTTTTCTTGAAAACTTTCTTCTTGCCATTATCAGAATCAGAATCATCTGCTGGATCATCCTCAGAAGAACTCTATGGGTTGTCATATAATGCATCAATCTCTGCTATAACTTCCTATGGAATTTGCTTTTCAGCTCGAGGAGGGATAACTGGAGGAAGATTTGCTGGAGGTGGAATGACTTCAGCAGGAACTTCTTCAGTTTCCTGATCCATATCATCAGCAAGGATCTCATCCATGTCTGGCAATGGAGAGGAGGAGAAGACAAAAGTGGGAGGAGGAAGAGCCTTGAGCTCAGAAAATTCATCCTCAGCCACCTTGATAAGCTCAGCCTCTGGAACTAAAACAAGTTCAGGCTCTGGAGCTTCAAAGCTATTCTGAATCTGCTGTAAAATTTCTGAACTGATAGGAGCTGTATAACAAACCATATATGTACACAACTGATGTAACATCCCATTTCCGGCTAGACCCCTAGGAGTCAGTTGGTTGTGGTAGAACCCTAGGGAGCCCAAAACTTGAAACAAATCGACCAAGAAATCGGGTCACGGGTTGGTCACGCCCGTGACCGACCCGTCACGCCCGTGACATAGGGCGTGACCACATTCGACGATCGTCGATTTCAGTTCGATGATCGTCGAACCCAAAATTTGTCACCAGACCTGTCACGCCCGTGACTCGCCATGTCACGCCCGTGACATAGGGCGTGACCATGATCGTCGATTCCAGGTCGACGGTCGTCGACCCAAAATTGGCCCCACGGGCATGTCACGCCCGTGACCCGCCATGTCACGCCCGTGACATAGGGCGTGACACGCTCGACGATCGTCGATTCTAGTTCGACGTCGTCGAACCAAATTTGGCCACACGGGCCTGTCACGCCCGTGACCCAAGTGTCACGCCCGTGACCACCCTTCGACGATCGTCGATCTCAGTTCGACGATCGTCGAACCCAGAACTGGCTAACTGGGCCTGTCACGCCTGTGACCTATGTGTCACGCCCGTGACCAAGGCCGAAATGACAAGCCAGGTTGGAAATTTCGGTAACCGACGCCATAATAAATTCTGACCATGGGAATGAAAATCAAGAGTATTTATGGGTCGTTCCCTACTTTAATTATGTTAATAATTAAGGAAAAGTGGGTCCAATAGGAAATTGCCACCTGGCAAACACCTCTTCATCTCCAACTTTTCAACTGCCATTCGTCATAACCGAAACGTCATAAGGGTGTTATTAATGGCCGCCAACGTTTCATCTCCAACATTTCACCCTTTCCCCTCCCCATTTGCTGATCTATAAAAGATTCCTAAGAGCAAGAGGAAAAGGTTACACTCCCTCAAACGGTTTCAGACTTCCCCTTGCTGTTGAAGAATTTCCGGCGACGCCACCACCGCGCAAATGGCTTCCCGACGCTCTGCACGCCTTCAACCTGCGAACAAGGTCCTCCCCTCCCTCTTCTTCTGCGGATAGATCTTAGGAATCGTTAGGAGAGATGTCGGGCTCAAAAGAGCCAGATCGGGGAGCGTAATCGTGGTTTTCCGAAAATTTCATGGTGGCGGGTTCGCCGGAAACCGCCTCTCCGGCGGACGATAGCCCTCGCCTCAACGGAGGTGGTGGTGGTGGTGGCCGGCCAGGGAGATGGCTAGATGGCCGGGAAGTGGCTTGGAAAAGCTACAGGAAAATTAGGTTTTTAGGCCTCTGGTTCGGGCTCTGAAGAAGATGAACAGTGCCATGAAAATTGGATTCTATTTTTAAACAATTTCTGAATGAATTTATCTGTCACGTTAAATAATTTGGGAAAAATACCTAGAGGCTCCTACAGGAAAAGTGGTCAACATAGAAACTGTAGCCCTTGAAGTCTAGTTTTATTCAAAATTAATTTCACTCAATTTGGAATCCTGGTTAGACCACAGCACCCTTTTTGGTGAGGTCTATCCAGAGGGCTGTCTTGACCTTAGAAAAATTCCCCACTCAAATCCAGTCATCAAAATGACTTGAAATTTGGGGTGTGGTCTAATCTTACATATATCTAGGTGCTATCCAAAAATGAGAATTTTTGGAGAATATTTTTCTATAGTTTTTAGGAAAATTCAATAATCCTAGCCGAATTTAATTAGATAGTTAAATAATTTCCAAACCCTCCCAAATTCTGGTGAGAGGTCCCTGGGGTCACCATAAGGTTCTGTATAATTTTCCATCTCATTTGTAGATGGTTTGGACTAGAAATGATCAACCCTAAGTTTTGCCCTAATAAGGGGTCTTAGGTTAAAAGTGCACTTTTGAAGTTTGAGTGGTGAGATCACCTCAACAGAGGCTGAGATTTTTACCACTGGCTAGTAATATTCTCTAGCACCCCCCTCATGGAGTTTGAGGTGGATCGGGGTAAGTTTACCCTAAGGACCAAGGCCAAACCCTAAGGATGGATCTTGGTGGTTTGTGAAGGTCATGTGGTCAAATGACCTTGGATTGACCCGAAATTGGGTGAAGAGAACCATAGGGTCAATATAGTTCTCTGGATGAAATCTTAGTAAATTTGGAGACCGTTGGGATACCTGAAAGTCTAACCCTAGTTTAGGGCACAAAACTTTTAGAGATAGGAAATGACACTAAATCATATCGAAAAGTGGTGAGATTTGGGGAGAGTGAATTATAGGGATGGTACAAGCTCTGGATATTTTTCTATGAATTTTATGTTCATTATTTTGGATACCTCCTTTAATGATTTAGTAGTTGTATGCTTTACTTAGAAAATTTATTAGGGAATACACACTCTCTGGAAAGTGATGAAATTTAAGCAGAGAACGTTTATTATGATTTTAAATCTCTGGGAATTTTTATGGGATTTTTGGAAGATTAGTTCTAAGGCTTGCTTCATTAAGTATGTTTTACCTTGATTATTTGATTAAATCTTTAGTGGTGGTTAGCAAGCTAGTAAAATTATGGTTCTCTGCACAAAGATCTTTTATATATCATACTACTGACTAGTGATTTTTCTATAATTTTTAGATGAATAATTTCAGTACTTCCTTCACTACGTAGAATTAATATGATTATACTAAATAAATTATTTAGAGGTTAAATACTTTCTATAAAATTCTGAGAATTTGTATTTGAGGTTATTTTGCTGTTATTTAATGATCATGATTTTTGAGTAGCCATTACTTAGGAAGATCATGTAGTTCATGTTTAAAATGACCCGTGGCACGTTCTTTGGGAAAATTAAATAAATATCAGATTAATTAGGAAAATTATAAGTTTCTGGTTTTAGACAAAGTATGATATGGTAGACCTCCAGTAAATATTATAGGAGATTTGGAAGATAATTTGGTGTACCTCCCCTTGGGTACCTCATATAGTTTAGGATGGTCTGCATATAGTAAAGCCACGGAATTTTGATAGTTGATGGTTGGTAGGGCAAACTAGGATCGAGTTCATCATTGGGAGACTTGTTGGAATAAGGGAGTACGGGAACGACGAAAGATCGTCCATCCCGGGAAGAAGAGGAAGAGTCTTAATACTCTAGGGTTAGAACTAAAGTAACTAAAAGGGGATCGGGCTAAGGGAGATCAACCAATAATAATAAGTGCCTTGCGAAAGGGAACTTCGGGCCGTAATGCCGCCGTCTTGGTTCCTAGTGCCCCTTGAGAGCCCTTCACGGGGTATACCGGGGGCAGTCTTGGGCTAACGTAAACCATAGGGATAATAAATTAAAAGAGCAACTAGTATAACTAGGGTTGCACACACTCACTCCCCGATAGCTAGGAAAGTAGGATAATAGGACTTGTTGCCATTCAGACAGTAGCTCTGAAGGTAGATGCACGGACAGGACTGTCCGGGGGGCCGAGGGCTCGAGGGTTGGAGTACAGAATAAAGGTGGTGGGTCTTCGGTACTTGATCGTCGTTCACACCGACATTGGTACGCTGACTCGGCGGTGTGGGACACTTAGCCAAAGAAAGTCTGGAGGGTACATCCAGCAGCAATACGTGGATACTCTAGGTTGTGTTCTTCTAGGGGCATACGGGAGGGCTAGGCCTGGTAGTGTGGATGCCCGCCTAGGAGTGGGGGGCCCGACCCACTGTCTCCGTTTGCCACTACGGAGGTTCCTGGGAGTGAAGCTAGCTGCCCGAACAGGGGGAACTAAAGGTCTGTGCGCATAGAGTCGTGTGTGTGAGTTGCACTTGCATGAATCATGGCATAGCATATCACTACACTCATATTTGCATACAACCGACACCCCAACGTATAAATTGGTATGGGACTTTTTATACGATGGGAGCTTTGCAGAAGATCCCTTAACTTATAAGTTTGTATGGACATTCATATAAGTTAAGGTTACATACTTACTTGTTGCTTACTTACTTTTCTCTAGCTGCCTCTTATACAATTTGCTATTTATTATTTGTTCTACCTATTACAACATTTATACTGTTCACCTGTTATAACTTGCTAGTTAGGTCTACCGTCACCTGCTTGACTATTCTCCACTTTTGTAGCTTCCCTTTCCTCCTCTCCGCCCGGTGCTTAGGAGCCGTGGTGGGAGGGGTAGGGGATGATAGGGCTTAGTCTTTATGACTAATGGTTTTCGAACCAAACATTACAGGAGCTCCGGATGGGAGACAGGGACCAGCACCAGCGGAGTACGGTGCGCATGGAGGTGGGACAGTCTAGCACCGGTGCACCTGCGACCAGCTCCGTGAGTGATTAGTATTTTCTTAGCTTCCGCGATGAGTGACTTGTAGTGAGGACTCTGATGTACTGGGCTCGAGCCCATTTATCTACTTTCCTATTATATGTATTGATGGACTGGATATGATTCACTTTTATTTACATGTTTCTGTGGACTTGTTTACATTTTTTGTATAAATACTTCTCTCTCTTGCGATCGAAAAGGGCCGGCAGAATTGGCGTTTTGTAGTGGTTGCCTTCCCGAGATGTCGGTGCCACCGCAAAGCAGCAATTCTGGGCTAAGACCCCGGTGGTTGAAAAAGAAAAAAAAGGGGGTCTTACAACTGAAAAGAGACAAAAGGAAGACAGTCTCTATACAAAAGATCAAAAGAATTAAGAACTGAATTTAGGTCAAGATCTGGAGAAATGAAACAATCTCCATAAAGAATGTCCACAGAAAGAGGTAACTCAGTTGACTCAAAATCTGAATCCAAAAATTCATCAAGTTCTGCATTAGAAATCTCTGTATCAGTAATGTCTTCATTTGCTGTTGTTACTATTGCTGATGCTAGAGCTTCTGCTGCTGTTACTGCTGGAGCTACTTCTTTACAGAGTATCTCCCCTTACCTGGTTTCAGTAGTAACTGGATCCAGGCCCCTGATAGAAGAAGGAGGGACAGGGAGGGCAGAAAGCTGAGCAATAAGAGTGGAGATAGAAGAAGCAAGAGGTGAAATAGCCTCTACTATAAGTTGTTGAAGTAGGGGTGTGATGGATTGTAGTATGGAGGAAATGGAGAGTGAAGTTAATTCCATGAATTCTGGAGGGGTCTGAGTAGAGACAAATGGATTGACAGAAGAGGATGAGAGATGATAGTCTGTCATGAGTTCATCTAGAGGAGATAAACAATGGCTTGGAGATGAAAGAAGGTTGAATGATGGTAGTGATGATAAATTTTGAAGTGGAGGTATATGTGTAAGATGAGAAGGAAGGGGGGGACAAAGGAGGAGTAATAGAAACTTGTGAAAGAGCTTGCTCTAGATGTTGTTGTTGTTGTACTGGAGAAGAAATGGGGGATTGTGGAGGTGTAGGTTGATGAACTGATGAAGAAGGGTGGATGGGGGAAGCAGGAGGTGTAGGTGTAGGTGTGGGTTGATGAACTGGAGCCGTAGAGATTTGTTGGATGGATGTGGAAGGAGTTTGAATGAGTGGAGGAGGAGGAATAGAATTGTCCTCTGCAGGGTGGGGAGCGGGTGGAACAGCCCTGGTACTCTCAGAAGTCTTGGAGGAGGAAGCCCTGGATGGCTTTGGGATGTTCCTTTCCCACATGCAAAATAAGGCGCAGGTCAGCCTCTTCGAGGCGTTGATGAATACGGTCGGGGCGACCAGTGATTCAGCGGCCTTTGCCTGAAGGAAGATGCCAAGTATCCTTCCAAAACACACTTCTTTCTTGGTGTTTTTCTTCTTTATCAGATTGAACAGAATCCTAGCCCAATTAATGGCTTTCTTATTGACTACAACACACATAACTAGAAACTGTTGTCTTGTAATATGATCATGGGCGGTATGCTTGCCCAACAACACCTTGCCAACTACGTCTACAAGAAATTTGTAACCGGCAGACAAGTGTTTCTTCAGCAATTTGTTGGGGTTGTCTCCAGAATAACCCATCAAAGTCAACATCTCATAAAATTCAGAAGAATCAATTTCAAGTTCTTCTCCATTAACTAAGCCGAAAATTTCTGTAAGAATATCAGGAGTAAAAGGGATGGTGTTACCCGATAGTGTTCTAACCATCGTATCAACATCTGGAGCCGATGAAGAGTAAACCCATTCTCTGATTTCAGTTGTTGCTATCTTCATTCTTGTCATCATCAGGTTCTTCAGGTGCAATTCCTCAAACAACTGCAGAATATCGATAAATATCTGGTCGGAATGTTGAAACGATTCAAAGTCAATGTCGAATCCCATATCGAACTGCCGGAATCGCCATAGTCGCCTGCAACAAGGAAATAGAAAGATCAAGTGCGAGGGAACTGAAAGCGCGCGATGGAGGTCGAAGAAAACCTAGTTATAAGGTTTTTTAGAATATGAAACGACAAAATCCGTACTGTGAAACATAAGAAATCTTCGATCTGGGGTCGACGAAATATTTTATTGACAAAAGAGTTCGCTGATCTCAGTCAGAAGAAGGGAAAACTTTTCGTCGTTCTCAGGTCGACGAAAATTTTTTGAAGCCAGATCGTCGATCTTAGGTCGAAGAAAAATGACTTACTCAGAGAGTTCGTCGATCTCAGGTCGACGAAAAATCTCAAGAACATTTCCTCAGTTCGTCGATCTCAGGTCGACGAATTTTGGCAAGTTCTTCGACCATAGACAGAGAATTAAATTAAAGTATCACCATTCATCATGCCTAGCTGATTCATAAAGGATTGATGTTTCTTCTCATCCAAGGGTTTGGTGAAGATATCTGCCCTTTACAAATCAGTGGGAATGAACGTAATATTAATTTTCTTCCTGTCAACACATTCTTTAATGAAATGTTGTCTAACATCTATATTCTTGGTCCTACTATGATGCACTGGATTCTGTGCTATAGATATAACACTGGTACTATCACAGAATAGAGTTGAATTATTTAAGTTGTATCCATAATCCAGGAGTTGATTTTGTATCCATAACATCTGTGAACAGCAACTGCCAGCTGCTATATATTCAGCTTCTGCTATTGATGTAGACATATATGTCTGCTTTTTACAAAACCAGGAGACAAGTCTAGCACTAAGGAACTGGCATATTCCTGATGTGCTTTTCCTGTCCACTCTACATCCAGCAAAGTCATCATCTGAGTATCTAGTTAACTGAAATTCTGACTCAGTTGGATACCAGAGTCCTAGATTTGGGCAACTCTTTATATATCTTAAAATTCTTTTTAAGAAAATTAGATGAGATTCTTTAGGGTTTACCTGGAACCTAGCACAAAGACAAGTAGCAAACATAATATCAGGTCTACTTGTTGTGAGATATAAAAGGGACCCAACAATGGCCCTATACAATTTCTGATCAACAGGTTTTCCTTGTTCATCAGAATCAACCACAATATTTGTAGCCATATGTGTTTTCTTAGCTGAGGCATCAGCCATCCCAAACCTTTTGATTAGATCTTTAACATACTTGGATTGAGATATGAAAATGCCATCAGGAGTCTGCTTCACTTGTAGGCCAAGGAAGTAGGAAAGCTCACCCATGCTACTCATCTCAAACTTAGAATGCATAAAGTTAGAGAACCTTTTGCATAGTTTGGGATCTGTAGAGCCAAATATAATGTCATTTACATATATTTGTACTAAAAGAATTTTATTATTATGATGCTTGAAAAATAAAGTCCTATCTACCATGCATCTAGAAAACTTATGCTCTAAAAGAAAGCTAGCTAAGGTTTCATACCAAGCTCTTGGAGCTTGATTTAGACCATAGAGAGCTTTATGCAATCTATAAACATAAGAGAGATAAGTTAAAGAGATAAAACTTGGAGGTTGTTCAACATAAACCTCTTCTTTTAATTCTCCATTCAGAAATGCAATTTTGACATCCATCTGGTAGACTTTGAACTTCTTGAAAGCAGCATAAGAAAGGAAAATCCTTATTGCTTCTAGCCTGGAAATAGGTGCAAAGGTCTGGTCATAATCAATGCCTTCCTCTTGCCTATAGTCTTGAGCGACAAGTCTTGCTTTGTTCTTTATGATAGATCCTTGGGCATCAAGTTTATTTCTAAATACCCACTTAGTTCCAATGACTGGGTAGTCTTTGGGTCTTGGAACTAAGTCCCAAACTCTGCATCTCTCAAATTATTTGAGCTCCTCTTGCATTGCAATGATCCAGTGTGGATCTTGCTCTGCATCTTTAATGGATTGTGGCTCAATTTGAGATATGAAGCAGGCATGCATCAAATATTGGTTGAGTTGATGCCTTGTCTACACACTAGCTGACATGTCTCCAATTACTTGAGATGTGGGGTGATCTCTAAGTGTGACAAAGTCAGTGGGTGGAGTTGGTTGTTCAACAGTTTGGGGAATAAATTCCTCTGGTGGAATAGGATTAGCTGTTGTTGGTTCTGCATTGACATCAGTTTCTTTATCATCACTTTCTTCAGCAACATGTTGAGGAGGATGTGTAACAACCTCATTGGTGAGGGTCAACTCATTTAGTCTCTCACACATGTTAGGTACCTGTAGAGAATTACTGGTAGAAGCTATCTTCTCCTTGTAAAACATGTTAGTCTCATCAAAAGAAACATGAATAAACTCTTCAAATTTTAAAGTAGATTTGTTATAAACCCTATAAGTCTTACTTACTTGGGAATATCCAAGAAAAAATCCCATATCAGACTTGGCTTCAAACTTTCTAATGTGTTTCTTATTGTTGTTTTGAATATAACATAAACATCCAAATATTTTAAAGTAGTATACTTTAGGTTTCTTCCCTTTCAGTAGCTCATAAAGAGTCTTATTCTTAAGTTTATGTATAAGACTTCTATTCAGCACATAATTTGCTGTGCTTACAGCCTCTGCCCAAAAGGATAGGGGCAAATAAGCATCTACAAGTAGGGCTGTTCACGAACCGAATCGAATCGAATATCTCTTCAATGGAATCCAAATTTCACATATAATGCAGAGATTCGGATTCGGATTCGGATTCGTTCGAATATTCGGGTTCGGATTTGGATTCAAATTCGATATGAAATGCTGGATTCGAATTCGGTTTCGAATTAAGATTCGAATTCGGATTCGAACACGGATTCGAATTCGAATTCGATTTTTTCTATTAAGAATAATTAAATATATAATTTTATTAAATATATATAATTTTATTTAAGTAATTTTACTATTCGCGAACTATTCGCGAATACTTCGAATAGGGATAATTTTATTCGGATTCGGATTCGAAAATTATTCGAATTCGATTTTGGATTCGAATCCGGATTCGAATTCGAAAATTACGAATATTTATCGAATCTTCATGAATCGAATCTCGAATTATTCACGAACTATACTATTTGTTAACAGCCCTATCTGCAAGTAATGTGCATGTAGATTCAATTAGTGTTCTATTCTTCCTTTCAGCAACCCCATTCTGTTGAGGTGTTCTAGGAGCTGAGAAGCATTGTCTGATACCTTCCTTCCTACAAAACTCTTGCATAAGAAGAGATTCAAACTCAGTACCATGATCACTTCTGATCAATGCAACTGGAGTAGAGTACTCAATCTGTATGTTCTTGAGAAAGTCTGTAAGAATCTTAAAGTTATCAGACTTAGATCTCAGAAAGAAAACCCAAGTGAATCTAGAGAAGTCATCTACAATCACTAAGTATAAGATTTCCCTCCTAGACTTTATACTGCTATAGGGCCAAAAAAGTCCATATGTAGTAAGTACAATATCCTAGGTGAGTCACTTTTTTTTAATGATTTAAAACTACTTTTAGTTTGCTTGCCTAATTGACAAGTCCTACAAAGGCTTTCCTTCTTATAGGGGTAAGAAGGCAATTCTCTAACAAGGTTGTCCCTAGATAATTTGACAATATTTTTCAAGTTAACATGACCTAATCTCCTATGCCAAAGGTCAATGTTATTACTAGTTGAATTAAATAGACAAATTTCAGATTTGGCTGACTGGAAGTTGATTAAGTAAATGTTTCCTACTCTAGTGCCAGTCAATACTACATTATTGTCCAAAGAAGTGATAATACAGGAGGTTTTAGTAAATGATACCTGAAACCTTTCATCATATAATTGACTTATGAAGATAAAGTTGTGCTTTAGTCCACTTACATATGCTACATTTCTGAAGGTGACAGCTCCAACTTTAACTTTTCCATAGCCTTCAGTCTGACCACAGTTGGAGTCACCAAATATTACTTTTGGTCCTAGCTTTGCCTTGTAGTGTGTTAGGTTGGCCTTATTTCCTGTCATATGCTTAGAACAGCCACTGTCCAAATACAACTGTTGCCCTGTGGTAGAACAGTCTTTTACCTACAATGAAACAGATTAGTCATTTCTGACCCAGGTTACCTTGGGTCCTTCTTTCTTCACATAATTAAAACTAGAAATGTAAGAGTATTCAAGTTGGCTTTTATAACCTAAAGGATGATATTTCCTAGGTGGGATAATCCATTGATTAAATTTATTATTAAATGTTCTTGGTGGATTATATATTTCAAAAGGATTGAGATATCTGTTATAATGATCTGCGTTCGACGAATTCTGGTGAGTTCGTCGACCTGAGTTCGACGAATGGGGATGGGTTCGTTGAGCTCCACTCAGAGAATGAAAATATTCATTTTCTGAGCCCCAATATCGTCGATCTCTGGTCGATGAACCATACTGGTTTCGTCGATCGTAGTTCAGAGAATAATTATGGTACATGTTTGCGTTCGAAGTTTGTCGACTTGAGTTCGATGAACTGTACATATTTTTTCGATCTGAGTTTGATGAAATCTGCTGAACATAGTTCTGATTATTGTTTTTCTTACTCTTGTTCTTTTTCTTAGTTTTATGTTTTAACTATGTTTGTTTAGGACTATTATTTTCTATCTTTTCTTTTCCTTTTTCAGAAACAAATTCAACTTGTGTTGTTAGTATATTTTTCTGAATTAAGGGGGGGGGGAGGTAGGCTTGATGAAGCACCCAAGCCCAGCTTGCCATTCAACCTAGCATTTACTGTGCTTGTTATGTCCATCAGCTTAAGGCTT
Source organism: Platanthera zijinensis (assembly GCA_039513925.1). Classification (NCBI taxonomy): domain Eukaryota; kingdom Viridiplantae; phylum Streptophyta; class Magnoliopsida; order Asparagales; family Orchidaceae; genus Platanthera; species Platanthera zijinensis. Next base: position 166,962,545 of record CM077092.1, read on the forward strand.
CTCCCATTGAGAGATTCCTCAAGTTTCCTGGCCTCACATAATTCAGTCTTTAATTTTATTATTTGTTCATTAGCTAAGGTTATTTCATTTGTTAACTTATCATTTTCTAGCATCAGGTTATTTTATTCAGTTAGTTTCTCTCTAAGTTGTTTAATTACTTTTTCATAGTTAATTAAATCTATACACATGGTTTTAAATTCAATTTTAAAACTATCAGGGTTATAATCAAATGATGATAGTATCTGATCAGCTTCTGATTCTGAAGCTTCTTCTTTTTCAGATTCTTCTTCAGCATCTGATGGGCTGCAAGAGGCATTGATAGCCATGAGGCAGACTTCCCTTGCCTTTGCCTCTTCTTCCTCTTTACTGGATCTGGAAGATGTGGATTCATCTTCTGTGTCACTCCAGGTTTTAGCAACAAAGCCCTTCTCCTTCTTTTTGTGCTTGCTAGATTAAGGCCTGCTGTAGTGCTTGCTCCTGGAGTCTTTTTCTCTTCTCTTCTCTTTTTTCTGATTCTCAGGGCATTCAGAAATGAAATGTCCAGGTTTCCTGCATCCAAAGCACACTATTTCTTTAGTAGGAGTTTTATCATACCTGTGCTTATCATCATTCCTGGATGACTTCCTGAAGTCCTTTCTTATCATTTTGTAGAATCTCTTAGCAAAGAGACTCATCAATTCTTGATTGACTGTTGAAGCTTTAGTGTCATCAGCAGCCTTGAATGCCATATTTTGCTCTTTTCTTGCTGGTGGAGGAGTCCTTTGTTCTACAGCTTCCCTGGATTTTATCAGCTGCTCATAGGATTTGAGCTTTCTCAGGAGAGATTATGTGGAAATCTCATTCAAGCTTCTAGCCTCTTTGATTGGCCAGATCCTGGAGTCCCATGAGCTTGGGAAGCACTTTAGGATCTTGTCATTCACTTCTGTGAGAGAGATGTCTTTATCCAAGGTCTTCAACTCACTGATGATGGAGCTTAATCTATTGTACATGTCACTGACAGATTCAGCTTCATCTTTCTTGAAGTTTTCATACTATGAGATGAGAGTTGATCTTCTATCCTTTCTCTCATCTGCTGAGCCAACAACCATCTGGTTGAGAGAATCCCAGATTGCTTTTGCATAGGTGCATTCAACCACCTTTTGAAAGATGTCATCTGACATGGTTTGATCCAATATGTTCATTGCTTTGACATCTGCAATTTTGGCTTTCTTCTATGCATCTGTCCACTTAGGTGGTGGAACATCATGAGTGCTTGAAGTAGAAGTTGAAGCAGTTACTACAGTAGGAGGTCTTGCCAAAATGAAATTAAATATGTCCTCATCAATAGAGTTCATATACAGTTTAATTCTTGCCTTCTAGATGGCAAACTTATTTAGATTGCAAATTGGAGGTCTGGTGCTTGCATAATCCTTGTTCTGTTCCATTGTGATAGAAGAAAAGTTGAGAAGAAGAAAATCTGATCTAACTGGATCTTGGTTCAAGTGTTAACTTGTACAACCAAACAAACACTCCCTCTGATACCAATTGAAAGGAGGGGTTAGATCTGATTACTCTAGAGGGGGGGGGGGTGAATAGAGTATTAAAATTTTTGGTTTATTCTTAATTTATATCAGAGTAAAAATAGTGATACCATATAGTAGTAAAGCAAAAGAAAATAGGCTAACTATTCCAGCAATCACAAACACAGCAAGAACAAAACAAATAGAAAATGTGCAACCAAACAACACAAGAAATTTATAGTGGTTCCCCTAAACTTGGGTACATCCACTCTTCTACCACCCTGGTAGGAATCCACTAACAGGTTTTGATTAGGTGACTGCCACCTATGAGTTTTTGATCAGGTGCTCAAAAACCAATCTCAAGTCTTTTGGAAGGAGACTTGTGATCCAGCCTAACTTTTGAAGGGAGTTTAAAACCCTGTACAGTGGGGTGGAAAGAGGTTGATGGAAGTCTTCTCTTTTCTCAAAAACAACTTGAGAAGACTATGTGGATTCTGATGGTGTCAAAGCTCTACCTGAGAAGATGAAGGTTCATGAAGAATAAGAGCTTTGCTTCAGGGTGAGTAGGTCTTCAGCTTTGATCTGCCAATGTCTAGGAAATCCAGTTGACTGATGTTGAATCAAATATTTCCGTAGATTCCTGGAACTGAAGATGAAGAAGACTCTTGATTTCTTATGATTGTTCTTCTTCAGTCTTGAGTATTGGTAAAGAATGAAAAAGCGCTGAGAGAGAATGAAAGATACATCCAGTGGTTGAATGTTCTCTGTATCCTTGAAAAGAGAGAATCTCTTTTTAATATTTTGTCAATTAATTCTCCTTTGAATTTTGAATAACTTCCTTAAATGCTGGCTGATCTGGAGAATTCAAAACGGCTGGAATAAAACATTTATGAGTTTCCCAACTATCCTTGATAGAATAAGCAAGTAAATATTCTGATGAATACCATATTTAATGCAGCCAATAACGACTATATCGAGATGAATATATGCATTAAATATTCAGAATAATACTGCTAATAAATGAGAAAATAAAGGAGCAGAAGGAGGAAAAACTCATTATGAAACCGGAAAAAAATGTCAAACTCTGAACGGAATTCATCGACCTGAGATCCAAGATCGTCGACCAGAGAATTCCAGTTTGTCGACCTGAGCTCTGCGAACTGCTAACTGAGAAATACTTGCCAAATTTGCACTCTGAGTTCGTCGAGCTGAGAATCTGCCTGAAGAGAACAAATCATCGACCTGAGCTCGAATATCGTCGAACTCAGCACAGAGAGTTAACTCTGAGTTTCGTCGATCTGAGATCGACGATCGTCAAGCTGAGTTCGAAGAATTTCGAACTGATCAAACTGTCTTCTGATATCTTCTAAGTCTGAGTCTTCTGAGGTCCTTTGCTTGCTGGTCCAAGAAGGTAGAACTAAGAGGACTTAGCCTAAACTCTAGGACTAATAGACATGACCCTGACTATACAATGGTGGGTCAGACTAAGCATAATTTAGTGAACCTAGCCCAAATCCAACTAGGGATCGAACACATGTTGACCATTTTTTGTAAAAAAACCGCTAAGTATTTTTAATATTTAATTCTATCTACTGCAAAATCTGTGGCAGAAATCAATATAAAAATGAAATAAAAATAACAGCCAGTACGAATCTTGAAGCAGATTCGCCGAAATCCGTTCTTCTTCCCCAACATGCCGATGGCCAAGATTAGCCCGTCCTGGGCAATTTTGGCTGGCGATTTCCCATCCACCCGCGCCTCTTCCCGACCGGCCACCACAACCACCACCTTCATTGAGGTGGTGGCTGGCGATTCACAGTAGTTGGTCGGCCGGTGGTGGCCGGAACAGTGTTTTGTTCATGGAAGAAAGAATCCTGAAACTTAAGCTTTCAGCCATGCAGAACTTGGGCCATTTGTCTCAATTTCGGCCGCCATTAAGAGTGGATCTATCCACTAAAGAAGGAAGTGAGGGAGGACCTTAGTGGTGGGCAAGAGTCGGGCCGATCGCCGTGCCACCATCGCTGGAATTTGCGATTTCGGGTGCTCTGCAACTATACTACAAAGTGGCTCGATTTCTCAAGGTAAGTGGTCGGAAAGACTCCTCACAGTCCACTGATGGTGTTTAAAGCCTGTTGTTTATTGCATCCACAATAACCCAGATTTGCAAGAAGTCAGCCTTGAATTAAGATGAATTAAGTTGCATTTGATATGCTATTTTAGTTATGTGTTTGCAGGATTCTATTGCTAAGTGTAGACCAATTTCAGCCTGCAGTGGGTCATAAACACAGGACCACACAATGTAATCCCTCATTGTGTGATCTAAGGTGTTGACTCATGTGTAGCCTCTCTATTGGGATACATTTCATATTCAAGCACTTGGATCAAAGGATGAAATGTTGGTGATGAGTATTTTTTAAAAAGAAATTTTTTCTTAAAAATAGAAATTCTCTAAGTCCATTACTTGAGTAATCCTTTAGTTCTCGAGTAGTAAAAAGTTGAGTTCTCGAGTAATCAATCACATTACTCGAGTACTATCCTTAGTTCTCGAGTAGTATTAATTTAGTTCTCGAGTAATTAAGTTTAGTTCTCGAGTACACTCTTTCTCTACTTCTCGAGTATTTATTTGATATCTCAGAAAATTTCCTAAGTATAGTTCTCGAGAACAACCCTTAGTTCTCGAGAAATGTTATTCTTTGTTCTCGAGAAATTTTCTCTCTCGAGAAATCAACTCCTATTCTCAAGTAATCTTTTCCAGAATCAGAAAATATTTTTTCTAAGTTTGTTCTCGAGAAGCATCATTCTACTTCTCGAGTAGAGCTTTAGTTCTCGAGAAATAACTCCTCTTCCCGAGTAATTTCAGAACCTCTTTCTCGAGTAATCTTCATTCTTCTTCTCGAGTAATAAATCTTACTTTTCGAGAGATACCTTTTCACTCGAGAAATGAAGTTCATTTTCTGCAGAATTTCTGTTAAGTCCAGATTGACGGGATTTTCAAATCACATGATGTGATTGGTCCACGTGTACGTCATTAAGACTAATTATGACCGTTAGAGAGATCCTATATAAGGTCATGTCAACCGACTAACCCAAATACCAAGAAAGAAGGATCTACATGTTGTCATATTTTCTCAAGTTCTCTGAATCCTCTCTCTCTCTCTTTCCAAAACGAGACCCGCCGCCGCCGCCGATCTTCATCGTGCAAGAGTCCGGGTTTTCGACTCAAGGATTCAGACAAAAGATTGATTTCCTGATCGCGAGAGTTATTCTTTCTCCAACATCGTTCCGATCAGGTGAAGTCAAAAGGAAATCTTCAGATCTCGTTATAGCCGTGAGTTCTTCTTCAACAAATCTGATAAAGCCGCAACTCTCAAAGAAGAAGATCCAGCCAGAACATTTCAAGATTCGAAGATCATTTGTTTGTATTTTCAATTTTTCTATTATCAATTCTTGTAGGAGATTTTTCTCCGAGTTATAGGAAGTTTTACCTTCCGAGTGTAGATCTATTTGGATCGAGATTGTAGGAACTTGGTTCCGAGGCGTAGGATTGATTTTCAATCCGAGATAGTGGAGTAGCTGAGTCTAGTGGTTTACTAGATCGGTGAGGGAAAGTGGATGTACCCAAGGTTGGGGAACCACTATAAATCTTTTGTCGTCTGTGATTGCTTGGTTGATTTGTGTGCAAGATCGCTAATTTTTTTATTCTGCAAATAGACGCACAACTCACCTATTCACCCCCCTCTAGGTGATTTAGGTAGATAACTGAACTCATTCAATTGGTATCAGAGGGAGGTTGATCACTAAAAGGTTAACACCTTGATCTATTCCTTCTCCAGTTGTCTTTTGAGATATGCCAAACATGGATAAGGCTAAAGATTTTGCCAAGCTTCCTTTGTGCACAAAGAATAACTTTTCCATGTGGAAAGAAATGATCAAATTTTTCATGGAAGCTGTGGATCCCAGGATCTTCATGATTGTTGAAGAAGGTCCTTACATTCCCATGACTACCTCCACAATAGATCCAACTAAGCAAGTTCCAAATAAGTTGATGGATCTAGATAAAGACGAGATTGCACTTGTCTCTTTGGACAAGAAAGCTAAGAATATAATAACAAGTGCATTCGATGACTCGATGCTGCAGAACTTAATTCACTGCCAATCTGTTAAGGAGATGTGATAGTCCCTTGTCACTTTAATGGAAGGAACAGAAGAAGTGAGGGATGATAGAAGATCCCTCCTGAATCAGAAATACGAAGCCTTCCGGCAAGGACCTAAAGATACCATTGCTGATACATTTGAGAGTTTCTTCAAGATTGTTAACGGCCTAAGAGTGTATTGCCTGGTCTTCACTAATGGGGAGCTAAATGACAAGTTTCTGAGGTCACTCACAAAAGAATGAGACAACAAAGTTTGTGCCATCAGGGAATTTGTCAAGTTAGCTGAAACAGATCCTCAGAATCTATTTGGCAAGTTAATGTCTTATGAACTGCAGATAAACTCCAGAAAGGCTGAAGAAGAGAAGTCGATTCTCTTCAAAGGAAAAGTCTATTGCTTTAAAGGCAGACAGTTCAAAGAAGGGCAAAGCTGCCTCACCAGCACCAGCTCCAGAAGAAAGTGAAGTGGAATCATCTGAGCCAAGCACTTCAGGCTCAGAGCTATCTGAAGGAGAGTTCTCACTGCTCAAGACAGTTCAAGAAATTCTTGAACAAAAAGAAGCAATGGAGAGGCAAGGATGCCTCATACAAAAGATCACGACATGACGGTGATCGATGAAAGAAAGGCTCAAGTAGCCATAACATGTATAATTCTAAACCTAATAAACATATTTTTACTGACATAGTTTGCTATTGTTGTAACAAACCAGGTCATGTCATTACTGATTGCCCCCACAAGAAAAAGGAGGGTGGTAAGAGAGAAGAAAAGAAGTCCTCATACAACAAAAAGAGGACAGAGAAGAGCCTGATAGCCAAGAAGGGCAAAACTCTCCTTTGACTCTGACTCATCTGAGTCGAGTAAAGAAAAAGAAGCCTACTTTGGGCTTATGGATCAAACAGATGAAGAAGAGCCTCAGTTTACTGGGGAGGTAAATTATCATACCCCTCTTTCTGAATCTGAAGCTTCTGAGCATGGTAATGAGGACAGCTCTTATGACGATGAGTCTGAAGTCATGATCCAGTATAAGGAGTTAATCAAGGCTTACAAAAAATGTCGACGAGTCGTGAAAACTCAAGCTAAAGAGACAAAGTCTCTAAAAGCTAAAGAGAGCACCTTGAGAGAGGTAGTTGCTAAGACTGACTCACTCCAGGAGAACTTCAATAACACTACTGAAGAATATAATAAGGCTCTAGAGCACCTCGACCTAAAAGAGAAAATCATCAAAGAGTTGGAAGAACAACTCGCTGCTGAAAAGAAACTTGTTGAAAGTTTCTCGAAGCCTAAGACCGTCCTTCCTCTCGTTGTTGAATTCTCAGCTAAGGCCAAAGGTTCCGGGCTAGGCCATGTAGAACCTCCTAGTAAATCTTCTAGGAGGAATAAGGCTTAGAGAAAGAATAAGGCCGCCAAGAAGGCCTCGACCAAAGAAAAAGGGAAGGCCCCTCAAGATCAGACTGTCTTTAAGAAAGTTATCTTCCCAACTAATGAGTTTGATCTTGACTCATCCTACGACCACTTGACTAGGCCTACTTATGTAGAACCAAAGTATCATTACCAAGGATGGACTCGCCCCAAAAACTTTGGTGAGAGTGTCTTTAAGGCACCTTATGAAGAAGTCATTCTGCAGGTCTATGGTCCTTATGATCATGGTCATAACTTCAAGAAAGCACCAAAGGTAAAACCCATTGTGGAAAAGCCTGCGAAGGAGAAGAAATCATGTGATTGCCATCATCATGTAGCCTCCTCCTCCAAGAATGCAACCCCTGCTAGACCATTATCCTAAAAGGTCAAGCAGGAGTACCCAAGACAAAGATACAACAGGTTCAACTGTTGGTGCTGTGGCAAAATTTGTCATTTTGCCATCGATTGTTGGTTTAATCCGAGAAATGTTACAACTCCTCAGGTTGGCAACATGAGAATGACCACTCATAATGCTAATCCTCGTAGGGGGAGTGTTCTAACATGAGACCAAGGACCCAAACGTGTTTTGGTTCCTAAGGCAAACTGATTATGATTGCAGGTATGTCCAAAGGCCACCAAAACTCCAATCTGGTATTTGGACAGTGGATGCTCTCAGCACATGACCGGGACAAGAAGCCTCCTTCAGAACTTCTCTCCAGTGCTGAACGGACCAAAGGTCATCTTTGGAGGTTCAGACCGAGGAATTACTAAAGGCTACAGTATGATCACTAACGGTAATGTATCCTTTTCAGATATAGTTTATGTTGAAGGATTGGAATACAATCTCATAAGCATAAGACAACTATGCGACAAAGGATACTTAGTTGAATTCCATACTGACAAGTGCTTGATAAAGTCTGTTGACAATATGGGAACGATTCTATCAGGCACTCGAAGTAGGAATATTTTTTATTTAAATTTCATTTGTATAGACTCCTCTACACTAGTGTGCCTTTTAGCTAATAATAGTGCGTCTCTTGGTGACCAATGACACAAGAGATTAGCACATATTAATTTCAAAACTATTAATAAATTATTTTCTCTTAATTTAGTATGTGATGCCCCAAATGTCATGTGCGTTAAAGATAGACCTTGTCACGCATGTGTAAAAGGCAAACAAACAAGAGCTACCTTTAAAAGCATTATTAGCAAAGACTCTAATAGGTGTTTACACCTACTTCATATGGACTTGTTCGGTCCACTATAAGTTAGAAGTTTGGGAGGTAAGAATTATACATTGGTTATTGTTGATGATTACTCGCGCTTTGCGTGAGTGTTCTTTCTGAAACACAAGTCAGATACATTTGACATCTTTACAAATTTTGTCAGGCAGATCCAGAATGAATACAACTGTTCCGTAGTCAAAATCAGAAGTGACAATAGAACTGAATTCAAGTCTAGGGCCATGACAGAATTTTGTGAAAGCCTAAGTATCTTTCATGAGTTTTCCTCTCCTCGTACTCCTCAGTAAAATGGAGTAACTGAGAGAAGGAATAGAACACTTCATAAAGGCCTACAGGACCATGTTGAGTGATGCATCACTATCGGAGTACTTCTGGGCTGAAGTCGTCAACACTACATGCCACGTGCAAAATCAAGCACTCATCAATAAGAATCACAATAAGACTCCTTACGAACTTCTAAAGGGAAGGAAACCGACTGTCTCATATTTTAGAATTTTTGATTGTAAATGCTTCGTGCTTAACAATAGTAAGTATCATACTACCAAGTTTAGCGAAAAGAGTTTTGAAGGTATTTTTGTAGGGTATAGTAGGCATAGTAAGGCATACATGATATTTAATAGAAAAACTCTGGTTATAGAAGAATCAATACATGTTGTATTTGATGAGACGAGTTTGCTGCAAAGCAACTCTTGTAGTGTGCTTATTGAAGATGCAGGTACAAAGTTGAAAAAAGTTAGCTTGGATGAACCAAACAAAGACGAAGGTGAAAAATTCATCAAGATCACCACTCCAACCTCTATTGAAGAGGTAGATGATCCAGATGAAGAAGTAGTCCAAGTTGATGAAGTCACTCCAGTGGTTGAAGTTCCAGAAGCAAGGAATCTAGAGCTCAAACATTTGAAGGATCATCTAATGGACCAAATCATAGGAGATCCCCCGGATGGTGTCAGAACTCGTAGAGGTACAACTAATGAAAATTTATATTTAAGTTTTCTCTCACAGTTTAACCAAAGAAGTTCAAGGAAGCAAACTCGGACGCATCATGGATCTTGACCATGGAAGAAGAACTGAACCAGTTCAAGTGCTGCAAAGTCTGGAGACTAGTTCCCAGACCCAAGGGTAAAAATGTCATCAGGACAAAGTGGGTCTATAGGAACAAGATGGACGAAGATGGAACAATCATAAAGAACAAAACCAGACTCGTCGTCAAAGGATATCGTCAAGAAGAAGGAATCGACTTCGACCAGAGATATGCTCCAGTGGCTAGGATGGAGGCAATCAGGTAGCAAAGATGACAAAAAAAGCACTTCCGAGACATGTCAATTCCGTGGAAGAAGACTTATTTCTTGGAGCAGCAAAAAGCAAAACTGTGTCGCAATCTCAACGACCGAGTCAGAATATATTTCTGCAGACAGTTGTTGTGCACAATTGCTTTGGTTGAAGAATCAGCTGGAAGACTACAACATGAATGTAAAAAATATTCCAATGTTTTGTGACTCCTCCAGCGCAATAACAATTACCAACAACCAAGTCTCGCACAGCCGGACAAAGCACAACGAGCTAAGATATCACTTCATCCGGGAGCATGTGGAGCAAGGGGATGTAGATATGCAATATGTTCCAACAGATTGACAAGTCGCAGATATTTTTACAAAGCCGTTGGACGAGGCCAAGTTCAACTTCTTCAAAACTGAACTTGGCATGCTCAACAAGGAAGAATAGACAAGGTAGAATCATTTCGAGGCTCAGAAATCAAGGACAAGTCAAAAAGAATCCATGGCGCCGCAATCCAAGATCGGTGTTGGAAGTGAGCTAGTTGTTGCTGGGATCACAGAACTGTCAGGCGACTTCAAAAATCTACTGCTACTTCTCAACAACGCAGGTTTGTCGTTTGTTTCCAGAAGTTGAAGAATTTTTCAAGAACCTTAAAGTAAAGAGAAATGGAAAAGTCCTGAAATCCAAGGTTAAAGGTATTAAGATCAAGTTGAATAAGACCATTGTCTCTCAACTGTTAAGAATGCCAGTTGTAGGTGAAGAAGATGATCTAACTGAGGATGATAATGAGAGGACATGCTATTTTTGTGGAATATCCTCTGAAGCTTCTTCTGTTAGAAGGCCAGACCTAAATGCAGAGAGCAAACTTCTAGTAGATATCATTGGAAAGGTTCTCTCGTGCAAGACATGTTCAATAGGATTTATTTCTTATGATCTATTTACAGTTCTCACAGGAATAGTATGCAGGAAGAGATTTCAGTTTGGTTTAATGATTCTTGATAAAATAAGGGAGAGCATTAAGGCTCCAAATTTTGCAAGGATAATATATCTAAAACTTCATGAGATAAATCCTCAAGTTTTTGATACTTCAAAGGGTACTCCCATTCATCATATGAATAAAGTTTTTATATCCTCCATTCAAAGATGGGAAGTCAAGTTAAAGAATCCAACACAAGCTGCAAAAGTTTCAGAAGCCCCTGCCTCAGAGGACAGGACCCCATCTCCGTCTCATCCTGAAATTGCTGACACAGCTGGTGTAGTAATTGAGGGGGAGCCTGTCTCCTCTGCCCCTGATGTCAGAACTCCCTCCTCCTCTCCAGTCAGATCTCCTCTTCCAACCACTTCAACAAAATTGCATTCAGATAAACAAGCTCAGGATACCATCTTATCTTCAACAGAAGACATAGATAGGATGATAGAAGAACTTACTGATAAAGAGCCACCTCAGGTACAAACTCCAGATAAAGCTCCATCATCTGCTCCTTATCCCTCATCAACTCCAGCAAAGCAACCCACTCCTATGCATACACCATCTCCTGCCCCTGCTGCATCACCAGTTCAATCACCCAATTCACCTCCTGCTTACTCTCAAGCTACTGAACAAGAAAAGCAAGACACTATCCTCCTTTCTGAAGATGACAAAGGTTCTCCAGAACTAGTTGATCCACCCTTGAGAAGATTAGACTTCTCTATTCCTGTCTTCACTGATGAAGAAGAAGAAATTGTTCTTGCTCACACCAAAAGAGCTCAAAGCTCTGTAGTTATTGAAGATGTTCCTTGGGAAGCTCCTCCTCCTCCAACTTTTGTTTCTCTTACTGCTGCTACTGCTTCTGCTTCTACTAATTCTTCTGATATATTAAGTAAAATTGAACAGATGTTGGCTGACCAAAGAAAGCACTTTGATGATTTCTTGAAATCAGTGCAAAATCAAGTTACTGCTCTTGAAAAAGAAATGAGCAGAGGATTTGCTGAAATCCAACATAACATAGATCAACTGAAACATCTCTTTCAGATTGGTGGAAAAGTCTTAGATCACACTATTACAAGTGTTGGTGAAGTCATGAATCAATGCATAACCCTGGCAAGCAATCAAATTTTCCTTGAGAAGAAAGCACAAGAAAATGTTATGAAAGTATGTGAGGAAGTTGGCACTTTCAAAGATGACACCATAAACACTCTATGTGTAGAAATCAGAAAGGGGGAGACCCATAGTAAAAGAACATGTAGCCAAACTTGTAGAAGATTTCACTAAAAGTGCTAATGCTCTTTGGACTGAAAAGTTAACAGAAATCAACAAGGATGTTCTTGCTCAAATCAAGTATGTGAAGTTTCATACATATGATACAATAGTTTGGATGCATAATCAGATCTTTCCAGACTTTCAAGCAGATCCAAATATTTTTCCTCATCATCTCAATCCACTTGCTGAAAGTCAGTCTGCTCAGATGCCTGCTCCTGCTCTTATGCCTACCTTATCTCCTAGACCTTTTGATGAAACCATTCCTCCAGAGTCTTACACTCAAGTATGGGATGACATTATTTCCCAGGACCTACCTGAAGTCCACATTCCAAAGAGAAGGAAATATGGTGAAGGTCCCTCTGCCTCTAAATCAGTTCCTAATCCTGAGACAGAGAAGATGAAAGCTCAAGAGTATGCTGAAATTTGGAGCCCTACTTCCAAGACCCCGATTCTAGATACTCTGAAGCTTGTAATGGACTACAATGAAAGCAGAGATTTACATTACAGTTTTGCTGAATGGGAAATGTATGAAAAGTCTCTCATAAAGAGAAGGATATATGACAGTGAGTATGACAGAAACAATCCAAAGGCACCTCAAAAACCTCCAAAGTACTATCCTAAGCCATTCAGTTATCTAAGGAGGCAGCATGAAAAGTATGACAAACAACATCCACAACAACAGAGCCAGAACAGAACTTTTGATTTTTGAGATAATGGATTGAATGAATGTAGACATGAAATCTAAAACTATTCTGATTATATAAACTCTAGTTTTGATAATTATGTGTTTTTCTTTATTTCTTGCATCTCATTCTGTTCTTAACTTTTCATCTCAAGTTCTTTTTATTATGATATAATTCACCTTAGTGTAGAGGGTTCTGACTTCTACAAATAGGGGGAGATTGTTGGGTATTGCATCCACAATAATCCAGATTTGCAAGAAGTCACCCTTGAACTAAGATGAATTAAGTTGTATTTGATATTCTGTTTTAGTTATGTCTTTGCAGGATTCTATTGCTAAGTGTAGACCAATGTCAGTCTACAGTGGGTCATAAACACAGGACCACACAATGTAATCCCTCATTGTGTGATTCAAGGTGTTGACTAATGTGTAGCCTCTATATTGGGATACATTTCATATTCAAGCACTTGAATCAAAGGATGAAATGTTGGTGATGAGTATTTTTTCAAAAGAAATTTTTTCTTAAAAATAGAAATTCTCCAAGTCCATTACTTGAGTAGTAAAAAGTTGAGTTCTCGAGTAATCAGTCATATTACTCGAGTACTATACTTAGTTCTCGAGTAGTATTAATTTAGTTCTCGAGTAACTAAGTTTAGTTCTCGAGTACACTCTTTCTCTACTTCTCGAATATTCATTTGATATCTCAGAAAATTTTCTAAGTATAGTTCTCGAGAACAACCCTTAGTTCTTGAGAAATGCTATTCTTTGTTCTCGAGAAATCAACTCCTATTCTCGAGTAATCTTTTCCAGAATCAGAAAATATTTTTTCTAAGTCTTTGTTCTTGAGAAGCATCATTCTACTTCTCGAGTAGAGCTTTAGTTCTCGAGAAATAACTCCTCTTCCCGAGTAATTTCAGAAGCTCTTTCTCGAGTAATCTTCATTCTTCTTCTCGAGTAATAAATCTTACTTCTCGAGAAATACCTTTTCACTCGAGAAATGAAGTTCATTTTCTGCAGAATTTCTGTTAAGTCCAGATTGACGGGATTTTCAATCACATGATGTGATTGGTCCACGTGTACGCCATTAAGACTAATTATGACTGTTAGAGAGATCCTATATAAGGTCATGTCAACTGGCTAACCCTAATACAAAGAAAGAAGGATCTACACACTGTCAGATATTCTCAAGTTCTCTGAATCCTCTCTCTCTCTTTCCAAAATGAGACCCGCCGTCGCCGCCGATCTTCATCGTGCAAGAGTTAGGGTTTTTGACTCAAGGATTCAGACAAAAGATTCATTTCCTGATCGCGAGAGTTATTCTTTCTCCAACATCGTTCTGATTAGGTGAAGTCAAAAGGAAATCTTCAAATCTCGTTCTAGCCGTGAGTTCTTCTTCAACAAATCTGATAAAGCCACAACTCTCAAAGCAGAAGATCCAGCCAGAACATTTCAAAATTCGAAGATCATTTGTTTGTATTTTCAATTTTTGTATTATCAATTCTTGTAGGAAATTTTTCTCCGAGTTGTAAGAAGTTTTATTTTTCGAGTGTAGATCCATTTAGTTCGAGATTGTAGGAACTTGGTTCCGAGGCATAGGATTGATTTTCAATCCGAGATAGTGGAGTAGCTGAGTCTAGTGGTTTACTAGATCGGTGAGGGAAAGTGGATGTACCCAAGGTTGGGGAACCACTATAAATCTTTTGTCGTCTGTGATGTCTTGGTTGATTTGTGTGCAAGATTGGTAAATTTTTTATTCCGCAAATAGACGCACAACTCACCTTTCACCCCCTCTAGGTGATTTAGGTAGACAACTGAACTCATTCAAAGCCTCAGTTGGGGAGGGGAAAAGCCAAGGCATCAATGACCATTGAAAGCTCATTTCGGCCATGACAATTCTCCTCCCCTAGTCACTGCCATGTCCGGGAAAACCCTTGGCCATCTCCTAACTAACCAGGGGAGATGATTCCAACAAGAAGAGAGGGGCTCTTGGCCTTCCAATCCATGAATGACCTTCTCTATCATTTTCACTCTCCTCCATTAAAGAGAAAATGGTGATTTTCTCTCTCCTAGTCACTATGGACGAAATTGGTGATTATTTTAGCCTAAAGGCACCCCACTAACCCATATTATTCATGGAAATAAGGTTAGCCTATGGGGAATTGGGCTTGAGCTTTAGTTAGCCCATTTGAGCTACTTTGACTTAACACTAGGGTGGAGTTGACTTTGATCATATTGACCTTTTGGGTTGACCCCAATGGGTCCTTGGTGACCCATTGGCCTCCCCTAAGGTCTAGGAAGGGTTGTGTAGGGTTGGTTGGGCACCTTGATGGTCAATTGACCCTTAGTTAGGGAACTTTGACCTTTTTAGGGCTAGGGTTAACATTGGTCAACTTGACCTTTTTTGTTGACCCTAGTGTGTCCCTATGGCTCTAATGGATCCTCTAATAGGTTAGTGATGCTATGGAAGAGTCATAGAGTCATGGTGAAGCCCTATGGTAATTCCTGAGCTAGTAATTGGAATTCTACTATTTGCAGACCAATGTGGTTCACAATCTAATTCCCATGTTCACCCAAATCCTTTAGAGCTTCCTAGGGTTTTGTTATGACCCAGTCATGAAAAAACCATCCTAGGGGTCTAGAAGTCTGATGGATGTTACGTTATGGCACTTAGTGAATTTGATATCTGGTATTCTGATGAATTCTTTAATAAGAAAATCTTAAGGATTATTAGCGCTTAATTCAGATAATCCTTTATAACTTCTCTAAATCTGATGTAGCAATTGATAGCCCTTAAGAAGAAGAACAAATTCTCTTTTCAGATTCAGGAACCAAAATGATGATCGACTGGTTCAAGGAAGAACTCCAAATGCAGATGATGATCTTCCTATCCTTCTCTGTCAAAATTAATCTTCCAAAACTTTGATCTGATGTAAGTGTAATGATCGTTGGAATTTTTGCTGGTATACATCTGTTTATAATCATTGTCTTATATATATATAACAAAAAATCTAACGTCTCTAAAAATCAGTTATTCAATTCAAACCTTTCTTGAAGTAATTCTGAAATAATATTCAAAATAGTTATCGTTTATAAATCTATTCGACGTAACGTCTTGTTTTATAGACATAGCATCGAGTTCTAGCTTCATTAAGACAATCTATCAATTAAGTTTTGTAATCAACATAGCGTAGGTATCATATCAGAGTATGTGTTAATTTAATCCTTTAATTAACGTTGACATATCATGTTCAGATACTCTGATTTGTACTCGAAGTAGCATTGACTTCTAGTCGAAGTTGCGTCAACTTATAGTCGACGTATGTTTGCATTTCATGACTTTCCTCTTAAATTCAGTGTTCCATTCTCATGTCCTCTATACCAATGACACCCTAGGAATTCTAACACCATATTACCCTCTCTATACATCTTGGATAATAAACTTAGGATGTTAAATCACATAAAGCAATTGCTTAAGGAAAATCATAAGGGTTTTTCCAAATAATAGGTGAGCCCGAAAATTCATTCCTGACAGTCACTATTTTAAGGCATGCAAGTATTTTGTTTAGCATTTCTATTGTACTCATTTTCCATGCGGGTTGATTTGTGAGTTTTACCCAGGTGGATTGTCGAGTCTTGGTCAGTTATGAGCTGATCATTTTGCACTGGTACCAAAATTCAGTGCTTGACCTTTGAGCTCGCTAATAGGCACTAGCCTTTGAGGAAAACAATTCAAATATTGATATTGAGGGGTTGCAATCATGGGATCTAGTGCGCACTACCACTGGTCATGCGCCACTGATCGTGCAGGCGGGTGCTGTTCCGTCATTTTATTTCGTGGCCATCCGATGCTTCCTTAAATTCGATCCAAGGGCCCAGGATCTTCTGCCCAAACGGTTTTATTAGGGCTGAGAGGGTCTTTCCCCTCATTTCTCATCTTTTAGAGTGAGAGTAGGGTGGAGAGGAAGATAAGTGAGGAGGAAGGAGAGAGCTTCCTTCCACCATTGACGAAGCTTCAGAGCTCCGATCGTCGTTCCGAGACCAGATCCCTGGAGAGGGCGTGGAGGCACTCGTGTCAATCTGTTCACAGCAAGGATTCCACTGCTAGGAAGAGGGTTCGTAAGGTAACAACATTTATCCTCTCGGTTTCTAGGATGCGTGCATAACATCTCTTTCTTTCTTGCTTTTGGGCACCAAATCTCTCAAATGAGAGGGGTTTGGGTTGCCATGGTTCAAGAGGAACCACCGGGTTTATTGTGTCCGTCCCCGACATGATATTGCATTAGAGATCCGCTCCGTTGGTGGATTAGGTATTGTGGGTGAAGCCGTAGTCGCGACCATTAGTCCGACTCGGTGATGTTGCATAGCGAGCCTTAAGGATTTTGTAGAAATCTGTTGCGGCAAGATGTCATTGGTGATGTATGTGTTTCCCCCCATTTTTGAGTGAGTATGTGTAGCCAGAACCGGACAAGGTTAGCTCCGCATTGGTGGTAGATGATTTCCTTGGTGCGCGGGAACGTTGTAATACGAATGATGGATTAGGGTGGGAAAGGTTATGGATTTTGATGTGCTAAGGTGCGGCTTTCTCCGTGGTCGACTGGCTATTCCGTGACGTGCAAGTCATGTGGGGAGAGTGTCCCGACGAGACTAGTCCCCTTCTGTGAGACTAACGAGAATGCCAAGCATAGGATAAGCCCGGGCGATGAAGCCCACGAGTGGGTGGGGTACAACAAGGGTTCTTTGGATTGGTTTGTTTGTGAGATGGAATCCTGACGTGAAATGTCAGAGTTTGCAGGAAAGCTCGGGTCTAAGACCCACGAGCGGGTGGGGCCTTGACAAGATTTCCGTGTGGCGTCTTGTATGCAGTTAGGGGAATTGCAGTACCCTTTTTGTTTGCGGCTTGACGCCGATGGGGAAATTGGAAGTACCCAGTTGTTATGTTATGATGATGTGCTAGATGCATACGTGATAGGGTGCCTTGGGTGAAACCCAGGATTGCATACATGCTGCATTGTAGGCCCCCTTTTTCTTGTGCTCAATGTAGAAACATGTTTGTTGTATGAGACATCCAAACTTGTTTTACTGCTTTACATATTTATGTATATTGCATATGAAGTGCTGACCTGCAGGGTGATGAAGTTCCCCGGGGTCCTCTAGGGACGGCCGGGAGGAGATGTGTTGGTTATACAGTTGAGGTAGCCTTAACTGACTCACGTTACCACTAATTTTTACAGGGCAGGGATCGCAAGCAGGAGCTAGTTTGTCGACCAAAAAGGCCTAAGCCTCATGAAGTGTTTCAAGTTGGGTAATAGCTATGTTTTGTGGAATTGTATGTTTGATGCACTATATTTCCGGCTTGCATGCAGAGGTAGTCTAGGAGTGCTTATGCATGTTGGTGTTTGATGTTATCATTTGAGTTTTGGACTCTCTGTCATTTTAAGGCCTTAAGGCCGTGTTGATACTCTTATGTATGTGAATAACTTCTGGTCTTATTTTTTATTTCCGCTGTTGGTTTATTCTGAGTTTTTAGCTGGGTAGTAAATATCATCTTTTAACGCTAAAGCTGTGGTGTCTGTATGTTGTGGGGCCTCGGCCGGACCCATATTATACGGTAATTACAGGGGAGGTGTGACAATTTGGTATCAAAGGGAGGTTAGTGTCCAAGGAAAGGATTCGTGGTCGAATGTCATAACCGAATCGCGTAAGAGAAGTTATCCACATAGGAGTATTGCGAAACCATGAGTGTCCTTGTGTTTAGGTCTTGCGATTAGAGACTGATTTGTGTTTACCTTGCTTTTGCTAAGGATGCAAGCATCAAGACAGGGATGTCAAGGCCACGAGAAGAGCCTTTGGCGAGCAGTGCTACTGCTCCAGGTCCGTTGGGCATAGGGATAACCCAAGCTGATTTCTATCGCATGCTTGCAGAAGCAATGGTAGCGGCCCAAGCTACAGTAGTAACACAAGTTGCAACCCTTGTTGCTCAGGTAGCAACTCCTGCTACCCCGGATAAGGCAACGACCGTGCCGGGTGGAGGGGCCAGGAAAGCAGAGCCTTTGGCTGAAAGGATGGTTGTCGGGCACAGAGACCGACAAATGAAGTATTTCTTAGGCTTCAATCCTCCAACGTTTAAGGGAGTTGACACGCCGACCGATGTAGAGGATTGGTGGGCAAGGATTCAAGAACTTCTGAGGGCGGCAGAGACGCAAGAGGAGAAGAGATCTGAGTTTGCGGCCTTCATGTTGGAAGGAGATGCTAAGTTATGGTGGGTGAGCCATAGCGGTCAGTAGTTTCCTGGACGCACCCCGTCCATTGAAGAGTTCGGGAATGCTTTCTTGAAGAAGTATAATCCTGCGTCGACGAGGTTAGCCCTTTAGAGGCAATTTCTGCACTTGGTGCAACGGGACAAGACAGTGGACGAGTATGTTCAGGAGTTCACTCGGTTGGGTCGTTATGCTGGAACGACCATGGCGGACAATGAGGAGAGAGACAACCTCTTCTACCACGGACTGAGGGAGAATCTGAGGCAACCCCTCATATCTATGAAGAGCGCTTGTTTCAATGAGCTGGTTGAGGCTGTCAGAACGTTGGAGAGCGATATGGAGCGAACCCAACGTCGTAAGGGTTTCACACCCAAGCAAGGGGAAGGGAAGCCTTCTCAATCCCAAAGGGAAGCTTGAAGGGAATAGATGGAAGAAAAAGCCTCATACGTTCAAGACCGTTTATGTTTATTGCCTGTGTTTAGGCTTTGTGTTAGTTTTTGGATACCTCGCTAGGGTATTGTTTAATACGGGAGCGTCACACTCCTTTCTTGTGGAAAGCTTTATCCGGAGGATTGGAGTCGAGTCATTCTCGGCGGACGCAGAGCTGAAGGTACGCATGCCTAATGGGTCATCCATGACTACCGGGGCGAAGGGGCGCATTTGTTAGAATCTAGGCGGAGTTGACTTCATGTTTATAGAAGCGGTCCTACCATTGGTTGAGTTTGATGTGATATTGGGAATGGACTGACTAGCAGAGAAGCGTTCCCGTATTGATTGCCTATCCAAGCTGGTGACCCTGATAAGCGAAGGGCAGGCAGAAGTTAAGTTTGAGGGTCTTAATGGAGTGGCTTGTTCCCTGATTTCGACCATGCAGTTGGTGCGGGCAGTTAACCAGGGAGGAGTAGATCTTGTAGCATTGTTGGAGGTTTGTCTTTCCAGGTTATCCCTTGTAAAATTACCCGTAGTGGAAGAGTTCGAGGATGTGTTTCCTGATGAACTTCCTGGAGCACCTCCTCGACAGGAGATTGATTTCTCGATTGAATTAGTGCTAGAGGCTAGGACGGTGTCACGTCCTCCTTTTAGGATGAAACTAAAAGAGTTGGCCGAACTCAAAGTACAGTTGCAGGAACTGTTGGAGCAGGAGTATATTAGACCCAGTTCTTCACCGTGGAGAGCGCTGTTGTTGCTGAAGAAGAAAGACAGTAGTATGCGGTTGTGCATAGACTACCGAGAGTTGAATAAACTGACTATCAAGAATAAGTATCTGATTCCTCGGATAGATGACCCGTTCGACCAGTTGGTGGGGTCAGAGGTGTATTCAAAGTTGGACTTGAAGTCAGGATACTATAAGTTGCGAATTCGAGATGAGGACATACCCAAGATAGCGTTTCGTATGAGATATGGTCACTTTGAGTTTGCGGTGATCCCGTTCGGGTTGACGAACGCACCATCTGTAAAGACTCCACCCGTTACATAACGTATAATAGAATGTCTGGTCGGGCCCCCACACTATATGAAACAAATAGGCGGTGAAGTTACAGGTTAATACCAAATCATAAACGCAACCTAACTCAAAGCATGCTAGCGGAAACTTAAAGTTAACATTGAACTCAACCATTCAGAATGTCCACTATATATAAACTGCACATTTATATATATACCCCAAAGGAATGTACCAAATACACAAAGTTAGGGCCTTAAGGCCTTACAGTTCCTCTTTTCATAGTATGAATTACATACATCGGCGTACAGGCCGGCCATACATGAATAAAAGAAAACACATTTCGCTTAGCCTTCAAGGGCTAGCAGCAACAACGGTAACAACAGCAGTAGGGACTTCAGCCCTTCATTTTCCGCTCGGCTCTCCAGCACCTGCATAGGGACAATCCACCCAGAAGGTGGTAAATAAGGTAACGGTCAACATTCAGCTGACCAATTTTATAACAATCCTACCCCTTTCTCGAGGCACTCTCTTGTACAGCCAACATAATGCAGGTACAGATCCACCACCCCCCATTGCTCAAATCGCCTTGCCATCACCAAGTAAATCGTATTTGCAGCTATAATTAAAGACGTGGGTCGACTTTACCTTTCCTGTTCGGCAAGAAGCCTTTTTAGAGCTCGCAACTCACAATAGCCATAATTTCCGCCAAGGACTGGCTTCACAATCAAAAAGGGGAGTTAATGCCGGCGTCCTTCGCGGTCGCTTGACGGGTTCAACAGAACTCTCTATCTTCACCCAAACTCAACCCAAACCCTGCAGTTTATGCAGTGCCAGAAAACTGGTCTTTCATAGCATACAACACAAGTATTATAAGGGTGTTTTCCTGGAATTCCTCATTCCAGTACTTCATGCTACTTCCTTTCACAGGCACAACCTATTGACTCCACAAAATACACGTTTATACGCGGAATCTTCTCTAGTGCGCAATATGCAACATCACTAATCAAGAATAACCTGTCCAGATAGGCTTCACACAGCATGCCTATCCCGTACTACACATTTCCGGGTTTTAAAGCAGACTCAATTGGGGATAACAACTATCAACCCACGGGGATCACTTACTCTTCCACCTTTTGGTTTAGGATCCCATGCTCATGCATAAAGGAGGACTTCACTTGTCCAAGAAGGAAGATCGTTACCCTTGACGATCTCTTAGGAGCCATCGAAATTCTAGCTGGTTGGAAAGCACCGCAGCAGCTTTGCCTCCATAGAACTGACCTCGGATTTCGAATCGGAACTCAGGAGCTCCACCGGTGGCTTGATCTTCTCCTCCTTCTTCTTCCTCCTCTCCCTTCTCTCTTCTCTTTTAGAAAGAGAATGGCCAAGTTAAGAATGACCTCTTCATTCCAATCCCTTGATTTAACCCAGTAAGAAATCATCTGAGCCCTTAGATCAAGGATGAAGGAATCGAACGGCCACAAATCGGTCTCAAAGTCCAATATTTGGGCTGACACGGCCTGTGACACGCCCGTATCACAGGCCGTGTACTCCAAGCGGTACACGAACCGACTTACCAAGTACAGAACATGGACTTAGACACGCCTGTGTCAATTACCTGACACGCCCGTGTCACATGGTACACGCCCGTGTCGAGGGGCGTGTCCCTCAGTTGACACAAGATCAACCAAAATACCGAAAGGCATACGGGTACCAAACACGCCCGTATCACATTTGACACGCCCGTGTCCTACAGAACACGCCTGGGCTCCAGGCCGTGTCCTTCTCGGACACAATCTGGCCTTCAACCTTAGCATGACACGCCCTGGGATACGCCCGTGTGCCTCTCAATGATCGTTGAGTGCATGGTGTCGAGTGCTCGAGACGACACACAGAGAAGGACACACCCCGAGACACGCCCGTGTCCCAGGCCGTGTCGCCTCACTCAACGCCCACTCGAGACCAAAATCACACTTGAGAACACTCGAGAAAACAGAGTAGGACATGCCCTGGGACACGCCCGTGTCCCAGGCCGTGTCACCCCCCCCCCCCATTTTTGGACTTTTGTATTTTTGGGTGTTACAACCCTCCCCTCCTTACACTAAATTTCGTCCCGAAATTTGCTCATAGCAAGGAAACCCAACAAACATAATGCTATAACTTCAAAATGTCCATTACAACATAAGAGACGCACGATACCACAACTTAAGCAAACAACTCGGGAAACTCCGTGCGCATGGTCTGCTCCCGCTCCCATGTAAGCTCTTCTCGGCAACAATTGTCCCACCGGACCTTGACCATCCCGATTGTCTTGTCCCGCAACTGTTTATTCCGAATGGGTCTAACCTTTGTCGTTAGACCATAGTTGACCGGTACACGATCATTCTCAATCACTTAAGCTGGATCCTTGACGGCTTTTCGAAGCACTGAGATGTGAAGCACATCATGCAAGCCACTCAATTCTGCCGAAAGAGCTAGCTGATAGGCAGCTTGTCCAACTCGCTCCACCACCTCAAACGGACCAAGATATCTCGAACTTAGCTTTTTCAAACGCCGAATCCTGGACACGCCTTTGAATGGTTTGATCTTCAAATATACCCAATCGCCTACCACGAACTCCACGTTCTGGTGCTTGGCGTTGTAGTACTTTGCTTGTCAATCCTGGGCTATCAGTAGCCTCTCCCGAATAGAGCGTATTGTCGAAGTAGCTTCATCGACATCCTTGCGCGGATATACTTTTGATTCGCCTGCTTCTGCCCAAGCTAGCGGTGTACAACATTTCCGACCATACAAAGCTTCATACAGAGCCATACCGATGCTCGCTTGGTAGCTATTATTGTAGGCAAACTCCACTATATAGAGATGATCTTCCCATCTCTTACCAAAGTCCAGGGCGCACATTCGGAGCATATCTTCCATCATCCTGTTGGTCTGCTCAGTTTGGCCATCCGTTTGGGGATGAAAGGCCGTACTGATTGCTAACTTTGTTCCTAATAATTGATGGATTAGCCTCCAATCATTTGACGTGAATCGCCCATCACAGTCACTGACGATGCTCCGGGGAACACCGTGCAATCGGACAATCTGCTCCACATAGATCTTTGCCAAGGTTTCTACTGAATCGTCCCTCTTATTCGGTAGGATGTGAATCACTTTTGTCAACCGGTCTACAATCACCTAGATTGAACAGGAAACCGCCAGGCTTCTAGCATTCTGCTTTCATCAAAGCACAAGTTTGACATTCAGCTACATAACGAGCTATGTCTCTCTTTAAGCCTAGCCACCAGAACAGCTTCTTCATGTCCTTATACATTTTTGTGCTCCTAGGTTGAATTGAGTACTTTGCAAATTGAACTTCATATCTCAACTCTTCTCTTATCTTACCCATACTTGGGACGCATAACTGGCCACCTTTCCGTAACAAGCCGTCATCCCAGGACAATTGGCCATCTGACCCATCCTTTGCATAGCATTGGAGACTTTCATCAAGCTCCATTGCTCGCCGAACTCTATCCACAAGGTCATACTGTACCCCCGTCCAGTTCATGTATGCATCAGCTATGAAATTCTTGTCAACACAAGAAATCTCTAACGCTTCCAACTCCTGGATCAGATGCTTATCATGCATCTGCAACCAACTTGCCCGTTCTGGAGTCCTACGACTCAACGCATCAGCGAACACATTTCCCTTCCCGGGAGTATAGTGAATATCAAAGGTATACTCCCCTAGGAAGTCCATCCACCTTCGTTGTCGCAAATCTAGATCCTTCTGATCCAATAGATATTCTAAGCTCTTATGATCTGTATAGATATTCACTTTTACACCACATAGATAGTGCCGCCACAATTTCAACGCAAAGATCACTGTCGCTAACTCCAAGTCGTGGACGGGATAATTCCGCTCGTGCACTTTCAACTGGCGTGAGCCATAAACAATCACTATAGATCTCATAGCCGTCTATACCACATGGCGATGTCAACATAGGCGCCATGGTCAAATGAATCTTCAGCTCTTCAAAAGCTCGTGGGCACTCCGGCGTCCAAGCGAACTTCTGATCCTTTCTCGTCAACGTGGTCAGAGGCAGAGCAATCCGTGAGAATTTTTCCACAAACTGTCTGTAGTAGCCCGCCAGACCAAGGAAACTTCTGACCTCAGCCACTGAAGACAGTACTGGCCACTCTCGTATGGCACTGATCTTTGACGGATCCACTGTTATGCCCTCTCCACTTACCACATGGCCCAGAAAATCCACTGACGATAGACAGAATTCATACTTTGAGAACTTTGCATAGAGCTTATTTCTCCGCAGGGTATGCAACACCAACCGCAAATGGTTTGCATGATCTTCTTCCGACTGAGAGTACACTAAGATATCATCGATGAAGACAATCACAAACAGATCCAAGTACTCTCGGAACGTTCGGTGCATTAGATCCATGAATACCGAAGGCGCATTACATAAGCCAAACGACATTACCGTGAACTCATAATGACCGTAGCGTGTCCCAAACGCTGTCTTGGGAATGTCACCTTTCCGAATCCGTAATTGGTAATATCCCTATTTCAAATCCAACTTGGAATAGACGGTTGATCCCACTAGCTGATCGAACAAGTCATTTATTAGTGGAATCAGATACTTGTTTTTCTCCGTCAGCTTATTCAACTCACGATAGTCAATCCATAACCGTACACTACCGTCTTTCTTTTTCACAAATAGAACAGGCGCGCTCCAAGGTGACATACTTGGGTGTATGTATCCCTGTTCCAGCAACACTTGCAGTTGGACTTTCAATTCTGCCATTTCCTTTGGCGCGACGCTCTATGGCAAGCGGGCCACAGGTTTCGCACCTAGCACCAACGCAATAGCGAAGTCGGTCTCCTATGGACTTCATCACTCATAAAGGTCATTAGGAAATACATCTGTCTAAACCGACCACACACTAGAAGGGTCACTCAACCCGTCTTCCGCCTACAGACCGCTAGAGGCATGAAGACTCGCTTCAAGCATGACCGAACAACTTAGCGAGCTTACAAGCACTCTTGGTCCCTCGTTTAGCACAGATGGTCCTATGGTCTGCGATAACCTCAAAACGACCCCTACCCATATGCATTCTTTCCACTACGGCCATGCTGTTTCACTGGTATCTCTGATACCCAGATAAATACATAGGGTGGAACAAGCCGTAAACAACCATTTTGCTTATTCATCACAACATAATTATACATATACAAAATAAGTTTTGGAGCCAGCATTACAAACGCGGATATGTACAGTATATAGTTACAATTATTTATGTATAGTCCGTTCTTTATCTTCTTGTTTCAACTCATCTAAGGGCCAACTCTGCAGTCTCGGGCTTTATGTCCTGTACCACACAAGTAGCAAATGGGTGGAGTTCGCCCTGCCACTGCTCCAGCCTTAGCTTTCTTTGTCCTTGGCGCATTACCATGGCAATCTCGGGCAATATGTCCTACGTTTCTGCACGCAAAACAAACACGCCTTTCCTTTATTCCCATTGTGGTAGAAGAGGTCGACTCCCGCATATGTCTGTTCTTCTTCCGCTTATGAGAACTTGATGTTGGCATCTTTGTAACGGTGGGCACACTGGCACCGTACCTTGCCCGAAACTGATTTAAGTCCATTTCCAAAGACCGAGCTGTCGTGACAAAGGCACAAAAGCCAAGTAACTTTGGACCCACTAATAGACTTCGTAGTTCCTCGCGCAGACCATTATAAAATCTGTTGATCTTCGTCTCCTCACTTTCAACCACACACTCTACATGTTGTCTCAGCGCCACAAATGCATGAAAGTACTCCTCGATCGTATATGGTCCTTGGATCAGACGCATATTCAACGGCGGGGCCGATGCTCTTTTCCTTGCCATCTGCTCAGGCACACCAACCAGCATGAGAGGCACCATCAGAACAGAGGGTTGTACATGTCCCTCGTGGCGGGCGTTGATCATTGCAAAAACCACATTAGTGATCAATCGGACCGTCGCTACCGAAAGAGGGAGTGTTGGCTCATTAATCCTCATTGCATGCTGGGGTTCTTGCTATCCCTCATTACTGCTAGTCGCCTACAAGCGTGAAACACACAAGTAAGCAACTACAATGTTGCACAAAGTAGAAGCAGGAACACACAAGGACCCCAAGCAGAGCACACATTCGCGCCCTCGCACAAGCAAGAGCACACATTCGTGCCCTTGCACAAGAAAGAACAACAATTAGGAACGCGCAGGTTCCTCAAACAAGTGTATTTGCATTCCTTAGTGGACATTCAAGAGTTCATTAGTGTTAAAGCGGTTCGCACTGACACGTGCTCGCCACCCCACAACAGAATTCGACCACGAATTCGAAAGAGGAAGACCGAGACAAGCTGATACCAAAATATAACGACTCCACCCGTTACATGACATATAGTAGATGGTCCGGCCGGGGCCCCACACTATATGCCACAAACAGGCGAGGAAGTTACAGGTAAATACCAAATCATAAACGCAACCTAACTCAAAGCATGCTAGCGGAAGCTTAAAATTAACATTGAACTCAACCATTCGGAATGTCCACTATATATAAACTGCACATTTATATATATACCCCAAAGGAATGTACTAAATACACAAAGTTAGGGCCTTAAGGGCTTACAGTTCCTCTTTTCATAGTATGAATTACATACATCGGCGCGCAGGCCGGCCATACAAGAATACAAGACAACACATTTCGCTTAGCCTTCAAGGGATATCAGCAGCAGCGGTAACAGCAGCAGTAGGGACTCCAACCCTTCATTTTCTGCTTGGCTCTCCAGCACCTGCACAGGGACAATCCACCCAGAAGGTGGTAAACAATGCAACGGTCAGCATTCAGCTGACCAATTTTATAACAATCCTATCCCTTTCCTGGGGCAGTAGCATTCCTTCCCTGCAGAGCATTGCATCAATAGATATAACATATCTTGTGCTCTTATGCACATACAATCCATCACAATCGTCAGCCACCCGGCCCGACAATCTGTGCACTCAGGCACACTTTTGGGTACACCAGCGAACCGGGATCAACACCATTGAGCATTTAGTCTTGATGACGCGCAGGCCTAAGACTCTCCTTATGCTGCTGATGAAAGCCCAATGCCTTGGCACTCTCTTGTACAACAAACATAACGCAGGTACAGATCCACCACCCCCGTTGCTCAAATCTCCTTGCCATCACAAAGCACATCGTACTTGCGGCTACAATTAAAGGCATGGGTCGGCTTCATCTTTCCTGTTCAGCAAGAAGCCATTTAAGAGCTCGCAGCTCACAATAGTCATAATGTCCGCCAAGGACTGACTTCACAATCAAAAAGGGGAGTTAATGTCGGCGTCCTTCGCGGTCACTTGGCGGGTTCAATAAAACTCTCTATCTGCACCCAAACTCAACCCAAACCCTGCAGTTCATGCAGTGCCAGAAAACTGGTCTTTCATAACATACAACACAGTCATTACAAGGGTGTTTTCCTGGAATTCCTCATTCCAGTACTTCCTGCTACTTCCTTTCATAGACACAACCCATTGACTCCACAAACTACACGTTTATACGCGGAGTCTTCTCCGATGCGCAATATGCAACATCACCAATCCAGACCAACCTGTCCAGATGGGCTTCACACAGCATGCCTATCCCGGACTACACATTTTCGGGTCTAAATGCAGACTCAATTGGGGATAACAACTATCAACCCACGAGGATCACTTACTCTTCCACCTTTTGGTGGAGGATCCCATGCTCATGCATAAAGGAGGACTTCACTTGTCCAAGAAGGAAGATCGTTACCCTTGACGATCTCTTGGGAGCCATCGAAATTCTAGCCGGTTGGAAAGCACCGCAGCAGTTTTGCCTCCACAGAACTGGCCTGTGATCTCGAATCGGAACTCGGGAGCTCCACTGGTGGCTTGATCTTCTCCTCCTTCTTCTGCCTCCTCTCCCTTCTCTCTTCTCTTTTAGAAAGAGAATGACCAAGTTAAAATGACCTCTTCATTCCAATCCCTTGATTTAACCTAGCAGGAAATCATCTGAGCCCTGGATCCAGGATGAAGGAATCGAACGGCCACAAATCGGTCTCAAAGTCCAATATTTGGGCTAACACGGCTTGTGACACGCCCGTATCATAGGCCGTGTACTCCAAGCGGTACACAAACCGACTTACCCAGTCCAGAACATGGGTTTAGACACGCCCGTGTCAATTACCTAACACGCCCAAGTCACATGGTACACACCCGTGTTGAGGGGCGTGCCCCTCAATTGTCACAAGATCAACCAAAATCTCGAAAGGCACACGGGTACCAAACACGCCCGTGTCACATTTGACACGCCCGTGTCCTATAGAACATGCCTGGGCTCCAGGCCGTGTCCTTCTCAGACACAATCTGGCCATCAACCTAAGCAAGACACGCCCTGGGACACGCCCGTGTCCCAGGCCGTGTCGCCTCTCAACGATCGTTGAGTGCATGGCGTCGAGTGCTCGAGACGACATACAGAGAAGGACATGCCCGTGTCCCAGGTCGTGTCGCCTTACTCAATGCCCACTCGAGACCGAAATCACACTCGAGAACACTCGAGAAAACAGAGCAAGACACGCCCTCGGACACGCCCGTGTCCCAGGCCGTGTCACCCCCCCTATTTTGGGACTTTTGGATTTTGGGGTGTTACACCATCCGTATTCATGGATTTGATGAATTGAGTATTTCGGGAATACTTGGAATTTTTATAGTTGTCTTTATTGACGACATTCTGGTTTAATCCAAATCGGAGGTGGAGCATGAGGCTCACTTGAGAGTAGTCTTGCAAGTATTGAGAGAGAACCAGCTTTATGCAAAGTTCTCAAAGTGCGAGTTCTAGTGAGAGAAGGTGGCATTTTTTTGGGGCCATGTGATTAGTGGGGATGTGGTGGCGGTAGATCCAACAAAAGTGGAAGCCATCAGAGATTGGCCGATTTTGAGAAACGTGGCGGAAGTCCAGAGTTTCCTTGGACTAGCCGAGTACTATAAAAGGTTCATGGAAAACTTTTTGCGGATTGCTCTACCTCTCACTTCACTAACTCGTATGGACCAGAAGTTTGTGTGGACTCGGGAGTGCAATCAGGAGTTTGACACCCAGAAGGAAAGGCTGATGACAGCTCCAATCCTATGTTTGCCGAAAGGGACTGAAGGATTTAAAATTTTTAGTGACACATCAGGATGCGGTTTGGGTTGCATATTGGTGCAGTATGGCAGTGTGATAGCCTTTGGGTCTAGGCAGTTGAAGCCTAACGAGAGGTATTACCACGTCCATGACTCTGAATTGGCGGCGGTAATTTTTGCGTTGAAATTGTGGCGGCACTATGTTTATGGTGCGAAGGTGGAGATCTTCACAGACCACAAAATCCTGAAGTATCTACTAGATCAGAAGGACTTGAATATGCGGCAGCGCAGGTGGATCGAGTTCCCTGGAGACTACGAGGTGGCGATTCAGTATATGTCAGGCAAGGACAATATGGTGGCAAATGCCTTGAGTATAAAATACTCTGGGCAAGGGAATTGGATCGAAGCTCATGATGAGCAGTTGGTGCGGGATTGGGAGTCCCTTGGCATCGAGTGTGTAGCGAGAGGCGAGTCTAGCATGGCTCATTTGAACTAGATTGAATTGCAAAATGACTTGTCTGATCGTATTCAGGAAGCGACCCGTTTGGATATGGAGTTCCAGTCATACGTGGTGGAAGCTCTAAAGGGCGAGTGTAGCGCCTGAGAGTTGATTGATGGGATTCTGAGGAAGGACGGAAGGATTTGTGTACCGCAGTTCGTTAAGCTCTGTGAGGAGTTGATGTTTGATGCTCACTTCACAAAGTACTCCATTCACCCGGGCAGTACAAAGATGTACTTGGATATGAAGAAATCCTTTTAGTGGCCTGGTCTGAAGCGAGACGTAGCTTTGTACGTGAGTCGGTACCAAACTTGTGCCTTGGTGAAGGCCGAGTGTTAGAAGCCGGGCGGGTTCCTGAAGCCTCTTCCTATTCCCGAGTGGAAATTTGATGACATCTCCATGAACTTTATACATGTGTTACCTAGATCGCAGTAGGGTAACGATGCGATTTGGGTGATCGTGGATCGCTTGACCAAAGTGGCTCACTTCATCCCAAATCGGAAAGAGGACAGCGTGGTGAAGATGGTAGAGTTGTATGTTCACAGCATTGTGCGACTACACGGGATTCCTAAGAGTATAGTCAGTGATCGCGATGGACAATTCACGTCCAAAGACTGGAGGTTGGTTCAGAAGAGTCTGGGCATGAAGCTCAAGTTCAGTACGACGTTCCATCGTCAAAATGATGGACAAATCGAAAGGACGGATCATACAATGGAGGTTATGTTGAGGATGTGTACCCTTGACTTTGGGAAAAAGTGGGAAGACCACCTCTTCATGGTGGAGTTTGCCTATAACAACAGTTACCAGGAAAGTATAAAGATGGCGACATACGAAGCTTTGTATGGAAGGCGGTGTCGAACGCCAATGTCTTGGATCGAGGCGGGAGACACCAAGCTTTTGGGAAAATAAGTGGTGGCTGATGCAGGTGAGTTGGTGCGAACCATTCAAGAGCGCATGAAGGTTGCCCAGGACCGACAAGCAAAGTATTTTAATGCTCGCCATGGGAATGTGGAATTTGTGGTTGGCGACTAGGTCTATCTAAAGATCATGCCGTCCAAAGGCGTTTCACGGATTCGCTAACTCAAGAAGTTGAGTCCGATATTTTTGGGACCTTTCGAGGTTATAGAACGGGTGGGAGAAGCAGCGTACCGGTTGACATTGTCCACAGAGCTGAGTGGATTACACGAGTTTTCCATGTCTCCGTCTTGAGGAAAGCCTTAGTAGAGGCTAGTGTGGTGATCAAATCGGCATCGGTGCCGATAGAAGAGGACTTGAGGACGCGAGTTCATCCAGTTAGTATAGAGGATACAAAAGTTCGGCAGTTGCGGAACAAAGAAGTCAAGCTCGTGAAGGTGCGTTGTGATAACTGCGGGCGTGACGAGTTCTCTTGGGAGTGTGTGCAAGCAATGCACGAGGACTATCCTGAGTTATTTGTGTAATGCTGGTTTGAAACAGTAACCGATATGTAGTAATAATGTTTTTATTTGGGTGAAATAAATTTTCTTGTTGTCTTTCTGTATGAAGATTAATTTCGGGGACGAAATTCTTGTAAGGGGGGAGGAGTTGTAACACACCAGTTTTCAGACCAGGAGTCGCTCGAGGCTAACGCCCGGTGGTAGAGATACCGCTGGCGATGGGCCGATGAGCTCGACATTTGGAATAGCGCATGATCATTGGATCTAGTGCGCACGACCACTGGTTGTGCGCCACTGATCGTGCGCACTATTCTCCATTTTTCCAAGTTCTGCCTAGGGCAACCGCACGACCATTGGACTTTGTGCGCATGACCACTGGTCGTGCGCCGCTGCTCGTGCACGTTTATCCCTTTCTTTCTGGAGTTCTGCCATTGGTGATCGCACGATCATGGGATCTATTGTGCACGACCTCAGGTCGTGCGCCACTGATCGTGCGGGCGGGTGCAGTTTCTTCATTTTATTTCATGACTGTCTGATGCTTCCTCAAAATCGATCCAAGGGCCAAGGATCTTCTGCCCAAATGGTTTTATTATGGCCGAGAGGGTCTTTCCCCTCATTTCTCATCTTTTAGAGTGAGAGTAGGGTGGAGAGGAAGATAATGGAGGAGGAAGGAGAGAGCTTCCTTCCACCATTGACGGAGCTTCAGAGCTTCGATCGTCGTTCCGAGACCAGATCCGTGGAGAGGGCGTTGAGGCGCTCGAGTCAATTCATTCAAAGCAAGGATTCCATTGCTAGGAAGAGGGGTCATAAGGTAACGACATTTCTCCTCTCTGTTTCTAGGATGCGCGCATAACATCTCTTTCTTTCTTGCTTTTCAAGCTTTTGGACACCAAATCTCTCAAATGAGAGGGGTTTGGGTCGCCATGGTTCAAGGGGAACCACCGGGTCGATTGTGTCCGTCCCTGGCATGATATTGCATTAAATATCCACTCCGTTGGTGGATTAGGCATTGTGGGTGAAGCCATAGTCGCGACCGTTAGTCCGACTCGGTGATGTTGCATAACGAGCCTTAAGGATTTTGTAGAAATCTGTTGCGACAAGATGACGTTGGTGATGTATGTGTTTCCCCCTATTTTTTAGTGAGTACGTATAGCCGAAACCGGACAAGGTTAGCTCTGCGTTGGCGGTAGATGGTTTCCTTGGTGCGCGAGAATGTTGCAGTACGAATGATGGATTAGGGTGGGAAAGGTTATGGATTGTGATATTCTAAGGTACGGCTTTGTCTCCGTGATCGACCGGCTATCCTGTGACGTGCAAGTCATGTGGGGAGAGTGTCCAGGCGAGACTAGTCCCCTTCTGTAAGACTGACGAGAATACCAAGCATAGGACAAGCCCGGGAAATGAAGCCTACGAGTGGGTGGGGTCCAACAAGGGTTCTTAGGATCGGTTTGTTTATGAGACGGAATCCTGACGTGAGAAGTTAGAGTTTGCAGGCAAGCCCGGGTCTAAGACCCACAAGTGGGTGGGGCCTGGGCAAGATTTCCGTGTGGAGGCTTGTATGCCGTTAGGGGAATTGCAGTACCCTTTTTGTTTGCGGCTTGACGCCGATGGGGAAATTGGAAGTACCCAGTTGTTATGTTATGATGATGTGTTAGATGCATACGCGATAGGGTGCCTTGGGTGAAACCCAGGATTGCATACATGCTGCATCGTAGGCACCCTTTTTCTTGTGCTCAACATAGAAACATGTTTGTTGTATGAGACATCCAAACTTGTTTTACTGCTTTACATATTTATGTATATTGCATACGAAGTTCTGACCTGCAGGGTGATGGAGTGCCCCGGGGTCCGCTAGGGACGGCCAGGAGGAGATGTGTTGGTTACACAGTTGAGGTCAGCCTTTGCTGACCCACGTTACTACCAATTTTTACAGGGTTGGGATCGCAAGCAGGAGCTAGTTCGCCGGCCAAAAAGGCCTAAGCCTCATGAAGTGTTTCAAGTTGTGTAATAGCTCTGTTTTATGGAATTGTATGTTTGATGCACTATGTTTCCGGCTTGCATGCCGAGGTAGTCTAGGAGTGCTTATGCACGTTGGTGTTTGATGCTATCATTTGAGTTTTGGGCTCTCTATCGTTGTAAGGCCTTAAGGACGTGTTTATACTCTTATGTATGTGAATAACTTTTGGTCTTGTTTTCTGTTTCCGCTGTTGGTTTATTCTGAGTTTTGAGCTGGGTAGTAAATATAATCTTTTAACGCTAAAGCTGTGGCGTCTGTATGTTGTGGGGCCCCGACCGGACCGATGTTATACGGTCATTACAGGGGAGGTGTTACGCGTACTAGTCAGTTAACTTATTGTTTGGCTCTAGATGTCGTCGTTTGGCATTGATGATGTAGGTAGACACTTGTATGTGGCATAGAGGGACTTATTCCTCCCTTACCAGTTGGTTTACTTGTTGTTTAGCTAATAAATAATATTTAGGTTATATTTTAGTAAATTACTTTTGTACAAAATAATTAACTTTAATCCTGTTTTCAGAAAAACTGGGCTGCATATAACCAAATGGAGCATGCAGACAGGATCATTATATTAAAAAGAAGATTTTAAGAAAAATCACAAGTACATGCCCCACAGTCATCGGCGTGTACTTGGGGAGTGACCTCAATAACGCCCAGATCTCATCCCTCGTACTCTAGAAGGCGCTACCATGGTGTTTAAAGTTACCCACCTGGGTGTCACGCTTGTGACTTAGGGCATGACACACCTATGACACGCCCTAGCCAAGCCCACGGCTCATCCAGGAATCATGCCCCTGATCCCACTAAAGTCACACCCGTGACACCAAAGTCACGCTCGTGCACATACCAAATGCAGTTTTCCTAGGCCATGGCCCCAGTCACGGGCGTGACCAAGGGGCATAACACGCCAGAAATGCCAGAATTCAATGCAGATCACACTCAAGCTGCTCCCACAATCACGCTCCCTACACTCCCCCAAGTGATGGTTGTAACACTCCCTTATGTCGCATAGGATATAATAGAAAGTCCGGCCGGGGCCACACACCATATTCCACGAACAGTCAGCGGAGTTACAGGTTAATCGCTAAAGACCAAAAGAATCCTAACTCAGAGCATTCTAGCGTAAGCTTCAAGGGTTAAACTGAACTCAATTAACATGAATGTCCACTAATAAAAACCATATATGAATGTTTACAATAGAACACTAAAAGTGCGGCCTTAAGGCCTTACAATTGTTTATTTTTCAATAGTTTAACAATAAGTTTACTTCCCGAGTGTCCTAGTCTCCTATGACAAAGATCTAATTCCTCATTCTTAGTAACTAAGCATTTCAAATCCGAAGCACATATATCCTCAAAGCTAATAGTATAAACATTATGGGTTCTACGAGCAATAAATAAAACACTATTAGTTTTGTATAACCCCATATCCGACGAGTAGTGGTCGATAGGAGCCAGATCGGCCAGAGTCCAGCAGTACGGGTCCTAGGCGAGCTGGAGGGAGGCGAGTTCCTAGGAAGCCCCCTCAACTCGCCCAAGTGGGGAAGATCGCGCGAGGGGAGAGTGGAGCAAGTCGGCTCGCGCTAGCCCAGGGGCTCGGCGAGTAGCGTGCGAGTGGGGCAGGACGGGCCCGCACTCGCTTAGGTCTGAATGAGGCAGCGAGTGCCAGCTCCATCGAGCACTCGCCGCCCCAGTCGAGTGGAGGTTTTAGAGTGCCACTCGCCCAATTTTTCTTTTATATATTTTTACTATTTTGCCCATATTGGCCTGCCTATAGCCTGCCAGAACAACATAGTTACGCTGTTGAACGACCCAGTTGGGCTGCACATAGCTGTTGGGAACAACAGAGGTTTGTTATTTTCAGGCCATTTTCAGAAATCTATAAATAGACCCAAGGGGGTACCTCAGAAGATATACTTACTTATGCCCCGATCTTCTTGCGCTTTCTGAGGTATCCTTAACTCGACATTTGGCTAGGGTGGGGAAGCGCTCTAAGATCTTCCAGGTGTGTGGTGGGATCTCCACGCCGAGCCCTTGGGTCTGTCCCTTATTCTTTTTCCTTATTCATTTGGCTCGCGAAAGAGAAGTGTGCGATCACCCCTTCCCTGAGGGTGAACTCCACTGAGACCGAGTTTTCGGTTTCAACATTTCGGTGCGATGAGCGTGGAGAGTGGTCAACATAGAAAATATTCAGCAGGCTCGATGACTGGAAGAGAAGGGCAAGGTTCAGACAGGGGTAACTCACCACCACCTCCCCATCTCCCCATGTGGGGATGTTTGAGGAGTTCTGATAAGAGGTACTCAGCCTCTTCAAGTTCACACTTGACGCGCCTGCAGAGTACTCGACACCAGCTGCCCCTATTGTCGACCCGGCTCTAGGAGAGGATGCCCCGGCTCGGCGAGCTGGGAAGGAGGTTGTAGAGGAGGGGAGGGAGCGCGATCTCCCCGGGCGAGTGCTCTTCCCCGGGTCGGCGAGTGGAGGCCGGTTCGGCGAGATAGGGGTTCAAGATCCTCCGGCTTGCCCAGTAGGGGGAGGCAGCCCCTTCAGCGAGTTGGTGTCTTCTGCCCTTGTTACAGAGGGGTTCAGGGAGCCAAAAATGTCCTACTACACTAGGAAGGATGACCCGGTCTAGAACATCCAGTGGTTTGAGGATGTGGTTTCGATAAAGCAAATGTCAGATACCTTCAAATGCAGACTCTTCGCCATCACCCTTAAGGAGAAGGCGAGGGAGTGATTCCACCAAATACCGTCCAACAAAATCTACTGCTTCGAGGACCTCCGTCGGGGGTTCATGTTGAGTTTCACCACCTCCAAAAAGAGGAAGGAGTCGGAGTCCTTATTCCACATCAAGCAGGGGGTGGACGAGACCTTGGGGAGTTATGTGGATCAGTTTCAGGAGGAGGTCACCCAAGTCTAGGAGATGCCATGGCAAACCCTGATGATGACCTTCACCTTGGGGATGCAATAAGGATTCTTTAGGATGGAACTTTAGAGGGTGCCACCTCTCTCCTATGAGGAGCTGATGGAGAGGGCAGCGAGGGAAGTCGACGGGGAGGCATCAAATCCCAAGTTAGCAAAAAAGTTGGTCAGGTGGGCTACGGAGGAGAAGGGGCCAGGAGGCGGCCGAGGTCAGGAGGTGAGGAGAGCTGAACCCCGACAGAGGGAGTAGATGCAACAGTAGCATCCTAGGTGGGGGTATCAGGAGCCAAATAACCAACTCGGCTGGAGGAAGCCGGAGTGGCAAGACCAAGGCCAGCGGAGAGGTTTCCACGGAGGAGATAATTGCCAAGGGGGGTTGGGTCAGTTCCATCATCCATGCTGGAGGCAGGGTTAGAGGCCTCCTCTCCCCAATCAGCATCATGTTATGGTAATAACCATGTAGAGGAGGAGGGTTCAACAGAGGAGAAGGAGGGAAGTCAGAGTGGAGTTACCCTATTGTGACTTCCACCAGGAGGATGGCCATGCTACGGCCACGTGCTCAGAGTTCCTTGACGTGAGAGTAAACAAGGAGCAACAGTAGTAGTAGGACTGCCAGGGAGTGCAGATCGAGGAAGTCCTGCCTCAGGTAGAGGAGGACAGGTGTGAGGACCAGGCATATGTTGGGGATCGGGGCAGGATTGGAGTGATCCACAAGGGGTGGGAGTTGATGTTTCCCGGAAGGCAAGCCTCCATACAATATACCGGACGAGCGTTGGCTCCACATCCCAAATCACACCCCCGGAGGAGAAGATCACCTTATCTAGGAGCGATATGCCAGATCATGAGGATCTCTTCTGTGACGCATTGGTCATTCAGACCGTGATCGAAGGGTTTACTATCTCCAGGATCCTCTTTGATAATGGGAGTTATACCAATATCGTATTCAAAAAGGCATTTGATGTGATGAAAGTGGATGCCAAGAGGGTGCTTTCCTCGGACAGGCCTTTATTTGGGTTCTCCGGGGAGAGGAAGGAGGTGGAAGGAGGAGAGGGGCTCCATATCACCCTTAGGGGCAGTCCTGAAATTATAGGTCAACATCGTGGACGCCCCCAGTAGTTACAACGCCATCTTCAGACGACCTCTCATCAGCGCCTTCCATTGCACCCCCTCTTCTTTCCACCAATTCCTTAAGTTCAACGCCGAGGGGATCCAAGTTCGGGTCTGAGGAGACCCCAAGGTGGCGAGGGAGTGCTATGTCACCATGGTGAACTCTAGCTCTTGGCAGGGGGGAGCCGAGGAGATGGAGTGGAGGATGGAGGAGGCAGAGTAGGAAGTAGGTGTAGTGGAGATGGAGGTGGAGAACCGCACTTGGGCGGAGGAGGCGGAAGGAGTCTAGGAGGAGCCGGCCGAGGCAATGGCCGTAAGTAAGGCTGAGGAGGAGGTCCTTGTCCTAGAAGAGGGGAACGACGAAGAATGAGGAGAGCAGTCCCGTTTGTAGGCTGCATAAGAGGTGGTGGAGATTGAAGTTCTCACCCTGGGAGGCAAGGTGGAGAAGGTGCCCATTAGCGGGGGGCTGACCCCGGTTGACCAGGAGAGGATGCTGGCATGAATCCAGAAGAATGTGGACATCTTCTCTTGGAGCGTCGCAGAGATGTCGGGGATTGATGCCGACGTCTCCTGTCACTGCCTCAATCTGGATCCAGAGGCTCGCCCCATCCAACAAAAGAAGAGGTCCATCGCGGGCAAGCTTGCCGAGCCAATCGGGGAGGAAGTGGCCAAACTCCTGAAGGCTGGCTTTGTATCCGAAATCCAATACCCCAGCTGGGTCTCCAATATTGTAATGGTAAAAAAGGGGACGACCGGTGGATAATGTGTGTTGTTTTTTTCTTTACTTAATAAATCGTGTCCTAAGGATTGTTACCCCTTGCCTCAAATCGATGCGCTAGTTGATTTAGCCATTGGTTTTCCAGTAATGAGTATCTTAGATGCTTTTTCAGGTTATCATCAGATAAGGATGCACCCCCACGATGTAAAAGATGTCGCCTTCATCACTGGGGATGGGTACTACTACTATAAGATGATGCCCTTTGGGTTGAAAAATGCAGGGATGACATAGCAAAAGATGATGGATTGGGTCTTCCGGGAGAAAAAGGGGAGGAACCTGTAGGTGTACATAGATGATCTGATGATCAAGAGCCGGGAGGTGAACTCCCACATCTAGGATCTGGACACCTTTGACACCCTCCAGAGGTACAAGATGAGGATGAACCCCTTGAAGTGTGTCTTCGGGGCTCGTAGGGGCAAGTTCCTGGGCCACCTTCTCACCCCCGTGGCGGTGGAGTCGAATCCTGACAAGGTCAAGGAGATCATGGAATTGGGGTCGCCTCAGAATGCTAAGGAGGTCGAGCGGCTGACAGGAAAGTTTCCAGGGCTAAGCAGGTTCCTTTCCCGAGCTGGGGAGAAGTGCTCTCAATTCTTCAAAGCATTGAGGGGAGGCAAGAAGTTTGACTGGACTAAGGAATACAAGGAGGCGTTCCAGGCTTAAAGAGGCAGATAACTCAGCCCCCTGCTCGAAGGGCCAACGGAGGGGGATGATCTATCATTATATCTAGGGGTCAGAGCTTAGGCCTTGAGCTCTGTCCTTGTTTGAGAAGAAGGTAAGAAACAACTGCCCATATACTAAGTAAGTCGGGTCCTGAGGAAAGTAGAGCTCAGTTATCCCATATTGGAAAAGCTGGCCTTTGCCCTGGTCATCTCGGCCCGAAGGCTCTGACTTTATTTCCAGACACACTCCATCCGAGTGGTGACTAACCATCTCCTCTGCAACATCTTTGATGGGGTGGAGCATTTAGGAAGGTTGGCAAAGTGTTCGGTGGAGCTGAGTGAAAAATGTTTAATGTCTACCTAAATCACCTAGAGGGGGTGAATAGGTGAGTGGTTCGTCTTTTTACGGAATAAAAATTTTAGCGATCTAAGCACATAAAAATAACCAAGCAATCACAGATGACACCAAGAAGTATAGTGGTTCCCCAACCTTGGGTACGTCCACTTTCCACTCACTGATCTTGTAATGCACTAGACTCGGCAACTCCACTAATCTCGAATTGAAAACAATCCTACTACTCAGAACAACGTTCCTACAACCCGATCCATAAAACGGATCTACACTCAGAAGATAAAAAATTCCTACAACAACTCAGAGAACAAATCTCCTACACTCAGAGAATAATCTCCTACAAGAATAGATTTGAAATAAGAAATACAAACAGTAAAATCTCTCAGATCTGGAAATTTCTTCCTAGGTCTTCGTTCTTGAACTTTGCGGCTCTGTCAGAATATATTGAAGAAGACTCGGCTAGATCCTTGTTCTGAAATTTCTGGACTCACAAGATCAAGAAGAGGATGTGTAGATTGTAGAAGATCTTGATCTGCAAATCGACTGCTCTGAATCGTTCTTGATCGAAAGCCCTTGGCGACGAGCACGATGAGCCATTGCTTCTGAATTAGGAAAGAGAATTATGGATTCAGAATTTCTTCTTACGCATC
The DNA here is from genome assembly GCA_039513925.1 of Platanthera zijinensis. Taxonomy (NCBI): domain Eukaryota; kingdom Viridiplantae; phylum Streptophyta; class Magnoliopsida; order Asparagales; family Orchidaceae; genus Platanthera; species Platanthera zijinensis. The sequence continues at coordinate 167,002,288 of CM077092.1, forward strand.
TTAGGGTCGGTCGGAATGACAAGAACTTTTATAAGATATCCCTAACGGTCAGAATTATGATTAATGATGGCCACGTGGACCAATCACATCAAATCATATTTGAAAATCACGACTGTCGGGACTTGGAAAAAATTTCTCAGAAAACAACAGCAGTTCTCGAGAGGAAGTATTATACTCGAGAAAAGGACTTGTGTTCTCGAGAACAATGATAGAGATCTCGAGAAGAATGACTTAGAAGATTTTCAGAAAAACAGTATATCATTTCTCGAGAAGAAAAGTTGTACTCGAGAAAAGGAATTTAGTTCTCGAGAACAATCATGGTGAACTCGAGAAAAGGACTTAGTTAAAAATGTGGAGGTCGAAAATAACGATCTCGAGCAAGAAAGAAAGTACTCGAGAAAAACTAATATTATTCTCGAGAAGAAAGGCTGGTACTCGAGAACAAGAAGACTTCTACTCGAGTATAACAAACATTACTCGAGAAAAACAAATATTGTTCTCGAGAAGAAAAGCTGGTACTCGAGAACATGAAGACTTCTACTCGAGTACAACAGACATTACTCGAGAAATAAACATAGCCATCTCGAGAACTAATCAAAGTCTTCTAGAGAAAAAGACTTAGAAAAATTCTAACTGAAGGGAAAGTAACCCGAGAAGAAGAGTCATGAAGTACTCGAGTACATAAACCTTTCCCGAGAACAACAATATGCTTTCTCGAGAACAACTTCTGTCGCTCAAATATATGATGAGTCTTACTCGAGAACGTACTCTAGTTCTTCTCGAGAACGTACTCTAGTTCTTCTCGAGAACAAAACTTAGTACTCGAGAAAAACACTTAGAATTTCTTTGAGTCTGAAAATATAATTTCTTCAAGAATACACAACATCCAAATTTCCATCCATGCCCTTAGTGCTTGAAAAAGAAGTGTATCCCAATAGAGAGGCTACACATGAGTCAACACCATGGATCACACAACGAGGGATTACATTTTATGGTCCTGTGTTTGGAGACTCATTATAGACTGACATTGGTCTACACTTGGCATATAAGTTCTACAAACACTCAACTAAAAAGAGCATCAAATACAAACTTAATTCATCTTAGTTCAAGGGTGACTTCATACAAATCTGGGTTATTGTGGATGCAAAACCCAACACTGAGTGAGTTCGATATCTCTTTCATCCCGCGCCTCTCGATCAAGGCCCAGGCAATGGCGGACTTTCTGGCTGACTACGTGGTCGAGGTGGCGGAGGTAGAACTAACTCGTCCAATCCCTTGGAAGGTGATGGTGGACAGCGCTTCGGGAAGGCATTCCCTGGGGTGGGGGTGATCTTGGAGAGCCCTCAGGGAATGAGGATCGAGCAAATGGTGGTGGTGCATTTTCCCATCACTAACAATCAAGTCGTGTATGAGGCCGTGATATCAGGATTGCTCCTAGCCAGGGAGCTGGGGGTTCATGATTTGGAGGTCCTCACTGACTCCATGGTGGTGGCCTCCTAGATCAATGGGGAGTTTGAGGTAAGGGAACCTCCTCTCCAGTTGTACTTGGCAAAGGTGAAGGGGGTCATCGACATGTTCCAGACCTTCTCCATCCTCAATGTGTCGCGGGAAGAGAATGAGAAGGTTGATCAGCTAGCCAAGCATGGTCTCCGGTTGGGGGGTACCATCATTGACCTGTTCCTTCCATCCATCGAGGAGGGGGAGCTGATGGAGGTGGACCAACACCCCTCATGGATGGACCATTTCGTGATATTCCTATCCACTGGGGAGTTCCGGGAAGGGATGGATAAGAAGAAGTTCAAGCATAAGTCGGTATATTATCTCATGCGTGAAGGGAAGTTGTATAGAAATACTCTTTCTGGGATGTTGGCACGTTGTGTGACCGAGAGGGAGGTCCAAAGAATTTTGGAGGAGATCCATTCCGGGGAGTGTGGAAGCCACTCTGAGAGCAGAACCTTGGAAGGAAGGGTCATCTGGCAGGGGTATTTTTGGCCGAACCTAGGCCGGGATGCCGTGGATTTCACAAAGAAATGCCACAAGTGCCAGCTATTTTCCCCCCTCCAACTTCAACCAACTCATCGGTTCAGGAGTACCACTGCCCCCTGTCCCTTCGCTATTTGGGGAATGGATTTGGTAGGACCTTTCCCCCAGGACAGTGGGCAGAGGGGGTTCTTGTTTGTTATGATATATTATTTTTATAAGTGGCTGAAAGTAAAGGCGCTAGCAAAGGTGACCTCCCAGGTAATCAGGAACTTTCTATGGGGAGAGATAATATGCTGGCACGGCCTGCCCCAGGTCATCGTCACAGAAAATTAACCTCAGTTTGTCAGTGCCGAGTTCATCAATTTCTACGGATAGCTCGGGATCGATCTCAAGTTCGCGTCGGTCCACCATCCCAGGAGCAACAGGCAGATGGAAGTGCAAAAAAATCATCATCATCCTCCTCAAGAAAAGTGGAGAATGTGAAGGGTAGCTGGGTAGAGCAGCTTCCTTCGGTTCTTTGCACCCTGAGAACCAATCCCAACACCGCCACGGGGGATATCCCCTTCATGTTCTCCCATGGATGCGAGGACGTGCTTCCAATAGAGTTCGAGGTCCTGACGTCTTCGGTGGTCGAGATAGAGGCAGGTAGGGAAGAATGACAAGCTAAAAATGAGGAGGATCTATGGCTCTCTCTTGACATGGTATAGGAGCTGCGTTATCTCTCCGCCATTTGACAGGAAGAGGTAAAATGAAGGATGGTTAAGTACTTCAACAAACACGTTAGGGTCAAACAGTTCGCGGAAGGGGACTTGGTCCTGAAGAAGGTTGATGCGGGAGGGAGATCAGCGACGGTGGGGAAGCTCACACTACAAGAAAAACAGACTTTTGACCAGGGCAAATTGCCCTGACAAAAAGTCCAAAACCGTGGCTAAAGATCTTTAGCCACGGTCTATCCACGGGGGAAATCCGTTGCTAAAGTCGGAGTGGCTAAATAGTTTTAGCCACGGACTGGCCGTAGCAAATAGTGTTAGCCACGAAAAAACTTGCCGTGGCTAATACATTAACCTTTTTACAACGGTTTTATGCCCTAGCAAAAAACTTATCCATAACATTAAAATTGACTATTTGCCACGGTCTTAGCTCGTGACAAATAATATTACTATTAGCCATGGTTAATTGCCCTGGCAAATAATAAATTAAATTTTTTTTTTAAAAAAGGCAGAAATTGTGGTTAGTGCTGCCTCCAAGCCATGATAGATGTCATTAAACAAACATAATGGTACATCAGCATCTCCAAGTGATTCATCATCATAAGAATATACCATAATTTGTAGTGCAGTGTTTGGGATCTGAAAACCGCACCTCACAGCACTCAACTTATAGAAATATTAAGTCGTAGTGCACTGAGACTTCCTTGTTGGGTTTAAAAATTGGTGTGATATGGTGCAGGCAATTTTTACAATTTCAAAAGCTCAACCCTATCTTACACCCACAGACAGTGTTCAGGAAGAAATTCTGCAAGCGGAATAACAAAAACTAATGTATAGAAGCAGTCCAAACCTGCTAAAAATTAAGAAATAAACAATGACACTCCTAATTAAAAAAGTCCTTAAGATGGTTACAAAAAAGTTATCGCTCAATTCATTTTTCATAGCTTAATTGCATTAGTCATATAATATTTCATAAACTTACAGTATGAGCGTGTAAATCATAGCAGATCTATCAGCAATACCAACACACTCTATCAATCCATATGAGCACTCAATCTCGGCATCCCAACAGTCGGTGATATAGTGAGCCATCTCATTTTGCAAATGCTGCCGAAAACGCAGTCGTTCTTTGTCAATACTGAGATGGGTCAGGAATAAGTATACCCTCCCAATGAAGTAACCAAGGGTCTCATTGTTGACAGTTCCCTACAGCAGCGAAAAGAAAATAATCTTTGAAATGAAGGAATAATTATGAAAAATTACACGGTTACTCGAGATAAGTACATGAATCTCACCGATAATTTTTTAAATTAACAAGTTCTCCCCTTTATATTTACATTGTTAACGTCTATATACAGGGTTTTTATGTACCTGTATGTTAACAGTGCAAACTTAGGCTTCGTTTGGCACGGTGGTGGCGGTCATGAACACGGTGGTTATGAACTGTCGTTTGTGAGCACTCAACCACACCTAAAAAAATTCATGCATTTTAGTCTCAAAACTAGTTTACTTTCTTGGTAGTGGTCATAACCTTTGTCTTGTCAAACATACATTCTATGATAATGCTTTTTTGACCAAACTCACGGGAGCAAATAAGCCGTGTCAAACGAAGCCTTAGAGGAGAGGTTTGGTAATTTAAAAAGTTAGAGGGGAGGTCCCTATAAGGCTATAATAATTCAAAGTTCGAGGAAGGCCTCAGTAAATGAACCATGAAAAGAAAGTCATGGATGAATAGCAACAACATCAGCTATGATAATTGGAGCTCCCATGATGCCATACCCAGAACAGAGCACACCTGTTGTGCCAGTCACCCCCTCCTTTAATCTAAATTCTATCATTCTTCAAGCAATGCCCTCTAGTACCATATCCTCTCTCTTGAATAAGCATTCCTCTCAAATCAAAACAACCTTTGATCATATGCAATCTCAACTTGATGAAGTCACTACTCCTACACAGTGCATGAAACCAACATCAACAGTGTCTTCCTCCTTGGTAACACTGTCATTCTTAATCTCTCGTGTTAAAAAGATTAAGATGGGGAAGATTCAGGAGCAAGATGAAGAAACAGAGGTCTTTAGTGCTTTACAAGGGACAGATCCTCTCAAGACTGTTGGAAATGAATATTCTCTGGACGAGTTTCATGCTAATCAAACTATAATTATTGAAGCAGGACTGATTACTTCAGAACATTTACTCAATCAGGGAGGAGAAATTGCTGAACAAGATATTGTATTAATTGAGGAGGAGCTTAATACTGCATTATCTCAAGGGGAGTTTAAAGAGGATGATAATGATGAAGAGAAGACAACAGTAAAATTTGCAAAAAAAGAGCTGTGAAAGTTAGATACTCAAAAAGGGGGAAGCAAATTTAATCTTCAAAGAGGGCTGAACATGGTCAACAGTCTAAAAAGAGGAAATTGCCTCCCAGAATCGTCATGCAACAAGTTGAAGATGTAATCAAAATGAGGAGAGGAATCTGCAGTATTCCTCTAATACCATTACCAAAAGATCCAATAGATAGAAGGAATTGGAAACAAAAGCTAGTAGTTGTTGTTAAATTTGTGAAGGGCAAAGCTAAGCTCAGACCTGAGGATGTCATGAAAATTTTTTTGTTGTTGCTAAACTCAACCAAAGAGACAAAAATCTAAATCAGGTACATCCAGATGCTCTTAGAGATTGTAAAAGACTAGTTGTTGTAGATTTTCTTCATGAAAGGCTTGAATACTAGAAATTCAAAATCTATTCAATTAATCTGAAAGGATCAAGGACACATTAGTAATCAATCTCTACAACTATCTGACTGATACATTTTTCGCAGAGCTCAACAATATAAACTGTTAATGCTACAAAAATACAATAATGTGTTGGAATTACTTGCTCTTATTATAAATTTTATCTTGAAGATACAAGCTTTCAATTATCGCCCATGCCTTGTCTTTCTTTATATGCCAATGTTGTAAAATGTTGGTTTTCTATATTCTATTCTGTAAAATCATTTTAAACATCATGTAAAATTTGTTAAGCTTTTATGAAATCAGAGATAGCAAATTAAAAACTCAATCAAAAATGAAATTTAAAATTGTAACAGAACAAATTCATAAACAAAATGAAAGACAAAGAAAGATGTTGTACCTTGATTCCAGCAACATCAGCCAAGCCTTGTACTATTGTTTTCTTCATTAATAGATGACAAAAGTTGTCCAAAGTTGATACTGCAGCAGAATTGCATCCACACTCGGGGAGATCCAAATACAGTCAAACAAACATTTATATACTCGGGGAGATCCAAATATAGTCAGAAATATATTTATGGGCGACATAGAGCATAACAATTGACAATACAAGCATTTCTTCTCAAAAAGTAGAGCAATATTGTAATTCAAAATGACGTAAGAGCACTACCAAATCAAACACAATAAAAATGTAAAAAGGATGCTGCGCCTGAAGATAATAAAACATAAAAATTTGTATCAAATAAGAATGAAAATTTAGTCTGTTCATGTGTAATCATCAGAAAACAACAATGACGGTGTTTTACCTGCAATTGAACTGTTGAGCAATCATGGACAAAATTTTAGATTTTGCATTCAAGACCATGGGAAAATTCTTGCAGGAGCTTCTATTTCCTCTCTTCACTAGCCATTATTTGAATTTTCTAGCATTCTTGCAGGAGCTTCTGTGTCGGAAAATTACTGCATTCAAGACCATGGGAAAACTTGGCTGAGGAGAGAACCCAGGAAAAGAAACATCTCGTACGATCTCCCCCATAACAACAAAAACTGACATTTTATTAATGATTTTGTGACCTGCCATGTGAGCGCACCCAACATGGCAAAGGCTGGAAAAACAAACAATCCTATTATTCAACTGAACTACTCGCAACAAGATAATCTCCACTCTCACCTTCCGATCACTAGAACAGGAGGACCATAATAAAATAATAGAAACAAATGATTGATTGCTTGAAAATTTATTCCTTAGGCCATATGCTTCAAGATGCTCCAATCACATCAACAACACTGGAGTCGTAAAAATCAGTCCAATGAGCTGAAGGTAGTAGCCAATAATACTATGAGAAAGGATCACATCACATAGTAGTCTGAGTTTGCGAGATTATACAAGAGAATATGATACAACACACCTACTATGAGCAGCATTAAACTAGGCAAGACAAACTCATCATAAGATCCAATGATAAAAGAAATAACAACACACCTTGAACTATGCAAAATAATTTAACTGATCATTTAACGGATTAATATAATATGAATTCCACAAAAAAGGATCATCAATTTCCGAGCTATTTGCAACAAGAACACGTTCCCAAAATCTATCTCAAAACATCATGGAAATAAATAAAAAAAGCAGTTCAATAAGGAAATTAAAAATAGATCAAAACATCGAGTTGATATGATTTTTTTCCATATTGGTAGATCAACATTGGAGTTTTTAATTTGGGTAGTGCATCATCTGTTGAAATTTTGCATCTTCTTGAGCACTATTTTCATCACCAACCTAAAAAAATTATACATTACGGATATGTTAAACATGTTAATAATTGAGTAATAAACAATACTACTTACTTGACCAGTGCTAGAAGGTATCGAAGGATTCACCCGACTTCTTGAAGTGGTTGTTGTTGGTGTCAATGTGCAGCTAACACACTCAAAATGAGCTCGCACCTCTTGTTGTAGGCATGCCATCTTTTCTTCCATTTGTGCCTCCATTTGTGTCTTCATTTTAGCAATTTGAATATCAAACTGTGATTGCATTTCTTCTCGAAGTTGAGTACGGATTGACTCAACTACATCTTGACTAAGTTGTAAATTAAGATCTTTTTTACTCATTAAGCCCCATGTACGCAAATGTCCATGTCCATCCTCTCCCATTACCCGAGAGAAGCAAGAATCTCTATATTCTACGGTGCGCTCCTCCTCAGGAACATTTTCAAGAAGAATGTTCATATCTTCCTGTGATATAAAGATATAAAAATAAGAAATGTTGCCAATATTATTTGTATTATTTTGAAATTAGTTATGGGAGAAACAAATCAAAACATACAATGGCCTCCTGAGCTTCAAAATCAATTATGCCCTTCTTATCTGTCTGTGTTCTTATAAAAACATTAATTCTATCTACCTTATCGTTACCTTGTTTCTCCATCTAAAACAACAAAAAAAAATAAATTGGCATTGCATATATGCATTATATAAAGATGTTGGATATTTTACCTCCGATCGAACAGAGCGAAATGAGGACCTCCCCATTTTATGGTATCCTCCAAGATGTTCACGGTTGATTGAGTTTTGCTTTGATACTGCTTTAACAGCTTCTTGCCCCCAATATTGGACTAGAGTTATCCATTGCCCGACAATAACACGATCTGGGACAATGGCAAGGCGCTCCTCATTAGTTGTATATATATCATAATTATCACGCTTACCATGATATTTCCATTCCCTCCACCGCAATCCAACTGAATGCAAGCATCTACTTTGATAATTTAGAGGGACATCTGTATTCTCCTACAATTATTCAATGAAATAAAATTGAGTTTATTTTAAGTGCGGTGTTCGTTAATGTAACAAAAGAAGAAAGTAACATACCTGCACCTCTCTCCATATCGCATCAAGCATGTCATTGGGTATATCCGTCCATCGCGGATATGTGAGTGGAAGTTTAAACCCATTTCTAGCTAGAACCCCAAGTCGGCTAACAAATGGTTGCTCACACTTACCTGTAGGGTACCCATATCTATCAAAATCAACATGAAATCGCTCACCTGTCCCCCACGTTGGGATGCCATGTGCAGGGCCTCGACCTCTCTTTTAATTAATACTTTCACGTTCGTTTGAAAGATCTGCATTAAAAATGTCAATAACTTATATATGTTGTTATAGTGCACAAGCAAAAATATTATGATTACAAATACCTGCATTGTCAAGTGAATGTGATGTGTCAATGGGTTGGGAGATTGGTGTAGCATGTGCAGTATCTTTGGAAACTGAATGTAGAGTGGTGATGGGTTGGGATATTGGTGAAGAATTTATATTATGTTGGGAGATTGAATGTGCAGCGGCGGATTGAGAGAGTTGCAGCTTTTTAATCATAGTTTGTCCTCGAGTATTTTTCTTCCTCATGCCTGCAAGAAGATCATAGAACAAACTATATTAATCCATCAAATGTAATTTAAAATGACCAAATATAGTAATTTGTCAAACAAAAAAATTATGATTCCAAATACCTGCATTGTCAAGTGAATGTGATGTGTCAATGGGTTGGGAGATTGGTGTAGCATGTGCATTTGCTTGGGAAACTGAATGTATAGTGGTGATTGGTTGAGATATTGGTGAAGGATTTATATTAGGTTGGGAGATTGAATGTGCGGCGACAGATTGAGAGAGTTGCAACTTTTCAATCATTGTTTGTCCTCGAGTATTTTTCTTCCCCATGCCTGCAAGAAGATCATATAACAAACTATATTAATCCATCAAATGTAATTTAAAATGACCAAATATAGTAATTTGTCAAACAAGAAAATTATTATTCCATATACCTGCATTGTCAAGTGAATGTGATGTGTCAATGGGTTAGGAGATTGGTGTAGCATGTGCAGTAGCTTGGGAAACTGAATGTAGAGTGGTGATGGGTTGAGATATTGGTGAAGGATTTATATTAGGTTAGGAGATTGAATGTGCGGCGACGGATTGAGAGAGTTGCAACTTTTCAATCATTGTTTGTCCTCGAGTATTTTTCTTCCCCATGCCTGCAAGAAGATCATAGAACAAACTATATTAATCCATCAAATGTTATTTAAAATTACCAAATATAGTAATTTGTCAAACAAGAAAATTATGATTCCATATACCTGCATTGTCAAGTGAATTTGATGTGTCAATGGGTTGGGAGATTGGTGTAGCATGTGCAGTAACTTGGGAAACTGAATGTAGAGTGGTGATGGGTTGAGATATTGGTGAAGGATTTATATTAGGTTGAGAGATTGAATGTGCGGCGACGGATTGAGAGAGTTGAAAATTTTCAATCATTGTTTGTCCTCGAGTATTTTTCTTCCCCGTGCCTGCAAGAAGATCATAGAACAAACTATATTAATTCAAAACACATTACAACTCTATTATAAATCAAACTATATTAATTTAAGATGGACAAAATATAGCAATTTTGCAAGCTAAAAATTATGATAACATACAATATTACTCTTCATTAGTTATTTCATCGTCAACATCTAAAAGAATATCATCATCAACAACATCACCATCAACTCCTTCCCTAACCCAATTAGTATCATCATTACGTACACATATTGTTTCATCCAAATGTTGTTGATTGAGTGGTTCAAGTTTAGGTTCAACATCAAACGAATCCCGAGCTGTCAACTTCATAACAACTTCCCAATCTGGATCTAGAGGATCTTTGACGTAACAAACCTACTTTGCTTGTGCGATAATGAAATCAATTAATAAAATATCCATCATATCTCCATGCCCAATTATCCGGACATTCACTGAGATGCTTAACTTTTTTGGATAGATTGTTATCAGTAGATCTAACATGTAGAGATAGTCAAACCATGGATGAAATTAATGAAATGATTTATTAAAAATTTGATCTTCATTAGTATATTGAAGAACTTACATAATGTTTAAACCATAAATGAATGGATTCATTATGAGCTTTATCAATTTGATGTTCGGTCATACAGGGATTGAATTTTTTAGTTCTTCGATGTGCTTCCTATATAAGAACACATTTTGATATTGTAAAAAAGTAACACCAAATTAAATTGATGAGAAAAAATAAGACAACTCACGTTAGAAAAGGTGTGATTGCATCTGTTTTGAAAAGAACATGATGATGCATTTGTATCCAAGAAACCTCATCAAGTTGTATCTTTTTCCCCTTTTTAAATGGGCGACCAATGTCATGTCTTCCATCATAATTTCTATTTTGCCGATTATATTTGGTTTCAATGCCAACAAGATATCGTTCGCAAAAGTTCATGCATTCCTCCATTAGATATCCTTTCGCAATAGAACCTTCCGGATGAGCACGATTACGAACATATCTTTTCAAGGTAAGTAGATACCTAATTTCAATATATATAATAAGTTAATACAAACAATATTATATAAATAAACATATAAACTCAAATATATAAAATGTTCATTACCTTTCAATAGGATACGTCCATCGATATTGCACCGGACCACCAACGGAGGCCTCTTCAGCTAAATGTATTGTTAGATGCTCCATAATATCAAAAAAAGAAGGTGGAAATATCTTTTCAAGATGACATAGTGTTAAAACTATGCGTTCTTGCATAATCTTCAAGTCCACATGCTTAATAGCCTTTGAGCACAATTGTCTATAGAAATTAGATAACTCGATAAAAACTTTCACAACATCTGGTGGCAATACTTTCCTTATGGCCATTGGAAGGATTTGTTGCATAAGAATGTGCATATCGTGACTCTTAAGACCCCAAATATTTCTCTCTTTCAAATGTACACATCGAGAAATATTAGATGCATAACCATCCGACACTTTGATATTTTTTAACACTTGTAGGAAAACATCTTGATGAACTTTGTTCATTGAAAACGGGCTGGAGATAAGAAGGCCTTATCGGATGCAAGTTGTTGTGGGTGCAATTTTGTTCGAATACCCATTTTTTTTAAATCTCGTCTTGCTTTTAAGCCATCTTTTATTTTTCCTATTACACCCAATATTGTATAAAGCAAATTTTCACCCATATTCTTCTCTTGTTGTATTACATCAATGAAATGACGTGTTTGAAAATACTCCCAATATGACAACTCAAAGAAGATGCTTTTTTTCTTCCAACCATGTTTTTGACCAATATTCTTAACCCTACAATTATCTTCTCTCTTCCTCTTTTTAAGATCATCTTTTTTGTATTCAATAAGTACATCATTCAGTTGTGTTGTGATATTACTTCCCTTTAACATTAAAGGTTTAGCTTCAAATTCACGACATCCATTAAAAGCTGCCTTATCTCTTCGAAACCTGTGCCCCCTGGGTAACCATTGACGATGCCCCAAATAGCAAAATTTTCAACAATTTCTTTGCCATTGTGATTTAGTTTGCAAATTACAATTTGCACAAGCATACTGACGTTTTGTACTCCATCCTGATAAGTTTGCATATGCCGGGTAGTCATTAATTGTCCAAAACAATGCGGCACGTAGAGTGAACATCTGATTTTTTGATGCATCATATGTAGCCACACCATCATTCCATAATTCTTTTAACTCTTCAATCAATGGTTGAAGGTAAACATAAATTTTATTACCAGGCCCCTTCGGTCCATCAATTAGTGTAGTAAGAAAGGGAAAAGATTGTGTCATGCACATCCATGGCGGCAAATTATAAGGAATTAAAACAATTGGCCATGTGCTATGAGCAATGGACATGGTTCTATATGGATTAAACCCACTAGAGGCCAAACCAAGTCTAATATTGCGACACTCTGCAGCAAATTGAGGATAATCTTTATCAAACTTTTTCAAAGTTGAAGAGTCAGCTGGGTGCCTCATAGTGTCATCTTTAGTACGTTCGTCAGCATGCCATCACATATAACTTGCAGTTTTTGATGACATGAATAACCTTTTCAATCTCGGTGTCAAAGGAAAATAGATTACTTATTTTGCTGGAATTTTTGAAATTCTATTTTGCATGTTATTTCCATTGTCATTGAGTCATTTGTATTGTGACTCACTACAAATCTCACAATTTTCAAGTGTAATATCATTTCCTTTAAAAATCATGCAATTATTGGGGCATGCATCCCAAGTCTCGTAAGAAAATCCCAAATCTTTTGTAATCTTTTGAGATTCATAATAAGACTTGGGTATTTTTATGTTCGGAAAAGCATCAATAAGGAGCTCTAATAGCCATGTGAACGAGATATCTATCCATCCATGCATGACTTTACCTTGTAGTAATCTCACTATAAAAGGCAATGATGTATACTTGACACAATTAGGGTGCAATTGACACTCCGCGTCTTCAACAAGTTTTATAAATTTGGCATCATCTTCGCTAGGACCATCTATTCTTGGACTGCTTAATGATGATGGATTCTCATACAAACTAGCATTAATAGGTGGAATTCCAATTGATTCATGTATCATCTCCATCATATCATTTCTAAAATCAGAACGTTGTTCATCCCCACTGCAAGATATAGAAGAATATGATTCCCCATGAAGGTTCCATATCTTGTACTTGGATAAAAAACCATTTATAAGTATATGTTCACGAGCAATGACCCTCTCCATCAAATAAGTATTACAACATTTTTTGCAAGGGCAATAAATCCGAGTATCAAAACTATCTGTTTTATTTTGATATGCATAATCTAGAAACTTGTCAACACCATGGATGTATTCAGATGAAACTCTATTTTGCAAATCAATCCAACTTTTATCCATATTTAATGCCAGAGAAATCTACATAAATAAAAAAAAAGGGTTATACAAATAGAGGTCGGACAATGAAAATATATTATTTTGAGTTTAAATAATGTTTGACAAGTAAAAACAATGAAAATGATTATGAAAAATATGTCTTAATCATAACCATACAAATCATGTGCAAAGATCAAATATGATAAAATAGTAGCAGCCACTCAACAAATTTATGAACAGCAAGCAAGAACCATCAGCTCTTCACAGGATTATTTTTTTCTCAAAATGAAATCTTCTTTACAATTCTCTCCATAGCCTTTAAAAGGTTTACATTAATAATCAACATTAACTTAAAACATTAATAACCAACACTTAACTTAAAACTAAAACATTTAATGAAAACTAAAAGCTATTAAAACATTTTTCTCTTATATTGCAAAAAAGAGAAAAATAAAGCTTCAGGACAAAATAAATTGAGGAGAGATGCAATCTCAGATGTTGTAAACTCGTAGTTTAAAAATAGGGCCAACTCATAAATATCAAATTCTAGCTTAAGCCATAAATTTAAAATAAGAAATGAGTTGTAGTTGTGCAAAATGAGCTTCTATCATGTCAAGCAATGGCTATTGCCTCTTGCACCCAGCTCTATCGACTCCTAGGTGGTTATGCAAAATATTAACAACAAAGAGAGATTTTTATAAAAATAATAGATTGCATCCGAGTTTCACTCAATTAGGAATCAGAGTTCCTTATCTGTCAAAGATGATTTGAGCAGTGCCCCCTTCTTTTAGCATTCAGTTGTGCACAAATGTGATGATTTTACTTAAGAACAAAGATCATAAGCCCATATAAATGTAAACAAGATAAATCTGGACAAAATTGAAACTCTAGAATTAGAATGAAATTAGATCTCCAATTTTAATTCCAAAGCAACAATATACCCTCTGGCCTCTGCTCAAGATTGTGAAAGGAAATTTGCTCAGGACACTTCTATCATGCATACAACTTGAACCAAAATAATTGTCGTTGTAAATATATATAGATTATCCCCCATAGCCTTGTCGAAATTTCTACCAAGCTTTGTGCAAGGTCTGGAGATGTCTACCGCGTGCCTCCACCTTCGATCGGGGTAGGGTATCGGGGAGACGGGGGGAGCGAAGTCAATTAATTACATCATAAGAGACCAAATAATAATATGAAAAAGAAATCTTCAAATCTCTCTTTGAAAAATAATGGAGATAATTGATAGTCAGATAAATTCGAATTAAAATAATTAGAGATACAGAAAATAGATAGCACTAGAAAAATCATGTATAACCAGCCTGTTAAATGTTGAAAAACATAAGGAAAGAAAGTACATGTTTAAAAATATTCTAATAATTTCTACAATGATGAGAAGGATCTCAAATACGAACATCTTCAGAATTCATAGCTATACCTGAACCCTAATACCGAATGAGCTTAAAAACACACAAAAAGTTTTAGGTAGAAGAACAAAAATCAATTTCAACTGCAATAACATCAATTTGATTCAAGAAGAGCAATAACAACAATTTTACTAACATCGATAACATCATTTTTATTCAACAACAAAGCAAAAACCCTTTATACAAGAATCTAACAATAACATCAATTTGATAATTTGTACCATATCGGCAGATATCACAAAGGGTTTAGTGAAAATCTCAAAAACTTGGTTTACTAAAATCAAAAATCTGAAAACCACCCTAAGATTTGTAAAGTCGAGAAGAGTTGTGGGAGAGGAAGACATACCTGTTGAGATAGTGGAGAAGAAAACTTCAAGGGAACAGCTTCCAGATACCTGTTGAAGAACTAAAGGCTTAATATATAATGGTAGAGAAAGTTAGAGTCGCAGGAGCAGGTACAGGAGCTGGCATGAATGGAAGCGGCATGGATAAGAGATCTTAAAAAATAGAGATAGCAGCGGGATGTTATGAGAAATCAACGAGCCAGAGAAAAATCAAAGAAATTAGTGAGCATCATCGGCTCTAAGGAGAGGAGAAACAATGGCTGCAAGTGACACTACTTCACCTGGGTAACCGAAGCAACGGAGACAGAGTCGACCGTAAGCACGTGATCTGGTTGCGCCCTTGCCCTAAACACTCGATCGAGATCGGGAATGGAAAGGAGAAACACCGAGCAGACGATGGATAAGGGAAAGGGTTTCGATCGAGACTGGGAACGGGAAGGGAGAAAATGGAAAAATAAAAATAAAAAAAGCAATCGTGTCTTATGAGAGCGGTTTTGTGAGCGGGAAATAAAAATTTTTGTGACTATAATTTTTCATAGCTAATACATTAGTTTTAGCCACGTTTTTTGCAATCATGGCTAAAACATAACTATTAGCCTTGTATTTTACAATTGTGGCTAATACCAATGCATTAACCACGATTTTTGGACCCTGGAAAAAATAAGTGTAGCAAAAACTCATATTTCTAGTAGAGTCAACCCTAACTGGGAGAGCCCGTATATTGTCCAAGAAGCTCTAAGGTCGTGGGGGGTGGGGGGGGGGGGAGGGGGGTACCATCTCTGAAATGTGGAAGGAGAGACCCTAAGTCACACCTAGAGTGGTGATTACTTGAAGCATTTCTATCTGTGAAAATATGTACGTCCGTTTTTTTAATGAATATGAAATCCTTTGATGCTCTAACTCTTTTACATATCAAGTTTGTGGCAAGCCGTATTTATCAAGTTAAGTCCTGAAATGCTCCCGCCATCAGGCTCTCACCTACTGATTGGGGCCAATGGTAGCACCCGGAGGTTGGACAAAGGAAAGTTTTCTCGCTCTAGGGTTAGGTACCGAGATGCTCCCGCCGCCATGCTTCTATCTTGCTGGCATAACCAGGATCCTCGAGTGACGTCGTTATGACCCTAGATGACTGAGCCCGATTGATGCTCAATTCCTGTCATTAGGCTCTCTGAAAGTGAAGGGATAGATCACACTAACTATAGAGGGAGGTGAATAAAGTATTAAAAATCTTTCGATTAATTTTTATAGCGGATTAAAATAAGTGATATCTATATGTAAATTGGCAGAAATAAAAACACAGAAAATCACAACACAAAAAAAACAAATAGAGCAACCAGACGACACAAAGATTTTATAGTGGTTCCCCTAAAACCTAGGTACATCCACTCTTCTACCACCATGGTAGGAATCCACTACAGGTTTATGATCAGGTGCCCTACCACCACAGGTTTGTGCTTAGATGCCCTGTCACCACAAGATCCATTTTCAAGGGAGGTCTAACATCCCTTTGAGCTTTTGACCAGGTGGTCAAAAACCAAACTAAGTCTTTTGATCAGGAGACTTAACAACCAAAGGGATAACTTTTGAAGGGAGTTAAAAACCCTTTTACAGTAGAGTAAAAAGATATTTGATATTGTCTTCTCTTTCTCAATGTTCTGCGAAGACTAGTGGATTGTTGTTGTTGTCAAAGCTCCCCCTGAGATGTAGAATAGTTCAAGAGAATGGAAGCTTTGCTCAGGATGAAGGCCTTCAGATTGCTTGTTGATCTACAGGAAGCTTTTAGACAAGTGTTGATGGATTTTCTCTTGAAAGCCCTGAAGCAAAAACTGATGAAGAACTTGAGTTGTATAAGAGCTATTCTTCTTTCAGTTTTCTGTGAATTATTCTTTTTGTCACAACTTACTAACTTGCTGCTATCTTGAAAAGATAATCCTTATATATTCCTTGCAGATTTCAGCCTTTGAATTTTTAATTCCTTTCCTTGACTTACTGTGGAAATTTTGGGAGTTGAACGGCTAGAATTTGTCTTTAATGAGTTTCCCGAACTGTCTCAATAAAATAAGCAAAGTAATAACTCTGTGAAGACCATAATTAATGCTGTCATGGAACGACTATATTCATAAGAATATTATGCATTAATTATCTGTGCATTACAGACATATTATAATATAATTTGAAATTCATCTGCCTTAGTCGAACTGAAATCATTAAAGAATTAGTTGAACTGAACCTGGGAGAAATTAGTCGAACTCAGCAAATTTTTCGTCGAGCTGAGCTCCAAGATCGTCGAGTTAAGAATTCTCTTTCGTCGAGCTGAGCTCTGAGAACGTCGAGTTGAAAAAGTATTTGCCAAACTGAGCTTCAAGTTTGCCGTGCTGAGATAGTCCTTCGTCGAGCTGAAGTTCTGATGTGAGATCAGAGATCGTTGATCTCAGCTAGACTTTCATCGAGCTCAACTCAGAGAAGGAACTCTGAGTTCGTTTATCTGAGATCAACGATCGTCGAGCTGAGTTCAGCTCTCGTCGAGTGACTTTTTCTGCAATCTTTAAACTATCTTGTCTCTTAAGTCTTGAGTCTTTGAAGTTTTCTAAAGGTAGGTTTCAATAATCTAACCTAATGTGAGTAACTTTAACCCTAGAACTAACAAATGACCCTAGGCTATACATGTTGGGTCAAAAAACCTAATAGTGAACCTATCCCAAATCCAAACTGGGGTTCCAACAATCTCCCCCTATTTGGATGAGGTCACTATACAAAAATAAAAATAAAGAAAATCACAAATTAATAAAATATCTGACAGAATTTTAAATCATTCAGCATATATGAACAAATGTTCCTTGTGGATATAATACACAACAATAAAGTTTAAAATGCAAAATCAGAATATTAAGAGTTTTTCTTTGAATCATCAGTAGAGGGATCTGAAGCAGGTTTTGTGAAAACCATTATCCTTTTTGGTTCTTCTGCTTCTCTTTGGGTCATCTTTATGTCTTGAGCCCCAAGAATCTTTATAATTATAGCTTTGGGCACTATAGCTTCTGGATGTAAATTCATATAAGAATTAACATTAAAATGTTTTTGTACCTGATATTTATTCAGTTCTTTCTTTCTGTAAGAAGACATGGTTGTAAACTTGGATCATTTCCTTCCTCCTTGGCCTTTCTTATCTGAGATAGAGCTATCAGCTCATTGAACCTGACCATTCTATAGTTGGGGTCCAATTCTGGATCATAAGCAGGAGAGGGAGGTCTCTCTGGACTTGATTCTTCTTTCTGAACATCTTTAACTTTCTGCTGGCTTCTTTGACTATCAGACTGCTACTGTTGTTTCCTCTATTGGCTGCTAGATTGAGACTCTGACCTTGAATATCTTTCCTTGCTGCTAGGAGTTGGTCTTGATGGATAAGAATAAGAAGCAGACCTTTGAGCTTGAGAAATGTTTCCTGCTGATCCTGATGTAGGAGGAGGAGGAGGTCCTCTCAAAGACTTCTTAGGAGGAGAACTATATCTCTTCATCTTCTTTCTTCTCTTTTGATCATTCTTAGATAGTCTCATCCAGTAGGGAGTATCTGGAGTGAGAGTAATGTTGTGCAGAATGTAGTAGGGAGTGTCAGCTGTGGGATTTTGTATAGGTACAACCTTTGCTGGAACTTTATTCTTTGTTTTTCTCTTCTTAGAACCAAAATTTTCTGAATCATCAGTATCATCATCATCATCAGATTCATCAGCAGGATTATCATATAATGCATCAATTTGCTTAAACAAGCCAGCTTGATCCTTGGCTTGAACTTCTAGCTCTTTAGATACAATATCTGTAATATCTTGAGCCTGAGCACCGTCACTTTCTTCTTCCTTGTCTTGAAACATGATTTCATCAAGATCTGGCATGGGGGACTCAACCCAGCACAATGTTGGAGGAGAAAAAGCCTTTGGCTCTAGAACACTTACTGATATAATCTCAGAAGAAATACTAGAGGAAATGTTATAGAAGCTATTTCTAATTTCTTCTAACACAGCAGAATTAACTGGAGCAGAATAACAAACAATTGCTTTAGAAAAATCAGATACTGCTGAATCAAAAGCTGGTATATTTCTACTATAATTGTATCAAAGGAATGCAATAAAGAATGAATGTCAACTGAGGGATTTATAATGAAATCACCAACAGTGTTTATTGCTGCATCAACTGACTCTTCTTCAAAGCAAGACATTTCAGTATCATCATCAATAATTTCAATTATCTCTGTTGGAATTGTTGCTGTTGAAACTACTGCTAAAGTTGCTGCTGTTGATGCTAGAGGAGATTCTTCATTGGACATCTCCCCCTGCATGGTTTCAGAAAGACCTGAACCCAGGCTCCCAGAAGAAGGGACAGAGGAGCAGGAAGCAACCTAAGCAGATATAAGAGAGATAGAAGCAGTAAGAGGGGCAACAACCTCATCTATTAGCTTCTTCTGAGAGGGAGTGATGAATTTGAGAAGATCATTTGAGATGTCAGAGAAATCTAGATATAGTGGATCAGTAGTAGATGGGGTATAGGTGGATTGGTGACCACAGTTGGAACAGACAGAGAATGCTTGAGGGATGTCTGACTGTAGGAAGGTTGGGAATAATGGTGGAAGATTTGATGGAGGGATGACATAAGGAATTTCATCTTGAAGAGGTTAATGTTGTGGAGATGGAGATGAAAGTAGATTGAATGTAGGGGATGATATAGGTTGATCTGGATGAGTAGATGAGGATGGGAGATCATCAATATGTGATGGTTGAGGTGACTGAGGAGGTGGAGATGGTGTATCCTCAGAAATATGGATTGGTGATTGTGGTTGAGGTGGTGATTTGTGATGGTGTGACTGGAGGAATGGAGGTAGAAGGTTGTTGAAGTGGAGTTAATGAAGGAAATATAGAATGAGGTGGAGATGGAGGAGGAGCAAGAGCTTCTTCTAGGGTTGGAGAAGTGGCTATTTCAGCCCTTGTGTCCTCTGAAGCAATCCTAGAGGAGGAGGCCTTGGAGGGCTTGGGGATAATCCTCTCCCATCTACCAAATAGGGCAGAGGTAAACCTCTTAGAGGCATTAATGAAAATGGTCTGAAAGACCAATAATTCTGGAACCTTTTCTTGGAGGAAGATTCCCAGAACTCTTCAAAAACTCACATCCTTCTTATTGATTTTTTCTTTTTAATCAAATCAAACAGAATTCCTCCCAAGTTCTCTGATTTCTTGTTAACCAAGGCACACATCAATTGAAATTGGTGCCTGGTAACAATATCATGAGCAGAGTGTTTTCCTAACAACACTTTGCTAACAATATATGCCAAGAATCTATATTCTATTGATAGATTTTTCTTAAGGAGGCGGTTAGGGTTTCCTTCAGTATGACCTAACCTTTCTAGCTTTTCAGTAAATTCACTGCTAGATAAATCTATTTCATCTTCACCATTAACTAACTCAAAAACTTTAGTCAAAGTTCTGGAGAATGAGGAACGTGGTGTCCTGAAATTGTTCCAATAAGGACTGGAGTTTCCTGAATCTTTGCTGTATAAACCCATTCTTTGATCTCTGTCACTGGAAGTTTAATCCTTGTTGTCATGAGTTTCCTTAACTGCTAAGTCTCAAACAGCTGTAGGATGTTCTTGAAGACTTGATTAGAGTGGCTGAAAGAATCGATGTCAATGTCGAAGCCGGCATCGAATTTCATTCCGGAGAGGGTGTCCGTCGAAATCGCCATTACCTGCAATAACAAAAGATCAAGTGCAAAAGAACTGGAAATGAAAGGGAATTCTGGTTGGTCTTTATATCCAAAGGCGTGAAATCTTCTAGGTGGAATTATCAACTGGGTAAAGGGATTAATAAAAGATCTAGGTGGATTAAAATTTCTAAAAGAATTTAGGTTTCTGTTATAATTTTCTGGGTTCGACGAATTGTACTAAATTCATCAATCTGAGTTCGGCTATCGCCGAGCGAATTTTTCTGCAATCTTTAATCTGTCTTGTCTCTAAAGTCTTGATTCTTTGAAGTCTTCTGAAGGCAGGTTTCAATAATCTAACCTAATGTGACTAACCTTAACACTAGAACTAACAAATGACCCTAGGCTATACATGTTGGGTCAACAAACCTAGCAGTGAACCAAGCCAAAATCCCAACTGGGGTTCCAACACTCTCACCTAGCTGTTTGGGGCCGGTGGTAGCGCCCAGAGGTTGGACAAAGGGAAGTTTTCTCGATCTAGGATTAGGTCCCAAGATGCTTCCGCTGTCAAGCTTCCACCTAGCTGGTAGGGCTGAGATCCTCGAGTGATGTCATTATGACCACTGAGGGCTGAGCCCATTTGATGCTCAACACCTGCCGTCAGGCTCTCACCTAGCTTATTGGGCTGGTTGTAGCGGCCGAAGGTTGGACAATGAAAAGTTTTCTCGCTCTAGGGTTAGGTCCCGAGATGCTCCCGCTGTCAGGCTTCCACCAAGCTAGCAGGGCCGGGATCCTCGAGTGACGTCATTATGACCCGTGAGGGCTGAGCCCGGTTGATGCTCAACACCCACCGTCTGCCTCCCACCTAGTTGATTGGGCCAGTGGTAGCGCCCAGAGTTTGGACAAAGGAACGTTTTCTCGCTCTAGAGTTAGGTCCCGAGATGCTCCCGCTGCCAGGCTTCACCTAACTGGCAGGGTCGGGATCCTCGAGTGACGTCGTTATGACCCGGGAAGGGTGAGCCCAGTTGATGCTCAACACCCGTCATCAGGCTCTCAAATAGCTAATTGGGGCCGTTGGTAGCGCCCGGAGGTTGGACAAAGGAAATTTTTCTCGCTCTAGGGTTAGGTCCCGAGATGCTCTCGCTGCCAGTCTTCCACCTAGTGGGCAAGGCCGGGATCCTCGAGTGACGTAATTATGACCCTGGACGGCTGAGCTCGGTTGATGCTCAACACCCACCGTCAGGCTCTCACCTAGCTGATTTGGCTAGTGGTAGTGCCCAGAGGTTGGAAAAAGGAAAGTATTCTCGCTCTAAGGTTAGGTCCCGAGATGCTCCCGCTGCCAGGCTTCCACCTAGCTGGCAGGACCAATATCATCGAGTGACGTCATTATGACCCAGGAAGGCTGAGCCCGGATGATGCTCAACACCCGCCGTCGGGCTCCCACCTAACTGACAGGGCTGGGATTCTCGATGGACATGGCTACATCTAAATCCAAGAACTAGGCAGTTGGATTTCAAAGACAAAGATTTAAAAGGTGATAAAGGGTTGGATCCAACCACCCCTGGGCGAGCTGACGAGGACAAGCCGAGACCTCAACAAGTGAGCTGGGTATTTGCGAGTCGAGCTCGACAAACCGCATATATCTCCCCCACCAGGCTTAATCTAAACAACCTAACACAAGATTTGCAAAAAAAGTAATGAAATAAAAGTTTGGGGAGAGGTTACCAATGCCCAGCAAATGAGCATACCAGAAGATTGGCATTAATTTCAGTCGATAGTCCACGACCCAAATGAACTCCACCTGCAAAAGAGAATACCTCCAAACACGAATACTATAAACATATAATCACAGCAGCATAATTGAACAAATTAAAAGCAGCGAAATTGGGTTGTCTCCCATAAGCCCTTTTCTTTACCGTCCTTAAGTTGGACCAAATACATGTATTAGCAGTCTTATATAATGTTCAGAGCATAAGTACATTACGCAACGATAAAGTCTAAAGTCACACACAGCTTTAAGCAAAAATTAAACTAAAAGAAAGGGGGAGGGCCCCAGAGATCCTTCACTTCTCAGCTAAATACTGACTTGTGATAGATCCCCCCAGTCACGCGAGATGAGGAAGAAGCGAAAGATTTAGGTCCCAGGGAAGACGAATCTCCCCTGCCCC
This sequence comes from Platanthera zijinensis, assembly GCA_039513925.1. Classification (NCBI taxonomy): domain Eukaryota; kingdom Viridiplantae; phylum Streptophyta; class Magnoliopsida; order Asparagales; family Orchidaceae; genus Platanthera; species Platanthera zijinensis. The sequence continues at coordinate 167,025,053 of CM077092.1, forward strand.
TAGCCTCTTCCTTCTCACGCCGGCGGGCAAAATCAAGCGCCTTGCACTTTCTCAGTTCTCTTTTTTTATCTACGGATGGGGATCGCCATGGAGGAACAACTACCCCATCCACTTTAGGAGTAGTCCTGGATTTTCCGTCCGGAGGCATCCTTTCCTCACCCATGGCGGGTGATAGATCATCCCAAGTAACCTGTTTAGCAGTTTTACACAATATTTTCAGCTCAATAAAAGTTTTTAAATCTATTTTATTCATGCTCTCAACAGCCGTTACTTCGCTCACGTTTCGTCTCATCCGAATCTTGTTTCACTCCAAGCAACTCCGCCTTCGTCTCTTCTTTAGCTATCATCAGCATTTCTGCCACTTTCATGGACCTATCTTCCTCTTTCTGCAGCACACCTATCTCAGTTGCACTAGGCAAACCATCAGATAACACAACATTCAATTTCAGCAGCTTTCCAGGTTCATTTTGAATTATAGGGGGAGGGATAGCGGTAAAGGCAAAGAAAGCTTGGATGCCAAGGTGATGCCGCACACGTTAAACTACAACGTCGCTTCGCTAGCTTTTCGGAAGGGGACCCCTAAGATGGGTTATGAATTATTCCCCGATGGTCCCAACACCAGGAAATCCGTGATCACTACTACTCCGTTCAAGATCACTTCCACCTCCTTTATCTCATCATCGGTTTTCACTACCAACTCGTCGGCTAGCACGAGTGATTTCCGGACATTCGACTCAATATTTAAATTAAATTTCTCAAAATTCTTGCGAAGCTAGAATGTTGCAAGAAGATCCGGAATCACATAAGGCCACTGTCTCGACCTCATTTGTCTCACACTTAAAATCCACTTCATTTTTAATGCACTCATCCGCCTCCCCGATACTCTTTCCTTGCTCACGAGAATTTTTTTCCGTATCGCTCGGGAGGGCACCGCGAGTATGCTCAGAGAACACATGGGCCAGTTGCCTCAGCTGCGTCTCCAAGTTTCTCATGGAGACGTTCCGAGTGGCCATGTTAGATTGGGCCATCTCCACAAATTTCTCCATCATTTCTTCCAACGAACTCTTTCGCGTTCCCTGCGCATTTTGATTATTACCCGGTTGCGGCGGCCGCAGCTGGTTATTAGAGGCTTGTGCATCAAACTGATGCTGGCCTCCCTGCCACCTTTGACCGGTAACATTTAGGTTCCAGGAGAAATTCGGATGATTTCTCACATTTGGGTTATAAGTATTGTTATAAGGAGCAGCGAGGTTCTGATTATTTATAAAATTTACACTCTTGTCAGTAGATATACCTGAGGGATCAGCAAAAGGTTCTCCAACTGGGCATTCATATATTTTGATGGCCAGGGTTTCCACAACCCTGGCACGAAATAGCCATAACCCGAGCTGGAGGAGGGGTCGATCTGGTCAACATCATCATTCCATCCATCGTAGGATGGCTCGCCTCAGCTTGTGGATACACAACATTCACCTCGAACAAATTTATTGCACCCCAAGGTACATTTCTTCCAGCAGTCCAATATGTACTATGAGAAGTGGTGTCGCGATTGATCCGCAATGCCTCGTCAGGAGTCAGGTTCATCATAGTGCCTCCAGCCGCCGCATCGATCATAGCCCTATAATTAGGCTCAATAGCAAAATAAAATATTTCCACTAAATTCCACGGCTCACAGCCATGCTGGGGTCATCGATGCTGCAGATCACCAAATCTCTCCCAGGCCTCAGACAAAGTTTCCTGGTCTAGCTGCCGGAAAGTGGCTATCTCCCTTCAGGCATTGACTATTTTGTCCACTGGGTGGAATTTAGCTAGGAACTTTGTGGAAAGAGCCTCCCACGTAGTTGAAGTCCCGGGAGAAATAGTGTGGAGCCAGGTTTTTGCCTTGTCACTCAGCGAAAACGGGAACAGCCTTAGCTTCACCACGTCGTCAGTAATGCTGGCGTAGTGGAAGGTGCCACAAATCTCCGAGAATTCCGCCAGATGGAGCTGCAGATCCTCACTTGGCAAGCCTGAAAACTGCGTGTTATTTCGGATCATGTTTAGTATGGCAGGCTCTATCTCGAAGTGGTTATTTACGATGGCTGGGCCGAAGCCAGGGTAAGCACTTAACACGGTAGGGGTCGTGAAGTCTCGCATTGTCCTAATGCGGGGTTGGACCACCGCCTAGTCCTCAACGACCCGTTCACCAAGGACATTTCCTCCTTGCCTTAAATCTTCCATTCTTTCTTCAGCAGCAGTGGCACGCTGGCGAGCTCGCCTCGCTCGTACAGTTTCAAGAACTCCTCCAAGATCTTCACCTCTATGCCTGGGGTTTGGATCTGTCATAAAACACACTAAAAAAATGTTCAAAGTGCTAAAAACACTTGAAAATCTTTTCCCCTAGAAAAATACACACAATGGCTGCACTCCCCAGCAACGACGCAAAAAACTTGATGCGCTTACGGCAAGTTTACCGCTCGCATAAGTAATATAAAATGGGGAGGCTTTCCCAAGTATCGAATCTCTCAAGGAACACCGCAAGGTGGAGTTTTCTTTCAAGGAGGACTTGAGATTGAAGTCCTAAGGGGTTTGGTTTTAGTTGCAATAAAATAAAAGCCAAGTAAATCTACTCCTATGCAGGCTGCTATGCGCTACTTCACTCAGTGGAATGGAAGAGTAGGCAGGCGTAGGGAGTGAATGGAACAGCGGATTGACGTCCGCAAACACCTTATAGCAACGCGCGCTGCTAGCAATCACTAGTACGGCAATACTCAATATAGTGGCGGGGGAAATACGGGCGCTACTCAAGAAACTAAAGCAGTAAAATGAAATAGAATCACATATACATGAAACAACTAATGCTCACTACTAAAGTACAATATCATCTACATATGAAGATTTGGCCATACATATACAACAACAAAGCAAGTGCAAGTCAAGAAATCGACCGAATCTGAAGGCTCATCGAGGAGTCGTGGAAGGATTCACCGGGTTGTCGGGCCTTGTCCGTGCTCGGTCTACAGATGATGTCCGGGGTTGATAAGGGTTGTCACTTCCTTCTAATCGCCCGTCTTCTTCGTGAATAGCCGTCGGGTTAAACCTGACCGGAGAACTCCACGTATGCAGCACCTAAGAGCTTGAAACGAAGCTTTGAGGTTGGAGAAGATGATGGCTGTTGGAGATGAAGCTATTAAGAGCTTTTGGAGTGAGAATGGTGGCCGAATGAGCTCTCCACTGAGGAGAGAGAAGAAAACGACAGGAGGAAGTTTTTCCCGCTCAGAGGAGCGGAAATGGCGGCTGGATCTGATCCCTTGGGCGAATGAGACCTGCGGCTTAAATAGAGAAATAAGAAATAATGGTCACACACGGTTTTGCGCACGGCCGTGCGTTAACCGTGCGATATTAAATTTTAGAACAAGCTTGTGGAAGAAGAAGCGTTGACCCGTGTGTTTCCTCGCGCACGGACGCTTCCGCCCGTGCGCGAAGGAAAACACACAGGTAACAATCGAAAGCAGAAATTTTTAGCAAGCAGGTGGAACCGTGCATTTTACTCGTGCACGGGCACTTCTGCCCGTGCGTGAGCAAATCACACGATTAACCACAGAGCACAATAAACTAAACAGCCAAAGGGAAACCGCGCGTTTCCTTAGCGCACGGTTCAGATGAAACCGTGTGTTAACTGTGCGTGATGATCGTCGAGCTCAACTCAAAGACGTGCGTCGAGCTCTGCTCGACTATCTTCTCGCGAGTAAAAATGCACGATTATTCAAAAAGCGTGTGCTAAGGAAATGCACGACCGTACATTTTCCACAAGTCAGAATTCCTGATCTGGGAAAACGCACCACCTGCACAGCAAAAATCCAAAGCTGGATCACAAGCTCCCAACACCAAAACACAACATAAAATAAAAAAAAACCACACGGAGAGTACCCCAGTACTTACCCTCGACAATAGAATGCGCAATTGCACACCCTCGGGACAAAGCAGTGCACAAAGTGGTCTTATTGACCAAAACGAAGCAAATATAACCGATTACTGGTTGAAATGTCATGCACGAGTGTGAAAACAAGCCCAGATGAGTCCAAAAAACACTATATAAATCAGACTCATCACACCACCAAACTTAAACATTTGCTCGTCCCGAGAAAATCATCACTCCGTGGACTAGAAAATAGTTAGCTGGCTCTGTAATTTCCAAATTAAGTATTGCGAGAAATCAAATACATCATGGGCATAGAAAATATAATAGACAAACTTTTTAATTATATTACGGAGTTTATACTTTTCGACAGGCGTAAATAAATATTGTATCTACTCAAAATTGGAATTTTGGAGAATCATTTGGTCAAATATAGGAAGAAAGTAGGCTGACCACTCAGGTGAGCATTGACAAAGACCGGGGCTCGTGATCACCTCTAAAGAAATCCATCAATGTCGGGGACCATACGCTTGCCCGTTCACACTCTTTCCACGACGTTAGCTCGACTTAAGCGTGAATTCGTAGGGATTTAAGATAAAAATGGGCCTTGGGTGTATACGTGGGTAAGGATGTACAAGGGTAAAAATGATGGCTACGCACAACCCAAATGAGCTCAGACAAAAGATTATCCTCCAACCAACAAAAAATTGCAGGTGCACCGCACCACCAGACTTGAACTTGACAACAAGGGTGTGTGCACCACCTACCGCTATAGAAATAAAATCACAAATGGAATTTTCTTTTTCACTTTCTTATTTCATATCAAACAACATTTTTGTTTTTTTTACTTTTCTTTTCTTCTTCCAAATTTTTTTAAACCACATTCAACATATATTAACATGAAAACTCCAACTCACAATCACAAAACTGCACCACAGCAACAACACCAAATGCAAGAAATAATCCACTAATATTTAGAGATTGGGGTGTGCGATTGGGAAAAGCTTTTAGGCTTTGGTGATCACGAAGTAGAGTTAAATCAACAGGAGGGATATGCACAACATAGGCTAACAAGGATTACGTTAGGACGGGGTACAAGGCTCAATCGGGCCAAAATGATGGCCTACATCACGCTCACGCTTGAGTAACCATGCATCAATGTTTCGAGAATAGCTTGGGGCAAGTTCTTAGCGACCGAGAAAGATGATCCTTCCTCCCAACTTGAGCAAAATGAGTCCAGTGGCGGCTACACACATCCCTACACTACCGTTCGATTACACCAGATTCAACATTTTTGAGTAGTACAAACAATATATACATCTATAGAAAAATTATAAATCTACGAGCATAAAGAAAAATTAAATCTATACTATTTCTACACAGACCATGAGTACTCGATTAGGAGCACTGCACGAGTTTCGCACTACTCTATCCTAAAATCGTAAGCCAGCACCGCTATTTTAAAGTTTACACAAAAGAGATACATTTTACTCGAGCTGCGCGCATGGTTAAGATCGCGCTCATGTGGGTGTAGGTGCACAATGCAGACATGATTTCATGAAAACTGAAAATATAAGATATACTTTTGGTATGAAAGTGATAGTGGTGCATGTGCACAGGTAACAACATATCTCTCCCCCACCAGAATTAATCTAAACAACCTAACACAAGATTTGCAATAAAATTAATGAAATAAAAGTTGGGGGAGAGGTTACCCCATGCTCAGCAAATGAGCATACAAGAAGATTTACTGATCTGCAGCGTCGATGTCCCCGACAACGACGCCAAAAACTTGATGCACTTTAGGCAAGTGTACCGATTGTAGTCAAGAAATAAAGTTGAGGATTTGAATCCCCGGATATCGATCTCTCGAGGAGTGCAGGTAGGGAGTGTGACTTTGCTATTGAAAGAGGGATTGCGAGTGTCAACGTAACAAGGGGTTTTGATTTTTGGTTTCCTAGTTTTAATACTAATAAAACTATTATGGGTCGCCTTCACTGCGTCGCTTCGGTTGATTACTCAAGTGAGTAATAAGGAGGATGGACAAACCATTGAGGGTCGCAGTCACCTCTTCGCCACACACACACCTAACAATTGTTAGGACGATACTATCACGTCAAGAACACAAAAGATGGAAGCGCACCAACACAATCTAGAACTAGAATATGTCAACACATAGACATGATGAAATCATTAAGCAAATCAAGTTCTTACTCATCAATCCAACAACCACGCAATAAAGAGCAAAGTTACTGCAAGAGAAGGGGGAGAGATACAACCAAACACACGAAGTCTCATGCGGGCCCAACTTGACAAACGATCTAGCCCAACTACAATGGGGTGTATCAAAAGACCTGGTAAAGGGGATGGCGAGCTTAGGTGTCGACATCTACTTAGGAAGGCAAGAGGAGGCGGTACTCGGCGGTCCATTTCCACCCTCTCAAAATTTTACTTGGGAATTTCTAACAACTCCAGCTTGACATTGGAGAGAAAGAAGGGTGCACGCGGGCGAGCTGGATGTCGCGAGCCTAGCGCGGCGATTAGTCCGCCTCTTGACTGTCCGGGTGGAGGGCTCCCAAGGTATCTCTGCGGGCACGAATCCTAACTCATACTTTCTAGCAGCAAGTTCTATCCGAGCGAGGTCGCCCAATGAAGGATGGCAGCTCGCATGCGAGTACATCACAGTGAATTCAAAAAATAAAAAGGAGAAGAATTCAAGCTAAGTACTTTTTTCATTAACTAGAATATTATATGTTACAAAGATGAGCTCGCCTCGGCGAGGTTACAGAAGGGGGAAGAGAATTACAAGAGAAAACAAAAATGAGGAGGTACGAGTCAGCTCTCGCCCTCCCCTACGGACGGGTGGTCCTCGCTCTCCCCTCTGGATATGCAGCCATCCTTGTAGCCCTTTAAATCCTTGAAGAGTGACTCAAAACTGTCTTCCTTCTCATCGGGAGGGGTCGCCAGCGGGAATAGGTTCGGCACAAGGACCCTTACAGTTATCTCCTCACACCCCTACACCAGCACCTCCATATCTTTCATCATCTGCAGGGTGTAGTCGGTGGTGCTGATGGAGTTTATTCGCAACTTTTTGACGACCTCCGCCTTGCCGAAGACTTTTGGCCACTTGGGAGGAATGCTCGGCTCTCCGCCGACCTGGGGCAAGAAGATGTTTGTCTAGCGGATGAGCTCGCTCCGGAGCCCCTTGTTCTCTGACTTCAATTTCTGATTCTCCATCTCTAGCTAGGCAGTGCGAGCCTCTAGCTTGGCGGCGCGAGCTAGAAACTCACTCGCAGCTTTGACATTCTGGGAAGAAAGGCAAGGTAAGATTAATATGCGTGAAAAACCCTAAGGCAAAAAAGGAGATAGCCAGTGCTTACCATCCCGCCAGCCGCCTTCACGAGTATCTCCTCGACAATGCCAAGTCGCCTCTCCAAATCAGCAACGTTATCCTTGGCAAGGTCACGGTCCTGCTCGGCCTTTAGCAGGAGGTTGTTGAGGCTGAAGCCGCAGCGGACCACCATGTGGTGCATCTCCAGGGCCCGCATTTGGGCTTGCAAGCCCTCGTGGCCGAGCTGACGCAGGGTCATGTCGTTGTAGGCCTCGCCATCATCCCGGACATACAGGCCAAAGCCGAGCACGTAGGCATGACGTGAGGGGGTTGGCGACCTGATCAGGAGGGATGGAGGGAGGAGATGGAGATCTGATGTGTCTCCTCATCCCACCGGACCATCGAATCGTCGGCCGAGTCCTTTTTCTTCCCCCTAAGGCCGAAGAGAGGTTGGCTCTTCGGCAAGCTCAGCTCACGGGCCGCGAGCTTCTCTACAGGAGTAAGGAGAGGCTCGCCACCCTTGGGTTTTCTCTACCAACTCCATGTGCGATCTCTCTGGCAATTTCTCTAGCGTGGTCTCGGGGGAGCTCATATACTTTAAAACTTATTGTTGTTGTTGTTGTCCCCCCACGAGACCATCGTCTCCTTCTTATTTCGTGGCGGGGAGCAGTGAGAAGAGCTGAACCTCGCCGGGTCGGGTCGCCTCGTAGTGGAGGATGGGTTGGATGACCCTGGCTCTCTTCAGCAGGCCGCAACAGCTACTCGCTCGTGTGCGAGAAAGTCGGTGTGGAGTCCAGAGTCTGCAAAAGGCGGGTGCTTGGGAAGTAGTCACTCCCCTACAAGAAATAACTTGTTAGAAATATGGCTACTTGTTTTTGGGCGAGTACAATAGAGGAAGAGGAAAGGGTTGTACCTTCGTCGAGGAGGACTGGGGGAAGCAAGTCGAGGCCCCTTCGAAGCAAGGAAACCTCAAAGTCCTTCCCCAGGAAGAACTTGTGCAGCTCAGTGTCATCGCCTGACAGCATTGGAGGCCGATATACCTCCTCGCTCTTCTGCTGGGGGGAGAAGGGAATGTTGCCTAGGTCGCCCTTGATGAAGACGACCATGGAGACCTAGTTGTGATTCTTGTTCGCACTCTCGCGAACCCTGATGTGCGAGCCCATCAGAAAAGCGACCCCATCATTGATCGCGCGATAGGTGAAAAGTTTTTGGAAGATGGGCGGGTTAAATTCAATCGCTCTCGGCGGAGGAAGCAGGTGAATGTGACCATCATGGCGATTGCATTCGGGTTCAGTTGCGCGGGCACTGCACCGAAGTATTTGAGGATCTAGCAGATTTATGGCCAGAGGGGCAAGCGTAACCCCATCTCGAAGTGTGAGATGGGTAAGGCGAGCTAATCCTTGTAGAAAGAATTAATGGCTCGCCCTCTGCGTACCAGCACGCCTCATAACCGGGGGGCACATACTCGGCTTTGAAGCTGGCGAGCTCACGCTCGGTGGTATTTCCCTCAAAGAAGAGTACTTTGCAAATTGCCGAGCACACTTGGACCGCCCATCAACATCAGGCCTTGTCTTGCCCATATCCACAAAAGGTTGGGGTGCGGGTGCATGTAGAGAAAAGAGCAGCGGAGGGGGTTATTAATGCAATAAAGGCGATGGCCCAGGGGGTTGGTGATGGGGCTTATTTATAAAAAGCCAAATTTATGGCTGAACTGATCGGTCAGTCCAGCTCGCCAGCCCCATCTTGCCAACCCGCTATTTTCCGACCCTCACAACCTGATCTATCCTAGGGCGAGCTGAAAATGAAAATAGCACATCATGTAATTACATATTGAAATATAAAGAAATGTTTTCAAGTTATTACAGACAGGATGTCCGCAGTTAATTGGAAGAAATCAAAATAAAGAGAGTTCCATCAACACACGCGAGTTGGGGGTGGAGGGCGAGGATTGATAGGCTCAGTTAGGGAGCCATTTGCATCTACCCCGACCTCGCGTCCCCATCCCCGGAGGTTGGCGCGGGTTGAGGAAGTTGGGTACGATGTCCAAGTACCGACTAAAGGTCTGCAGGTTTCCATCAAGTCTTTCCATAACTGGGGTGGGGGACATCATCTCATTCTCCAAGCCGTGTTCCATCCTATCCGCGAGCAGAACATAGTCTTGCTCTAATTCCTGCAGCCTTTGCTCACTATATGCGTTGTATGCTCAAAGTTGGTGCAGGGAGGCATTCTGTTTCTTCAGCATTTCCACTACTCACCGCCTCAGCTCGACAGGATCTAGCGAGTCATCCAGGAAGCTTTCAACCCCAGGCTTAGTTGGTGGCGAGTGGCGAGCTTGTTCTAAAGATTCTTTTACTTTAGACGGAGAAGGGAGCCCTGCAAAAAATAATTAACTCAGGTAGAAAGAGGTTGCGAGGGCAACAAAGATTCTTAGGCAAAATGTTCTCGGGAAAGTGGAGCTTACGGGATGAGCTCGACAATCCTTGGAGGTTGGCGAAAGAGGTAGGGCTAGGTTTTTCCCGTGACCCGGAGGATAAGTTCCCGGGGAGATGAGGTTGAAGGTGGAGATCGGGATAACTCTGGTACCTCTGTCTGCGAATACAGGCGCGGAGGTGTGCTTTTGGGCAGGAGTGTGAATCGGCGACCTGGACTCCTACGAGTCCAGCTCCATGGTCCCAAAGGGAGGTGATTTGCTCTACATGCGAATGGCGGGGGGGAGTCTGAGGCCGCGATTCGTCAGGTGGAGTGTGGACTCGCGGTGTAAGACCCTCTTTTTTAATAACCACGGGGTCTTAGGCCCAGAATCGCCGCTTTGTGGTAACATCTTCACGCCCGGGAAGGTCGTCACTACAAAAAGCCGATCCTGCTGGCCAAATCGATCGCAGAAAAAGTAGCAAGAGAGTGCATAAAAATAAAACTCTACGCATGTCCACAGAGATCACATATATAATAAAAAATCTCCACGAAGGGAGAGTCCACAACAACAAATATAAAAGTACTAAAAATAGGGCACATGCCCGATACATCAAGTGCTCACTACATTTCACTCATCGCGGAAGGAAAAACTAAACAACTACTAATAATCGGGACTCATTGTCCCAGCTATCTGAACCCCGATACTAGACTGTCCCATCTCCAAGCATGCCGACCTCGGGGGCTGCTCCTCTGTGCTGGGCTCCACGATCCCTTAAAGTAATTTCGTCCAAAAACCGTTAGTCTAAAAGACTAAGTCTTATTATCCCCTACCCCTCCTTCCGTTGCTCCTAGGCACCGAGCGGGGAGAAGGAAAGGAGACGTAGTGAGGGTGGAGAATGAACAAAGAAGTAGGTGACGGCGGAACTAATCTAGTAGTTTTATGAGTATATGTGGCAGTAATAAAAGTATGAAAGACTGAACAAGAAATAAGTAACCTTAACTTATATGAAAATACATAAGCTAAGGGATCTTCTACAAGGATCCTATCGTAAAAAGAGTCTCATATCAATTTATGTGATAGGGTGTCGGTTTATAAGCAAGCATTATATATATATTCACAAAATAAAACTTTAACTTATATGCACGCTCACGCGAACTTAAAAACCAAGGGGTCATTTTGCATGGCCTATTGTATAAAAAGTCCCATACTAATTTATACAATAGGTGTCAAAGGTTAAATGCAATGGTTATGCCATGACATGCAAGTATGCTATGATGTGAATCATGCAAGTGCAACACACCCACCCGACTCTGTGCACACAGACCTTTAGTTTACCCTTCTTAGAGCCTAACCTCCTAGGATACCTCCGTAGTGGAAAACGGAAGCGGTGGGTTGAGCCTCACCCACCTCTAAACCGGTAATTGCACTACCAGTCAGACTTATTGTACGCCTCAACGCTGATGCACTATGCAGAGCTCCTGCGTACTCTTTGCCGGCAAGTCCACCAGACTTAACTTGGCGAAGTGAAAAACATCACTTGCCGAGTCAACGTATTGGCGTCGGTGCATCGACCCTCCAATACCGAAGACCCAAGACCTTATAATTTATTCACATGCAATCTTAATGTATCAACCACCGAGCCAAAGCTCTCAGGACTAACCCGTCCATCTCAACAAACAACCGAGCCAAAGCTCCCCGGACTAACCAGTTCGTCACAACCAATAACCGAGCCAAAGCTCCCCGGACTAACCCATCCGTCACAATAAATAACCGAGCCAAAGCTCCTTGGGCTAACCTGCCCATCACCAAAACCATTGAGCCTACTGCCCGTGTGACCCAACCTAACTTCCCGAGACACCGGGGTGTGTGAGAGTGAACCCCTTATTATTCTACTTCCTCTTGAAATTTATTAAGCATATAGTTTAGGTTAGCCCGAGACTGCCCAAGGAATACCCCGTGAAAGGCTCTCGAGGGCACTAGGAACTACGATGGGATGAAGCCCAAAGCTCATTTTCACAAGCACTTACTATTATTGGTTAATACCTGATTCCCGATCCCTTTAATATTACTCTGGATCTAACACTAGTGTGTTTGGACCCTCTCTCTCCGTCCACAGGAAAGACGATCTTTCGTCTATCCCGAGCACCACCTAATCTTTGTCAACCCAACAATCTACTTATCCCAACTTCCATTGGTATACTCCATTTCAGTTTACCCAGACCAACAATCCACTAACCCCAATTCATATGCCCAGTTCAACTACTATCGCATTTTCTGCAGATTTACTACATGCAGACCACCCTATGCTATATGATGTACATGATAGGAGGTACTCCAAATCTTCATCCAATAAACCTTAGATAATTAATGGGGGCTTATCATGATATAATTAGTTTAAATCCAGAAACTTGGAATTTTTCTAATTAAACTGATATTTTAATTAATTTCCCTAAAAATCCAAATGCCCTAGTTTGAATATGAAGTGGCTTTTACAGTCATGCAAATTCTCTACAAAATTATGATAAATACTAGGCAGCTAATTGACAATAAATTCAAATCTCCCAATTTGTTTGCAAGGTTTAGGCCTCTGATCCAAAATTTTAAATATAAACATATATTTATCAATTAAAGAAACAAGTGCTGCAAATAGATTTAAAAAATTATGAGAAAATTCACGCATGACTAAAATGTGCTAAATATACTCCTGACCAAGTTTCCAAATTTTTCAGTGAATAATGAACTCTAAATTTAATTTTGAGCAATATTCCTCTTTTATGAATTAATGAAATAAATACTGAAATAATGCATCTAAAAATTATAATAAAATTTCCTCATAAGCATATTGATCTAAGTACACCTTTTCATAAGTTTCATAATTTTCTAACATTCATTGAGCTCCGAATCTATTATTGAACATAATTGCATATTTATAATATTGTGAAGTAAGTAATGAAAATATACATCTAAAAATTATAATAAAATTCAAGTATGAGTATAATGACCTAAAACTTCCTCTTCCCAATTTTCATAATTTCCCAATGAACAGTGAGATCATAATAAATAAATGACTATCAAGGGAAAATTCATGTATTACAAAGGAGGTACTAAAGTTATTGTTCTAAAATTTCCAATAAAATTACCAGAGGCTCATATTAAACCTTTGACTACACTACCTAAGATTCACAACTTTTCATAAAGTTTTGATGGCCTAACTTACATGTATAAAGTTTGTGCCCTAAACTATGGTTAGGGTTTTGGGGAGTTTAACAGCCTATAAATCTCATAATATTTTTACCATAGGACCTTGACTACCCTATGTCCTCTCCACCAAGTTTCAAGTCATTTCAAGGTCACTTCACCCCTTGACATTCAAACCCTAGGTTTGCACACATAGGACCTACCCTAGTGTTCTAGGGCTCCACCCTTCAACTTCCACCCAATATCAGTGGAGGGGGTATTTTGTGTGCTAATATGGTTTAATGCTAAGATCCATCACCTTAGGATGAGGTTAGCCAACTCAAGAGCACTTAGCCCTAATTTGGCTTCAAAGGGGTCAACACTTGGCTACAAAATTACCCTATCAAAACAAAGCCAAAAGGGGTGAAATTTTTTCCTGAGCCCTATAATGTTCCCCAATATCACCCACCAAAATTTTGGGTGTTTTTGAGGTGTTTATTAAATTTTTCCAAAAACTATAGAAAAAGTATCGCCCTGGTCAAACCAGACATCCAAATTGGTTTAAACCAATTTTGGATTAAAGTAAACCCCTAGAGATACGACTGTGATGTTTACCATTTTTTCACTAGAGGTCCCTAGGTATTTTTTAATAATTAAAAACTTTAAATACAAAATGTGTGATAGAAAATCACATGAAATGAATAATATCCTATGATTTAAAGTTGATCAGCACGAATCTTGACGTAATGATGGACGACATCCGGTTTTCTTCTCCATCGCGCTAATGGCCTGGATTACTTCTTCCTGGAGCAGATTCCAGCCACTATAGCCGGCCACCCAGCCACCTCCCTGGCCGACCACCGCCACCACCACCTCCGTCGAGGTGGTGGCTATCGCCAGGCGGAGGCACAGCCACCGGAGGGGCGGATTTTGGCAAACCCGATAGGTTGATTTTCATGGAAAAACCGGGAAATTTTTTTTCCTGATCGGGCTCAATTGAGCCAGATTTTCATCCCTAATGATTCCTACGATCTACCCACAGAGATAGGAGGAGGGGAGGACCTTATTGGTGGTTTGTAGTCGAGCCGATCGCCGGGTTGCCATGGTGGTGGTGCCGCCGACCGGGTTTCTACAACTACACAGTGGGAAGCCTTGTCTCCTTCAGGTGAAGTGTGTAAACGACTCCCCTGTGTCCAGTGGAGCATTTAAAATCACCAAATGGGTTAGGGGAAGAGTGTGGGTTGAATGACCATTTATGGCCATTAAAGGCCATTCTCGGCCATGGTGGTGGGGGGTGAACCTGGCTTGGGGTGGTCAGGAAACGGCTGGAAACTCCTCCTCTTACCCAGAGGAGTTGAATCCAACAGCCAAAGGTGGCCCTTGGCCTCCTTATGCCATGAATGGCCTTCTACCTTCCCCTTTCTCTCTCCTCCATTAAAGGGCAAGGTGGGGCTCTCTCTCCTAGTCATCAAGGCTGACTTGGTTATCCCTTGAGCCTATTTGGAGCCCAATAAATCATATCATCATATAATTTGGAGGTGGTTAGCCCAAATGGAAAAGGCTTGAGCTTGGGTTAGCCCATTTGGGCTAAGTTTGACCTAAACTAGACTAGAGTTGACCTTGGTCATTTTGACCTTTTTGGTTGACCCCAATGGGTCCTTGGTGACCCATTGGCCTCCCCTAGGTTTTAGGTTGGGCTGGGTAGGGTTGTCTTGGCACTTTGGGGGTCACTTGACCCTTAAGAAGGGTACTTTGACCAAGTTAGGGCTAGATTTGACTTTGGTCAATATGACCATTTGGGTTGACCCCAAGGGTCCTTGGTGACCCCTTGGCTTCCCTTAAGGTCTAGAAAGGGTTGTGTAGGGTTAACATTGCACTCTGAGGGTCACTTGCCCCTTAGTTAGGGCATTTTGACCACTTTATGACTAGGGTTGACTTAGGTCAACTCAAGCCCCAAGGTTGACCCTAATGGATCCTTAGGGCTTTAATGGACCTCCTCATGGATTGGTGAGTTTGTGGTGAGGTCTTGGAGTCATGGTGAAGCCCTATTATCATCCCAACCTAGTGTTTAAAAACTTACTATTTGAAGACCATAGTGATCTCACCTACATTTCTAGGTCCACTTGGTCTTCCTAGGGTTTTGTCATGATCTAGTCATGACAAAACCACTCCTAGGTGTCTAGTTGCATGAGGGATGTAATAAATCCCAATATATAAACAAAAAATTTCATCCTCGAAATTCGAGTTAGGCCCACGGGTTTTCAAGTATGAAAAATAAATTGTCACATCCCGAGAGGTTGTAGGAATACCTGACTGAAAAGCTTCGGGTACCTTTATTGCATCAAGTACTGTGGCTCTCATGTGTGCTCCTCTTTCCAATGATTCCTCCACAAGACATTGACCAACGGGACCTTCTTGTGCGCAAGACTCGCATCCCAATATCCTCTATCCGAATCGGCTCCAGGTGCACCGATCGATCAGAAGCTATAGGCCCATCCGTAGTCGTAATCTGCTGCTCCGACTGAAGTAGAGCTCTCCTCAGGGAGGAGACATGAAAGACATCGTGCAAACCCACTAGCTCTAGCAGAAGCTCCAGTCTATAAGCTAAGGGGCCGATCCGCTCTAGGATCCTGTAAGGCCCCATGTATCTCTGACTGAGCTTCTTCTGACCATACACTCGTGAAACTCCATACATCGGTCGAATCTTTAAGAATACCCGGTCTCCCACCTGAAACTCTACCTGATGATGCCGAGCGTTGTAATACTTAGCCTGCTTGCTCTGAGCCTCCAACATCCTGTCCCGTATCAGTCGTACCTGAACATCGTTATCCTCGATAAACTCCGAGCCCAAAGCCTTCGGATCCTCATCCTAGACCCAAGATAAGGGAGTCCTGCATCTCCGCCCGTATAAAGCCTCATAATGGGCCATGCCGATGCTGGACTGGTGGATGTTGGTGTACGAGAACTCGATCAACGGTAGCTGCCTCTCCCACGACTCTCTGCGATCCAGTATGCAAAGACGCAGTAAATCCTCCAAGGTACAATTTGTGCGCTCTGTCTGTCCATCCGTCTGAGGGTGGAAGGCGGTACTAAAAGTCATTCGTGACCCCAAGTAAGCCTGAACCGCCCTCCATTCCTTAGAAGTGAAATGCCCATCCCGATAGGACACTATCGTCCTCGACACCCCATGGTATCGAACGAACTGCTCCCCAAACTTCCGTACCAAATCACCCAATGGAGCGTCCTTCCTGATCGATAGAAACCTTGCCACCTTCGTCAATCGGTCGACGATCACCCATATCGAGTCGTTCCCCGTATGTGACCGAGGAAGACCATGTATGAATTCCTGGCGATGTCGTTGAACTTCCACTCCGGCACAGAAAGTGGCTGTAACAATCCGGCCGGGTTCCTACACTCTGTCTTTTTCAACTGACAAGCCTCGCAGTGGATCACGAAGTAGGTGATGTCCCTCTTCATGCCTGGCTAGTACATTGTCTTCTTCAGGTCGGCCGTCATCTTGGTGATGCCTGGGTGCACCGAGTACCTACTGCAGTGAGCCTCAGTCATGATGTCCTCCCGGATTCTGCCCCCAGTCGGTATGTACACTCTACCTCTAAAGCATACCAGCCCGTCTATCTCTGTATATTCCCCAGCCATGCCTACCTCAGAGGATCTGAACACTGGCTCCAACTTGTCTTATTTCCTCTACTTAGCTCTGATACAATCCTGAATGTCATCGGTGGCAACGAACGATGATAGGTACTCCCGGTATAGCTCTGGGTGATCCCCGGACACCAGGGATATCTGCATATTTTCTAACATCTGAACCAACTCCATGGCCATCAACTGAGGTCCTGCTCCTGAGGTTGTAGCCTTCTGGCTCAGCGTGTCCGCCACCATATTTGCCTTCCCTGGGTGATAGTGAATCGTGTAATCATAATCTGAAAAGAACTCTACCCATCGTCTTTGGCGAACGTTCAACTCCTTCTGCGTATCAACATATTTCAAATTCTTATGATCCGAAAATATGTCGTAGTGCACTCCATAGAGGTAATGTCGCCAAATCTTCAGCTCGAACACTACTACTCCCATCTCCAAATCATGAACATGATAGTTTTGCTCATGCTTCTTTAGCTGTCGTGAGGCATATGCTATCACATGACCCTGCTGCATAAGTATAACACCCATCTCCTGAAAAGACGCATCCACAAACTCCTGAATGCCCTCCTTCCCAGATGGAAGGGCGAGGATAGGGGCCGACGTAAGCCGACTCTTTAACTCCTGGAAGGCTGCCTCACACCATGGCATCCAGAAGAACGGAGCGTCCTTCTTCGTCAATCAAGTAAGTGGGAGGGCTATCTGAGAAAACCCCTGCACAAACTTCCGGTAGTATACGGCCAATCCCAGGAAACTTCGAACATCCATGGCCGTCTGCAACTAAGGCCAGTCTCGCACTGCCTGAATCTTCGTGTGGTCAACTGCCAGTCCCACTCCACTGATAATATGGCCCAAAAAGGCCACCTCTGTCTGCCAAAACTAGCACTTGCTGAACTTGGCATATAGCTGATGCTCCCTGAGCTTCCCAAGCATCAAGGCCAGATGCCGTGTATGCTACTTCTTCGTCCTTGAATAGATAAGGATATCATCTATGAATACTATGACAAACCGGTCGAGGTATGGCTCGGACACCCAGTTCATCAAGCTCATGAAGGCTGAGGTCACATTCGTGAGCCCGAAGGGCATCACGGTAAACTCATATAGTCCGTACCTACTATTTAAGGTTGTCTTCGGGATATCCTCCTCTTGAATGTGCGGCTGGTAGTAACCTGATCTCAGATCCAACTTTGAGAACCAGTGGGCTACCTCCAGCTGGTCAAATAGCTCATCAATCCTTGGCAGTGGATAGGTATTCCGGACTGTCAGTCTGTTCAGTGCTCGGTAGTCGATGCAGAGTCTGAGTGTCCCATCCTTCTTCTTGACGAACAACACTGGGCTCCCCAAGGCGAGGAACTCGGCCTAAAGAACCCAGCCTCTACCAGTTCCTTCAACTGACTCCTAAACTCCACCAGTTCCTTTGGATCCATACTATAGGGAGCCTTTGACACCGGCTTAGCTCCCGACACGCGCTGTATCTGGAAGTCCTATTCCCGATGCGGGGGTAGCCCTAACAGCTTCTCTGGAAATACGTCAGCAAAATCCCACACCATCGGGATAGTATAGATGGAATCTTTGGCCTCGACCATCTCAAATAGCGCCTGATATACCTCTTCTCCCTGTATGTGGGACTTGACGGACTGAACGGATGATAACAAGAGAGGGGTGGTAAATCTAATACCTTCGATTATGACATAGGAATCCCCATGCCTCAGGGTGATCGTCTTTGACAGGAAGTCGATCTGGGCATGGTTCCAATGTAACCATGTTATGCCCAGGACCAGATCGAAGACTGGCATCCTTAGGATCATCGCTTGGTGCTTCGAACGCCTTTCCGCCGATCTCCTCCTCCATGTTGCAGTGGGCAGAGGTGAATAACTCTGATTCGTCGGGTAGACGCACCCTCCTCATCAAACTAGTAAATCGCTCCATGCCTTCTAGTCCTTCCACGAAGGCCTCCGACACGAATGAGAGAGAAGCACCCGTATCGAACAACATATAAGCAGGCTTGCCGCTGATGAAGACTATGCCTGGGGTAGTTAAATATCTTAGAAGTGTAGTTATGGTTTTCCTCCCTAGTCCATCAATTCTATATCCATGAGTCTAGCTTTTTAGGAAAGAAAGAACTTAAAATTTACTGGCGTACCTGTTATCACTTGCTCTGGATTCCGAGGCTGAGCCAGATCCATGGCATATACTTGCTCCCTCTCCTGCATGCGGTCTCCACCCTAGAATCCTTGTCCTCGGCCACATCCTCGACCTCCAAACTGCTGAGCAGGCAGGGCAGCCGGTGGTGCTGGTAGTGGTGCCCCACTCATGGGGCAGTTTCTCCGGATATGCCCCACCTGATGACAGTAGTAGCACTCGGGCGGGGGATATACCATACCCCCGTGTCTTTTAATCTCCCGCATCTGGAGAGGTTGAGGAGCCATTAACCACTAGTTCCCTCGGCTCCTGCCTAACCTCTTGACGAGGTTGGTCCTCTACCCTTCTTCCATCTCTCTCATCAACAATGGGGCCCCTTCGCTGATCATTTCTGGCTCCCCGAAAATTATCATCAGTTGGACTCTTTCGGCCCCGAGTCGTATGCCAATCTGCCTCAATCCACTTTGCCATCTCCAATATCCGAGGTATAGGCCCGTCGGATACGAACAACAGAGCCTCTCTCAGATCCTTTCGCAGGCCCTTATAAAACCTCTTGGTGTATCCGGCCTCATCCAGCTGATAGGAGCCCGCAAACCGGGCTAAATGGTTGAACTCATGGTGGTACTCCACCACCGTCTTGTTGCCCTGCCTCAGCTGCAGGAACCTGTCTTCCAGCTCATCCCTTGCCAACTGTGGAATGAAGTGCTCCAATAGTGCGACCCTGAACTCCTCCCAAGCAATATCAGCAACCTCCCTATCAACAAATGTCGTGTCCAACAGTGTCTTCCACCATCTCTTGGCATGGGACTCCAAGCAAGAGACCACCAAAGGCACCCTTTCCTCCTATGGGTACCGTATCCCAGTCAGCATCTCGTACATGATGTCAAGCCACTCCTTTGTCCGTACAGCCGACTCTGTCCCAAGTAAGATGGGGGAGAAAGTCCTCGGAAGATGCTCAGCCAATTGGCCCCCGGTTTTGGTTGCGGAGCCGGAACTTGCTGGGCCCTGAAAGCCTCCAGAATGGCTTTCAGGGTCTGCCCCATCTCTGACTATATAAATGGAGTGGGGACCGGGGGAGGTGGTGCAACATTCGGAGTCTGCTGGACTCCGCCCTATAGTATAGGCTGTGCCGGAGGCTGCGTAATAAAGACCATTGTAAGTAATCGACTCAAACCAAATTAAAAGTTGACATTTTATATGTGATCCCCAATATGGGCACACCACAGCTTCCGCTGCTTAGTTTGTCCCCAAACAAAACTCGCGCGGGGGTGACCTAGGGTTTGTGGACTACTACTTTGTCGATCGAGGTCTCCTATGATACCACTTGTAAGACCCCCTTTTTTTATAACCACGGGGTCATAGGCCCAGAACCGCCGCTTTATGGTAACACCTTCACGCCCGGGAAGGTCGTCATTACAAAACGCCGATCCTGCCACCAAATCGATCACAGAAAAAGTAGCAAGAGTGCATAAAAATAGAACCTTACGCATGTCCACAGAGATCACATATATTATTAATAATCTCCACGAAGGGAGAGTCCACAACAACAAATATAAAAGTACTGAAAATAGGGCTAATGCCCGATACATCAAGTCCTCACTACATTTCACTCATCGCGGAAGCAAAAACTAAATAACTACTAATAATCGGGACTCACTATCCCAGCTGTCTGAACCCTGATACTAGACAGTCCCGTCTCCAAGCGTGCCGACCTCCGGGATTGCTCTTCCATGCTGGGCTCCATGATCCCCTAAAGTGATTTGGTCCGAAAACCATTAGTCTAAAAGACTAAGTCCTATCATCCCCTACCCCTCCACTCGTGGCTCCTAGGCACCTGAACGGGGAGAAGGAAAGGAGAGGTAGTGAGGGTGGAGAATGAACAAAGAAGCAGGTGATGGCGGAACTAATCTAGCAGTTCTATGAGTATATGTGGCAGTAATAAAAGTATGAAAGACTGAATAAGAAATAAGTAACCTTAACTTATATGAAAATACATAAGCTAAGGGATCTTCTGTAAGGCTCCTATCGTATAAAGAGTCCCATACAAATTTATACGATAGGGTGTCGGTTTATAAGCAAGCATTATATATATATTAAAAAAATAAAACCTTAACTTATAAGCACGCTCACGCAAACTTATAAACCAAGGGGGCATTTTGCAGGGCCTATTGTATAAAAAGTCCCATACCAATTTATACAATAGGTGTCAAGGGTTAAATGCAATGGTTATGCCATGACATGCAAGTATGCTATGATGTGAATCATGAAAGTGCAACACACCCACCAGACTCTGTGCACACAGACCTTTAGTTCCCCCTTTCTGGTGCCTAAACTCCCAGGATACCTCCGTAGTGGCAAACGAAAGCGGTGGGTTGGGCCTCGCCCACCTCTAAACCGGTAATTGCACTACCAGTCAGACCTATCGTATACCTCGACGTTGGTGCACTAAGCGGAGCTCCTACGTACTCTTTGCCGGCAAGTCCAATAGACTTGACTTGGGAAGTGCAAAACAACACTTGCCGAGTCAACGTATTGGCGTCAGTGCATCGACCCTCCAATATCGAAGACCCACCACCTTATAATTTATGCACATGCAATCTTAATGTATCAACCACCGAGCCAAAGCTCCCCGAACTAACCCATCTGTCTCAACCAAGAACCTAAGCCA
Source organism: Platanthera zijinensis (assembly GCA_039513925.1). Lineage (NCBI taxonomy): Eukaryota > Viridiplantae > Streptophyta > Magnoliopsida > Asparagales > Orchidaceae > Platanthera > Platanthera zijinensis. The sequence goes on from CM077092.1 coordinate 167,046,339, forward strand.
AAGCTCCCCGGACTAACCCGTTCGTCACAACCAATAACCGAGCCAAAGCTCCCCGGACTAACCCGTCTGTCACATCCAATAACCTAGCTAAAGCTCCCCGGGCTAACCTGCCCATCACCAAAACAACCGAGCCTACTGCTCGTGTGACCCAACCTAACCTCCCGAGACACCGGGGTGTGTGAGAGTGACCCCTAGTTATTCTAGTTGCTCTTAAAGTTTATTAAGCATGTAGTTTAGGTTAGCCCAAGACTGCCCAAGGCATATCCCGTGAAGGGCTCTCGAGGGCACTATGAACTACGATGGGCTGAAGCCCAAAGCTTCCTTTTGCAGGGCACTTACTATTATTAGTTAATAACTGATTCCCGATCCCTTTAATATTACTCTGGATCTAACCCTAGTGTGTTTTGACCCTCTCTCTCTCCGTCCACAGGAAAGACAATCTTTCGTCGATCCCAAGCACCACCTAATCTTAGTCAACCCAACAATCTACTTATCCCAACTTTCATTGTTATACTCCATTTCAGTTTACCCAAGCCAGCAAGCCACTAACACCAATCCATATACCCAGTTTTACTGCTATCGGATTTTCTGCAGATTTACTACATGCAGACCACCTATGCTATATGATATACATGATAGGAGGTACTCCAAATCTTCATCCTATAAACCTAAGATAATTAATGGGGTCCTATCATAACATAATTAGTCTAAATCCAGAAACTTGGAATTTTCCTAATTAAACTGATATTTTAATTAATTTCCCTAAAAATCCAAATGCCCTAGTTTGAATATGAAGTTGCTTTTACAGTCATGTAAAATGTTCCACAAAATTATGATAAATACTAGTAAGCTAATTGATAGTAAATTAAAATCTACCAATTTGTTTGCAAGTATTAGGTCTCTGATCCAAAATTTTAAATATAAACACATATTTATCAATTAAAGAAACAAGTGCTGTAAAAAGATTTCCAAAAATTATGAGAAAATTCAAACATAACTAAGAAGTCCTAAAAACACTCCTGGCCAAGTTTCCAAATTTTCCAGTGAATAATGAACTCTAATGTTTATGTTGAGCAATATTCCTCTTTTATGAATTAATGAAATAAATACATAAATTATGCATTTAAAAATTATAATAAAATTTCCTCATAAGCATATTGACCTAAGCACACCTTTGCATTAGTTTCACAATTTTCTAACAATCATTGAGCTCTGAATCTATTATTGAACATAATTGCATATTTATAAGATTGTGAAGTAAGTACTGAAAATATACATCTAAAAATTATAATAAAATTCAAGTATGAGTATAATGACCTAAAACTGCTTCTGCCCAATTTTCATAATTTTCCAATGAATAGTGAGATCATAATAAACAAATGACTATCAAGAGTAAATCTATATATTACAAAGGAGCTACTAAAGTTATTGTTCCAAAATTTCCAATAAAATTATCAGAGGCTCATATTAATCCTATGACTAAACTACCTAAGATTCATAACTTTCCATAAAGTTTTGATGGCCTATCTTACATGTATAAAGTTTGTGCCCTAAATTAGGGTAAGGGTTTTGGGGAGTTTATCAGCCTCGAAATCTCATAATATTTTTACCATAGGACTTTGACTACCCTAAAGTCCTCTCCACCAAGTTTCAAGTCATTTCAAGGTCACTTGACCCCTTGACCTTCAAACCCTAGGTTTGCACACATAGGACCTACCCTAGTGTCCTAGGGCTCCACTGATGGCGAGGAACCCCCGCCATTTGTTCGTGCCGACATGGGTTTCTCGTTTGTTCGCCACCGCGACATGTTCGTGGACTTTGACGGCCGTTGCCGCAACCGTCGTCGCCGCCGCCGCAGTAGCCGCTACATGTTCGTGGACGTTGTTGATCGTTGCCGCAACCTCCGCCGCCGCTGCCGTCGCCGGCGCTTCGTCTTTCCATTATGGTTATCATGATTATTTCGTTTTGAAATAATCATCATAATTTCTCTATCTTTTATTATCTTTATAAGCCTCTTAATTTATAATTTATAAGTTATAATGTAATTATAATTTATAAATTATAATTTAGATTGTTTGATTTTCATGTTGTCTTATTTCATTTAGTTAAAACTTTAAAGGCTAGGATTATTTTTGTTTGAGATGAAGGGTGGATGGAGATTGTAATCTACTATATATATGTGAAGATGGAGAGAAAAGGGCATAGAATTAAAGAAGAAAAAAATAACCCCTAACCTATCGGTTTTGTTGTAGCCGCCCCCCCCCTTTCCTCGCTTCTATCGGCCTGGCCGAGTCCGACCAGCATCCCGACGCCTAGGAAGGTCCCGATCTGCTGCTACCGCCGCCCCTTTGGGCTGCTCCTTGCTACTCCGGCGTCCTCCTACCTCCTCCGGTGTGACTCCGAAGAAGGCGGCTCGGTTCTTCCTCATCCGGTGCGACTCCGGTGACCCGTGGAAGTGCGACTCTTCCACCATTATCTTGCTCCTCCTCACCTCCTCTCTAATTTCTTGTTTGGGTAACGACGGTCTATCCCTAAACTTGTGTGATTTTCATCTTAATATTGTGAGTTAGTGGAGACTTGATTTCATGTTTTATCCTAATTATTGATTCACATTTGCAATGATAAAAATCTGAAATTGTTATCGCTTTACATCCGATTTTCGCGAAGATTTTCGTAGGGGTAGGTCCCCTTGGACATTTGCAAACCGGGGTTTGTTTAGCCTTGGGTTTCGAATGGATCAAGAGGATTTGGTATATCCTCGTTTGGTTTGGTTTTGAGGGCTGAATTTGGACTTCCTTCCGAATCGAATCCTTAGTCTGGATCGCTCTCCATGTGGATGGATTATGATGTGTTGTGATGCTAGATGTATGGTTAGGATATTATAAATGTATGTGTGAATGTTCGTGCAGGTTCGGGTGAGACTTTCCCCGTTGTGAGTTTGCGTTATTTTAAACGAAACTCTGCCGAATTTTTGAGTTTTGCACGCGCACCACATGTTCGTTGAAATGCTCCATAGGATGTTTTAGATGCTCGTTAGGTGTTCGCTCAAGTTCCCCTTAGGTATTCAGTTTTGTTATTTCACTTTTAGCTTCGCGTAGGGGTAGCCTGCATCATCCACCCTTCAACTTACACCCAATATCAATGGAGGGTATTTTGTGTGCTAATATGGTTGAATGCCAAGATCCATCACCTTAGGATGAGGTTAGCCAACTCAAGAGCACTGAGGGCACTTAGCCCTAATTTGGCCTAAAAGGGGTCAACATGTGGCTGCACAATTACCCTATCAAAACAAAACCCAAAATGGGTGAAATTTTTTCCAGAGTCCTAAAACGCTCCCCAAGATCACCCACCAAAATTTGGGGGGTTTTGAGGTGTTTAAGACACCTAATTAATTAGTACATAGTTTATTAAATTTTTTCAAAAACTATAGCAAAAGTATCTCCAAAAATTTCCATTTTTGGACAGGACCTAGGTAGAGATTAGGGTGACTCCCTGTCCAAATTTCAGATCATTTGGACAAGAGAAGATGTGAGGGCACTCATTTTAGTCTCTGACAAATCCTAGGTATAAACCCCACCAAAATGAGTTCTCTGGTCAAACCAGACATCCAAATTGGTTCAAACTAATTTTGGATTAAAGTAAACCCCTAGAGCTACAACTTTGATGTTTACCATTTTTCACTAGAGGTGCTAGGTATTTTTTAATAATTAAAAACATTAAATAAAAAATGTGTGACAAAAAATCACATGAAATGAATAATATCCTATGATTTAAAGTTGATCAGCACGAATCTTGACGTAGTGATGGATGACATCCAGTTGTCTTCTCTAGTGTGCCAATGGCCTGGATTGCTTCTTCCTAGAGAAGATTCCGGCCTCTACTGCTGGCCACCCAACCACCTCCCTGGCCGGCCACCGCCACCACCACCTCCGTCGAGGTGGTGGCTATCGCTAGGCGGCGGCACAGCCGCCGGAGGGGCGGATTCTGGCAATCCTGATTGGTCGATTTTCATGGAAAAACCGGGAAAACTCCTTTCCTGATCGGGCTCAATTGAGCTTGATTTTCATCCCTAATGATTCCTACGATCTACCCACAGAGAGAGGAGAAGGGGAGGACCTTATTGGTGGTATGGAGTCGAGCCGATCGCCGGGTTGCCTTGGTGGTTGTGCCGTCGGCCGGGTTTCTACAACTACACAGTGGGAAGCCTTGTCTCCTGAAAGAATTATTTCAAGAGCCTAGACACCTAGAGGGGGGGGGTGAATAGGTTATAATTTTCTTTTATAGTCCAGGCAAATTAACTAGTATATCACAGCACAAAACATACAATTCTCAGAACATAAAACACAACACAGCAAACACCAGATTTATAGTGGTTCCCCAAGGTATGTGTACATCCACTTTCCCTCTTCGCCTATCCAGTAAAGAACTGGATTCAGCCCAACTTCCTTCCTCTTTATCAGATCCAAAGATCTTACAGCTTAGAACCAGAATGGTTCCTACACCTCAGACTTACACAAGTCCAACCTCAGATCCTTCCCCAAGAATCCTACCTCAGGCCTCAGCCCTACCTCAGCCTTTATTACTAGGCTTACAACTCAGACTTTCACAAGTCCTACACCTCAGGCCTCAGCCCTACCTCAGCCTCTATAATTATAGGCTTACAACTCAGATCTAACAAAAGATCCTACAAGTAATTGAGTATTTAAAAGATACAAAAATTTCACCAGATGGATCCCTCTATAGGTGTGTGCTTCTTGATCAGTTCTTGATTAAACTGAATCTTCAGATCTAACCTGACTTAGCTATTTCAAAGCTTATTGATAGAACAAAATAAGGTTGAACTCTTCTTGATGTAGAAGTTGATCTCCTATCTGCTCCTTCCTTGGATTCAGAATCAGATCTGAATCTACTCTGTAGATAGTTCAGAATCTGCCTACTTAAGGGTCTCCCCTTTTCTTGTTATTAAATTCTCTCTTAGAAGAATCACCTTCTTTTTTTATCTCTATATCTATCTTCTGGTTATCAAGGATCAGTCCCTTATATAGAGTTTCCTCATGATGACCGGCTGATCCGGTTTGTAATAACCTTCTGACAGTTCTGACAAAGGTGTCAGACCTATTGGTTATGATAGTTGTCGAGTCACCAGTCATAACAGCAGATTCCTTAAAGACTTTACAACTCAGCATAACCACTCAGCAGACTGCTTAATATGTGTCGACACAAATATACAAAGTGTCGACACAAGTCTTGATGATGTCGACATAACACTCCATGTGTTGACATAATCATTCTTCAGGTACTTGACACAGCCTCTATTTGTATGTGTCGACACAAGTCCTGTGTGTCGACACAATTGCTCCTGGTCTTGACATAACTGATGCTGGAAGATGGCATTGAGTGTATATCCAGCTGTCGTTGAGTGTGTGTCGAGACGACGTTGAGTGTGTGTCGACATAAGTCATGTGTGTCGACACAAGCCCTCTGACTCAGTATAGATGTTGTTGTTATATGACGTTTAGTGTCATCCAGATGTCATTGAGTGTGTGTCGACACAAGTCCTGTGTGTCGACACAATCCTTCTTCAGGTGTTGACACAAATTCTGAGTGTCGACACAAGCCTTTCTTCTGGTGTTGACATAACTCCTGTGTGTCGACACAGCTTCTTCTTTAGATGTCGACACAAACCTTGCCTTAGGTGTCGGCATAATTCTGGGTGTCGACACAGCTTCTTCTTCAGGTGTCGACTTAATGCCTGGGTGTCGACACAGGCCTTGCTTCTAGTGTCGACACAACTTCTGGGTGTCGACACAATTCTTCACAAGTATCAACACTTGTACTTAGAAAAATTTCTTGCAAACCTTACACCTGCACAATGAAACTCAAACATCCATCAAATACAAATTGATGTATATCATTGAGTAAGATGAGGCTTTTCCAAATCTGGTACATATTTTTCAGTGTACCCAACAATCTCCCCCTATTTGGAGAAGTCATAACCCTTAGTCAAAGATATACATCACTTATAATAAAACACATAAGAATACATGTACATTCATTTTAGTGCAAGATAACATATAAACAATGTAAACAACTCAAAGAAATAGTGAAGCTGATTTTATTTATTAATCAGAAAATACTTGGTTTACATGTTTTTCTTAGAACAAAAAACTAAAAGTTACATTGTTCTATATAAGCCTATCTATCGTATGATTGACTAGGCTCCTTAAATACAATGCCTTTCCCAGACTTAATCTTTGCCTGCACAGAAGGTTCTGTATCCTCAGCAGGTTTCTTCCCTTTGAGATCCTTCTTCTTCAATTCTTCAGCCTTTATTCTTTGCCTTTCAAAATAGTGAAAAGGCTTGGGGAAGTATCTGCTAGGCTCCAGATCATTAGCAGCTAACTTCCCAGCTTTTGCACTTTTCCTTTACTAAAGAATGGCTTCTTGTCTGGCTTGATACTTATTCCATTCTTGCTCAGAATACCACTTGCCCCTATCATAGGTTTTATCCTTTACAGCCTTCCAGGCAGTCAAAATAATATTCCTAGAAGTGGGGCTCCATTGCTCAAAATCTGGCTTCAACTCAGCCTGTTCTCTGAACCTTTTCTTTGATAGTTGTGCTTCCTTCTGAGCTTCCTTGGCAGCCTCTGACATGTCTACTTTTTCAATAATCACATTTTGTGCCTCATTTGGAGGGCTGTACATTTTCTGCACTTCTTGTTGAACTATGTCAAAGTCAGCAGGAGGGTAAATAACTTGTGCCACTTCAGGCTGATCTCCTTCAATATTTGCAGGTTGCACTCCAGACTCAGCAACATTGTAATCATCACACAAAGGAGGAAAACCAAGTGTAGCTCCGATGGAATTAGAGATCCATTTTGCACGATCAGAACTAGCTTTGACTAACAACCTCTCCCCCTTTATGACTTCTCTAGTGATATGATCTCTCAAATCAGTCTTTTGAAATCTGATCTGATCAGCCAGATATTCTGTACCTTCTTGATAGTAAGCCTTGAACTTAGTTAGGTACTCATAAATGGTCTTTTGAGAGGCTCCAATAGCTGTATGGATAGCAGCCAGATCTTCTTGTAGTTGCTTTGATATTTCAGTTTTCAAATCTATTGAAATACTGCCCAGTTTCTGGATGATTTCTGCATGGGAGTCTTTGAGGTTTTCATTGGACCTGAATTGATTTTCCAAAACATACCCTTGCTTTGTGGAAATGTCCTCAACCTCAGTCTGTCATTTCTTTCTTGTGCAGCCAAATACACCACAACATTGCCTCCATTATGGAAGCAATCTGTCATTTCTTTCTTGTGCAGATTGACTTCAAATCTGATTTACTTTATGTCCTGAGCCAACTGAAATTGTAGTTCATTATTTGACTCATCCACATACTTCTCTAAGGATTGCCTTGTTCATCTAATTTTACTTGCATTTGGACCAGTAATGAACTGAAGTCCATTTCTGGAGCAGGTGGTTGTGTGACTGTGTACAAAGCTTTCTTGTAGCCTGAGCTCCTTTTCTTTATTTCAACTATCTTCCTTTTCTTAGCCATAGTGGCTTCCTCATCATCAGAGGGTTGTGATGAGCTTTCTATATCAACTCTTTCTTTATTAGATGGTTAATTTAGGAGCTCCTCCCCCTCAATTCTTGGCAGGTCCTTTTCTACCTAGGATTGCTCCCCCTCAGTCCTTGCAGCAGGTAAATCAGGAAAGAGCTCTTCCATTATTACCTCTTGCTGTATCTATACAGGAGGAACAAGGTTAGTTTGGAAAACAAAAGGTTCTCCCTAGACATCCAGATTTTTGTCCAGGGCCTGTTATATAAGGGAGATACTTACTTGCTCATTCTGCACATCTTGTGCCTCCTTCTCAGTATTGTCCAGTACTTCTTTATTTATATCTGAGAAATATCCATTACTGTATCTGCTGCATACTCACTCTCTAGAGTAGCATCATCAATTCCTTCCCCTTGAGCAGGTAGCTCAGAAAGTACAGTTTCTTGTGCTGCTGATTCAGGATTTTCTCCCCCTGGAGTAGTGACTACCTATTTCTCTTGGAGCACACTGCTTTCTACTTGATCTTGAACATCTTTTTGGGGCATGTATTCATCTGAACTGAAGACCACTTCCTCTTCAGAATCACTAGAAGATTCTGCTTGCTGTACAACTTCATTTTTCTTTTTTTGTCTGTTTTTGTGGAGTAGAAACCTCCTTGGTTAATACTCTATCCCACCTAGACAGAATTCTTACATCTATTGTCCTCATATGGTTGATTTTGGATCCTGGAAGTTGGCTCATTACATCTGGTATTACTGAAGATAAACATAAACTCAGAATCCTTCCCAGATTTGGTTTCTTGATACCTTCTTGTATTTTATCAAATACTACAGATGCCCAATCTGTCTTTAGCTTGAAAATTATTCTTGTCATTAGATTGAACATAGAAGCTGAGATTCTATCATGTCCACCTATTTTGCACTTGATTACCTTGCCTACTATCTCTGACATGAATTTCCCTTGCGAATTCATCCCTTTCCTGGTGATGGATGATCCAACCTTAGTATTAGGGTTTAACCCGCTCCATTTTAAGGCATCTTTTGTCATCGAGGGAATGATGTCATCTTCATCCTTGACCTTAGGAAGTTGGAGTGATTTTTTAATCGACTTCAGTGTAAGTTTCACTCTAGAATCCTGTACAGTGGCTTTGATCTTCTTCCCGTCTGTGTCCACAGTTGTAGAAGAATAAAATTCCATGACCTCCTTCTTCCAAATCTTCGTTGGTTCTGAAACCAAGACTTCCAACTCATTTTCTGAAATTAGGGTAATTACACCCTGAATTTCTGAAGATGCTGTTGTGAAACCACCACGAACCAGCTCATAGCCTTCGTTCACCTTGTCTTCCTTGAAGGGCGCCATTGATGGAAGGGGGAGAGAGAAGAGAAGAGAATATCGAAGTCGACACAAGGGCTAAAGTAGAGAAATTTTAAAGCATAGTCGACAAGATTTTGGCTTCACCTATTTATAGTCTAGGTGTAAAGGGGAGTTCAAAAGATGCTCCTTAGTAATAATAATAGGTCTCGACAATACATAGGTTTAGTCGACATGTCTATGTGTCGACATACTTATGTCAGTGCCGACATGGACTGGTCATGTCTCGACACAAAGTGTCGACTTTAATTTTTGTGTGTCGACACAAAAATCATTTAACTTAAAGTCTCGACATAGTTGTGTCGACATCCATACTTCTGTCGACACAGATACTATTTATGTGTCGACACATCCTTTTCCTTTGTCGACACAACATACTGAGTGTGTTGACACAATTTGTTTGTGTCGATACAAACTTTGTACTTAGACAAATTTCCTGAGAAATATTGTGCTTACATAGTCCACTTAGGAATGCTTGTGCTGACCTATTCTAGGTTTAACATACCTAATTCAATTTTAAAATGATTGAATTTAGTTTCATCCAGAGGTTTTATAAAAATATCAGCAATCTGACTATTTGTGTTTACAAATTCTAGATTAATATCTTCCTTCTCCACATGTTCTCTTATAAAATGAAACTTAATTTCTATATGCTTGGTTCTACTATATGATACATGATTCTTAGCAATTGAAATAGCACTTGTAGAATCACAAAACAGTGGAATTCTACTTACCTTGACGTCATAATCTTCAAGTTGGTGCTTTATCCACAATAATTGTGCACAACAACTGCCTGCAGCTATATATTCAGACTCAGCTATTGATATAGCTACACTGGTCTGCTTTTTGCTGCACCATGACACCAGCCTTTTACCTAGGAATTGACAAGTTCCTATAGTACTTTTCCTGTCTTCTTTGCATCCTGCAAAGTCTGCATCTGAGAAACCAGTTAGTGTGAAATCTCTATTCTTAAGGTACCAAAGACCTAGATTAGGTGTGCCCTTAAGATATCTCAAAATTCTCTTAACTGCAGTATAATGAGATTACTTTGGGCATGCTTGGTATCTAACACAGACACATGTTGCATACATGATGTCAGGTCTACTAGCAGTCAAGTAGAGTAGGGAGCCAATTATCCCTCTATACAAAGACTCATCAATAGGTTTCCCTGTCTCATCTTTTCCTATAGACATACTTGTTCCCATTGGAGTTTTCATGGTGGAGGCTGAGTCTATTCCATACTTCTTAATCAACTCCTTGGTAAACTTAGACTGAGATATTGACAATCCATCATCAGTCTGTCTTACTTGAAGTCCCAAAAAGAACTTCAGCTCACCCATACTGCTCATCTCAAACTTCCCGAGCATAAGTTTTGCAAACTTTCTACAAAGGTTGTTTTCAGTAGATCCAAAGATAATGTCATCAACATATATCTGGACTAGGATTATTTTGCCTTTAGATTCCCTAAAGAATATAGTTTTGTCTATATTTCCTCTAGAGAATTTATTCTCAATAAGAAAAGTAGACAATGTTTCATACCAAGCCCTAAGGGCTTGTTTCAAACCATATAGGGCTTTCCTAAGCCTATATATATAATCAGGATAATGAGAATCTACAAAACCTGATGGTTGTTCAACATAGACTTCCTCTTTTAAGTCACCATTCAGAAATGCTGACTTTACATCCATTTGATATACCTTAAACCCTTGATAGACAGCATAGTCCAAGAACATCCTTATAACTTCTAGCCTTGCTACTGGGACAAAGGTTTGATCAAAGTCAATCCCTTCCTCTTGAATGTAGCCTTTTGCTACCAGCCTTGCCTTGTTCTTGATAATTATGCCATTTTCATCAAGTTTGTTTCTGTAGATCCACTTGGTTCCTATGATTTTGTTATCCTTAGGTTTAGGAACCAGTTCCCAGACTTTGCATCTTCTGAATTGATTCAGCTCTTCTTGCATAGCATCATCCTAGTTAGTATCTAGCATGGCTTCTTCAAGCTTCCTGAGTTCTATCTGTGAGAAGAAACTTGAACATAAAACTGTGTTGATGTTCTTGCTTCTTATTAGAACACATTGACTTGCATCACCAATTATCTAGTGAGCTGGATGATCCTTCAGGTGTCTTCTTGCTGGAGGAAACTTGTCAACCACATGACCTTCTTCATTTTCCTCCACCTGATGCTCCTCATTGTCTTCATCATCCAGCGAGTTTTGTTCTCCCCCTGTACAACATGCATCTTTTCCATCATCCATCCTAGCAGGAGCTTCATCATTGATGGTCATCTTATCTAGCCTGTCTGTTTGACCTGTAGAACTAACTGAAGAACTAGACAATTTATTGTTAATCAATCTAGACTCATCAAAAACAACATGGTATGACTCTTCTACAACTTGGGTAGTCAAGTTGTAGACCCTGTATGCCCTACTGTTATTGTTGTACCCAACAAATATCCCTTCTAGGTATTTGAAAGCAAACTTTGTTTGGTAGTGCTTACCATTAACTAGGACATAACACTTGCTACCAAAGATTCTGAAGTAAGAAATGTTTGGTTTTCTGCCTTTCAAAATCTGATAGGGAGTCAACTTTAGTTTCTTATTTATGGAAGCTCTGTTGAGAACATGACAAGCAGTATTTACTGCCTTAGCCCAGAAATATTCAGGGAGAGTAGTGTCACTGAGTAGAGTTCTACCTGCCTCAATAAGAGTTCTATTCTTTCTTTCAACAATTCCATTTTGTTGAGGTGTTCTAGGTGAGGAGAACTCCTGATGAATCCTAAGTTCTTCACAGAATTTTGTCAAATATTCAGACTGAAATTCAGTTCCATGGTCACTTCTAATTTTGAACACTGAACTGTTAAATTCATTCTGAATTTGTCTAACAAAAGTATGGAAAACACAAGGCGTTTCAGATTTCTGCCTCAAGAAGAAAACCCATGTGTATCTAGAATAGTTATCCACAACAACTAATGTGTATACTTTCCTACCAAGGCTATGAACTGGCATAGGACCAAATAAATCCACATGCAAGAGATATAAACATCTCAATGAATCTTTTGTATCTAGTGCAGGAAAAGAGGACTTAGTCTGTTTGCCCTTTTGATAAGATGAACACACACCCTCTTTAATGCACTTGACTTGAGGACCATTCCTCACTAATCCCATGCTGAATAGCTGTCCTATAGACTTATAGTTCAGATGAGCTAGCCTCTTGTGCCATTTGACACATAGTGAAGCCTTCTCACCTACAACTAGGCAAATGGGTGAGTTGTTAAACTCACAATCTAGATTAAGACAATAAACATTCCCTTTCCTAGTGCAAGTCAAAATAATCTCTTGATCACTTGACCTCCTTATTTGGCACTCCCCTTTGAGGAAAGAGATGACATAACCTAGATCACTAAGTTGACTTATGCTAATCAGGTTATGTTTTAGCCCCTTCACATAAGCCACTTTAGTGATGGTAATTGAATCACTAGAGATGTTACCAAATCCTTTGATGATTCCTTTTTTTGATCTACCAAAGATCACTTTAGGTCCATTCTCTATGGGTACACAGTCCCTCAACATTCTTCTTGTTCCAATCATGTGTCTAGAACATCTACTATCTAAGTACCATATAGGGGTACGGCCACTTGGATTCTCCTGCATCAAATAAAGAATTACTCATCCTTAGAACCCAAATTAGTTTTGGGTCCTAGGTTCTTGTTAGTTTGAAAGCTATCATGTTTACCTACAGCTTTTATGATAGGTAAACTATTCTTGGTTTTAACACTTGTGTTAAACCAGCAATCCATATCAAAGTGGCCTACCTTTCCACAACACCATCACTCAAATCTATTGTACCTTCTCTTAGGTACAGACTTCTCAACCTTGTTGTCAGCAGTTCTTTTGAGTGTAGGTGCCAGAGCAGCAAACCCCAAGAATTCCTTTTGAACCTGATGGGCTTGCCTATTGTAAGACCCCTTTTTTTTCTTTTTAGACTCGGGGTCTTAGGCCCAGAATCGCCGCTTTGCGGTGACACCTTCACGTCCTGAAGGGTCATACCAACAAGGCGCCGATTCTGCCAGTCAATTCGATCACAGAAAGGTAGCACAAAATGAAGTAAGTAAAAGCAAGTCCACTAGATAAATCACATATATAGAAATAAAACTCCACGAAGGGAGTGTCCACAGAATAGTATGTCAGAGTACTAAAAATACGGGCTTAAGCCCGGTACAATCATGTCCTCACTACAAATCACTCATGCGGAAGCAAAAACAGAAACTACTCAAGGTCGAGACTCACGGTCCTGGCTGTTTGAACTCCGGAGCTAGACTGCCCCATCTCCAAGCACACCGGTCTCTGGGGCTGCTCCTCCATGCTGGGCTCCACGATCCCCTAAATGATGCGGTTTGAAAACCGTTAGTCATAAAGACTAAGCCCTATCATCCCCTACCCCTTCCCCCATGGCTCCTAGGTACCGAGCGGAGAGGAAGAAAGGGAAGGACATGAAGGTGGAGATTAAATTAAAAGAAAACAGGTGGCAGCGGAACTAATCTAGCAATTTTATAATTAATATGACAGAAACATAAAATAGGTAAAGTAACCTTAACTTATGTGCGGAAGTGCATAAGCAAAGGGATCTTCTGCAAGGCTCCCATCGTATAAAGTGTCCCATACCACTTATACGTTGGGGTGTTGCTTATCAAACAGCAGCATATATATATATTGAATTTAACCTTAATTTATAAACTTGCCCACACAAGCTTATAGACCAAGGGGTCGTTTTGCAAGTCCTAATGTATAAGCGTCCCATTCCACTTATACTTTAGGTGTCAGGGGTTAAATGAATCGATTATACTATGACATGCAAGTGGGTATGATGGAACAAGCAAGTGCAACTCACACACCCGACTCTGTGCACACGGACCTTTTGTTCCCCCTTTCAGAGTCGTTACCTCCCAGGATACCTCCGTAGTGGCAGACGGAAGCGGTGGGTTAGGCCTCGCCCACCTCTAAACCAGTAAAGCACTACCGGTAAGACCTATCGTACGCCTCAATGCTTGGTGCACTAAGCGGACTCCTGCGTACTCTTTCCGGCTGGCGCACCGGACTTAGCTTTGGCGAAGTGTAAAAACCACACTTGTCGAGTCGGTGTATTGGCGTCGGTGCATCGACCCTCCAATACCGAAGACCCACCACCTTAATTTTCATTCCTTTTATGCACATGCAAATTTAATCGTAATCACACAAAAACCGAGCCGAAGCTCCCCGGACCAAAACGTCTGTCTCTTAACCAATCGAGCCGAAGCTCCCCGGACCATCCCATCCGTCTCTTAACCAACCGAGCTGATGCTCCCAACCATCTTCCGGTGCTAGTGGTGTCTGTGAAACGTGCAACCCTAATTACTAAGTTACTCTTATCAGTTTGTTATTACAGTTTACGTTAACCAAGGATTGCCCCCGGTATTCCCTGTGAAGGGCTCTCAAAGGGCACTAGGAACTATGATGGTAGCTGAAGCCCATCGTTCTATTTCGCAAGGCACTTATTGTTATTGGTAGAATTCCCTTGCCCATTCCCTTCTCATGTTACGATGGACTAACCTAGGGTGATTTTTAACCTTCCTCTCTTTGGGAAAGACGATCTTTCGTCGGACCCGAGCACCTCTTAACTCTAGCTAACACCACTTCCCACTACTCTTCATGTCATTCTATTGCGATATCATCCACATCTATTGACCCAGACAAAATGACTAACTCCAACCACTATCCCAGATCATGTCCTATTGCAATTTAACAATATGCTATATGCTGACCAACCTAGACTATATGTCGAACCGGTATACAATGATCCAAAACTCATCCAAATTCCCTAAATTATTTACTGGAGACTTATCATGATATAATTAACCTAAATCAAGAAAATGGTAATTTTCCTAATTTATCTAGCATTTAACTAATTTCCTTAAAAATTCCAAGGGCTACCGGTTTGAACATGAACTATCCTAAGTTCTCATGCAAGATGTCCAACAAAATAATAATTAATTGTATGTTATCTCAATATGGTAAATCCAAAGTATCATAAATTTTCTATCATCAAAAGGGCACTAAAACCATTTTAGCAATATCTTCTATATTTCATTATTTGTGAATCAAGTACAGAGAATATTCATCAAAAAATTATAAATAAAATATATTGTGCAGATCCAATCTTAAAAATAGCATTGGCCAAGTTTCATAATTGTTCAGCAAGTATTAATCTCTGAATAAATTATTTATCAAATATCTCCTTAAGGTGGACTTGTAAAGAAAGTACCGTAACTACAATTCTAAAAATCATGAATAAATGTCTACAAGTATATTTTGGCCTGAAAGTCTCAATTCCTAAGCCTCATTTTTTTAACAGAAATATCATCCATAACTAATTTTTAAACCATAAAAGCCCTTTTTAACATTTGTGAAGGAAGTACAAGATTTACTCAACTAAAAATTGTACAAAAATTCAGGAGCAATCATTCTGACCTAAAACATTTAATTCGAAGATTTCATGGGGTTTCAATGAACAGAAAGATCCAAATAATTAAAACATCAATTAGGGCTATAATTAACTTTACAAATGAAATGCTGGAAATAAACATCATAAAATTCCAGTAAAATTGCTATAGATTCTACCCACTCCAAAACTTACTCTACCCGAGTTTCACAGCCTTTAAATAATGTTTAGTAGCGGATTGTGCTTAATTAGTATTTTACCCTAAAGCTAAGATTAGGGTTTTGAGGTATCTACTTATCTCCAATTCCTCCAAGATTCCATTCAGATGATTCTTATCATGCTAATGACAACTCTACAGAATTTCAAGGCAATACGAGAGTAATTGCCCCCATGCCCTTCACAACCCTCAAAACCCTCCATTTAGGGTTTGAATTTGGATCCTAGGGTAAACCAACCCTAAATCACACCATTTTCTCCAAGTGGGTTATAATAACCCCTCCAAGTCAGTGGTCAAGATATCAGTCTCCGTTGAGGTGACATTACTGTTCTAACCTCTAGTGCACTTTTTACTCAAAAATGCCTCACAATTGCCTAGTTAAGAATAGGTGACTCCCTATACAAAACTCATCCAAGTGAGTTGAAAATTTGTACAGAGCTAAGTTATATAGCCAGGGACCACTCACCAAAATTTGGGAGGGTTTGGAGGTCATTTGACCACTTAAATAAATTCCTATAAGTTTATAAAATTAAAACAAAAACTTTAGGCAAAGTATCTCCAAAAATTCCCATTTTTGGACAGCCTCTAGATATGGCTAAGGATAACACCCTGCCCAAATTTCAAGTCATTTGGATAAAGGAAGAAGAGTGGGCATCCATTTTAGTTTCTACCCGACTTTAGGTACAACCCCCATTAAAACGGGTTCTGCGGTTGACTTACCCAAACAAGTTGAAATCAATTTTAAATTAATTTAGACTCGAAGTACTACAACTTTCATGACTGACTATTTTTCCTAAATCGGCCTCTAAGTGCCTCGTTTTGCAGCCTCAAAATATACTCAATTAATGTATCTTTTCATTATGTATTATATACATAATTTATATATTATAAAGTGATTTTACTATTCATCTTCTATAGAACCCGAAGACAGAACACAGAAAACTCATATTTCCTGTAGCTCTTCCGCGATCAATCGCCGACTGTCCGGTCACTTCCCTTGCCAGCCACCACCACCACCACCATCTCCGTCGAGGCGATGGCTATTGACCGGCGGTGGTTTGGATGCCGGAGGTGGCGGTTTCCGGCGTACCCGAAAAATATATTTTTCATGGTTTTCCATGAAAACTCGAGATAGGTTCGGCTCCGTTGAGCACGAACTTCATTTCTAAGATCCAAAGATCTACCCATAAGTGAAGAAGTAGAGGATGACCTTGTTCGCAGTTTGAAGACGAGATGAACGTCGGATTGTTATGGCGCGGTGGTGGCGTTCCCGAACTTCTCCTACAGTAAGAGCAGAAATCTGAATTCGTTTGGTCTAGAGTGTAACTTTCTCCTCTTGCTCTAAGGGGGCTTTTATAGATCTCCAAGTGGGGAGAGGAAAGGATGAAATATTCATGGCCATGAATGCCCTCTCTCTTTCTTAATATTATTTCGGTTATGGTGTAGGGAAGGAAACGATGGAAGATGAGAAGACTGATCCAGGTGGCGATTTCCTATTGGGTCAACTCTTCCCCATTTTATTAAGTATTTAGAGAAAGAAACAACTCATAAATACTCCTACTGTAAATTCCCATAATCATAATTGATTATGACTTCGGTTACAGAAATTTCCAGCCTGGCTGACGTTTCGGCCATGGTCACGGGCGTGACACATAGGTCACGGGCGTGACAGGTGTGTTGCAAATTCCGAGTTTGGCTATCGTCTTCCTGAGATCGACGATCGTCGAAGGGGTCACGCCCTAGGTCACGGGCGTGACCTGTCGGTCACGGCCGTGACAACTCGTGATGCAAACTCTGCGCTCGCCGATCGTCTTCCTGAGATCGACGATCGTCGAAGGTGAGTCACTCCCTAGGTCACGGGCGTGACACGTGGGTCACGGGCGTGACGGGGCTATGATACAAATTTTGCGTGCGACGTCGTCTTACTAAGATCGACGATCGTCGAAGGGGGGGGTCACGCCCTAGGTCACGGGCGTGACACATGGGTCATGGGCGTGGCAGGGCCAGGTTGCAAAAATCTGCGCTCGACGATCATATTCCTGAGATCGACGATCGTCGAAGGGGTCACGCCCTAGTCTCTGGCATGACGGGTCAGTCACAGGCGTGACCAACCGGTGACTCCAAGTCTAGGTCGATGGACCTCAATTTTTGGGCTCCCTAGGGTTCTGTCACGACAGACCGACTCCTAGGAGTCTAGTCGGAAATGGGATGTTACAAATCCCAATAAACAAAACAAAAATTTCGTCCCCAAAATTGAGGTTGAGCCTACAGGGATTTCTACCGAAATAAATTAAACTTGTAACATCCCATACGATTTTTTTTCTATTGATTCGAAGCGAGACTACTTGTTTGATAAACGAAGACAATGTCCTCAATAAATAAAAGATTAGCCCCTACTTTTCTGCGCATGCCTAGGTTCTCAATTTCCCTTACCTAGTCTTACCGGTTCAATACAAGAAGGTAATTTATAGTATACTGAGAGGTGGTGATGTATACCTGACTGAACAACTCCGGGTATTTTTTCCTCATCAGGTCCTGCGGTTCCCAGGTGTGCTCCTCCTGACCAAGATTCCTCCATAAAACCTTGACTAAGGGGATCTTCTTGCGACGCAAGATCCGTACTCCTTTGTCATTGATACGAACCGGCTCCAAGTGAACAGACCGGTCTGAAGCTAGCGGCCCTTCAGGGGTCAAAATCTGCTGCTCCGGGCATAGTAGAGCCCTTCTCAGCATAGAAATGTGGAAGACGTCATGTAGAGCTGCCAGCTCTGGTGGCAACTCCAGCCTGTAAGCTAGGGCCCCGATCCGCTCCAGGATCCTGTAAGGGCCCATATACCTAGGGCTGAGCTTCTTTCTCCGACCGTGCACCCGTGAAACTCCATGCATGGGCCGGATCTTCAAAAACACTCGGTCCCCCACCTGAAATTCCACCCGACGATGTCGGGTGTCATAATACTTAGCTTGTCTGCTCTGCGCCTCTAATATCCTGTCTCTGATCAGTCTCACCCGAGCCTCGGTGTCTTAAACAATGTCTGATCCCAACGCCTTCAGATCCTCGTCCTGAACCCAAGAAAGCGGGGTCCTGCATTTCCGTCCATACAAGGCTTAATAAGGCGCCATCCTGATGCTGAACTTGTAGCTGTTATTATAGGAGAACTCGATCAGGGGTAAGAGCTTCTCCCATGGTTCCCCGCGGTCCAAAATTCATAGTCTCAAAAGATCTTCCAGCGTCCGATTGGTGCGTTCCGTCTGCCCGTCCGTCTGAGGGTGGAAGGCTGTGCTAAAAGTCAATCGGGTGCCCAGATATGCCTGCACTGACCGCTACTCGCTGGATGTAAACCGTCCATCGCGGTCCGACACTATCGTCCTAGGCACGCCATGATATTGGATGTACTTCTCCACGAACTTCCGTACTAGCACTCCCACTGAGTCATCCTTCTTGATTGGTATAAAGCGGGCCACCTTCGTCAACCGATCAACAATCACCCAGATCGAGTCATTCCCATTCCGAGACCGGGGAAGCCCATGTATAAAATCCATAGCTATATCATCAAACTTCCACTCCGGCACCGGGAGTGGCTGCAACAGTCCTGCAGGGTTCCTGCACTCCGCCTTCACCAACTAACATGCCTCACAATGGGTCACGAAGTACGTAATGTCCTTCTTCATCCCTGGCCAAAACATCATCTTCTTCAGATCTGCCGTCATCTTGGTGATCCCCGGGTGTATAGAATATCTGCTACAATACGCCTCCGCCTTGATGTCCTCCCGAATCTGGCCTCCTGCGGGTATATATACCCTGCCTCTGAAATGTAGCAAACCATCTCTCTGGGAATAATCTCCTGTCGAACCCTCCTCCAAGGCTCGGAATATCGGCTCTGCCCATGCATATGTCCTCTGTCCGTCCCGGATGCTGTCCCGAATATCATCTATGGCCACCATCAATGCCAGATACTCCCTATACAGCTCTGGATAATCCTCGGAAACTAGGGATATCTGCATATCTCTGAAGGACCGGACTAGCTCCATGGACATAACCTGGGGCCCGGCTTCGGAAGTGGCAGCTCTCTGACTCAACGCGTCGGCCATCACGTTTGCCTTCCCTGGATGGTAGTGCATCTCATACTGATAGTCTGCTAAGAACTCCACCCAGCGCCTCTACCTGATATTCAGCTCCTTCTGCGTGTCCACGTATTTCAGGTTCTTGTGGTCAGAGTAGATGTCGCAGTGGACTCCATAAAGATAATGACGCCAGACCTTCAGAGCAAAAACGACCGCTCCCATCTCAAGGTCATGCATCGGGTAGTTCTGCTCGTGCTTCTTCAACTGGCGAGATGCATATGCAATCACATGGCACTTCTGCATCAGTATAGCTCCCATACCCTGGTAGGAAGCGTCGGTGTAGACCTGAAAACCTTTTCTCCCCGAGGGGAGAGTAAGTATGGGGGCCGAGGTGAGTCGATCCTTCAGCTCCTGGAAAGCCGCCTGGCATTGCGGGGTCCAAACGAAAGGTGCCTCCTTCTTCGTCAAAGATGTGAGTGGGAGGGCAATTTGGGAGAACCCCTCCACGAACTTCCGGTAATATCCGGCAAGTCCTAGAAAGCTTCGTACATCGGTGGCTGACTTCAACTGCGGCCAATCTCGAACTGCCTGAATTTTTTCCAGATCCACTGCCAACCCGGCTCCACTGATAATATGGCCTAGAAAGCCCACCTCCTTCAACCAGAACTGACATTTGCTGAACTTTGCATATAAGTGATTCTCCCGCAGTCTCTGTAGCGTCAGTGCTAGATGGCGAGTGTGCTCCTCCTCCGTTCTCGAGTAGATGAGGATGTCATCGATAAAAACAATAACAAACACATCTAGGTACTCCTTGAAAACCTGGTTCATGAGGGTCATAAACGCCGAAGGTGCATTCGTGAGCCCGAAGGGCATCACCGTAAACTCAAACAGTCCATAACTGCTACTAAAAGCAGTCTTCTGAATATCCTCCTCTCGAATCCGAAGCTGGTAGTAGCCCGACCTCAAATCCAATTTTGAAAAGAAGTGCACCCCTTCTAGCTGGTCGAACAGCTCGTCTATCCGTGGGAGCGGATAGGTATTCCGGACGGTCAGCCTATTTAGTGCTCGATAATAGATGCACAGGCGAAGTGTCCCATCCTTCTTCTTCACGAATAGGACCGGGGCTCCCCATGGCGAGGAACTCAGTCTAACAAATACCATCTCCACCAACTCCTGCAACTGAATCCGAAACTCCGCCAACTCCTTCAGGGCCATCCGATAAGGGGCCCTAGATGTCGGATTGGCCCTCGACATAAGCTGTATCTGAAAGTCCTGCTCTCGGTGAGGAGGTAGTCCTGGTAGTTTCTCTGGAAAGATGTCAGCGAAATATCGCACCACCGGGATGTCTGTCACAGACTCCTTGACTTCCGTCATCTCAAATAAAATCTGAAAATCTTCCTCTCCCTGCAGATGGGCCTTAACGGCCTGTACCGAAGATAAGAGTATATGAGAGGCAGGTCTTATACCTTCGATGACAATGAAAGAGTCCCCGTGTCTCACGGTGATCCTCTTCGCTTGGCAATCAATCTAGGCATGGTTCTAATGCAGCCATACCATGCCCAGGATCAGGTTGTAGTCCGTCAGCTTCAAAATCGTCGCTGGAGCCTCGAACGCCTTTCCACCAATTTCTGCCTCCATATTGCAGTTGTCTGTGGTAAGGAGCTCAGATCCATCCGGTAGTCGCACCCTCATCTTCGAGCCCGTGAATCACTCCACGTCTTCCAGTCCTTCTACGAACGTCTCCGACACAAAAGAGTGAGTAGCTACAGCATCGAACAGCGTGCGTGCAGGCTTTCTACTGATGAAGACTATACCTGGGGTGATTAGATGTCTTAGGGTTCTATAATGAGTTTTCTTTCCTTGCTAATCTATCTAGTGCGGTTCTAAGTTTTAACAACTGAAAGGGAAATTCTATGAAAATAAAGAAGCATTACAGCGTACCTGCTATGACCTGCTCTGGATTCCGAGGCTGCGCATGGTCCAAAGCATACACCTGCTCTCTTTCCTGTCTACGATCTCCCCCTGGTATCCACGACCTCGGCCGCGTCCTCGGCTTCCGAAATGCTGAGCAGGTGGGCCACCCTGTGGTGCTGGAGGTGGTGCCCCCCTCATGGGGCAGTTCCTCCGGGTGTGCCCAATCTGATGACAATGGAAGCACTCTGGTGGGGGATACGCCATTCCCCCGGGTCTCAGCATCTCCTGCATCCGAAGAGGTTGAGGGTCCAATATCACCTACTCCCTCGACTCCTGCCTCACTTCCTGACGAGGCTTGTCCTCTGTCCTTCTCCCCTCTGGTATAGCACCTCGCCATTGGTCATTTCTGACTCTCCGTCCCTGATCCTCTGTTGGCCGCTTCCGGCCCCGAGTGGTGTGCCAATCAGCCTCAATCCTCTTTGCCATTTCCAAAATCCGGGAGATAGGCCCGTCGGATACAAACAACAAAGCCACCCTCAAGTCCTCCCGTAGGCCCTTATAGAACCTCTTGATGTACCCTGCTTCGTCCAGCTTGTAAGAATCTGCATATCGAGCCAGATGGTCGAACTCCCGATGGTACTCCACCACCGTCCGGGTGCCCTGCTTCAGCTGTAAGAACCGCTCCTCCAACTCATCCCTGGCCGACTGTAGAACGAAATGCTCCAGCAGTGCGGACCTGAACTCTTCCCTGGTAACTTCCACAACCTCCCTATCGGCAAACGTCGTGTCCAACAGCGTCTTCCACCACCTCTTGGCATGAGACTCTAGGTAAGAGACAACAAGAGCCACCCTCTCCTCCCAGGGACACCGTATCCCGGTCAGCATCTCGTACATAATATCCAGCCACTCTTCCGTCCGAACCGCTGACTCTGTCCCCAAGTAGGATGGGGGAGAAAGTCCTCGGAAGATGCTCAACCAGTTGGCCCCCGGATTATGCTGCGGGACCGGAACCTTCTGGGCCCTGAAAGCCTCCAGAATGGCAGTCAGAGTCTGTCCCATGTCTGAATGAAGGAAAGGAGTGGGGACCGATGGAGGTGGTGCAACATCCTGAGCCTGTTAAACTCCACCTTGTGGCGTAGGCTGTGCTGGAGGATGCGTAACAAAAACCCACACTTGAGAAAACGTTCAATTTTTTTACTAAAAGTGGACAATTTATATGTGATCCCCATATGGGCACACCACTGCTTCCGCTGCTTAGTTTGTCCCCAAACTAAACTCAAGCGGGGGTGACCAAGGGTTAGTGGACTGCTACCTTTTTTAGATCGATGTTTCCTCTGATACCACTTATAAGACCCTTTTTTTTTCTTTTTAGACCCGGGGTCTTAGGCCCAGAATCGCCGCTTTGCGGTGACACCTTCACGTCCTAAAGGGTCATCACCACAAGACACCGATTCTGCCGGCCAATTCGATCACAGAAAGGTAGCACAAAATGAAGTAAGTAAAAGCAAGTCCACTAGATAAATCACATATATAGAAATAAAACTCCACGAAGGGAGTGTCCACAGAATAGTATATCAGAGTACTAAAAATACGGGCTTAAGCCCGGTACAGTCATGTCCTCACTACAAATCACTCATGCGGAAGCAAAAATAGAAACTACTCAAGGTCGAGACTCACGGTCCCGGCTGTATGAACTCCGAAGCTAGACTTCCCCATCTCCAAGCGCACCGGTCACTGGGGATTCTCCTCCATGCTGGGCTCCACGATCCCCTAAATGATTTGGTTCGAAAACCGTTAGTCATAAAGACTAAGCCTTATCATCCCCTACCCCTTCCCCCATGGCTCCTAGGTACCGAGCAGAGATAAAGAAAGGGAAGGACATGAAGGTGGAGATTAAATCAAAAGCAAATAGGTGGCAGCGGAACTAATCTAGCAATTCTATAATTAATATGACAGAAACAGAAAATAGGTAAAGTAACCTTAACTTATGTGCGGAAGCGCATAAGCCAAGAGATCTTCTCCAAGGCTCCCATCGTATAAAGTGTCACATACCACTTATACGTTGGGGTGTCGGTTATCAAACAGCAGTATATATTTATTGAATATAACCTTAATTTATAAACTTGCCCACACAAGCTTATAGACCAAGGGGTCGTTTTGCAAGTCTTAATGTATAAGCGTCCCATTCCACTTATACTTTAGGTGTCAGGGGTTAAATGAATCGATTATGCTATGACATACAAGTTGGTATGATGGAACAAGCAAGTGCAACTCACACACCTGACTCTGTGCACACAGACCTTTAGTTCCCCCTTTCAGAGCCGTTACGTCCCAGGATACCTCTGTAGTGGCAGATGGAAACGGTGGGTTGGGCCTCGCCCACCTCTAAACCAGTAAAGCACTACCGGTCAGACCTATCGTACGCATCAACGCTTGGTGCACTAAGCGGACTCCTGCGTACTCTTTCCGGCTGGCGCACCGGACTTAGCTTTGGCGAAGTGTAAAAACCACACTTGCCGAGTCGGCGTATTGGCGTCGGTGCATCGACCCTCCAATACCGAAGACCCACCACCTTAATTTTCATTCCTTTTATGCACATGCAAATTTAATCGTAATCACACAAAAACCGAGCCGAAGCTCCCCGGACCAAAACGTCTGTCTCTTAACCAATCGAGCCGAAGCACCCCGGACCATCCCGTCCGTCTCTTAACCAACCGAGCCGAAGCTCCCAACCATCTTCCGGTGCTAGCGGTGTCTGTGAAACATGCAACCCTAATTACTAAGTTACTCTTATCAGTTTGTTATTACAGTTTACGTTAACCAAGGACTGCCCCCGGTATTCCCTGTAAAGGGCTCTCAAAGGGCACTAGGAACTATGATGGTAGCTGAAGCCCATCGTTCCCTTTCGCAAGGCACTTATTGTTATTGGTAGAATTCCCTTGCCCATTCCCTTCTCATGTTACGATGGACTAACCTAGGGTGATTTTTAACCTTCCTCTCTTCGGGAAAGACGATCTTTCGTCGGACCCGAGCACCTCTTAACTCTAAGTAACACCACTTCCCACTACTCTTCATGTCATTCTATTGCGATATCATCCACATCTATTGACCCAGACAAAATGACTAACTCCAACCACTATCCCAGATCTTGTCCTATTGCAATTTAACAATATGCTATATGCTGACCAGCCTAGACTATATGTCGAACCGGTTATGCAATGATCCAAAACTCATTCAAATGCCCTAAATTATTTACTGGAGATTTATCATGATATAATTAACCTAAATCCAAAAAATGGTAATTTTCCTAATTTATCTGGCATTTAACTAATTTCCTCAAAAATTCCAAGGGCTACCGGTTTGAACATGAACTACCCTAAGTTCTCATGCAAGATGTCCAACAAAATTATAATTAATAGTATGTTATCTCAATATGGTAAATCCAAAGTATCATAAATTTTCTATCATCAAAAGGGCACTAAAACCATTTTAGCAATATCTTCTATATTTCGTTATTTGTGAATCAAGTACAGAGAATATTCATCGAAAAATTCTAAATAAAATATATTGTGCATATCCGATCTTAAAAATAGTATTGGCCAAGTTTCATAATTGTTCAGCAAGTATTAATCTCTGAATAAATTATTTATCAAATATCTCCTTATGGTGGACTTGTAAAGAAAGTACCGTAACTACAATTCTAAAAATCATGAATAAATGTCTACAAGTATATTTTGGCCTGAAAGTCTCAATTCCTAAGCTTCATTTTTTTTAACAG
Organism: Platanthera zijinensis; assembly: GCA_039513925.1. Lineage (NCBI taxonomy): Eukaryota > Viridiplantae > Streptophyta > Magnoliopsida > Asparagales > Orchidaceae > Platanthera > Platanthera zijinensis. The sequence goes on from CM077092.1 coordinate 167,071,716, forward strand.
AAATATCATCCATAACTAATTTTTAAACCATAAAAGCCCTTTTTAACATTTGTGAAGGAAGTACTAGATTTACTCAATTAAAAATTGTACAAAAATTCAGGAGCAATCATTCTGACCTAAAACATTTAATTCGAAGATTTCATGGGGTTTCAATGAACAGAAAGATCCAAATAATTAAAACATCAATTAGGGCTATAATTAACTTTACAAATGAAATACTTGAAATAAACATCATAAAATTTCAGTAAAATTGTTATAGATTCTACCCACTCCAAAACTTACTCTACCTGAGTTTCACAGCCTTTAAATAATGTTTAGTAACGGATTGTGCTTAATTAGTATTTTACCCTAAAGTAGAGATTAGGGTTTTGAGGTATGTACCTATCTCCAATTCCTCCAAGATTCCATTCAGATGATTCTTATCATGCTAATGACAATTCTACAGAATTTCAAGGCAATACGAGAGCAATTGCTCCCATGCCCTTCACAACCCTCAAAACCCTCCATTTAGGGTTTGAGTTTGGATCCTAGGGTAAACCAACCCTAAATCACACCATTTTCTCCAAGTGAGTTATAATAACCCCTCCAAGTCAGTGGTCAAGATATCAGTCTCTGTTCAGGTGACATGACCGTTCTAACCTCTAGTGCATTTTTTACTCAAAAAGTCCTCACAATTGCCTAGTTAAGAATAGGTGACTCCCTATCCAAAACTCATCCAAGTGAGTTGAAAATTTGTACAGAGCTAAGTTTTATAGCCATGGACCACTCACCAAAATTTGGGAGGGTTTGGAGGTCATTTGACCACTTAAATAAATTCCTCTAAGTTTATTAAATTAAAACAAAAACTTTAGGCAAATTATCTCAAAAAATTCCCATTTTTGGACAGCCTCTAGATATGGCTAAGGGTAACCCCCTGCCCAAATTTCAAGTCATTTGGACAAAGGAAGAAGAGTGGGAATCCATTTTAGTTTCTGCCCAACTCTAGGTACAGCCCCCATTAAAACGGTTTCTGTGGTTGAACCGCTTACCCAAACGAGTTGAAATCAATTTTAAATTAATCTAGACTCGAAGGGATACAACTTTCGGGACTAACTATTTTTCCTAAATCGGCCTCTAAGTGCCTCGTTTTGCAGCCTCAAAATATACTCAATTAATGTATCTTTTTATTATGTATTATATACATAATTTATATATTATAAAGTGATTTTACTGTTCATCTTCTACAGAATCCGAAGACAGAACACAAAAAACTCATATTTCCTGTAGCTCTTACGCCATCCATCGCCGGCTGTCCGGTCACTTCCCTGGCCAGCCACCACCACCACCACCTCCGTCGAGGCAATGGCTATCGGCCGGCGTTAGTTTGGCCGCCGGAGGTGGTGGTTTCCGGCGTACCCAAAAAATATATTTTTCATGGTTTTCCATAAAAACTCGAGATAGGTTCGGCTCCGTTGAGCACGAACTTCATTTCTAAGATCCTAAGATCTACCCATAAGAGAAGAAGTAGAGGAGGATCTTGTTCGCGGTTTGAAGAAGAGATAAACGTCGGATTGTCATGGCGCGGTGGTGGCGTTCCCGAACTTCTCCTACAGCAAGAGCAGAAATCTGAATTCGTTTGGTCTACAGTGTAACCTTCTCCTCTTGCTCTAAGAGGGATTTTATAGATCTCCAAGTGGGGAGGGGAAAGGATGAAACATTCATGGCCATGAATGCCCTCTCTCTCTCTTAATATTATTTCGGTTATGGTGTAGGGAAGGAAATGGTGGAAGATGAGAAGACTGATCCAGGTGGCGATTTCCTATTGGGTCAACTCTTCCCCATTTTATTAAGTATTTAGAGAAAGAAACAGCTCATAAATACTCCTGCTTTAAATTCCCATAATCATAATTGATTATGACTTCGGTTACAGAAATTTCCAGCCTGGCTAACGTTTCGGCCTTGGTCACGGGCGTGACACATAGGTCACGGGCGTGACAGGTGTGTTGCAAATTCAGAGTTCGGTGATCGTCTTCCTGAGATCGACGATCCTCGAAGGGGTCACGCCCTAGGTCACGGGCGTGACCTGTCAGTCACGGGCGTGATACCCCGTGATGCAAACTCTGCGCTCGCCGATCGTCTTCCTGAGATCGACGATCGTCGAAGGTGGGTCACGCCCTAGGTCACGGGCGTGACACGTGGGTAACGGGCGTGACGGGGCCATGATACAAATTTTGCGTGCGACGTCGTCTTACTAAGATCGACGACCATCGAAGGGGGGGGGGTCACGCCCTAGGTCACGGGCGTGACATGTGGGTCACGGGCGTGGCAGGGCCAGGTTGCAAAAATCTGCGCTCGACGATCGTCTTCCTGAGATCGACGATCGTCGAAGGGGTCACGCCCTAGTCACGGGCATGACAGGTCGGTCACGGGCGTGACCAACCCGTGACTCCAAGTCTAGGTCGATGGACCTCAATTTTTGGGCTCCCTAGGGTTCTGTCACGACAGATCGACTCCTAGGGGTCTAGCCGGAAATGGGATGTTACACCTATAGAGTGCCCTACGTGCATTTGCACACTTGCCAATGTGATCTCCATACTCACAGTGACCATGAGTAATTTCATGATCATACCTATTTGTAGGTTGCATCACCTTCTTAAAGAAAAGATTGGGCTTAGAGGCCAGTGGCTGAACTGGGTCCTTACCTTTTCCATGTGAATTGGTGGCCCTTGTTCTTCCCTTAAAGCCTAGACCAGTCTTACCTTTTTGAGAAATAAAGTTGTCTATAAAAGGCAAGACTTATTTTGGCTTAGAGAATTTAGCCACTAACTCTTTTTCTTTTTGAAGTCTTGCCTCCAGATTTTTGATATGATTTTCCTTGAAAGAGATTGTGCCCATCTGAATGACAGTTATGTTCTTCAATTTGGCAACCTCATTCAGTTTCAAATCAATCAGCTTGGCTAATTCTGATGCTGCCTACTTATGAGATTCAATCTGCTTGGCCTGCTCCTTGACAAGAAGCTTGCTTCTCTTTAGAGCTTGCAGCAACCCACCATACTCATCAATGAATTAGTGTGCATCCCCTTCAGACTTAGAACCATCCACATCTCTTGATGCAGATGCTTCTGATTCTGATCCAGTAAAGTAATCAGACTCTAAGGGAGAATTGTATACCTTGCTTGGACCAGGCTGATCCTGGCACTGATCATTTTCTGACAGAGCCATCATCCCTCTACAACAATGGTATTCCACTCCATTTATGGAGTCCAGCATTTGTAGGAATTCTAGTTCCCTAGAATCCTCTTCTTTTGAAAACAGCCCAACATATGCTTCTGCATCATCTTCTTCTCCTGATCCTGAAGATGAAGTGTCTGTCTAACTCTTCTGTTTCTGAGCAACAAATGATTTCTTCTTCTTGCCCTTCAATTGATGCTTCTTCTTGTCCTTAGATTTAGTCCTCTTATCTGGACAGTCAGCTATGACATGTCCTGGCCTGTTGCAGCAATAACAAATAATCTTAGAGTTAGTTTGTTTACTAGGTTTTGAGGCATACCTATCCTCCTTGGGATTCTTCTTTTTCTTGTAGTAGTCATCCATGGAAAAGGATGATGATGGTCTGGATCTCCACTTCTTCTTTTTCATGAACCTCTAGAACTGCCTTGTAAAGGCAGCAAAGTCCTCATCAGAGATATGGCTGTCTGATGAGGTATTATTTGGAATTCCTTCTTCTGCCTCAGCACTCCTTCTGGGTGGATAAGGAGATTTTCTCCTGCCCTTTCTTGTGCCTTCAGCCTTGAAGGCTACTGAATTGACCTTGTACTCAGACCTGCTGCTCTTCTCTTCCTCCTGCCTGGCAGTAAGCTGCATTTCATATGATAGCAGCTTTCCAAACAATATGGGAGGAGGTGTATCAGCAAGCTTGGCCACCTCTCTGATGGCACAAATATTTGTGTCCCAGTCCTTTGTAAGAGACCTGAGAAACTTGTCATTCAGTTCATAAGTGCTGAAGACTCTTCCATAGGTCATCAGTTCATTAACTATCCTGAAGAACTTTTTGTAGCATTCAGCTATGCTGGCAGTCTTGGCTTGTCTAAAGCTCTCATATTCTTGGTTCAACATAGATTGGATGTCCTCTCTGACTTCTTCTGTTCCCTCCATGTAGACAATCAGGGTGTCCCACATTTCCTTGGAGGTTTTACAATGCACAAGATTCTAAAATGTGGCTTCATCTATAGCACTTATAATAATGTTTTTGTGCTCTTTTGTCTAGTGTTGTCAGGATGATCTCATCCTTTGTCATTTCAGAATAGTTCTTAGGGGTTCTAACATTTGCATCCAGAGCTGATACCTTCATTTTAATGAAGGGTCCTTCTTGTACAGTAATGTAGATTCTTGGATCAGAAGATTCCATAAACAATCTGACCCTTTCCTTCCAAATGCCAAAGCATTCTTTCCTGTAAATAGGCAGTTTCATAGATCCAAACTCCTTTTGATTCTCATTTGAACCCATTCTTGAAATCTGTTAATTTCCTAGGAGAATCACTCAGACTATTAGGTCAATCTTTGAGCAACCTCCCTCTGATACCACTTGAAAGACTTATTTCAAGAGCCTAGACACCTAGAGGGGGGGGGTGAATAAGTTCTAATTTTCTTTTATAGTTCAGGCAAATTAACTAGTATATCACAGCACAGAACATACAATTCTCAGAACATAAAACACAGCACAGCAAACACCAGATTTATAGTGGTTCCCCAAGGTATGGGTACATTCACTTTCCCCCTTCGCCTATCCAATAGAGAACTGGATTCAGCCTAACTTCCTTCCTCTTTCTCAGATCCAAAGATCTTACAACTTAGAACCAGAATGGTTCCTACACCTCAAACTTACACAAGTCCTACCTCAAATCCTTCCCCAAGAATCCTACCTCAGGCCTCAGCCCTACCCCAACCTTTATTACTAGGCTTACAACTCATACTTTCATAAGTCCTACACCTCAGGCCTTAGCCCTACCTCAGCCTTTATAATTATAGGCTTACAACTCAGATCTAACAAAAGATCCTACAAGTAATTGAGTATTTAAAAGATACAAAAAATTCACCAGATAGATCCCTCTATAGGTGTGTGCTTCTTGATCAGTTCTTGATTAAACTAAATCTTCAGATCCAACCTGACTTAGCTGTTTCAAAGCTTCTTGATAGAACAAAATAAGGTTGAACTCTTCTTGATGTAGAAGTTGATCTCCTGTCAGCTCCTTCCTTGGATTCAGAATCAGATTTGAATCTACTCTGCAGATAGTTCAGAATCTGCCTACTTAAGGGTCTTCCCTTTTCTTGTTGTTGAATTATCCCTTTGAAGAATCACCTTTTTTTATCTCTATATCTATCTTCTGGTTGTCAAGGATCAGTCCCTTATATAGAGTTTTCTCATGATGTCCGACTGATCCGGTTTGTAACAACCTTCTGACAGTTCTGACAAAGGTGTCAGACTTGTTGGTTATGACAGCTATCGAGTCACCAGTCATGACAGCTAATTCCTTAAAGACTTTACAACTCAGTATAACAACTCAGCAGACTGCTTCATATGTGTCGACACAAATAGACTAAGTGTTGACACAAGTCTTGATGATGTCGACATAACACTCTATGTGTTGACATAATCATTCTTCAGCTACTCGACACAGCCTCTGTTTGTATGTGTCGACAAAAGTCCTGTGTGTCGACACAATTGTTCCTGGTCTTGACATAACTAATGCTGGCAGATGACTTTGAGTGTATATCCAGCTGTCGTTGAGTGTGTGTCGAGACGACGTTGAGTGTGTGTCGACACAAGTCCTGTGTTTCGACACAAGTGCTCTGACTCAGTATAGTTGTTGCTGTTATATGGCGTTGAGTGTCATCCAGATGTCGTTTATTGTGTGTCGACACAGGTCCTGTGTGTCGACACAAACCTTCTTCAGGTGTCGACACAAATCCTGAGTGTCAACACAAGCCTTTCTTCTGGTGTCGACATAACACCTGTGTGTCGACACAGCTTCTTCTTTAAATGTCGACACAAACCTTGCCTTAGGTGTCGACACAATTCTGGGTATCGACAAAGCTTCTTCTTCAGGTGTCGACACAATGCCTGGGTGTCGACACAGGCCTTGCTTCTAGTGTCGACACAACTTCTGGGTGTCGACACAATTCTTCACAAGTGTCGACACTTGTACTTAGAAAAATTTCTTGCAAACCTTACACCTGCAAAATGAAAGTCAAACATCCATCAAATATAAATTGATGTATATCATTGAGTAAGATGAGGCTTCTCCAAATCTGGTACATATTTTTTAGTGTACCCAACACTCCTTCAGGTAAAGTGTGTAAACGACTCCCCTGAGTCCAGTGGAGCTTTTAAAATCACCAAATGGGGTAGGGGAAGAGTGTGAGATGAATGGCCATTTATGGCCATTAAAGGCCCTTCTAGACCATGGTGGGGGGGGGGGGGTTGAACCTGGCTTAGGTTGGTATGGAAACGGCTGGAAAATCCTCCTATTCCCCAGAGGAGTTGAATCCAGCCACCAAAGGTGGCCCTTGGCCTCCCTATGCCATGAATGGTCTTCTACCTTCTCCTTTCTCTCCTCCATTAAAGGCTAAGGTGGAGATCTCTCTCTCCTAGTCATCAAGGCTGACTTGGTCATCCCTCGAGCCTATTTGAAGCCCAATAAATCATATCATCATATAATTTGGAGGTGGTTATGTAACACCCCAAAATCTCAAAAGCCAAAATTGGGATTCAGGTTGGCTGACACGGCCTGAGACACGGGCGTTTCTCATGGCGTGTCAGGTGTACACGGCTTGGGACACGGGCGTGTCCCAGGGCGTGTCCCGGGGCGTGTCCCTCTTCTCGACGAGTACTCGAGAACTAATCGTCGAGAGGCGACATGGCCTGTGACACGGGCGTGTCACAGGGGCGTGTTGGGCACACGGCCATGGACACAGGCGTGTGCCTTAGCCGTGTCGTGCTCGGGTGATTTTGGAGATCGCGTTACAGGGGTGACACGGCCAGATACACGGCCGTATGCTGGGTGACATGGGCGTGTAAGGCCTGACACGGGCGTGTCAATACCCATGTTCTGGTCTATTTTTAGTCGGTTGTGCACCCCTTCAGGAACACGGCCTGTGACACGGGCGTGTCACAACCCGTGTTTGGCCCAGGAAAATCAATTTCAGGTCTAATCTGAGCCTTCCATTTCCTTTGACCAAGATCCAATGGCATAGGCTGTTCCCTGGATTGATAAGGCCGAGATTTGAGTTGAGAAAGCTCATTTGAGTTGTGTGTTCTCTTTCTAAAAGCTAAGAGAGAGAGGAGAGCAAGAGAAGGAAGAAGAAAGGAATCCGGCTGCCGGTGGTGCTACGATGGTCCAAATCGCGAGCCGAGTTCGGATTTGCAAAGGCAAGGCTGCTGCGAAGACTTTCATCCGTTTACTTTCTCTCCATGGCTCCGAGGCGAATTTCAAGGGTAATGATTTCCTTCTTGGACATGTGAAGTCCTACTTTCCTGCATTTGCATAGGGAAAACCCTTCCCCGCGAGTGTGCGGTGGGTTGTGGTGTCCCTTAGGGTAGATATGTGAAGTCCCCCTTGTTAGAGTCCGAAATCAGAGTATGGATCTAGGCATGCTGTGTGAAGCCCATCTGGACATGCTGGTCTTGATTGGTGATGCTTGTTTGCACATCGAAGAAGACTCCGTGATTATTGTTGGGTATTGTATCCACAATGTACCTTATATGAAGAAGCCCCTGAACAAGCTAAGTTGAATAGATAATGTATTCGATTATATTCTTCAAGATGTGCTTGCAATTATTCCTCGCTAAGTACACACCAATGTCAGGGTGAAGTGGGTCAATATACACGGGTCTGCGCAATGTAATCCCTCGTTGAGCAGATCATTATGTTGGCTTACGTGTACTCTCTCTATTGGAGTGTACTTATTTTCAAGTACAGGGCTGAGATAGATCAAGAGCAGAAGAGGAGCAAGGATGGGTCAAAGACCAACTCATGGGAATAAAGATGAAGATTCGTCTAAGTTAAATTCGACGGGAATCACTAAGTGATTCTCGCCGAATCGTCGAGAATCACTCGCCGATTCCCGCCAAATGCATCCGGCTGACTCAACGCCTTCAAGAATTCTGCTAAGTCAGAATCGTCAAGAATCAATAAGTGATTCTCACCGATTCGTCGAGATTGACTCTGCATTCTCATCGATTCGTCGAGAATGGTTTTGATTCTCGCCGATTCACTCCGGATGGCAAGCTTTTCAGCTAAAATTCTACCAAGGATAATTCGACGGGAATCATAAGTCACTCTCGCCGATTCGTCGAGAATCACCAATGATTCCCGCAGAATTTGCCTTAGGCGATTTCTTCCTGCTCGCTGGACCGAACCAAGATTTCAGGCGCTGTTTGGACCGGGCTTAGGGTTTCTCCTTGTGGGGCCCACAACGGTCATTTAGGGTTGGTCTACAGTATAAATACTCGCCTATTTCGAACTCCAACAGTAATCATTGACGAGAAATCAATGCAGCCGAGCGTAACCTAGCCGATCGCGAAGCTCATTCCGTCGTCGTCGCCGCTCGCAAGTCAGTCGCCACCGCTGATCTTAGAGTCCATCTTTGATCGTCCGACGACAGAACCGAGTCTAAGCTTAGCGTCTCACATGTCTATCTTGAGATCCTTTGTCTCTTGATTTGTTGAGCGGGAATATTTCTCCCCTCCGAATCGATTGAGACGATTGATCCAAGTAAGATCGTTGGTAGACCTTGCTAGCTTCTTCAATAAGTTTGGATCAACAAAGCATCGCCGCCGCATTCACTTGTCGCCGCTGATCTCGGGAAGATCCTCTCCAAGAGAGTGCGCCGATCGTGGACTCTTTGTCGTCATCAAGAAAGCTTCATTGAACAAAGTGGGACATCGGGTTCTCCAAACGTAGTTTGTATTTCTTGTACATTCTATTTTAACTTTGTTGTAAAGGAACTTTGTTTCCTCGTTGTAAGGGTTGGGTGCAACCCGTGGTGGAGGAGTAGTGACTCCTTCGGGTGAAAGGGTTTCTTAGATCTCGGGGAAGATCATTGAGTAGGGGGAACACAAAGAAGTTAGCTTCGAGCTCCTGTTGTTGGTCGTCGGTTAGAAACTTTGTCAATTAGGAGGATTCCCCTTTGATGGTCGTCGTCGGAATTGAGATTTAGCGGGTTCAAGATTCTTTGAGTTCAAGCTTCTTTTTGTCGAGATCTGCTTGCATTTTTGTCAAAATCAAGCTGATTTCCGTCAAGACCGAGTGAGATCAAGCTCCTTTTCGTTGAGATCGAGTGAGATCTCTGCTCGCCTTTTCTTCAGAAGAACGGAAACAGAAGAAAGCAAAAGCAGTGACTGGAGATCGGAGACAGGGGTTGCAAACAGCGGAAGAAGTGAAGGATAGCAAACGCCAGCATTCCAAACAGTTGGTGGAAAACAAACAGTTTCAGGAATGGTATTGCGTTTATCCTAAACATACCGGGGTTCAAAAGCTTATTCAAGTAGGCCCTAACACTACAGCCTCCACATCATCATGAAGGCAGTTATTCATTTCTTTCTTATATTCCAATACTAGCATAAGACTTATGGATATTGTTTTTGATATATCTGCTAATTTAATTACCATTTCAATTTTCATGATTGAGCTTAGGTTGTCTAATCATCACACGGTTGCAAATAGATATTGATTTAATATAATAAATGTCAAAATAATAGTAATAATATAAAAATATGGGAACATGAACTTGTAAAAATAAGTTTTTTCTTATATGGGAACATGAACATGTAAACATAGCTTTAGTAGCACGAGGGGCTAGCTTGTCAGTGGAAGGACCAAGGTGGTGGACATAACAAGTACACCCAAACACACGAGGTGTGAGAGAGAAGAGAGTCATAGATGGGTAAAGGAGAGTAATGAGTGCCACAAAGTTGAGGACAGACGAAGCCATGCAGTTGAGAACTTTGTCTCCCCTCCGATCGTCAATGCCCTGAAGGGCTATGGCAGAGTGTTCACCGACGGTGAACTAAATGACAAGTTCCTTAGATCCCTTACTAAGGAATGGGACACCAAGATCTGCGCAATCAGAGAATTTGGCAGGCTGGCAGAAACAGATCCCCAGATTCTGTTTGGGAAACTTTTGTCTTATGAGCTTCAGCTGAACACCAGAAAAGCTGAAGAAGAAGCTGATAAAGCCGCTGCCAGAGAGAAGACTGTGGCCCTAAAAGCCAATCACTCAAGGTAAGGCAAGGGTGCAGCCTCATCCCGCTCTCGGAAAATGGATGAGGAAGAAGAAACTGAGCCATGCTCTTCCGGCTCAGAGCTATCTGAAGAAGACTTCTCCCTCATCACTCGGGAGTTCAAGAAGTTCCTCAAGTTGAGGAATCAAAGAAAAAGAGACGGCTCCTCCTCCAGACATCAGAAGAAGAATTATTCTTCTGACAGGTATGAATCCAAACAGAACAAACATCTCTCTAATGACATTATTTGCTTTGGATGCAATAAGCCAAGTCACGTCATCGCTGACTGCCACCAAGGCAAGAGAGATAAGGGGAAGGGAGAGGAGCACAAGTCCTCTAGATATAAGAAGAAGGAGAGGAGCTACATTGCCAAAAAGCCAAAGACACTAAGTGAGTCTGATTCCTCAGACTCCAGTGATGATGAGGAAGCCTACTTCGGGCTAGTGGGTCGCTCTGACTTAGAAGGAGACTGCCCCCCATTTACTGGGAAGGTAAAAGCTCGTACCCCTCTCTCTGACTCTGACTATGAGTCTTCTGATGATGATCTCGAGGACAGCCCATCTGCCCGTGAAGCTGAGCTCCTCGAAAAGTATGAGCTTCTGCTCAATACCTTTGAGGAATGTCATAAGAGGTTGAGGGCTCAGAAAAAGAAAGTCAAATTCCTTAAGGCTGAGGGTGTGTCTCTAAGAGAAGAGATCAATAGCTTGATCTCTCTCCGACAGGAACACCTGGGCCTGAATTCTGAGCACTCAGAGTCTCTAAGGCTCATTGACCTTAAACAAGAAGAAGTCAACAAGTTGGAAGAACAACTTGCGGCAGAAAGGAAGATTGTCAAAAGCTTCTCTATGCCAAAGACTGTTCTTCCATTGGTTAATACCTTCTCTGCTCAGGCTAAGGGGGCTGGCTTGGGGCATGTGGGTGTGCCTGGTAAATCATCCAGGAGAAACAGAAAGCAGAGGAAAAATAAGGCTGCTAAGAAGGCCTCTGCTGCAGAAAAGGGAAAGGCCCCACTCAACCCTGTTGAATTCAGGAAGCCTCGCTTTCCCTATAATGAACAGGACTTTGAGTCAACTTATGGCCACTTATTCCGGCCCTCGGTTGAAAATCCCAAGAGCCGGTATGATGGTGTGGCCTTCCCCCGCAACTACGGAGAGAGTGTCTTCAAGGCACCTTATGAGGAAATACAAGTGGAAAATTATGGCCACTTCTCTAGCGGCCATAAAAGGAAGCAGGCACCAAAAGCCAAGCCTGTTATACTGAAGGAACAGGAAGTGAAGAAATCATGTGATTTTTGTCATCATGATGCCTCCACCTCAAGATCCAAGGCCCCAGCTGGACCCACCGTTCCCAGGGTGAAGTTGGAGCCTAGGAAGCGGTACAACAGGTTCGACTATTGGTGCTGTAGCAAAGTTGGTCACTTTACCGTGGATTGTTGGTTTAATCCAAGATTCAACGAAACTCCTTATGTTAGCAATGCGAGGCCGACCACTCGTAGGGTGAACCACTCTAGGGGGAGTATGCTAACAAGGAATCTAGGACCCAAGTTCGATTGGGTTCCTAAGGGAAACTGATTCTGTTTTGCAGGTATGTCTAAAGGCCACCAAAATGCATATCTGGTACTTGGACAGTGGATGTTCCCGGCATATGACTGGGACAAGAAGCCTGCTTTGTGATTACTCTCCAGTCGAAAATGGACCCAAAGTCATCTGTGGAGGATCAGATCGAGGAGTCACCAGAGGTTACGGTATGATTTCCAACGGTATAATCTCTATCACCAACGTGGCCTATGTTGAAGGGTTAAATCATAACCTGATCAGTGTAAGTCAGTTGTGTGATAAAAGTTATGACGTTAAGTTCTGCAAGGATAAGTGCTTGATAATATCGTGTGCCTCTTCGGAGACGGTATTAACTGGCATTAGGAGCAGAAATATATTTTGTTTAGATTTTCTTAGCATAGATTCTTCTACCCCCGTGTGCCTAGTAGCAAAAAGCAATGCATCTCTTTGTGAACAATGACACAAGAGATTAGCACATATTAATTTCAAGACAATTAATATGTTGTTTTCGAAGAACTTAGTAAGGGATGCCCCTACTATTAAGTGTATCAAAGATAGCCCTTGTCCTGCATGCCAGAAGGGCAAACAGACTCGGGCTACCTTTAAGGGCATTGCAGACAAAGACTCCTCCAGATGTCTATATCTTCTGCATATGGACTTGTTCGGTCCAGTGCAAGTTCATAGCTTAGGAGGCAAATCGTATATGCTAGTGATTGTTGATGATCACTCTCGGTTTACGTGGGTGATCTTTTTGAAACGAAAGTCAGATACGTTTGATATCTTCACATGTTTTGTCAAGCAGATTTAGAACGAACTTAACTGCTTAGTGGTCAAAATCAGAAGTGACCATGGAACAGAATTCGAGTCTGGGGCAATGACAGAATTTTGTGAAGAACTTGGTATCTTTCATGAGTTTTCCTCCCCGCGTACTCCGTAACAAAACGGAGTTGCGGAAAGGAGAAATAGAACGCTCATTGAAGCATGTATGACAATGTTAAATGACGCCTCTCTTCCAGAGTACTTCTGGGCAGAGGCTATCAACACGGCTTGTCATGTGCAGAACCGAGCATTGATCAACAAGAATCATCGCAAAACGCCTTATGAGCTATTTAAAGGCAGGAAACCTACCATGTCCTATTTAAGGATTTTTGGCTGTAGATGCTATGTACTCAATAATGGGAAGTACCCACGTACTAAATTCGAAGAAAAATGCTTCGAAGGCATCTTCATGGGATATAGCAGCCATAGTCGGGCATATAGGGTCTTCAATAAGAAAACCCTAGTGGTAGAGGAGTCCATTAATGTTGTTTTTAATGAAGGAAGCTTGCTTCACAGCAATTCTTCCAGTGGCATTCTAGAAGATGCAGGTGCAAGATTTTAACAGCTAAGTCTCGATGAGACCGCTAAAGATGTAACTCCCAAGTACGTCAAGGTCTCCACCTCAACGCCAACTGGAGAAGTTGGAGATCAGGATGGAAAAAATATCCTAGAAGATAGAGAAGCCCGAGAAGATGTCAGAGCTCTAGATGCAAGACTCCTAGAGCTCCGACACGTGAGGGATCATCCCAGAGATCAGATCATAGGAAATCCTCGTGACGGTGTCAGAACTCGGAGAGGTACAATTAACGAGATTTTGCACCTTAGTTTCCTGTCACAGGTTGAGCCAAATAAGTTCGACGAAGCGAACAAAGATGCGGCTTGGATATTGGCCATGCAAGATGAACTGCATCAATTCGAACGATGCAACGTCTGGACGCTTATTCCCAGACCAAAGAACCAGAATGTGATCGGCACCAAGTGGATCTTAAGAAACAAACTGGATGAACACGGTGTCATCATACAGAACAAGGCCAGGCTTGTAGCTCAAGGTTACAGATAGGAGGAGGGGATTGACTTCGACCAGACCTTTGCACCAGTTGAAAGGCTCGAGGCGATCAGATTGTTCCTGGCGTATGCTTCGCACAAAGGATTCACTGTCTATCAGATGGACGTGAAATCTGCATTTCTCAATGGAAAATTGAAAGAGGAAGTATATGTCGCGCAACCCCCAGGTTTTGTTAATCCTACATTCCCTAATCATGTTTATTTTCTTAATAAAGCGTTATAAGGCTTGAAACAAGCTCCTCGAGCTTGGTATGAGACTCTGTCTAGTTTTCTTCTTGAGAACAAGTTCTCGAGAGGAAAAATAGATAAGACATTGTTTCTTAGGGAAGTCAAAGGCAAGATCTTGCTGGTGCAAATCTATGTCGATGATATAATTTTCGGCTCTACGGACAACAATCTTTGCAAAAAGTTTTGTAAACTTATGCAAGTAAAGTTTGAAATGAGCAGCATGGGAGAGCTAAAGTATTTCTTGGGACTTCAAGTGAAATAGTCTGAAGATGGAATTTTCATCTCTCAGACGAAATTCACAAATGAACTCCTCAAGAAATTCGGAATGGAGAATGCAACCTCTATGAGGACTCCAATGGGATCCACCGTGTCTCTAGACAAGGATGAGAAAGGGAAACCTTTTGATGAAACCAAATACAGAAGCATAATTGGATCCCTACTCTACCTTACTGCTAGTAGACCGGATATTATGTTTTCCACATGCGTATGTGCCAGATATCAGGTGAACATTAAGGAATATCATTATGTCGTTGCAAAGCGAATTCTTAGATACCTTAAAGGTACACCTAATCTTGGCTTGTGGTACCCTAGAAACAATGATGTCGAGCTAATAGGCTTTTCAGATGCTGAATTTGTAGGAAGCAGGGATGATAGGAAAAGCACTTCCGGGACGTGTCAATTCCTCGGAAGCCGACTTATTTCTTGGAACAGTAAGAAGTAGAATTGTGTCGCAACCTCCACGGCTGAATTTGAGTACATCTTAGCAGGCAGCTGTTGCGCACAACTTCTATGGATCAGAAATCAGATCAAAGATTATGACTTGTAGTTCAGAGAAGTTCCGATGTATTGCGACTCCTCGAGCGCAATAGCAATTGCGAATAATCCTGTGTCGCACAGCAGAACGAAGCATATTGAAGTGCGCTATCACTTCATTCGGGAGTGTAACGCCCCCGATTTTTCCTGCGTTCATTTGTATTCTCGTTGGCGTTACGATGACGCATTTCCGTGGCTTGTGCCATGTGTGGAGTATGGTTTAGCTCCTTTGAACTGAGTGCCCTGTTTTGTAGCCTGTTGGCAAGATCTCCCTAGCAAGTCGAGTCGTTTTGGGTGACCCGGTGTGGCCTCTCGGGGGGATGTTTGTGTTTGGCTTTGTTTGGGTATAACTCGAGTTCTGTTCGTCGAAAGTTAATTTCGACTTCGCCGTTGTGTTCGTAGCGTGGGTATTTAGCTACGGTGCGAATTTCGTCGGATTCCGAGGTGATTCGGTTTTCGAGTCGTTTGGTGTGTTAATAGTATTGTGATCAATTAATTAGATTGTTTTGGCTGTCCTGTAGCCTTTTGGTTTTGACCGTTTATTAAATTCTGCGGGAGAATTTATTAAGGCAGTTATTGCCTTGCCTTGTTGGCAGCCATATTTTTTGGCTTATACCTATTTTGGTACTTACTTAATGAAATTAAGTAATTAGGCGTTTTAGGGTTCGGTTATGGATGAACCGGTGTTTAGCTTTTCGTATAAAAGCTCTGTTTAAGAAGTGCCAGCCCACTTCTTCTTCTTCTTTTCCTGAGAGAGAAGCCGTCGCTGCCTTTTTCGCGGAAATCTGAGGAGAAAACCGCCCGTCCTGTACCTCCTTCGGTCGGCGATTCCGGGCTTGTTCGTGGACGGAATTCGATTCCGAAAACGGCGTTGTCTTGCTCTCTCCGAGATCTTCGTTTCGACGGTAAGATATTCGATTTTCGTGGAGTTTTGATGAGATTTGGGTTTCGGTTTTGGAGTTTTCAGCCATTAATGGCCGTGAGATTTATTCTAGGTGCTGTGGCTGTTTGTTCCGTGTGAAGAGGAGGAGAGCCATCCAAGCTTCGCTGAAAGTTGAGGCAAGTGGTATTCTTGCCCTTGCCAAGTTTCTTTTTGATTATTTCTTTTTGCTGAAATTGAAATCCCTGTTAGCCCAGGTTAGAGGCCTTGTTGTTCTCATATTTATTGCTATCTATAGGAATTAGTTCTTCCTATTGACCCCCCTCCTTGTGCTGATGGAACCCAACTTTGCCGGCGTAATGCCGTTTATCTTTGTTCAGATTTGCTCTGGTTTGGGTGTAGCCGAGAGGGAGTGTTAGGAGGGGAGGGGGTGATTTTCCAGAAGTTAGTAAGTGCTTTACTCGAGTATTGGAGTATGTTACTCGTGAGGTAGAAGTGGTCTACTCAGGTATTAGTTCTGGAGTACTCGAGTAGTGGTTTCGAGATACTCGAGTAGTAGATTTGAGATACTCGAGTAGAAAGCATTAACTCGAGTATTAGCTTTGGAGTTACTCGAGTAGTAGGTAACTACTTCAGTAGGGGTTCTGAGTACTCGAGTAGTGGTTTCGAGATACTCGAGTAGTAGCTTGGAGATACTCGAGTAGAAGGCATCACCTCGAGTATTAGCCTTGGAGTTACTCGAGTAGTAGGGAACTAATCGAGTAGGGGTTTTTGAGTTACTCGAGTAGTAGGTAACTACTCGAGTAAGGGTTTTGGGTTACTCGAGTAGTGGACTCGAGATACTCGGGTAAGTGGTTTGGTTTACTCGAGTAGTAGGCATCTACTCGAGTGCAGGTTTGTAGATACGCGAGTAGTGGCTTTAGCATACTCGAGTAGTCGGCAACTACTCGAGTAGCGGGTTGAGGTACTCGAGTAGTCGGCAACTACTCGAGTAGCGGGTTGAGGTACTCGAGTAGTCGGCAACTACTCGAGTAGAGGGTTGAGGAACTCGAGTAGTCGGCAACTACTCGAGTAGCGTGTTGAGATACTCGAGTAGTAGGCGACTACTCGAGTAGAGGGTTGAGGTACTCGAGTAGTAGGCGACTACTCGAGTAGAGGGATGAGGTACACGAGTAGTTGGTAACTACTCGAGTACTGGAAATTCCCTGCCTTCTTTTTGTCTTAGAATTGTTCGACTATCGTCGATCTCTAAATGGAGATCGTCGATCTCGGTTTCTGCCTTAGGCCGTTCGACTATCGTCGACCTCCGGTCGACAATCGTCGAGCTCCGTTTTACCTTAGTGGGATTGTGGTTAGAGTTTGGTTTTGGCTTTAAGTGAGGCTAGCTCACTCAACTCCAAGGTTTAGGTAGGCACTGAGTGGGTCTCACTCAGCGCCTTGTCTTGTTGATTCTTTTCAACACTCTTCCTTTACCTTGTTTTTCGTTCCCGAGTGGTTTTCTTGTTTTATTTCTGGTATTTCCCTGTCGGCCATTTTCTTTACCTTCTTAAAGGCCGAATCGTGGATCGTGGTTAGTAGTGGTGGTTTGTAGCTCTTCAGGAGGGTAGAGTTGTGTGATATAGCCAAGGCCACTCTTATTTTTCTTGCTCCAGGTACGGGCTGGGCATGTGTGGGTGGAAGGTCCCTTGTGCTTTCACGTGTAGACCCTTGAGCTTGCTGACTTGGACATGGTGGATTGGGGGACTGCGTTTGCCTTCGATCCGGTTCCTCGTTGTTTGTTTTTGCTACTACCACCTCCCACAGTTTAGGGTGTTAGAAGTTTCTTCCTTGGTAGTTTGCAGCACTTTTGGCTCTAGGTAGCCTAGTAGGCCCGGCAGGATGTTGTTCCTGAGTGGGGTTGCTGCTGTTCCCTTTGCTCGTTGTGCATTTCTTGTTGTCCTATTTTGGACAGTTGTGGCTCTTTCTACTGCATGTTTTTCAATTACTTCTTCCTTTTGGTTGACTCTTGCATGCAGTTGTTTTTACCTTGTTGCTTGCTGAGGTATTCTGTTTTCTTTTGGAATGCCTCAGGTTCTGAGTTGTAGCCGGTCTGGCGGCTAGCTGAGGCAGTGATGTTGCTGGTGGACTCCCGGACTTTGGAGTTCCGTTTACCTTGTTAGTGAGAGCATTTTTCAGTACTTTCTTACATACATACATATGTGTCAGTGGGTTCGTGTCAAGTTGTTGGCGCCCACTGGCAGTTATTGCCCTGGTACTAGATATATTACTTATGTTGCTACCATTTTCTGGAGATAGTCTACTTGCTCTGAGAAGGTTTTATGCTAGGTAGCTAGTTACTTTTAACCTATAAATATTTTATAAATGAAGCTCCTGATCAGCATGTTTTATAAGCTTAATCGCTACTTTTCCAAATCACGTATGAAAACCGTTTTCTTATATATTATCTAAATTAAATGTAGTGTCTTGCATAGCATGAGTGGTTCTCTTGGGACCCTTATGCGCTCTTTAGGGTGTAAAACCTAATCAAAGTATCTTTCTTTCCGCAGCGTATAAATATAGTTTTTATTTTGTGGACTTGGTGATCCACTGAGCCGAGGGATGTGCTCAGAGATTGTTTCTTTCTGATTGTTGTGTTTGTTTAGTCTCGGCGATTGGAGCCGCTGTTAGCGTGCCACGCTTTGAAGAGATTCCTATTGTTCGTGGTTTCGCCGATGTTTTTCCTGATGATCTTCCTTGTCTTCCTCCTGATCGGGATGTTGAGTTTGTGATCGATTTAGAGCCGGGTACACGTCCTATTGCTAAGGCGCCGTACCGGATGGCCCCTCGTGAGTTAGAGGAGTTGCGAGTTCAGTTGGATGAGCTGTTAGCTAAGGGGTTTATTAGGCATAGTTCGTCGCCTTGGGGTGCTCCTGTTTTGTTCGTAAAGAAGAAAGATGGGTCGATGCGGCTCTGCATCGACTATAAAGAGTTGAACAAGGTCACTATCAAGAACAGGTACCCTCTGCCGAGGATCGATGATTTGTTTGACCAGTTGCGTGGTAGCACGGTGTTCTCTAAGATCGATCTTCGTTCTGGTTATCATCAGCTTAGGATCCCTGAGGCGGATATTCCGCAGACTGCGTTTAGGTCGAGACATGGACACTTTGAGTTTCTGGTAATGTCGTTTGGTCTGACCAACGCACCTTCAGCCTTCATGGATATGATGAACCGGGTGTTCAAAGATTTTCTCGATAAGTTCGTTGTGGTCTTCATTGACGACGTGTTAGTTTATTCACGCAGTGTTGAGGAGCATGAGCAGCATTTGCGTTTGGTCCTATCGGAGTTGAGGAGCCACAAGTTATTCGCCAAATTGAGCAAGTGCGAGTTTTGGTTGCCTCAAGTTTCTTTTCTAGGCCACGTGGTGAACAAGGAGGGGATCTCGGTCGATCCAGAAAAGATTGAAGCAGTGATGGATTGGAGTAGACCGAGTTCGCCTAAAGAGATCAGGAGTTTCTTAGGGTTGGCTGGTTATTACAGGAGATTTGTGGAGGGTTTCTCTTCCCTAGCCGCACCTTTGACCAAGTTGACTCAGAAGAATGTGGCGTTTGCTTGGAGCGAAAAGTGCGAAGAAGCTTTTCTTGAGCTAAAGGAGAGATTGTGCACTGCTCCCGTTCTGACCCTGCCTACCGAGGGAGTAGATTATGATGTTTATGTGGATGCTTTGCTTGTAGGTCTGGGATGCGTATTAATGCAAGATGGAAAAGTAATTGCCTATGGGTCAAGGCAACTGAAGAATCATGAGAAGAATTATCCCACGCATGACCTCGAGTTTGCAGCGGTTATTTATGCTTTGAAGTTGTGGAGGCACCTACTTTATGGAGCTCAATGCAAGATCCTCACTGACCATAAGAGCCTAAAGTACGTGTTCACGCAGAAGGAGTTGAATCTGTGTCAGCGGCGGTGGTTGGAATACGTGGCTGATTATGATGTGGAGATCCAGTATCATCCGGGCAAGGCCAACGTGGTGGCCGACGCCCTGAGCCGAAAGGCGGGAAAGATCTTTAACCTCTCTGCCGATCGTTTAGTGGAGGAGTTCCTCCTTATGGATATTTCAGTGGGATGCTGTAGTTTGCAGAGTGCCTTGTCAGTGGCGAAGCCGTCCTGGATTTCTTTGACTAGGCTGCACCAGAAGGACGATCCCGATCTTATGCACCTTTTCACCAGGACTGAGAAGGGTGAGTTGCCCGATTTTTCTATCGATGATGCGGGTACTTTGAAGTACCGCGGCAGGTTTTGCGTTCCCGCGGTTGGGGATATCAGGAGGATGATTTGCAGTGAGGCTCATGGTTCAAGCATTTCCTACCATCCAGGATCTACGAAGATGTACCGTGACTTAAGGCAAATTGCCTGGTGGTATGGCATGAAAGGAGATATAGCCCGATTTGTTGCCGAGTGTCACACTTGCAAACGTGTGAAGGCCGAACATGGAAGGCCTGGTGGTAAGTTGACTCCGCTAGAGATCCCGACTTGGATGTGGGAGAGTATATCTATGGATTTCATTACGGGTTTACCAAAATCCCCGAGAGGATTTGATTCTATTTGGGTTATAGTAGATAGATTGACGAAGTGCGCTCACTTCGTGCCTTATAAGATTGATTACCCGATGAAGAAGATAGCGGAGTTATACTTGAATGAAGTCATCCGACTCCACGGTGTGCCGGATAGCATCATTTCTGATCGAGACTCCCGGTTCACTTCCCGTTTTTTGCAGAGTCTGCAGGAGGGTTTGGGTACGGATCTGAGGTATTCTACTGCCTACCACCCGCAGACCAATGGGCAGACGGAGAGGGTGAACCAAATTGTTGAGGATATGATCCGGTGTTATATTTTAGACCACGGTGGAGCGTGGGATGAGCAGTTGCGACTCATGGAATTTGCCTACAACAACAGTTATAAGGAAAGTTTGCAGATGGCTCCGTTCGAAGCCTTGTATGGGAGGCGCTGTAGGACTCCGTTGTTTTGGGCTGAGGCTGGTGAGAGGCCTTTGTTGGGACCCGAGGCGCTTGAGGAAATGGAAGTTGTTGTGAAGCTTATTCGGGAGAAGCTTTGCATAGCCCAGGAGAGATATGAAAAGAACGCCAATCGGCGTAGATCTGCTTTGGAGTTTTCCGTCGGGGACCTTGTATTCCTCAAAGTTTCCCCGATGGTAGGTGTTAAGAGATTTGGTAAGAATCGGAAGTTAGACCCAAGGTATGTGGGCCCGTTTGAGATTTTGGAACGGATTGTTGTGTCAGCTTATAGATTGGATTTGCCAGCGAACTTACCAGGTGTGCATAATGTTTTTCATGTTAGCCAATTGCGGAAGTGTGTTCGCAGTAGTGGGCAGCTCTTAGATGTTGTGCCCTAGTTGGAGCCCAACCTCTCTTTTGTTGAGGTGCCGGTTCGTATTTTGGATACTCAGGAGCGTGTGCTGCGAAAGAAGTCCATACCGATGGTTAAGGTTCTATGGAAGAATCAGGATTTGGAAAGCGCGACTTGGGAGTTAGAGTCGGCTATGAGGAGGGCTTACCCTCACCTGTTTCGTTGATTTAATCGGTATGTTTTCCTTCTTGTAGCTCCTATTAGTTGTTTCTCCTTCTTTAGTAGGAGTGTTGTGCGTAAAGTTTCGGGACGAAACTTTCTTTTAGGGGGAGTGACTGTAACGCCCCCGATTTTTCCTGCGTTCATTTGTATTCTCGTTGGCGTTATGATGACGCGTTTCCGTGGCTTGTGCCATGTGTGGAGTATGGTTTAGCTCCTTTGAACTGAGTGCCCTGTTTTGTAGCTGTTGGCAAGATCTCCCTAGCAAGCCGAGTCGTTTTGGGTGATCCGGTGTGGCCTATCGGGGGGATGTTTGTGTTTGGCTTTGTTTGGGTATAACTCGAGTTCTGTTCGTCGAAAGTTAATTTCGACTTCGCCGTTGTGTTCGTAGCGTGGGTATTTAGCTACGGTGCGAATTTCGTCGGATTCCGAGGTGATTCGGTTTTCGAGTCGTTTGGTGTGTTAATAGTATTGTGATCAATTAATTAGATTGTTTTGGCTGTCCTGTAGCCTTTTGGTTTTGACCGTTTATTAAATTCTGCAGGAGAATTTATTAAGGCAGTTATTGCCTTGCCTTGGTGGCAGCCATATTTTTTGGCTTATACCTATTTTGGTATTTACTTAATGAAATTAAGTAATTAGGCGTTTTAGGGTTCGGTTATGGATGAACCGGTGTTTAGCTTTTCGTATAAAAGCTCTGTTTAAGAAGTGCCGGCCCACTTCTTCTTCTTCTTTTCCTGAGAGAGAAGCCGTCGCTGCCTTTTTTGCAGAAATCTGAGGAGAAAACCGCCCGTCCTGTACCTCCTTCGGTCGGCGATTCCGGGCTTGTTCGTGGATGGAATTCGATTCCGAAAACGGCGTTGTCTTGCTCTCTCCGAGATCTTCGTTTTGACGGTAAGATATTCGATTTTCGTGGAGTTTTGATGAGATTTGGGTTTCGGTTTTGGAGTTTTCAGCCATTAATGGCCGTGAGATTTATTCTAGGTGCTGCGGCTGTTTGTTCCGTGTGAAGAGGAGGAGAGCCATCCAAGCTTCGCTGAAAGTTGAGGCAAGTGGTATTCTTGCCCTTGCCAAGTTTCTTTTTTATTATTTCTTTTTGCTGAAATTGAAATCCCTGTTAGCCCAGGTTAGAGGCCTTGTTGTTCTCATATTTATTGCTATCTATAGGAATTAGTTCTTCCTATTGACCCCCCCCCCCTCCTTGTGCTAATGGAACCCAACTTTGTCGGCGTAATGCCGTTTATCTTTGTTCAGATTTGCTCTGGTTTGGGTGTAGCCGAGAGGGAGTGTTAGGAGGGGAGGGGGGTGATTTTCCAGAAGTTAGTAAGTGCTTTACTTGAGTATTGGAGTATGTTACTCGTGAGGTAGAAGTGGTCTACTCAGGTATTAGTTCTGGAGTACTCGAGTAGTGGTTTCGAGATACTCGAGTAGTAGCTTTGAGATACTCGAGTAGAAAGCATTAACTCAAGTATTAGCTTTGGAGTTACTCGAGTAGTAGGTAACTACTCGAGTAGGGGTTCTGAGTACTCGAGTAGTGGTTTCGAGATACTCGAGTAGTAGCTTGGAGATACTCGAGTAGAAGGCATCAACTCGAGTATTAACCTTGGAGTTACTCGAGTAGTAGGGAACTACTTGAGTAGGGGTTTTTGAGTTACTCGAGTAGTAGGTAACTACTCGAGTAAGGGTTTTGGGTTACTCGAGTAGTGGACTCGAGATACTCGGGTAAGTGGTTTGGTTTTATCGAGTAGTAGGCATCTACTCGAGTGTAGGTTTGTAGATACGCGAGTAGAGTCTTTAGCATACTCGAGTAGTCGGCAACTACTCGAGTAGCGGGTTGAGGTACTCGAGTAGTCGGCAACTACTCGAGTAGCGGGTTGAGGTACTCGAGTAGTCGGCAACTACTCGAGTAGAGGGTTGAGGTACTCGAGTAGTCGGCAACTACTCGAGTAGCGGGTTGAGATACTCGAGTAGTAGGCGACTACTCGAGTAGAGGGTTGAGGTACTCGAGTAGTAGGCGACTACTCGAGTAGAGGGATGAGGTACACGAGTAGTTGGTAACTACTCGAGTACTGGAAATTCCCTGCCTTCTTTTTGTCTTAGAATCGTTCGACTATCATCGATCTCTGAATGGAGATCGTCGATCTCGGTTTCTGCCTTAGGCCGTTCGACTATCGTCGACCTCCGGTCGACAATCATCGAGCTCCGTTTTACCTTAGTGGGATTGTGGTTAGAGTTTGGTTTTGGCTTTAAGTGAGGATAGCTCACTCAACGCTAAGGTTTAGGTAGGCACTGAGTGGGTCTCACTCAGCGCCTTGTCGTGTTGATTCTTTTCAACACGCTTCCTTTACCTTGTTTTTCGTTCCCGAGTGGTTTTCTTGTTTTATTTCTGGTATTTCCTTGTCGGCCGTTTTCTTTACCTTCTTAAAGGCCGAATCGTGGATCGTGGTTAGTAGTGGTGGTTTGCAGCTCTTCAGGAGGGTGGAGTTGTGTGATATAGCCAAGGCCACTCTTGTTTTTCTTGCTCCAGGTACGGGCTGGGCATGTGTGGGTGGAAGGTCCCTTGTGCTTTCACGTGTAGACCCTTGAGCTTGCTGACTTGGACATGGTGGATTGGGGGACTTCGTTTGCCTTCGATCCGGTTCCTCGTTGTTTGTTTTTGCTACTACCACCTCCCACAGTTTAGGGTGTTAGAAGTTTCTTCCTTGGTAGTTTGCAGCACTTTTGGCTCTCGGTAGCCTAGTAGGCCCGACAGGATGTTATTCCTAAGTGGGGTTGTTGCTGTTCCCTTTGCTCGTTGTGCTTTTCTTGTTGTCCTATTTTGGACAGTTGTGGCTCTTTCTACTGCATGTTTTTCAATTACTTCTTCCTTTTGGTTGACTCTTGCATGCAGTTGTTTTTACCTTGTTGCTTGCTGAGGTATTCTGTTTTCTTTTGGAATGCCTCAGGTTCTGAGTTATAGCCGGTCTGGTGGCTAGCTGAGGCAGTGGTGTTGCTGCTGGACTCCCGGACTTTGGAGTTCCGTTTACCTTGTTAGTGAGATAATTTTTCAGTACTTTCTTACAGACATACATATGTGTCAGTGGGTTCGTGTCAGGTTGTTGGCGCCCACTGGTAGTTGTTGCCCTTGTACTATATATATTACTTATGCTGCTACCATTTTCTGGAGATAGTCTACTTGCTTTGAGAAGGATTTATGCTAGGTTGCTAGTTACTTTTAAACTATAATTAGTATTATAAATAAAGCTCATGATCAGCAAGTTTTACAAGACGTAATCACTATTTTCCAAATCACGTATGAAAACCGTTTTCTTATATATTATATAAATTAAATGTAGTGTCTTGCATAGCATGAGTGGTTCTCTTGGGACCCTTATGCGCTCTTTAGGGTGTAAAACCTAATTAAAGTATCTTTCTTTCCGCAGCGTATAAATATAGTTTTTCTTTTGTGGACTAGGTGATCCACTGAGCCGAGGGATACGGTCTCTAAAATATAACTGATTTTCCATTCTTAAAACACAGGATTTTCTTGCATAAAGTTTGTAGTTGGTTTTGCCTGAGCGTCAGCGGTTATCCCCTGCTTGACGTGGCATCACGACGTGTGTTTTCTCATACTCTGATAATTCTTATAATTGGAGAAAATGCGGGTTGTGACAGGGAGCATGTGGAAAACAAAGATATATCTCTCTGCTATGTCCCCACGGATAAGCAGGTTGCAGATATCTTCATAAATCCCCTAGACGAGGCCAAGTTCAGTCTCTTCAAAACTGAACTCGGCATGCTGATCTATGAAGAGTGAAGACTGTACGACTCAAGGCTCTTGGATCAAGGGGGAGCATCAGCAAGGAGATCAAGCTCGAGCATGGATGCAAGATCTGAGGGGGAGCATGTGGCTCCAAGTGAAGTCCCAGATTTGCAGAAGCCGAAAAGGGGGCGATTACCCTCTCGGCTAAGGCTAAGGTGGCTCCAAGTATGCTCTCAGGAAAGTGGTAATGAATTTCACTCTCAACTGAATTCTTAGTTTATGATTTTCATTCCCATATCTTCTATTCACCTTAGCTTGTAGGGTTTAGGCTTCTTCAAATAGGGGGAAATTGTGTGTATTGTATCCACAATGTACCTGATTTGAAGAAGCCCCTGAACAAGCTAAGTTGAATAGATAATGTATTTGATGATTTTCTTCAAGATGTGCTTGCATTTATTCCTTGCTAAGTACACACCAATGTTAGGGTGCAGTGAGTCAATATATACGGGTCTGCACAACGTAATTCCTCGTTGAACAGATCAGTGCGTTGGCTTACGTGTACTCTCTCTATTGGAGTGTACTTATTTTAAAGTACAGGGCTGAGATAGATCAAGAGCAGAAGAGGAGCAAGGATGGGTCAAAGACCAACTCATGGGAAGAAAGACGAAGATTCGTCTAAGTAAAATTCGACGGGAATCACTAAGTGATTCTTACCGATTCGACGGGAATCACTAGTGATTCTCGCCGAATCGTCGAGAATCACTCGCCTATTCCCTCCAACTACATCCGGCTGACTCAACTCCTTCAAGAATTCTGCTATGTCAGAATCGTCAATAATCAATAAGTTATTCTCACCGATTCATCGAGATTGACTCTGCATTCTCGCCGATTCGTCGAGAATGGTTTTGATTCTCGCCGATTCACTCCGGATGGCAAGATTTTCAGCTAAAATTCTACCAAGGATAATTCGACGAGAATCATAAGTCACTCTCGCCGATTCGTCGAGAATCGCAAATGATTCCCGCCGAATTTGCCTTAGGCGATTTCTTCCTGCTCGCTGGACCGAATCAAGATTTCAGGCGCTGTTTGGACCGGGCTTAGGGTTTCTCCTTGTGGGGCCCACAACGGTCATTTAGGGTTGGTCTACTGTATAAATACTCGCATATTTAGAACTCCAACAGTAATCATTCACGAGAAATCAAAGCCGTCGAGCGTAACCTAGCCGATCGCGAAGCTTGTTCCGTCGCCATCGCCGCTCGCAAGTCAGTCGCCGCCACTGATCTTAGAGGCCATCTTTGATCGTCCGGCGACAGAACCGAGGCTAAGCTTAGCGTCTCACGTGTCTATCTTGAGATCCTTTGTCTCTTGATTTGTTGAGCGGGAATATTTCTCCCCTCCGAATCAATTGAGACGATCGATCCAAGTAAGATGGTTGGTAGACCTTGCTAGCTTCGTCATGAAGTTTGGATCAACAAAGCAACGCCGCCGCCGATCTCGGGAAGATCCTCTCCAAGAGAGTGCGCCGATCGTGGACTTTTCATCGTCATCATGAAAGCTTCATTGAACGAAGAGGGACATCGGGTTCTCCAAACGTAGTTTGTATTTCTTGTACATTCTATTTTAACTTTGTTGTAATGGAACTTTGTTTCCTCGTTATAAGGGTTGGGTGCAACCCGTGGTGGAGTAGTGACTCCTTCGGGTGGAAGGGTTTTTTCCATAGTGAGAGGATTGGATTTCAATCCTGTTGGTGAAGTGATTGAGTCGTCCCTTGTTGGGAGATAGGTCGAAGGGGGAGAGTGTACGTACCCAAATCGGGGAACCACTATAATTTTTGGAGTGCTTTTTTGTGTTGTGTTTGTTGTTTGTGCAGGTTAGTTTTTAATTCCGCAAAAGACTGCAAATCACTTATCCCCCCCATAGGTGAAGCTAGTTGACACTAGATAGACTTTCAATTATTGCTTGTATGGATGAAACCCGTGGTGGATACCTGTGGCTTGGTACCGCAGGAAGTACTGTAGGAATTCCAGGAAATTGTGAGAGTTGGGTTCAACTCTTGTGGCCGTGAGTTGTCACTTTGTGTGGTGTTGAGCCGTTGGGCTGCAACTGTATAAAAAGGGCTTCGTGCTAAACAGGAAAGGTGAAACCGACCCGCGCCTTTATTTGTGGCCTCAGGTACGATGTACTTGGTAGTGGCAAGGCGGTTTGAGCAACGGGGGATGGCTGATCCGTACCTGCATTATGTAGGCTTGACATGAGAGCGCCAAAGCATTGAGCTTTCGTCGACGGCATAATGATAGTCTTGGTCCTGCGTGCCGGACTAAATACTCATTGGTGGGATCCGGTGTTTCCGGTACACCCGAATGTGCCCTGAGTGCACGGAGCGTCTGGCCGTCGTGCTGGCGTTTGTGATAAGTATTGACTGTGCGGTCGTGCACGTCTTGCGTGGTTTTCTATACATACTGTTGGAAAAATGCTATGCAGGGATGGAGTTCCGCTGCCCCGTGCCGGAGACAGGGTCGTTATAATTGGTTAGCTGAATGCTGACCATCTCCCTGTTTGCCACCACTTGGTGGATTGGTTCTTGCAGGTGTAGGAGGTGCTGGTCCAAGCAGGACTTAGCGGGCTGAAGCCCAAGCTGCGCTGCTACCCTCGAAGGCTTTATTTTGTTTCTTCTTGTTCATGTGTGGCCGGCCTGCGTGCCGATGTCTGTAAACCACACCTTTGTTAAGAGAAATTTGTAAGTCCTTAAGGCCAGATACTTTGGTTGTATACATTCCTATTTGGTTAGTGGACAGTTCTTGTTTTGCTTGAGTTCAATGATTCAACCATGAAGCTTCCGCTAGAATGCTCTGTGTTAGGATTCGTTGGGGTGTATGATATTATTTCGTAGCATTTCTGCCTGTTTGTGGAATATGGTGTGGGGCCCCGGCCGGACCCTCTATTATATTCTTCTTGACGGGTAGAGGTGTTACAGGTTAGCCCAAATGGAAAAGGCTTGAGCATGGGTTAGCCCATTTGGGCTAAGTTTGACCTAAACTATACTAGGGTTGACCTTAGTCATTTTGACCTTTTGGGTTGACCCCAATGGGTCCTTGGTGACCCATTGGCCTCCCCTAGGGTCTAGGTTGGGTTGGGTAGGGTTGTCTTGGCACTTTGGGGGTCACTTGACCCTTAAGAAGGGTACTTTGACCAAGTTAGGGCTAGAGTTGACTTTGGTCAATATGACTATTTGGGTTGACCTCAAGGGTCCTTGGTGACCCCTTGGCTTCCCTTAAGGTCTAGGAAGAGTTGTGTAGGGTTAACTTTGCACTCTAAAGGTCACTTGCCCCTTAGTTAGGGCATTTTGACCACATTAAGGCTAGGGTTGATTTGGATCAACTCAAGCCCCTAGGTTGACCCCAATGGATCCTTAGGGCTCAAATGGACCTCCCCATGAGTTTGTGAGGTTGTGGTGAGGTCTTGGAGTCATGGTGAAGCCCTATTATCATCCCAACATAGTGTTTAGAAACTTACTATTTACAGACCATAGTGATCTCACCTACATTCCTAGGTGCACTTGGTCTCCCAAGGGTTTTGTCATGATCTAGTCATGACAAAACCACTCCCAGGGGTCTAGTTGCCTGAGGGATGTTACACGCGGCATGGAGGTCTCGGCGTCGGTCTTATGGTTCTCGGGGTATGCTGGAATGTCGATGATCTCTTTCTCCTTGAGGTTAGTAGCTGGTTTGGAGGAGGCAAGCCCAGGAGTCAAGCTGAACTCCAGGTCACGGTAGATGTATTTAGCTTCCTTTGGGATGGACTTGGCCTTCTTGGTAGGATTGGATTTCGTTAGCTCGCGCAGTACAGCGTTGGGAGACATGCCGACCAGCGTGGCAGCGCGAGTGGCGTTGAGCTTATGGGCGCGACTAAGCTTTTATTGGAGTTCTTTGGAGAGAGGCATCTCGGCAAGGATCAAGTAAGGGGAATGACAATGGTCACCCAGGTACGCAGACATATATATAACCGCTGGTGGAGCCCACCCAAAGATTCTCTTTCCCCTGTTGCACTCGCCGCATATTGTGGGGTTGGATGATTCTTTCTTAGATTGGGATATCCTCTCAAAGAGCAGGGATTGTGTACAATCCCATATCCGTAGACTAGTGGTCGACCGGTGCTAGATCGGCAAAAGTCCATCTGTCCGGGTCCTAGGCAAGCTGGAGAGAGGAGAGATCCCTGGAACCTCCCTCAGCTCGCCCAAGTGGGGAAAATCACGCGAGGGGTGAGTGGAGCATGTCGGCTTGCGTTCGCCAAGGGGCTCAGCGAGCAGCGGACAAGTGGGTCAGGCCATGCCCGCACTCGCCTGGGGCTGGAAGAGGCAGTGAGTGCCTGCTCCATCGAGCACTCACCGCCCCAAGCTAGTGGAGTTTTCAGAGGGCCACTCGCCCAGTTTTTTCTGTGATATATTTTTACTATTTTTCCCCCCATTGGTCTTCCTATAGCCTGATAGAACAACGAAGTTACGCTATTGGCAGACCCAGTTGGACTGCACATAGCTATTGGGAACATCGGTGGTTGGCTATTTGCATGTCGTTTTCAGAAATCTATAAATATACCCAAGGGGGTATCTCAAAAGGCATGCTTACTTGTGCCCCGGTCTTCTTGCGCTTTCTAAGGTATCCTTAGCTCCGCATTTGGCTGGGGAGGGGAAGTGCTCTAAGATCTTCCGGGTGTGTTGTGGGACCTCAACGCTGAGCTCTTGGGTCTGTCCCTTATTCTTTTACCTTAGTCATTTGGCTTGCGAGAGAGAAGTAAGTGTGTGATCACCCCTTCCCTGAGAGTGAACTCCACAGAGACCGAGTTTTCAGTTTCAATAATTTTTACAATCTATAATTTTGCAGGTGTTTGTAGAGGATTCAAATATAACATTTAGGCCCTTATCGCATAGTTGGCTAATAGAAATTAAATTATGCTTAAGTGCATCTACAAACAATACATTAGAAATTCAAAAAGCTTTGTTACCTATGGTTCCTATTCTAAGTATGTGTCCTTTACTATTGTCCCCAAATGTCACCATGCCTCCCTTCTTCTTCTCTAGGCTAAGGAACTTATCTTTATCTCCTGTCATGTGCTTGGAACACCTTAAGTCAAAGTACCACACGTTCTCCTTGTCTTTAGCCTGCCAACACACATAAAAATCAGATGAGGGTAAATATCTGGTTACCCAAGTTGTTCCACCCATACGATAGGTAGAAGACTTTGGTAGCAATACTTGCATAACATTCTTGTTACCTTTCCTCAGACACAACCCAGATGTGTGACCAAACACTTAATAGTTTGCAAACAAAGCATAGGCAATGGATATTGCCTTTATCATATTCTTAGTGCTCGTGCTTGAGGATGGGGATAACCCTTCAGAACTGTTGATCTTATTGTGTTATTTCTAATGATTTGTTTTAGTATTAGCTTAACTATGATTGCCGGTCGGTGGTAGCGTCTGACACTGTGCACCCAACAACATGTTCAATGATTTTTGCCCTATTCCAAATTTCATGGATGCTCGCCTTTAGGGCAGTGTTTTCAGTAACTAGCATAACACACAGATTAGCGAAATGTTGTTTACCTTCCTCTATTTTGGCAAAAGAGATTTGAAGTCTTTTCTCCAAGTCATTCTTTTCATTGGTGAGATTGTTGGTTTTCAATAATGTCTTAGAGAGACTTTCTTTTTGCTCTTCGATTGTGGCCATCAAGTGAGGACACTCTAGGCACTCGATCTTCTCTTTGGCATAGTTTATTAATTCAATTTTTAAATTTTCTAAGTCTTTTAAATTCTCCTGTTTTCATTTCTAATGGATTTCTTCTCAAGTATAACACTATCTAACTTATCACATAGGTGTTCGTAAATCTCAAGAAGTTCACTATAGGAAGGTGGAGTTACCTTAGTGTCGCTCTGGACATTGGAATCATCATCAGATTCAACTTGATTTCTCCCCACGAGGCACAGATTTGCCTCATCTTCACTACTTGAGTCATAGGTGCTCGACTCATATGATCCTTACTCGTCCCAAGTTAGCGCCTTCAGCACCTTCTTCTTCACTTTGTGCTGGCTTTGCTTCTCCTTTTCCTTCTTTTGAAGTCTTGGACATTCCCTCTTTATGTGCCCAGGCTTGTAACAGTGATAGCACCCAGGCTTGGACTTCTCATCATCTCTCTCTGTCTCCTTTGACGACTTATTCCACCTCCTGGCTTCTTCAGCTCCTATCTCAAGGAATTTCATAACTTTTCCCTGCCTCTTGGGATTCTTCATGAACCTTTTGAATTCCCGGATATAGAGGATTTCCTCATCGTCTTCCTCAGATTCTTCAGCATCCTTTATCTCCCTTGCGTCCTTCAGTGCCAGCCCCTTCTTTTTTATCTCCCTAGGATACTCCTCAGATTGAATCTTCAACTCAAGTTCGCATGTCTTCAAGTTTCCAAAGAGGCTCTCTATCTCCAGGGTGTTGATATCATGTGATTCAGTAATCGCAATCACCTTCGGGTTGAAGTGAGGAGGCAAAGATCGCAGGATCTTCCTCACCAGATCTCCATTTGAGTAGCTCTCCCCGAGAGATATTGAGGCGTTGACAATCTTGGTGAAGTGTTTATACATGTTGTCTACTTCCTTGTCGATCTCCATCCGGAATTGTTCGTATTCAGATTTGAGTCAGAACAGCTTTGAATCCTTCACCTGCAAGGTACCTTCGTGAGTAAGCTTAAGTAGACGCCATATATCATATGCAGTTTCATAGTTGCAGATTCTTTTAAATTCAGTTTTATTCAATGCGTAAAATAAAGAGTTCATTGCTTTGGCATTGTTTGTACAACTGAGCTTATCAGCGTCATCCCATTTATCGTGTGGTTTGACTAAGACGAACCTATAGTGTTGGTGGGTGCAATGTATTTCGTCTCGATCATGGGCAACACGTCCATGCTTTGGGTCAACAGAAAAATTTCCATTCGTGTTCTCCAGTCACTGTAGTCACTCCCTATGAACAGTGGGGGTCTACTCACACCCTATCCCACAGGAAATGCGTAAACCACGTTGTCCATGTTACTTCAAGTTGTTAAGCCTTTTTGAAGTAACCTCCTTCTGATAACACTTGTTGGATCATGTAGCCAACCATAGAGGGGGGGGGGGGGGAGAATATGGTTTGCGTCGTTTATCAAAAATTCGAATTATTTCATTCCAAAGAAAATATAGTTCAGGAAGCTACCGTGGGCGTTAAGTATCTAACGCGCGGTGGTATGTCTCTGAACTCGTTTTCTGCGCAAATTCTCCCTTGGAGATCTATACACTCTTCAGAACAACACAAACTAACAACTACAACAGTACACGCAAGTACAAAAGAAGGAAATGAATTTCATTGCCAAAACTAAAATCAACAATTCTTTTTAAAGATTACAAAACTTGATCTCCGTGATGCCGGAGATCGAAGATGGTGAATAAAAATAGTTATTGGTTTTCTATACTGACCCGCTCCACGGACCGATTGGCTCTCTCACTTTCCCTCCAAGAAAGGTCTTCGAGCAAGCTCTTCACTTCT
Organism: Platanthera zijinensis; assembly: GCA_039513925.1. Taxonomy (NCBI): domain Eukaryota; kingdom Viridiplantae; phylum Streptophyta; class Magnoliopsida; order Asparagales; family Orchidaceae; genus Platanthera; species Platanthera zijinensis. The sequence goes on from CM077092.1 coordinate 167,104,198, forward strand.
ATGCAAGGAAGGGTCTTAGAGCACCTCTAGATCACCCGATCTAGACGTCCCTTCCTCGGGATGATTTCTCACAGAATCCTACCCCGAATTCCGACGACCTTCCCCGGTCGATTTCCTTCACCACAAGCAAAATAGAGAAAGAGAAAGAATACAATAAAAGTTTGAATGATTTAAAGCAATTAAAATCTCCCTCTTGACGATTCCTCCATCAAGCGATCCACGGCCGGTACTTGAGATCTTTGTGTGTTTCCGAATAGTCATCTCTTTGTACTCGATGTAGTTCCTGGCTCGCCGAAGTACTTCGTGCATGAATGGGAGGGTGGAGGTCTTCTTTTCCTTCGACGGAGATGGCGAAATGAACTACAGAGAGGCGGCTGAACCCTAGGAGTCGTAGATCTGAGTCTCTTTTCGTCTTGGTAAGGAACACAGAAAACGTTGCACCTTTTTATAGGCCTTTGTAAAAATAGGCTACCGCCGGCGGTAAGGCTAGCGCCCGGCGGTAGGTTCGCGCACTTGATGTTGACAGTTGTCCTCCAAATTTGGAAAAAGATTCAAAATGAATATTTTCCTTTTTTTCAATGCTAGCGCGATGCGGTAGGTTTGTAGTGTCAGGTGGTAGTCCAGTCATCTCGACGATCGTTGAGTGTGTTACCGCGACGCGGTACCATGCTATTGATCGACGGTAGTTCTGATCGACGCTCTCGACGTCTCTATCTAAATGCTCTCAACGTTTCTGTCTCAATGAGCATTGAGTGTGTTACTGCGGTGTGGTACCAAGCTAGCGCCAGGCAGTAGTTCTATCTCGACGCTCTCGACGCCTCTGTCTCAATGCTCTCAACGCCTCTATCTCAACAAGCGTTGAGTGTTTTACCACGACACGGTACCAAGCTAGTACCCGTAGGTAGTTTTGTATCGGCGCTCTCGACACCTCTTTCTCAACGCTCTCAACGTCTTTATCTCAACGAGCGCTGAGTGTGTTACCACAGCGCGGTATAAAACTAGCGCTTGCGCTGTAGGTTCCCGAGAGCCTGGACAAATTAATTCCTCGATCTAGCGCGTGCAGTAGGACTAGCGCTGCGGAATATGTTCCCGAGCGCCTTGACCATTTAATTCAGGCTAACGCCCGGAGTTAACTACTACCACTCGGCGATAGATTCCTGAGGAGGGCTCCTTGAATTTCTTGGACCTGTAAACATGCACACTCTACCAAACACAAGATGTAATCAAATACAACATGAGAGTTGATATTATCAAACTAAGGATATGTGAACCGTCGGCTCCAACACGCCTCGCTTTCCTCTTCACAGAACTTGCTTCAGCTCGTGAATCCGACCATAGGATCTCTTTCACCAAGTATGCCACACTCAGTCCCAGACTCTTTCTCTCAAGAACATCAAGTACCAAGAGAGAGAGAGAGAGAGAGAGAGATAAAAATGAGAGTTCAATCTCATGACCAGCTTATATATAGAAGCTATCGCCACACGATAACTTGCTACCCCCGTGCGGTAACTTAGGCAGTTGTCGCTTGGCCCAATCGACATCGCTCTATCGCCCGAAACAGCCTCCACCTTTTTGCCAAATGGCAAGCTAACGCCGACGCTACCTCACTACCGTCGGGCAATACCTTCCCGAGACATAAGCTACTCTTAATCCCTGCTATTGCCGCGCGATAGCTCACTACCGCCCCGCAGCAGTCTCTCAACGATTCGTCGAGAGCTTTGAGAGAGTCGAGTGCTACCAATACGCTGTACCTATCTATCACCAAGCGATATCAACCAGAGGCCTTATTCTTCTAATTTAGCGAGCTATCGACGACGATAGGACAATCGCCAAGTGATAACCTACAAAGACTTGCATGGCGAATTTTGGGGTATTACAATTCTCCCCTCCTTTAAGAAATTTCGTCCCGAAATTTTATTCAGTGATAGGAAATCAGTACACAAGCTTACAACATTACTTTATAAAAACAACTCGGGAAACTCATCTCGCATGGTTTTCTTACACTCCCATGTCAATTCTTCACGGCCATAATTGTCCCAATGAACTTTGACCATCCCGATTGCTTTTTTACGTAGTTGTTTGATCTCCGTATCCTCAATATGAATGGGTCTAACCTTCGTCGTTACCCAGCTATTGACCGGTACTTGATCATCCGCAATCACATGCGTAGGCTCTTGCAAAGACTTCCATAACATCGAGATGTGAAACACATCATGCAAACCACTTAGATTCGTCGAAAGAGCTAACCGATATGCAGCTTCACCAACCTGTTCAATCACTTCAAACGGAGAAAGGTACCTCGTACTTAGCTTTTTCAAGTGTCGAATCCTGGATACGCCTTTAAACGGCTTAGATATACCCAACCGCTTGCCGCAAACTCCACATTTTAGTGTTTGGCGTTATAGTACTTTGCTTATCTATCCTGAGCCATCAATAACCGTTCCCAAATAGTGCGTATAGTTGAATTTTCATTTTTGACCTCATTACGCTTATACAATTTCGATTCACCTATTTCTGCACAGGCAAAAGGAGTATGACACTTCTTACCGTATAAAGCTTCGAAGGGTGCCATCTGAACACTAGCTTGATAGATATTATTATAGGAGAACTCGATCATATAGAGATGGTCCTCCCACCTCTTCCGAAATCCAAGGCATACATACGGAGCATATCCTCAATTGTCCTGTTGGTTCTCTCGGTATGACCATCCGTTTATGGATGAAAGACCGTATTGAATTTCAGTTTAGTACCAACAACTGGTGGATTAGCCTCCAATCAGTCGAAGTAAAGCGCCCATCTCTGTCACTGACAATGCTACGGGGAGCACCGTGCAAACGTACAATGTTATCGATATACAACTTAACCAATTTTGCAATTGGATCGTAATTCTTATTCGGTATGAAGTGTGACACCTTTGTCAATCGATCAACGATCACCCACATGGCATCGTTCCCGCTCTGTGATCTCGGCAATCTGTGCACAAAATACATAGATTTGTCATCTAACTTCCATACCGGAATTGGAAACGACTTCAAAAAACCACCAGGTTTCTGACATTCAGCTTTTACCAAGGCACCAGTATGGCACTTTGCAACGTAAAGAGTTATGTCCTTCTTCAAACTTTGCCACCAAAACATCTTTTTATGTCCTTATACATTTTCGTGCTCCCGAGGTGGATTGAGTATTTAGTAAAGTGTACCTCATATATCAACTCCTCCCACAGCTTACCCATATTGGGGATGCACAAACGACTGTCCTTTCTCAAAAGACCGTCATCCAAGGAGAATTGGTAATTCGACCCATCCGATGCATAGCATTTCATACTTTCATCGAGTTCCATCGCTCGTCGAATCCTATCCGCGAGGTCATATTGCACCTCCGTCTAGTTCAAGCACGCATTTGCAGTGACATTCTTATCGACATAAGAAATATATAAGGCCTCCAACTCCAAGATCAGGTGCTCATCATGCATCTGTAACCAACTTGCCCGTATAGGAGTCCTACGACTCAAGGCATTTGCGACCACATTTCCTTTCCCGGGAGTATAATGTATCTGGAAGGTATAGTTCCCGAGGAACTCCATGCACCTCCGCTGCCGCATGCTAAGATCTTTCTGACCTAATAAATACTAAGGCTTTTATGGCCCATGAATATATCAACTTTCACGCCATACAGGTAGTGACGACACAGTTTAAGTGCAAAAATCATAGCTGCTAACTCCAGGCCGTGAATTGGATAGTTCTGCTCATGCACTTTCAACTGGCGTGAGCCATAAGCTATAACCTTTCTAAATTGCAGAAGAATACGACCTAAGCCACTCTCTGAAGCATCATTAAATATCTCATAGCCATCTGTTCCACATGGAGAACTCAAAATAGGTATCGTGGTCAAACGATCCTTTAACTCATCAAAAGCTCGTGCGCACTCAGGCGTCCAAATGAACTTCTGATCTTTCCTCATCAGTATAGTGAGAGGTAAGGATATCCGTGAAAAGTTCTCCACGAAGCGCCTGTAGTATCCAGCAAGTCCAAGGAGGCTCCTGACTTCTGCTATGGTAGATAACTCAGGTGACAATCGTATCACAACATTTTTTGCCGGATCCACCGCAATACCCTCTCCACTAACCACATGGCCAAGAAAAGCCACCGACGATAACTAAAACTTGCACTTTGAGAACTTGGCATGGAGTTTATTCCATCTCAGGATATGCAAAACCATTCTTAAGTGATTTGCATGATCTTATTCTGATTGAGAGTATATTAGTATGTCATCAATAAAGACAATCACAAATAAGTCAAACTATTCTCGAAAAGTTTGGTGCATCAAGTCCATGAATACCGATGACACATTTGTCAGCCCAAAAAGCATTACAGTGAACTTATAATGCCCATAGCATATACCAAATGAAGTTATGGGAATATCACTTTCCCTAATCCGCAACTGATAATAGATAGACTTTAAATCTAGTTTCGAATAGACAGTCGATCCCACCAGTTGGTCAAACAAGTCATCAATCCGCAGAATCAAATACTTATTTTTCTCCTTTAGCTTGTTCAATTCTCGACAATTAATGCATAGACACAAGATTTCATCCTTCTTTTTCACAAAGAGAATTGATACACTCCAAGGAGACATACTTGTACGTATATATCCTTGCTCTAGCAATTCTTGCAATTGAACTTCCAATTTCGCCATATCCTTTGGCGTCATGTGGTACGGCGATCGTGGCACAAGTTTTGCACCTGAAATCAGTTCAATAACGAAGTCAATCTCTCACTGGGGTGGAAGCCCAGGAAGATCCTTAGTAAAAACATCTGCAAACTCTGATATAACAGGAACATCACTCAAACTGGACTTCGGCTCAACAGCCTCCAACAGTGTGATGAACAACTTCGCGCCCTTCCGAATAGCTTTGACTACCTGGAGAGTAGACATCATTATCTTTCTCGATCCCCACATAACATTGAACTTAGTCTCTCGTTCGGTATTCTATTCCAGTGTGACTTCCTTAGAGATGCAATCTATACAAGTACGCTGCTTAGAGAGCCAGTCCATACCAAAGATTGCATCAAACTCTGATATCGATAGCACAAATGCTTCCAATCCGAAATCCTGACTTCCTTTCCGCACCTAAACGCAACAAGACCTATCTGCACACATCACATATTAGTTAGGTAGCAACACCTTTACTCTATCTTTTGACAAAAAAGTAGGCACTAGGATCGACGATACGAAGTCCTCGGATAGAAACGAACGAAAAACACCTATATCAAATAGTGCTCTCACTGGATAGTCTAGAATAAGAACGAAGCCTACATTTATCAAGTTATACACAAGTAATTCACAAGGTATAAAGGATATAAAGCCTGAAAACTAGATAGTACTCGTACATGTGACGACATCACCCTGTTTAATGGCCTCCTGTTGGCCAATATTGTAAACCCTTGGCTAAGCTGGAGAATAATGGGATGCAGTAGACACCACATCCTTTCCCTTCTTATCGTACGATGCTCATGCTTTCTTATCCTTCCTTGGAAATCCACTGACACATTCACGAGAAAAATACCTTGGCTTGCCACAAGTGTAACATGTACGAGTGCTTTGCCCTAACATTTCTCCAGAAGTGACAATAGATGGAGCCTATCCAGGAGGCTTAGATCTCTTATTCCACTTCCGATAATGCGATTTTAAAGGAGTTGGCACTTTGAACTCGGGCTCTATCATAGCCAAGTCCCTCTTGCCCTGCACCCTCTGTAAGACCCCCCCTTTTTTTCTTTTTAGAGCCACGGGGTCTTAGGCCCAGAACCGCCGCTTTGCAGTGACATCCTCACGCCCGGGAAGGTCATTACTACAAAACGTCGATCCTGCCGGCCAAAATGATCTCAGAAAAGTAGCAAAAAAGTAAAGAAATGTCCACAGAAATCACATAAATAATAAATAATCTCCACGAAGGGAGAGTCCACAGAAAAAAAAAATAAAAGTACTGAAAGTAGGGCTCATGCCCGGTACATCAATATCCTCAATACATATCACTCAACACGGAAGCATAAACATAAACATCTGCAAACGATCGGGACTCACAGTCCAAGTTGTCTGAACTCCGGTGCTAGACTGTCCCGTCTCCAAGCATGCCGACCTCCGGGGCTGCTCCTCCATGCTGGGCTCCACAGTCCCCTAAAATGATGTGGTTCGAAAACTGTTAGTCTAAAAGACTAAGTCCTATCATCCCCACCCCTTCCCCCATGGCTCCTAGGCACCGAGCGGGGAGGAGGAAAGGAGAGGTAGTGAGGGTGGAGATTGAACAAGGAATAGGTAACGACGGAACTAATCTAACAGTTCTATAAGTATATATGACAGTAATGAAAGTATGAAAAACTGAACAAGGAATAAATAACCTTTACTTATATGAAAACACATAAGATAAGGGATCTTTTGCAAGGCTCCTATCATATAAAAAGTCCCATGCCAATTTATACGATAGGGCGTCGGTTTTCTAGCGAGCATGTATATATCTACAAAATATAAACCATAACTTATAAGTACGCTCACGCGAACTTATAAACCAAGGGGTCGTTTTGTAGGGTCTATTGTATAAAACAGCCCATACTGCTTTATACAATATGTGTCAGGGGTTATATATAATGATGATTCTATGATATGAGAATATGCTATGGTGTGATCATGCAAGTGCAACTCTGTAACATCCCATTTCCGGCTAGACCCTTAGGAGTCAGATTGGTCGTGACGGAACCCTAGGAAGCCCAAAATTGGAAATAAAGCGACCAATATTGCGGGTCACGGGTTGGTCACGCCCGTGACCGGCCTGTCACGCCCGTGACCTGGGCGTGTCTACTTCGACGATCGTCGATCTCCACGAGACGATCGTCGAACGCGCTGTCTGGGCATGTCACGCCCGTGACCAAGATGTCACGCCCGTGACTATGGGCGTGACCCCATCGACGATCGTCGATCGCCGTAAGACGATCGTCGAGCTTGCGGCCCGGGCATGTCACGCCCGTGACATGAGTGTCACGCCCGTGACCTAGGGCGTGACCAGCCTTCGACGATCGTCGATCTCAATTCGACGATCGTCGACCAGAAATCTGCCGTTCGGGCCTGTCACGCCCGTGACACAGGTGTCACGCCCGTGACCTTCGATCGACGATCGTCGATATCAGTTCGACGATCGTCGAACCCAGAATGGGCTACCCGGGCCTGTCACGCCCGTGACCCATGTGTCACGCCCGTGACATTGGCCGAAACGACGGTTCAGGCCCGAAATTATTCCAACACGCGTGGTAATAAATGCTGGTGTGGGAAGTTACACCAGGAGTAACTACCGGCCGTTTTCCTTCTGAAATCATATAATAAATGAGGAAAAGGTGGTCCAATAGAAAACCGCCAGCTGGACACACCTGTTCAGTTCCGCCGTTTCTTATCCCTTCACCGTAACCGAAACGTTAAGGGGGAAACTTCATGGACATAATCGCTTTTACCATTTCATCTTCCCACTTCCTGAGTTATAAAAGCCCACTTAGGGAAAGAGGAGAAGGTTACACGCTCAAGTAATCAGAACAGACCCTTGTTCTTGCTGTAGGAGAAGTCCAGCAAACGCCACCACCGCGCCATGGAACCCCGACGTTCTTCTCGCCTTCAAACCGCGAATAAGGTCCTCCTCTACTCCTTCTCTTTCATGGGTAGATCTTAGGATTCTTAGAAAGGAGGTTCGCGCTCAACGGAGCCGGATCCATCTCTCATTTTCATGGAAAAACCATGAAAAAGGTATTTTGAGTTTGCCGGAAACCGCCACCTCCGGCGGCCAAACCACCGCCGACCGCTAGCCATCGCCTCAACGGAGGTGGTGGTGGTGGTGGCTGGCCAGGGAAGTGACCGGACGGCCGGCAACGGATCACGAAAACGTTACAGGAAAAATGGCTTCCTGGTTCTAGTTTCGGGTTCTGTAGAAGATGAACAGTAAATCGTTTTATACTTATAAATTATGTAAATAATTTTATAAGGAAAAATATACTCGGTTTAGTATATTTTAAGGCTGCAAAATGAGGCACTTAGAGGCCGAATTAGGAAAAATGACCAGACACAAAAGTTGTAGCCCTCGGGGTCTACTTTAATTTAAAATTGATTTTATTCAATTTGGGTGAGTGGTTTGAACACAGCACTCATTTTGGTGGGATCAAGACCTAGGTTAACCAGAAATTAAAATGGTTGCCCACGGTTCAAAACATGTCCAAATGACTTGAAATTTGGACTGGAGGTCTATAATATGTATATCGAGAGGCTGTCCAAAAATGAGAATTTTTGGAGAACTTTTGCCTAAAGTTTTTGTAAAAATTTAATAAACAATATAAAATTAATTAGGTGATGAAATTAAGCCCAAACTCCCCCAAATTTTGGGTGGTGGTCCCTGGCATCAATATTAAGATCTGTACAAAATTTCAACTCGATTGGTCGAGTTTTGAATAGGGAATTATCAAGTCCTAGATAGGTCTTGGTGAGGGGTACTTTGGGGAAAAGTACAATTGGAGATGGAGTGGACAAATCTCCTCAAAAGAGGCTGAAGTTGTTGGCCACTGATTTGTTGAGTCTATGTCTACCCTCTTGGGTAACATGGTGTGGCTTAGGGTGGATTTTACCCTAAGAGATTGGCTCAACTCCAACGGGTGGGAGTTTGAGGTTTGTGAAGGACATAGGAGCAAAAGCTCTTGTATGCCCTTGAAATTTGGAGGAAAGGGGGATGTTATGATGAAAACCCTCTGGTTGAAATAGTGAAGGAATTGGAGGTAGTTAGGTACCTCGAAAGTTGAGATTTTGGAATAGGATAAACATGTAATTTAATTATTTTAAGCACTAAATCTAATCCAAAAATTATGAAACTCGGGAGGAGGGAGTTTTAGGATGTATTAGACTTATGGTAATTTTTCTGGAATTTTATGATTAATATATATTATACTTCATGTGTTAAAGAATTATTAGCCCAATTTGTTGTTTCAATTATTTGGAGGCTTTACATTAATTATAATCAGTTAAAATTCTGGATTTAGATCTTGACTAGTAGAACATTGATCCCTGAATTTTTATAGAATTTTATGTTGAGTAAATCTAGTACTTTATTCACAAATGATAGAAAGGGCTTTTATGTTTAAAAAATTATTATGGATAGAACACTTGCTGGAAAATTATGAAACTTAGCCAGTGCAAATTTTAGGCCTTAATCTTCATGTCATAAATTATTTAGAATTTTTGGAAGAATATTTTCTGTACTTGATTCATAAACTATAGAAATTAGAGATTATTTCCAAATAGTTTTTCAGGTCATTTTGATGATAGAAAATTATGATACTTAGGATTTAGCCTTCTGAGATAGCCTACTAATTATCATAAATTTTCTGGACATCTTGCATGAATAATTAGGATAGTTCATGTTCAAACCGGTGGCCCTTGAGATTTTCGAGGAATTTAATTAAATGCCAAATAAATTAGGAAATTTCCATTTTCTGGATTTAGGTTATTCATATCAAGATAAGTCTCCAGTAAATAGTTTAGGGCATTTGGAGGAGTAATCGATCATTGCATAACCGGTTCGACATGTAGCCTAGGTCGGTCTGCATTTAGTAAATTGTGAAATGCTATAGAACATGATCTGATGAAGATATAAAGAGTAGTGAGTAGTGGTGATAGTTAGAGTTAAGAGGTGCTCGGGTTTGGCGAAAGATCGCTTTTCCCGAGGAGTGGAAGGTTTAAAAATCACCCTAGGATAGTCTATCGTCATATGAGAAGGGAATCGGGCTAAGGGAAAACAACCAATAACAATAAGTGCCTTGCGAAAGGGAACTTCGGGCTCTAATGCACCGTCTTGGTTCCTAGTGCCCCTTGAGAGCCCTTCACGGGGTATACCGGGGGCAGTCCTGGGCTAACGTAAACTGTAATAATAAACCGACAAGAGTAACTTAGTAACTAGGGTTGCACTCTTCACAAACACTGTTGGCACAGGAAGAATGATGAGAGCTTCGGCTCGGTTGGTTTGGAGACGGACGGATGGTCCGGGGAGCTTCGGCTCGGTTGGTTTGGAGACGGACGTTTTGGTCCGGGGAGCTTCGGCTCGGTTTTTGTGTGTTTACGATAAACTTGCATGTGCATAAAATAGGAAAAGTTAAGGTGGTGGGTCTTTCGATATCGGGGAGTTCGATTGCACCGACACCGACATCGTTGACTCGGCGGGGTGATTAGCACTTCGCCAACAGAAGTCCGGTGCGCCAGCCGGCAAGAGTACGCAGGCGTCTGCTTTGTGCACCAAGCGTTGAGGCGTACGATAGGTCAGACCAGTGGTGCTTTTACTGGTTTTGGAGGTGGGCGAGGCCCAACCCACCGCTTCCGTTTGCCACTACGGAGGTATCCTGGGAGGTAACGGCTCCGAAAGGGGGAACTAAAGGTCTGTGTGCACAGAGTCGGGTGTGTGAGTTGCACTTGCATGTTTCATCATACCCACTAGCATGTCATAGCATAATCGATTCATTTAACCCTGACACCTAAAGTATAAGTGGCATGGGACGCTTATACATTAGGACCTGCAAAACGACCCCTTGGTATATAAGCTTGTGTGGGCAAGTTTATAAATCAAAGGTTATTTTCAATATATAATAACCCCTGCTGTTTGATAACCGACACCCCAAGGTATAAGTGGTATGGGACACTTATACGATGGGAGCCTTGCAAAAGATCCCTTTGCTTATGTGTTCTCGCATAAGTGAAGGTTTAAATTCATTTAATTGCTTTTCTTACTGCTAGACCTATTATAACAATTTATTAACTGCTCACCTAACACAACTTGCTAGAATTAGTTTCCACTGCCATCTGTTTTCATGTTTAATCTCCACCTTCATGTCCTTCCCTTTCTTCCTCTCCGCTCGGTACCTAGGAGCCATGGGGGAAGGGGTAGGGGATGATAGGGCTTAGTCTTTATGACTAACGGTTTTCGAACCGCATCATTTAGGGGATCGTGGAGCCCAGCATGGAGGAGCAGCCCCAGAGATCGGTGCGCCTAGAGATGGGGCAGTCTAGCTCCGGAGTTCACACAGCCGGGACCGTGAGTCTCGACCTTGAGTAGTTTACTGTTTCGCTTCCGCATGAGAGACTTGTAGTGAGGACATTTTGTACCGGGCATAAGCCCGTATTTATAGTACTCTGATGTTTCTGTGGACACTCCCTTCGTGGAGTTTTATTATATATATGTGATTTTTATTATTGTGGACTGCATTGCTCTTACTTCAATAATTGTGCTACTTTCTGTGATCGAAATTGGCCGGCAGAATCGGCGCCTTGTGGTGATGACCCTTCGGGACGTGAAGGAGTCACCGCAAAGCGGCGGTTCTGGGCCTAAGACCCCGGGTTTGAAGAAGAAAAAAAAAAGGGGGTCTTACAAGTGGTATCAGAGCAAACATCGATCAGAAGGAAGTAGCAGTCCACAAACCCTGGGTCACCCCCGCTCGAGTTTAGTTTGGGGACAAACTAAGCAGCGGAAGCAGTGGTGTGACCATATGGGGATCACATATAATTTGTCCACCTTTATGTAGTATTTGAACGTTTTCTCAGCGTGTGTTTTTGTTACGCAGCCTCCAGCACGGACTACGCCGTAAGGTGGAGTTCAACAGGCTCAGGATGTTGCACCACCCCCACCGGCCCCCACTCCTTTCCTTCAGTCAGACATGGGACAGACCCTGGCTGCCATTCTGGAGGCCTTCAGGGCCCAGCAGGTTCCGGCCCGCAGCCAAATCCGGGGGCCAACTGGCTAAGCATCTTCCGAGGACTGGCTCCCCCGTCCTATTTGGGGACAGAGTCGGCTGTTCGGACGGAAGAGTGGCTAGATATCATGTACGAGATGCTGACCGGGATTCGGTGTCCATGGGAGGAGAAGGTGGCTCTGGTTGTCTCCTGCCTGGAGTCCCACGCAAAGAGGTGGTGGAAGACGCTGTTGGACACGACCTTTGCTGATAGGGAGGTTGCGGAGATTACTTGGGAGGAGTTCAGGGCCGCACTGCTGGAGCATTTCGTTCCGCAGTCGGCTAGGGATGACTTGGAGGAGCGGTTCTTACAGCTGAAGCAGGGTACTCGGACCGTGGTGGAGTACCATCGAGAGTTTGACCACCTGGCTCGATACGCAGATTCCTACCAGCTGGACGAGGCAGGGTATATCAGGAGGTTCTACAAGGGCCTACGTGAGGACTTGAGGGAGGCCCTCTTGTTTGTATCTGACGGGCCCATCTCCCGGATTTTGGAGATGGCCAAAAGGATTGAGGCAGATTGGCACACCACCCGGGGCCGGAAACGGCCAGCAGAGGATCAGGGACGAAGAGGAAGGAATGACCAGCGGCGGGGTGCTGTACCAGAGGGGAGGAGGACAGAGGACCAGCCTCGTCAGGACGTGAGGCCGGAGCCGAGGGAACAGGTGGTATTGGCCCCTCCACCCCTTCGGATGCAGGAGATGCCGAGACCCGGGGGAATGGCGTATCCCCCAGAGTGCTACTTTTGTCATCAGATTGGGTACATTCGGAGGAACTGCCCCATGAGGGGGGCACCACCTCCAGCACATCAGGGCGGCCCACCAGCTCAGCATTACGGAGGCCGAGGACGCGGCCGCGGTCGAGGATACCAGGGGGAAGATCGTAGACAGGGAAGAGAGCAGGTATATGCCTTGGACCTTGCACAGCCGCGGAATCCGGAGCAGGTCATCGCAGGTATGCCGAAATGCTTCTTTGTTTTCATAGAATTTCCCCTTTAAGTTGTTAAAACTTTGAATCGCACTAGATTGATAGCAAGGAAAGTAAAAACTCATTATAGAACCCTAAGATATCTAATCACCCCAGGTATAGTCTTCATCAGCGGCAAGCCTGCCCGCACGCTGTTCGATACTGGAGCTACTCACTCCTTTGTGTCGGAGTCGTTCGTGGAAGGACTGGAAGGTGTGGAGCGGTTCACAGGCTCGAGGATGAGGGTGCGACTACCGGATGGATCTGAGCTCCTTACCACGGATCACTGCAATATGGAGGCGGAGATTGGTGGAAAAGCGTTCGAGGCTCCAGCGACGATTTTGAAGCTGACGGACTACGACCTGATCCTGGGCATGGTATGGCTGTACTGGAACTATGCCCAGATTGACTGCCAGGCAAAGAGGATCACCGTGAGACACGGGGACTCTTTCATTACCATTGAAGGTATAAGACCTGTCTCTCGTATACTCTTATCTTCGGTACAGGCCGTTAAGGCCCATCTGCAGGGAGAGGAGGTCTATCAGATTCTTTTTGAGATGGCGGAGGTTAAGGAGTCGGTGACAGACATCCCGGTGGTGCGAGATTTCGCTGACATCTTTCCGGAGAAACTGCCAGGACTACCACCACACCGAGAGCAGGATTTTCAGATACAGCTTGTGCCGGGAGCCAAGCCGGCGTCTAGGGCCCCTTATCAGATGGCCCCAAAGGAGTTGGCAGAGTTTCGGACTCAGTTGCAGGAATTAGTTGAGGCAGGTTTTGTTAGACCGAGTTCCTCGCCATGGGGAGCTCCGGTCCTGTTCGTGAAGAAGAAGGATGGGACACTCCGCCTGTGCATCGATTATCGAGCACTGAACAGGCTGTCCGTCCGGAATACCTATCCGCTCCCACGGATAGACGAATTATTCGACCAGCTGGAGGGGGCCCATTATTTCTCGAAGCTGGACTTGAGATCAGGATACTACCAGCTGCGGATCCAGGAGGAGGATATCCCGAAGACGGCCTTTAGTAGCAGATATGGCCTGTATGAGTTCACCGTGATGCCCTTTGGGCTCACGAATGCTCCGTCGGCGTTCATGAGCCTCATGAACCGGGTTTTCGAGGCCTACTTGGATGTGTTCGTCATAGTATTCATAGACGACATCCTGATCTACTCTAGGACGGAGGAGGAGCACACTCGACATCTGGCACTGACCTTGGAGAGGTTGCGGGAGCACCGCCTTTATGCAAAATTCAGCAAGTGTCAGTTCTGGTTGAGGGAGGTGGCCTTCCTAGGCCACATCATCAGCGGAGCCGGGTTATCAGTAGATCCAGCAAAGGTTCGGGCAGTTCGAGATTGGCCGCAGTTGAAGACGGCCACCGATGTACGCAGTTTCTTGGGACTTGCCGGTTACTACCGGAAGTTCGTGAAGGGGTTCTCTCGGATTGCCCTCCCCCTCACATCTTTGACAAAGAAGGAGGCACCTTTTGTTTGGACCCCGCAGTGCCAGGCGGCTTTCCAGGAGCTGAAGGACCGACTCATCTCGGCCCCTATCCTGGCCCTTCCATCCGGAAGGGAGGGATTCCAGGTGTATACCGACGCATCATACCAAGGGATGGGAGCGGTGCTGATGCAGAACGGACATGTCATAGCATATGCCTCCCGCCAGCTGAAGACCCATGAGAGGAACTACCCGGTGCACGACCTCGAGATGGGAGCGGTCGTTTTTGCTCTAAAGGTCTGGCGCCATTATCTTTATGGAGTCCACTACGATATCTTCTCCGATCACAAGAACTTGAAATACGTGGACACTCAGAAGGAGCTGAATATCAGGCAGAGGCGCTGGGTGGAGTTTTTAGCAGATTATCAGTATGAGATGCACTACCACCCAGGGAAGGCAAATGTGGTGGCCGACGCGTTGAGTCGGAGAGCGGCCACTTCCGAAGCTGGGCCCCAGGTTATGTCTATGGAGCTGGTCCAGTCATTCAGAGACATGCAGATATCCCTAGTGTCCGAGGATGATCCAGATCTGTATAGGGAGTATCTGGCATCGATAGTGGCCATAGACGATATTCGGGATCGCATTCGGGACGGACAGAGGACAGATGCGGGGGCAGAGCCGATGTTCCGAGCTTTGGAGGAAGGTTCGACAGGGGATTATTCCCTGAGGGATGGTTTGCTCCACTTCAGAGGCAGAGTATATATACCCGCAGGAGGCCAGATCCGAGAGGATATTTTGACGGAGGCGCATTGCAGCCGGTACTCCGTGCACCCGGGGATCACAAAGATGACCGCTGATCTGAAGAGGACGTTGTTTTGGCCGGGCATGAAGAAGGACATTACGTACTTCGTGACCCATTGCGAAGCGTGTCAGTTGGTGAAGGCGGAGTGCAGGAACCCCGCAGGACTATTGCAGCCACTCCCGGTGCCGGAGTGGAAGTTTGACGACATTGCGATGGATTTTATACATGGTCTTCCCCGGTCTCGGACAGGGAACGACTCGATTTGGGTGATTGTTGATCGGTTGATGAAGGTGGCCCGCTTTGTACCGATCAGGAAGGATGACTCGGTGGGAGTGCTGGTACGGAAGTTTATGGAGCAGTATGTCCGGTATCATGGCGTGCCCCGGACGATAGTATCGGACCGCGATGGACGGTTTACATCCAGGGAGTGGCGGTCAGTGCAGGCATATTTGGGCACCTGGTTGACTTTTAGCACGGCCTTCCACCCTCAGACGGACGGGCAGACAGAGCGCACCAACAGGACCTTGGAGGATCTACTACGATTGTGTATACTGGACCGAGGGGAGCCGTGGGAGAAGATGTTACCGTTGGTCGAGTTCTCCTACAATAATAGCTACCAGTCCAGCATCAGGATGGCGCCTTATGAAGCCCTGTATGGAAGAAAATGTAGGACCCCGCTTTCTTGGGTTCAAGACGAGGATCCGAAGCTGTTGGGATCGGACTTTGTGGAAGATACCGAGGCTCAGGTGAGACTGATCAGAGATAGGATGTTGGAGGCGCAGAGCAGACAGGCTAAATACTATGACGCCCGGCATCGTCAGGTGGAGTTTCGGGTAGGGGATCGAGTGTTCTTGAAGATCCGACCCATGCACGGAGTCTCACGGGTGCGCGGTCGGAGGAAGAAACTCAGCCCTAGGTATATGGGCCCTTACCGGATCCTGGAGAGGATCGGACCCCTAGCCTACAGGCTAGAGTTGCCACCGGAGCTGGCAGCTCTACACGACGTCTTCCACATCTCTTCGCTGAGAAGGGCTCTACTACGCCCGGAGCAGCGGATTTTGACCACCGAAGGGCCGGTAGCTTCAGACCGATCTGTTCACTTGGAGCCGGTCCGGATCGACGACAAAGGAGTGCGGATCTTGCGCCGCAAGAAGATCCCCTTAGTCAAGGTTCTGTGGAGAAATCACGGTCAGGAGGAGCACACCTGGGAACCGCAGGATCTGATGAGGCAAAGATACCCGGAGTTGTTCAGTCAGGTACATCTCACCACCTCTCGGTATACTATAGACTGCCTTCTTGTTTTGGAATGTTAAGGCTAGATAAGGAAAATCTAGGACCTAGGCTTGCGCACTTAATCAGAATGGTAGGGGCTAATCTTTTGTTTATTGGGGAGATTGCCTTCGTTATCAAACGAACAGTCGCCTGAACCCAATAGAAGGATCGTATGGGATGTTACAAGTTTAATTTATTCCGATAGAAATCCCCGTAGGCTCAACCTCAATTTCGGGGACGAAATTTTTGTTTTGTTTATTGGGATTTGTAACATCCCATTTCCGGCTAGACCCTTAGGAGTCAGATTGGTCGTGACGGAACCCTAGGAAGCCCAAAATTGGAAATAAAGCGACCAATATTGCGGGTCACGGGTTGGTCACGCCCGTGACCGGCCCGTCACGCCCGTGACCTGGGCGTGTCTACTTCGACGATCGTCGATCTCCACGAGACGATCGTCGAACGCGCTGTCTGGGCATGTCACGCCCGTGACCAAGATGTCACGCCCGTGACTATGGGCGTGACCCCATCGACGATCGTCGATTGCCGTGAGACGATCGTCGAGCTTGCGGCCCGGGCATGTCACGCCCGTGACATGAGTGTCACGCCCGTGACCTAGGGCGTGACCAGCCTTCGACGATCGTCGATCTCAATTCGACGATCGTCGACCAGAAATCTGCTGTTCGGGCCTGTCACGCCCGTGACACAGGTGTCACGCCCGTGACCTTCGATCGACGATCGTCGATCTCAGTTCGACGATCGTCGAACCCAGAATGGGCTACCCGGGCCTGTCACGCCCGTGACCCATGTGTCACGCCCGTGACATTGGCCGAAACGACGGTTCAGGCTCGAAATTATTCCAACACGCGTGGTAATAAATGCTGGTGTGGGAAGTTACACCAGGAGTAACTACCGGCCGTTTTCCTTCTGAAATCATATAATAAATGAGGAAAAGGTGGTCCATTAGAAAACCGCCAGCTGGACACACCTGTTCAGTTCCGCCGTTTCTTATCCCTTCACCGTAACCGAAACGTTAAGGGGGAAACTTCATGGACATAATCGCTTTTACCATTTCATCTTCCGACTTCCTGAGTTATAAAAGCCCACTTAGGGAAAGAGGAGAAGGTTGCACGCTCAAGTAATCAGAACAGATCTTGCGCCGCAAGAAGATCCCCTTAGTGCGGATCTTGCGCCGCAAGAAGATCCCCTTAGTCAAGGTTCTGTGGAGAAATCACGGTCAGGAGGAGCACACCTGGGAACCGCAGGATCTGATGAGGCAAAGATACCCGGAGTTGTTCAGTCAGGTACATCTCACCACCTCTCGGTATACTATAGACTGCCTTCTTGTTTTGGAATGTTAAGGCTAGATAAGGAAAATCTAGGACCTAGGCTTGCGCACTTAATCAGAATGGTAGGGGCTAATCTTTTGTTTATTGGGGAGATTGCCTTCGTTATCAAACGAACAGTCGCCTGAACCCAATAGAAGGATCGTATGGGATGTTACAAGTTTAATTTATTCCGATAGAAATCCCCGTAGGCTCAACCTCAATTTCGGGGACGAAATTTTTGTTTTGTTTATTGGGATTTGTAACATCCCATTTCCGGCTAGACCCTTAGGAGTCAGATTGGTCGTGACGGAACCCTAGGAAGCCCAAAATTGGAAATAAAGCGCCCAATATTGCGGGTCACGGGTTGGTCACGCCCGTGACCGGCCCATCACGCCCGTGACCTGGGCGTGTCTACTTCGACGATCGTCGATCTCCACGAGACGATCGTCGAACGCGCTGTCTGGGCATGTCACGCCCGTGACCAAGATGTCACGCCCGTGACTATGGGCGTGACCCCATCGACGATCGTCGATCGCCGTGAGACGATCGTCGAGCTTGCGGCCCGGGCATGTCACGCCCGTGACATGAGTGTCACGCCCGTGACCTAGGGCGTGACCAGCCTTCGACGATCGTCGATCTCAATTCGACGATCGTCGACCAGAAATCTGCCGTTCGGGCCTGTCACGCCCGTGACACAGGTGTCACGCCCGTGACCTTCGATCGACGATCGTCGATCTCAGTTCGACGATCGTCGAACCCAGAATGGGCTACCCGGGCCTGTTACGCCCGTGACCCATGTGTCACGCCCGTGACATTGGCCGAAACGACGGTTCAGGCCCGAAATTATTCCAACACGCGTGGTAATAAATGCTGGTGTGGGAAGTTACACCAGGAGTAACTACCGGCTGTTTTCCTTCTGAAATCATATAATAAATGAGGAAAAGGTGGTCCAATAGAAAACCGCCAGCTGGACACACCTGTTCAGTTCCGCCGTTTCTTATCCCTTCACCGTAACCAAAACGTTAAGGGGGAAACTTCATGGACATAATCGCTTTTACCATTTCATCTTCCCACTTCCTGAGTTATAAAATCCCACTTAGGGAAAGAGGAGAAGGTTACACGCTCAAGTAATCAGAACAGACCCTTGTTCTTGCTGTAGGAGAAGTCCAGCAAACGCCACCACCGCGCCATGGCACCCCGACGTTCTTCTCGCCTTCAAACCGCGAACAAGGTCCTCCTCTACTCCTTCTCTTTCATGGGTAGATCTTAGGATTCTTAGAAAGGAGGTTCGCGCTCAACGGAGCCGGATCCATCTCTCGTTTTCATGGAAAAACCATGAAAAAGGTATTTTGAGTTCGCCGGAAACCGCCACCTCCGGCGGCCAAACCACCGCCGACCGCTAGCCATCGCCTCAACGGAGGTGGTGGTGGTGGTGGCTGGCCAGGGAAGTGACTGGACGGCCGGCAACGGATCACGAAAACGTTACAGGAAAAATGGCTTCCTGGTTCTAGTTTCGGGTTCTGTAGAAGATGAACAGTAAATCGTTTTATACTTATAAATTATGTAAATAATTTTATAAGGAAAAATATACTCGGTTTAGTATATTTTAAGGCTGCAAAATGAGGCACTTAGAGGCCGAATTAGGAAAAATGACCAGACACAAAAGTTGTAGCCCTCGGGGTCTACTTTAATTTAAAATTGATTTTATTCAATTTGGGTGAGTGGTTTGAACACAGCACTCATTTTGGTGGGATCAAGACCTAGGTTAACCAGAAATTAAAATGGTTGCCCACGGTTCAAAACATGTCCAAATGACTTGAAATTTGGACTGGAGGTCTATAATATGTATATCGAGAGGCTGTCCAAAAATGAGAATTTTTGGAGAACTTTTGCCTAATGTTTTTGTAAAAATTTAATAAACAATATAAAATTAATTAGGTGATGAAATTAAGCCCAAACTCCCCCAAATTTTGGGTGGTGGTCCCTGGCATCAATATTAAGATCTGTACAAAATTTCAACTCGATTGGTCGAGTTTTGAATAGGGAATTATCAAGTCCTAGATAGGTCTTGGTGAGGGGTACTTTGGGGAAAAGTACAATTGGAGATGGAGTGGACAAATCTCCTCAAAAGAGGCTGAAGTTGTTGGCCACTGATTTGTTGAGTCTATGTCTACCCTCTTGGGTAACATGGTGTGGCTTAGGGTGGATTTTATCCTAAGAGATTGGCTCAACTCCAACGGGTGGGAGTTTGAGGTTTGTGAAGGACATAGGAGCAAAAGCTCTTGTATGCCCTTGAAATTTGGAGGAAAGGGGGATGTTATGATGAAAACCCTCTGGTTGAAATAGTGAAGGAATTGGAGGTAGTTAGGTACCTCGAAAGTTGAGATTTTGGAATAGGATAAACATGTAATTTAATTATTTTAAGCACTAAATCTAATCCAAAAATTATGAAACTCGGGAGGAGGGAGTTTTAGGATGTATTAGACTTATGGTAATTTTTATGGAATTTTATGATTAATATATATTATACTTCATGTGTTAAAGAATTATTAGCCCAATTTGTTGTTTCAATTATTTGGAGTCTTTACATTAATTATAATCAGTTAAAATTCTGGATTTAGATCTTGACTAGTAGAACATTGATCCCTGAATTTTTATAGAATTTTATGTTGAGTAAATCTAGTATTTTATTCACAAATGATAGAAAGGGCTTTTATGTTTAAAAAATTATTATGGATAGAACACTTGCTGGAAAATTATGAAACTTAGCCAGTGCAAATTTTAGGCCTTGATCTTCATGTCATAAATTATTTAGAATTTTTGGAAGAATATTTTCTGTACTTGATTCATAAACTATAGAAATTAGAGATTATTTCCAAATAGTTTTTCAGGTCATTTTGATGATAGAAAATTATGATACTTAGGATTTAGCCTTCTGAGATAGCCTACTAATTATCATAAATTTTCTGGACATCTTGCATGAATAATTAGGATAGTTCATGTTCAAACCGGTGGCCCTTGAGATTTTCGAGGAATTTAATTAAATGCCAAATAAATTAGGAAATTTCCATTTTCTGGATTTAGGTTATTCATATCAAGATAAGTCTCCAGTAAATAGTTTAGGGCATTTGGAGGAGTAATCGATCATTGCATAACCGGTTCGACATGTAGCCTAGGTCGGTCTGCATTTAGTAAATTGTGAAATGCTATAGAACATGATCTGATGAAGATATAAAGAGTAGTGAGTAGTGGTGATAGTTAGAGTTAAGAGGTGCTCGGTTTGGCGAAAGATCGCTTTTCCCGAGGAGTGGAAGGTTTAAAAATCACCCTAGGATAGTCTATCGTCATATGAGAAGGGAATCGGGCTAAGGGAAAACAACCAATAACAATAAGTGCCTTGCGAAAGGGAACTTCGGGCCGTAATGCACCGTCTTGGTTCCTAGTGACCCTTGAGAGCCCTTCACGGGGTATACCGGGGGCAGTCCTGGGCTAACGTAAACTGTAATAATAAACCGACAAGAGTAACTTAGTAACTAGGGTTGCACTCTTCACAAACACTGTTGGCACAGGAAGAATGATGAGAGCTTCGGCTCGGTTGGTTTGGAGACGGACGGATGGTCCGGGGAGCTTCGGCTCGGTTGGTTTGGAGACGGACGTTTTGGTCCGGGGAGCTTCGGCTCGGTTTTTGTGTGTTTACGATAAACTTGCATGTGCATAAAATAGGAAAAGTTAAGGTGGTGGGTCTTTCGATATCGGGGAGTTCGATTGCACCGACACCGACATCGTTGACTCGGCGGGGTGATTAGCACTTCGCCAACAGAAGTCCGGTGCGCCAGCCGGCAAGAGTACGCAGGCGTCCGCTTTGTGCACCAAGCGTTGAGGCGTACGATAGGTCAGACCAGTGGTGCTTTTACTGGTTTTGGAGGTGGGCGAGGCCCAACCCACCGCTTCCGTTTGCCACTACGGAGGTATCCTGGGAGGTAACGGCTCCGAAAGGGGGAACTAAAGGTTTGTGTGCACAGAGTCGGGTGTGTGAGTTGCACTTGCATGTTTCATCATACCCACTAGCATGTCATAGCATAATCGATTCATTTAACCCTGACACCTAAAGTATAAGTGGTATGGGACGCTTATACATTAGGACCTGCAAAACGACCCCTTGGTATATAAGCTTGTGTGGGCAAGTTTATAAATCAAAGGTTATTTTCAATATATAATAACCCCTGCTGTTTGATAACCGACACCCCAAGGTATAAGTGGTATGGGACACTTATACGATGGGAGCCTTGCAAAAGATCCCTTTTCTTATGTGTTCTCGCATAAGTGAAGGTTTAAATTCATTTAATTGCTTTTCTTACTGCTAGACCTATTATAACAATTTATTAACTGCTCACCTAACACAACTTGCTAGAATTAGTTTCCGCTGCCATCTGTTTTCATGTTTAATCTCCACCTTCATGTCCTTCCCTTTCTTCCTCTCCGCTCGGTACCTAGGAGCCATGGGGGAAGGGGTAGGGGATGATAGGGCTTAGTCTTTATGACTAACGGTTTTCGAACCGCATCATTTAGGGGATCGTGGAGCCCAGCATGGAGGAGCAGCCCCAGAGATCGGTGCGCCTAGAGATGGGGCAGTCTAGCACCGGAGTTCACACAGCCGGGACCGTGAGTCTCGACCTTGAGTAGTTTACTGTTTCGCTTCCGCATGAGAGACTTGTAGTGAGGACATTTTGTACCGGGCATAAGCCCGTATTTATAGTACTCTGATGTTTCTGTGGACACTCCCTTCGTGGAGTTTTATTATATATATGTGATTTTTATTATTGTGGACTGCATTGCTCTTACTTCAATAATTGTGCTACTTTCTGTGATCGAAATTGGCCGGCAGAATCGGCGCCTTGTGGTGATGACCCTTCGGGACGTGAAGGAGTCACCGCAAAGCGGCGGTTCTGGGCCTAAGACCCCGGGTTTGAAGAAGAAAAAAAAAGGGGGTCTTACAAACTCACCCACCCGACTCTGTGCACACAGACCTTTAGTTCCCCCTTTCTGGAGCCGAACCTCCCAGGATACCTCTGTAGTGGCAAACGGAAGCGGTGGATTGGACCTCGCCCACCTCTAAACCGGTATCATCACTACCAGTCAGACCTATCATACGCCTCAACATTGGTGTACTAAGAGGAGCTCCTGTTTACTCTTACCGGCTAGCGCATCAGACTTATTTGGCCTAGTGCTAAACCACACTTGCCGAGTCAACGTTTTGGCGTCAGTGCGATGAATCTCCAATACCGAAGACCCACCACCTTATATCTTATGCACATGAAATATTAATGTATCATCTACCGAGCCAAAGCTCCCCGGATCATCCCGTCCATCACAATCAACAACTGAGCCAGAGCTCGTCGTGCCAACCTGCCCATCACCAAATCCACCGAGCCTACAGCCCAAGTGACCCAACCTAACATCTCGAGACATCGAGGTGAGTGAAAGTGAATCCCTAGTTATGCTAGTTACTCTTGCAATTTATTTTGTCTATAGTTTAGGTTAGCCCAGGACTGCCCAAGGCATAACCCGTGAAGGGTTCTCGAGGGCACTAGGAACTACGATGGGCATAAACCCAAAGCTCCCTTTCGCAAGACACTTATTATTATTAGTTAATACCCGATTCCTGATCCCTTTAGTATTACTCTAGATCTAGCCCTAATGTGTTTTGACCTTCTCTCTCCCTCCACAGAAAAGACGATCTTTCGTCGACCCCAAGCACCACCTAAACTTAGACAACTCTACTACCTACACATCCCAACTTCCAATGGTAAACTCAATCTCAATTTATCCAAACCAGCAAACTACTAACCCCAAGCCATATGCCCAATTCATGCTTTCACATTTCCTGCAGTTTTACTATATACAGACCAACCTATACTATATGTCGTACATGATAGGAGGTATTCCAAATTTTTATCCAAATGCCTTAAGATAATTAATGAAGGCCTATCATGAAATTTATAACCTAAATCCAAAAGCTTGGAATTTTTCTAATTTATCTGACATTCTATTTATTTTCCCTAAAAATCCAAAAGCCCCAATTCTAATTTTATGCAAAATGTTCCATAAAATTATGATAAATACTAGGCAGTTAATTAACAGTAAATTCAAGTCCCCAAATTTTTCTACAGGATTTAAACCTCTAGTCCATAATTGTAAACATAATCACAAGGTTAACAACTAAAGAAGTAATGTAAATAAGCTTCCAAAAATTATAAGAAAATTAAAGCATGACTAATATGCCTTAATAATACTAATGACAAAGTTTCCAAACTTCCCAATGCATAATGAGCTCTAATTTTAATTTAAAACAATAATCCTCTTCCTTACATTAATAAAGCAACTACTGAAATTATTCACCTAAAAATTATGATAAAATCTCCTCATGTGCATATTGACCTAAGTACACATTTACATGAGTTTCACAATTTTCAAACCATCATTGAGCTCTGAATAAAATTTTGAATATAATTGCATTCTTAACAGCTTATGAAGATAGTACTGAAAATATATATCTAAAAATTATAATAAAATTCAAGTATGTGTATATTGACAAAAAATGCCCTCTTCCCAATTTTCATAACTTCCTAATGAACAGTGAGGTCATAATAAATAAAATACTATAAAGGGCAATTTCATATATTATAAAGGAGGTGCTAATTGTATTGTTCCAAAATTACCAATAAAATAACCAGAGGCTCTTATTAACCCTAAGACAATACTACCAAAGTGTCATAACTTTTCATTAAGCTTTGATGGCCTATCATGCAGGTATAAGGGTGGTGCCATAAATTAGGGTTAGAGTTTAGAGGGGTTTATCCATCTACAAATCCTCTAATATTTTTACCAGAGGACTTTGACTACCCTAGTGTCCTCTCTACCAAATTTCACATTCATACAAGGGCATTTGACCTCATGCCCTTCTCAAACCCCCAAAGTCCAAACTTAGGGTTTGAACTTTGGTAATAGGGCAATCCTTCCCCAAACCACCCAATAACCCAAATGAGGGTGTTAAAAGTTATGTCAAACCAGTGGGCCAAATTTCAGCCTCTGTTGAGGTGATTTGGCCACCCAAATCCACAAGGTGCACTTTTGACCTAAATACCCCTTTTAGGGCAAAACTAGGGTCTACACATTTCTCAACCAAATCAACTCAACATGAAATGAAAATTTATATAGAACCTCATGGTTAACCCAAGGACCGCTCACCAAAATTTGGGAGGGTTTGGAGGTGTTTAGATCCCTAAATTAATTTACCCTAGGATTATTAAATAATTTAAAAAACTATAGAAAAATTATCCAGAAAAATTCTTATTTTTACACAAGCCTTAGGTATAGGATAGGATGACTCCCTGTCAAAATTTTCGGTCATTTGGACAAGGGATGAAGTGGGGGAACACATTTAAATCACTGTCTAGCCCTAGGTATAACCCTCACTAAAATGAATGCCCTGGTCAAACCAGACACCCAAATGGAATGAAATAAATTTTAAAATAAAGTAGACTCCTAGAGCTACAACTTTAATATTTATCACTTTTTTTGTAGGTGCCTCGAGTTATTTTTAATAAATAGAAACATTAAATATAATTTCTGTGACAGAAATGAAATAACATGAAAATATAACCTATAGTTTAAATCATCTCTAGCATGAATCTTAAAGCGCATCCAGCGACATCTGGTCATCTTCAAGCTCCAGCCGATGCCCCGGATCATCCCGTCCTGGAGCCACTTCCCGGTCAAATTCCCGGCCATCCGACCGTCTCCCTGGCCAGCCACCGCCACCACCACCTCCGTCGAGGTTGTGGCTATCGCCAGGCGGCAGCATAGCCGGCTGTTGGAACACCCTATTACTAATTTGGGTAAGGATCACTATGCTTGTCTTAGGAATCCCAGTTGACCTAGTTGTATAGTTGAAAAGGTCAACATTAGAATGAGTCTAGGGCTTAGAACTTAGGTTTGAGGCTGCCCCCAGGATCATTCCAAGATCAAGGTTGAAGAGCTTAGTCTAAGGCAATTTACGTCGAGCTCAGGTCGACGAATCGTCGAACTTCGTTCGACGCTCTCTGAGCTCATCTTCAATAAAATGTCAAACTCCGGTCGACGATCTTCGAGCTCAGATCGACTATCTGCTTTTGACTAGCTTCTGCTGAGTCGTCGAACTCCCCTCGACTATCTTCTAGCTCAGTTCGACGATCCCTCCCTAAAGTTATTTCTCAGGTCTCTGAGCTCGGTTCGACGATCGTAGAGCTCAGATCGACGTTTTCTGTCTGCTTGTCCATTTAATCTCTGAGCTCAGTTCGACGATCGTAGGGCTCAGATCGACGTTTTCTTTGGAGAGATCGACGCTTTCAGGAATTCAAATGCTGCTGTTCTTTGGAATGTTTTTGAATATTATCAGCATTTATGTCAGAAGATCTCCCAGCCATTTGTCTTTATTTCTGGAGCAAGTTTCAAGGAATTATTCAGAGAATGTTTGCTGGACTTTCCTCTAGAAGACAAGACTATTTTTGGAAGACATTTATGACTCTCAACGGCTAATTTTGGACAAGGAAACGTCAGAAAATTTTTCTTCCTTTCTTTTGTGTTATTAAGATTTACAGAACACACAAGAAGAAAAAAACACAGAGATTGACAAGAAAAAGAAGTGAACACACAGAATAGAGAATACTGATAGCAGAAGAACAACAGAAGAACTGTGACTCCAAAAAAAATCTTCTTGCTGACTGAAAAGTGTTCACAATCTCATCACTCCAGACACCTTACCTTCAGCCTTCTTGCTGAAACCATCCTGTGCTGGAGATCAAAGTTCTGAAGACCTATCACCCTAGAGCAAAGCTTCTTTTCCTGAACCTTTCTACATCTCAGGGGGAGCTTTGACATCATCAATCCACTTGTGCTTCTCTCATTTGATTGAGAACAGAGAAGACACCCTTCATTCTTATTTTTCTTTTCCTGCTGTAAAAGGGTTCTTGAACTCCCTTCAAAAGTTCTGTCTGGTTCTGAGAGCCTTGTCAAAACTCAGTGGTGGCAAGACACCTTATCAAAAAATCTAGTTTTGGTTTTTGGGCACCTTATCAAAAGCTCATTGGTGTCAGGACACCTGATCAACTCATCCTGAGTGGATTCTTACCAAGGGTGGTAGAAGAGTGGATGTACCCAGGTTTTTGGGGAACCACTATAATTCCTTGTGTCTTCTGGTTTGTTTGTGTGATTTGTTTGCTGTGTGCTGTGCTTTTTTACTTCTTAGTTTTTAACTTCTTACTAGCACTCTACACTATATCATAAATTGAATTTTATATGTGCTGTTTAATTCAACTGTGAAAAATTATTTTAAAATACTCTATTCACCCCCCCTCTAGAGTTGAGATAGATCTTAGCCTCACTTTCAATTGGTATCAGAGGGAGGTTGGTTGCTCACACAGGCTAACACCTGAACCAAAAGATCCTTGATAAGATCAATCTCTTAAGGGGATTATTTTCTCTACATCTTCCTTTTTATTTAAAGACATGGCACAGAACAAAGATTATGCAAGCACCAGACCACCAGTGTGCAACCTTTCTAAGTTTGCACTCTGGAAGGCAAGGATTAGATTATACATGAATTCTATTGATGAAGACATTTTCAATTCTGTCTTGACAGTTTGTCCAACTCCACCAGCAAGCTCAAGTACAAATGCTGTCCCACCTCCTTCTGGAACAGATGCAGATATAAAGAAGTGGAAGACTGCAGATGCTAAGGCTATGAACATCTTAGCCCAAACAATGTCTGATGAAATCTTTCAGAAGGTAGCTGAATGCCACTCAGCCAAAGAAATCTGGGACAAACTCTCTGAAATTGTCTCAGGATCTGCTGATGAAAGGAAAGATAGAAGATCTCATCTGATAAGCCAATATGAGAACTTCAAAAAGGGAGAAGCTGAATCAGTGGCTGACATGTACAATAGACTAAGTCTAATTGTCAATGAGCTAAAAACCCTAGACAAAGAAATCTCACTGACTGAGCTGAATGACAAAATCCTGATGTGCTTCCCCAGCACTTGGGATTCAAGAATCTAGCCAATTAAGGATGCCAGAAGCTTAAATGAGATTACTACTGAAGCTCTCCTGGGCAAGCTCAAATCCTATGAGCTGCTTATTAAAAATAGAGAAGAAGAACAAAAGGCTATCTCTCCAGCTACAAGGAAAGAAAAGACCATAGCCTTCAAAGCTGTAGAAGAGGAGCCTGAAGATAAAGCTACAGGAAATGATGAGCTCATAAGTCTACTGGCCAAAAGATTCTACAAGATGGCCAGAAAAGACTTCAGAAAGAGACCATACAAGGGTCATGATAAACCAAGGTATGATAAATCAAATAACAATAAAGAAATCATATGCTTTGGTTGCAGGAAACCAGCCCACATTGTGCCTGACTGTCCAGAAAACAAGAATAAGGACAAAAGGGAAAAAAGAGAAAGAAGAAAAGAAAAGGATTACAAGAAGAATAGCTCAGACAAAGCCTCCTCCAGCAAGAACAAACATACAAGGAAGGGCTTTGTTGCTGAGACATGGAGTGAGACTGAAGAGGAATCTGAAGCCTCATCCAGCTCCAGTGATGATGAGGATGATGCAGATGAAAAAGAATTTTGCATGATGGCTATCAATGCATCACAGCAAAACTCTGATGAAGAATCAGATTCAGATTCAGAAAGTCAACCAGATGAGGATCAGGTAATCAACTCTTTTGATTTTAATTCTGAAGACTTCAAAGATGAATTTAAGACACTGTGTCTAGATCTATTAAAATCTGAGAAGGAGATAATCTCTCTCAGGAATCAATTATCTGAGCACAGTGTCCTAAACTCAAAGAACCTCAAACTCTCTGAGGAGTTAGAATGCTGTAGGGAGGAGATAGCTTCACTGAAAAATGAACTATCAAAGGCCAAAAAGTTTGAAGAATCACTAAATGAGAGAAGTATCAGACTGATGGACATCACAAGCACAGTGAACTCTAGATTTAATAGCACACTGGGCTTGGGTGCTTCATCCAGCCAACCTATAATTTTGACAACTCCAATCAAGTTTGTCTCTGACAAAGGAAAGGGAGTAATAAAAGTACCCAGGAAGAATGCAGATCTGTCAGAGAAGAACTCAGTTCAACAGATGGCGTCGAGCAGAGCTCGACGATCGTCGAACAGAGCTCGACGATCTAACTACAAATCGTCGACCTCAGCTCGACGATATCCAAACTCTGAACCTCAGCATAATCGATCTTCGAACGGAGATCGACAATCTGACCCAAGATCGTCGACCTCAGTTCGACGATCGTCGAACAGAGTTCAGGCTTGTGAACACACCTTCAATGGCACATTCAGATTCAATCCTAGAAGCTCCACATCCCAAGGCTTTAATCCCTATACTGAATGGATAGTACCTCCTAGGAGATACCATCCTGAAGGTTATAAGGATCAACCTGGGATGTCATTTATTTCAGAATTCAAGGGATATCAACCTAGGCCCAAGGTAAACTGGGTCAAAAACAAATAAGCTGTTTTTGTGTAGGTGAAGACCTATCCAGCATCAAACCATCAATGGTATCTGGATAGTGGGTGCTCAAAGCACATGACAGGGGACAAGGACATCTTCACCTCCTTCAAAGCCAAGCTTGGACCCAAAGTAATTTTTGGAGACTCAAGCTTTGGAACTACAAAAGGATATAGTGCAGTCAAAATTGGCCCAGTCACATTCAAGAAGGTGGCATATGTTGAAGGACTCAAGCACAACTTGATAAGTATCAGTCAACTGTGTGATGAAGGATATCAAGTGACCTTCAACAAAGCCATATGCAAAGTCAAGTCAGTGGACAACACAACTGTGTTGACAGGTAACAGAAGAGGTAACATTTACTTAGTGGATTTTCATTCACCAGTGGTAGATATTTGCCTGTTTAATTCCATTTCAAAATCTAATGTTTTATGACATAAGAGACTAGGGCATATTAACCTTAGAACCATTGCTAAGCTATCTAAAGACAACCTTGTTAAAGGACTACCTTCTGGTCCCTACAAGAAGGAAGGACTTTGCAAGGCTTGTCAATTAGGCAAGCAAACTAAAAGTAGTTTTAAATTAATTAATAAGAGTGATTCACCTAGGATTTTGTACCTGCTGCACATGGATCTTTTTGGACCCATATCTGTGCAAAGCCTAGGAGGGAAGTCCTATACTTTAGTGGTTGTAGATGACTTCTCAAGATTCACTTGGGTATTCTTTCTGAGGAAGAAGTCTGATAACTTCAAGTGTTTGACAGATTTTCTCAAATGCATTCAGATTGAGTTCAACACTCACATTGCCCTGATCAGAAGTGATCATGGGACAGAGTTTGATTCTCTTCTCATGCAAGAGTTCTGTCAGAGTGAAGGGATCAGGCACACTTTCTCAGCTCCTAGAACTCCTCAACAAAATGGGGTAGCTGAAAGGAAAAATAGAACACTCATTGAATCTGCAACTACATTATTGGCAGATGCTCACTTACCTCTGTCCTTTTGGGCTGAGGCAGTGAACACCTCCAACTATGTGTTGAACAGAAGCCTGATACACAAGCTGAAGGGCAAGACTCCTTATGAATTGCTCAAAGGGAAGAAACCTAAAATAGGCTATTTCAAAGTTTTTGGTTGCACTTGTTTTATTCATAATAATGACAAGAAATATCTAGCAAAATTCCAAGCTAAAGCTGATGAAGGAGTGTTTCTGGGATACTCCATGATCAGCAAGGCCTATAGGGTTTATAATAAATCTTCCTGTAAAATTGAAGAATCTGTTCATATTATTTTTGATGAAGCTAACATGTCTTTCAAGGAGAAGAATGCTTCTACCATAGAACCTCTGCATGTATATTCTCTAGCTGAAGACTTGAACAAACTGCAAGTTGCTGAAAAGAATGAGAGCAGTGATGATGAAGAAGAAGTTCAACATCTTGAAGAAAATCATCCTGAAGAGCCAGTTGCTGCTCCACTAGAGGAGACAACAACACAGGCTGGTGAACAATCAACACTCCCTGTTGACTTAGTAACAACAAGAGATCATCCAATCACCCAAGTAATTGGAGAGATCTCAGCTGGTGTGCAAACTAGAAGTCAGGTCAACCAAAACCTGATGCACACTTGCTTCCTATCTAAAATTGAGCCTCAATCCAATCAAGATGCAGAGCAAGATCCACACTGGATCATTGCAATACAAGAAGAGTTGCATCAATTTGAAAGGAACAAGGTTTGGGAACTAGTGCCTAAGCCAAAGGATCATCCCATTGTTGGAACAAAGTGGGTATTCAGGAACAAGCTGGATGATCAAGGAGTTATAGTCAGAAACAAGGCAAGGCTAGTTGCTCAAGGGTACTCTCAACAAGAAGGAATAGACTATGATCAGACATTTGCACCAGTTGCAAGGCTGGAAGCCATCAGGATATTCCTAGCCTATGCTGCCCACAAAGGTTTCAAAGTGTATCAAATGGATGTAAAGAGTGCATTTCTCAATGGGGACATCAAAGAGGAAGTCTATGTTAGACAACCTCCAGGTTTTATCTCTCTAACTCACCCTGATTATGTTTACAAATTGCATAAAGCATTATATGGTCTCAAGCAAGCCCCTAGAGCATGGTATGAGACCCTAGCATGCTTTCTTCTGGAAAATGATTTTGTTAGGGGGAGAGTAGACCAAACTCTTTTTATTAGAACCCATAAGTCCCATACCCTGCTAGTGCAAATTTATGTAGATGACATTATTTTTGGTTCTACTGATTCAAAATTGTGCAAAAAGTTTTCCAAGCTTATGCACTCTAAATTTGAAATGAGTAGCATGGGTGAGCTGTCCTTCTTTTTAGGACTGCAAGTCAAGCAACATGCTGAAGGCATATTTATTTCTCAAACCAAGTATACAAAAGAGCTTGTTAAGAAATTTGGTATGTCTGATGCATCATGTATGAAAACACCCATGCCCTCAAATGCTGTAATAGATGCTGATGAACATGGGAAACCTGTTGATCAGACAACATATAGAGCAATAATTGGCTCTTTATTGTACCTTACAGCTAGTAGGCCTGATATAATGTTTGCCGCATGTATTTGTGCTAGATTCCAAGTTAGCCCTAGAGAGTCACATTTAATCTTAGTTAAGAGAATTCTTAGGTATGTTAAAAGTTGTCCAAATCTAGGTCTCTGGTATCCAAAAGATTCAGCATTTGATTTAACTGGATTCTCAGATGCTGATTATGCTGGATGCAGAATAGACAGGAAAAGCACCAGTGGAACTTGTCAGTTCCTTGGTGATAGACTTGTCTCTTGGTTCTGTAAGAAACAAACATCTGTGTCATCTTCAACTACTGAAGCTGAGTATATGGCTGCAGGCAGTTGCTGTTCACAAATATTATGGATACAGAATCAGCTCTTAGACTATGGCTACAACTTAGAGAAGTCTAAAATTTTCTGTGACAATACTAGTGCTATCTCTATAGCACAAAATCCAGTCCTCCATAGTAGGACAAAACACATAGAAATTAGGCATCATTTTCTAAGAGATAATGTAGAGAAAAATAAAATTGAACTTCAATATATTCCTACTGATTTGCAAAGGGGAGATATTTTCACCAAACCTTTGGATGAAAAGAAACACAGTTTCTTCCTAAATCAGTTAGGCATGTTAGATGGAGGAAGCCTTAATTAAATTACAAGATTTTGAAAAGCTAAAACAGACCAAGACTAGGTCAAAAATTTCCTCTCTTTTTGTGTCTGTAGAATAAGTTCTGGCTCTGAACTGAGCTCGACGTTTTCCCAGAAAACGTCGAACGGAGATCGACGGTTCTTGAAGCGTCGATCTGAGTTCAGCGCCGCCGTTGTATCTAGGCTTTCCTTTTGTCTGATCCTTGGTCGTCGAGCGGAGCTCGACGCTCTCAATAACGTCGAACGGAGTTCGACGCTATTAGCGTCTTTTCATTTCCCTCTGTTGCCCAAATCGTCGAGCTGAGTTCGACGCTTCTTCGAACTGAGCTCCACGATTTTCCTTTTTCGCGTCGAACCCTAATATAAAATCTTTCTTTCAGCCGTCGTTCTCCCTTTGCGCTTTCATACTCTGCAACTCTCTTTCTTTTCCCTCCAAATTCTCTACGCTTGGTCGTTTTTGGTTTTCTGTTGCAGGTGAATATGGCTGAATCAAGTGCTGCTATTGCTAAGATGAAGTTCGACACAGGCTTTGACATCGACATAAACTCCTTCGACGGAAGCGACCAGCGCTTCAAGGACATCCTAAACTTATTCCGAGAACAACAGCTGACTCCAATAATGACTACAAGGATTAAGATCGCCTCAGAAGAAATTAAAGAGTGGTGTTTTACCGCAACAGACGAGACTGAGAATTTTGTTGTCGGCACCATTAAGGGGACTCAGGTAGTTCTATCCCCGGCTGTTTTAACAGAAGTCTTTCAACTCAGTACTGGAGAAGACTCCATTGAACTGTCTGGAGAGGAGTTTGACTCCATGCTGGATAGGATGGGTCACAATGCAGTAAACCCTAATAAGCTACTGAAGAAAAATCTGGCTATCGAATTTCAATTCCTGGCTGATGTAGTTGGGAAAGTGCTGTTGGCTAAGCATTCAGCCCATGACACCATTTCCAGATATCAGTTCTGCCTGATGGGAGCTTTATTAGATAAGAAACACCTGGACTGGGGCTCCATCTTCTTCACTCTGATTAAGAAGAAGATCAACAAGAATGCAGTTAGTTATGGGAGAATCTTAGGGGTCTTTCTGCACAACAGGTGCCATGACCTATTAACCTCCTCTGGCATGTTTATCAATGCATCCAAGAGGCTTTCCTGTGCCCTCTTCAGTAAATGGGACAGGCAGATCATAAACCCCTCCAGGGCTGCTGCAACACTTCATTCAGGCACAAGGACTATTTCAATCACTCCTTCAGCAGAAGAGCTGCCTGCTTCCTCCCCTCCTCCAGCCATATCCACCCAAGTTGTCACCTCCTCACCACCAGTCACCACCATAATCATCTCATCCCCAATTACCATTTCCTCAACTATGTCATCCCCTCCTTTATCCATCTCAGAGGAATTCCATCCTCTCTTCTCCTATTCAACCTTCACCCTTCCATCCTTCTCACTTACAGATGATTCCTTCATGGATGATTCACCCTCTACTCCTCCTGAGCCACCCTCAACTTCCTCCTTTCAACAACTGCTCCATGACATTCTCTCTCAACCCTCCTTCACACCATCTCTTACTTCCCCTATCTCCACCTCAACCTCCTCTATCTCCATTATTCCATCTTCTGAACCAACCATTCCCTCTCCACCTTTCTCCACATTTTCAGTTTCAGCCATCATCCCTCCATCCACCTTTGCCTCTACCGCTGCTCAAGCCCCACTTGAGCATGTAGATCTTCCTAGTTTGGCAGACAGGCTGTATGAGTTGCTAGCTCCCAAGCTGACATCTCTACTGGAGTCTTCCCTGGCTCCACTCCTGAAGCAAGTACAGGAGCTGTCTACCAAGCTTGCCTCCCTTTCCTCCTCCCTGGCTATCACATCTTCTGTGTGCCTTGATTCACCTCTCTCTGAACCAAGGCAAGGGGAGATGCCTTATGAAGAAGTGGATGTGCCAGCTGCTGATATTATGTCTGCTCCAGCTCCAGCTCTTGGATGTGCTTTTGCACTGAATCTGCAGAGGCTGCTATCTATATTTGATACAGTCCATTTCAGCTATCTGCCTGCAACTCCTGCTGAAGATTTGTCTAAGGCCATTGTGCCTGTATCTACCTGTGATCCCAGCCATATTGATTCCTACATCAAGTCCTGGAAGGCTGTGGATATCTCTGATGCTGCTACTAAGGCCACTGTGCCTCCTTCTATTGAAACTGCTGCTACTGCTGACATAGAAATGATTCCAGCAACTGATGCTGATGAAATTGCTGCTCCTGCTCCAGTGTCTGCTCCTATTTCTGCCTGCTCTGTTGTTGCTCTCTCTCCTCCTGCTCTTGAGGTTTCTGGAAAACTTAAAGCTCAAGAAGAGCTTATCAGAAGGATTGATGATCTGTATGATCAACATCAAAGTTCTGAGAGTGACCAATACAAGACTGATTCTGATGATTTTGCTAGAACTATTGCCAAGAAGAGAAAAGCCAGAAGTAAAGCAATGATGTCAGTCCCTCCTGCCAAAGCCAAAGACTCCAATGATATTCCATACTACATCCTGCATGACTGCCCCATCTCTGAGCCTTGGATGCAATATTCCAAAAATCAACCGAAAGCTATGAAGAAGAAGAGGAAGCTTGACAAATATGAAAAAGGATCTTCTCAATATCAGCCTCCTCCTCCTCCTCCTCCAGATTCTGGCTCAGGTTCAGCCCCTCAAGCTCCAGTCTCCAGCCACAGTTCTTCCCAGTATTATCAAAGATCATATCAAAGGGGATAGCATCAAAGAGGATATCAACCCAGAAGGGGTAATTACAGAGGAAATCAAAGAGGACAAAGATCCTATCAAAGGGAAGGACAAGGTCACCCTGACCCTTCTTTAGGTCCTTTTCCTTATAAGCTGAAAGACACAATTGTTTCCAGGACTCCCTCTACTGTTTCTGAAATCATCAACAGATATGAATCTCCTATTCCTTTTGAAGATCCTGAGAACAACCCTGTATCCTGGACAGCCAGAATGAAAGAATTGGCTGCCCTTGATCAAATAAAAAAGGCCAGAGAACAAGGCAAGGATACTTCAAACATAACTACCTTATCAGAGCAGAGAAAGAAAGAACTGGAAAGATATACATCAAGGAAATTTTCAATCCAGAAGACTATATGAAGCTGCACCCTGAGGCTGTTATTCCAAGGCCCAAATCTCAAACTTCTCTAGGTGCAGAGGATGATAGAAGGTCAAAGAAAGAAAGTCAGAATCCAAATAGAGAAATTTTATTTAAAAAGGGATCTGAAAGGAAGTGAACTGTGTAAGCTAAACATTTCATCCACCTTTGGATATCTGCTGATATTTATCTGTGATCTGCTTTACTGCTATATATCTTCTCTGCATTTTGTTTTAGCTTATGTATTGTTGTATGCTTTTCATTTCCTATGATTGTCTGTAAATAGTAATCCTAACACAAATAGGGGGAGATTGTTGGAACACCCTATTACTAATTTGGGTAAGGATCACTATGCTTGTCTTAGGAATCCCAGTTGACCTAGTTGTATAGTTGAAAAGGTCAACATTAGAATGAGTTTAGGGCTTAGAACTTAGGTTTGTGGCTGCCCCCAGGATCATTCCAAGATCAAGGTTGAAGAGCTTAGTCTAAGGCAATTTACATCGAGCTCAGGTCGACGAATCGTCGAACTCCGTTCGACGCTCTCTGAGCTCATCTTCAATAAAACGTCGAACTCCGGTCGACGATCTTCGAGCTCAGATCGACTATCTGCTTTTGACTAGCTTCTGTTGAGTCGTCGAACTCCCCTCGACTATCTTCTAGCTCAGTTCGACGATCCCTCCCTAAAGTTATTTCTCAGGTCTCTGAGCTCGGTTCGACGATCGTAGAGCTCAGATCGACGTTTTCTCTCTGCTTGTCCATTTAATCTCTGAGCTCAGTTCGACGATCGTAGGGCTCAGATCGACGTTTTCTTTGGAGAGATCGACGCTTTCAGGAATTCAAATGTTGCTGTTCTTTGGAATGTTTTTGAATATTATCAGCATTTATGTCAGAAGATCTCCCAGCCGTTTGTCTTTATTTCTGGAGCAAGTTTCAAGGAATTATTCAGAGAATGTTTGCTGGACTTTCCTCTAGAAGACAAGACTATTTTTGGAAGACATTTATGACTCTCAACGGCTAATTTTGGACAAGGAAACGTCAGAAAATTTTTCTTCCTTTCTTTTGTGTTATTAAGATTTACAGAACACACAAGAAGAAAAAAACACAGAGATTGACAAGAAAAAGAAGTGAACACACAGAATAGAGAATACTGATAGCAGAAGAACAACAGAAGAACTGTGACTCCAAAAAAAATCTTCTTGCTGACTGAAAAGTGTTCACAATCTCATCACTCCAGACACCTTACCTTCAGCCTTCTTGCTGAAACCATCCTGTGCTGGAGATCAAAGTTCTGAAGACCTATCACCCTAGAGCAAAGCTTCTTTTCCTGAACCTTTCTACATCTCAGGGGGAGCTTTGACATCATCAATCCACTTGTGCTTCTCTCATTTGATTGAGAACAGAGAAGACACCCTTCATTCTTATTTTTCTTTTCCTACTGTAAAAGGGTTCTTGAACTCCCTTCAAAAGTTCTGTCTGGTTCTGAGAGCCTTGTCAAAACTCAGTGGTGGCAAGACACCTTATCAAAAAATCTAGTTTTGGTTTTTGGGCACCTTATCAAAAGCTCATTGGTGTCAGGACACCTGATCAACTCATCCTGAGTGGATTCCTACCAAGGGTGGTAGAAGAGTGGATGTACCCAGGTTTTTGGGGAACCACTATAATTCCTTGTGTCTTCTGGTTTGTTTGTGTGATTTGTTTGCTGTGTGATGTGCTTTTTACTTCTTAGTTTTTAACTTCTTACTAGCACTCTACACTATATCATAAATTGAATTTTATATGTGCTGTTTATTTCAACTGTGAAAAATTATTTTAAAATACTCTATTCACCCCCCCTCTAGAGTTGAGATAGATCTTAGCCTCACTTTCACCGGCGGAGGGGAATTTTCCGGCGATCCCAACAATCGAAAGTTTTCCTCAAAACCATGGTTTTGAAAGTTTGGATCAGGCTCAATTGAGCCCGAACCTTGACCCTAATTTGACCTACGATCTCCCCAAGGAAGAAGAAGAAGGGGAGGACCTTGTTTGCGGGCTGGAGGCGCGCCGATCGCCGGGATGCCATTGGTAGTGAAGGAGTCGCCGGAGTTCTGTAACTGCACAGAGAAGTTGCTCGGAATCGTCGGGGCAAGGGTGGAAACAAATCCCTAGAGTCCTGTGATGCTTTTAAAACAGTGAAAAGGGGGAGGGGAGTGGTCTAGCTGAAGTGGCCATTAATGGCCCCTAAAGAGCTTGCCTCAACCATGGTGGTGGGGAGGTGAATTGGGCTCAATCAAGCCAGGATATGGCTAGAAACTCCTCCTCTTCCCCAGAGGAGTTGAATCCAGCCCTTAATGGAGGGAGGAGAAGGGCCTTCCTTCATGACACCATTAATGACCATGAATAGTATTTCTCGGCCATGGTGGTTCTCCTCCCCTAGCCTTGCGCAGCCACCAGGAAGACCCCTGGCCTTCTCCACACTGAATGGGGAATGAATCAAGCAAAAAAGGTGTGGTCCTTGGCTTCCCCAAGCCATGAATGGTTTTAACCCCTCTTCTCTCTCCTCAATTAAAGAGGAATTTGGAGTTTTCTCTCTCCTTACCTTCATGTCCAAATTATGTCATGGCACTAGCCTAAATGAAGCCCACTAAGCTAATATAAAGTGGTTAGGAGGTGGTTAGCCGAAGTGGCTAGGGGCTTGAGCTTGGGTTAGCCCTTTTTGAGCTAAGTTTGACTTGACCTAGCCTAGGGATGACTTTGGTCTGATAGTTTTAACTTCAAGACAACCTAAACACCTAGAGGGGGGGGGGGTGAATAGGTTCTTATCCTTGTTTTAACTTAAGGCAGAATTTAACTTCAGTTCTTTAATACAAATCAGATATCTCTACAGCTAACACAACACATACAATCACAGAAACTATAATAACACAAATCACAGAATGCACACTAATTTATAATGGTTCCCCAAGGTCTTGGTACATCCACTTTCCCCCTGCGCCTATCCAGCAATAAGCTAGATTCAGCCTAACTTCTTCCTTTTCTTCTCAGATCCACAGATCTTACAACTCAGAATCATGAAGGATTCCTACAACTCAGAATGTATCCACACTCCTACAGCTCAGGCTAATAAGCCCTACCTCAGCCTTGCCACAAGGCCTACAACTCAGAGAACCAATTCTCCTACACTCAGGCTCAAACAGCCTTACCACTCAGAGATGTAAATCTCCTACACTCAGCCTTTATAACACAGGCTTATTACTTAGATCTTTGATAAGTTCCTACAGAATTTGATAAGTAATTTGATGGACTCTTACCCTTGATGAGAGAGAAAGGATAAGAGAATTCTTGATCAGCTTCTTGATGAAACTGATGACTGAAATCAACTTGTTCTTAGCTTTCTTCAAAGCTTCTTGAATTTGAACTTAGTAGGGTTGATCTCCTTTGAAGTTGACTGACTGGCAGCTTCCTTCTTGGATTCCAGAAATGGATCTGGATCTTCTTAGTAGATTAGTTCAGGATCTACTACTTAAGAGACTTGTGATTGTCTCCTTCTTGACCTCAAAATAGCTGGAGCACTCTCTCCCCAAACCTTCTGAAGTTTCTTCTGAATTCTGGATTGAATTCTCCTTAAACAAAATCTGAGTGGATGAACACTTCAGAATGTCTTCTTAGATCTTCTCACGAATATCTTCTTCTGTGACTTGCACTTTCTTGATCAGAGATCAATCTCACAATAGTTGTGTTAGTTGTGTGTCAATTCATCATTTTCTTCTTCTGATTCCATCTATATATATAGACTTCATCCATGGTAACCGGCTGATCTGGTTTCTAACAAACTTCTGACAAGTCTGACAGCTTCAGTAAACTTGTTGGAATGCACAGCTGTCAAGTCTCCAGTCAGTTTTTGAACCTTTGTCTTTATCAGCAAAGCATTGAGATTTACTGTCATTATGTGTCGAGACAAACTGTCAATATGTGTCGACACAAGTGACTTAAGTGTCGACACAGACTTTGGTGATGTCGACATAGCTGCCTTGATGTCGACACAGCTTCTTGATACTGCATCTTAAGAATGTGTCGACACTGATTATTTGTGTCGACAAAATCACTTATTCACTTTTTAGCAAACAACTATGTTGAAACTCTGATGTGTGTCGACACAAGTCCTGTGTGTCGATACAGTTGTTGTAGAGTAAGAATTCTGTGTGTCGACACTGCCTTCAAGTGTCGACACTGCCTTCAGGTGTCGACACAGTCGATGTCGACTCTGCTTCTGTGTGTCGACACTGCCTCCCGGTGTCGACACATTTGATGTGGACTATAATCTTCTGTGTGTCGACATAGTTTCTTCTGGTGTGGACACTGCTTCTCCAAGTGTCGACACAAGCTTTCTTAAGTGTCGACACATGGACTTAGAAACTTTTCTCTGCATTTTAGCCAATACTTAACCTGCACATATAGACTCAAAATAACATCAAATACACCTTGATGTATATCATTGAGCTAAGTGAGGCTTCTCCAAATCAGGTACACATTTTCCAATGTACCCAACAATCTCCCCCTATTTGGAGAAGTCATAACCCTTTTTTCAATGATATACACAACTTATGATAAATAAACATTATGATGTATATAAGCATTATTTAACAGGGTAACTTATAAACAAAACAAATATCAAAATCACATCACAGAATAAGGATGCAAACTAAATGAACATGGAACATGGTTTTGTTTATTATATCAAAAAGTCTCTTAACACTTGATTACATTGATTTCTTTAAAACTAAGAATTACATAGTTCTAGAAACATCTAATAAAACTAAACAAAGGCTGGGCTGGCTCCTTGATGACTATTCCTTTTCCTGATTTAATCTGAGCCTGCACAGAAGGTTCTGTATCTTCAATGAGCTTCTTGCCTTTCAAATCAGCCTTCTTTTGAGCTTTAGCCTTAATCCTTTGTCTTTCAAAGTAATGAAAAGGCTTAGGGAAATACTTGCTAGGCTCCTGAGCATCAGGAGGTAGCTTCCCACTCTTAGCCTTTCTTCTGTATTGAACTATATCTTCTTGCCTTTCCTCATACTTCTTCCACTCCTGCTCATTATACCATTTACCCCTTTCATGAACTTGGTCTTTTACAGCTTTCCAGGCAGTTAATATGATATTTCTAGAAGTGGTTCTCCATTGCTCAAAATCAGGTTTTAACTCTGCCTGCTCTCTAAATCTTTTCATTGATAATTGAGCATCTTGCTGAGCTTTCAGACCAGCTTCTGGAATATCTACCTTTTCAATAATAACATTAGTAACTGGTTGTGGAGGGCTGTACATAGACTGAACTTGTTGATGTATCATTTCAATATCTGCAGGGGGGTAAATGACTTGGGCAACCTCAGGTTGATCACCTTCAAGTAGAGCTGGTTGCAGACCTGACTCAGCCACATTATCATCATCACATAAGGGTGGATATCCTAGAGTGGCTCTAATGCTGTTGGTTACCCATTTGGCATGATCAGAGCCAGCATATACTAACACCCTCTCCCCCTTTATGACTTCTCTAGCCACATGTTCTCTCAAATCATCTTTCTGAAATCTGATTTGCCCATCCAAGTAATTGATACCATCTTTAAAGAATGGCTTTAACTTTTGAAGTTTGTCATTAATTAACTTCTCAGATGAAGTGATGGCAGTTTTAACTGAATCTAGGGCAGCCTGTAGCTTCTTATCATAGTCTTCCATTTCTTTAGCCCTTGCAGTAGTCATTCCAGTAACAATATTTTTTAACTTAGTGACTATCTCATTGTGAGATTCAGTAAGATGATCATTCATTCTTTTTTGATTTTCAAGGACATATCCTTGTTTGACAGCAATATCATCCACTTGTTTCTTTATTTCTGCTTGTTGCTTTGCAAGAAATACCACAGCATTGCCCCCCTTGTGGAAGCAATCTATCATCTCTTTCTTATTCTGATTGACCTCAAATCTGATTGACTTTATGTCTTGGGCTAGATTAAATTGAAGAGCCTTTTGGCTTTCATCCATATATTTTTCAAGAGCCAATCTCTGCTCATCAAATTTCACTTGTAAATCAACCAAAAATTTGTTGTAATCAGTCTCAGGAGTTGGGTGAGAAGTAGTAGCTTGCAAAGCTTTCTTATAGCTCTAGCTTCTCCTCTTGAAAACCATCAGTTTTCTTTTATTGATATTCGCAATCTCATCATCCTTTTAAGCAGAAGTACTGGCAATATCAACTCTTTCTTTAGGACTAGGAGACAGCTCCTTTTCAGTCCTTTGCTGCACCCCCTCAATGTTAACCTGCTCCCCCTCAACTATTGCTCCCTCTATGTCAGGAAACAACTCTTTTAGAGTGTACTCTTGTTGAGTGTGAACTGCTTTTTCTGGAGCATCACCAACCATAGATGTATCCTCCAGGATCACACCTAGTGCTGGACTGTTGACATGAGGTGTTTCAAGAATAGATTGTTAATTCATTTCAATTGCCAAGTGAATGCTTTCTTCTCTTTGTCCTTGTGCAGTAACTGACTCCCCCTACACTTGTGCATTCTCAGCATTGTCATGTACTTGTACAATATCTAACTCCACCTGCACTTGTGCACTAGTTGTGTCTTTTTGCACTTGGTCATGCTCAGTATTGTCAGGTATTGGTGATTGTACTGCAGTCTCTTGGTTATCCAAATCTGGTATGTCCTTGGTGAGAACCCTATCCCATCTGGATATTATCCTGATATCCATCCTTACCGTATGATTATTTTAGATCCTTGAAGCTGATGCATTACCTCTGGAATTACTCCAGCCAGGTATAAACTCAGTATTCTAGCCAAATTGAGCTTTTTGATTCCTTCTTTTATTTTCTCAAATAGAACTGCAGACCAATTTGTGTTAATCTTGTAGATTATCCTTGACATCAGACTGAACATATAGGCATAAAGCCTATCATGTCCTCTTGGTTTACACAAAATCACCTTCCCTACAACTTCAGATAGAAATTTGCCTTGTTGATTCATTCCTTCTCGGTTTATGGCTGCTTCAATCTTCATGGTTGGATCCAATCCACACCACTGGAGAGCCTCCCTTATCTTTGAGGCTGGGACCTCTTCTTCAACCTGAATTCTTGGTAGGTGAAGAATCTTTCTTAAACTCTTCAGAGTAAGTTTGACTGTATTACCATAAACTGTCGATTTTATCTTTAGTCCAGTGGAGTCCACTGTTGCAGCAGCATTGAATTCAAATACTTCTTTCTTCCAGATCTTTGTAGGTTCAGAAACAAGAAACTTTAACCCAGAATCACTAACTAGGGTAATGACCCCTTTAATCTCTGTCGCCGCATCATCAAAAGCATTGCGTACCAGCTCGTAGCCTTCGTTAATGTTATCTTAAATCTTTTGCGCCATTGGAAGGGAGAGAAATCTTGAATTGAGAGAAGAGAGTTTGTCGACACAAGGGTTTAGTCTCGAAAATCCTGAGAGCGTGTCGACAGAATATGTTCTTGACCTACTTATATCTTTTTAAACAAAGAAGGTCAAAGGGCGGGCAAAAATTGTCTAAATGTGTCGACACTGTTGAAAAGTGTCGACACATACTTCTATTGTCTAGACCACGGCGCTGACTACTATGTGTCGACACCAATTGATGATATGTCAACACTGGACATACTTAGTAGTTCATCAAAAATTCTCTGTCGACTCTTTTTGCAAGTGTCGACACAATTTCTGGAAGTATCGACACCATTACTCTGGTTGTGTCGACACTACTTTTCTAGATGTGTCAACACTTTGTCCCTTAGGTGTCGACACCATGATACTGTGTCGACACAATTTCCCTGAATTATCGACACAAATCCTCTGTGTCGACACATTATTACTGAATGTATCAACACAATTTTTCTTAGCCACATATGTTAATTTAACATATGGTCAACATACCTAATTCAATTTTAAATCTATTAAATTTAGTTTCATCTAGAGGCTTAGTAAATACATCTGCAATTTGATAATCTGTCTTAACAAATTCAAGTGAGATGTCCTCTTTCTCTACATG
Organism: Platanthera zijinensis; assembly: GCA_039513925.1. Lineage (NCBI taxonomy): Eukaryota > Viridiplantae > Streptophyta > Magnoliopsida > Asparagales > Orchidaceae > Platanthera > Platanthera zijinensis. Next base: position 167,147,684 of record CM077092.1, read on the forward strand.
TTCTCTAAGAAAATGGTATCTTATTTCTATATGCTTAGTCCTACTATGTGAAACAGGATTATTAGCAATAGAAATAACACTAGTAGAATCACAAAACAAAGGTGTTCTTCTTACCTGAATACCATAGTCTTCTAGCTGGTGCTAAATCCACAACAGTTGTGCACAGCAACTTCCTGCTGCTATATATTCTGACTCAGCTGTGGATAATTCCACACTAGTCTGCTTCTTACTTCTCCATGACACCAATCTTCCTCCTAGAAATTGACAGGTGCCTGTAGTACTTTTTCTATCTTCTTTGCAACCTACAAAGTCTGCATCTGAATAGCCTGTTAGTAGAAAATCTCCATTCCTAGGGTACCAAAGGCCTAAATTAGGTGTGCCCTTTAGATATCTCAAAATTCTTTTTATAGCAGTGTAATGAGATTCTTTTGGGCATGATTGGTACCTAGTACAGACACATATTGCATACATAATGTCTAGTCTACTAGCAGTGAGATATAGTAAAGAGTCAATTATCCCTCTATACAAAGACTCATCTACAGGTTTACCTGCATCATCTTTGCATATAGGCATACTTGTTCCCATAGGAGTTCTCATGGTGGAGGATGATTCCATACCATACTTCTTAATTACTGGGATATGGACAAGCCATCATCAGTCTGTCTTACTTAGAGTCCCAAGAAGAACTTAAGTTCCCCCATACTGCTCATTTCAAACTTCCCTTGCATAAGTTTAGCAAACTTTATGCAAAGGTTGTTTTCTGTAGACCCAAATATTATGTCATCTACATAAATCTAAACTAAGATTATCTTACCTTTGGATTCCCTTAGGAATAGAGTTTTGTCTATTTTCCCTCTTGAGAATTTGTTCTCAATAAGGAAAGTAGACATGGTTTCATACCAAGCCCTTGGGGCTTGCTTTAACCCATACAAAGCTTTCCTAAGTCTATAAACATAATCAGGTTTGAGAGAATCTACAAAACCTGAAGGCTGCTCTACATAGACTTCTTCTTTTAGATTTCCATTCAGGAATGCTGATTTTACATCCATTTGGAATACTTTGAATCCTTGATATGCTGCATAGGCAAGGAACATTCTAATGGCTTCCAGTCTTGCTACTGGGGTAAAGGTTTTATCAAAGTCAATACCCTCTTCCTGCCTGTATCCTTTTGCAACAAGTCTTGCTTTGTTCTTCACAATGATTCCATTCTCATCCAGTTTGTTCCTAAAAATCCCGTTTGTTCCAATGATGTTGTGGTCTCATGGTTTAGGAACTAACTCCCAGACCTTGCATCTTCTGAACTGATTCAGCTCCTCTTACATGGCATTAATCAAATGTGGGTCTAGGATAGCTTCTTAAAATTTCTTTGGCTCCAGTTGAGATAGGAAGCTTGAGCATAGCACTGTGTTCAAGTTCCTGCTTCTGGTTTGCACTTCATGTCTTAGATCACCAATTATCTGATTTGTTGAATGATCCTTTAAGTGTCTAACAGCTGGAGGTAGACTGTCTTCTGGTTGAACACCTCCAGTCTCTTCAATATGCTGTACCTCTTGATGTACTTCAGTATCTAGAGAGTCCTGTACTCCCCCTGGACTGTAGCCACCATTTTCAATTTCCTGATCTGCAGTTGAATCTTCTGCAATGGAAAGCTTGTCCATTCTCTTATTTATACATGTTGGACTGCATGAACTACAAGGCAACTCACTGTTGATCAATCTAGTTTCATCAAAAACAATATGTACAGATTCTTCTACAACTTGAGTAATCAAGTTGTAGAATCTATAAGCCTTACTATTGTTATTGTACCCAACAAATATCCCATCTTGGGATTTGGCAGCAAACTTAGTTAGATAAGACTTTCCATTATTAAGGATATAACACTTGCAACCAAAGATCCTAAAATAGGATAGATTTGGTTTTCTACCTTTCATGATCTCATAGGGAGTCTTTTTGTGGCACTTGGTGATAGAAGCCCTGTTGATCACATGACATGCAGTGTTTACTGCCTTAGCCCAGAAATATTCTGGGAGAGAGGTGTCACTCAATAGAGTTCTACCAGCCTCAATCAATATTCTATTCTTCCTTTCAGCAATACCATTTTGCTTTGGTGTTCTAAGTGAGGAGAATTCTTGGAAAATCCCAAATTCTTCACACAGTCTTGTCATACTTTCAGATTGAAATTCAGTGTCATGGTCACTTCTGATTTTGACCACTGTATTGTCCAGTTCATTCTGAATTTGTTTGACAAAACTATGTAAAACACTTGGGGTTTCTGATTTTTGTCTCAGAAAGAACACCCAGGAATATCTAGAATAGTCATCTACCACCACAAAAGTGTAGACCTTCCTAACTAGACTATGAATTGGCATAGGACCAAAATGATCCATATGTAAGAGGTATAGACACCTCACTAAATCCTTGTTTTCAAGGCTATGAAAGGAGGATTTTGTCTGCTTGCCTTTTTGACAAGCTGAGCATATCCCATCCTTTATACACTTAACTTGAGGACCATTCCTCACTAACTCTTTGCTAAAGAGTTGGCCAATTGTTTTGTAGTTAAGATGGGCCAGCCTCTTGTGCCATTTGACACAATGAGAGGCTCTCTCATCAGCTACAAGACAAATAGGAGAACCTTTGTTCTCACACTCAAAATTAAGACAGTACACATTCTTTTTTCTATATCCTGTCAAGATGACCTTTTGATCACTTGACCTTTTGATATGACATCCATTCTTAACAAATGAAATGTCATATCCTAAATCACTCAGCTGACATATGGTTATAAGGTTGTGTTTCAAACCCTTCACATAGGCCACTTGAGTGATAGTAATCTGGTTACTAGAAATGTTACCAAATCCTTTGATGATGCATTTTTCAGAGCCACCAAAGATTACTTTAGGCCCATTTAAGATAGGCAAGTACTCCTTCAGCAATCCCTTTGTTCCAGTCATGTGCCTGGAACATCCACTGTCCAAGTACCATATAGGGGTATGGTGACTTGGACTCACCTGCAATAAAGAATTATCTTCCCTTAGAACCCAAGTAAGTCTTGGGTCCTTGGTTCAAGTTAGCTTCATACTTTCCAACTCTACCTGCTGCTCTTTTAACAGGCAGACTGTTGTTCTTCCTGACACTAGTGTTGTGCCGGCAATCTATGGCATAATGACCTGTCTTGCCACAGCACCAGCATTCATACTTGTTATATCTATTTTTGGATACATCAACTCTTTTGTATTGTGCTGGTACTGCTGCAGTTACACCCACTGTTTTCTTAAAAACATGGGGTTTATGAACATGGGCTGCCTTATTAACATAAGCACCCTTGTCATTCAGAACTTCAGTCTTACCATGACCTTGAGTGTTCTCAAAGTCATACTTATTAGAAGGCTCATGCACCTTTCTAAAAACTATAGGGACTTTAAAATTCAGTGGCTGGACTAAGGCTTTGCCTTTTCTCTTGAATTGGACAGCCCTTGTGTTACCCTTAAAGCCTATTCCAGCCTTACCCTTTTGAGCCACAAACTCATCTATTAAAGGTAAAACTGATTTTGGCTTGGAATAACTAGCCACCAAATATTTCTCCTTTTGAAGTATAACTTCCAGACTTTTAATTAGATCATTTTTGTATGTGATTGTACCCATCTGAATAACTGATATAGTTTTCAGTTTGGCAACCTCATTCAATTTTTGATCCAACTCTTTCTCTAAACCAAGATGCAGCCATCTTAAGATCTGCAATTTCCTTAGCCTGAGTTTTGGCTAGGTTCTTGCTTTTCTTTATAGCCTACAACAAGTCCCCATATTCATCTATTAGCTGATGAATATCTCCTTCAGATTCAGACCCATCCACATCACTTGATGCAGATGTAGTTGACTCTGTACTAGTGCTACAATCAGAATTTTTAGAAATACATTGTACCTTACTAGGACCAGGCTGATCCTAGCACTTGTCTTCTTCTGATACAGCCATAAGTCCCATGCACTGATGGTCTTCATGTGCATAGATAGAGTCCAGCAATTGCATAAACTCTTCTTCTTCATCAGCTGCATAAAGACCAATGTATGCCTCAACTTCAGATTCAGACTCTGAAGTTGATTGGTCTGTCAAGCTTTATCCTTCTTAGCAACAAAGGATTTCTCCTTCTTGCTCTTTTGTTGATTCTTTCTTTTATCAGCAGACTCCTTTCTTTTGTCAGGACACTCAGCCACAACATGTCCAGGCTTATTACAGCAATAGCAAACTATCATTGATGTTGTAGATTTGATAGGCTTTGACCTGCTCTTGTCCTTCCTAGATGACTTTCTTTTTTGATAATAGTCATCAACTGGCTGTGATGTGAAGGGCCTAGATTTCCACTGCTTCTTCTTCAAGAATCTCTGAAACTGTCTTGTAAAGGCAGTAAAATCTGTATCTGAATCACTGCTATCTGAACTTTGGTTGTCTGAATTATCTGAAGCAATTTCAGCAACTTTCCCTAGGAGGTGATGGAGATATCCTCCTGCTCTTTCTAGTGGCTTCAACCTTGAAGGCCACAGACTTTTCTCTATGCTCTCCTTTTGCATTTCTTTCTTCCTCTTTTCTAGTCATTAGTTGTATTTCATAAGACAGCAACTTTCCAAGTAAAGTTGGAGGAGAAATATCTGCAAGTTTTGCCACTTCCCTAATGGCACAAATCTTGGTATCCCAATCCTTTGTCAAGGATCTCAGGAATTTGTCATTCAGTTCATATGTACTGAAGACCCTTCCATAAAACATCAGCTCATTAACTAATCTATAGAACTTCTTATAGCACTCAGATATGCTATCAGACTTCCCTTGTCTGATGTAACACCCCGAAACTCAAAAGAGGGATGGGTGACGTTTTAAGCCAAGTCTGGGTTTTGGAGCAGGTGTCACGGGCATGACACGGGCATGTCACAGGCGTGACACAGGCATGTCATGGGAGTGATCGACCTCGGGTCGTGTGGTTGACGTTTCTACGATCGGTGACCGTCGAGTTGAGGTACACGACCTGGGACACGGGCGTGTCCCAGGGCGTGTCACGCTGGGAATTTTCTGAGTATACACACGGGCCATGACACGGGCACAGACATGAGCGTGTCACATGTGACACGGGCGTGTCACATGTGACACGGGCGTGTTGGGTGCCGTGTCGCAGGTCGTGTCCTCCTCGGGAAATTATTGTTGGCAGTGCACACGGGCGTGACACGGGTCATGACACGGCCGTGTCACGCGTGACACGGGCGTGTTGGAGGCTGTGTCAAATGCCGTGTGCTTGTTAGAACGTCGGGTGAGACGGCGAATGGGTGATATGGCCATGCACACGGCCGTGTTGCAACCCGTGTTCGGCCCAGATTTTATAATATTGGGCTGAATCGCACCCGTTCGATTTCTTGATTTGGGATCCGACGGCTCAGGGCTGTTGCTGGTGTGTTATATCCGGGAATAGGGCTTGGAAACCCTTATTCCCTTTGAGTTTTATCTCTCTAAAAGTCAGAGAGATGGGAGAGCAAGGAGGAGGAAGAAGGCCAAGATCCGGTCACCGGCGGAGCTTCGGAGCTCCAAATCACGATCCGAGTCCGGATCCGCGAAGGCGAGGCCGATACGGTGCTTTCCATCCGGTTAGATCGTCATGGCGCCAAAGAAAAGCGCAAGGGTAACGATTCTCTTCTTGAGCATGTGAAGCTCTTCTTCCTTTGCATGGGAAAACCCCTCTCCCCCGAGTGTGCGGCGAGATTGTGGTATTCCTTGGGGTAGATATGTAAAGTCCCCCTTGTTAGAGTCCGGAATCGTAGTACGGACATAGGCATGATGTGTGAAGCCTACCCGGATGTGTTGGTCTGGATCGGTGATGATTTGCTGTGCATTTTTTAGCCGGAGAAGACTCCGAGCATTTTGATTGTTTTCGGGTTGCTATGCGGTAGAATGCATCAGGGAATCTTGGGGATTAACCCCGAGGTGCACCCGGAAATCTGGACGGAAATGCATTTCTGTCATATCGGTGGCCTGGGAGCCAACCGGGTACATAGCGGGGCTATGTACCGTGTTTGAATGATATTTTGGACTGGGGAAGCTTAGCCCGTGTCAAAGGCCAAATGGCAACGACGGGGTGAGCAACAGGCTGGTGAACCCCTACCCGCTCCATCTGCTCGGTTAAAGCGACCTAAAGTTTTACGTGGGAATTACTGAGGTTTGGAGATCGAGTCTAGGCTATGGCCGAAAGGACTAAATGCTCACGAGGTTGCCACCCTGGGGGTGGTGGCGGAGTCAAGGACCGGACGGGGTTCGGACTGGCCCGCCGAGTAAGTTCCCTAAGATCACGGGGTGTACGGCCGTGTGAGCGTGCACCTGTAATGTGATGCTTATTTCGCTATATTGCTTGTTTTGCTAACAAGTGCAGGGAAGAAGCTCTGCCGCCCCGGTTTGGGGGCGGAATCGTAATAATTTGGTTAACATAGCTGACTGTTGCCTTTGTTTACCACCGTGCGGTGGATTGTTGCTTGCAGGTGCTTCGGAGCCGAGCGATAAATAGCGGGCTAAAGCCCAAGTTGATGTGTCGGACCTCGAAGGCAAATTGTTGAGTGTTTTCCTTTTTCTACTCATGTGTGACCGGCCTGCGTGCCAAGGTTTGGAAGCCCCTTTCTTAAGCAAACTACTGTAAGGCCATAAGTCCATTTCTGTTTAGTGTATTAAACATTCGTTCTTGGTTTGAGTAGTGGACATTCATGCTTGGCAGGGTTCTTTATTCTTTGTACAACTTAATAATTTACTTCCGCTAGATGCTCTGTGTATGACGTTGTGATTGGTTGAATGGTCTCAATAAGTAACCAACCGGTCTGTTCGTAGTATATGGCGTCGGGCCCCGGCCGGACCTACTATTATATGCCACGTGATGGATAGGGGTGTTACAAATTGGTCTCAGACTACTGGTTTCGGTCAAGCTTAAATGAATTCGTAGGCGAATTCACTTTAAGGGGTGGTGAGCATATGTGTGTGCGTAATCGTTATAACATGAAAAGAACCCATGAATGTCCACTTAGGAATGAAAATACACATGTTTGAGGAACCTGCGTGTTCCTATAGTTGCTTTTTGCAATTTTGTTCAGTCACTTATGGTGTTTTGAACGGCTATAGGTGTCCGGAAGTGGAGCGTGGCAGTCTGAACACACGTTTGCTGAGCAAAGTACTGCACCAAGTAACATTCCTGAGACCCCTACGTCTTTGGAAACCATAAGAAGGGTGGTTGAAGCGGTGTTCGCTGTGACCAATGCACAATATGGGAGTAATGTGCAACACTTTGTCCCTGAGATGGCCCCAACATCGGGCGGTATATTTGAGCAAAGGGCATTTGGGGGTCAATTAGAGCAGCAGATGAGCATGACTGTGGTGTAGGGAGCGCATTCAGTTGACGCATATTTGCAGACATTCCTTATGTTAAGGCGCTACCCAGGCTTTGAATGGGAAAGAGAGCAATCGATAGTTGATAGATTTTATAACGGTCTGCGAAGCGAGTTGCGTATCCTACTGCTAGGACAAAAGTTATTGGGATTCCGAGCTTTGGTGGAATCGGCCAGAGCTTTGGAGGTGGAGTTGGGGAAAACTCACCAAGGACCAGTGGATAGGGTACCAAACCCTACAGATCCTATAAGGACTGTCTTTTGAAAGACGCTGAGTAAAGAGGCTAGATCATCTACTAGCCAAACCACTTACAAATGTCATTCTTGTGGCAAGAAAGGGCACTTTGCCAGAGAGTGTTGGGTGAATGTTCAGAAGACAACGAAAGTTGTAGCAGGAGCAGTTGAAGCCTCTGGTGTAAAGGAAACGATGTTCAAAATGCCAACCTCAAAATCTGGGTACCGTAGATGGTATAAGAAGGCTAGGAGGTCAGGTCTAGTCCCTCCCTCTAGCACATCCGGAGCGACTACAGTCCAAACCCCGAATGCATGCTTTGCTTGTGGAAAGTCGGGGCACTATGCTCGGGATTGTCGAAGTGGACGCCTAATGTCTGAAAAGAAGCCGGGGGAGATATCTGAAGAGAAAGGTAAGGCGGTGGCATCCACCGCATCGCTGTTTACTTCGGCCCAGCCGGGAGTGAACATCCTTGGCCAGCAAGAGGCCATGTGGCCGACCGTCGGGATGTCAGGTATGGTTTTTCTTGTTAGCAAACTAGTTCCTTATGACGGATGCCTTATGCGTGGTAACTTAGAACTGGAAGTTCTATGCTTTGTTTTGGAATATTGGTAATCTGGAGAGAGCATAGTTTCGATACGGGAACTTCGCATTCCTGTTATCCGAAGAATCTGTATCGTGCATCGGAGTTTTCCCTTCGATGGTAAAGGAACAATTCGGATGGGTTATTGCCCAGTGGTCATCCAATGTGCGCAGAGATACAGTCTGGGCGGTAAGTGTCTTATTTAAAGTCAAGGATTCGACTTGCTAGCGTCGCTGTTTCCGCTAGTAGAGTTCGACGTCATCTTTGGTATTGACTGGCTCTCAGAGCAGAAGGATTTTATCGTTTGCAACCGTAAAGAGACCTAGCTGGGTGTTGGGCAGGATACAACGTTTGCGGAACTGAAGGGATCGAGCAGGATGCTGACGTCTGCCCTCCCGGTGGTCAAGACAGCTCGTGCGGGCGCAGAGCTGTTCATCACGTTAGTGGAGGCTATAACGCCTAAGTCCACTCTGAGTAGTATCCCAGTGGAGTATCCCGATGTGTTCCCGAACAATTTCCCTGGAGCCCCACCGTAGCGAGAGATCGATTTTACGATTGAGTTGTGTCAGATGCCAAACCTGTGTCGCACTCTCCCTATAGGTTGATGCCTAAGGTTATAGCGGAGTTAAAGGTTCAACTATAAAAGTTGATGGAGCAAGGGTATGTGCGTCCAAGCTCGTTGCCTTGGAGCGCACCGGTCCCTTTTACTCAAAAGAAGGACGGGAGCTTGCAATTTTGTATCTGTTGCAGAGAGCTGTATAAGTTTGCAGAAATAGGACAAGCACTCGATCCAAATGATCAATGATCTTTTGATAAGTTAGTCGGGTCTTCGGTGGACTCAATAGTGGATCGCAAGTCTGGTTACCCTCATCTGAGAATAAGGGTAAGTGTTATCGCAAAGACGGAGTTAAGCATGAGCAATGAGCAATCCTAGTCTACGATCGTGCCGTTTTGGCTGTAAAGTGTGGCATCAGTGTTCATAGACCGGATGAACGGAATGTTCATTGAGTACCTAGTCCATTTTGTGATCGTCTTCATCGATGACACATTGGGGTAATTGAAGTGCGAAGGGTATCACTTATGAATATCTACTTTTGGTTTTGTGGACGCTAAGGAGGAACCATGTATACACCAAGTTCTCCGAACACGAGTCTTGGGTTATCCTCGTAGCGCTCCTCGGTCCTATAGTTGGTAGAGTGGGTGAGCGTGGATCCAGCATTGTTAGTCTTAATACGAGGGTGGCCTGTATTGTCTCGGTAGCGGAAGTCCAGAGTTTCTGGTGTGGTCAGCTACCGCAGGCGTTCTGTACAGGACTTCTTGCGGATAGATTTACCCCTCACAACGTTGTCAAGGAAAAGCTTAAAAGGTTGTTTTGATGTGCTAGTGCGCCCAAACTTTGAAGGGTTAAAGAGTTGGTCAACCACGGCGCCAGTGTTAAGTTCGCCGAGTGGAACCAAAAGCTGTGAGATCTACGGCACTGCCTTGGGCAGTGGATTGGACTGCGTGCTGCTGCAGCATGGTAATGTTATGGCTTATGGCTCGCATTAAGTGAAAGAGCACGAGGGGAATTGCCCAGTCTGCCATCTGTAGTTAGCGGCCGTGTATTTTGCGCTTAAGCTGTGGAGGCATTGTTCGTACGGTGCATAAGTCGATGTTTGTACCGATCATAGGAGTCTGATATATCGGTTGGATCAAAAGGGTCGGAAATTGAGGCAACAAAAATGGATGTAGTTCCTGGGGGACTATACGTTTGAAAGTTATTTTGTGCCCGTTGTAAGGCAATGTTGTTGCAGATGCGTTGAGACGCAGGGCTCCCGCCCAAGCCAACTAGTTGTAGGTTCATGTTGAGAGTTTGACCCGGGAGTTGGAGATGTTAGTTATCTCTTGCGTTGACAAGCAGACTAGCGTCGAAGCGTAATTGTACAGGTCGGAAGTCCAGTATGACCTGGCTGATCGTATTTGGCAGACTATGGTTTGGGGAGCAGCATGAAGGAAATCATGGGTGTGGCTCGGTGGGTCAAAGCCCCAAATCGACGATTGAAGGTGGACTGCCAAGGAAAGACAACTGTTTGTGCGGCCCAAGCATGGGAAATTGATGGGTGGAGTTGTGGTATGTTATACCCAGTACTAAATTAACTTAGGAAGCACGAAGTTGTGTCGATATCTGAAGAAGTGCTCTGGTGGCCAGGACTCTAGAAGGTTGTGGCACTATGTGTGACAAAATGCCAGCCTTGCGCCTTAGTGAAGGCAGAGTGCCAAGAGTCGGGGGATTATTGAAATCCTTTCCTAGTTCGGAATAGAAGTTCGACTGGACTGTGTGCATGGTTTTCCAAGGTTACAATGGGGAAAATGATGCCTATTAGGTGATCGTGATTTGGGTAACGCAAGTGTCGCACTTCATTCCGCAAAGGAAGGATGATTCGGTGGTGTAACCGGCAAAGATGTCTATGGATAACATAGTTAGACCGCACGGTGTACCCCGCAACATCATGAGCGATCGAGATGGACGTGTTACGTCCAATGATTGTAGGTGGTTACAGAAAGTGCTGGAGACTAAGTTGTAGTTTAGTCCAATCATACATCCGCGGACGGATGAGCAGACTGAGTGGGTCAACAGGATGTTGGAGGACGTGCTTCGCATGTGCGTTCTGGACTTCGGGAAGCAATGGGAAGGCCATCTGTTTTGGTAAAGTTTGCGTACAACTTTAACTACCGAGCGAGCATATAAATGGCTCCCTTCGAGGCCCTATAAGGTTGAAGTTATCGCATACCATTGTCGTGGCTAGAAACGGATGACACGAAGTTGTATTTAAAGCAAGAGGTAGTAAACACTACCCCTTTGGTGCGAACCATTTGAGAACTTTTGCTAATCGCACAGGAGAGGCAAACTAAGTTCTTTAATGCCACGTATCGGAATGTGGAGTTATCGGATGGCGTATTGGAAGTTTTAGTCGTTCAAGAGTGTTTCGCGGGAGCGACGCTTGGGGAAGCTGAGTACGTTATACCTTGGACCACTTGAGATTTCTGGAGCGGTTTGGTGATGCGGCGCAAGAGCCTTCGAACTTGATCGTGAGTGATCAAGTTTTGGTCGATGAAAGGTTGACGACTAGGGTCAAACCCGTTCGTTTTGGAGACCGTGAAGTCGAGCGACTTTGTCTCAAGGAGATCAGGATAGTCGTAGTCCGGTGGGACAATTGCGATAGCAAGGAGCTCTCTTAGGAGTGAGAGATATCGATGCTTGAGGTGTATCCGGTGTTTTTTCGCTTGGGTATCGCTTCGAGTTTCCATTTTCTCTCCTTTAGTAATTTCGTGGACGAAATTCTTTTAAGAGGGGGAGAGTTGTAACACCCCGAAACTCAAAAGAGGGATGGGTGACGTTTTAATCCAAGTCTGGGTTTTGGAGCAGGTGTCACGGGCGTGACACGGGCATGTCACGGGCGTGACACGGGCGTGACACATGCGTGTCATGGGCGTGGTCGACCTCGGGTTGTGTGGTCGACGTTTTGGCAATCGGTGATCGTCGAGTTGAGGCACACGGCCTGGGACACAGGCGTGTCCCAGGGCGTGTCACGCTGGGAATTTTCTGAGTATGCACACGGGCACAGATACAGGCGTATTTCATGTGATACGGGCGTGTCGGGTACCGTGTCGCAGGCCGTATCCTCCTCGGGAAATTATTGTTGGCAGTGCACATGGGAGTGACACAGGTCTTGACACGGTCGTGTCACGTGTGACACGGGCGTGTCGGAGGCTGTGTCAAATGTCGTGTGCTGGTTGGAACGTCGGGTGAGACGGCGAATGGGTGACACGACCATGCACATGGCCGTGTTGCAACCCGTGTTCGGCCCAGATTTTATAATATTGGGCTGAATCGCACCCGTTCGATTTCTTGATTTGGGATCCGACGGCTCAGGGCTCTTGCTGGTGTGTTATATCCGGGAATAGGGCTTGGAAACCCTTATTCCCTTTGAGTTTTATCTCTCTAAAAGTTAGAGAGAAGGGAAAGCAAGGAGGAGGAAGAAGGCCAAGATCCGGTCACCGGCGGAGCTTCGGAGCTCCAAATCACGATCCGAGTCCGGATGCGCGAAGGCGAGGCCGATACGTTGCTTTCCATCCGGCAAGATCATCATGGCGCTGAGGAAAAGCACAAGGGTAACGATTCTCTTCTTGATCATGTGAAGCTCTTCTTCCTTTGCATGGGAAAACCCCTCTCCCACGAGTGTGCGGCGAGATTGTGGTATTCCTTGGGGTAGATATGTAAAGTCCCCCTTATTAGAGTCCGGAATCGTAGTACGGACATAGGCATGATGTGTGAAGCCTACCCGGATGTGTTGGTATGGATCGGTGATTATTTGCTGTGCATTTTTAGCCAGAGAAGACTCCAAGCATTTTGATTGTTTTCGGGTTGCTATGCGGTAGAATGCATCAGGGAATCTTGGGGATTAACCCCGAGGTGCACCCGAAAATCTGAACGGAAACGCATTTCTGTCATATCGGTGGCCTGGGAGCCAACCGGGTACATAGCGGGGCTATGTACCGTGTTTGAACGATATTTGGGACTGGGGAAGCTTAGCCCGCGTCAAAGGCCAAATGGCAACGGCGGGGTGAGCAATAGGTTGGTGGACCCCTACCCGCTCCATCTTCTCGGTTAAAGCGACCTAAAGTTTTACGTGGTACTTACCGAGGTTTGGATATCGAGTCTAGGCTACGGCCGAAAGGACTAAATGCTCACGAGGTTGCCACCCTGGGGGTGGTGGCGGAGTCAAGGACCGGACGGGGTTCGGACTGGCCCGCCGAGTAAGTGCCCTGAGAGCACGGGGTGTACGGCCGTGTGAGCGTGCACCTGTGATGTGATGCTTATTTCGCTATGTTTCTTGTTTTGCTAACAAGTGTAGGGAAGAAGCTTTGCCGCCCCAATTTGGGGGCGGAATCGTTATAATTTGGTCAGCATAGCTGACCGTTGCCTTTGTTTACCACCGTGCGGTGGATTTTTTCTTGCAGGTGCTGCGGAGCCGAGTGATAAATAGCTATCTAAAGCCCAAGTTGCTGTGCCATCCCTCGAAGGCCAATTGTTGAGTGTTTTCCTTTTTCTACTCATGTGTGACCGGCCTGCGTGCCGAGGTTTGGAAGACAATTTTATTAAGCAAACTCCTGTAAGGCCATAAGGCCATTTCTGTTTAGTGTATTAAACATTCCTTCTTAGTTTGAGTAGTGGACATTCATGCTTGGTAGGGTTCTTTATTCTTTGTACAACTTAATAATTTACTTCCGCTAGATGCTCTGTGTAGGACTTTGTGATTGGTTGAATGGTCTCAATAAGTAACCAACAGGTCTGTTCGTAGTATATGGCGTCGGGCCCCGGCCGGACCTACAGCTATATGCCACGTGACGGATAGTGGTGTTACATCTGAAGCTTTCATATTCATGATTTAGCATAGACTTTATATCTTTTATAACTTCTTCAGAACCCTCCCTGTAGACTATCAAAGTGTCCCACATTTCCTTGGAGGTCTTGCAGTGAATTAAATTCTGAAAGGTTGAATCATCTATGGCACTTTCTATGAAATTCTGAGCTCTTTTATCCATAGTTGCTAGTATAATCTCATCCTTAGTCATCTCAGAAAAATCTTTAGGAGTTCTCTGGTTTGCATCTAGAACAGATACCTTCATTGGAACATAAGGACCTTCTTTTACTGTAATATAAATTCTTGGGTCAGAAGCCTCCATAAATAACCTAACCCTTTCTTTCCATATTCCAAATATCTTCTTCCTGCAGATGGGTAATTTCATAGAACCTAGTTACTTGTGATTTTCTCCAGAACCCATTTTCCTTATTCTTTATTCTGCCTTAGATATCTAACTCAGACTTTTAAGTCTTTCTTTGAGCAACCTCCCTCTGATACCACTTGATAGTTTTAACTTCAAAAGAACCTAAACACCTAGAGGGGGGGGGGGTGAATAAGTTCTTATCCTTGTTTTAACTTAAGGAAGAATTTAACTTCAGTTCTTTAATATAAATTAGATATCTCTATAGCTAACACAGCACATACAATCACAGAAACTATAATAACACAAATCACAGATTGCACACTGATTTATAGTGGTTCCCCAAGGTCTGGGTACATCCACTTTCCCCCTATGCCTATCCAGCAATAAGCTAGATTCAGCCTAACTTCTTCCTTTTCTTCTCAGATCAACAGATCTTACAGCTCAGAATCCTGAAGGATTCCTACAACTCAGAATGTATCCACACTCCTACAGCTCAGGCTAATAAGCCCTACCTCAGCCTTGCCACAAGGCCTACAACTCAGAGAACCAATTCTCCCACACTCAGTCTCAAACAGCCTTACCACTCAGAGATGTAAATCTCCTACACTCAGCCTTTATAACACAGTCTTACAACTCAGATCTTTGATAAGATCCTACAGAATTTGATAAGTAATTTGATGGACTCTTACCCTTGATGAGAGAGAAAGGATATGAGAATTCTTGATCGGCTTCTTGATGAAACTGATGATTGAAATCAACCTGTTCTTAGCTTTCTTCAAAGCTTCTTGAATCTGAACTTAGTAGGGTTGATCTCCTTTGAAGTTGACTGACTGACAGCTTCCTTCTTGGATTCCAGAAATGGATCTGGATCTTCTTAGTAGATTAGTTCAGGATCTACTACTTAAGAGACTTGTGATTGTCTCCTTCTTGACCTCAAAATAGCTGGAGCTCTCTCTCCCCAAACCTTCTGAAGTTTATTCTGAATTCTGGATTGAATTCTCCTTAGACAAAATCTGAGTAGATGAACACTTCAGAATGTCTTCTTAGATCTTCTCACGAAGATCTTCTTCTGTGACTTGCACTTTCTTGATCAGAGATCAATCTCACAATAGTTGTGTTAGTTGTGTGTCAATTCATCATTTTCTTCTTCTGATTCCATCTATATATATAGACTTCATCAATGGTAACTGGCTGATCCGGTTTCTAACTAACTTCTGACAAGTCTGACAGCTTCAGTAAACTTGTTGGAATGCACAGCTGTCAAGTCTCCAGTCAGTTCTTGAACCTTTGTCATTGTCAGCAAAGCGTCGAGATTGACTGTCATTATGTGTCGAGACAAACTATCAATATGTGTCGACACAAATGACTTAAGTGTCGACACAGACTTTGGTGATGTCGACATAGTTGCCTTGATGTCGACACAGATTCTTGATACTGCATCTAAAGAATGTGTCGACACTGATTATTTGTGTCGACTCAATCACTTCTTCACTTTTTAGCAAACAACTATGTTGAAGCTCTGCTGTGTGTTGACACAAGTCCTGTGTGTCGACATAGTTGTTGTAGACTATGAATTATGTGTGTCGACACTGCCTTCAGGTGTCGACACCGTTGATGTCGACTCTGCTTCTGTGTGTCGACAATGCCTCCCAGTGTCGACATATTTGATGTCGACTATAATCTTCTGTGCGTGGACACAGTTTCTTCTGGTGTCGACACTACTTCTCCAAGTGTCGACACAAGCTTTCTTAAGTGTCGACACATGGACTTAGAAACTTTTCCTTGCATTTTAGCCAATACTTAACCTGCACATATAAACTCAAAATAACATCAAATACACCTTGATGTATATCATTGAGCTAAGTGAGGCTTCTCCAAATCAGGTACACATTTTCCAATGTACCCAACATGGTCAAATTGACCATTTGTGTCACCATTAATGAGTCCTTGGTGGACTATTGGCCTCCCCGAGGGTCTAGGTATAGATGGGTAGGGTTGACTTGGCACCTTGAAAGTCACTTGACCCTTATTAAGGGCACTTTGACCACTTGGGGTTTGAGTTGACTTGGGTCAACTTAGCCACTAGGGTTGACCCCAATGGGTCCTTAGTGACCCATTGACCCCACTCTAGGGTTAGGAGGGCATGGGTGGGGTCCACTTGGCAAAGGAAAGGTCAATTGACCCTATGTAGGTCAGTTTGACCCATTTATTGTTAGGGTTTTCTTGGGTCAACTTAGCCACTAGGGTTGACCCCAATGGGTCCTTAGTGACCCATTGACCCTACTCTAGGGTTAGGAGGGCATGGGTGGGGTCCACTTGGCTTCTTGGGCTTCCTAGGTTTTTGTTATGACCTAGTCATGAAAAAACCACTCCTAGAGGGTCTAGTTGTCTAAGGGATGTGTAACACCCCGAAACTCAAAAGGGAGACGGGTGACGTTTTAAGCCAAGCTTGGGTTTTGGAGCAGGTGACACGGGCGTGTCACGGGCGTGACACGGGCGTGTCACGGGCGTGTTCGGCCACGAGTCATGTGGTCGACGTTTTGACGATCGGCGATCGGCAAGTTGAGGCACACGGCCTGGGATACTTCGGCCAACGGCCTTACCCTCAACTGGTGTAGCTCTAGACCTTCCCACCATAACCTTGCGTCCTCATCCAATAGGAACGTCGCTATTGTGGTCTTCTGCCACTCTTCCGTTTCAGTTGCTGTCATCCCCCTATTGACTCTTGAGAGCAAATCTTCAGCCTGGGTCGGGGTTCCCGTTCCCGAGAACACCGGTGGGTGGAAGCCCATCACATGCTTAAGCTGTCTCTCAGTTGCTCTTCGAGGCAACTCCGGATCCACCGCCACCTGCTCAACCCTTCTAGGCTCCGCCGCTTTGAGCGGCACTTGCTCCTCCGCAGGAGCAGGCTGCTGCCCCTGTCTTGCAGGTTGCGCATTAATGATCGCCATGACAGCTTCTGCCACCAACCTAATGGTCTCGGCAGACGGAGGTGTTGCAGGCACTTCACTTGGTGCACTGCTTGCCTCAGAACCTGGCCGTTCTGACGGCCCAACAGCACTTCTGGTCACCTATAATCGTGTAAAACACCGATAAGCGACCAAATACTATTGCAAACAGCAATTATAGGAACACGCAGGTTCCTCAAACATGTGTATTTTCATTCCTAAGTGGACATTCATGGGTTCTTTTCATGTTATAACGATGACGCACACACATGTGCTCACCACCCCTTAAAGTGAATTCGCCCACGAATTCATTTAAGTTTGACCGAAATCGGTAGTCTGATACCAATTTGTAACACCCCTATCCGTCGCATAGCATATAGCAGTAGGTCTGGCCTGGTCCCGACGCCATATACTACGGACAGACCGGTTGGTTACGCGTTGAAACCATTCAATCAATCACAAACGTCCTACACAGAGTCATTCTAGCGGAAGCAATTTCTTAAGTTGCACAAATAAAAGAACCCTGCCAAGCACGAATGTCCACTACTTAGATAAAATAGGAATGATTAATACAAAAGTACCGGCCTTATGGCCTTACAATAGTTCCCTCATACAAGAATGTCTTTCATACTTCGGCTCGCAGGCCGGCCATACATGAGATAAATGGAAAACATAAAAAGGGTAGGCCTTCGAGGGCCAACACCGCAACATGGGCATTAGCCCGCTATTTCCCGCTCGGCTCCGCAGCACCTGCAAGCCACAATCCACCGCTCGATGGTAAACAAAAGCAACGGTCAGCTATGCTGACCAAATTATAACGATCCCGCCCCCGTAATCGGGGCGGCGATGCTCTTTCCCTGCACTTTATTAGTATAGCATCAATATAGTGTAAACACACTTCACCACATGCGTAGGCTCGCACGACCACACACCTCGTGCACACAGGGCACATTCACGGCGAACCGGCCAACGTCACGTCAATTCAAGCCATAGACGTTCCTGTTCTACCACCGCCCCTTGGACGGCCAATCACATGAGCATTTTGTCTTCCTGGCCTTGGTCACGACAATTTAAGCCATAGACCGCTGAAGACTCTCATCCATGCCAACGGTCCCACCGAACGACATAGATCGGGTACGGTTCCGCCTGACCCGTGCTCATTCTGCAACGACAATTTAAGCCATATGCGCAGGTCAAGACTCACCGAGTCCCGTTTCCGCCACAACAATCACATAACCCGGTTATGTTCACGTTGGCTCCCCGGCCATCATGTTGGCAAAACCCGTTTTTGCCCAGTTTTTCGGGTGCACCTTGGAGTTAATTCCCAAGACTCCCTGTTGCAATCTACCACGTAGAAAACCCGAAAAACTCCCAAACACCCGGAGTCTTCCCCAGTTCATATGCAATGCAACATCACCGATCCGGCTCTACTTGTCCGGATAGGCTTCACACACAATGCCTATGCCCGTTTTCGCATACGGACTTTATACAAGGGGGACTTTACATATCTACCCCAAAGAACGCTCCAACTCTTCGCTCACTCGCGAGAGAGGGCTTTCTATGCAAAGGGAAAAAGGGCTACACATGCCCAAGGATGAGAAATCGTTACCCTTGCATTCTTCCGCGGTGCCATGAAAATCTACGCGGATGAAAAGCACCGCAATCTCCTTGCCTTTGCGGATCCGAAGACGGCTCGCGATTTGGAGCTCCGAAGCCTCGCCGGTGATCGGATCTAGCTTCTCCTTCTACCTCCAAGCTCTCTCCTCTCTCTAACTTTAGAAAGAGAGTCAACCAAGGGAAATGAGGGATTCTAAACCCTATTCCCGGACTTAAGCTCCTCAGGACCAATCCCAGCCATCGGATCCCAAGACAAGAAAACGGACGGCCACGATTAGGCCTAAAATACAAAATCTAGGGCCGAACACGGGTTGCAACACGGCCGTGTGCATGGCCGTGTCACCCATTCGCCGTCTCGACCGACTCGATAACCAGCACACGGCCTTAGACACGGCCTCCGACACGCCCGTGTCGCATGCTACACGGCCGTGTCGCAACCCGTGTCACGCCCGTGTGCAACGACCAACATTCTTTTCCCGAGAAGGACACGGTCTGCGACACGACACTCGACACGCCCGTGTCACAAGTGACACGCCTGTGTCTGTGCCCGTGTCATGGCCCGTGCACAACTGCCAACACTTGTTTCCCGAGGAGGACACGGCCTGCGATACGACACCTGACATGCCCGTATCACATGTGACACGCCCGTGTCTGTGCCCGTGTCATGACCCGTGTACATGACTCAAAAAACTCCCAAGTGCAGCGCGCCCGTGACACGCCCGTGACACCTGCTCCAAGTCCCAGACTTGGCTTAAAACATCACCCATTCCTCCTTTGAGTTTCGGGGTGTTACAAAACGAGCAAGCAAATGGCGCCCTTCGAGGCCCTTCTTGGTAGAAGTCGTCGCATGCCGTTGTCGAGGCTAGAAACGGATGACACGAAGTTGTATTAAAGGTAAGAGGTGGTAAACACTACCACTTTGGTGCGAACCATATGAGCGCTGTTGCTAATCGCTCGGGGGAGGCAGACTAAGTACTTTAACGCCACATATCAGAAGGTGGAAATATCGGATGGCGCATTGGAAGCTTTAGTTGTTCAAGAGTGTTTCACGGGAGCGATGCTTGGGGAAGCTGAGCCCGGTATACCTTGGACCACTTGAGGTTTTGGAGCGGTTTGGTGAGGCGGCGCAAGAGCCTTCGAACTTGATCGTAAGTGATCAAGTTTTGGTGGACGAAAGGTTGACGACTAGGGTCAAACTCGTTCGTTTTGGAGACCTTGAAGTCGAGCGACTTTCTCTCAAGGAGATCAAGATAGTCGTGGTCCGGTGGGACAATTGTGTTGTCAAGGATCTCTCTTAGGAGTGAAAGCAATCTATGCTGGAAGTGTACCCGGAGTGTTCCGCCTGGGTACCGCTGAGAGTTTTCCGCTTTCTTTCCTTTGGTAATTTCGTGGGCAAAATTCTTTTAAGAGGCGAAGAGTTGTAACACCTCGAAACTCAAAAGAGGGACGGGTGAAGTTTTAAGCCAAGCTTGGGTTTTAGAGCAGGTCACACGGGCGTGTCACGGGCGTGACATGGGCGTGTTTGGGCACGGGTGATGTGGTCGACGTTTTAACGATCGATGATCGTCGAGTTAAAGCACACGGCCTGGGACACGGGCGTGTCCCAGGGCGTGTCACGCTAGGGAGTTTTCCTAGGCTTGCACACGGGCCATGACACGGGTACAGACACGGGCGTGTCACTTGTGAAACGGGCGTGTCTGGTGCCATGTCGCAGGTCGTGTCCTCCTCGGGAAACAAGTGTGGTAGTTGCACACGGGGCGTGACACGGGTCGTGACACGGCCGTGTCGCATGCGACACGGGCGTGTCGGAGGCCGTGTCGAATGCCGTGTGCTGGATATCGCGTCGGTCGAGACGGAGAATGGGTGACACGACCGTGCACACGGCCGTGTTGCGACCCGTGTTCGGCCCAGATTTTGTAAAATTGGGCTGAATTGGAGCCGTTCGATTTCTTGATTTGGGATCCGACGATTCAGGGCTGTTAATGGCATGTTATATCCGATAATAGGGTTTAGAAGCCCTCATTTCACTTGGGCTTTATCTCTCTAAGATCTAGAGAGAAGGGAGAGCTAGGAGGAGGAAGAAGACCAAAGATCCGGTCACCGACAGAGCTTCGGAGCTCCAAATCACGATCTGAGTTCGGATCCGCGAAGGCGAGGCCGATACGGTGCTTTCCATTCGACTAGATCGTCATGGCGCCGAGGAAAAGCACAAGGGTAATGATTCTCTTCTTGAGCATGTGAAGCTCTTCTTCCTTTGCATGGAAAAACACCTCTCCCGCGAGTGTGCGGCGAGATTGTGGTATTCCTTGGGGTAGATATGTAAAGACCCCCTTGTTAGAGTACGGAATCGTAGTACGGACATAGGCATGATGTGTGAAGCCTACCCGGACATGTTGGTCTGGATCGGTGATGATTTGCTATGCATTTTTAGCCGGAGAAGACTCCGAGCATTTTGATTGTTTTCGGGTTGCTATGCGGTAGAATGCATCAGGGAATCTGGGGGATTAACCCCGAGGTGCACTCGGAAATCTGGACGGAAACGCATTTCTGTCATACCGGTGGCCTAGGAGCCAACCGGGTACATAGCGGGGCTATGTACTGTGTTTGAACGGTATTTGGGACTGGGGAAGCTTAGTCCGCGTCAAAGGCCAATTGGCAACGGCGGGGTGAGCAACTGACTAGTGGACCCCTACCCGCTCCACCTGCTCGGTTAAAGCGACCTAAATTTTTACGTGGGACTTACCTAGGTTTGGAGATCGAGTCTAGGCTACGGCTGAAAGGACTAAATGCTCACGAGGTTGCCACCCTAGGGGTGGTGGTGGAGTTAAGGACCTGACGGCATTCGGACTGGCCCGTCGGGTAAGTGCCCTGAGAGCAGAGCACGGGGTGTACGGCCGTGTGAGCGTGCACCTGTGATGTGATGCTTATTTCGTTATGTTGCTTGTTTTGCTAACAAGTGCAGGGAAGAAGCTTTGCCGCCACGGTTTAGGGGCAGAATCATTATAATTTGGTCAGCATAGCTTACCGTTGCCTTTGTTTACCACCGTGCGGTGGATTGTTGCTTGCAGGTGCTGCGGAGCCGAGAGGTAAATAGCGGGCTAAAGCCCGAATTGCTGTGCCGGCCCTCGAAGGCCAAGTTTTGAGTGTTTTCCTTTTTTGTACTCATGTGTGACCGCATACTTGGGGCCCGACACTTTTTATTAAGCAAACTCTTGTAAGGCTATAAGACCAGTATTCGTGTATTAATCATTCTTTTGTTTTTTGTTTAGTGGGCATTCATACTAGCAGGGTTATTAATTGTGCAACTTAATAATTGCTTCCGCTAGGTGCTGTGTAGGACGTTGTGATTGGTTGAATGGTTTCAATGCGTAACCAACCGGTCTGTCCGTGGTATATGGCGTCGGGCCCCGGCCGGACCTACTGTTATATACTATGTGACAGATAGGGGTGTTATAGGATGTTTCAAATCCTAATACATAAACAAAAAATTTCATCCTCGAAATTCGAGTTAGACCTACGGGTTTTCAAGTATGAAAAATAAATTGTAACATCCCAAGAGGTTGTAAGGAATACCTGACTAAAGAGCTCCGGGTACCTTTGTTGCATCAAGTCCTGGGGCTCCCAAGTATGCTCCTCCTGCCCATGATTTCTCCACAAGACCTTGACCAACTGGACCTTCTTGCGCCGCAAGACCCGTATTGTAACTCCCCGAAACTCAAAAGGGTGACGGGTGGCGTTTTGAGCCAAATCTGAGTTTTGGTAGTGGTGACACGACCTGGGACACGAGCGTGTCCCAAGGCGTGTCGTGCTCGGGTTCGGCGTTGGTCGTGTTGTCGACGATTTTGGAGTCAACGATCGTCAAGGGGGGGGGGGGGGGCAGGGGGTGAACACGGCCTGGGACACGGATGTGTCCCAGGGCGTGTCAGTCACTCAGAGCCTTACACTCAACGATCATTGAGTGAGGGGCGCACGGCCTAAGCCCAGGCGTGTTCGGGTCCGACACGGGCGTATGCAATTCGACACGGGCGTGTCGAATGCCCGTGTAATTCTCAGGCCGTGCAGCGTTTTTTGCTAAGGCAGTTACACGGCCTGGGACACAGGCGTGTCCCAGGGCGTGTCTAGCACACGGCATGTGACACGGGCATGTGAAATGGTCTTGTTGTGCTCGGGTTGTGTTGGACCTGTGTCGTTGGGGGAACACGCCCAGCGACACGGGCGTGTACTGGTTGACACGGGCGTGTCGGGTGCCCGTGTTCTTTTCAGGACGCGTCGGTTTCGACGGTGAATGGGTGACACGGCCCTGAACACGGCCGTGTTGCAACCTGTGTTCGGCCCAGGAATTCTAATTTTGGGCTGAATCGTGGCTGTCCGTTTCCTCTTTTTGGGATCCAACGGCTGGCGGCTGTTCTTGATGAGATATACTCGGGAATAGGGTTTGAAAACCCTCATTTCCATTTGGGTTCTCTCTTTCTAAAACCTAGAGAGAAGGGAGAGCAAGGAGGAAGAAGGAAAGCTAGATCCAGTCACCGGCAGAGCTTCGGAGCTCCAAATCGCAAGCCGACTTCGGATCCGCGGAGGCAAGGAGATTGCGGTGCTTTCCATCTGCATAGATTTCCATGGCACCAAGGAAAAACGCTAGGGTAATGATTCACATCTTGAGCATGTGAAGCTCTTCTTCTTTTGCATGGGAAAACCCTCTCCCGCGAGTGTACGGTGAGTTTGCGGTATTTCCTTGGGTAGATATGTAAAGTCCCCCTTGTTAGAGTCCGAAATCGTAGTACGGACATAGACATGGTGTTTGAAGCCTACCCGGACATGTTGTTTTGGATCGGTGATGTTTTGCTTTGCATATTATGCTGGAGAATACTCCGTGCGTATTGTTTGTTTTCGGGTTGTTATGCGTTATAATGCATCAGGGAATCTTGGGGTGTAACCCCAAGGTGCACCCGGAAATATGGGCGGAAATGCATTTCTGCCATTTCGATGGCCTGGGAGCCAGTTTGGTATATAGCGGGGCTATATACCGTGTTTTATCGATAGTTGGGACTGGGCGAAGCTTGGCCCGCGTCAAAGGCCAAATGGCCATGGCAGGGGTGAGCAACGGGCTGGTGGAACCCTACCCGCTCCATCTATTTCGATTAAAGAGACCTAAAGTGAATGTGACACTTACCGATGTTTTGGAGATCGAGTCTAGGCTACGGCTGAAAGGACTAAATGCTCACGAGATTGCCGCCCTAGGGGTGGTGGTGGAGTCGAGGACCGGACTGGGTTCGGACTGGCTTCACCGAGTAAGTGCCATGAGAGAACGAGGTGTACGGCCGTGTGAGCGTGCACCTGTGATGTGATGTTTATTCGCTATGTTTCTTGCTTTGCTAACAAGTGTAGAGAAAAAGCTTTGTCGCCCCGGTTTGGGGGTGGAATCGTTATAATTTGGTCAGCTTTAGCTGACCGTTATTCTTGTTTGCCACCGTTGCGGTGATTTGTACTTGCAGGTGCTGCGGAGCCGAGCGACAAATAGCAGGCCAAAGCCCAAGTTGCTGAGCCAGCCCTCGAAGGCCTTGTTTGTTTACTTATTTAAATAATGTGTGGCCGGCCTGCGAGCCGAAATTTGTAAGCCACTGTTTAATTATTGTAAACTCTTATAAGGCCATAAGGC
Organism: Platanthera zijinensis; assembly: GCA_039513925.1. Taxonomy (NCBI): domain Eukaryota; kingdom Viridiplantae; phylum Streptophyta; class Magnoliopsida; order Asparagales; family Orchidaceae; genus Platanthera; species Platanthera zijinensis. The sequence continues at coordinate 167,171,887 of CM077092.1, forward strand.
CAGTACTTTTGTGTATTTTGTACTTCATTCCTACTGGGTTTTCTGTTAGTGGACATTCATGCTTGTTAGCAGGGTTCTTATTGTTGCAACTTAATAAATTGCTTCCGCTAGATGCTCTGTGTAGGACGTGTGTATTGGTTGAATGGTTTAATTGAGTAAGCCACCGGTCTGTCCGTGGTATATGGTGTCGGGCCCCTGCCGGACCTACTGCTATATGCTAGGTGACGGATAGGGGTATTATAATTTGGTATCAGACTACCGGTTTCGGTCCAGCTTAAATGAATTTGTGGACGAATTCACTTTAAGGGGTGGTGAACACATGTATGTGTGTCATCGTTATAACATGAAAAGAACCCATGAATGTCCACTAAGGAATGAAAATACACATGTTTTAGGAACCTACATATTCCTATAATTGTGTTTTGTAATGTTGTTTGGTCGCTTATCGGTGTTTTGTACGACTATAGGTGTCCGGGAGTGGCGCGTGGCAGTTTGAACGCACACTTTCTGAGAAAAGTACTGCACCAAGCGACGTGCCTGATACTCCTACTTGTTTTGAAACCACAAGAAGGGTAGTTGAAGCGGTGTTTGTTGTGACCAACGCACAACATGGAAGAAATGTGCAACCCTCTCTCCCTGAGATGGCCCCAACACCGGGCGGTGTGATGAAGCAAATGGAATGTAGAGGCCATTTAGGGCAGCAGATGAACTTGATTGTGTTGTAGGGAGCGCACTCAGTTTATGATTATTTGAAGACATTCCTTATGATAAGGCGCTACCCAGGCTTTGAATGGGAAAGCGAGCAGTCTATAGTCGATAGATTTTACAATGGTCTGCACAGCGAGTTGCGCATCCTATTGCTAGGACCAAAGCTATTGGGATTCCGAGCCTTGGTGGAGTCGGCCAGAACTTTGGAAGTAGAGTTGGGGAAAACTCACCAAATGCCTGTGAATAGGGTACCAAACCCTGGAGATCCTATACGGACTGCCTACCGCAGAACGCTGAGAAAAGAAGCTAGATCACCTACTAGCCAGACTACGTACAGTTGCCATTCTTATGGAAAGAAAGGGCACTTTGCCCGAGATTGTCAGGAGGGTGCTCAGAATACATTAAAAGCTATGGCAGGAGCAGTCGAAGACTCTAGTGCAAAGGAGACAGTGTTCAAAATGCCAACCTCAAAATCTAGGTACCGCAGGTGGTACAAGAAGGCTAGGATGTCGGGTCTAGTACGTTCCTCTGGCACATCCGGAGCGACTACAGGAAAAACCCCGGGTGCATGATATAACTGTGGAAAGTCGGGACACTATGGTCAGGATTGTCGGAGTGGATACCCAATGTCCGAGAAGAAGTCGGGGGCAAAATCTGAGTAGAAGGGCAAGGCGGTGGAGTCCACCGCACCACTGTATACTCCGTCCCAATCGAGGGTGAACATCCTTGGTAAGCAGGAGGTCTTGTGGCCGACCGTCGGGTTGTCAGGTATGGTTTAATTGATAGCAATTTAACTTCTTATACATGTTACCTTATGCGTGCTAGCTTAGGACTGGAAGTTCTAGGCTTTGTTTTGGACTTTTGGTCACCCGGTGTGGGCATAGTTTCGATACGGGCACTTCGCACTCCTTTTGCCTGAAGGTGTAGTATTGCACATCGGAGTATCTCCTTTGATGGTAAAGGGCAATTTGGATGTGTTGTTGCCTAATAACCATTTTATGCACGGAGAGAGTGAGAGTGTCTGTGTCGTAAGGTTACGGTTTGGGAGTCAGGGGTTCGACTTGCAAGCGTCGTTACTGCCACCATGGGAGGCTTCGAAGCCTAATCCTTCATCGGATAGTATCTCGAGTGTATCCGAATATCCTGATGTGTTTCCCTGATGGTCTCCTAGGAGTCCCACCGTAGTGAGAGTTTGACTTTACATTTGAGCTAGTGCCAGGTGCCAAACCTGTGCCATGCTCTCCATATCGGTTAACGCCTAAGGAGAAGTCAGAGCTAAAGGCTCAACTGGAAGAGTTGATGGAGCAAGGTTATGCGCGTCCAAGTTCGTCGCCTTGGAGCGTGCCAGTCCTCATTGTTAAGAAGAAGGACGGAAGGTTGCGACTCGGTATCGATTATGGGAAACTGAACAAGTTAACGGAAAAGAGCAAGTACGGGATCCCAAGGGTGGATGACCTTTTGATCAGTTGGTCGGGTCATCGTTATGCTTAAAAGTGGACCTTAAGTCCGGTTACCATCAGCTGAGGATAAGGTAAAGCGATGTCCCAAAGACAGCGTTCGGCGCATGGTATGGACATTTCGAGTTTACCGTCGTGCCGTTCGGGCCGACTAATGCGTCGTCAATGTTCATAGATTTGATGAACAGATCGTTCAGGGCGTACCTAGACCATTTTGTTGTCGTCTTCATTGATGACATATTGGTGTACTCCCAGAGCAAGAGGATCACTTCAAGCATCTGCTTTCGGTGGTGGGAACGCTAAAGAGGAACCAAATCTATGCCTAGTTCTCCAAACGCGAGTTTTGGGGTTATCTTAGGTAGCGTCCCTTGGTCTTAAAGTTTGTAGAGTGGGTGTTGCAGTGGATCCAGCGAAGATAGTTATGATATGCGAGTGGCCTGTGTTGCGTTCAGAAGCGGAAGACCAGAGTTCTCTTGGGCTGACCGGCTACGACAGGCGCTTCATAGAGAACTTCTCGCGGATAGTGCTACCTCTCACGAAGTTGTCAAGGAAGGATCAAAAGTTCTTATGGATGCAGGAGTGCGTGCAAGCGTTTGAGGAGTTGAAGAGTCAGTTGACCACGACGTCAGTGCTAAGTTCGCCAAGTGGGACCGAGGGCTTTGAGTCTTATAGTGAAGCCTCAAGTAGTGGTTTGGGCTACGTGCTACTGCGGCATGGAAGTGTTATAGCGTATGGTTCGAGTCAGCTCTAAGTGCACGAAAGGAATTATCCGGTCCACGACTTTGAGTTGGCGGCCGTGAGTTTTGCACTAAAGCTGTGGAAGCACTACTTGTACGGCGTAAAGGCCGATATTTATAACGACCTCAAAAGCCTTAAGTACCTATTGGATTAGAAGGATCTGAACATGAGGCAGCGGAGTTGGATGGAGTTCCTGGGGGACTATACGTTCAAGATTCATTATGTACCCGGGAAGGGAAATGCAGTTGCGGATGCGTTGAGTCGCAGGGCTCCCTCCCGAGCCAACTGGTTGTCCGTTCATGTTGAGAGGCTTGTTCAGGAGTTGGAGGCATTGGAGATCTGTTGTGTGGACAAGCAGACTAGCGCTAAAGAATTGTTGAACTGGTCGGAAGTTCAGTATGACCTGGCTGATCGCGTTCAGCAGGCATTGGAGTTGGATGGTAGCATGAAGGAGCTTATGGATGCAGCATTGGATGGGTCAAATTCCCAGTTTTTAGTTGAGGATGGGCTGTTAAGGAAGGACCATCGTTTGTGTGTCCCAAGCGGGGGAAATCTACGGGCGGAGTTGATGTACGAGGCTCATAATACCAAGTACTCAATCCACCCAGGGAGCACGAAGATGTACCGGGACCTAAACAAGTTGTTTTGGTGGCCAGGGCTCAAGAAGGACGTGTCACTATTTGTGGCTAAGTGTAAAACGTGCGCCTTGGTAAAGGCGGAGTGCCAAAAGCCTGGAGGATTCTTGAAATCCTTGCCTATTCCGGAATGGAAGTTCGACGACATATCAATGGACTTTGTGCATGGCTTGCCAAGGTCGCAGAAGGGGAACAACGTCATATGGGTGATCGTAGGTCGGTTAACAAAAGTGTCGCACTTTATTCCGGAAAGGATGTGTTGGGTATTGTATCCACAATTACCTGGATTTGAGGAAGCCTCGGGTCAAGCTAAGATGAATTCACAGTGTATTTGATGAAACCTTTCAAGTTATGCTTGCAGCTATTCCTCGCTAAGTACACACCAATGTCAGGGTGCAGTGGGTCAATATACACGGGTCTGTGCAACGTAATCCCTCGTTGAGCAGATCAGTGTGTTGGCTTACGTGTACTCTCTCTATTAGAGTGTACTTATTTTCAAGCATAGGGCTATGTAAGATCAAGAGCAGACAAGGAGCACAGATGGGCCAAAGAGCAGCTCACGGGAAGAAAGACGAAAATCGTCTGAGTACAAATCGACGATTCTCGCCGATTCGACGAGAATCACTAGTGATTCACGCCGAATCGTCGAGAATCACGAACTGATTCTCTCTGAATGCTGCCGGTTGTCTCGAAGCCGCCTTGAATTCTTCTAAGGCAGAATCGTCGAGAATCACGAAGTGATTCTCGCCGATTCGTCGAGAATGACTCTGCATTCTCGACGATTCGGCGAGAATCAATTGTGATTCTCTCCGATTCTCACCGGCTTGTATTATCAGTGGAGATTGAATTCTGTTAAGAAGAATTCGGCGAGAATCGGAGTTGATTCTCGCCGATTCGGCTAGAATCACCTACGATTCTCGCCGAATTTGACTTGGGCAAATTCCTACTATTCTCTGGACCGGTCCAAGTTACCTGGATTATTTCACACCGGACTTAGTTCTTCTTCTTGGTGGGGCCCACAACGGTCATCTTGATGACCTAATGTATAAATACATCTGTATTTTTGAACAGTAAAAGAAGACGGGCAGAAAAACGAAGAAATTCGAGCCGCCGACGTGACCTAGATCGCGCATCTTGCTCCGCCGCCGTCGTCGCCGATCATGCAGTTAGTCGCCGTTGCTGATCACGGTTTCTTCCAGATCTCCGGCAACAGAAGCTTAGCCTAGCACAGCGTCTCACGCGTCTAACCAGAGATCTTTTGTCTCTTGATTCGTAGATCGAGAAAACCATCCCCTTCCGAATCGATCGAGACGATCGATCGTAGTGTGACCGTTGAAGACCTTGCTACCTTTTCTACGAAGGTTGAATCTCCATTGCATCGCCACAGCACTCCGTTGCCGCCGCCAATCCCGAGAGCCAAGCCGCCGCCCTTTGCCGCCGCCGGTTTCGGGGAGATTCTCTCCAAGAGAGATCTAGGGTTGTGGACACTTCGTTGACTTCAAGAACACGTCGTCGAATGAAGAGGGACACCATAGTCTCCATAAGTTGTTTGTATTTCTAATACATTCTATTTTCAATTTCATTGTAAAGGAACGATTGGTTCCTAGTTGTAAGGGTTGAGTGCAACCCTTGGTGTGGGAGTGGTGACTCCTACGTGTGGAAGGGTTCCTTCCATTAGTGCAAGGATTGGATTTCAATCCTGTTGGTGAAGTGACCGAGTCGTCCCTGGTTGGGAGATAGGTCGAAGGGGGAAAGTGGACGTACACAAATTGGGGAACCACTATAAATTGCTTGAGTCTTTTTTGTGCTGTGTTGTTTGATTTATTTGTGCAGGTACATTTTTTAATTCCGCAAAAACGCTACAAGACACCTATTCCCCCCCATAGGTGAAGCTAGTTGGCACTAGGTGGACTTTCAAGTGGTATCAGAGGCAGGTTACTCATCAAAGGGGTTTACACCTCGAGTAAGTTCCTGCCACAAGTGTCAAAAGCATGGAGCTGGATTATGAGATCTCTCCGCTAAGACTCCCCATATGCACAAAGGAGTATTATCCCGTCTCGAAGATGAGAGTGTCATTTCACTTGGAGGCTATCGATCCTCGAGCATCTCTCATCTTAGAAGAGGGTCCATTCATTCCAATGAAGACCTCCGACTCTGGAAAGGATATCCAAATCCCCAAGTGTATTACTGAGATGTCGGAGACTGAACTCTCATTATTCAATCTGGACAAGATGATTTGTCAGATCATCATGGATGTCTGGTCTGGACCTTCTCGATCTAGACTGGAAAAGTGTAGGACGACCAAGTCAATGTGGGTAACCATCTCAGATCTCATGGAGGGGTCAGAGAAAGCAGGGATCTGCTGTCAACATGATGATGAAGCCTATGTGGGGGTCCTCGCCTCTAATGATGAAGGCAAGGACCAATCGGTCAGCATCAGAGCTCCGGTGTCCTTGTCAGAGACTGAAGAAGAAATTGAGGAAAGCAGTTATGATGAAGCTGACTCAACGGTCTCTGTCGATTTTAACAGTAACTCTGAAGAGCAGGTAACTTCTTCATCTTGCCCCTCTTTTCTTGAAGTTCCTGAAGACAGGAATGTTCAGATGGCTGCCCTTCAGAAAATCCTGATTCCCTGAAGAGAGCCCTTCAGAAAAGCAACCTACTTGTTGATGAGCAAGCTCAGGAGATTGCTCGACTGAAGATCTTGTTGGATCTCCAATTGGCATCCAACAGGGTTAAGGACTCTAAAATCTCAGATCTAGAGAGTAGTCTAGAAAATGAGAAGAGGATAGTATCCAACTTTTCCAAGATTGATGTTATCAAAAGAAAGGAATAAAATGGGTGGATCTCCCGAATTATCAATTCATGGAGAAATAGGGAAACGGTATTCAGACCCCCCACCCCAGGAAGGGAGGGTACTCATCATGCCTTCAGGTATGATCACAGGAACAACCGTGGTCACTGCAAGGGTGATCAACCCTCATGGGGAGACACCCATAGTGCAAGGGCTGTCATGGCCACCCTTGAGAGAATACCTAAGGCTCAGTCTGAACCCTTTGTATTCTCGGCCACATCCCAAACTCGGCATGAATCTGCTGGTATCAGCTCTCACTGCGCTTCTCACCGCCCTAGGACACATGAAAGGGGGGTTAGAAGTCATGCAGTTAGTGCTCATGGGGCCTCTGGAAGGGTGCTGACTGAAAGGAATGCACTACCTCCCAGGCCTCATGACGCTCGCTACATGCATTCCTTCCACCCTTCCAAGTGTCACAGTGGAAGAGGCAATTTTGTGAGCAGATCCGACTCTATCCCGTTTAGACCTAGGACCATGACTACCTCAGTCACCGGATCAGGTCAGAAACAACGATACAACATTCACACGTGTTGGTGCTGTGGCAAGGTGGGTCACTTTGCCATAGATTGTTGGCACAACCCCTCTGTGTCAAGGGCAAGGGCATATCCACCTCCTTTGGGCAGAGGTAGTCTTCCTGACAGGATTTTTGAGGGAAGGCATTCAAGTTTTTATGCTAACAGGAACCTAGGACCCAATACATATTGGGTTCCTAAGGTAAGGTAACACTCTTTTGCAGGGTAGTCTAGGTTCCCGTAAACCTAATGGGAACCAGACAGGAGATGTTCTAGGAATGATGTGGAACAAGTATCTGTAATAGGAGCAGTGCCATCAACACAGGCACATTCAAGTTGACCACCTGGTGTGCCTTAAGAAAAAGATCTAAATGATACATCTTTTAATCTCAGGTAATTGCAATCAGCTTCAATATATGAGCCATAGTGCATCGATTTTTACATATATGTATATATGTATGTCTACATATCCACACTAAGTCATGAATTCCCTCTCTCGAAAGTAAATGGTCATGTGTAGATTTACACTTATATGCTTGTACACCTAAGGAAAGATTAAAATTGTAAAAATAACCTTTAGATACATTGTTAAAGATTTATCTGTAAATATACTGGTAGATTCGAGAATGAACCTCAACAGGCATAAGTCAGCCCACTGAAAATTAAAAAAGATACGTCATTGGAAGTCACTAAAACTTACAACTGACATCAAGAATATTGTGTATATCTCGATCGAGAAATCACCTATTAAAGTTGCTTGCCACGGTTATTGTCTTGGGTATACCAAAGTTGATATGCCACCTAACGCTGTGTGGAAAACTCCTTCCAAACTCTCAATAGATACATGTATTAAGAAATATATATTCCGACGATTGGTATTAAGAAATATATATTCCGAAGATTGGTATTAAGAAATATATATTTAGAAGATTTCTAAAACCTTTGATATCAGAAGATTCCGAGAATCCGGTATGCCTCTAAACCCGTCGATTTCTATTGAGAATCCCGTCGATTTCTATTTAGAAAAACTCCCGCTGACCCTTCATCTTCCGCATTTCACAGAGAAACCCGTCGATATCCCGCAGGAATCCCGCCGACCCTTCCTTCCCTCCTCCTGGCAACTTCCCGCATCTTAGGTTCCAAATCTCGTCGACCTCGTTCTGGATTCCGTAGACCTCACTTCTCACGTCCAGAGTGCTCGTCCAAGTATTCACTCTTCGCGGGTTCGATCAAACAAAGACGCGAGCTCCTCCAGGTTTTCCGTCGTCTCCGTCGACTCGCGCTTCCTCCGCGTTTGGGTAACCACTTCTTCTCCCTTACAGTGACTTACTGTTAATGTAGCTTCCTTCTTGATTTCTGATTAGGCGTAGACTTGGGATTCCCTCCCTAGGTTTGCTATGGCTCCAATGACCACCGCCGGCCTGGTCACTGGATGTGAGTTAGTTCGAACTGGGTTCTTACATGCCTCGGATGAGTTCAGAAACATCATCATCATGCTTGAAGAGGCTGGACTCACTTTTGTACTGGAGCGCCCTTGCAAAACTCTGGATAAGGAAGTGATGGAGTTCTTCGCAACCGCCAAACTTCGGAATGAAGACACTATCATCAAGAGTAAGGTTGCAGGTGCAAAGATCAAGATGTCTGCAAGGAAACTGACTCAATGCTTGCAGCTCTCCAGTTCTGAGCATGAGGATTATATGGAGGAACATGATAGAGCCAGGACCCTATTATTCTGTGGACTAGCTAGGGGAACCAGATCGATAAAGAGAAAAGAAATGAATGAGGAGGGGAAACTCTTGTCCGACATCATAGGGAAAGTACTGATATGCAAACCCGGCTCACACGACCACATCTCAGCTGACATGTTCAAGATTCTTGTGGCGATAGTCTACCGAAAGAGATTCAACTGGGGGGCTATGCTTTTTGAGAAGATTAAGGACACTCTCAGATCTCCAAGTTTTGGAAGAATCATCAGCCTATATCTCAATCAGTTGAACGGAGATAGGTTCGACATGAGCAATGGAGTTCCTTTGAATTATTTGAAGAAAATGGACTCCAGCGTATTTGACAGATGGGAGCGACGCATAGGGCAAGCTGTCGTGGTAGTAGAACAAGAAGAATCTCCTGCCGAGGACAACAGAACTTCAGCAGATTCCGTGGCAATCCCCAGTGAAGTTCCTGATGCACTGACTGCAGGAACTGAGGGGGAGCCTCTACCCGCTTCTGCTAATATCATATCTGACATCTCTCAGATAGCTAGAGATGCTGTTGAGACTATGCAAGAAGATAGTGAGGATGTGGTGGAAGATGAGGTGGCCCTGAACGACAGTGATCTGGGAGATGGAGGTGATAATGAGGAGGATGACGAGGAAAACTTAAACAATGTTGCAACTGAGAAAGAGCACATGGGTGATGAGGAGGAGGAAACTGGAAGTGAGAGGATGGAAGTGGTGAATCCTCGGAATGCTGCTGAAGTTCCATCTAAGGAACATGCTCCTGAGACGACTGATGCAAGAATGGAGGGGGAGCCCTTCCAGCAACTGTTGACAAGCATTCCTGGACAACCTGCTGTGGCGGCCAGCATTCCCCCTATGGAACCTGTACTAGTGTCCAGCCTCTGCTTATGAGCCAGATAAGGGCTTGCCTGGAGGTCCTCCACTGCAAGCGAATATAGCCAATCATACGTTCAACATTGTTCAGGGAATCGTGAATGAGCTGAAGACATCGTTTGTGGAAGCACAGGAAAAAGTGCTAAAAAGGGTAAAGGAATCCGAGAATCTTATGCTCAAGAATGTAGTGCAAATTAATCATAAGCTAGATGAGATGGAATGGAAATTTGATGAAAAATACACAGCAGCCGGCACAACAGTCTCACTTCTGATGCAAGGCCTTAAGAAGAACACCGATGACCTGGCAGTGGTCAACAAGAACGCACATGTTGTGGCAGATAACATCAAAAAATTTGATGCCAACATGGTGACTTTGAACGTAAATCTGAAGACACTGCTGGATGAATTTTCTAAAACTGTGAAGCACATCGATGAGTCCCTGCATTCTTACGCAAACTCAATTGTCGTCGAAGCCAAAAAGGGGGAGGAAGAGTACAAAGCTAAGATGGCTGGGCTTCAAGAGATGATAATCCAAAACATCGCTCAGTCCAATAGGTATGTGTTTGAAACGGGCCACTGGCTCGTACAGCAGGCATCGGGCATACATGACCCTGTTGCCCCGCCAGAGGATGAGGGCTTTGCTGGTGCTACTGAGGAAGAAGTAAGGGCTGAAGAAGTACCACTAAGTAAGGATGAATCAAAAAAGGCTGCTGCAAGAGCTGAACGTAGAGGCTGGTTTGATCAAGAAGCACTCATCAAAGCTAAAGGCAAAAGGAAAAATCAAGAAGGAACCTCAAAGTAAACGCCAACGGAAAAGAAAATCAGACTGAAGGAAGATGAGGTGCGTAATGAGAGGTGGAGCCCAGTTTCAAGAAGTATCATCTTAGACACAATCGCGCTGCAACAAAGGGGGGAGATTAAGAGGAACGATGTGTACAGTCAATACGAGTGGGAGCTACACAAAATTTTTGATGCCAAAATAAACATCTTCTTCAGGACCAATTCTGGGGCAAACAAAGCTCCCCCTCCAAGATACTACCCGAAGCCCAAAGAATACTTTGAATGTCAAAGCAGCAAGTTCTTATCGCAGCAGCTCAAAGATGAAATAGCTAAGGATAAGTATTTTTAAGAATTTGGTTAATGCACTCCTTATGTATTCATTGTTATTATCATGTAACCTTATCAACACTTATTGTGGATATCTATATATATATATATGTGACTTGATGAGTGTCTCTCATATGTGATTTAATGATTGTCTCTTGTATTGCTCTGCTTGTTCTTGTTATTCCTCTCTTGGTATAATGCATGTATTATCTGGATTGGTGAAATTCATCTTAGCTAGTAGGATTTTGGCTTCTTCAAATAGGGGGAGATTGCTGGGTATTGTATCCACAATTACCTGGATTTGAGGAAGCCTCGGGTCAAGCTAAGATGAATTCACAGTGTATTTGATGAAACCTTTCAAGTTATGCTTGCAGCTATTCCTCGCTAAGTACGCACCAATGTCAGGGTGCAGTGAGTCAATATACACGGGTCTGTGCAACGTAATCCCTCGTTGAGAAGATCAGTGTGTTGGCTTACGTGTACTCTCTCTATTGGAGTGTACTTATTTTCAAGCACATGGCTATGTACGATAAAGAGCAGACAAGGAGCAAGGATGGGCCAAAGACCAGCTCACGGGAAGAAAGACGAAAATCGTCTAAGTACAAATCGACGAGAATCACTAGTGATTCTCGCCGAATCGTCGAGAATCACAAACTGATTCTCGCCGAATGCTGCCTGTTGTCTCGAAGCCGCCTTGAATTCTTCTAAGGCAGAATCGTCGAGAATCTCGCCGATTCGTCGAGAATGACTCTGCATTCTCGACGATTCGACGAGAATCAATTGTGATTCTCGCCGATTCTCACCGGCTTGTATTATCAGTGGAGATTGAATTCTGTTAAGAAGAATTCGGCGAAAATCGGAGTTGATTCTCGCCGATTCGGCGAGAATCACCTACGATTCTCGCCGAATTTGACTTGGGCAAATTCCTACTATTCTCTGGACCGGTCCAAGTTACCTGGATTATTTCGAACCGCACTTAGGTCTTCTTCTTGGTGGGGCCCACAACGGTCATCTTGATGACCTAATGTATAAATACATCTGTATTTTTGAATAGTAAAAGAAGACGGACTGAAAAACGAAGAAAGCCGAGCCGCCGACGTGACCTAGATCGCGCATCTTGCTCCGCCGCCGTCGTCGCCGCTCGTGCAGTTAGTCACCGTTGCTGATCACGGTTTCTTCCAGATCTCCGGCGACAGAAGCTTAGCCTAGCACAGCGTCTCACGCGTCTAACCAGAGATCTTTTGTCTCTTGATTCGTAGATCGAGAAAACAATCCCCTTCCGAATCGATCGAGACGATCAATCCTAGTGGGACAGTTGGAAGACCTTGCTACCTTTGCTACGAAGGTTGAATCTCCATTGCATCGCCGCAGCACTCCGTTGCTGCCGCCAATCCCGAGAGCCAAGCCACCACCCTTTGCCGCCGCCGGTTTCGGGGAGATTCTCTCCAAGAGAGATCTAGGGTTGTGGACTCTTCGTTGACTTCAAGAAAACGTCATCGAACGAAGAGGGACACCTTAGTTTCTATAAGTTGTTTGTATTTCTAATACATTCTATTTTCAATTTCATTGTAAAGGAACGATTGGTTCCTAGTTGTAAGGGTTGGGTGCAACCCGTGGTGCGGGAGTGGTGACTCCTACGTGTGGAAGGGTTCCTTCCGTTAGTGCAAGGATTGGATTTCAATCCTGTTGGTGAAGTGACCGAGTCGTCCCTGGTTGGGAGATAGGTCGAAGGGGGAATATGGACGTACCCAAATCAGGGAACCACTATAAATTGCTTGAGTCTTTTCTGTGCTGTGTTGTTTGATTTATATATGCAGGTACAGTTTTTAATTCCGCAAAAATGCTACAAGACACCTATTCCCCCCCCCCCCCATAAGTGAAGCTAGTTGGCACTAGGTGGACTTTTAGGAAGGATGATTCCGTGGAGAAACTGGCGAAGCTGTGTGTGGATATGATTGTGCGGCTTCACGGTGTTCCCCGCAGCATCGTGAGTGACCGAGTTGGGCGGGTCACGTACAATGGCTGGAGGTTAGTGCAACAAATGCTGGGGACTAAGTTGAAGTTCAGCACAGTCTTCCATCCGCATACGGATGAGCAGACCGAGAGGGTCAAGAGAACCATGTAGGACATGATCCGCATGTGCGTTCTGGACTTCAGAAAGTAGTGGGAAGACCATCTGTATTTGGTGGAGTTTGCGTACAATAATAACTACCAAGCGAGCATACAAATGGTGCCCTTCGAGGACTTTTGTGCAAGAAAGTGTCGCACGCCGATGTCGTGGCTAGAAACGAGTGGGGCAAGGTTGTACAAAAGCAAGAGGTGGAAAACTCTACTTCATTTGTGCGCACCAGTTCGGGAGCGTTTGCTGATCGCTCAGGATAGTCAAGCTAAAAACTACAATGCCAGGCATCGGAACGTGAAGTTTGCGGTTGGCGGTTGGGTGTATTTGAAGTTAAAGCCGTCCAAGGGTGTTTCACGGGTACGACGCTTGAGAAGTTGAGCCCGAAATACCTTGGACCATTTGAGAGTCTGGAGCGGATCGACGAAGCGGCTTATCATCTAAAGCTATCGGTGGAGTAAGTGGTCTACACAACGTATTCTGCATACCAGTGTTGCGTAAAGCAGTGCAAGAGCCTTTGCAGGTGATCGCAGTTGATCAAGTGCCGATGGACGAAGGGTTGATGACTAAGGTCAAGACCGTTCGTATTGAGGACTTTGAGGTTAAGCGACTCCGTAACAAGGAGATCAGGATGGTCAAGGTCCGTTGGGACATTTACGGTCGTGAGGAGCTCTCTTGGGATTGGGAGCAGACCATGCTGGATGAGTACCAAGAGCTTTTCCACTCAGGTATCGCGTTTGGTTTTGTTTATCTTTTCCTTTGGTAAATTCGTGGATGAAATTCATTTAAGAGGGAGAGAGTTGTAGCGTCCCGAAACTCAAAAGGGTGACGGGTGGCGTTTTGAGCCAAATATGAGTTTTGGTAATGGTAACACGGTCTTGGACACGGGCGTGTCCCAGGGTGTATCGTGCTCGGGTTCGGCGTTGGTCGCGTGGTCGACGATTTTTGAGTCAACGATCGTCGGGGGGGGGGGGGGGGTAAACACGGCCTGGGACACGGGCGTGTCAGTCACTCAGAGCCTTACACTCAACGATCGTTGAGTGAGGGGCGCATGGCCTGAGCCAAGGCGTGTTCGGGTCCGACACGGGCGTGTGCTATTCAACACGGGCGTGTCGAATGCCCGTGTCCTTCTCGGTTCGTGCGACATTTTGTGCTAAGGCGGTTACATGGCCTGGGACACAAGCATGTCCCAGGGCGTGTCTAGCACACGGCATGTGACACGGGCGTGTCAAATGGCCGTGTTGTGCTTGGGTTGTGTTGGATCTATGTCGTTGAAGGAACACGCACAGCGAAACGGACGTGTACTGGCTGACACGGGCGTGTCAAGCCTGACACAGGCATTTCGGGTGCCCGTGTTCTTTTCGGGATGCGTCGGTTTCGACAGCGAATGGGTGACACGACCCTGAACACGGCTGTTCTTTAACCCGTGTTCGGCCCAGGAATTCTAATTTTGGGCTGAATCGTGGCCGTCTGTTTCCTCTTTTTGGGATCCAATGGCTGAGGGTTGTTCTTGATGAGATATACCCGGGAATAGGGCTTGAAAACCTTCATTTCCATTTGGGTTTTCTCTTTATAAAAGCTAGAGAGAAGGGAGAGTATGGAGGAAGAAGGAGAGCTAGATCCGGTCACTAGCGGAGCTTCGGAGCTCCAAATCGCGAGCCGACTTCAGATCCACGGAGGTAAGGAGATTGTGGTGCTTTCCATCCGCATAGATTTCCATAGCGCCAAGGAAAAATGCTAGGGTAACAATTCTCATCTTGAGCATGTGAAGCTCTTCTTCTTTTGCATGGGAAAACCCTCTCCCGCGAGTGTGAGGTGAGTTTGTGGTTTTCCTTGGGGTAGATATGTAAAGTTCCCCTTGTTAGAGTCCGTAATCGTAGTACGGACATAGGCATGGTGTGTGAAGCCTACCCGGACATGTTGTTCTGGATCGGTGATGTTTTGCTATGCATATTGTGACGGAGAAGACTCCGTGCGTATTGTTTGTTTTCGGGTTGCTATGTGTTAGAATGCATCAGGGAATCTTGGGGTGTAACCCCAAGGTGCACCCGGAAATCTAGGCAGAAATGCCTTTCTGCCATTTCGGTGGCCTGGGAGCCAGCCGGGTATATAACGGGGCTATGTACCGTGTTTTATCGATAGTTGGGACTGGGGGAAGCTTGGCCCGCGTCAAAGGCCAAATGGCCATGGCGAGGTAAGTAACGGGATGGTGGAACCCTACCCGCTCCATCTATTTCGGTTAAAGAGACCTAAAGTGAACGTGACACTTACCGATGATTTGGAGATCGAGTCTAGGCTACGGATAAAAGGACTAAATGCTCACGAGATTGCCGCCCTAGGGGTGGTGGTGGAGTCGAGGACCGGACTGGGTTCAGACTGGCTTCGCTGAGTAAGTGCCCTGAGAGTACGGGGTGTACGGCCATGTGAGCATGCACCTGTGATGTGATGTTTATTCGCTATATTGCTTGCTTTGCTAACAAGTGTAGGGAAGAAGCTTTGTCGCCCCGGTTTGGGGGCGGAATCGTTATAATTTGGTCAGCTTTAGCTGACCGTTATTCTTGTTTGCCACCATTGCGGTGATTTGGGCTTGCAGGTGTTGTGGAGTCGAGCGAAAAATAGCGGGCCAAAGCCCAAGTTGCTGAGTCGGCCCTCGAAGGCCTTATTTGTTTACTTATTTAAATCATGTGTGGCCGGCCTGCGAGCCAAAATTTGTAAGACACTGTTTAATTATTGTAAACTCTTGTAAGGCCATAAGGTCAGTACTTTTGTGTATTTTGTACTTCATTCCTACTGGGTTTTCTGTTAGTGGACATTCATGCTTGTTAGCAGGGTTCTTATTGTTGCAACTTAATAAATTGCTTCCGCTAGATGCTCTGTGTAGGACGTGTGTATTGGTTGAATGGTTTCATTGAGTAACCCACCGGTCTATCCGTGGTATATGGCGTCGGGCCCCGGCCGGACCTACTGCTATATGCTAGGTGACGGATAGGGGTGTTACATGTATCCCCTTATCTTCAATCCGGACCGATTCCAGGTGAACTGACTGATCAGGTGCTACCGGCCCATCCGTGGCCGTAATCTGCTGCTTCGGGCGTAGTAGAGCCCTCCTAAGAGAAGACACATGGAATACGTCATGCAGACCCACCAGCTCTGGTGGCAGCTCCAGCCTGTATGCTAAGGGACCAATCCGCTTCAGGATCCTGTAAGGCCCCATATATCTCGGGCTGAGTTTCTTCTTCTGACCCCGCACCCATGAAACTCCATGCATCGGTCAGATCTTCAAGAATACCCGGTCCCCCACCTGAAACTCCACCTGACAATGTCGAGCGTCATAATACTTAGCCTCCCTGCTCTGTGCCTCCAGCATCCGATCCCGTATTAGCCTCACCTGAGCCTCGGTGTCCTCAACAAAATCTGATCCCAGCACCTTCGGATCCTCGTCCTATATCCAAGACAGAGGAGTCCTGCATCTCCTCCCGTATAAAGCCTCATAAGGGGCCATGCCGATGCTGGACTGGTGGATGTTGTTGTATGAGAACTCTATCAATGGTAGCTGCCTCTCCCACGGCTCTCCGCGATCCAATATGAAAAGTCACATCAGATCCTCCAACGTCCGATTGGTGCGTTCCGTATGCACATCAGTCTGGGGATGAAAAGTTGTACTGAAAGTCAACCGTACGCTCAAGTAAGTCTGCATTGATCGCCACTCCTTGTACGTAAACCGTCCATTTCAATCCAATACAATCATCCTGGGTATACCGTGATAACGTGCTGAACTGCTAGTAGGTTGCAATTTTTCCTTAAGTTTCTTTTAAGTTATGGTTTTTATAATTTCAATCTAACCTTGTTTGCACTTTACTCCATTTTGAATACTAGTTAATTTATTTGAGAATTCTTGGCTTAGTACTTCTCTCTTTTCACTTTAATTTCATAATTTAGGACTTAATTCTTAAATCCCTAAATTTTAATTTTGACTAGATGTTGATGTAAATAAATTTTTAGTTTAATTGCAAATTATATAATGTCTTATAAATATTTCTCTTCCTTTTGCTCTGGAATAGCAAAAGCCTAAGCATGGGGGTGTTTGATGACTACTTTTAGTCATCGTTTTTGGGGTAATTTAGTAGCCTAAATGTCTAAGTTTATCTATAATTTATGCTTGTCATTTCATGTTTTAATGTCTTTTTATAAAATCCTAATTTTATTATTGTTATTTTATGTTTTGATATAAAAATCAATATAATCTTATTGTATGTATTATGCTACTATTTGTATTAGATTATATTATGTTTAGTAATTATAATTAATGTTATGTCTTGTGTTAATGTTTTAATTTTAACATTTTAATGTATTTTATTTTATGTTGTTATGATGTTTTGTTTTTGTCATTGTTATCTTTATGTTTGTTGTGTTATATAACTAATATTATGTTTTATTAATTTGTTTTTCTTGTAGGTACATGCTACATGGAGCAGCCCACCAAGCCTACCCGAGCCCTCACAAGTCCTTGGAGCAGCCCACAAGCCCATGGAGCAGCGCTCAAGCCACCTAGCCCTTTACCCGAGCCCATGGAGCAGCCCTCAAGCCACCTAGCCCTCTACACGAGCCCCCATGCAGCCATCATGATGTGGCCGGCCACTATTCACTTCCTTGCCACCTCATTCATTCTCTCTTCCTCTCTCTCCATTTATTACATGCATGCATATTTTCCCTATGGTGTGGCCGGCCCCTCCCTTCTCTCTCCTTTATTATTTTCTTCCCCTCTTTTATTCTCATTCACCCCCCTTCTCCCTCTTACTACTTATGCTCTCCACATATTTTAATTTAAAGACTAAGACAATAATATTGGCTAAGGGGTTTTGGGAGGGAATAAACATGAAGAGGTCTTTGATTGGAGGTGGTCATAAATATTTTTTTTCACACCCCACATAATTTTGTATTTTTTTTTGAATAATATATATGTAATACCAGAAAATGATAGACTAACATCCTATCACTTCCCCCGACATATATGAACTTTTAATTTCTCTCTTTATTTTTGGGTTGCATATGTGTACTAGAGAATAAGGAACTAACATCTCCTTATTCCCATGACATATGATCTAACAATAAAAAGAAAAAAGAGAATTAGGGAAAGGATAAGGGGTTAAACAAGATTTTAGAAAATAAACTAAAATACTAGAGAGCAACTACTTGTAGATTGAGATTTCCTAAGAATCTAAAAGCATGAGGTAATAATCATTAGAATCCAAAGTAAAATAAAAGCATGATGAAATAAATTACTACAAAATTGAAACTATTTAAAATAAATGAGAAAAAGTGCTAAATAAATTACTCTAAGCAAAGTAAAATCATAAGATGATCCTCAAAACTAAATCACTAAATATTAAATTTACCTAAACATGATGAAATAAAAAATTAGCAAATAAAATAAAATGCTTATAAACTAACTCAAACTAAATTTCTAAAAATAACAGAAAGCTAAGCATGAGATTTATTATATATATATATATATATTGACATTTTTCATTTTTTTTGGGGTTTTGAAATATGATCTTTTTTTTGGATTTTTTGATTTTTCTAATTTTTTTGGTTTTTTGATAAGGCTAAAATAAAAGCATTACTAAAAAAACTTAATAAAACTAAATATTTTTTTTTAGAAAAGAAAGAAGAAAGAAAACAACCAAACACTCCCCCATGCTTAAATTTTACATTGTCCTCGATGAAAAATAAAAAAACAAGAAAGAAAAAGGAAGAAGAAAGGGGAGGGGGATGCAATAAAGTAAAATAAAAAAAGAAAACGACTTCCCCGGAGTAGTAAGGCCGAATGCAGTTGTCGCTCCCCCATGCTTAAGCTGGACACCGGCTCGGGCCTAAGGAAGAGAGGAAATGATGGAGCCAAATGAACTGCCGGAGGGGGTTTTATTCCTACAAAACAAAACAAAACAAAAAGAAAAAATAAAAAGGATAAGCAATGGGTGCCTCCCAAGAGCGCTCTTTGTTTAACGTCGAATGAGCCCAACGTTATTTGTTAGCTAAATGGAAAATAAAAACTAAAGTGAAGAGGTAACTCCCTAAGTATGTGCTTAGGAGAGTAAATCAAAAAAAAGAAAAATTGAAGAATCGCACAGACATGCGGTGGAAACTTCAAGAGAATGACGCCCAAAAATGAACGGACGGAGTTATAGAAGAACTCCGCCGTATGAAAAATGGGAAAGAATGGGTCGTCAAAAGAAGAAGAATAAAAAGAGGAATAAAAGAAGCAGAAAAAGAATTTTCATCAAAGGAAATTTCACAATGGGAAGAAGAGTCTTGTGAAATTTCCGGAGAAGAAGGGGTAGAGAGAACTAAAGGAAAATCATCTAAAAGAAAAGAAGAAGAAGAAAAAGGCTTGCTAAAAATAGAAAAATTTGGAACAGTTAAATTTGAAAGCATAATGGAATCACAAACATCTTCAGAAGGAGGAATAGGAGACGTCATGTCATCCTCAACGGGTAAGAAGCACACCGGAATATCCATAGGGGTGTCTTCCAAAGGAGGAAGGAAACAATCCGGGATATCCGAATAGTTATCCTCCTCAAGAGGAATAAGACAAGCCGGGATATCCGGTGACTCATTACATGAAGAAATTGGAGGAGATGGAGAAGACGAAGAAAAAGATGCGGCCTCACGAGAAAGATAATCCATAATGGTCTTGAAATGCGAATTAATATTATCAATAGAAGTTTGCAATTCAAGATACCCATTATCGATAGAATTAAAATTAAAATTTGGAGGCGCGGCGCTTTGTGGGGAAAAATCATAAGAAAAATAAGACGGGTTCTCAATCTCCCAAGTTGGATACAAATTGGAGTAACGGTCAAATTGGTCATTTTGACCTTCCCCAGAAAAATTAAAATCAAAAGAGGGAGGGGTTCCCGAAAGACATTCAGAATAAAAGTGGTCGGGCGACCCGCAAGAAGCGCAAAAATAAAATGATTCCATAAAAAATTGTTACCAAAAAAAAGAAAAATTAATAAAAAAATTTTTTTGATTTGTTATTTTTTTAGATATATATATATGTTTTTGAAAAATAGATTTTTTTTAGTGAATTGGCTCTCGAACTTCCCAAGGGCTACCCGGTGAAGGGTTCGCAAGGTACTAGGTAAAATGGTGGCGCTTAAAGCCCCTTACCCTTTTCGAGAGATTTTAGGTTGGGTAGAAATTAGATGATGTGGGTTGATTATAATATATAATAATAATTATAATAATGATAATAATTTTTTTTGTTTTTTTAGTAGAAGTAATAAATTCGATGCTTTCGTAATATTGCCAAAAATAATCCCCGGCAACGGTGCCAAAAACTTAATGGGCTAAAACCCGAACAGGCAAGCGTACCTGTCGAATCGTAGTATCAAGGTCGTATTTAAAACTCGGGGCAGGCAAGTACAATTACTCACAATGATTCTATTATCCTACCGAACGATTAATGAGTCTGAAAATTAAAATAAACTAAACGTAAAAAGAAATAAACTATTACGAGAAAAGAGTGCTCGATCGACGATTCACTTTGAAATAAAATAACGGAATAAATTAGTTTAGCATTTGTAAATCTATTAAGACCGTGACAGATCCGATATTAGGAAGTAATCTCGCTAGAGCATTAAATCCCCTAACTTATTGACGTTTTGACCGAAATCTCTTTACAAGTCAAAATGGCCTAAAGTCGCATTATCGAAGTGACCCGCACTATTGGATTTGACTCCAATCCGAAGGATTTACGTCATCCTATCTCTAGGGTTGCGTTAAACTCCTTCCTTCCTTGAGTGATCTTTCATATTCACGAGCCTCTCGGCTACTCAAATATGAGATCGGATGCCTACTACCGTATACCGGAATACGGAGTCGGCACAAAATAAATCAAGGAAGAATCAAAAATAGAAAAATACAAGTGCAAACATGAAATGAAAGATATTATTCTATTGCAAAGCTCATCGTGATCGGGCACAAAAACTAATTAGCTAAGCATATTGGAAAAGGAAATGAGAATAAGAGAAAAGAAATTCTTGTTCATTAATATTTAAAAAGAGGAATAGAACAATAATAAAAACAAGACAAGATTAATCTACTTAAAACAAAAAGAAAATTACAACAACAAAAAGTACTACAACAAGGAATAAAGAAAAAGAACTAACACTCTTGAACAAGCTTTCTCTCCAATACAACTTTAAACTAAAACTACTTCTCACTAAAACTACTTCTCACTAAAACTACTTAACAAAAACAAGAGGGAA
Source organism: Platanthera zijinensis (assembly GCA_039513925.1). NCBI lineage: Eukaryota > Viridiplantae > Streptophyta > Magnoliopsida > Asparagales > Orchidaceae > Platanthera > Platanthera zijinensis. Next base: position 167,192,899 of record CM077092.1, read on the forward strand.
GAGGTTCCTTTATATAGGAGAGGGAGAAGATTCTAGATGGAAGTGGAAATGATGGGAAGACAAGGGGTGGCCGGCCACATCATGGGGGATTGTTTATGCATGAGTTTAAATGACGGGAGAGTGAATGGGAGGATTCATGTATTTTAATAAATGGAAAGAGAGAGGAGGAGAAGGTGCATGCATTTTATGAAAAGAAAATAAAAGGAAATAAAATAAATAATAAAGGGGGAATGGATGGGATTTAATTAAGGATGAAAGAGGGAGAAGGGGGGGGGGTGAATGAGAATAAAAGAGGGGAAGAAAATAATAAAGGAGAGAGAAGGGAGGGGCCGGCCACACCATGGGGAAAATATGCATGCATGTAATAAATGGAGAGAGAGGAAGAGAGAATGAATGACGTGGCAAGGAAGTGAATAGTGGCCGCCACATCATGATGGTTGCATGGGGGCTCGTGTAGAGGGCTAGGTGGGTTGAGGGCTGCTCCATGGGCTCGGGTAAAGGGCTAGGTGGCTTGAGGGCTGCTCCATGGGCTTGTGGGCTGCTCCAAGGACTTGTGAGGGCACGGGTAGGCTTGGTGGGCTGCTCCATGTAGCATGTACCTACAAGAAAAACAAATTAATAAAACATAATATTAGTTATATAACACAACAAACATAAAGATAACAATGACAAAAACAAAACATCATAACAACATAAAATAAAATACATTAAAATGTTAAAATTAAAACATTAACACAACACATAACATTAATTATAATTACTAAACATAATATAATCTAATACAAATAGTAGCATAATACATACAATAAGATTATATTGATTTTTATATCAAAACATAAAATAACTATAATAAAATTAGGATTTTATAAAAAGACATTAAAACATGAAATGACAAGCATAAATTATAGATAAACTTAGACATTTAGGCTACTAAATTACCCCAAAAATGATGAATAAAAGTATTCATCAACTGCTCCACAAACTTTTGAATCAGTACACCAACTGAGTCATCCTTTCTGATCGGGATAAACCAGGCTACCTTCGTCAGCCGGTTGATGATCACCCAGATCGAATCATTCCCTTCCCGTGATCGGGGAAGCCCATGTATGAAGTCCATCGCGATATCATCGAACTTCCACTCCGACACCGGATGTGGTTGCTGCAATCTTGCGGGGTTCCTGCACTCCATCTTTACCAGCTGGCTTGCCTCGCAGTGGGTCACGAAGTAGGTGATATCCTTCTTCATGCTTGGCCAATACTTGGTCCACTTCAGATCGGACGTCATCTTGGTGATGCCTAGGTGCACCGAGTACCTTCTATAGTGATCCTCAGTCTTGATGTCCTCTCGAATTCTTGTCCCCAGGCGGTATGTACACCCTGCCTCTGAAATATATCATCCCATCTCTCTGTATATTCCCCAGCCATGCCTGCCTCCAATAGTCTGAACACTGGCTCCAGCTTGTCGTCTTTCCTCTACTAAGCTCTAATACAATCCTGAATGTCATCGGTGGCAACCAATGATAATAGGTACTCCCGGTATAGCTTTGGGTGATCCTCGGACACCAGGGATATTTGCATCTTGTCTAATATCTGGACCAACTCCATAGCCATCAACTGAGGTCCTGCTCCTGAGGTCGTAGCCTTCTGGCTCACCGCATCTGCCACTATATTCGCCTTCCCTGGGTGCTAGTGAATCGTGTACTTATAATTTGAAAGGAACTCCACCCATCGTCTCTAACAAACGTTCAGCTCCTTCTGCGTATCAACATATTTTAGATTTTTATGATCCGAAAATATGTCGTAGTGCACTCCATATAGGTAATGTCTCCAAATATTCAGCGCGAACACTACTGCCCCCATTTCCAGGTCATGAACAAGATAGTTTTGTTCATGCTTCTTCAGCTGTCGTGAGGTATATGCTATCACATGACCATTCTGCATCAGAATAGCCCCCATCCCCTGAGAAGATGCATCCACATACACCTGAATGCCCTCCTTCCCAGATGGAAGGGAGAGGATAGGGGCCGACGTAAGCCGGCTCATCAACTCCTGAAAGGCCGCCTCACACCGCAACGTCCAAATAGACAGAGCGACCTTATTAGTCAACGAAGTATGTGGGTGGTCTATCTGAGAAAACTTATGCACAAACTTCCGGTAATATCCGGCCAATCCCAGGAAACTCCGAATATCTGTGGCCATCTTCAGCTTGTGCCAGTCCCGTACTGCCTGAATCTTAGCGGGGTCCACAGCCAGTCCCCCTCCACTAACAATATGGCCAGGAAGGCCACCTCAATCAGCCAAAACTGGCTTTTGCTGAACTTGGCGTAAAGCTGATTATCCCTGAGCTTCCCCAGCATCAAAGCCAGGTGTTGTGTATGCTCCTCCTTCGTCATTTAATAGATGAGGATGTCATCTATAAATACTATGACAAACCGGTCGATGTATGGCTCGAACACCCGGTTCATCAAACTAATGAAGGCTGAGGGCGCATTCTTGAGCCCGAAAGGCATCACTGTAAACTCAAAGAGTTTGTATATACTACTGAAGGCTGTCTTCGGGATATCATCCTCATGAATGCGCAGCTGGCAGTGACCCGATCTCAGATCCAACTTCGAGAACCAGTGGGCTCCCTCCAACTGATCAAATAGCTCATCTATCCTTGGCAGTGGATGGGTATTCTGGACTGTCTGTCTATTCATAGCTCGGTAGTCGATACATAGTCGGAGCGACCCGTTTTTCTTCTTGACGAACCCAACCTCCACCAGTTCCTTCAATTGACTCCTAAACTCCACCAGCTCCTTAGGAGCCATCCGGTATGGAGCCTTCGACACCGGCTTAGCTCCGTGCACTAACGGTATCTGGAATTCCTATTCCCGATGCGGGGTAACCCTGTCAGCTTCTCTGGGAATACATCAGCAAAATCCTGCACCACTGGAATACTAGATTGGATCCTTGGTCTCGGTCATCTCAAACAGCACCTGGTATACCTCTTCTCCCTGTAGGTGGGCCTTGACGGCCTGTACGGATGACAACAAGAGAGGGGTGGTAAATGTGATACCTTCGATGATGACATAGGAATTCCCGTGCCTCAAGGTGATCCTCTTCGCAAGGCAGTCAATCTGGGCATGATTCCAATGCAACCATGTCATGCCTAGGATCAGATCAAAAACTGGTATCCTTAGGATCGTCGTTGGTGCTTAGAATGCCTTTCCACTGATCTCTGCCTCCATGTTGCAGTGGGCGGAGGTGAATAGCTCCGATCCGTCGGGTAGACGCACCCTCCTCATCAAGCCAGTAAATCTTTCCACGCCTTCTAGTCCTTCCACGAGGCCTCTGACACGAACAAGTGCGAAACACCCGTATCGAACAATGTATAAGCAGGTTTGCCACTGATGAAGACTATGCCTGGGGTAGTAAAATATCTTAGAAGTCTAGTTATGATTTTTCTACTTTGTCTATCAATTTTAAATTCATGAGTCTAGCTTTTTAAGAAAGAAAAGAACTTAAAATTACTGGCATACCTGTTATCACTTGCTCCGGATTCCGAGGTTGAGCTAGATCCAGCGCATACACTTGCTCCCTCTCCTTCCTGCGGTCTCCGCCATGTTATCAACGTCCTCGGCCACGTCCTCGACCTCCAAAATACTGAGCAGGCGGGGCAGCCGGTTGTGCTGGTAGTGGTGCCCCCTTCATGGGGCAGTTTCTCCGGATGTGCCCTACCTGATGACAGTTGAAGCACTCTGGCAGGGGATTTGCCATACCCCTGGGTCTTTACATCTCCCGCATCTGGAGAGGTTGAGGAGCCATTACCACTGGCTGCATATGCTCCTGTCTCACCTCCTGATGAGGTTGATCCTCTGCTCTTCTCCCATATATCCCATCAGCAATACGGCCTCGTCGCTGATCATTTCTTGCTCCTCGGCCCTGATCCTTAGTTGGTCATTTCCAGCCTCGAGTAGTGTGCTAGTCTGCCTCAATCCTCTTAACCATCTCCAATATCCGAGGAATAGGCCGTCGGATATGAACAGCAAGGCCTCTCTTAGATCCTCTCATAGGCCCTTGTAAAACCTCTTGGTGTATCCTGCCTCATCCAGTTGATAGGAGTCTGCGAACCGGGCTAGATGATTGAACTCTCGGTGGTACTCCACCACCGTCTTGTTGCCATGCCTCAACTGTAGAAATCTGTCTTCTAGCTCATCTCTGTATGATTGCGGAACAAAATGCTCCAACAGTGCGGCCCTGAACTCCTACAATCTCTACAATCTCTCTATCAGCAAACGTCGTGTCCAGCGATATCTTCCACCATCCCTTGGTATGAGACTCCAAGCAAGAGACCACCAAAGGTACCCTCTCCTCCCATGAGCACCGTATCCCGGTCAACATCTCATACATGATGTCCAGCCACTCTTCCATCCAAACGACCGACTCTGTCCCCAAGAAGGATGGGGGAGAAAGTCCTCGGAAAATACTCAGCCAATTGGCCCCCGGGTTTGGCCGCGGAGCCTGAACTTGCTGGGCCCTGAAAGCCTCCAGTATGGCTGTCTAAGTTGCCCCATCTCTGACTGTAGGAACGGAGTGGGGACCGGGGGAAATGGTGCAACATTTGGAGTCTGCTGGACTCCGCTCTGTGGTGTAGGCTGTGCTAGAGGCTGCGTAACAAAAATCATTGTAAATAATCGACTCAAGGCCAATTAAAAGTGGACAATTTACATGTGATCCCCCATATGGGCACACCACTGCTGCCACTGCTTAGTTTTCCCCCAAACTAAACTTGCGCGGGGGTGACCCAGGGTTTGTGGACTGCTACTTTTTCGATCGAGGTCTCCTCTGATACCACTTGTAAGACCCCCCCCCCTTTTTATTTTTAGAGCCACAGGGTCTTAGCCCAGAACCACCGCTTTGCGGTTACACCCTCATGCCCGGGAAGGTCATCACTACAAAATGTCGATCCTGTCGGCAAAAATGATCTCAAAAAAGTAGTAAAAGAGTAAAGACATGCCCATAGAAATAACATAAATAGTAAATAATCTCCACGAAGGGAGAGTCCACAGAAAAGAATAATAAAAGTACTGAAAGTAGGGCTCATGCCCGATACATCAATATCCTCACTACATATCACTCAGCGCAGAAGCATAAACATAAACATCTACTAACGATCGGAACTCACAGTCCCAGCTATCTGAACTCCGGTGCGAGACTATCCCGTATCCAAGCGTGCCGACCTCCGGGCCTGCTCCTCCATGCTGGGCTCCACGGTCCCCTAAAATGATGTGGTTCGAAAACCGTTAGTCTAAAAGACTAAGTTCTATCATCCCCCATCCCTTCCCCCATGGCTCCTAGGAACCGAGCGGGAAGGAGGAAAGGAAAGGTAGTGAGGGTGGAGAATGAACAAGGAGCAGGTGATGACGGAACTAATCTTATAGTTCTATAAGTATAAATGACAGTAATGAAAGTATGAAAAACTGAACAAGGAATAAATAACCTTAACTTATATGAAAACACATAAGCTAAGGGATCTTTTGCAAGGCTCCTATCATATAAAAAGTCTCATACCAATTTATATGATAGGGCGTCGGTTTTCTAGCGAGCATGTATATATCTACAGAATATAAACCTTAACTTATAAGTACGCTCACGCGAACTTATAAACCAAGGGGTCGTTTTGCAGGGCCTATTGTATAAAACGTCACATACCTCTTTATACAAAGGTGTCAGGGGTTATATGCAATGATGATGCTATGACATGCAAATATGCTATGACGTGATCATGCAAGTGCAACTCACCCACCCGACTCTGTGCACACAGACCTTTAGTTCCCCCTTTCTGGAGCCGAACCTCCCAGGATACCTCCGTAGTGGAAAACGGAAGCGGTGGGTTGGGCCTCGCCCACCTCTAAACCGGTATCATCACTACCAGTCAGACCTATTGTACGCCTCAACGCTGGTGTACTAAGCGGAGCTCTTGCGTACTCTTGTCGGCTGGCGCACCGGACTTATTTGGCCAAGTGCTAAACCACACTTACAGAGTCAACGTATTGACGTCGGTGCGATGATTATCCAATACCAAAGACCCACCACCTTATATCTTATGCACATGCAATATTAATGTATCATCTACCAAGCCAAAGCTCCCCGGACCATCCCGTCCGTCACAATCAACAACTGAGCCAGAGCTCGTCGAGCCAACCTGGCGATCACCAAATCCACTGAGCCTACAACTCGAGTAACCCAACCTAACATCCCGAGACATCGAGGTGAGTGAAAGTGAATCCTTAGTTATGCTAGTTACTCTTGCAATTTATTTTGCCTACAGTTTAGGTTAGCCCAAGACTTCCTAAGGCATACCCCGTGAAGGGTTCTCGAGGGCACTAGGAACTACGATGGGCTTAAGCTCAAAACTCCCCTTTGCAAGGCACTTATTATTCTTGGTTAATACCTGATTCCCAATCCCTTTAGTATTGCTCTGGATCTAGCCCTAATGTGTTTTGACCTTCTATCTCCCTCCATAGGAAAGACGATCTTTCGTCGATTCCGAACACCACCTAAACTTAGAAAACTCTACTACCTACACATCCCAACTTCCAATGGTAACTCAATCTCATTTTATCCAAACAATCAAACTACTAATCCCAAGCCATATGCCCAATTCATGCTTTCACATTTCCTGCAGTTTTACTATATGCAGACCAACCTATATTATATGCCGTACATGATAGGAGGTATTCCAAATTTTCATCCAAATGTCCTAAGATAATTAATGAAGGCCTATCATGACATTTATAACTTAAATCCAAAAGCTTGGAATTTTCCTAATTTATCTGACATTCTATTTATTTTCCCTAAAAATCCAAAAGCCCCAATTTGAATATGAAGTGGCCCTTACAGTCATGCAAAATGTTCCATAAAATTATGATAAATACTAGACAGCTAATTAACAGTAAATTCAAGTCTCCCAAATTTTTTTGCATGGTTTAAACCTCTAGTCCATAATTGTAAACATAATCACAAGGTTAACAACTAAAGAAGTAAGTAATGTAAATAAGCTTCTAAAAATTATAAGAAAATTCAAGCATGACTAATATACCCTAATAATACTCATGACAAAGTTTCCAAACTTCCCAATGCATAATGAGCTCTAATTTTAATTTAAAACAATAATCCTCTTCCTTACATTAGTGAAGCAACTATTGAAATTATTCACCTAAAAATTATGATAAAATCTCCTCATGTGCATATTCACCTAAGTACACATTTACATGAGTTTCACAATTTTCAAACCATCATTGAGCTCTGAATAAAATTTTGAATATAATTGCATTCTTAAAAGCTTGTGAAGATAGTACTGAAAATATATATCTAAAAATTATAATAAAATTCAAGTATGAGTATATTGACCTAAAATGCCCTATGCCTAATTTTTATAACTTTCTAATGAACAATGAGGTCATAATAAACAACAGACTATAAAGGGAAATTCCATGTATTATAAAGGAGGTACTAATTGTATTGTTCCAAAATTACCAATAAAATCACCAGAGGCTCTTATTAACCCTAAGAATATACTACCCAAGTTTTATAACATTTCATTAAGCTTTGATGACCTATCATGCAGGTATAAGGGTGGTGCCCTAAATTAGGGTTAGGGTTTTGAGGGGTTTATCCATCTCAAAATACTCTAAGATTTTTACCAGAGGACTTTAACTACCCTAGTGTCCTCTCTACCAAATTTCACATCCATACAAGGGTATTTGACCCCATGCCCTTCTCAAACCCCCAAAGTCCAAACTTAGGGTTTGAACTTGGGTCCTAGGGCAATTCTGCCCCAAACCACTCCATAACCCATATGAGGGTGTTAAAAGTTATGTCAAACCAGTGGACCAAATTTCAGCCTCTGTTGAGGTGATTTGGCCACCCAAATCCATAAGGTGCACTTTTGACCTAAATACCCATTTTAGCGCAAAACTAGAGTCTACACATTTCTCAACCAAATCAACTCCAAATGAGGGGAAAATTTATACAGAACCTCATGGTGACCCCAAGGACCACTCACCAAAATTTAGGAGGGTTTGTAGGTCTCTAGATCCCTAAATTAATTTATCCTAGGATTATTAAATAAATTCAAAACCTATAGAAAATTTATCCCCCAAAATTCTCATTTTTGGGCAGGACCTAGGTATAGGTTAGGATGACTCCCTGTCCAAATTTTAGGTCATTTGAACAAGGGATGAAGTGGGGGCACACATTTTAATCTCTCTCTAGGCCTAGGTATAGCCCTCACTAAAATGAGTTCCCTGGTCAAACCAGATACCCAAATTTAATGAAATCAATTTTAAAATAATGTAGACTCCTAGGGCTACAACTTTGATATTATCACTTTTTCTGCAGGTGCCCGTAGGTATTTTTAATAAATAGAAACATTAAATACAATCTCTGTGACATAAATGAAATAACATGAAAATATAACCTATAGTTTAAATCATCTCTAGCACGAATCTTAAAGTGCATCCAGCGGCATCTGGTCGACTTCAAGCTCCAGCCGATGGCCAGGATCATCCCGTCTTGGAGCCACTTCCCGGCCAAATTCCCGGCCATCCGGCCGCCTCCCTGGCCGGCCACCGCCACCACCACCTCCGTCGAGGTGGTGGCTATCGCCAGGTGGCGGCAGAGCCGGCGGAGGGGCATTTTCCAGTGATCCCGACAAGCGGAAGTTTTCCTGAAAACCATGGTTTTGAAAGTTTGGATCAGGCTCAATTGAGCCCGAACCTTGACCCTAATTAGACCTACGATCTACCCATGGAAGAAGAAGAAGGGGAGGACCTTGTTTGCGGACTGGAGGAGCGCTGATCGCTGGGATGCCATTGGTAGTGAAGGAGTCGCCGGTGTTTTGTAGCTACATAGTGAAGTTGCTCGGAATCATCGGGGCAAGGGTGGAAATGAATCCCTGGAGTCCTGTGATGCTTTTAAAATAGTGAAAAGGGGGAGGGGAGTGGTCTTGCTGAGGTGGCCATTAATAGCCCCTAAAGAGCTTGCCTCGACCATGGTGGTGGGGAGGTGAATTCGGCTCAATCAAGCCAGGAAACGGCATGAAACTCCTCCTCTTCCCTAGAGGAGTTGAATCCAGCCCTTAATGGAGGGAGGAGAAGGGCCTTCCTTCATGACACTGTTAATGTACATTAATAGTATTTCTCGGCCATGGTAGTTCTCCTCCCCTTGCCTTGCGCATCCACTAGGATGACCCCTGGCCTTCTCCACACTGAATGGGGAATGAATAAAGAAATAAAAGGGGTGGTACTTTGCTTCCCCAAGCCATGAATGGTTTTAACCCCTCTTCTCTCTCCTCCATTAAAGAGGAATTTGGAGTTTTCTCTCGCCTGCCCTTTATGGACGAATTATGTCATGGCATTAGCCTAAATGCTGCCCACTAAGCTAATATAAAGTGGTTAGGAGGTGGTTAGCCTAAGTGGCTAGGGGCTTGAGCTTGGGTTAGCCCTTTTTGAGCAAAGTTTGACTTGACCTACCCTAGGGTTGACTTTTGTCAAATTGACCTTTTGTATCACCATCAATGGGCCCTTGGTGGCCTATTGGCCTACCCTAGGGTCTAGGTAGGGATGGGTAGGGTTGACTTGGCACCTTGAAGGTCACTTGACCCTTATTTAGGGCACTTTATCCACTTGGGGTTTGAGTTGACTTGGGTCAACTTTGCCACTAGGGTTGACCCCAATGGGTCCTTAGTGACCCATTGACCCCACTCTATGGTTAGGAGGGCATGGGTGGGGTCCACTTGGCTATGGAAAGGTCAATTGACCCTATGTAGGTCAGTTTGACACATTTAGTGTTAGGGTTGACTTGGGTCAACATAGTCACTAGGGTTGACCCCAATGGGTCCTTAGTGACATATTGACCCCACTCTAGGGTTGGGAGGGCATGGGTAGGGTCCACTTGGCTTCTTGGGCTTCCTAGGGTTTTGTCATGACCTAGTAATGACAAAACCACTCCTAGGGGGTCTAGTTGTCTGAGGGATGTTACACCATCTTCATGTCCTTCTCCAATGAACGAGTTGTATTAACCAATACTTGGAACCATTGGTTCATCGGACCCGAGAGAAGCAACCTCATCTCATCATGTAGTCCCTCATAGAACCAATTGGTCTTACGCTCCTCGTCAGCAAAAGTGGATCCCGCATACCGTCCCAACCTGGTGAACTCATGAAAGTAGTTATCCACACTATCCTCGCCCTGAGTCAAATGCTAGAATTTATTCTCCATGCACTGCGATGAAGGCAGATTCTTTCCCAGGAATAGTCTCAAAAACTCCTCCATCGAGATCTCAGATAGTCGTTCTGCCCACAAAGTGGTGTAACTCCAATTCATCCCACAAAAGTCGAGCCTCTCCCTCCAACAGGAAAGTGGCCACGTTTACCTTCTGCCCCTCCTATATTTCAATCGTCGTCGACACTCTCTTGACATGCGAAATCCATTCCTCTGCCTGCGTTGGGGATCCTACACCCGCAAATGTATGAGGACTAAAACACATGAAATGCTTTAGCAGCCTTTTTATAGCTCGCCTTTCCGCCAATGCTTCAACAGGAACTTTCCTAACAGCTATAAGCTCGGCCACACAAACCTTGTCCGGGACTATAGCAACACGCACCTTCCCAGTCGGTTGGGCATTGATCATAGCAAACACTACCTCAGTAACTAAGCATATTTTTTCCGCAGAAGGGGGATGTGAGGTCACATCAGCTGTTGTTGCACTCTCCACGGAATGTTGTGGTTCAAACTGCCCCACACCACTACGAGTTACCTAAAAGTGTAGAATACAAAATTTAGCGACCACATACAAGGCAAAATACTACCAATAGGAATGCACAGGTTCCGTAATTATATGCATTTTCATTCCTAAGTGAGCATTCTTGAGTTCATTTTGTTATAACGGTGAGCACATACAAGTGCCAGCCACCCCTCAAAAGAATTCGACCATGAATTCGTAGAAGGAAGTCCGAGACTTTGATCTATTACCAAATTATAATACCTCTGTCCATCGCATAGGATATAACAGAAGGTCTAGTCGGGGCCCCACGCCATATTCCACGAACAGTCAGCGGAGTTACGGGTTAATTTCAAAAGACCAAACAAATCCTAACTCAGAGCATTCTAGCGGAAGCTTCAAGGGTTAAACTGAACTCAAGTAACATGAATGTCTACTAATAAAAACCACATAGGAATGTTTATAAAAAACATTAAAAGTGTGGCCTTATGCCCTTAGAATTGTTCTTCAAAAAGGTGGTTTACACGCATCGGCACGTAGAACACCCACACATGAAAATAATAAAAAGCCTTCGCTTGGCCTTCGAGGGTCAGCATAACATCACAGGGCTGCAACCCGTTATTTCCCACTCGGCTCTCCAGCACTTGCATAGGGACAATCCACCGGTAAGGTCGTAAACAAGGCAACCGTCTGTTTTAGCTGACTAATTTATAATGACCCTACCCCATTCTCGGGATAGCGGTATTCCTTCCCCGCAAGCATAGCATTTTGATATAGATATATGACATGAATGTACAACTTAAGAACCATTCAATATATCACAAACATTTGCATCAACTTCCAAATGTACCGTGCACTCAGGTTACCTTATCGGTGTACTTGAAATACCCAGCCCCACCATCATCCAAAAGTCTTAGACTGACGGTAAACATGAGCATTATCTTTGTTGGGTCCATTGATCCCAATGGCTTGGATTTGAAGAAGGCCTAATAAACAATGTATATACATGTGGTGATCTAATTTGTGCTCAAGTTTAATGATTGCAGGTTGTCCCAGTAACAATGATGGGATAGGTAACCTAAATGGATAAGTCAGGTAAAATACTTACCTAAGTGGTGTACTGACAGAAATTTGTCTAAGTCCACAAGTGTTTAGTAAAAGTGACTCACTCAACGTCAGATGACTTATAACGCTAAGTAAAGCCTATACAGACATAGCCAAAGTAGTGGCAAGCTGATTAAGTGGCTAAGTCCACAGGCGTTGAGTGAAGTCAACTAACTCAATGTCATACAACAAAAAGCTATGAGACAGGCTAAAGCAGTAAAAGCCTAAGTTGAAATGAGCTGAAAAGTGGTTAAGTACACAGGCGTTGAGTGAAGTCAACTCACTAAACGCCATGCTGTTAAAGGAAAAACTTTGGCTAAGTAATTTAACGTTGAGTGATGAAGACACACTCAATGCCATACAACAAAAAGACTGTAATTTTAATTAAGTTCAGAATTCATCGAACTCAGTTCATAGTTCGTCGAGATAAGCTCAGCGTTCGTCTAGATACTCTCACTGTTTGCGATTCTGGGTTAGTCAAACTCTATTCAGTTCGTCGAACTAAGTTCATAAATTTGGCTAAGGCAAAAAGTGTTGAGAGAGACATGCTCACTCAACGCTCTCAATGCCTAAGATGCTTCAGAGGCAGAAAATTGGCTAAGATAAAAAAGCATTGAGTGATGAAGACACACTCAACGCTCTCAATGCCAGTGAAGCAGGAATATTTTGGCTAAGGAAAAAAGCATTGAGTGAGGAGTTCTCACTCAACGCTCTCAACGCCTGGTATGCAAAAATGACTGCAAATTTGTTTAAGGCAAAAAGCATTGAGTTGAGCTTGCTCACTCAACGCTGTCAACGCCTAGTTAGTCAAAATTTTGTCTAAAAGTTTTGGCGTTTAGTGAAGCTCATTCGCTCATCGCCTATATTACTGATGCTTGAATTTTGACTAAGTCTTTAGGTGTTGATGTCAGCAAGTCAAAAAAGTCAACCATATTCAAATTGCGAGCGACAAAGCCACAATACATGCCAAAAGGCGTTGTGGGCCTACTGCACGTTTGTTAGGCGTTAAAGCAAATATACAACCAGCATTAATGGTGTGGGACCCACTTCTAAAAGAGCCGTTGAGTTATAATAAATAAAAGGAGAAGATCTTTACAGAAAGTGAAGCAGTTATAATAGTTCTTAAAAATTTCCATTATTGCGGCTGAAGCTAAAGAACAGAGAGCCCAAGACAAGCAAGTCAAGAGGCATATCAAGTTAGCTGTTGATATCAACATCTTCAATAGCAAGATTGCTGGAGCCATCTTCATCTTCACCATCTAGCAAGCTCTGGGTGATTCACTGAGAAAGAGATATCAGCTAGGGCCAACCCTTGCTGCAAGTGCTTCACAAATCAAGCAAACAAATTCTCTTGGGGAGCTGTGAAGAAGGAGATAGGGCTGAACTTTTGGTTCAGTTCAGAAAGGGGCAGAACAGTGTTGTGCAAGTCACATCAGCTCAAGTAGACATACTTGTTGTTGTGAAGTAGTTGGGACTAAGAAGTTCTTAGTCCAGAAAAGTAGACTCAGGAAAATAATTTTTGGAGTCAAAGTTGGGTTGATTCTAACTCAGTCAAGGTAGATTGGCATAGAGAAATTTCTCTTGTGTCCAATCAATAACCTTACCAACTCACTTCCACCTTGTAGGATCCTTTATGGATCTTAGTGGTAGGAGCAAACTTGCTCTAAGGTAGGATCCAGAACTGGATCTGATTTGTAGGGAAAATTTGTCAGAGCTGTAGGAGAGGGTTCCTCTCTGAGTGTTGGATCCTACTGGATCTGAGGTAGGTGTGTTTTACTCACTAAGAAGTAGGGCTATTATGCCTGAGGCAGATTCAGGGTACAGATCCATGGTAGGGCTATCCTCCATATCCTGAGTGGTAGGGCTTAATTTCCTGAGGTAGTTAATCTTTGGATCACTGAGTTATAGGGACTTATGCATGAGTTGTATGTCTTTGAGGATACTGAGAGATCTTGAGGGATCTGAGGTGTAAGATCTTTGAGCATTGTTTTGAAGAAGTTCCTTGACCAACAGGAAGTTGTCAAGGTTGGAGGAGAGTGGATGTACCCAAAGATTGGGGAACCACTGTAAATCTGTGTGTATTCTATGTGTTGATTTTCTTTGTGCAGGTAGCTTGTCTTGAAAGAAAAACTTAATATACCAATAAAGCAGTTAACTAAGAAAGATTCAAAGATAGTCACTAAGTACTAAGAAACCTATTCACCCCCTTGGTGATTTAGCTATCCTTAAAATAAAGACTTTCAAGTGGTATCAGAGGGAGGTTGCTCAAAAAGGACCTAACAGTCTGAGTAGACCTCAAAGGATATCTAAAAAGGCTTTAACTTATGTGTTCTCTTGTGAACCATAAGGTGTGGAGTTCCATGGAGCCTCAAATTAGCAAAAATGACAAGAAGACCATTGGACTATTGGGAGCTCTTGTAGAAGACAAAGTCTATCCAGATACAGGAGCAAAGATCAGGGCCCCTCTAACTTATTAAGAAAGTGAATCAGAGGTGGATGAAGTTGAGGAAGGTGAATACGGATGCTATAGGCCTATTTCTACACCAGAGGAAGAAGAATCCTGCCAGGATCAGCCTGGTCCAGATCAGGTACAATCTCTGTCTAGTTCTTCTTATTACTCAGGTCATGAGTCCAGCTCAGACTCTGATGCTTCCTCATCTATGATGATGAGAGTACTCTATCAGAAGAGGATGTCAATCAATTGATTGAGAATCATGTTACACTTCTGAAATCTTTTAAGGAAAGCAAGTTTATTGCTAAGAAATAAGCAAAGGAAATTGCCTCCCTCTAGCTAGCTGCTTCCTAGCAAGATGAGACTTCATCCTTGCTATCTCTGAAAGAGACGGAAGTTGCTTATCTGAAGATCATGGTAGATATCCATGTTGAGTTCATCAAATATAAGGGCTCTATGATCAAGGTTCGTGAAGAGAAGCATGAAAGGGAGAAGAGGATAATGGCCAATTTCCTTAAGATAGATGCTATCAAGAGAAAATCTGAATCTAAGTGGATTTCTAAAATTATCAAATCTCAGAGGAGAGGCCAAGCTCCTGTTGTGCCACAGTCAACCTTTCATAAGGTAATCCTCCATTTTAATAGGCATGACCAGGACTGCTTGTATAGTAACTGTAAGAATGGGAATTCTTCCTTTAAGAACACAAGTGTGTCTTACAATGGAAGAAGAAAGGATATGGGAATGAGTGCCTTTAAGGCTCCCCATGATAAAGTACAAAGGGCCTATGCTGGACCATTTATATTTGGTGCCTCAGCCCCAAGTCACAAGGGAAAGGCAGTGGCTTTCACTCAAGCCCTTCCAACAAGGACTCATACCAAGGGTCAGTCTACCAGTAAGCCTAACTTGGCTAGCTCAGATGATATACACAGCTGGTCATCTGCAAAGAAGATAGATGTGAATACCATTCAGGGCAAGCAAAGAAAGCCTGCTAGAAGAATAACCTTCAGACAGATCCTTGCGTAAAGGAACTTGAAGAGAGCTATTGCTCCTCTTCCTTCTATTCAGTCAGTAGTTAACCACACTACAAGACCTTCTCAAAAAAGAAGATACAATATCTATGAGTGTTGGTGTTGTGGTAAGGTGGGGCATTTTGCCCTAGATTTCTAGCACAATCCTTTTGTGTCTAGAGCAAGAGTAAGCCTACCTATCAGAAATTCTGTAGGTAAGCAAGTTAGATTTCAGTCTAATCATAACCTAGGACCCAATACCTATTGGGCTCCTAAGGTAAGATAATTTTATC
Source organism: Platanthera zijinensis (assembly GCA_039513925.1). Classification (NCBI taxonomy): domain Eukaryota; kingdom Viridiplantae; phylum Streptophyta; class Magnoliopsida; order Asparagales; family Orchidaceae; genus Platanthera; species Platanthera zijinensis. The sequence goes on from CM077092.1 coordinate 167,208,522, forward strand.
TTGCAGGATAGTCCAAGTGGCCATGACCATTTATGGTCCTTGGACAGAGATGTACCAGACCTAAGTCTTGGTACAAGGAATGACTCAACTGATCATAGTGCACAAGATGTCAAAGATATGTGCAACTGTTGAGGGGGTGCTTGCCAAGAAAAGCCAGATGCACATCAAAGGCTAAAAATTAGAAGCAAGGTTGCTGGTATGCTCAGAGACTGTGAATCCAGTATGGGCTTCAAGTCTATAGGGCAGAGATAAGTAGAATTCACCTAGATTTTAATTCTACTATTTAATTGATAAATTGATTATGCTTGTTAGAGATAAGGTAATTGAAACTAATGTCTGATAAGATGTGAAAACATTTGTCTAAACAATTCTTTTTAATAAATTTGTTAGTGGCTCACATGTTCACTATGCCATAAGAAGCAACTAGTCTTATCACTCCCAAAGACACACATTACATGTGCAATACTAGAATAGATAAGTATCAAAAGTCAGTTTAAATCAATTGAGTTTGGGGGCTAACACACTCTCAATTGAAATTAATTTAAGGATTTTTGAAATTATGTCTAACTGCACCCCACTAGTACACATATTAATATTTGTACTGTGGGACAACCTTACCCATGCAAGTTAGGCCAACACAGTTCGTGGCTAGTGCAATCTTACTCCTAAAGAAACATATATTGAGAAAAATAAGCTCACTCAACAAAAATTGTAGAAAAGACTGGCTACAGATAAGTGTCGGGATTCAATCTCAGTCCTTGATCAAAATTAAACAACAAAACAGGTTGGTGACCTTTCGCCTTCTTTTTAGGAATAACTATAAATAGAATAGCTTGTGTTATAAGCTAAGTCACTGCTCCTTACTCTCTCCCGCCCGCATTCGCCAAATAAACGGAAAGCCATTCTTGCTAGGTATTCGATATCTTCAAGCACAATGGCACCCAAGGGACCGAATTTCCTATTCGAAGGTGTGGAACTAGTGAAGAATGGATTCAAATATGCCCAAGAAGAGATATAATTTGTTATTCATCTTCTCCAGGTTTCTGACCTAGAATTCGTCCTGTCAAAACCTTGTCTCTTGTGGAAAAGGGAAGTTCTGGAGTTGTTCGCCAATGTCAAGGGAAATGTATCTGCTGGCAAGCTTAAGTCGACTATGAATGGAATGAAAGTCAAGTTAACCCCAAGGAGGCTAAGCAAAGCCATAAAGCTTCCCAAGTTCTCTACCGCAGAAGACGAAGATGAATTGGCCTAGGATGACATCAAAGTTTCAATAAAATGGTGTGGACTGTCCAAGCACACCACCGGCTCCATCTTAAGGAAAGAACTTAACCTGAGGGGTAAGTTTTTGGCGGATGTCATTAGAAAAGCCTTGCTCTGCAAGACAGGGTCTCATGACAAAATTTCAAAGAAGATGTTTAATTTGATGGCCCGGGTCATCCTGACCAAGAGGACTACCTAGGTCACGATAGTGGTTGATCGAATAGTGGACTGTATGGTTGAACCAAATTTGGGGAGAATCCTATCACTATTTCTGCGTGAAACAGTCCCAAAAATTCTGAATCAGAATCTTGGTGCAAGAATACACCACATGAGAAGAATGGACATCAAGATGCTAGAGAGGTGGGACAGGGTACTTCAACCCCATTGACCATCAGCTGTGGAAGGGAAAGGAAAGAAGATTTCTGCTACTAAGCCCAACTCCTTCAGTAGCTCATCTGAGGAGGAAGAGCATCATAATCCAGATCTATCATCATCTGCTTAAGTGTCCAGGAGGGACATGAATATTCAAGTATTTGCCTCTTCTAAACTTACTCCCTTTGGTCGTGTATGCAGACCAGAGTCAGATATTATCCTTAAGGATTATAAGCATGCGGTTAAGATGGTTGGATCTGTTGCAAAGGAAGGAGGTGATAGAATATCTGTAAGGATGAATCAAGATGCCTTCAGATTAGACAACTCCTAGGCCTCAGAGTGAGGGGGAGATCAAACTTGCTTTAGATAAAGAGACAGTTATGTCTGAAGAAGAACATCCTCTGGATAAAAATAGTGCAGAACATCCTCTGTAATTTCCAAGTGCTGAGAAAAGAAATGCTCCAATTGAGGGGGAGCAACTGATACAAGAGATAATACAAGATGCATTATTTGTAGGAGTGCAACTAAAAGTTGCTCCAACAGTGGCACTGTCTGCTACAACTGATAAAGAGGTTGTTGTTGCTGCTAACCTACATGAAAATGAAAGCATGGCAGAGTTTGAGGGGGAGATACAATCTGATCTCCCTACTCGTGAAATACATGATCTAGTTTCCTCAGAATTAGAGGAAGAGGAATTTAGTCATGAGAAGGAGAAATCCTCAACTCATACAGTGGATGACCCCGCTCTAAGAATAGGGGTCAGGCAAGTCCAACCGACCAAAAATGAAGGCACATCAGCTAGAATAGATCAAATCTCACCAATGCTCCTGGGCTAGCTGGAAAACTTATTTGATGAGCAAAGAGGAACCCTGGAAAATTTTATAGATGATGCTTTAAAGAACATCAAGAATGAGCTGACTACAGAAATCAAATCAATACGATTTGAAGTAAACTTACTAAAGGGTGAAATTGTGAAGTTTTTCACCAGGGCTGCACCAGCTGTCGACTATACAATGGATAAGCTGGATGAGGCAAACAAGAATGTGATCATTACCATACAAAATCAAGACATTCAGGCCCAGAACTCACTGGCTGTACATAATGCTACCCATGTATTGTTGAATAAGCAGATTGCTGCTATACTAACCAAAGCAGATGAATGCACCAAACCGCTAGATGACCACTTACTGGTTGTCAAAAATAAGGTCATTGCTGGAGTTAATCACCTGGAGCTCAAGAGACCTAAAGCTAGCACCTCCCAGACTACTCAAGTAATTGAAGAAGTCAAAAAGGGGAGATAAATATCATCAGAACAAATACTGAGAATATGTTCTAGGACACAAATGCTATGAGAGGCTCATTGGGAATGGAGCCACTATAATATGATAACATCCTAATGATGCATGATCATGTACAAGAAGCCTTGGACAATATGTATAGTACTGCCCAAGTTCAAGACAATCAAGAATATGTTCAGTACATTGAAGAGGGTGACAGTGCTAATGCTCAGTGGGGAGAGAAGACTACTGTTACTCAGAATCCTTATTTCAGCCCCACAGTAGACCGGCCACTACATGTCAAAGATAGAATCACTGCTGATGCTGAAGAGGAGGTCAAGCTAAGGAAAAACAGATATAGAGAAGAAATGGAACAGAGGCCTGATTTCGAGTAGTGAAGCCCAGAGTCCAGATCTATTATTCTGCTTGCTTGGGACCAGGTCAAGAATAAGAGATCAGATAGAGGAAAATGGTACAATAAAATGGAATGAGACAAGATGGAGAAGAGGGAAACAGAAAGAAGAATCTACTAGAGAAATAGAAATGCCAACCTTCTTGCTCCTGATGCTGTTGAACCTTCTAAGTACTTTCCTAAGCCACATGGCTACTTTCAGAGGCAGAAAGAAAAAGCTGAAGCTGATGCTGAAAAGGATAAGCAACTAAAGCTAAGGCTACAGATGATGCAGACAAAAAGGGAAAGAAGATAGCTGGGTCAGAAGACAAACCTGCTAAGAAATTCAAGGCCAGTGGGATTGTAATAAGGGAACCTGAAACTTGAAAAGTTTTAGGTTCTGCTTATATGGCTAAGGGATATGACATTTTGTTTAGTGCACAAACATTAATTCAGTATATGTTAAATGGAACATCAGTTGCTATAATTATGATTTTTCTGACTTATCATTTGCTGTGATCATGATTCATCTGATTTATCATTTACTATTATTATGATTCATCTGAGGTATGTTGTGATAATATCTTTTGTATATGTAGCATAAGTATGTTAGTGTATACATTGTCCTAGGTTTTGACATCTTTAAATATGGGGAGATTGTTGGGTCCATTGATCCCAATGTCCTTGATTTGAAGAAGGCCTAGTGAACAATGTATACATATGTGGTGATCTAACTTGTGCTCAAGTTTAATGATTGCAGGTTGTCCCAGTAACAATGATGGGACAGGTAGTCTAAATTGCTTATCAGGTAAAACACTTACCTAAGTGGTGGACTGACAGAAATCTGTCTAAGTCCACATGCGTTGAGTAAAAGTGACAAACTCAACCCAGATAACTTATAGCGCTGAGTGAAGCCTATACAGTCATAGCCAAAACAGTGACCAGCTGAGTAAGTGGCTAAGTCCACATGCATTGAGTGAAGTCAACTCACTGAATGCCAAACAGCAAAAAGCTGTGAGACAAGCTAAAGAAGTAAAAGCCTAAGTTGAAATGAGCTGAAAAGTGGCTATGTCTACATGCGTTGAGTGAAGTAAACTCACTCAAAGCCATGATGCTAAAGGCAGAAATTTGGCTAAGTAATTTGGCGTTGAGTGATGAAGACACACTCAACTCCATATAGCAAAAATGCTGTAAGTTGAACTAAGTTCAGAATTCGTCGAACTCATTTTATAGTTCGTCGAGCTAAGCTCAGCATTCGTCTAACTACTCTCACAGTTTGAGATTCTGAGTTTGTCGAACTCAGTTCAGTTCATCGAACTCAGTTCAAAAATTTGGATAAGGCAAAAAGTGTTGAGAGAGACATTCACACTAAACACTCTCAACGCCTAAGATACTTCAGAGGCAGAAAATTGACTAAGGCAAAAAAAGTTGAGTGATGAAGACACACTCAACGCTCTCAACAGCAGAGAAGCTGGAAGATTTTGGCTAAGGCAAAAGGCATTGAGTGAGGTATGCTCACTCAACGCTCATAACACCTGGTATGCAGAAAAGGAAACAGATTTGTTTATGGCAAAAAGCGTTGAGTGCAGCTTGCTCACTCAACGCTATCAACGCATAGTTAGACAAAATTTTGTCTAGGTATTTTGGCATTGAGTGAAGCTCATTCACTCAATGCCTATACTACTGATGCTTGAATTTTGACTAATTATTCAGGTGCTGATGTCAGCAAGTCAAAAAAGTCAACCATATTCAAATTGTGAGCGGCAAAGCCACAGTACATGACAAAAGGCACCGTAGGCCTACTATACGTTTGTTAGGTGTTAAAGTAAAGATACATCTATCATTAATGGTGTGGGACCAACTACTAAAAGAGCCATTGAGTTAGAATAAATAAAAGGAGAAGCTCTTTACAGAAAGTGGAGCAGTTACAGTAGTTCTTAAAAATCTCCATTATTATGGCTGAAGCTAAAGAACAGAGAGCCCAAGACAAGCAAGTCTAGAGGCATATCAAGTTAGCTGTTGATATCAACATCTTTAACAGCAAGATTGTTGTAGCCATCTTCATCTGCACCAGCTAGCAAGCTATAGGTGATTCTTTGAGAAAGAGATAGTAGCTAGGGCCAACCCTTGTTGCAGGTGCTTCAATGATCCAGCCAACAAATTCTCTTGGGGAGCTGTGAAGAAGAAGATAGGGCTGAACTTTTGGTTCAGTTAAAAAAAGGGCAAAACAGTGTTCTACAAGTCACTTCTGCTCAAGTAGACATACTTGTTGCTGTGAAGTAGTTGGGACTAAGGAGTTCTTAGTCCAGAAAAGTAGACTCAGGAAAATCATTTCTGGATTCAAAGTTGGGTTGAGTCTAACTCAGTTAAGGTAGATTGGCACAGATAAATTTCTCTTATGTCCAATCAAGAACCTCACCAACTCACTTCCACCTTATAGGATCCTTTATGGATCCTTTATGGTAGGAGCAAACTTGCTCTAAGGTAGGATCCAGAAGTGGATATGAGTTATAGGGCAAATTTGCTTGAGCTGTAGGAGAGGGTTCATCTCTGAGTGTAGGATCCTACAAGGATCTAAGGTAGGTGAGTTTTACTCACTGAGAGCTAGGGCTCTTATTCCTGAGGCAGATTCTGGGTGCAGATCTGTTTTAAGGTTATCATCCATAACCTGAGTGGTAGGGCTTAATTGCCTGAGGTAGGTGATCTTTGGACCACTGAGTTATACGGCCTTGTGCCTGAGTTATAAGTCTTAGAGGAGACTGAGAGATCCTTAGGGATCTGAGGTGTAAGCTCTTTGAGCATTGTTTTGGAGAAGTGCCTTGACCAACATGAAGTTGACAAGCTAGGAGGAGAGTGGATGTACCCAAAGATTGGGGAACCACTATAAATTAGTGTGTATTATGTGTCTTGCTTTTCTTTGTGCAGGTAGCTTGTCTTGAAAGAAAAACTTAATCCACTAATAAAGAAATTAACTAAGAAAGATTCAAAGATAGTCACTAAGGACAAAGAAACCTATTCACCCCCCTCTAGGTGATTTAGCTATCCTTGAAATAAAGACTTTCAATCTTCTCTTATGCCTCGACTACATGACCAAGGCCAGTGGCTCACTCCAAGCCAATCATAAGACGGGTCCAGTCAGCCTATCCCGTTGTTCAAATCATCATTCCATCGCAATAAGGAATGCCTTCATGGCCCAATGGACAGACGCGGGTCAGCGTCCCTTTTTCCCCAAGCTGAGTAATTTAAACTCTTGCTTTCAAAACATGGAACAATTTAAGATCTCACGCACACATATAGTAGAACAATTTAAGCTCTCACTATTCAATCATAAAATGAGGTCCCCAGGTCTCCTAGAGACAGACATCACAATTTAAGCTCACCTAGAGCTATCACCAGTGATATCCACTGTCGCTCGGCGATATCCAATGATTATCTAAAATTGTGGTATTTTTTTGGGTATTTTCCTAGAGTGCGTCACCAGTACTTCTTGCTACTCAGTTCATAGGCACAACCCTCGAACTCTGTGAACTACGCATTTATACTTGGAGTGTTCTCCGACACACAAATTAAAACATCACCAATCCAGACCAACCTATCCGGATAGACTTCACACAACATGCCTATTCCGTACTACGATTTCTGAATTATATATGCAAGATTACACCGGGATATCACGTATCAACCCATCAGAATTCCCTTCATCTTCCACCTTTTGGTGGGGGATTCCATTCTTATGCAAAATTAGGACTTCACTTGTCCAAGAAGGATGATCGTTACCCTTGTAGATCGTTTTAGAGCCATGATGAAGTCTTCTATCCGAATGGAAAAGATCGCCTCACTTTCCTCTTCATGGATTTTGCTTCAGCTCGTGAATCCAACCACAGGATCTCCTTCACCAAGCATGCAACACTCAGCCCCAGACTATTTCCCTCAAGAACTTCAAGTACAAAGAGAGAGAGAAAAATGAGAGTTCAATCTCATGACCAGCTTATATCTAGAACCTATCGCCGCGCGATAACTTGCTACCGGCGCGTGGTAACTTAGGCGGTTGCCGCTTGGCCTAATCGACATCGCTCTGTCGCCCAAAATAGCCTCCACCATTCTACCACATGGCAAGCTAATGTCAGCGCTACCTAACTACCGCAGGGCGGTACCTTCCCGAGACATAAGCTACTCTTAAACCCTCTATCGCCGCGCGATAGCTCACTACCGCCCCGCGGTAGTATCTCAACGATTTGTCAAGTGCTTTGAGTGCGTTGAGTGATACCGCTACGCTGTACCTACCTATCGCCCAGTGGTATCAACCAGAGGCCTTAGTCTTCTAATTCAGTGAGCTATCGCCGACGTTAGGATTATCGCCGCGCGATAACCTTAGAGACCAAAGCATGGGGAATTTTGGGGTATTACAACGGGCGTGTACCTAGGGAGTAACTCGAATTCTTCAGCTATAAATGCACAGCTGATCTAGAAGACTAGGAGTCCATTTCCAGGCCCGTTTGGGCCATCTCTAGCTTAGTTTTACGTATTTTCTTCCCTGTACTTTCAATTCCTAGTGTAGATTTCTTTTTTATGCTTTGTTATTTTCAATTGAAAGTTTAGAATTTATTTTCATGCACTTATAATTTTATTTTCTAATGAAATAAAACTTATTATTCTCTTTCCCCTCTTCTTGTTCGCTTCTTTATTCTGAATCTTGTTTAGCTATATTTATTCTAGCATTTGATAGGAAGAATCCTTTAGGAATTTTGATTTCATAATTATTTTCTTTCGAAGGCTTTAATTCAGAACTTACAATTTATTCTCATTTAATCTCAATTTCTTATGTCCAACTAAGTTTTTGCAATTATTTTCATACTCTAGATAGCTAAGAGGTTCGTGCATACGAATCGATCACTTGTCAATAAAAGGAGTTGATCGCAACCCTCAAGAGAGGACTACAAAACTCTTCTGGATAGGAGTGAAATCCTGTAGAGAAATTCACCTCAATAAAGTGATTCTTAAGATATTAATTACTCTCCAGAGTTTGGTTAATATTGCATAAGATTAGTTGGGTGCATTCCTCAAGAGAGATGCATTCATGCTTCGGGAATCTCCACGGTCAAGTTATCCTCTTCAAGATTTTGATTTCTAATTATGTTTTCTATTTTCCTTAAGGTAGAAGCACTCATCACCCTCGAGTTTATTACAACCTTGATCCTAAAAATCCTATACTACTCTCGATACGATCACATGTCATTATTATTTGCGGTCAAAATTTTGCACATCGTGTTTTTGGCGTATTGCTGGGAAATTTTTGTTAAACTTTTGAAAAAAAAGTGAATTCTATTAATTTTATCATTTCTCTTCTCTTTCTTATTTTTCTTTTTTCTAAAAAAATTCATTTTCTCGTAAAGGGGCAATCTAAAATCTTAGAAAAGGAGGTTTGAGCTTGTCATCCCACCAAACCTCCTAGTACCGGTGCCAACCCCTCGCAGGGTAGACCTCGGAAGTCCAGGACTAAATCAACTCACTTTTAAAAAGAAAATAAAAAATTTATTATCTTTTATTTTATTTAAATATTCCATTTCTCTAAGTAATGGTTGTTTTATTTTATTTAAAAAAAGATTTTATCTCAATAGCCACTACTCTTGAAGCGCTTTAAAATAATATTAGCATTTTTAAAGCTACAAGAAAGTGAAATATCATTTGTACTTTTTGTGGCGGAAATCATTTAAGCGAGAAATGTGTTTTTTTTTATAATTCTCATAATTTTAGCTATGAAAATATTTTTTATAATAACTATGAAAATAATTTTTATGATTCTTACAAAAATAATTTTTCTAATTCTTATGAGAAAATTTTATTTAATTCCAATTCTCACTTTTTTTATGAAAATAATTTTTATAATTCTTATAAAAATAATTTTCAAAAGTCTTATGAAAATAATAATATTGAAAATAATTTGTATAATTATAATGAAAATAATATTCATAATGCAAATATTCTTTTTAATTATAATAATAAGGATAATTATAATTCTAATGAATTCTGTTCATCCTCAGTTGTTAACTATTCATAGTGGCGAGATCACCCAGATAGTCTTCGGTGTGATGAAGAAAATTCATGCTTTCAAAATTTACGTTCTTCCTCTTTCTTCCTACAAAATTCTGTTTCTTCTACTTTTGTGAGTTCTCCAATTTTAAATAATCATCCCCAAAACCAAGGAGTGTTTTTAAACCAAGAAATCATAATTATGGAGGTGTCGTATGAATTTGAAGTGGAACATGTTTCTTCTTCTCCTTCACGAGATTCCACTCCTATTTTTCATTAAAATTTGATTAATAATTTTGAAAATAAAATTCAGGAAAATAATTTTGCCCATGAATTTAATCCGCTTGGTTTTTCAAATAATTTTTTGAATAACAATTTTTTTATAGAAATTGAACAACTGAAACTTTGTCTTTTTCTTTCACAAGAGCCTTCTCCTTATGAAATTTTTCTGACACGCTTAATTTTGATTTTTCTTATGCTAATAATTTTCATATAGAAAAAGAGTCGTTGCAACCAAACCTCTATGATGATCCATTTGCCACTCTTCTCCAACAATCCAAATTACCTAATGTATGGATAAGTAACTTGGATTCATATTTTGAAGCTCACCACAAACAAAAGAAGAATCAAGGCAATAACAGAGGAGTCGTCGGGCAATGAATTTCTGCTTGTACCCCGTAGCGCATATTAAGGGAGTTGCATGTGCACTTTTCTTATTTACCCATTTAGCTAACCCTTAAAATTCAAAAAATATTTGTTTTTCAATAAACCCCTCCTTAGATTTTTTGATAATTTTAAAAATCTAGTTTGAGTTTATTTATAACCATTTATATTATTTTTAATTTTCTAATATTTTATTTTATCATAGTTAGTTAGATTTAATTTTAAGATGATTTAATTTTAAAAATATCTTATAAATTCAATTTTTTTAGTGTAATTTCTTTAGCACTTATTCTCTTTAATTTTAATTAGTTCCAATTTTGTTGTTTTTGTTTAAATATATTTAGATTTTAATTATACTTACTTCATGCTTTTAGATTCTTAAGAAAATTTAATTTACTATAGTTGCTTTCTTTATTTTAATTTAATCAAAAAATTTGTTTAAGTCTTCCCCTTATTTTTTTTCTTGTTAGATCATATGTCAGGGGAATGAGGGGATAAAATATACCATCCCTTGTTAAACATATGCATTCTTATTTTTTTTGGTTAGATCATATGTCATGGGAATTAAAAATTCCCTTGTAAAAATTTGTAGCCACCAAAAAAAATTTATGAGTAAGTGGATAAAATTCATTACTCATAATCATTTTGTTTTTTATGAAGAGAAAAAAAATATTTGTTTATATGTCATGTAGATCAGAGGATAAAATTCATTATCCCTTGGTAAACATATGCAAATATGTAAAAGAAATTTTAAAAAATTAGGTGAGAGTATAAAATCCATCACCTCATGCTTTTTTCATTTTAATTTCATAATATAGGACTTAATTTGTAAATCTCTAAATTTCTCTTTAACTATCTCTTGATTTAATAAAATTTAGTTTAAATTAAAATTTTATTAATGTCTTATGAATGGTTCTCATTCTTTTCCTCTAAAATAGCAAAAGTTTAAGTATGAGGGTATTTAATAAATAGTATTTAGGTTATATTTTAGTATAAAATAATTAACTTTTATTAATTTTGTACCTAATTATGTTCTAATTTTCTCTATTTTGTGTTTTCAGGAGAAACCGGGCAACATATAACCTAATAGAGAATGTAGACAGGATCAGGAGCTTAAAAAGAAGATTTCAGGAAAAATCACAAGTGCACGCCCCCTTGTCATGGGCATATACTTGGGGAGTGAACTCAATCATGCCCATGTCTCATCCCTCATGCTCTAGATGGCGCAATCATGACATTTAAAGTTACATGCGTAGGTGTCATGCTCGTGACTTACGGTGTGACACACCCATGATACGCCACATCCAAGCTTGCAGCTTATCCAGGAATCACGCCCTAGATCCCGTCGAAGTCACCCTCATGATTCTAAGGTCCCGCCGAAGTCACACTCATGACTCTAAGGTCACGCCGATGTACATCCCACGGATTGACAATTATACACCAGCCCGTTAATTCATTATAACGCCCCTGATTTTTCAAGGTTTATTTAAAATCCCTTTAGTGACGTATTTTGATGTCAGGGCATTATATTGACGCGTAATTATTGGGTACCATTGTCGGAGCGTGGCTTTTGCTCGTTGGTATCTGAGGTTTTTTTTGGTTTGGGAGTATTAGCTTGGCTAATTCCTCCTGTGTGTTGATATTCCCTTGCGAGCCGGGGTTTGTTTTGGAAAACATCGGAGCATTTTTGGGATATTTAATGTTTAGACTTCGGGGAGTGTTTACCCAAGTTTGGTTTGTCAGATTTTGATTTTGACTTTGCAGTCGGATTCATAGCATCGGTATTTAGCTACGGTGCAAATTCCATAGATTAAGGTATGCCGTTTTTACCTTCTCTCCTCTCAAAAAGTTTCAGGTTTCACTGCTTAGGTGTTTTTGCGGCCAGATCCATGAGGAGGAGTGGTGGTGCAGCCAGATTCTAGCAAGATCTAGGCAAGTGTTGATTCCTTACCCTTGCTGAGATTTCATTCCTTATATTCACTATTATTGCCCCTTTTTCCTTCTTAGAATTTAGGAATAGGGTAAGGTTTGATAAGGTTCTACCTGCTTCTTAGGGTAGATCCTTGTTTCGATGGTGTGTATATTCATCGAGTATAGGTTAATAAGCCCAAGGTTTGTTGTCATGTATGGCAGTGAGGGAATTCGTCGGGTTTGAAGATTAACTTACGATAACGTTGTCTTATATGGCTGATTAGTTTAGTAAATTAGTCAATTTTGACAAAAGTCAAAATCACCGAAAAATAAATTTAAGGCTAATTCAAAAGCGTTGAGTGCGCTGAATGCACTCAACGCGACGTTGAGTGAAATTCACTTGGCGTTGAGTAGTCTGTGAGGCTAAGGAAAAAGCGTTGAGTGCACTAAATGCACTCAACGTGGCATTTAGTGAAGTTCAAAGAGGCTAAGGAAAAAGCGTTGAGTGTGCTGAATGCACTCAACGCGACTTTGAGTGAAGTTCACTTAGCGTTGAGTGGTCTGTGAGGCTGACGCAAAAGCGTTGAGTGCGCTGAATGCACTCAATACGGCGGTGAGTGATATAACATTAAGTGAAGCCTTGGTGTTGAGTAGCTTCGAGTCAAGTCAAAAGCGTTGAGTGGACTAAACGCGGCGTTGAGTGAAGGTAAATTTGCTGAGTAAACTATTTGGCATTGAGTGCACTGAATGCACTGAATGCGGCATTGAGTGTAGCCAGGCATCGAGTTGACTCAACCGCTTTTCCCGTGACGTGGAATTTTTTTCGCCGATTCGTCGTATATCAAGTTAAGTTTTGTTGTTGAGTGGAATTCGTTGTGTGTTTACTGATTTGTCGGGTATACTCGATGAATCGGTGTGGACCTAGAAATTTTTCCGCCAAATTAAGTTGTATTCGTTTAGTATGACTTAGAATGATTATCACTTGGGAATTTTCTGCCTTTATGTCAAGGAGAGTTTCTATTTCCTGGTTGAGGTTATAGATGTTCATGGATATTAAGTATGGCCTTTGGTTGGTAGTGGATAGAGGACCCCCAACCTAGTGCCAAATTGTGAATCATTACACTACTGGGCTTGTTTTTGGACTGTGAGTTGAGTTGGATAATGCGACCACCACCACAACACCTTGTTTATATATTTGGATTGTTGGGTTGAGTTGGACATTGAGGCCACCACCCTAGTGCCTTGTTTAGACAATTGGACTGTCTAGTTGTGTTGGATAATGTTTCCACCACCACAGTACCTTCTTGAAATGTGTTGGGTCTGTAAGTTTGGGTTAGACAATGTGGCCACCGACTCAGGACAATTTCTTACCAGTGCTAATGATTCATATGATTAGAGTTAATATGTCTCTTTCCTTGTATTGTACAGATATATGTTATTCTGATTACTTTTGTAGATATTCTCGAAGCATGGCTTTGCTTCGCACTTGCTGCAACTTTCTTACTTTTGAACTCAATAACTAAATCTTTTACCATTGTCATATGATTAATGTGCTGAGATTTGACAACTTCCTTATGTTTTGGTTGGTAACCCTTTATTCCTTTTTGGTTTATTGCTAATCTTTTAGTCTTGATTTACCACTCATATTTTCATTCTTGTTGAGGTGTTCTTTCTTTGAATTCCTCAGTTTTGGAGAAGTAGCCGGTTGAGCGACTAGGGTTGGTTTTTGGCTGGTATTTTGCAGCGGTCGTTTCCTCACCGACTGTGAGGTAGATGTTGTTTGTTTTCTTTTTGTTCAGACATACATATCTTTTAGTGGGTTTGTGTTAGGTTGTTGATGCCCACTGAATTTTTGTTTAATGTTAAGTACTTGCTAGCTGTTAAGCATTTTTCTATATGATGGTGTGGATTTACTTGCTCTCTTGGAAGGCTTTATGCTAGGTTGCATGTTAGATATTTTTAAATTATAAAAGTATTACTTCTATCACCTCATATATGACATCTTTCAAAACTTAAGTCACTATATTCGATGAATATAAAAGCTATTTTCATACTTATACTAAATCTAGAGTCATGAATACCATGAGTTGTCTTATATGGATGTTTTGCTCGTGTAGGATGTCAGTCAATGTAAACAAGGTATTTTCCATAGCGTATACTTATATTTTTAGTTGTGGGCTAGTGGATTTACTGAGCTGAGGGATACGAACACCAAAACTTAACTTGAAACATGTTTTTCTCACATCATAACTTGGTATTTGCATAAACTGGGTTAGAGTTGGAGTTTGCCTGAACGTCTGTAGTTATACTCTGCACGGCGTGGCATAACGACGTGTGTTTTCTCTTACTCTGATATACTCTTTAAATTCAGAGAAAATGCGGGTTGTGACAGTTTGTATCAGAGGAAGGTTGTTTGATAATTGGTCGATCAACCATCTCAGGATAGTTTTAGCTGTCTTGTTCCATTGCATACACACACCGATGTGTCATCAGTACGTCTTGGCTGAAGCATGAACACTACACTCATAAGCTTGACAAGAAGTATACGGGGCATATTATGTAGTATGGGATGCATAATATGTGTTTGTATATGAATCCTCATTGGGTCAACATGTGACTGTTATTTAGTATGGGATGCATAATAATCATTGCATGAATGCACATTTGATTTTACTTTTCATTGCATGTGATATTATGTAGTATGGGATGCGTAATATTTCATATGTACGCCGCTCATAACATGCATTAAGGCCTTTATTAGATTGCATAGTACAAAATACATAGCATTACATCGCATAGCACATGTGCTAAGCTAAAGATTTACATGAAGACATATGTACATACATGGTTTTAAGTCAAAAGGAATAAGAATTCATGCTTTCATAGTCTATGCACATTATTCAGTGGGATGAGGGTATATTATCCTAAGTTTGGGCATGACATCATTGATAAAATCCCAGAGCAAGTTAGTAGCTTGAGCAAGTATTTGTACATGTATTGTCTGAACTAAGTTGTGTAATTCTAGTGGTAAGCTATGTTTTGATTAGTTGTTTGTTGTGTTTTTAGAATGCCGCCGAAGCATCCTGCGATATGGTCAACTACCGAGTCTAAGGGCGAGTTATCTGAGGTGCAGAGTGAGGCAGTGATTGAAGGACTGCGATAGAGCAATGTGGCTCTATCCAAGAAATTGTTGAAGATGCAGTCATAGATCCAAGCTTTGTTGTCTATTGTTTCCGGGCAGCCGACTAGAGTGCAAGACCCTACTGTAGGTCAGGCCATTCCTATTCCTCCTGCTCCTCTGGTGCCCCCAGCTGTGTTGCCACCAGAGATAAATTTTATCTTGCATTTTCAGCGATTGGGACCCCCTATATATGACGGTGGAGCCAATTTCATGGCTTTGGACGATTGGATTGTCGTAATTAAGGAGATGTTCTTATACTCAAGAATATCTGAGGACCAAAGAGTTATGGTCACTGCTTACCAGCTGATGGGTCTTGCAAAGAGCTGGTGGTTAAGAGAAAAGGAGAACCTGAAGGATGGATGATCATGGGATGCCTTCAAGGAGTTAGTAACAAGGAAGTTTCTACCGTCGGTCGAGCAAGACCGCTTGATGAATAATTTTCTGTATTTAAATCAATGGCAAATAACAGTCAGTGAGCCGGTTTGCCCTGGATTTGGTATCTTCTGACTCTAGTAGAGTTAAACTCTTTCTGGGTGGTCTTAGGAATGACATCCCGCAGCTGGCCAGTGCTTATGGATATGAAAGTTATGCTGAAGTAGTAGAGCTTCCCTAAGGGTCGAAGCAATCAACAATGCTAAGAATCGAAGCCAGCAGATGAGGAAAGATAAGACGAAGTCTAATGAGGGTAAGAACTCTAAGGAATCTGGTTTTGCTTCAAGGAAGAGAAGCAAGGAAGTGTGTAGTTTCTGTGGCTGGTCAGGCCACCCGTTCGATATATGTTTCAAGAGGCTGGGAGCTTAGAAGAAGGAGAAGGTGTACGCAATTCAGGGCTCTCCCAAGGGAGATCTAATATGTGCTCTGTGCAAGCGGAAGGGGAACGATGCTGCCCATTGTTGGTATAAAGATAAGGTCTGCTTTCAGTGTAGACAGAAGGGGCATGTTAAGTCAAAGTGCTCGTAGTCTCAGCCCACGCTGCAGCCAGTTCCACTCCAAGATTTGCTGCCACTGCCGCATTTTGACAAAGGGTAGGGCAAGCTGAACGTGGTATATATGGAGGAAGCACAGACGTCCACCCAGGTGATCTCAGGTTAAATCCTAACCTAGTTTGTTTTTAGCTCATAGTTGTAGTTTCGATGTTGCTCGGTTAGTTATGGATGCGATTTTATAGGGAGGTTTAAGGTAAAGAACCTTTGGGCGGGCATTCTCTTCGATTCTGATACTATCCACTTATTTGTGGCTAGGAGCTTTGTAGAGCGCCATCGTTTGACACTTGATCAAGTTGGTGATGCGTTTCATGTCAAGTTTCCCTCTTGTGACTCAGTGTTGTTGGACCAGGGTATCTAGAGCTATCCGATTCTTTTAAACAACTTCCTAGTTGTTGTTGATTTGAAGGCAAAACACATGAAGGACTTCGATGTGATCTTTGGCATGGACTGGATGTCCAAATATGTTACGGTCATCCAATGCAAGGTTAAGTGTTTGGACTTCAAGATGGACAACTGTTACCCCAGGAGTGTTTATGGTTTTCTGTTCCAGGTTTCCCGATTATTTCTACGGTATGTGCTCAGAAGCTTTTAGATACCGGTTGTTTTGCTTACTTTATTTTAGTTTTGGAGACTGTTTGTAGTTTGCCGCGTGTAAAGGAGATTCTTGTGGTGCGTGAGTTTCTTGATGTATTTCCAAAGTCTTCTTGGTCTTACACCTTAGAGGGATGTAGAGTTTGTTATAGATCTTAAGCTGGGTACTCGTCCTATTGCTAAGACACCGTATCGTGTGGCCCCTTGAGAGATGGAATAGTTGCATACCCAGCTGGATGAGTTACTACAGAATGGATTTATTAGTCCAAGTTCTTCACCGTGGGGTGCTCCCGTGCTGTTTGGGAAGAAAAAGGATGGGTTAATGAGGCTGTGCGTTGAATATAGGGAACTGAATAAGGTAACTATCAAGAACAGGTATCCCTTGCCATGAATAGATGATTTGTTTGATCAGTTGTGTGGTAATATAGTGTTCTCAAAGATTGACCTTTGTTCAGGCTATAAATAGTTGAGGATTCGTGAGACGGATATTCCACGGGCCACTTTTTGTTCCCGGTGTGGACATTTTGAGTTCTTGGTAATGTCCTTTGGTCTGAATAATGCACCCTCTGCCTTCATGGACATGATGAATAGAGTGTTCAAGGATTTTCTAGACTGTTTTGTAGTCGTGTTTATAGATGATGTTTTGGTTTATTCCCGCAATGCTGATGAGCATGCCCAGTACTTGCCTTTGGTTTTGTCTGCTTTTAGGGAGCATAAGTTGTTTGCCAAGCTAAGCAAGTGTGAGTTTTGGCTTCCTCAAGTTTCCTTTTTTGGTCATGTGGTTAATAAGGATGGAATTTTTGTTGGCACAGAGAAGATTTCTGCCGTAATGGATTGGAACAGACCTACCATACCCAAAGAGATAAGAAGTTTCCTTGAGTTGGCAGGATATTATAGGAGGTTTGTGGAAGGATTTTCTATAATATCTTTGCCATTGACTAAGCTTATGCAGAAGAACGCAACATTCATTTGGAGTAATAAGTGTGAAGAAGCTTTTCAGGAATTGAAGAGGAGATTATGTACTGCTCTAGTACCGTCCTTGCCTAACGAGGGAGTAGAGTAAACTGTTAATGTAGATACTTCACATGTCGGGCTTGGTTGCGTGTTGATGCAAGAAGGAAATGTGATTGCGTATGGGTCGAAGCAGTTAAATATTCATGAAAGAAACTACCCTACTCATGATTTAGAGTTTGTTGCAGTCATATATGCCTTGAAGTTATGGAGACATCTGTTGTATAGTGTGTTGTGCAAAATTTACACGGATTATAAAAGTTTGAAGTACGTGTTCACTCAAAAGGTGTTGAATTTGCGCCAGCAGAGATGGTTAGTGTAACACCCCTATCCGTCACATAGCATATAGTAGTAGGTCCGATCGGGGCCCGACGCCATATACCACGGACAGACCGGTGGGTTACTAAATGAAACCATTCTTCTAATCACAACTGTCCTACACAGAGCATCTAGAGGAAGCATTTTAATAAGTTGCAAACAAATAACCCAAACGAAAGTATGAATGTCCACTAACAAACCCAAACAGGAATAAACGTACAAAATACATAAAGTACTGGGCCTTATGGCCTAACAAAAGTTTACTTAAATAAAATGTGTCTTCCATACAACGGCACGCAGGCCGGTCACACATTAGAATAAAGTAAACAATACACTTCGGCCTTCGAGAGCCAGCACTGCAACAAGGGCTTTAGCCCGCTATTTGCCACTCAGATCCGCAGTACCTGCAAGCAACAATTCACCACAACGGTGATAAACAAAAGCAACGGTCAGCTAAAGCTGACCAAATTATAACGACCCCACCCCCTTATTGGGGTGGCGGTGCTCCTTCCTTGCAGTGCATTAGTATAATCCAACGATTAAAATGAAAGTACAGTATTTGCACAATACACCACAGGTGTAGGCCCGCGGCCACACACCCCGTGCTCTTAGGGCACTTACTCGGTGAACTTGGTGAAAATCCGTGGTCTCACCACTGCCTCTAGGAAGACAAACCTAGTGAGCATTTTGGTCTTTCCAGCCTAAGCCTAAGACCCTCCATCTATGCCAACGGTAAGTGCCATGTACTGTAGGTCTCTTTAACCGAACGATACAGAGCGGGTACGGTTTCGCCTAACCCGTTGCTCACACCGCAATATCAATTTTGGCCATATGCGCGGGTCAAGCTTCCCCGAGTCCCAAAATGACTACACAAATTTTACATAACCCAGTTATTTAAAAGTTGGCTCCCAGACCATCAAGTTGTCAGAATCACGCTTCTGCCCAGTTTTCCGGGTGCACCTTGGAGTTAATCCGCAAAATTCCCTGATGCAATCTACCGCATAGAAAACCCGAAAACAATTATCGGCACGGAGTGTTCTCCGACCATTCATGCATAATGAAACATCACTGATCCAGACCAACTTGTCCGGGTAGGCTTCACACACCATGCATATGTTCGTACTTCGATTCTGGACTCTACATGCAAAACAACGGGGACTATTCATGTCTACCCGAAGGAACATTACAAACTCACCGCATACTAGCGAGAGCGGGCTTCCTATGCAAAAAGAAAAGGGGACTTCACATGTCCAAGTATATAATCGTTACCCTAGCATTTCTCTTCGGCGCCATGAAGATCTGCTCGGATGGAAAGCACCAAAACAGCCTTGCTTTTGCAGATCTTAACTCGATTTGCGATTTGGCGCTCCGAAACTCCTCCGGCGGCCGGATCTCCACTCCTTCTTCCTTGCTATCCTCTCTCTCTAGAACTTTAGAAAGAGAATAGCCTAAGTAAAATGAGGGAGAAAACCCTCATCTCCCGGACTTAAACCAGCAGGGAAAATCCTGAACCGTTGGATCCAAAAATAAGGAAACGATATAAGACCCCAACCTCGGAGATGATCGCGTTCGGGCACCGTTTTGAGGGTCAAAACGGTGTCGGGTGGAAAATGGGTCAACATGAATTTTGTTCGTCTCGTCAAGATCTACAACTTTCATGTTGACCACTTTTCGATTTGAGGTCATCTCTGGGGCACACGGCCAGGCACACGGCCGTGTGCCTACCCGTGTTCAGTGGTTGAATGCGTTTTTGTGCAGTCTCGAGTCAGAGAAGGACACGGCCTGAGACACACGGCCGTGTCTCAAGCCGTGTGTGGGGCACACGGCCTCGAACACGGCGTGTCAAGACCCATGTCGATCGGCGAATGAGCTACACGGCCAGACACACGGCCGTGTGTCAAGCCGTGTTCGGCCCAGTTTTTGGGATTTTGGATCTAATCTCGGCCGTTCGTTCCCTTGGATCTGGATCCGACGGTGGGGGATGCTCCTGGGGGATTATTAGTCGGGAAATGGGGGGAGAAACCCTCATTTTCACTTTGAGTTTCTCTTTCTTCATCTTAGAGAGAGGGGAGAACTCCTTTGGTGGTGTGAGCCCAAATTCCGGCCGCCGGCGGAGCACCGGAGCACCGATTCGCGATCCGAGTCCGGATCCTCGAAGGCAAGGGCGAGGCGAAGCTTTCCATCCGGCTACATCTTCATGGCGCCGCGGAAAAATGCGAGGGTAACGATTCTCTTCTTGAGCATGTGAAGCTCTTCTTCCTTTGCATGGGAAAACCCCTCTCCCGCGAGTGTGTGGCGAGATCGTGGTATTCCTTGGGGTAGATAAGTAAAGTCCCCCTTGTTAGAGTTCGGAATCGTAGTACGGACATAGGCATGTTGTGTGAAGCCTACCCGGACGTGTGTTCCGGATCGGTGATGTTTTGCTATGCATATTTTAGCCGGAGAAGACTCCGAGCGTTGTGGTTGTTTTCGGGTTGCTATGCGGTAGAATGCATCAGGGAATCTTGGGGATTAACCCCGAGGTGCACCCGGAAATCTGGGCGGAAACGAAGTTCTGCCATCTCGGTGGCCTGGGTGCCAGCCGGGAACATAGCAGGGCTATGTATCATGTTTGATTGCGGCAGGGAGCCTTGGGGATGAAACCCGAGGTACACCCGGAAATCTTGGACAGAAATGTAGTTCTGTCATATCGGTGGCCTGGGAGCCAACCGGGTACTTAGCAGGGCTAAGTACCGTGTTTGATCGTTATTTGGGACTGGGGAAAGCTTAGTCCGCGCCAAAGGGCCAAATGGCAGTGGCGGAGTGAGCAACGGACTAGTAGCCCTCTACCCGCTCCACCTGCTCGGTTAAAGCGACCTAAAGTTTACGTGGGACTTACTGAGATTTGGAGATCGAGTCTAGGCTGCGGCTGAGAAGACTAAATGCTCACAAAGATTGCCATCCTGGGGGTGGTGGTGGAGTCGAGGACCGGACGGGGTTCGGACTGGCTTCGCCGAGTAAGTGCCCTGAGAGCACGGGGTGTACGGCCGTGAGAGCGTGCACCTATGTTGAGATGCTTGTTTGGCTGTGTTGTGTGTTTTGCTAACAAGTGCAGGGAAGAAGCTTTGCCGCCCCGGTTTGGGGGCGGAATCGTTATAATTTGGTCAGCATTGCTGACCGTTGCCTTTGTCTACCACCGTGCGGTGGGTTGTTGCTTGCAGGTGCGGCGGAGCCGAGAGGTAAATAGCGGGCTAAAGCCCAAGTTGCTGTGCTGGCCCTCGAAGGCCTTGTTTTGAGTGTTTTACCTCTTGTACTCATGTGTGGCCGGCCTGCGTGCCGAGGTTTGGAAGACACTACTTTGTTAAGTGAACATTGTAAGGCCTTAAGGCCAGTTCTCTTTTGTGTATGTACTCATTCCTGGGTTGTAATGGACATTCATGCTTTTTGGCAGGGTTCTTATTCTTTTGCAACTTAATTAAATTTGCTTCCGCTAGGTGTTGTGTAGGACGCTCTGATTAGTTGTATGGTTTCAACGCGTAACCAACCGGTCTGTCCGTAGTATATGACGTCGGGCCCCGGCCGGACCTACTGTTATATGCTATGTGACGGATAGGGGTGTTACAAATTGGTATCAAACTACTGGTTTCGGTCAAGCTTAAATGAATTCGTGGACGAATTCACTTTAAGGGGTGGTGAGCACATGTATGTGCGTCATCGTTATAACATGAAAAGAACCCATGAATGTCCACTTAGGAATGAAAATACACATGTTTGGGGAACCTGCGTGTTCCTATAATTGCTTTTTGCAATTTTGTTCGGTCCCTTATTGGTGTTCTGTACGATTGTAGGTGTACAAGTGTGGCGCGTGGCAGTCTGAATGCACACTTTCTGGGAAAAGTACTGCACCCAGCGACGTGCCGGAGACCCCTACGTCTTTGGAAACCATAAGAAGGGTGGTTGAAGCGGTGTTCGCTGTGACCAATGCACATCATGGGAGTAATGTGCAACCATTTGTCCCTGAGGTGGCCCCAACATCGGGTGGTATGTTGGAGCAAAGGGCATTTGGGGGTCATGTAGAGCAGCAGAGGAGCCTAACTGTGGCGCAGGGAGCGCATTCGGTGGACGCATATTTGCAGACATTCCTCATGGTAAGGCGCTACCCAGGCTTTGAATGGGAAAGCGAGCAATCTATAGTGGATAGATTTTATAACGGTCTGCGCAGCGAGTTGCGTATCCTACTGCTAGGACCAAAGTTATTGGGATTCCGAGCTTTGGTGGAATCGGCCAGAGCTTTGGAAGTGGAGTTGGGGGAAACCCACCGAGTACCGGTGAATAGGGTACCAAACCTTACAGATCCTATAAGGACTGCGTATCGAAAGATGACGAGAGAAGAGGCTGGGTCATCTACTACCCAAACTACCGTCAAATGTTATTCTTGTGGCAAGAAAGGGCACCTCGCTAGAGAGTGTTGGGAGAGTGCTCAGAAGGCAAGGAAAGTTTTGGCAGGAACAGTCGGAGATCCTGTTGCAAAAGATTCGGTGGTGAAGCGGACAACTTCAAAATCTGGGTACCGTAGGTGTTACAAGAAGGCTAGGAGGTCGGGTCTAGTCCCTTCCTCTAGCACATCCGGAGCGACTACAGTCCAAACCCTGGATGAATGCTTTGTGTGTGGAAAGCCGGGGCACTATGCCCGGGATTGTTGGTTTGGACGCCCAATGTCCAAAGAGAAGTCAGGGGCAATATCTGAGGAGAAGGGAAAGGCGGTGGCATTCGTCACACCGCTGTTTACTCCGGTCCAACTGGGAATGGACAGCCTTGGCCAGCAGGAGGCCGTATGGCCAACCATCGGGAAGACAGGTATGGTGTAATTGATAGCAATTTAGCTTCTTATACCTGCCACCCTTTTGCGTGTTAGCTTAGGACTGGAGGTTCTAGGCTTTGTTTGGATTATTAGCATTCTGGCGAGAGCATTGTTCGATACGGGAGATTCGCGCACCTTTTGTCCAAGGGGTTTATATCATGTATTGAAGTACCTTCTTCGATGGCAAAGGACAAATTGGATGCGTTGTGGCGTTACGGATGTTCGATGCGCGCGAAAAGAGATTCTGTGTTGCAAGGTTACGGTTTAGGGGTCAGGGATTCGACGTGCAAGCGTCGTTACTGCCATCATGGGAGGCTTTGAAGCCTGAGCCTACATTGGGTAGTATCTCAGGTATATTCCTGATGTGTTTCCCTGGAGTCCCTCCGTAGCGAGCAATCGATGTCGTGAGTGAGCTGGCGCCAGGTGCCAAATCTGGGTCATGCTCTCCTCATAGGCTAACGCCTAATGAGTTGGCAGAACTGAAAGTTCAATTTGAAGAGCGTATGGATCAAGGTTTTGTGCGTCCAAGTTTGTCGTCTTGGAGCACACCGGCCCTCTTCGTGTAGAAGAAGGACGGGAGTTTGCGGCTCTGAATCGTTTATGAAGAACTGAGCAAGTCGTTAAAAGAGATCAAGTACCCGATCCCAAGTATTGGCGATCTGTTTGATCATTTGGGTGGGTCATCGGTGTACTTAAAATTGGAACTTAAGTCTGGTTACTATCAGATGAGAATCAAGGGAAGTGTTATCCCAAAGATAGCGTTCAACACAAGATATGGGCATTTCGAGTTTACGGTCATGCCGTTCGGGCTGACTAATGCGCCATCGGTGTTCATGGATTTGATGAACAAAACATTCAGGGAGTACTTAGACCATGTTGGGATCGTCTTTATTGACGACCTATTGGTGTGCTCGCAGTGCGAAGAAGATCGCCTCAAGCACCTGTGTTTGGTTTTGGAGACGCTAAGGAGGAACGAGCTATACGTAAAGTTCTCCAAAGGCGAGTTTTGGTTATCCTCAGTGGCATTCCTTGGTCACGTAGTTAGTGGGGAAGGTGTTGCGGTGGATCCGGCGTAGATTGTTGCGATACGAGAGTGGCCTGTGTTGTCTTTGGTAGAGGAAGTCTGGAGTTGCTGGGGCTTGCTGTCTATTACAGGCACTTCATGGAGAACTTCTCGCAGATGGCACTACCTCTCACGACTTTGACAAGGAAAGATCGAAGTTTTGTGTGGGCGCATGTGTGTGCGCAAGCTTTTGAAAAGCTGAAAAGTCGGTTGACCACGGCGCCAGTGCTTAGTTCGCCGAGTGGGACCGAGGGCTTTGAGGTGTATAGCGACGCTTCGGGTAGCGGTTTGGGCTGCGTGTTGTTGTAGCATGGTAGCGTGATAGCGTATGGATCGCGTCAGCTAAAGGTGCATGAAAGAAATTATCCGGTGCACGACTTGGAGTTGGCGGCCGTGATATTTGCACTCAAGTTGTGGAGGCACTACCTATACGGAGTAAGGGTCGACAGATACACCGATCACAAGAGCCTAAAATACTTGTTGGATCAAAAGGATCTCAATTTGAGGCAGAGGAGGTGGATGGAGTTCCTGGGGGACTACACCTTCAAAATACATTATGTACCCGGGAAGGGCAACGCAGTTGCGGATGCGCTGAGCCGCAGGGCTCCCGCCCGAGCCAACTGGTTGTCGGTGCATGATGAGCGGCTAGTGCGGGAGTTGGAGGAGCTTGAGATCTGTTGCGTGGACAAGCAGACGAGCGCCAAAGCAATGTTAAACTGGACAGAGGTGCAGTATGACCTGGCTGACCGGGTTCGGCAGGCATTGGAGTTAGATGACTCCATGAAAGAGCTTTTGGAGGCCGCTTTGGATGGGTCAAATTCCCAGTTCTCGGTAGAAGATGGGTTATTAAGGAAGGATCATCGTTTGTGCGTCCCAAGTGGGGGTAACCTCCGGACGGAGTTGATGTACGAGGCTCATCATACCAAGTACTCAATCCACCCAGGGAGCACGAAGATGTATCGTGATCTCAAAAAGTTGTTTTGGTGGCCGGGGCTTAAGAAAGATGTTGCGTTGTACGTGGCTAAATGCCAAACGTGCGCCTTGGTGAAGGCGGAGTGCCAAAAGCCGGGAGGATTTCTGAAGTCCTTGCCTATACCGGAGTGGAAATTCGACGATATATCCAGGGACTTTGTGCACGGGTTGCCAAGATCGCAGAAGGGGAACGACGCCATCTGGGTGATCGTAGATCGGCTAACTAAGGTGTCGCATTTCATTCCGCATAGGAAGGATGATCCAGTGGAGAAATTGGCAAAGTTGTACGTTGACAATATTGTCAGGCTGCATGGAGTGCCTCGTAGCATTGTGAGTGATCGCGATGGGCGGTTCACGTCAAATGATTGGAGGTTGGTGCAGCAGATGCTGGGGACAAAGTTAAAGTTCAGTACAGCTTTCCATCCGCAGACGGATGGGCAGACCGAGAGGGTCAATAGAACGATGGAGGACATGCTACGCATGTGTGTTCTGGATTTCGGTAAGCATTGGGAAGACCACCTTTATTTGGTGGAGTTCGCGTACAACAATAGCTACCAAGCGAGTATACAAATGGCGCCCTTCGAGGCCCTGTATGGTAGGAAGTGTCGCACGCCGTTATCATGGCTTGAAACGGGTGAGGCAAAGTTGTACAAGAAGCAGGAGGTGGAGAGTGCTACCTCGTTAGTGTGGATCATTCGGGAGCGCTTGTTGATCGCTCAGGACCGGCAAGCGAAGTATTACAATGCCAAGCACCGGAACGTGGAGTTCGCGGTAGGCGATTGGGTATATCTGAAAGTGAAGCCGTTCAAGGGGGTTTCGCGGGTGAGACGCTTGAAGAAGCTGAGCCCAAGATACCTTGGACCTTTTGAGGTTCTGGAGCGAGTCGGCGAAGTGGCTTACCGTTTGAGGCTATCGGAGGAATTGGGTGGTTTACATGATGTGTTCCACATTTCTGTGTTGCGGAAGGCGGTGCAAGAGCCTTCGCAAGTGATCGCGGTTGATCAGGTGCCGGTTGAGGAAGGGTTGACAACGAAAGTCAAGCCCATATCTATTGAGGATTTCGAAGTCAAGCGGCTTCGGAACAAGGAAATCAGAATGGTGAAGGTCCGTTGGGATAACTGCGGACGCGAGGAGCTCTCTTGGGAGCGAGAGAAGGCAATGCGCGAGGAGTACCCCGAGTTGTTCCCCTCAGGTACTCGTTATGTTTATTTTGTGTAGTCTCTGTTCTTAATTTCGGGACGAAATTCTCTTAAGGGGGAGGGAGTTGTAAGACCCCAACCTCGGAGATGATCGCGTTCGGGCACCGTTTTGAGGGTCAAAACGGTGTCGGGTGGAAAAATGGTCAACATAAATTTTGTTCGTCTCGTCGAGATCTACAACTTTCATGTTGACCACTTTTCGATTTGAGGTCATCTCAGGGGCACACGGCCAGGCACACGGCCGTGTGCCTACCCGTGTTCAGTGGTCGGATGCGTTTTTGTGCAGTCTCGAGTCAGAGAAGGACACGGCCTGAGACACACGGCCGTGTCTCAAGCCGTGTGTGGGGCACACGGCCTCGAACACGGCATGTCAAGACCCGTGTCGATCGGCGAATGAGCTACACGGCCAGACACACGGCCGTGTGTCAAGCCGTGTTCGGCCCAGTTTTTGGGATTTTGGATCTAATCTCGGCCGTTCGTTCCCTTGGATCTGGATCTGACGGTGGGGGATGCTCCTGGGGGGTTATTAGTCGGGAAATGGGGGGAGAAACCCTCATTTTCACTTTGAGTTTCTCTTTCTTCATCTTAGAGAGAGGGGAGAACTCCTTTGGTGGTGTGAGCCCAAATTCCGGCCGCCGGCGGAGCACCGGAGCACCGATTCGCGATCCGAGTCCGGATCCTCGAATGCAAGGGCGAGGCGAAGCTTTCCATCCGGCTACATCTTCATGGCGCCGCGGAAAAATGCGAGGGTAACAATTCTCTTCTTGAGCATGTGAAGCTCTTCTTCCTTTGCATGGGAAAACCCCTCTCCCGCGAGTGTGTGGCGAGATCGTGGTATTCCTTGGGGTAGATAAGTAAAGTCCCCCTTGTTAGAGTCCGGAATCGTAGTACGGACATAGGCATGTTGTGTGAAGCCTACCCGGACGTGTGTTCCGGATCGGTGATGTTTTGCTATGCATATTTTAGCCGGAGAAGACTCCGAGTGTTGTGGTTGTTTTCGGGTTGCTATGCGGTAGAATGCATCAGGGAATCTTGGGGATTAACCCGAGGTGCACCCGGAAATCTGGGCGGAAACGAAGTTCTGCCATCTCGGTGGCCTGGGTGCCAGCCGGGAACATAGCGGGGCTATGTATCATGTTTGATTGCGGCAGGGAGCCTTGGGGATGAAACCCGAGGTGCACCCGGAAATCTTGGACGGAAATGTAGTTCTGTCATATCGGTGGCCTGGGGTACTTAGCAGGGCTAAGTACCGTGTTTGATCGTTATTTGGGACTGGGGAAAGCTTAGTCCGCGCCAAAGGGCCAAATGGCAGTGGCGGAGTGAGCAACGGACTAGTAGCCCTCTACCCGCTCCACCTGCTCGGTTAAAGCGACCTAAAGTTTACATGGGACTTACTGAGATTTGGAGATCGAGTCTAGGCTGCGGCTGAGAAGACTAAATGCTCACAAAGATTGCCATCCTGGGGGTGGTGGTGGAGTCGAGGACCGGACGGGGTTCGGACTGGCTTCGCCGAGTAAGTGCCCTGAGAGCACGGGGTGTACGGCCGTGAGAGCGTGCACCTATGTTGAGATGCTTGTTTGGCTGTGTTGTGTGTTTTGCTAACAAGTGCAGGGAAGAAGCTTTGCCGCCCCGGTTTGGGGGCGGAATCGTTATAATTTGGTCAGCATTGCTGACCGTTGCCTTTGTCTACCACCGTGCGGTGGGTTGTTGCTTGCAGGTGCGGCGGAGCCGAGAGGTAAATAGCGGGCTAAAGCCCAAGTTGCTGTGCTGGCCCTCGAAGGCCTTGTTTTGAGTGTTTTACCTCTTGTACTCATGTGTGGCCGGCCTGCGTGCCGAGGTTTGGAAGACACTACTTTGTTAAGTGAACATTGTAAGGCCTTAAGGCCAGTTCTCTTTTGTGTATGTACTCATTCTTGGGTTGTAGTGGACATTCATGCTTTTTGGCAGGGTTCTTATTCTTTTGCAACTTAATTAAATTTGCTTCCGCTAGGTGTTGTGTAGGACGCTCTGATTAGTTGTATGGTTTCAACGCGTAACCAACCGGTCTGTCCGTAGTATATGACGTCGGGCCCCGGCCGGACCTACTGTTATATGCTATGTGACGGATAGGGGTGTTACAAACGAACGGTCACGATTTGCTCTAAAATTCAAATTTCTGGGCCGAACACGGCTTGCGACACGCCTGTGTCCAAGGCCGCATTCCACACTCACCGTAAACCAGGAAATCCAGAACAGGACACGACCTGCGATATGGTTGGTGACACGCTCGTGTCACCCATGGACACGCCCGTGTCCTGGGTCGTGTGCCTCAATCGGCGCTGAAACCGTCACATCCTGAATAGGACACGGGCTTAGACACACTCGTGCCAACTACGATACGCCCGAGTCAATCAGTACACGCCCGTTCTCCGGGTCTTGTCCCTCAATTGACACATGACCAAAACTTCCAGAAGAGGACACAACCATGTGACACACCCGTGTCATAGGCTATGTGCTTGAAACGCCCTAGGACACGCCCATGTTCCAGGCCATGTCCCAACACTCGACGCTCGTCGACCCGAGCACGACACGGCCATGTGACACGCCCGTGTCACAGGCCGTGTTCACCTTTCCAAGACTCAAACTTGGCTCAAACACCGCCCATTCCTCTTTTGAGTTTCGGGGCATTGCGGTTAGAGTATGTCATGGATTATGATGTTGAGATCCAATACCATCAGGGTAAGGACAATATGGTAGTCGATGCCCTGAGTAGGAAGTCTGTACAAATCTTTGGACTTTTCAGTGGAATCCTTGGTAGAAGAATTTCTGTTAATTGATATATTGGTTGGGAGTAATGACTCGCCCAGTAGTTTGGAAGTGTTATAGCCCTCTTGGATTACACTCACAAGGCTGCATCAGAAGGATGATCCTTAATTATTGCACCTCTATAATAGAACTGAGAAAGGAGAACTACCAGACTTTACAATCGATGATGCGGGTACTCTGAAGTACCGTGGTCGATACTGCATCCCCACTATTGAGGATATTAGAGTTAAGTTGTGCAATGAGGCGCTTGGTTCTAGTGTTTCCCACCACCTTAGTTCTACTAAGATGTAAACAGATCTAAAATAGATTGTTTGGTGGTATGGTATGAAAGGTCATGTAGTAAAGTTTGTGTCAGAATGCTTCACCTGCAAGCAGGTTAAGGCAGATCATTGGAGGCCTGGTTGCAAGTTGACGCCTTTACATATTCTAAGTTGGAAGTGTGAGAGTATTTCAATGGACTTCATTATTGGGTTGCTAAGATCTCCCCGAGGGCATGATTTTATGTGGGTTATAGTAGATAGATTGACGAAGTGTGCTCACTTTGTGCCATTCAAGATCGATTACTCCATGAAGAAGATAGCAGAGTTATACTTGGATGAGGTAATCAGGCAAAATGGAGTACCTGTTAGTATTGTGTCAGATCGAGACTCCATGTTTACGTCTCATTTTTGGAAAAGCTTACAGAAAGGATTGGGTACCGATCTAAGGTATTCCACCGCTTATCATCCGCAAACAAATGATCAAATAGAAAGGGTAAATAAGATTCTAGAAGACATAATAAGATGTTATATCTTGGACCACAGAGGGGCGTGGGACGAGCATTTGATTCTGATGGAATTCACTTATAATAACAATTATCAAGAAAGCTTGCAGATGACCCTGTTTGAAGCTTTGTATGGGATACGTTGCAGAACTCCCTTTTTTTGGGTTGAAGTTGTCGAAAGAGCGTTGTTGGGCCCAGAAGCCTTGGACGAAATGGATATTTCTGTGAAGCATATTAAAGAAAAGATTGGTATAGCTCAGGAGCGTTATGAAAAGAATGCTAATCGGCGAAGTACTGATTTGGCATTTGCTGTTGGGGACATGGTGTTTCTTAAAGTTTCCCCGAATTCTGGTGTCAAGAGGTTTGGTAAGAACGATAAGTTTGATCCTAGGTATGTGAGACCCTTCAAGATTGTTAAGCGTATTGGAATGTCTGCTTATAGGCTGGATTTGCCCGAAAGTTTCCCTACTATGCACGATGTGTTTCACGTAAGCTAGTTGCGGAAGTGTGTGCCTAGCGACCAGAAGATTCTTAATGATGTGCCCCAGTTGGAACCTAACCTTTCTTATGTTGACATGCATGTTCGCATTCTGGATACTCAAGACCGAGTGTTGCGGAAGAAGATTATACCAATGGTTAAAGTCTTATGGCAGAACCAAGACGTAGAAAACGCGACTTGGGTGTTGGAGTCAGCATTGAGGGAGGCTCATTCTTATCTGTTCTCCTAGTTTCTTTCAGTATGTATTTCCATTATATAATCTTTGATTATTTTCCTTCCATAGTGGAATCTTTTGTGCGTAAAGTTTCAGGATGAAACTTTTTTTAGGAGGGGTGGCTGTAATGCCCCTGATATTTCAAGGTTTATTTAAAATCCCTTTAGTGGCGTGTTTTGACGTCAGGGCGTTACGTTGATGCGTGGTTGGTGGGTACCATTGTCGGAGCATGGCTTTTGCTCGTTGTTATCCGAGGTTCTTTTTTGGTTATGGAGTATTAGCTTGATTAATTCCTCCTGTGTGTTGATATTCCCTTGCGAGCCGGGGTTTGTTTTGGAACACGACAGAGCGTTTTTGGGATATTTAATGTTTAGACTTCGGGAAGTGTTTACCTGAGTTTGGTTTGTCAGAATTCGATTTCGACTTCGTCATTAGATTCGTAGCATTGGTATTTAGCTACGGTTATGAAATTCTAGCTGATTCGAGTTTTGGTCATTTTGACGTTTAATTATTAATAATAAAATTATATTATTATATTATATATTAATACTTATAATTGAAAACCTTATTCATTATCTTCTTCCCCAAGCCATCAGACTGAGAGTGCGGAAGAAAAGAGGGAGACGGGTTTCGCAAGGCCTTCGACCGACGCTTCTAGGAGTGTTGGTGCTCGGAATCATCGCCAGAGAGTAGATCCGGTTAGCCCTCTCCACGATATACGTTTCAACGGTGAGTTTTTCTTGTCTCTTGGATTTTTAGAGATTAAGGTATGCAGTTTTGACCTTCTCTCCTCTTACAAAGTTTCAGGTTTTACTGCTTAGGTGTTTTTGCGGCCAAATCTGTGAGGAGGAGTGGTTGTGCGGCCGGATTTCGGCAAGATCGAGGAAAGTGGTGATTCCTTCCCCTTGTCGAGCTTTCATTCCTTATATTCACTATTATTGCCCCTTTTTCCTTCTTAGAATTTTAGAATAAGGTAGGGTTCAGCTTGGTTCTGCCTGCTGCATAGGGTAGATCCTTATTTCGGTGGTGTGTATATACCTGGAGTATAGGTTAGTAAGCCCTAGTTTAGTTTACTGTGTATAACAATGATGTGATTCGTCGGGTTTGAAGATTAGCTTAGGATAATGTCATCTTATTT
This sequence comes from Platanthera zijinensis, assembly GCA_039513925.1. NCBI lineage: Eukaryota > Viridiplantae > Streptophyta > Magnoliopsida > Asparagales > Orchidaceae > Platanthera > Platanthera zijinensis. The sequence goes on from CM077092.1 coordinate 167,240,006, forward strand.
GGATGATTAGTTTAGTTAATTAGTCGTTTTGACAAAAGTCAAAATCGCGGAAAAATATATTTGAGGCTAAGTCAAAAGCGTTGAGTGCGCTGAATGCACTCAACGCGGAGTTGAGTGAAGTTCACTTGGCATTGAGTGGTCTGTGTGGCTAAGGCAAAAGCGTTGAGTGCATGGAATACACTTAACACGACATTGAGTTAAGTTCACTTGGCATTGAGTGGTCTGTGAGGCTAAGGCAATAACATTAAGTGTGCTGAATGCACTCAACGTGGCATTGAGTGAAGTTCATTTGGCGTTGAGTGGTATGTGATGCTAAGGCAAAAGCGTTGTGTGCGCTGAATGCACTCAATGCGGCATTGAGTGATACAGCATTGAGTGAAGCCTTAGCATTGAGTAGCTTCGAGTCTAAGTCAAAAGCATTGAGTGGACTCAACGCGACATTGTGTGGACTCAATGCGGCGTTGAGTGAAACTAAATTTGCTGAGTAAACTATTTGGCATTGAGTGCTCTGAATGCACTCAACGAGGCGTTGAGTGTAGGCTAGGTGTCGAGTTGACTCGTCGCTTTTCCCGTGACTTGGAATTTTTTTCTCCGATTCATCGTGTATCAAGTTGAGGTTTGTTGTTGAATGGAATTCATCGTGTGTTTACTGATTTGTTGGGTATACTCAATGAATCAGTGTGGACCTAGAAATATTTTCGCCAAATTAAGTTGAATTCATCGAGTATGACTTTGAATGATTATCACTTGAGAATTTTCTGCTTTTATGTCAAGGAGAGTTTCTATGTCCTGGTTGAGGTTATAGATTTTTATGGATGTTAAGTATGGCCTTTGGTTGGTAGTGGATAAAATACCCCCAACCTAGTGCCAAATTGTGAATCATTACACTGTTGGGCTTGTTTTTTGATTATGATTTGAGTTGGACAATGCGGCCACCACCACAATACCTTGTTTATATATTTGGATTGTTGGGTTGAGTTGGACATTGAGGCCACCACCCTAGTTCCTTGTTGAGACAATTAGACTATCTGGTTTTGTTGGACAATGTTTCCACCACCACAGTACCTTCTTGAAATGTGTTGGGTCTGTAAGTTCGGGTTGGACAATGTGGTCACTGACTCAGGACCATTTCTTACCAGTGTTAATGATTCATATGATTAGAGTTATTAAGTCTTTTTCCTCATATTATAAAGATATATGTTATTTTGATTACTTTTGAAGATATTCTCGAAGCATGGCTTCGTTTCGCACTTGGTGCAACTTTCTTACTTTTGAACTCAATAAGTAAATCTTTTACAATTGTCATATGATTAATGTGCTGAGATTTGACAACTTCCTTATGTTTGGGTTGGTAACCCTTTATTCCTTTTTGGTTTATTGCTAACCTTTTAATCTTGATTTACCACTTGTATTTTCATTCTTGTTGAGGTGTTCTTTCTTTGAATGCCTTAGGTTTGTAGAAGTATCCAGTTGAACGGTCAGGGTTGGTTATTGGCTGGTATTCTGTAACTGTCATTTCCTCACCGATTGTGAGGTAGATGCTATTTGTTTTCTTTTAGTTCAGATATACATATCTTTTAGTGTGTTCGTGTCAGGTTGTTGATGCCCACGGGATTTTTGTTTAATGTTAAGTACTTGCTAGTTGCTAAGTATTTTTCTTTATGATGGTGTGGATTTACTTGCTCTCTGGGAAGGCTTTATGCTAGGTTTGCATGTTAGATATTTTTAAATTATAAAAGTATTACTTCTATCAACTCATACATGATATCTTTCAAAACTAAAGTCATAGTTCGATGAACGTAAAAGCTATTTTCATACTTATACTAAATCTAGAGTCATGCATACAATGAGTTGTCCTATATGGATGTTTTACTCATGTAGGATGTCAGTTAATGTAAACAACGTATTTTTCGCAGCATATACTTATATTTTTAGTTGTGGAATAGTTAATCCACTGAGGCGATGGATACAACCACCAAAACTTAACTTGAAACATGTTTTTCTCACATCTTAACTTGGTATTTGCATAAACTAAGTTACAGTTGTATTTGCCTGAACGTTTGCAGTTATCTCCTGCACAGCATGACATCACGACACGTATTTTCTCTTACTATGATACACTCTTTCAATTCGGAGAAAATGCGGGTTGTGACATTCCTCCCACCAACTAGAGTTTTCCTAGTTCATGCCCCTATTACGGGCATGACCAAGGGGCATGACCTGCCCAAAATTCTAAAATTCAATGCAGATCATTCTCAAGCCACTCCTGCAATCATGCTCCCTACACACCCCTAGGTCACGGGCATGTAGCCCAAATTCTTTAGATATAAAAACCCAGATGATCCAGAAGACAAGAAATCAAATTCCAAACCTATTTAGGCCACCTCTAGCTTAATTTTTTTTTCTTTCATGTACTTTTAATTTCTAGCATAGATTTCTTTTTCATGCTTTGTACTTTTCAATTCATAGTTTAGTATTTCAATTCATGCTAATTTTCTTTTCTAAAGTAATAAAACTTATTGTTCTCTTTCTCCTCTAAATGTTCTCTACTTTATTCTGAATCATGTTTAGCTAGATTTATTTTAGCATTTAATCGGATGATTCCTTTTGAAATTATAATTTCATGATTATTTTCTATCAAAGGCTTTGAATCGGAACTTACGATTTATTCTCATGTAATCTCATTTTCTTATGTCCAAGTAAGATTTTGCAATTATTTTCATACCCTAGTTAGCTGAGAGATTTGTTCGTACGAATCTAACACTCGAGAATAAAAGGATTTAATTGCAACCCTCGAGAGAGGACAACGAAACTCTTTCAGATATGAGTGAAATCCTATAGTGCGATTCACCTCGATAAAGCGAGTCTTTTGTTATTAATTTGAACAAGAGTTTGGTTAATATTTCTTAAGCTTAGTTGGGCATATTCCTGGAGAGAGGTGCATTCATGCTTCGGGAATCTCCATGGTCAAGTTCTCATCTTCAAGTTTTCAAGTTTTAATTAATTTTTCTATTTTCCTTAAGGTTGATTCACGATCAAATGTTATGCCTTTTAGTATTTTATCTCGCTTCTCAACCACCCAATTGATTATTCAATAAAATAATAATAATTAGCTCGAAGTAGAAGTACTCAACAACCCGGAGTCTAATATGACATTGATCCTAAAAATACAGTACTACTCTTGATACGGTACACTTGTCGTTATCATTTGCATTCTAAATTTTACGCATCATTAGCTCTTGTGGTCGTCGTTTGACGTTGATGTTGGAGGAAGATGCGCGGATGTGGCATATAGGAACTTTGTCCGCCCTTATCAGTAGGTTAACATGTTGCTTGGTTTCAGAGGTCATCGTTCATTGTTGATTCTAGAGTTAGATGCTTGGATGTGGCGTAGATGGACTTTTGTCCTCCCTTACCGGTTGGTTAACTTGTTTTTTGCTTTGAAGGTCGACGCTCGGCGATGATGCCAAAGGTAGATGCTCAGATGTGGCGTAGAGGGACTTTTATATCCTCCCTTATAAGTTAGTTAACTTGTTTGGATCTAGATGTCATCGCTTAGAGTTAATGCAAAACGTAGGCCCTCAGATGTGGAGTAGAGAGACTTTTGTTTACTCTTATCGATGGTTTAACTTGTTGTTTGGTTCCGGAGGCCATCACCTGGTGTTGATGCCGGCGGTAGACGCTTAGATGTGGTGTAGAGGGACTTTTGGCCACCCTTATTGGTTGGCTTACATGTTGTTTAGCACAGAAGATTGTTCCTCAACATTGTTGTCCGAGGTTCACGCTCAGATATGGCGTAGAGCACTACAAGAAAATAGACTTTTTGTTAGGGCAAATTACCCTATCAAGAAGTAAAAATCCATGTCTAAAGAATTTTTTCAATGGTCTAGCCACGGGAATAAACCGTGGCTAAAAGTCCCATGGAGAAATACTTTTAGCCACAGATTGGCCGTAGTAAATAGCATTAGCCACAATGGCTAATTCCTTGACTTTTTGCCAGGGTTTCTCACCCTTGTAGAAGCTACTATATAACATTTAAATAGAATATTTACCATGCATTTAGCTGTGACAAATAATTGAATATTACCCACAGTTTGAAATCATGGCTAAGAGTGAAGATCATATTTTTTTAAAAAACATTATTTGCCACGATTTTAAACCGTGGCAAATAATGAATATATTTTTTTTTTAAAAAAATGCTTGTCGAATTTTAATTCTCTTCTTAGTATCAATATGAGCATTAATGAAGTTGAATGTGGTCTGTGTTGAATAGAATACTCAATCACTATTTGTGATATTAGGGTTTGATTATTGTTGTTTTTCTTCTATAGACATCAGTGTCGGCACACCAAAATCCCTTGGAAGCAGAGGTTCATGATGGCATGCAAAAGACTGGGCTTATACTGACCCTCGAGACCATCACTTATACGATTTGCAGAATCTGTTATGAGGTTATTGACAAATCATGATTGTATCTCCGAGCAGCGTGCTTCATAAATGTTTTACTGTTCTCTAATTTCTCACTGTCCATTAATTTGCAATGGTAGAATTTCATATAATCATAATCAAAATCATAAAAAATGATATAGAAGATAAGAAGTGTCAACAATCTTTTGATTTACTAATGCAGTTTTCATTCTTCGGGCGGCATACAAGTATATATTTGATGGAGATTCTCATACAACAACCATGGCCATGTTCCATATTTTTGTCAGCCTACACCTGGGACACCAAGATAGTGATGGCCTTAGCAGCCGTTGCGGTGAACTACGGCGTGTTCTCTCTGATGACGCACCTCTACAGTGTGAACCCATTAGCTAAATCACCAGTCCTTCTGAAGCAGAATCCTGACATCATTGAGCACGCCAATGTCCTCAAGACAAGATTCGATGTCATTAATAACATCATAATAATATTGTTGAATGTCACTAAGAGCATCATCGAGTTTACTGACCTTTATTCTGAGTTAATTTCTTTAGAATCCCGAGAAATGTAAACTGCCATAGCTCATATCCCAGCTGCAGTCTACTGGGTCATGAGAGGCGTTGTTGCCTTTATGTCCTGTAAATAAATATAAGTTGGGATGTGTTTTCAATATACTATGTTTGATGTAATAACTATGATAGTGTATATCTTATATCTTAGATAGGATATCTCTTCTACAAGTGGAAAAGAATATATACTTATGCAAGTGGATTGACATATACAACCAAAACTGTCTATCAGCAGCTATTGTAAAACTCTATAAAAGAGTATTAAGACTGACTTAATATGATAAGGATTTTTTACTTCTGCACACTATTGTTCTTGTGCTCTCTTTATCTTTCATCAGCCTCTTATGTGTGCTTCAATTACCAAAACTGGTATCAGATCCTTGGTAGCTTAGAGTTCTTGAATACTATAACTTGCAAATCGATGGCTTCATCATCTACCGCTATGACCCACACATCTATTCCTGTGTTTTCTGAAGATAAATATCAACACTGATGGGCAAAAATGCTCACGATGTTTAGATCACAAGGACTGTGTGATTTGGTGCAGCAAGGACCATCAGTTGTGTTAACTTGCAAAGAATAGAAGCCTTTTATGAACAAAAGAAAGATGAATTATTAATGAAAGATGCTAAAACACTTATGTTAATTCAAGAAGGTGTTTCTGATTCAATCTTTCCCCATATCATGAGCGCTGAAACCAACAAAGAGGCATGGTATATCTTGAATAAAGAATTTAACGGATCAGCTAAAGTAGTGGCATCAAATTGCACACACTATGGACTGAGTTAGACTCAGTCTCCATGAAATCAGGTGATTATATTCAAGATTTTCTTGCTAAATTTATCAACTTCATAAATCAAATTAGGTCCCTCGGTGACACGGTTGAAGATAAACATATTATTCATAAATGGTTAAGAAGCTTGCCTAGTTCATTTAATCTAGCAGGGACAACTATAGAAGAGTCCAAGGACATCTCTAAATTTCCCCTCACTAAACTAATAGCCTCTTTTAAATCCCATGAAGATTGGTTAAGCCGAGATACATAAAGAGTAAATCCAGCATTACAAACTAAGGTAATAGTAGCCAAACTAGGAGGAGAAAATAAAAAAACAGCTTATAACCAACAATTAGTTCTGAAAAAAGAAAGTAAAAATACTCAACCTTGGAGTAAATGAAGAAGTGGTAGAGGGAGAGGAAGAGGATAAATACAACAAAAGGAGTTTGTTATTGGCCAATCCTCTACTTATTACATCATCTGAAATAAGACAACTTATAAATCAAGAGATTGTTATGCAAGATGCAAAAGGTGCAAAATATCTAAACATGCAGAAAATGATTGTTGGGATAAAGAAGCTTCACACTTTGTTGAAAAAGAAAAAGGAAAAGAGGGAGAAATGCAGATAGTCTATTTTACTCATGCTTAAAAACTTCAACAAACCAATCTAATCTATGGTATATAGATAGTGGATGTTCATCCCATATGAAAAATCAAAATGCTTACTTTACCATAGAGGGAAAAGTATGGGCTGAACATCCACTATCTATGTAGTCAATGGTAAAGCATTTTTGGCATTAGTAGAGCCTCACAAATAGAGGTAAAAGTATGGGATGTTCAACCCACAAATCTGAAGTGTTTTTAGGCAATGGTAAAGCCTCACAAATAGATGGAAAAGGAACAATTCAGACTAACACCCCAAGCCAGATAATTTTTTTTTCTGTTATACAATAAGTTCCCCAATTAGCACAAAACCTACTAAGTGTAGGACAATTACTTCAAAAGGAATATAAAGTATCATTTCATCATAATATGTGTCAATTAACGGATGTCAAAACAGTGGCCCTCATTATCTCTGCTGCTATGGAAAATAATAGGGTGTTTCTCTTGGATTTATCTAATTCTAGTCTGCCTGCTGCTCTTTCATGTACTCAGAAACTCAGTATAAATATATTATGGAATCATTGACTGGGCCACCTATATAATAAAGCAATCTACCCAATGAAACAAAAGGCACTGGTCTCTGGACACCAAAAATGACCTGAGACAATCTTTTTTGTGCAAGGTGTGCTGAAGGGAAGGCCCAAAAATTACCATTTCCACTCTCAACAAAAGGAAGGGTAACTTATCCATTAGATTTTATCCATGGATCTCTAGGGACGCACAATAATCAAATCAATTGGAGGTAGGACTTACTATTGCCTATTAGTAGATGATTATAGTAAATATATGTGGGTATTTTTTCTAAATACCAAAGCAGAAGCATTACAATATTTCAAACCTTCAAAAAAATGGAAAACCAATTCAGTTATGCAATCAAAACATTTATAATAGACAGAGGGGGGTGTTCATTTCCAAGAACTTTAATACCTTCTATGTTGAGAATGCCATAAAAAATAATTAACCGCGCCAAATTCTCAAGGAACAAAATGATGGTTGAAATGGCATGAACTATGTCGGTAAATAAAAACTTACCCAAAGAATATTGGGCAGAGGCTATAAACACAACAAATCACATATTGAATAGGGCTCCTACAAAATCCCTAAACAAATCCACACCTTATGAAAAGATATTCCAATAGAAACCAACGATATAACATTTAAGAATTTTTTGTTGCCCTGTATATATGATGCTACAAAAAGTAAGAGAAGAAAAGCTAGATAGTAAAAGTAAAGTATGCATTTTTATCAGGTATAACATACAATCAAAAGCATATCATCTGTTTAACCCCACAAACAGAACATTACATATCTCCTGTGATGTATTCTTCAATGAAACATAAACATGGAAATGGGACTCAGTCGAGCCACAAGTGATACCTGTATAAGAGTGGTTGATTCAATCCTGGAGAATGAACCCGTCCATCCTCCTCCATTATATCAGCCACAACATGAGAAAAATCTCCCTCTAACTTAGGCTCAAACTCCTCATCGTCCCATTGCAAAATGTTTTGTTTGGAAGACATTTACCATACTAGTGACTTAGTTATAGCTTGTGCAGCTCCAAATTCATTTGCTAAATCTAACACTTTGCTTGAATGGAAACAAGCTATGAATGAAGAAATTAATATGATAAAAACACCACACTTGGAATTTAGTTTCCAAACCTCCTAAACAAACAATAGTTAGGCTAAATTTGATTTATCGAATCAAATATAGAAAAGATGGATCAATTTCAAAGCATAAAGCTTGGCTAGTAGCAAAAGGCTATGCACAATAATATGGAAATGACTATGAAGAAACTTATGCACTGGTAGTCTGAATGAATACAATAAGACTTCTTTTAGCATATATATCACAATTTCAACAACTTGTTTATCACTATGTTGTAAAATTAGTATTTCTTAATGAGATAATTGCTGAAGATATTTATGCTGAGCAACCACTTGGGTTCATCCAACATGGGCAAGAAACAAAAGTATACATGCTCAATAAAGCTCTTTATGACATAAACATGCTCCTAGAGCTTGGAATGCAAACATAGACACATATTTGCAAGCCAATGAGTTTCACAAATGTCAAAGTTAACCAACTTTATATACCAGAAGAAAATCAGGTAACTTCCTTTTACTAAGAATTTATGTTGATGATCTCTTGATCACAGGAAATTCCAGCCATCTACTAAGCAATTTCAAACAAAAATGGAAACAAAATATGAGATGAACAACCTAGCCCGGATGAAGTACTTTCTTGACATTCAAATTTCACAAATTACAGAAGGGAATTTTCTCTAACAACAGAAATATTTCAAAGACCTCTTAAAGAAAAACAAAATGGAGGACTGCAATCCATCACTCTTACCAGTTAGTAAGGGGGAGGAATTAGTAAAAGGAGATACTAAAGACTGTATAGCAGAAGAAATATATTGTTCAATAGTAGAATCATTAATCTATTTGTGCAATACACGTCTGGATATAGAGAATGTCGTAAACATTATCTTTAGATTTGTTAACTGCACAACAAAGGTTAATTTTATAGCCATTAAATGCATTCTATGATATATCCAGGGTACCCTCGCATTTGGACTGCTATATAGTAAAAAAAATCGCCTGCATGGCTTTGGTGATGCATATTAGGGTGGAGGTCTAGAAGATCAAAAGAGTACCAATGGTTACTTGTTCATGCTAGGGCACAAACCAGTAACCTAGAGTTCACGAAAGCAACTAACTGTGGCACTATCAACAGTAGAGGACGAATATATGACTCTCAGTGCAGCAAGTTATGAAACAACTTGACTATGAGAAATCCTAATAGAAATAGAGTGAAAAGAAGAAGAAATTGCAACCATACTCCTCTGCAATAATACCTCCGCCATCGCATTCATAGAGAATCCCCTTACTCAACATAAAACAAAACACATTGACCTTCGACTGCACTTCATTTGTGAAAAGATAAAGCAAGGAACCATCAAAGTCGTGTATTGCAAAAGCGAAGAGCAGATCGCCGATGTACTCACAAAACCACTTCTAAGGGCACAGTTTATGGAGCTCGGGGAGAAATTAGGTGTAAAAGCTAACCCAGCTTAAAGGAGGATGTAAATAAATATAAGTTGGGATGTGCTATCAATGTACAATATTTGATGTAATAACTATGATAATGTATATCTTATATCTTAGGTAGGATATCTCTTCTGCAAGTGGAAAAACATGTTGAAATTGTTGAAGTGTGAAGTTGGGGAAGTCGGGCATACTGTTTGCACAGTTTGCATAGACTATAGAGACCGTGTGGACTAGGTGGCTAGCCTTGGCTATTAGACCAGTCGGACAACAGGGTTGGCTGTGGTTCGTCTCTGGCGGTCTTGACCAGCAAGATCTCTAGTGGAGTAACCGGGTGGATAGGTGTTTATCCGCGGGTTAGTGGCAGACTTCTTTGGAGGTATCCATGTTCGATAGGTTCTTTATTTCGCAAAAAGACTGCCGAATACAGCGGACTGGGGAAGCTTGCCGCTAGGTCGCTGGTGTTTTCTCGGGCGAGTTGGATTAGAGTTTGTCGGTTGTTTTGCAGACTCTTTGGAGCTCGCAGGTGTTTGGCATGGATTAGTGCTTGCGGTCTGGATGTTGGATCGTGTTATAAGCATAGTTGTTCAGACAGGTTGCCTTGATGTCGCGCGGACAAATGGGGCAGCCTACATGGGTGTTTGCGGATTGGGGTTGTTCAGTAGAGCACGATCTTGTTATCATGTGATGCGATTTGGATTGATGATCGTGGGTTTCTCATGGACTTGGTTTGGGGGACTAAGTCCAGCTTATTGCATAGCTCGCCATATTTGCCTTGAGCAGACTGGTTGACAACTTGCCAAGCTCGCCTTGGTTCTGTCTTGAGTTTGCCTAGTGCGGTCTGCTTGGTTATTCACCGAGTTCGGCAATATTACCTGAATGGGTTCTCGGGCTGTAGGATGTGCCGGCTTATAGCGTGTCTGCACGGTTGCCGGACTGGTGGTCTATCCGACAGGAACTGTCTAGGCGCGACCTGGTGAACTGGCTGGTATTCGCATTATGTGGATACAGGTGTTAGTCGGCACAAGTTGATTAGCGGTTATCCTATCGATGTAGGTGGTGACAACACACCTCCCCATACCAATAAATAGGACTCACCGGCTCGTCATATGTAGGCAATGAACAGTAAGAACGAGCTCGTGCTTGAATTTGCGGTTAACTTAACGAACTCGATGAGTGGCTCTCTTACGCATACGAAAATAACAAATTTTATAAAGAGCAGATGGAGCGTTTTCACGACAAACACCTAAGGCTCCCAAAAATTCAAGTCAGGCGACCAAGTTCTTTTATATAATTTGCGTTTATGTTTATTTCCTGTCAAGTTAAAGTCATGTTGGTCTGGGTTATTTTCTATAAAAGAGGTTTTTCCGTATGGAACGATTTTAATTTCACACCCTTATAAGGGTGAGTTCAAAGTGAATGGTCAGTGTCTTAAACTTTATTTCTGTGGTGATGATGTCAGTTTGAACAATGTTAAGTTTCTTCTGCATGAACTTTAACTAGCTTAAGACTTTTTATTTATGTTAAAAACATTAAATATTATTTTGGACAATATTTTTTTGTTGCGTCGAGCTCAAACGACATTTTAAACAAAGGGCGCTCTTGGGAGGCAACCCAAGTTATTTTTCTATTTTCTTTATTTTACCCTTTTTGCCCCGGATGGCTCCGACAGGCTGAAGCCTCTGCAATATTCTGCTCCAATGCTGTTGAATCCATCACAAAGTCCAAAGAAGTCATTTCATTAAGTTCCAAAGCGCAAGCATGGGGGAACGCCATCACGCAACCTTCCGTGACTCGTAAATCCGGGGAAGTACCTGTTTTCAATTTTGTACTTCTACTTATGTTTTAATTTTTCTCTCTCCTTCCCCTCTTTTCTCCATTGAGAACACTTCCATTTTAAGCTTGGGGGAGAATTTCCTCCTTCTCTTATTTTTTATATATATATCTTAAAAATTAAAAAAATGAGAGAATATTTCAAAATCAAAAATTTTTTATGATATTTGTTTTTTACTATAATAGGTTAAACGAATATTGGTATTTCAATAGTACCCCTTGCTTTTCGTTTTGTTTTTCTAAAAATCCCATATAACAACTTAGCTAATTATGATCTTTCTAATCGCTCTTTTTAATTATGTTTCACAAGTAAAATGTTGGGCATGCTGTGTTTCTAATTCACGGTAGCATGTTAACGTGAAAAGTTTTTCTAAACTCGCATTTTTATTTTATTTTTTCGTTCTTTATTTTATTTAGTTTCTTAAAAATATTTCATCCACTAATTTCCTTTTCTTTTTTGGATAATTTTTGTAAGGTCAATTTTTGATTAGTATAATAGATGTGAACGATCCAAGTCACTTATTATATATATTTTCAAGATAATTTCATTAGTCTTCATTTATTATCTAGGATTTGTTTTTTGAAATTTTTCTAAACTATGCTTTAGATAAATTTAGATGCATGAAAATAATTTAGGCTGTTTTTATTTTATCTTTAGCCTTCTTGCCAGCCTAAAAATTTTTGTCCTTAGTTAGCCGCTTTTGAGCCTTTTTTCGATTTCAATTGATAGCTCCACTTATCATTTCATTTTCACGAAAGCTAAAATCTTCAAACCTATCTAATCACACTAAGCTTTTGAGTTTAATTAAAAAATTTCATGATTATGATAGGGTTATTTTGTGATATATTTGGAGAATATTTTGAAACAATATGCTTAAAATAAGTGTTTACTTTTGTTTGGCCAATTTCAAAACAAAAAGAAAAATTATTTATGGCCTTTGTTTTGAAAAGGAAAAAAAGGGGAAAAAAAGAAAAAGAAAGAAAAATATTTTATTTATGATGAAATTTTTGAAATTCATTATTTTGGTTTAGTGTGATTTTAAATCCTCCTTGTTTATCTTTGAATTCCACTCCTAATCATAATCCTAAACGAAACGTTTCAGTCCTAATAAGTTCTTTTGATTCATGATTTTGAATTTTATTTATTAGCTAAGTAAAGAAGAAAAGTAAAATAGTATAGTTTTGGATTTAAATTTAGATTTTTGTTATTTGATTGGTATAGTTATAATATGTCTCTTGGATCTAGTAACAACTCAATGCATTTTTTCATTTTGTTGTTTTGCTTAAATTTATTTAAAGAATTTTGTTAAAATTTTGGATGATTTATTTTAGTTAGTAAAGTTTTTAAATTATTAAATCATGCTTAAGTAACTGTTTTAGGATTACGTTTCACCTTCTCCCTACTTTAAATTTCGCATTGAACTTGTGTTAGCATAATTAGAATTTTCCTTATTAGTCACTTTTATGTTAACTAGTTTTTATATTTTTGCTTGAGGGAAAGCAAAGCTTAAGCTTGAGGGAGTTTGATAATACGTTTTGTAGTTTAAACAACTGGGGTAATTACAGGTTTTTATTATGTAAATCATGTTTTAAAGCATTATTTTAATGTTTTCTCTTTTCTTTAAGGGTTTGTAGTTTTTCCGCCATTTTGTCGAGCTCAGCCAATATCGTCAAGCTCAGCCAATATTGTCGAGCTCAGCCTATTTCGTCGAGCTCAGCCTATTTCGTCGAACTGAGCAAATTTCGTCAAGCTCAGCCAATTTCATCGAGCTCAGCCAATTTTGTAAAGCTCAGCCAATTTCGTCAAGCTCCGCCATTTCATCGAGCTCCGCCTTCATTCTGCGTTCGATGAACGTCTCAAATTTTGTCAAGCTCGTTAGAATTCGTCGACCTCAGCTTTCGTCGAACGCATCTTCTGCGTTCGACGAACGGTTCCTTCAGCATCATTTCGTCGAGCTTGCTAAAAGTTGTCGACCTCAGCATTATTCGAACGCATATTCTGCGTTCGACGAACATTTCCTTCAGCCCCAGTTCGTCGAGCTTGCCTGAATTCGTCTACCTCAGCATTCGTCGAACGCATCTTTTGCCTTCGACGAATGGTTCCTCCAGCCCCAGTTCATCGAGTTCTCCATAATTTGTCGACCTCAGCATTCGTCGAACGCATCTTTTGCGTTCAACGAACTGTTCCTTCAGCCACATTTCGTCGAGCTCGCCAGAATTCGTCGACCTCAGGGTTCGTCGACCTCAGCGTTCATCGACCTCCCCTCCACCTTCTACATTCGACGTTTTTCTTCGTTCATCGAGCTCTCCCTCCTTCTCCTCTGATTTCGCCGAGCCCTCTCTCCTTCTTTCGTCAAGCTTTCCCCACTGCCAGATACAAGTCCTGTTTTTCCACAAAAGCCTGCTGTCACCATAAATACACGTCACCCGTACCGAGGCAATCATCATTATCCTGCAGACTTCGTACAGAGGTAAACCCCCATCCATTATAGGAGGCATGGGCATGTCCTACTCTTTGAAGAATTTTTAAGTAGAGCCCTTCCCCTTGTGTAAAAATATATAGAACTTTGGAAAGGGGAAGTGCTGCCATTTTCAGTTCTTCTTTTTTGTTCTTCCTCTCTCTTTTTCTCATTTCAATTTTTCTTAGTTTTAGTTTCAGTATTACTGCTTCTGTAATAGTTCTTGAAATTTCTTTAGTAGTGTACTTTTAGTGCTAGCTTAGTTTTTCATTTCCTGCAAGTATAATGGTTTTTATATTTCAAGTTGTAGCTCTTTGTTTGAATTAATATAAAGCCCGTTTACTTTTACTTGTCTCTATTTTGTTTTCATGCACTCCTACTCGTCTCTCTTCCTCCACTTCACCATAAGTAACTAATCCTCCTTGTACTTGATCTTGATGATCCGAGGTTTGAGTTGATTAAGTTATGATGCTCTAGTTTACTTTTCCTTTGTAAGGTTTAGACCTTGATTTACTCTTGAATAATTATGATTGGAGATATATCATTGATATATTTTTTCCATTTTTGTTTCCACTCTTAGCTAGCCGAGAGGCTCGTAGTTTGGAGTGAACGCTCAAAAGTAAAGAGAGTTGCACGCATACCTCGTGAGAGGAAGACGTTAAATCTCCTAGATTGGAGTGAAATCCAATAACGGGGTTCAAAGCGTAAAGCGAGCTTTAGGCCTCCGATTTGGACGAGAGTTCGGTCGGACCTTCCTAAACTCAGGTGGGCACGACTTCGAGAGAAGCGTGTTCATGATTTAGGAACCTCCATAGTCAAGGTCCTTTGCCTTATTAAGTTGGAGTTTATTATCGCATTTTTGATCAACTTAGGCCGAGGTGATTCTTGATCGAGTGCTTTTCTTTATCATTGTTTAACCCCATGTTTTAATCATTTTTTATGGTCTCTCTCTGACTGAGTGCAAGTGCTTTTCTTTATGCAAGTAGTCTCTTCTTTTAATTTAGTTAACAACCGTAAAAATTTCTTTGATAAGATAATATTCTTCATGTGAGTAAGATTACTCAACGGTTCCTAGATTTTAATACGACACTTGTGTCCCCTAGCTACAATTCGATAGGTATACTTTCCTAGTTGGATTGCTAGTTCGACTCTTTTTCTCTTAACAAATAGTAACCACCAGGGGCGAGTGGAGTATGTGGGCTCGTACTCGCCCCAGGGTCTCGGCAAGTAGTGGGCAAGTGGGGCAGACCCAGGCCCGCACTCGCCCAGGGCAGAAAGAGGTGGCGAGTGCGAGCTCCATCGAGTACTCGCTGCCCCAAGTGAGTGGAGGTTTCAGAGGGCCACTCGCCCAATGCTGTACATTATATTCTTACCGTTCTACTCCCGATCTGGGCTACACATAGTTGTTTAGAACAACGGAGGCACACTATTTGCAGTCCGTTTTCAAAAAACTATAAATACACCCAATGGGGTACCTCAGAAGGCATTCTTACTTGTGCCCTGGTCTTCTTGCACCTTTTGAGGTAACCTTAGCTCAGCACTTGACAAAAGAGGGGAAGCGCTCTAAGATCTTCCGAGTATGTGGAGGGACCTCCGGGCTGGAGTCTTGGGTCTGTTCCTTGTGCTAAGTCTTTGTTCGTTGAGCTTGTAAGAGAGAAGTAAGTGTGTGATCACCCCTTCTTCAAGGGTCGAACTCCACAAAAGCAGAATCTTCGGTTTCAACATTTTGGTGCGATGAGCGTGGTCAGCACCGAAAATATTCTGCAAGCTCGATGACTGAAAGAGAAGGACAAGGTACGGGTAGGGCCGACTCGCCACCCACTCCCCCACTCGTCACCGTAGGGATGATCGAAGAGTTCAGGTAGGAAGTGCTTAGCCTCGTCAAGTCCGCACTCGGCGCGCGCGCCGAGTGCTCGATGCCAACAGTCCCAGTCGCCTCTAACCCAGCCCTAGGTGAGGATGCCCCGTCTAGGCGAGTCGGGAAGGAGGTAGTAGAGGAGTGGAGTGGGTGAGATCCCCCTGGGAGAGTGTTGTTCCTCAGTTCAGGGAGCGTGGGCCAGATCGGCGAAGTGGAGAAATGAGATCGCCCGACTCGCCCGGTAAGGGGTGGCAATCCCTTTAGTGAGTTGTTTTCATCTACCCCAGTTATTGAGGGGTTTTTGGGGCTGCAGATGTCCTACTACACCAGGAAGGATGACCCGGTTCAGCACATCCAATGGTTCGAGGATGTGGTTTCGATCCGACAGTTGTAAGATGCGTTCAAGTGCAGGATCTTCGCTATCAACCTCAAAAAGAAGGGGAGAGGTTTGTTCCACGAGTTGTCAGACAGCTCCATCTATTGCTTCGAGGACCCGCGTCGGGGGTTCATGTTGAGGTTCAATACTTCTAAGAAGAGGAAGAGGGAGTCTGAGTCCCAGTTCCACATCAAACAGGAGATGAATGAGTGTAACAACCCGGCCAGTTAAATAACATAAAATAGATGGTCAGGTCGGGGCCCCACATTATATGCCACAAACAGACGGCGAGGTCACATGTTAATACCAAAATACCCTCGCACCCAAACCCAGAGCATTCTAGCGGAAGTTTAAAGCTTATAAGAACTCAACCATTGAATATCCACTACAAATATATAAACAACTCATTTATATATAATACTAGGAATTTTTACAAGCACACACCGCTCACGGCCTTAAGGCCTTACAAGTTTCTCTTTACAAATATGATTTCATACATCGGCACGCAGGCCGGACACACATGAAATCCAAAGCTTCGCACGACCTTCAAGGGCCTACAAGCAGCAACAGCAAGGGCTTCAGCCCACTCAATCCATTCAGCCTGCAACACCTGCATATGAACGTCCACCCCAAGGGTGATAAACAAAGCAATGGTCAGCATTCAGCTGACCAATTATAATGACCCTACCCCTTACCCGGGGCAGTGGTTCCTTCCCTGCATGCAATACAATCACAACATATATTTATCTACCACAATCACATAACAAATGCTGGCCTTCGTGCTAGACATTCCGTGCACTCAGGGCACGCTTATGGTGTACCGAAAACTTCTAGGTCCCACCACCGATTCGAGGTGATTAGCTTGTTGGCCGGGCATAAGCCTCCAAACCACTTTTGAAGACCTCACACACCCAACCCACTCGGAGGCGTTCACCTCACGACAACTAGTGAGCACTATAGGTCGACCTACCCTCGTAGTGTGACAAGCCCGTGAAACCACACATCTGCATTTCTACTAATCGAGCTCTCAAAACATAGGTACACAGTACCTCTACATCAACTTCCCACAATAGGGTAACAAGCCCGTGAAACCACACATCTGCATTGCTACCAGTCGATCTCTCATAACACTAGCACACAGTGCCGCTTTCCTCCCAATCCATCTCTCCGCACAAGCAGAGCATACAACCAAAGGAGCTATGCAAAGCTTCCTTACCATAATTCACAAGCGTTCTCACCATCTCCGCAAGCTACTCGTTATATACACGGAGTCTTCTCCGGTTCGCAATATAAGCATCACCAATCCAGACTACCTGTCCAGATGAGCTTCACACAACATGTCTATGCCGTACTACACATTTCTGGCTCTAGATGTAGACTCAACCGGTGGAATCGCTTACGCTTTGCACCTCTTGGTGGAGGATCCCATGCACATGCATAAAGTAGGACTTTACTTGTCCAAGAAGGAGATCGTTACCCTTAATGATCGCTTCAGAGCTATGGAGAAAATAGCTAGATGGAAATCACCGCGAAGGCCTTGCCTCCACAACGCTGGCCTCGGATCTTGAGTCGGACCATTGAAGCCCCACCGACGGTCGGAATCCTCTTCTTCTTCCTCCTCCAAGCTCTCCCTTCTCTCTTGCTTAGAAATAGAGTGATCTTAGACCAAATGAGAAAGCAATCTCATTCCACGGTCTTATCCCTGCAGCCATAGGCTTGGACCACAGGATCCAAATAGAAGGAATTGGAGGGCCAAGATTTGCCTTAGAATCATTTTTCCTTGCTGACATGGCTTGTGACACGCCCGTGTCACATGTCGTATTCCCCTAAGCGGCAAGGAACCGACTCAATCCAGGCCAGAACACGGGCTATGACACGCCCGTGTCAAGCCCTGACATGCTCATGTCAGTAAGCATACGACTGTGTTGAGGGGCGTGTTCCTCACTCGACACAGGACCAACTCTCCTGAGAAGCACACGGCTAAGGCACACGCCTGTGTTCTTGGCTGTGTGCCGAACATGCCCCTATAACACGCCCGTTTCACAGGTCGTGTTCTACACTCAACGCCTTAATGACACTCAGCGCCACTCAATTCCACTCAACGCCACTCAACGCCACTCAACGCCACTCAACGCCACTCAATGCCACTCAACTCCATGGAAACCGAGCAGGACACGCCCTGGGACACGCCCGTGTCCCAGGCCTTGTCGCCTCACTCAATGATTGTCGAGCCACGCATAGTGAAGGACACGCCCTGGGACACGCCCGTGTCCCAGGACGTATGCCTCACTCGAGACACACTCAATGCCCACTCGAGTCCTACTTGAGACCCACTCGAGTACCGAAAGCTTGACACGCCTTGGGACACGCCCGTGTCCCGTGCCGTGTCATCCAGCCTAAATTCCAAATTGGGATTTGGGGTGTTACAACTCTCCCCTCCTTACAAAAATTCCGTCCCGAAATTTAGCGCAATATATCCATGCCATTGTTGCAAATATACACAAAATGATCCGGGGTTACACGCCCCACAACCTCGCACAAACACACGTTTTTTCAACAAACACACATACATACACTATGTACATATTACATCACGACAATAGTAACGTACACACTTTACTTTACTTCCGCTCACCCACGTCCGTCATAATCCTCTTTATTCACGATCACACCATGTTTATTCACATAAAACACAGATCGTATAAGATTATAGATAGTCTTGCCCTTCTTGCTTTGTGTCGTCTAAGGGCCACTTTTGCAGTCTCAGAATATATGACCCTTTCCTTTATCGAACGCACCAGGCTTTTTCTCACCCTTTGGAGGGCCACTCCAACAAGCATTGGCTAGATGCCCCTGCTTCCCACAGTTAAAACACATACGTGTCTCCACACATCCTTTCCCAAACGTTGCTACCGAAGCAACATACGAAGAAGTTTGTTCAACATGCCTGAACTTCTTCTTATCTCGCTTCCTAAACTCTGATCGTTCCGACTGCGGAATTTTGAACTCTGACTTTTCCACCGCCAAGTTCTTCTTATCCCACACCTGCTTCAACTCCTCTGCCCTAGGTGTGGTACCATAATAGCATCTTCGAGCACAATGCCCCACCTTACCATAAGAAAAACAAATAAGCCTATCCTTTGTTCCCACGATGGTGGAAGAGGTTGGCACATTATCACCGTGCCTTGCTCTGAACTTCTTGAAGTCCCATTCCAAAGATCTAGCTGCCATTACCAAGGCACAAAATCCAAGCCACTTTGGTCTCACCAATAACCGTCATAGTTCTTTGCGCAGACCATCATAAAATCTATTGGTCTTCACCTCCTCGGTTTCAAACCCAAACTCTGCATGTTGTCTAAACTCAATAAATGCATGAAAATACTCCTCGACCGTATATTGTCCTTTGGTAAGACACATATTCAACGGCGAGATCGATGTTTCTACCTTTGCCACTTTCTCATGCACTCCAACCGGTATGAGACACACCATAGGAACAGAAAAGTGTACCTGTCCCTCATGGTGGGCCCATAACCCACAGGTCGGAGGATCAAAACCTCCCTCTGATACCAAATTGTAACAACCTGACCCGTTAAATAACATATAATAGAAGGTCCGGCCGGACCCCACATTATATGCCACAAACAAACAGCGAGTTCACAGGTTAATACCAAAATACCATCGCACACTAACCCAGAGCATTCTAGCGGAAGTTTAAAGCTTATAACAACTCAACCATTGAATGTTCACTACAAATATATAAACAACTCATTTATATATAACACTAGGAATGTTTACAAGCACACACCGCTCACGGCCTTAAGGCCTTACAAGTTTCTCTTTACAAATATGATTTCATACATCGGCACGTAGGCCGACCACACTTGAAATCCAAAGCTTCGCACGACCTTCAAGGACCTACAAGCGGCAGCAGCAAGGGCTTCAGCCCGCTCAATCCAATAAGCCCGCAACACCTGCATATGAATGTCCACCCTAAGGGTGATTAACAAAGCAACGGTCAGCATTCAGCTAACCAATTATAACGACCCTACCCCTTACCCGGGGCAGTGGTTCCTTCCTGGCATGCAATACAATCACAACATATATTTATCTACCATAATCACATCACAAATGCTGGCCATCATGCCAGAGGTTTCGTGCACTCAGGGCACGCTTATGGTGTACCGAAAACTTCTAGGTCCCACCACTGATTTGAGGTTATTAGCTTGTTGGTCGGGCATAAGCCTCCAAACCCCTGTTGAAGACCTCACGCACCAAACCCACTCGGAGGCATTCACCTCACGGCAACTAGTGAGCACTATAGGTGGACCTACCCTCATAGTGTGACAAGCTCGTGAAACCACACATCTGCATTGCAACTAATCGACCGCTCACAACGCAGGTACACAGTACCTCTAGATCAACTTCCCACCATAGGGTAACAAGCCGTGAAACCACACATCTGTATTACTACCAGTTGATCTCTCATAACACCAGCACACAGCGCCGCTTTCCTCCCAATCCATCTCTCTACACAAGCAGATCATACAACCAAAGGAGTTATGCAAAGCTTCCTTACCATAATTCATAAGCGCTCTCACCATCTCCGTAAGCTACTCGTTCTATACACAGAGACTTCTCTGGTTTGCAATATAAGCATCACCAATCCAGACTACCAGTCCAGATGGGCTTCACACAGCATGCTTATGGCATACTACACATTTCGGGCTCTAGATGCAGACTCAACTGTTGGAATCGCTTACGCTTTCCACCTCTTGGTGGAGGATCCCATGCACATGCATAAAGTAGGACTTCACTTGTCCAAGAAGGACATCGTTACCCTTGACGATCGCTTCGGAGTCATGGAGAAACTAGCTGGATGGTAATCACTGCGATGGCCTTGCCTCCACAACGTTGGCCTCAGATCTCAAGTCGGACCGTTGAAGCTCCAACGGCGGCCGGAATCCTCTTCTTCTTTCTCCTCTAAGCTCTCACTTCTCTCTTCATTAGAAAGAGAGTGATCTTAGACCAAATGAGAAAGCCATCTCATTCCACGGTCTTATCCCTGCAGCCATAGGCTTGGACTACAGGATCAAAATAAAAGGAATTGGACGGCTAAGATTTGCCCTGGAATCATTTTTATTGGCTGATACGGCTTGTGATATGCCCGTATCACAGGCCGTATTCCCCTAAGCAGCAAGGAACCGACTCAATCCAGGCCAGAACACGGGCTATGACACGCCCGTGTCAAGCCCTGACATGCCCGTGTCAGTAAGCAAATGCTCGTGTTTAGGGGTGTGTTCCTCACTCGACACAGGACCAACTCTCCTGAGAAGCACACGGCTAAGGCACAAGCCCGTGTCCTTGGTCGTGTGCCAAACACGCCCCTGTGACACTCCTATATCACAGGACGTATTCTACACTCAACGCCTCAACGCCACTCAGCGCCACTCAACACCATAGAATCCGAGCAGGACACGCCCTGGGACACGCCCGTGTCCCAGGCCGTGTCTCCTCACTCAACGATTGTAGAGCCACTCATAGTGAAGGACACGCCCTGGGACAAGCCCGTGTCCCAGGCCGTGTGCCTCACTCGAGACACACTCGACGCCCACTCGAGACCCACTCGAGTACCGAAAGCTTGACACGCCCTGGCACATTCCCGTGTCCCAGGCCGTGTCATCCAGCCTAAATTCCAAATTGTGATTTGGGGTGTTACAATGAGACTCTTGGGAGCTACGTGGACCGGTTCCAAGAGGAGTTCCTCCAGGTCCAGGAGATGCCAGGGCAAACCCTGAAGATGCCCTTCACCTTGGGGCTGCAGCAGGGATTCTTCAGGATGGAGCTAAAGAGGGTGCCCATCTCTCCTATGAGGAGATGATGGAGAGGGCAGCGAGGGAGGTCGACGGCGAGGCGTTGAAACCAGAGTTTACCAGGAAGTTGGTAAGGTGGGCCACGGAGGAGGAGAAGGTGCCAGGAGGTGGTGAAGGTTAGGATGTGAGGAGAGCTGAACCCCGGTAGAGGGAATAGCAGCAGCAGCCGAGATGGGGGCACCAGGAGCCGAATAATAGGCTCGGCTGGAGGCATCATGAGTTGCAGGACTAACGGTCGAGGAGAGGTTTCTATGGAGTAGACCAATGCTAGGTGGGCCAAGGTCAGTTCAACCCCCCAGGATGGAGGCAAGCCCAAAGGCCTCTTCTCCCCGATCAACATCAGGCTATAACGTTAGCCTTGGGTAAGAGGAGAGCCCGGCAGAGGAGTAGACAGGGAGTCAGGGTAGAGTTGCCCTATTATGAATTCCATCAAGAGGAGGGCCATGCTACGGCCATTTGCCCGATGTTCCTAGAGTTGAGGGGAACCTTGGAGCAGAAGCAACAACAAGACCGTCAGGAGGTGCAGATTGAAGAAGTCGTGCCTTTGGGAGAGGAGGACGGGTGCGAGGATAGGGCTGATGTCGGCAACCGAGAAGGGATCAAAGTGATCTACGGGGGGGGGGGGGGGGGGGGAGGGGGGATTTGAGGCTACCCGGAAGGTGAGTTTCCATACTATGTATCGTCGGAGCATCGCCTCCACATCTCTAGCCCCACCCCCGGAGGAGAAGATCACCTTCTCTAGGAAGGACATGCCAGATCATGAGAATCCTTTTTGCACCGCGTTGGTCATCCAGACTGCTGTAGAGAATTTTACTATCTCACGGATCCTCATCGATAACAGGAGTTCAGTCAACATCATTTTCAAGAAGGCATTTGACGCGATGAAGGTGGAGGCCCAGAGTGTGCTGGCCTCGGATGACCTCTCTTTGGGTTCTTAGGGGAGAGGAAGGAGTATGACTCCATGTTACCTTGGGGGGGGGGGCATTCCAGAAACTGCAGGTTCTTCATCGTGGACGTGCACAATAGTTACAACGCTATCTTCGGATGACTACTCATCAGGGCCTTCCGATGCGTGCCGTCATCTTTCCATCAGTGCTTGAATTTCAACGCTAAGGGAATCTAAGCCAGGGTCCGGGGAGACCCCAAGGTGGCAAGGGAATGCTATGTCATCGCGGTGAACTCTATCTCTTGGCAGGGGGAGCCGAGGAGATGGAGAGGAGGTAGGAGGAGCTGTCCAGGAAGGAACATGAAGGAGAAGTGGAGATGGAAGTTGAGGAAGAGGTACACACCTAGGTGGAGGTAGCGAAAAGATTTCTGGAGGAGCCGGCCGAGGTGATGGCTGTGGAGGTAGCTGAGGAGGAGGTCACGGTACCAGGTGAGGGAGCCGTTGGATAGTGGGAAGAGAAGTCCCGATTGGAGGCTGCCGAGAAGGTGGTGGAGAAGGAGGTTCTCACCCAGGGAGACAGGGTGGAGAATGTAACGGCCCGGCCCGATAGCTCAGAGGCTGCCGCACCCACGCATGGGCCGCATAGCGTGGCCCGGAGCCCAGCAGCTCAGTTGGTGATAGCTCCTGTTTGAGGAGGGTTATCAAGGGTTGCGGGTTCGAAACCTGACGCCAACAACACGCTTTGCTGAGAAACAGGCGGGAGAGGCGTTGGGGTGTACGGCCTGCAGGCCTTGCTAACGGTGCTGGGCTCCGGGCCACGCTGTGCGGCCCATGCGTGGGTACGGCAGCCTCTGAGCTATCGGGCTGGGCCGTTACAAAAATGTGCAAACTGTCACAACCCGCATTTTCTCCGAATTAAGAATTATCAGAGTAAGAGAAGACACGCGTCGTGATGCCACGTCAAGCAGGGGATAACTGCTGACGCTCAGGCAAAACCGACTACCAACTTAATGAAAGAAAATCATGTGATTAATGATTAGAAAATCAGTTATGATTAGAGTCCGTATCCCTCGGCTCAGTGGATCATCTAGTCCACCTAAGAAAACTATATTTATACGCTGCGGAAAAATACTTTATTTAGGTTTAACATCCTAAGGAGCGCTTAAGGGTTCCAAGAGAACCACTCATGCTATGAAAGACCCTACATTTAATTTATATAATATATAAGAAAGCGGTCTTTATACGTGATTTGGAAAATAGTGAATACGTCTTATAAAACATGCTGATCATGAGCTTTATTTATAATAATAATTATAGTTTAAAAATAACTAGCAACCTAGCATAAAACCTTCTCAGAGCAAGTAGACTATCTCCAGAAAATGGTAGCAGCAATAGTATATATCTAGTACAAGGTAAAAACTACCAGTGGGCGCCAACAACCTGACACGAACCCACTAGCACAAATATATGTCTGTAAGAAAGTACTGAAAACAACCTCACTAACAAGGTAAACAGAACTCCAAAGTCCGGGAGTCCACCAACAACACCACCTCCAACTAGCCACCAGACTGGCTACAGCTCAGAACCTGAGGCATTCCAAAAGAAAACAGAATACCTCAGCAAGCTAAACAAAGTAAAACTGCATGAAAGAGTCAACCAAAAGGGGAAAAGTACCAGAAAAAAAACATGCAGTAGAAAGAGTCACAACTGTCCAAAACAGGACCACAATAAATGCACAACGTGCAAAGAAACAGCAACGACCCAGCCCAGGAACCACATCCTGCAGGGCCTACTAGGCTGCTAGGAGCCTGAATGCTACATACTACCAAAGAAGAAACTTCTAACACCCTAAACTGTGGGAAGTGATAGTAGCAAAAACAACAACGAGGAACCGGATCGAAGGCAAACGCAGTCCCCCAATCCACCATGTCCAAGTCAAAAGCTCGAGGGTCAACACGTGAAAACACAAGGGATCTTCCACCCGACATGCCCAGCCCGTACCTGGAGCAAGAAAAAACATGGGTGGCCTTGGCTATATCACACAACTCCACCCCCATAAAGAGCTACAACCACCACTACTAACCACGACCCACGATTCGGACCTCTAGGAAAATAAAGAAAACGGCCGACAAGGAAAACCCAGAAATACAATTAGAAATCCACTCGGAAACGAAAGACAAGGTAAAGGAAGAGTGTTGAAATAAACCAACACGACTAGGCGTTGAGTGAAACCCACTCAGTGCCTACCTAAACTTTGGCGTTGAGCGAGCTAGCCTCACTCGCCGCCAAAATTAAGCCACTACCCACAAACCCACTAAAGAATACGGAGCTCGACGATAGTCGAATGACCAAGGCAAAAGATCCAGAACTCGAGTAGTTTGCCTGTCACTTGAGTATCTAAACTCCCGCACTCGAAACTAGCTAAATTCGCCTAGCAAAAGAAAATATACAGAGCGCACGATCAGTGACGCACGATCAGTGGTCGTGCGCACTCATCGGCTGATGATCGTGCGAAGCGAACCTGGAAAACCTGAGAAAAACTTAGCGTCAGCGCACGATCAGTGACGCACGATCAGTGGTCGTGCGCACTGCTTGCCAGCGCTCGTGCGATCTCCGAGACAGAACTTTGGAAACTGAAAGTTATATGCGCACGAACAGAGGCACACGACCAGTGGTCGTGCGCCCTAACGGTTAACGACCGTGCGCGGCTAACCTGTACCGTTTGGAATTTCCCGAACGACACCGGAACGCACACACGACTCACACAACTGCAGTAGCAGCAGGAAACTACCAACGTCGCGCACCACTACTATACAAACTATGCCTAATCATTCGAGTAATACCTTAACGAAAATCGGCAACCACACCCCCCCCTCCTAACTCTCCCTCTCGGCTACACCCGAACCAGAGCAACAATCAGAGTAAAGGAAAACAACGGCTCCACGCCGACAATTTGGATTCCAATCATCACAAAAATAGGGGGGGTTTCAGTAGGAAGAACTAAGCCCTATAGTTAGCAAGAAAATGAGAACAACAAGGCCTCTAACCTGGGCTAACCGGGATTTCAATTTCAGTAAGTAAAATCGAAAAAAAACTTGGCAAGGGCAAGAATACCACTTGCCTCAAATCACAACGAAGCTTTGGACTGCTTTCCTCCTCTTCGCACGGATCAAAACGGCCGCAACACCTGGAACAAACACTCGGCCATTAATGGCGGAAAACTCCAAAACCGAAAATTCCAATCCTCCCAAAACTCCACGAAAATCGAATTTCTTACCGTAGGAATGAAGGTCTCGACGAGAGCAATCCAAATCCACTCTCGGAATCGAATTCCGACCACAAACGCTCCGGGAATCGGTGTTTGAAGGGAAGGGGTAGGCGGTTTCTTTGTTTCTCTCGTACAGGACCGGCGGTTTCCTATTTGGAGAAGATGAGCGGCTCTTTCTCTAATTCTAACCTAATGCTTATATATATATATATATATATATATATATATATATATATTAATATATAATAATATAATTAATTACAAAATTACATAAAGCACCAAAACGACGCGAAAACCGAACTACCTCGAAATTCGACGAAATTCGCACCGTAGCTAAATACCCACGCTACGAACACAACGACGAAGTCGAAATTAATTTTCGATGAACAGAACTCGAGTTATACCCAAATAAAGCCAAACACCAACATCCCCCCGAGAGGCCACACCGGGTCACCCAAAACGACTCGGCTTGCTAGGGAGATCTTGCCAACAGGCTACAGAATTAGGCACTCAGTTCTAAGGAGCTAAACCACACTCCACAAATGGCACAAGCCACGGAAACGCGTCATCGTAACGCCAAACGAGAATAAAAATAATCGCTGAAAAAACGGGGCGTTACAGTCACTCCCCCTAAAAGAAAGTTTCGTCCCGAAACTTTACGCACAACCCTCCTACTAAAGAAGGAAAAGTAACAAACAGAAGTTACAAAGGGGAAACATACCGATCAAATTAGTGAAACAGGTGAGGGTACGCCCTCCTCATGGCCGACTCTAGCTCCCAAGTCGCGCTCTCCAAATCCTGATTTTTCCATAGAACTTTCACCATCAGTATGGACTTCTTTCGCAGCACACGCTCCTGAGTATCCAAAATACGAACTAGCACCTCAACAAAAGAGAGGTTGGGCTCCAACTGGGGCACAACATCCAAGAGTTGCCCATTGCTGCGCACACACTTCCGCAATTGGCTAACGTGAAAAACATTATGAACACCAGGGAAGTTCGCTGGCAAATCCAATCTATATGCAGACACACCAATCCGCTCCAAAATCTCGAACGGGCCCATATACCTTGGGTCCAATTTCCGATTTTTACCAAATCTCTTTACACCAACCATTGGAGAAACCTTGAGGTATACATGATCCCTTACTAAAAACTCCAAAGCAGACCTACGCCGATTGGCGTTCTTTTCATACCTCTCCTGAGCTAAACGAAGCTTCTCCCGAATAAGCTTCACGGCGACTTCCATCTCTTCAAGAGCATCTGGACCCAACAAAGGTTTCTCACCAGCCTCAGCCCAAAACAACGGAGTCCTACAACGCCTCCCATACAAAGCTTCGAACGGAGCCATCTACAAGCTTTCCTGATAACTGTTATTACAAGCAAATTCCATGAGTCGCAGACGCTCATCCCACGCTCCACCGTGGTCTAAAATATAGCACCGGATCATATCCTCAACAATCTGATTGACCCGCTCCGTCTGCCCATTGGTCTGAGGGTGGTACGCAGTAGAATACCTCAGATCCGTACCCAAACCCTCCTGCAGACTCTGCCAAAAATGAGAAGTAAACCGGGAGTCTCGATTAGAAATGATGCTAACCGGCACACCGTGGAGTCGGATGACTTCATTCAAGTACAACTCCGCTATCTTCTTCATCGGGTAATCAATCTTATAAGGCACGAAGTGAGCACACTTCGTCAATCTATCCACTATAACCCAAACAGAATCAAATCCTCTCGGGGACTTTGGCAAACCCGTAATGAAGTCCATAGATATACTCTCCCACTTCCAAGTCGGGATCTCTAGCGGAGTCAACTTACCACCAGGCCTTCCATGATCGGCCTTCACACGCTTGCAAGTGTGACACTCAGCAACATATCGGGCTATATCTCCTTTCATACCATACCACCAGGCAATTTGCCTTAAGTCACGGTACATCTTCGTAGATCCTGGATGGTAGGCAATGCTTGAACCATGAGCCTCACTGCAAATCATACTCCTAATGTCCCCAACAGCGGGAATGCAAAACCTACCGCGGTACTTCAAAGTACCCGCATCATCAATAGCAAAATCTGGCAACTCTCCCTTCTCTGTCCTGGTAAAAAGGTGCAACAGATCCGGATCGTCCTTCTGATGCAGTCTAGTCAAAGAAATCCAGGACGACTCTGCCACTGACAAACTACTCTTCAAACCACAGCATCCCACTGAAATATCCATAAGGAGGAACTCCTCAACTAACCGATCGGCGGAGAGGTTAAAGATCATTCCCGTCTTTCGGCTCAGGGCGTCGGCCACCATATTGGCCTTGCCCGGATGATACTGGATTTCTA
This sequence comes from Platanthera zijinensis, assembly GCA_039513925.1. Taxonomy (NCBI): domain Eukaryota; kingdom Viridiplantae; phylum Streptophyta; class Magnoliopsida; order Asparagales; family Orchidaceae; genus Platanthera; species Platanthera zijinensis. The sequence goes on from CM077092.1 coordinate 167,268,368, forward strand.
CGTCATAATCCACCACATACTCAAGCCACCGCCGCTGACGCAAATTCAACTCTTTCTGCGTGAACACGTACTTCAGGCTCTTATGGTCAGTAAAAATCTTGCACTGAGCCCCATAAAGTTAGTGCCTCCACAACTTCAATGCATAGATAACCGCTGCAAACTCAAGGTCATGCATAGGATAATTATTCTCACGAGTCTTCAGCTGCCTTGACCCATAAGCGATTACTTTTCCATCCTGCATTAATACGCATCCCAGACCTATATGCGAAGCATCCACATACACATCATAATCCACGCCCTCAGTAGGAAGGGTCAGAACGGGAGCAGTACACAATCTCTTCTTTAGCTCTAGAAAAGCTTCTTCGCACTTCTCGCTCCAAACAAAAGCCACATTCTTCTGAGTCAGCTTGGTCAAAGGTGCGGCTAGAGAAGAGAAACCCTCCACGAATCTCCTGTAATAGCCAGCCAACCCTAAGAAACTTCTGATCTCCTTAGGAGTATTCGGCCTACTCCAATCCATCACTGCTGCAATCTTTTCTGGGTCAACCGAGATCCCATCCTTGTTCACCACGTGGCCTAGAAAAGAAACCTGAGGCAACCAAAATTCGCACTTGCTCAACTTGGTGAATAACTTGTGGTTCCTCAACTCTGATAGGACCAAACGCAAATGCTGCTCATGCTCCTCAGCACTGCGAGAATAAACCAACACGTCATCAATGAAGACCACCACGAACTTGTCTAGGAAATCCTTGAATACCCGATTCATCATGTCCATGAAAGCTGATGGTGCGTTGGTCAAACCAAACGACATCACCAAAAACTCAAAGTGTCCATGCCTCAACCTAAACGCAGTCCGTGGAATATCTGCCTCACGGATCCTGAGCTGATGATAGCCCGAACGAAGATCGATCTTGGAGAACACCGTGCTACCACGCAACTGGTCAAATAAATCATCGATCCTCGGCAGAGGGTACCTGTTCTTGATAGTGACCTTGTTCAACTCTCTATAGTCGATGCAAAGCCGCATCGACCCATCTTTCTTCTTTACGAACAAAACAGGAGCACCCCAAGGCGACGAACTCTGCCTGATAAAACCTTTAGCCAACAACTCATCTAACTGAATTCGCAACTCCTCTAACTCACGAGGGGCCATCCGGTACGGCGCCTTAGCAATAGGACGCGTACCCGGCTCCAAATCAATAACAAACTCCACATCCCGCTCAGGAGGGATACCAGGAAGATCATCAGGAAAAACATCGGCGAAACCACGAACAATAGGAATCTCCTCCAAGCGTGGCACGCTAACAACGGTTCCAACCGCCGAGACTAAACAAACACAACAATCAGAAAGAAACAATCTCTGAACACATACCGCAGAGAGAACAGGAGAATCCCGACACGGATCAGCATACACGCTGCCGGGCTGACCGTCGTCCCTGATGAAGTCCAAGCGCTTTCCTTTGCACTGAATGACCGCATCATATCGAGAGAGCCAGTCCATGCCCAAAATGACATCGAAGTCCTCTAGATCAATCATCTTCAGGTCCGCCTTCGCAAGAAAATCCCCCAACAAAACCGGGCAATCCAAAATACCCAAATCTGACAACACAGATTCACCAGAGGGAAACTTGACACGGAAGGAATCCCGAACACGATCTAGAGACAACCGATGACGCTCCACAAAGGCTCTAGCCACGAACGAGTGGGTAGTGCCGGAGTCAAACAGAACACGCGCCCAGCGGTTCTTCACCTTAAATTTCCCTATAGGAGCGCACAAAGCTAAGGAACTAGCACAACAGTACCGCAAATCAGATCCAAATCCAACGACTAGAACTGATTACCAGTACAGACAATACATATGTAGATATAGACTTAAAGCTGCTAAACTTACTTTGAGAGTTTATCTTCTTCACAAAAATTAGATGATATGCCCTAACCTAGGATGGTTAACCACCACCTTACTAACTCTTGTGCCTAGATCGGATGCATGAATTTATGTTAATTTGAAAACCCATGTGTGTACATATGTCATCCTGCAAATCTTCAGCTCGGCGCGTTGTGCTTATGCAATGATATGATATGCATGATTGTGCTATGCATTCTAAAAAAAAGGCCCTAATGCATGTTATGAGCGGCGTACGCATGAAAATGTTATGCATCCCATACTACATAACATTCTCATGCAACGAAAAAGAAAACGTGCTAGTCACAGCTATGTGGTGAGGTTATGCATCCCATACTACATAACCCTCACATATTGCCCCTATGGTGGATCCATATACGAACACATATTATGCATCCCATACTATATAATATGCCCCGTATACTTCATGTTATGCTATGAGTGTAATGTTCGTGCTTTTGCCAAGACGTGCTGATGACATATCGGTGTGTGAATGACATGATGCTGAACTACTAATAAGCGAACAAAGGAAGGTTGCTCAACTAACTTGTCAAGCAACCTCCCTCTGATACCAACTGTCACAACCCGCATTTTCTCCGAATTAAGAATTATCAGAGTAAGAGAAGACACGCTTCGTGATGCCACGTCAAGCAGGGGATAACTGCTGACGCTCAGGCAAAACCAACTACCAACTTAATGAAAGAAAATCATGTGATTAATGATTAGAAAATCAGTTATGATTAGAGTCCGTATCCCTCGGCTCAGTGGATCATCTAGTCCACCAAAGAAAACTATATTTATACGCTGCAGAAAAATACTTTATTTAGGTTTAACATCCTAAGGAGCGCATAAGGGTTCCAAGAGAACCACTCATGCTATGCAAGACCCTACATTTAATTTATATAATATATAAGAAAGCGGTCTTTATACGTGATTTGGAAAATAGTGAATACGTCTTATAAAACATGCTGATCATGAGCTTTATTTATAATAATAATTATAGTTTAAAAATACCTAGCAACCTAGCATAAAACCTTCTCAGAGCAAGTAGACTATCTCCAGAAAATGGTAGCAGCAATAGTATATATCTAGTACAAGGTAAAAACTACCAGTGGGCGCCAACAACCTGACACGAACCCACTAGCACAAATATATGTCTGTAAGAAATTACTGAAAACAACCTCACTAACAAGGTAAACAGAACTCCAAAGTCCGGGAGTCCACCAACAACACCACCTCCAACTAGCCACCAGACTGGCTACAGCTCAGAACCAGAGGCATTCCAAAAGAAAACAGAATACCTCAGCAAGCTAAACAAAGTAAAACTGCATGAAAGAGTCAACCAAAAGGGGAAAAGTACCAGAAAAAAAAACATGCAGTAGAAAGAGTCACAACTGTCCAAAACAGGACCACAATAAATGCACAACGTGCAAAGAAATAGCAACGACCCAGCCCAGGAACCACATCCTGCAGGGCCTACTAGGCTGCCAGGAGCCTGAATGCTGCATACTACCAAAGAAGAAACTTTTAACACCCTAAACTGTGGGAAGTGATAGTAGCAAAAACAACAACGAGGAACCGGATCGAAGGCAAACGCAGTCCCCCAATCCACCATGTCCAAGTCAAAAGCTCGAGGGTCAACACGTGAAAACACAAGGGATCTTCCACCCGACATGCCCAGCCCGTACCTGGAGCAAGAAAAAACATGGGTGGCCTTGGCTATATCACACAACTCCACCCCCATAAAGAGCTACAACCACCACTACTAACCACGACCCACGATTCGGCCTCTAGGAAAATAAAGAAAACGGCCGACAAGGAAAACCCAGAAATACAACTAGAAATCCACTCGGAAACGAAAGACAAGGTAAAGGAAGAGTGTTGAAATAAACCAACACGACTAGGCGTTGAGTGAAACCCACTCAGTGCCTACCTAAACTTTGGCGTTGAGCGAGCTAGCCTCACTCGCCGCCAAAATTAAGCCACTACCCACAAACCCACTAAAGAATACGGAGCTCGACGATAGTCGAACGACCAAGGCAGAAGATCCAGAACTCGAGTAGTTGCCTGTCACTTGAGTATCTAAACTCCCGCACTCGAAACCAGCTAAATTCGCCTAGCAAAAGAAAATATACAGAGCGCACGATCAGTGACGCACGATCAGTGGTCGTGCGCACTCATCGGCTGATGATCGTGCGAAGCGAACCTGGAAAACCTGAGAAAAACTTAGCGTCAGCGCACGATCAGTGACGCACGATCAGTGGTCGTGCGCACTGCTTGCCAGCGCTCGTGCAATCTCCGAGACAAAACTTTGGAAACTGAAAGTTATATGCGCACGAATAGAGGCACACGACCAGTGGTCGTGCGCCCTAACGGTTAACGACCGTGCGCGGCTAACCTATACCGTTTGGAATTTCCCGAACGACACCGGAACGTACACACGACTCACGCAACTGCAGTAGCAGCAGGAAACTACCAACGTCGCGCACCACTACTATACAAACGATGCCTAATCATTCGAGTAATACCTTAATGAAAATCGGCAACCACACCCCCCCCCCTCCTAACTCTCCCTCTCGGCTACACCCGAACCAGAGTAACAATCAGAGTAAAGGAAAACAACGGCTCCACGCCTGACAATTTGGATTCCAATCATCACAAAAATAGGGGGGTTTCAGTAGGAAGAACTAAGCCCTATAGTTAGCAAGAAAATGAGAACAACAAGGCCTCTAACATGGGCTAACCGGGATTTCAATTTCAGCAAGTAAAATCGAAAAAAAACTTGGCAAGGGCAAGAATACCACTTGCCTCAAATCACAGCGAAGCTTTGGACTGCTTTCCTCCTCTTCGCACGGATCAAAACGGCCGCAACACCTGGAACAAACACTCGGCCATTAATGGCGAAAAACTCCAAAACCGAAAATTCCAATCCTCCCAAAACTCCACGAAAATCGAATTTCTTACCGTAGGAATGAAGGTCTCGACGAGAGCAATCCAAATCCACTCTCGGAATCGAATTCCGACCACAAACGCTCCGGGAATCGGCGTCTGAAGGGAAGGGGTAGGCGGTTTCTCCGTTTCTCTCGTACAGGACCGGCGGTTTCCTATTTGGAGAAGATGAGCGGCTCTTTCTCTAATTCTAACCTAATGCTTATATATATATTAATATATAATAATATAATTAATTACAAAATTACATAAAGCACCAAAACGACGCGAAAACTGAACTACCTCGGAATTCGACGAAATTCGCACCGTAGCTAAATACCCACGCTACGAACACAACGGCAAAGTTGAAATTAATTTTCGACGAACAGAACTCGAGTTATACCCAAATAAAGCCAAACACCAACATCCCCCTGAGAGGCCACACCGGGTCACCCAAAACGACTCGGCTTGCTAGGGAGATCTTGCCAACAGGCTACAGAATAGGGCACTCAGTTCTAAGGAGCTAAACCACACTCTACAAATGGCACAAGCCACGGAAATGCGTCATCGTAACGCCAAACGAGAATAAAAATAATCGCTGAAAAATCGGGGCGTTACAGAGAAGGTGCGGATCTGTGGGGGGGGGATTAGCTCGGAGGACCATGGGAGGATGCTGAAGTACATCTAGAAGAATGTGGATGTCTTTGCATGGAACACGATAGAAATACTAGTGATTGATGTGGACGTTGCCTGCCACCACCTCAACCTATATCCAGAAGCCCGCCCCATAAAGCAAAAGAAGAGGTCCACAACGGACAATTTGGTCGAGCCCATCAGGGAGGAGGTGGCCAAGTTAATCAAGGCCGGGTTTGTATCCGAAATCCAATACCCCGGCTGGGTCTCCAATGTTGTAAAGGTTAAAAAAGTAGATGGCCGGTGGAATATGTTTGTTGATTTTTCCTTGTTAAATAAATCATGTCCTAAGGATTATTATCCTCTTACCTCATATCGATGCGCTGGTTGACTCAGCCATCGATTTTTTGTTGGGTTTCTCTTGAGGGTGGCACAACAGTTGTGCATGCAGTGGAAATAATAAATAATAAGAACAACCCAAAAGAAATGCGGGATCGGGCCATGAATGTTGAATCAAGAAGTTAAGAAAAACTAGGTAAAATTACCTTGGCGGTTTTGAGTCACAACTCAACAAAGATGATCCAATGTATGAGTTCTTGTCGGCGGCGAGTCCCATGTAGAATAGCGTCTACGTCTCTGCAGAAATCCATACGAGCGGGAGAACGCCGATCTTCGTCGCACGAAAAAACAGGAAGGGAGATCGACTGCACCTTGCACTCCAACGGACTGCTAGGTCCGCTCCAGGAAGACAAGCACCTGCGACTATCGTCAGAGAGGAGGTCGGCGAAGCGGGCGAACCGGCGGAACACTTCCGTCAGGCGAATCGGCGGAACACTTCCGTCGGGCGAATCGGCGGAACACTTCTGTCGGGCCGTGGAGTCCTCTTGATTCAAAAACCTAAGTTCATATTTATACCCAAAGCATAAACAGACCTAGGAAAAATCTCTATCCGCAGACCACAGAAAATTAGGGTTCCTGGAATAATCGTCGGGAATCAGCATTTCGTCGAGAATCGAACAGTTCGATTCTCGACAAATCTCAACGATCGACGATACTCGACGATCGATACTCGACGATTCTCGACGATCGAGACTCAACGATTCTCGACAATCGATACTCGACGATTCTCGATGATCGATACTCGACGATTCTCGACGATCGATACTCGACGATTCTCGAAGATTATCCCTTGGCAACATTTGCCGGACCCCATTCTGTATGGTGATTGGTAACCTTTACCAACACATTCAATCTTCCAACTTCTCCACATGCTCTTATGTGCAACCCTGCAAGCTCATATCGTGTTGGCAGTGAGATTACATGTTTGATAACTTCTAGATCACCATGGTAACTCCAACATTTTTTTGTGATGAGTTTCTTAGATGCTTTTTCAGGTTATCATCAAATCAGGATGCACCCGCCTGACATAAAATATATCTCCTTCATCATTGGGGATGGGTGCTATTGCTACAAGATGATTGCCTTTGGATTAAATAATGCGGGGGAAATGTATCAAAAGATGATGGACCAGGTCTTCCGAGAGCAAAAGGGGAGGAACCTGGAGGTATACGTAGATAATCTTATGGTCAAAAGCTGGGAGGTTGGACCCTCATCTCTGGGACCTAGAGGAGACCTTTGGCACCCTGCGGAGATGCAAAATGAGGCTGAACCCCTTGAAATGTGTCTTCGGGGAAAGCAGGGGTATGTTACTAGGCCACCTCCTTACTCTTGCAGGTGTAGAGCCCAACCCTTGATAAGGTAAGGGCAACCATGGAGTTGGGGTCGCCTCGGAATGCCAAGGAGGTCCAGAGGCTGAAAGGAAAGTTGGTCGTACTTAGTAGGTTCCTCTCTTGGCAGGAGAGAAGTGCTCACCCTTCTTCAAGGCGTTGAGCGGAGTTAGAAGTTCTATTGGTCCAAGGAGTGCGAGGAGGCATTCCAAGCCTTGAAGAGGCAGTTTACCCAGGCCCCGCTCCTCCAAGGGCTTAAGGAAGGGGAGGACTTATACCTATACATTTGGGTCAGAGCCAAGGCCTTGAGCTCCGTCTTGGTCCAGGAAGAAGGGAGGAAGCAGATACTGATCTACTATGTGAGTAGGGTCTTGAGGAAGGCAGATCTCCGATATCCGTTCTTAGAGAAGCTAGCTTTCACTCTGGTCATCTCGGCCCGGAGACTCTGATCGTATTTCTAGGCACGCTCAATCCGGGTGGTGACTGACCACCCCCTCCGCAACATCTTTGAAGGGGTGGAGCACTCGGGGAGGTTGACAAAGTGGTCGGTGGAGCTGAGTGAGTTCGACACATCCTTCATTCCCTGCCTCTCGATCAAGGCACAGGCGATGATCGACTTTCTTGCTGACTATGTGGTCGAGGTGGCGGAGGCGGAACTCACTCATCCGGTCCCTTGGAAGGTGATGGTGGACGACTCTTTAGGAAGACATTCCTTGGGGGTGAGGGTAATCTTGGAAAGAACCTAGGGAGCATTGATTGTTGGTACCCTAGTTTGGATTTGAGTTAAGTCTTCTCAATTAGTTTCTTGACCCAAGATTTATATATGGTCAAAGGTTAGATTTAGGTTAGATCTTATCAGTTGTGTAGAGTTGTTGTTTATCTAGATTGAAAATCTGGTTAAGTGTTTTTAGTTCGACTATGGTCGAACGCCGCTCGACTATCGTCTATCAGTTGATCGACTCTCTTCTATCAGTTGATCGACTATCGTCAGACAGCAGATCGACTATCTCTGAATTAGTTCATCTCTGTTAAGCTCGACGATCTGTGGTCTCAGTATCGTCGATCGTCGAGTCTTGCTCGACTTTTTCTGTCCCGACAGATTTCTTGTAGGTCGACAATCTGTTCTGATAATTCGACTATCTGCTCTGATAGTTCGACGATCGTCGTGATTCGTTCGACTATCTTTTTGTCTGTATTTAGAGATATTGTACTCTTTCTCTTCTGTGAATTATTTCTTATTTATCTGGCTTATTTTATTAAAGATTATTTCATTGATTTTATGCTTACATATCAAGGCAATCTTTGCCTCATTCTTTATGCATAAGTCAAGTTCTATCTGAAAAAAGTCTTTTGTCCTATTAGTTGACAAATCTGTGTGCTTTATCTGCCATGCTATCCTTTATAGCCGTTAGACACAGATGTCTTTCTCTGGCCGTAAAGAGTTTGTTTTTGATGTGACTTTCTCTAATATCTTTTGGACTTGCAGAATGGATAAGCAGCTTCTAAGAAAGCTTTATTTCTTTATAGAATGTCCTTCTGTAGGCTATTTGTACTATGTGTTATTTGCAGCCCAGATTGTAGACCTCAGAAGAAGACAAGATTCAAATCAAGAGAAAGTTAGAAGCCGTTACAAAGGCTGATATATAAAGGGCTAGTGAGAAAAGTTAATATAATATATATACAGAATTACAGATATTCATATACATAGATACATTGATTCAACAATAAGAACAAGTGTAGAATAACTCTCTTCTTCAATACTGAGTTCATCCTGCTTACAGAAACATTCATACTCAGAGCTTCAAGTAGAAGAAGAAGAAGAAAGAAAAGCTGTTGAAGAAGAACAACCATTCCACATCAAGAGTCTTCTTCAAGCTGCTCATTCAAGAACTTCAAGACAACAGATCTTCTCTGTCATGAGTTCTAAAGAGATCCTGCACCCTGAAGCAAGGCTTCTTCCTAGATATTCTCTAAGCCAGGGGGAGCTTTGATTCCTTCAAAGCTTTCTATAGCTCAGTGCAATCCTCTAGCTTCTCTAATTTTGTTTAACAATAGAGAAGACATTCTAACTCTCGCAACCTCCTGTACAAAGGGATATTACTCCCTCAAAAGTGAAACTAGGTGGCAGGGCACCTGAGCAAAAACCTGTGTTGGATTTTGAGCTCCTGATCAAAACCTCAAAGGGTTTACTTGATCTACCTGAATCCGAATTGTTCGTGGCAGGGCACCTGAACAAAAACCTGTAGTGGATTCCTACCAGGGTGGTAGAAGAGTGGATGTACCTATTAAGAGGGAACAACAATAAATCTTCTTGTGTTGTCTGTGTTGCTTATCTTAATAACTACACTGTGGCTGTGAGTAGAATTAACTAGGTTTGCTAGTTGCTTTGTTAGGACTAAACCTTAAACTGTAATTACAGTTAGCTTTCTCTTGTGCACCTCACTTTGTGTTAGGCTCTAGGGTTTCATATATCTATATACTTATCCGCAAATCAACTCTAAGGGAGTTGAGTAGATTTTCATATTTTTGAATACTCTATTCACCCCCCCCCTTCGAGTTGTATCTATCCTCACTTTCTATTTGTATCAGAGGGAGGTTGACTGACTGTACAGGCTAACACCTGAGTCACAAGATCTAGATAGATACCAAGTTTATAGATATTCACTTCATGGCCCAGTACAAGTATTACTCTAGCACCAGACCTCCAGTATGCAACTTAGCTAAGTTCAGCATCTAGAAGGCAAGAATCAGACTGTATATGAACTCTATTGATGAAGATATCTTTTCTTCTATTTTGACAGGACCACCAACAACACATGCTGCAACTACTGCTACAACTTCAACAAATCTAAGTGCAGTGCCACCTCCTGACTGCAATGATGCTTACAAGAAAGCAAAGATAGCTGATGCAAAAGCTATGAACATTCTGGCTCAGACCATGTCTGATGAAACTTTCCAGAAAGTGGCTGATTGCACTTCAACAAAAGCCATGTGGGACTCACTAAACCACATTGTAGCTGGTTCAGCTGATGAGAGGAAGGACAGAAGGTCCAACCTCACATCCCAATATGAGAATTTCAAGAAGACTGAAGCAGAATCAGTTGATGCAATGTACACCAGGCTCAGCTCCATCATCAATGAGCTGAGAACCCTTGATAAAGAGATCACATTGACAGAATTCAATGACAAAATATTGATGTGCTTCCCCAGCACATGGGATCTCAGGATCTGGCCCATCAAAGAGTCCAGAAGTACAACTGAGATCTTAACTGAAGCTCTCCTTAGCAAGCTCAAATCATTTGAGCAAGTACTGAAGACCAGGGAAGCTGAAGCTGAAGCTAAGACTCCCACTCCTACCAGGAAAGGGCAAACTCTTGCTCTAAAGGCTGCTGATGCATCTGAAGGAAGCCAATCAAATGAGGAGCTAATGACACTCTTTGCCAAAAGGTTTCTCAAAATGGGCAGAAAGGACTTCAGAAAGAAGACTTCCAGATATGAAGACAAGCCAAGGTATGACAGAACACCAGCTAAAGAACTTATATGTTATGGCTGCAGGAAACCTGGAGACATTTTACCTGAGTGTCTAGAGGAAAAGAAAAAGGAGAAGAGAAAAGACAAAGAATATCAGAAGAACCATTCCAAGTCCTCCTACAAAAACAAGAAGAAGGAGAAAGGATTTGTGGCTGAAACATGGAGTGATACTAATGAGGAATCTTCCTCCTCAAGCTCCATTGAAGATGAGGAAGAGAAGAAGGCAAAAGAAATTTGCCTAATGGTAATTGATGCCTGCAGCAATCATTCAGCTGCAGAGAGTTCTGATGAAGAAGAAATGTCTACTAAAGATCAGGTATTGTCTTCTTATGATTTTACTTCTGTTGAGTTTAGATTTGAATTTAAATCTCTCTGTTTAGACTTAATTAGCTCAGAGAAGGAAATTAAGGAGCTTAGAAATAGGATAGCTGAATCAGAATCCCTATCTAGTGAAAATGCTCGGCTAGAAGCTGAACTCACTAGATCTACTGAAGAAATCAAATTTCTTAAAACCGAACTAGCCAAATCTAAAAGATTACAAGAATCTCTTAATGGTAGAAGTCCTAAGCTGTTAGAGATTACTAGCATGTCAAACACTAGGACAGGTAACAATAAGCTAGGCTTAGGAGCTTCACCAAGTGAACCCCCCATGGTTCTGAAAAACCATCTTTCCACTCCAGTAAACTTTATTTTAGCTGATGAAATAAAGAATACTGAGCAAGTAAATCAAGTTAACAAAGCTTTAAATAAGGCTAAGAGAGAAAAGAGAAAACAGAAATTTAAAGAAATACAAAAAACGTTGAACTATGCTCGACGATCGCAGGCCCAATGGTCGACCGATACTCGACGATCTGGGCATCGATCATCGAACGTTGATCGACGATCTGAACATGATTTTCAAAATAATAATCAGAACCTTAGAAACACTAAGGTAAATAGAAACACTAGGTTCATTGACCCATCAACTGCATGGAGTATTCCACCTAGGAGATCCTATCCCTTAGGATATAAACCTCAGCCTGCTTATTCTTTTATTTCAAGTTTTAATTATGTGAAGAATAATGGACCCAAGGTTGTCTGGGTCCACAATGTCTAACTGTTTATTTTGCAGGCGAAGACCTATCCAATTACTAAAGATAAATGGTATTTGGATAGTGGTTGTTCCAAACATATGACAGGAAACAAAAACAATCTCTCAAGCTTCAAGGCCAAGCTTGGACCAAAGGTGATCTTTGGGGATTCCAGCTGTGGTCAAACAGAAGGATATGGTAAGTTTACCATTGGAGCAGTGACATTCAAAAGGGTTGCATATGTAACTGGGCTAAAGCACAACTTAATCTCAGTAAGCCAGTTATGTGATGCAGGTTATCAGGTATCATTCACTGACACTCTTTGCAATATTACTTTAAATAGTAATGTAGTGTTAGTAGGCATTAGACAGGGTAACATTTACTTAGGAGATTTTAATTCAACTTAATCTGAAATCTGCCTGTTTAATGAAGTAACCAATAACAACACCTTATGACATAAAAGGCTTAGCCATGTTAACCACAAGAATATATCTAGGTTATCTAAATACAACCTTGTTAGAGGCTTACCTTCTTGCCCCTACAAGAAGGAAGGTCTATGCAGGGCTTGTCAATTAGGCAAGCAAACCAAAAATTCTTTCAAATCTGTAAATAAGAGTGATTCACCTAGAATCCTGTATTTATTGCACTTGGACCTTTTTGGCCCTGAAAGTGAGAGCAAGATCTATCTCAACTCTAGAGGGGGGGGGTGAATAGAGTTTATTTAAATTAATTTCACAGTTTTGAAATAATCAGCACATATAAAATTCAATTTATATTATAGTGTAGAGTGCCAGTAATGAATTAAAAAACAAAGAAATAAAGAGCACAGCACACAGCAAAACAATCACACAAGCAAGCCAGAAGACACAACGAAAATATAGTGGTTCCCCAAAAACTTGGGTACATCCACTCTTCTACCACCCTTGGTAGGAATCCACTCAGGATGAGTTGATCAGGTGTCCTGACACCAATGAGCTTTTGATAAGGTGCTCAAAAACCAAAACTAGATTTTTTGATAAGGTGTCTTGCCACCACTGAGTTTTGATAAGGCTCTCAGAACCACACTCAAAACTTTTGAAGGGAGTCTTGATAACCCTTTTACAGCAGGAAAAGAAAAAGTAAAGAGGTTGATGTAGTCTTCTCTGTTCTCAAATCAAATGAGAGAAGACTAGTGGATTGTTGATGATGTAAAAGCTCCCCCTGAGATATAGAATGGTTCAGGAGTGAGAGCTTTGCTTCAGGGTGATAGGTCTTCAGAGGCTTCAGATCTCCAGCAGAAGATGATTCAAGCAGATGCTGAAATATTTGGTGTCTGGAGTTCTTGATGATGAAGCTATGACCACTTTTCAATAAGCAAAGAGATTGTTCTACTGATTCTTCAGAATTGATCACTTGTTATCTGTCACTGTTAATCTCTTGTTGTTCTGCTATATGTTCTATCTTGTGTATCTATATGACTTAAGAGAAAAAGAAGGATCTAATTTTCTGAAGAATTTCTTGACAAAGATAGCCGTTGGCAGTCATAAATGTCTTCCATAAAAGTTTTTGTCTTCTAGAGGAAAGTCCAATAAAACATTTTCTGAATAATTCCATGAAACTTGCTCCAGAATAAAGAAAAACGGCTGGCAGATCTTCTTGACATAAATGCTGAGAGAATTCAAAAACATTCCAAAGACTGACAGCTTTTGAATCCTTAAAAACGTCGATCTCTTAGAAAATCGTCGATCTGAGCTCTACGATCGTCGAACTGAGCTCAGAGATGGAAAAAGATCAAACAGACAGAAAACGTCAAACTGAACTCGAAGATCGTCGAACCGAGCTCAGCGACCTGAAGAATAAGAGAAGAGAGATCGTCGACCTGAGCTCGAAGACTTTAGTAAGGTTGAGCTCAGAGAGCGTCGAACAGAGTTCGACGTTTCGTCGACCTAAGCTCGACGATAATTGTCTTTGCCTCAGCTTTAAGTCTGATTCCTTGAATGGTCCTGGGGGCAGCTCAAACCTAAATTCTAAGCCCTAGACACATTCTAATGTTGACCTTTACAACTATACAACTAGGTCAACCTGGTTTCCTAAGACAAACATAGTGATCCTTACCCAAATTAGTAATAGGGTGTTCCAACAATCTCCCCCTATTTGGGTTAGGATTACTATTTACAGACAGAAATAGAAAATAAATAAGCATACAGACAAAACAAAAGCTAAACCAACAATGCAAGAAGAAAGACATAGCAGCATTGCAGATCACAGATAAAAATATCAGCAAATATTCAAAGGTGGATGGTTGTTCAGCTTACACAAATCACTTCTTCTCAGTTCCCTTTTTAAACATAATTTCCCTGTTGGGATTGAGGGCTTCTTTCTTGGATCTTCTGTCATATTCTACACCTAAGGAAGTTTGAGATCTAGGCCTTGGAACTATAGCCTCAGGATGCAGCTTCATATAATCTTCTGGATTAAAGAATTACCTTGAAGCATATCTCTCTAGTTCTTTCTTTCTCTGATCTGATAGGGTTGTAATGTTGGAAATGTCTTTGCCTTGCTCTCTGGCCTTTTTCATTTGACTAGAGCAGCAAGCTCTTTCATTCTGGCAGTCCATGACAAGGGGTTGTTCTCAGGATCCTCAAATGGAACAGGAGGTTCATATCTATTGATAGACTCAGAATCAGTATGAGGAGTCCTGGAGACAACTGTATCTTTTAGCCTATAAGGGAAGGGACCTAAAGTAGAATAAATATGGCCTTGTCCTTCCCTCTGTTGAAATCTGTGCTCTCTTTGGCTTCCTCTATATTGACCCCTTCTAGATTGATAGCCTCTTTGATATTGTCCCCTTGGGTGATATCTTTGATAGGACTGGGAGGAACTTTGCCTGGAAGCTGGGGCTTGAGAGGCTGAGCCTGAACCAGAATCTGGAGGAGGAGGAGGAGGAGGCTAAAACTGAGAAGATCCCTTTTCATACATGTCCAGCTTCCTTCTCTTCTTCATAGCCTTTAGTTGGTTCTTGGAATACTGCATCCAGGGCTCAGAGATGGGGCAGTCATGCAAACAAAAATATAATAAGGGATGTCATTAGAATCCTTAGCTTGAGCTGGGGGTACTTTCATCATGGCCTTACTTCTGGCCTTCCTTTTCTGGGCAATTGTATTTGTAGAATCATCAGATTCTGTTTGAAACTGATCACTCTTTGAACTTTGGGGTCTATCATATAGGTCATCAATGCTCTTAATATATTTCTCTTGTAATTTCAACTGATCAGGAGTCAGGACAGGAGCAGCAGCAGCAGAAATTTGAGCAGAAACAGCATGAGTAGTAACACTTGAAACAGAAACAGCATCAGGAGTTGGAGCAGCAGCAGGTTCTTCAATCACAGGGAGCATTTCAGTATCTTCTGAAGTCAAACTTGTTATAGCAGTAGCAGCAGATTCATTAACAATAGGCACAATGGCCTTGGTAGCAGCATTAGAGGTGGAAGCATAAACATCCACAGCCTTGCAGGAATTTACATATAAGGCAATTTGGCTGGGATCACAGTAATTTATAGGCACAATGGCCTTAGTAAGGTCTTCAGTATGTTGAACTGGCAGAAAACTGAAATAAACTGTATCAAAATCAGAGAGCAGGCTCTGGAGGTCCATTGCAAAAGTAGGAGCTGGAGCAAGAGCTGGAGTAGACTCAGGCACATCCACTACTTCATGAGGCATCTCCCCCTGCCTTGGTTCAAGGAGAACTGAATCAAGGCACCCAGTAGAAGGGATTGCCTGGGAGGAGCTAAAGGAGGAGAGCTTGGTAGACAACTCCTGGACTTGTTTCAGGAGTGGAGCCAAGATGGTCTCCAACAGAGATGTCAGCCTGGGAGCTAGCAGCTCATAGAGTTTGTCTGCCAAAACAGGAAGATCTACATGCTCAAGATGGGCTTGAGCAGAGGTAGAAGTAGAAGTTACTGGAGGAGTGGCTGGAGTTGATGGCATGGAGAAAGTGTAGATAGGAGGTGTAGGAATAGATGGCTCTGAGAGTGGAATAGTGAAGATAGAGGTTGTTGAGATGGAGCTGGATGAGGCAAGAGATGGGGTAAAGGATGGTTGGGAAAGAATTTCTTGGAGAAGTTGTTGATAGGAGGAAGTTGAGGGAAGCTCAGGAGGAGTGGAAGGTGAATCATCCATAAAGGAATCATCTACAAGAGAAAATGATGGTGAGGTGAAAGTTGGATAAGAGAAAAGAGGATGGAATTCTTCTGAAGTAGATGCTGGAGGGGGTGAAAGTGGTGGTGAAATGGTAATGGGGGAAGATACCAATATTGAGGTTTGAGAGAAGGTTGAGGTTGAGATTGGGATGGAGACAGCTGGAGGAGGAGAGGAAGGAACAGACAAGTCTTCTGCTGGGGCAGAAACCTGAGAGGGAGTGACTTGGGTAGTCCTGGTGCCTGAAGTCAGTGGTGCAGCAGCAGCTCTGGTAGGGTTAACAATCTGCCTGTCCCATTTGCTGAAAAGGGCACAGGAGAGCCTCTTGGAGGCATTAATGAACATCCCAGTAGAGGTTAGCAACTCAGGGCACCTGGAATGCAGATAAACCCCTAGAATTCTCCCAAAACTTACAGAAGTTTTATTCAGCTTCTTCTTGATCAGGTTGAAAAATATTGATCCCCAGTCTAGGTGCTTCTTATCAACCAGAGCTCCCATTAAACAAAACTGATATCTTGAAATAGTATCATGGGCTTAGTGCTTTGCCAGAAGCACTTTGCCAACTACATTGGCCAAAAACTGATATTCTATAGACAAATTTTTCTTCAGCAATTTGTTAGGGTTCACAGCAGTGTGACCCATTCTATCAAGCATAGAGTCATATTCCTCTCCAGATAAATCTATGGAGTCATCTCTAGAACTAAGAAGAAAAACTTCAGTTAGAAGAGCCGGGGACAGTTGTACCTGAGCCCCTTTTATGGAGCCGACGACAGAATTCTCATTCTCATCTGTCGCTGTGAAACACCATTCTTTTATTTCTTCTGATGCAATCTTCATTCTGGTAGTCATTATCTGTGATAGCTGCTGTTCTCTGAATAGGTTGAGAATGTCTTTGAAACGCTGATCACTTCCATCAAATGAATTCATGTCAATATCAAAACCGGTGTCGAATTTCATCTTGGAATTGGCAGCACTGGAGCCAGCCATCTGTACCTACAACACAGAACCAAACGCAACCAAGCGTAGAAGATTTGGAGGGAAAGAGAGAAAGTTGCAGAGAGTATGAAAGCGCAAAAGATGAACGACGGCCGAGGAAATGATTTTATATTAGGGTTCGACGACGAAATGGAAAATCGTTGAGCTCGGTTCGACGAAACATCGATCTCCGCTCGACGATTTGGGCTATAGAAGGAATCTGAAGAGACTTCAATATCGTCGATCTCCGTTCGACGATGTTGAAAAGCATCAAGTTCCGCTCGATAACCTCTGAACAGAAGGAGAGGAATCCTGGAGCTAACGGAGGCGCTGAACTCAGATCGACGATTTCGGAAACGTCGATCTCTAGTCGACGATTTTTAGAGAAACGTCGATCTACGTTCGACGATTTCTGGGAAAACGTCGAGCGCAGTTCAGAGACAAAGCCTATTCTACAGACACAAAAAGAACTGATTTTTTAGCCTAGTCTTGGTCTGTTTTAACTTTTCAAAATCGTGAGTTTATTTTAAACAGCCTCCATCTAACATTCCTAACTGATTTAGGAAGAAATTGTGCTTCTTTTCATCCAAGGGCTTGGTGAAAATATCTCCCCTTTGCAAATCAGTTGGGATATATTGAAGTTCTATTTTGTTTTTCTCTACATTATCCCTTAGAAAATGATGCCTAATCTCTATATGTTTTGTCCAACTATGGAGGACTGGATTTTGTGCTATAGAGATAGCACTAGTATTATCACAAAAAATTTTAGACTTCTCTAAGTTGTAGCCATAGTCTATGAGCTGATTTTGTATCCACAATATTTGTGAACAGCAACTGCCTGCAGCCATATATTCAGCTTCAGCAGTTGAGGTTGACACAGATGTTTGCTTCTTACAAAACCAAGAGACAAGTCTGTCACCAAGGAACTGACAAGTTCCACTGGTGCTTTTCCTGTCTATTCTGCATCCAGCATAATCAGCATCTAAAAATCGAGTTAATTCAAATCCTGAGTCTTTTGGATACCAGAGTCCTAGATTTGGACAACTTTTTACATATCTAAGAATCCTTTTAACTAGAGTTAGGTGTGACTCTCTAGGGCTAACTTGGAATCTAGCACATATGCATGTAGTAAACATTATATCTGGTCTACTAGCTGTAAGGTACAATAGAGAGCCGATTATTGCTCTATATGTTGTCTGATCAACTGGTTTCCCATGTTCATCAGCATCCAATACAGTATTGGTAGGCATGGGTGTTTTCATACAGGATGCCTCAGACATACCAAATCTCTTAACCAATTCTTTGGCATACTTGGTTTGGGAAATAAATATGCCTTCAGCATGCTGTTTTACTTGCAATACTAAGAAGAAGGAGAGCTCACCCATGCTACTCATTTCAAATTTGGAATGCATCAGGTTGGAAAACCTTCTGCACAAGTTTGAATCAGTAGATCCAAATATGATATCATCTACATAAATTTGTACTAGTAGGGTATGGGACTTATGAGTTCTAATAAAAAGAGTTTGGTCTACTCTCCCCCTAACAAAATCATTTTCCAGAAGAAAGCATGCTAGAGTCTCATACCATGCTCTAGGAGCTTGCTTGAGACCATATAATGCTTTATGCAATTTTAAAACATAATCAGGGTGAGTTAGAGAGATAAAACCTGGAGGTTGTCTAACATAGACTTCCTCTTTGATGTCCCCATTGAGAAATGCACTCTTCACATCCATCTGGTAGACCTTGAAACCTTTGTGAGCAGCATAAGCTAGGAATATTCTAATGGCCTCTAACCTTGCAACTGGTGCAAAGGTCTGGTCATAGTCTATTCCTTCTTGTTGAGAGTAGCCTTGAGCAACTAGCCTTGCCTTGTTTCGGACAATAACTCCTTGATCATCCAGCTTGTTTCTGAACACCCACTTTATTCCAACAATGGAGTGATCCTTTGGCTTAGGCACTAGTTCCCAAACCTTATTCCTTTCAAATTGATGTAACTCCTCTTGCATTGCAATGATCCAGTGTGGATCTTGCTCTCCATCTTGAATGGATTGAGGCTCAACTTGAGATAGGAAGCAAGTGTGCATCAGGTTCTGGTTGACCTGATTTCTGGTTTGCACACCAGCTGAGATGTCTCCAATTACTTGGGTGATTGGATGATCTCTTGTTGTTACTAAATCAACAGGGGGTGTTGATTGTTCACCAACCTGTGTTGTTGTTTCCTCTTGTGGAATAACAACTGGCTCTTCAGGATGATTTTCTTCAAGAGGTTGAACTTCTTCTTCATCATCACTGCTCTCATTCTTTTGTTGAGAGGTTGTATCCTCTTCTTTAACCTTTAATCTATCCATATTTTCTGAAATAGAGTGTACCTGCAAAGGTTCTATGGTAGAAGTAGACTTCTCCTTATAACACATGTTAGTCTCATCAAAAGTAACATGAACAAATTCTTCAATTTTACAAGAAGATTTATTATATACCCTATAGGCCTTGCTGATCATGGAGTATCCCAGAAACACTCCTTCATCAGCTTTAGCTTGGAATTTCGCTAGATACTTCTTGTCATTATTATGAATATAACAAGTACAGCCAAAAAATTTAAAATAGCCTATTTTAGGTTTCTTCCCTTTGAGCAATTCATAGGGAGTCTTGCCCTTTAGTTTATGTATCAGGCTTCTATTCAGAACATAGTTGGAGGTTGTTGGTACCCTAGATGCGATTTGGCTTATGTGATCCCCTTGCAGCCCTCTCTTGATCTATATAATTTATATATGATCCTGTTTAGACTTTGCTTAGTCTCCCTAGGGCAGTATATGACTGACCTAGAGGTTAGGCTAGTAGTTTTAGAATGTGTTTTGGTTAAGGCTTTTTCCGTTCGACTATCGTCGAACGAGGCCTCGCGATCGTCGATCATTGATCGACGATAGCAGGGCTATCGAATCGTTGAGTCAAGACAATTATCGTCGACCGATGGTCGACGATCTCAGAGCAAGCCTCTTACGCTCTGAAGGTTGGTCGACGATCTGTCATCAACAGATCGACGATCGTGTTCTTGCTTCACGATTTCTGTCTCGACAGATATTTGCCTTTGCTGGTCGACTATCTGTTAGCTGGTCGACTATCTGTTAGCTGGTCGACTATCTGTTAGCCGGTCGACGATCTATTAGCTGGTCGACGATTTCTGGTCGACGATTTTTGTTCCAACAGATTCCTGCTATTAGTCGACGATCTGTTTGCAGGTCGACGATCATCGAACTCCTGTTCGACGATTTCTGTCTGCCTTTAACTGTTCGTATTTATTTTATTCCTTGGTTTATTTCCAAGTGTGTTAGCTTGTGGTTAGAAAGATTTTCTGAAGTTATTTGTTGCTAAATTTATGGCTTAAATTCAAATGAATTATTTACAAAATATGTCAAGCATAAATTACGGGATTTCGTATTTTGATAAAGCATTTTTGTCTTATTATACAAAATATATTGCCAGGCTGTATTCTAGCCGTTGGAGGTGTATGCTATTTCCAAGAACAATAAATCTTTATGCTGAGATATTTTCCTATTCATTTATTTCCTTATTGGGACTGACAGAGAGCTAATAGGTCATTCTATTCCTATTGCTATATTCTATTTTGAGATAATCTGTTGCAGGGCTCGAGAATTCAAATCAATAGAGCCGTTCCAAAGGAAAACGTGAAGACATATTTAAGAGAGATTCTTCTCTCAGAAGAGGAGAAGTTACAGACACAGAGAAATATTATTCATTCGCTCAAGCATCATCAGAGCAGCTCTTCACAATCTCACAACAAGAAGAAGAAAAGTTTTCCTGAAGCAAAAGCCCAGAGCAATCATCTTTCATTCTCAAGTCTCCTGAGCATCTGCTTAGAGTTTTCAAGACTTCAGAAAGAGCTCCAGTTCTGCTTCAAGTGCTCCAGAATCTTAAGACCTGATAAAAATCAGTCTTCAGATCTCTGAGGATTTAGTTTCAGTTTATCTGAAACTCCTTCATCCTGAAGCAAAGGCTTTCCCTGGACTTTCACTGAGCCAGGGGGAGACTTTGATTCTTTAGAGAATCCACAAGTCTTCTCTAATCTGTATTTAAAACAGAGAAGATAATCTAACCCTCTCAACCCCTTTTGTAAAAGAGTTTGTTCATACCTCTTCAAAAGTGAACGTTGGTGACAGGGCACCTTATAACAACCTGTGGTTGAGCATCCTTATCAAAAGCTCAAAGGGTCTGTTTGATCTACCTGAATCAGATCATTGGTGGCAGGGCACCTTAGCAAAAACCTGTAGTGGATTCCTACCAGGGTGGTAGAAGAGTGGATGTACCTATTTAAAGGGAACCACTATATATCCTGTGTCTCTCTGGTTCTTGCTGATTTGTTTATTCTGTGGCTGTGTTAGAACTACCTAGGGTTGCTAGTTGCTGTGATAGGCTTGTAGTTAAACTGAAATTTCAGTTAACTCTCTCACTTGTGCACTTCACTGTTTTAGGCTCTTAGGGTTCAAGTATCAGATTATTTTATTCCGCAAATCAACTCCAAGGGAGCTGACTAGTTATTCATAAAATTTGAATACTCTATTCACCCCCCCTCTAGAGTAGTTTACAACTTATCCCCTCACTTTCAATTGGTATCAGAGGGAGGTTAGCTGTTCATACAGGCTAACACCTGAGTTAAAAGATCCTGTGATAAGTTGTTTCCTGATACCTTTCACAAACACTTTCACACATGGCCCAGTCTAAGGATTATTCAAGCACCAGACCTCCTGTATGCAACTTGTCCAAGTTTGGCATATGGAAGGCCAGGATAAGACTATACATGAATTCTATTGATGAAGATATTTTTTCTTCTATTTTGACAGGACCACCTGTTAGGCCTGTTGCTGCTTCCACTTCTGCTGATCTCAGTGCTGTGCCACCACCTGACTACAATGAAACTTACAAGAAGGCAAAAGCAGCTGATGCTAAAGCAATGAATATCCTAGCTCAGACAATGTCCGATGAGATATTCCAGAAGCTGGCTGAATGTACCTCAGCCAAAGCTATGTGGGATTCCCTCAACCACATAGTTGCTGGCTCAGCTGATGAGAGGAAGGACAGGAGATCCAATCTCACCTCTCAGTATGAAAATTTCAAGAAGGATGATGCTGAAGACATTGACACAATGTACACAAGACTCAGTTCAATAATAAGTGAACTGAGGTCTTTGGACAAGGAGATAACTTTGTCAGAAGTAAATGACAAGATCCTGATGTGCCTTCCCATCTCTTGGGACTCAAGGATATGGCCCATCAAGGATGGAAGAAACACTGTGGAACTCTCCACAGAAGCTCTGTTGGGAAAGCTCAAGTCATATGAGCAAACTCTAAAGAGCAGAGCTGCTGCAATTGAAGTAAAAAACTCCAACACCAACAAAGAAAGAGCATTCTCTAGCTCTTAAGGCTGCTGAGACTTCTGAAGAAAGTCAATCAAATGAGGAGTTACTGGCACTCATTGCCAAGAGGTTCTTCAACATGGGAAGAAGAGACCTCAGAAAGAAGTTCTCCAAGCATGAGGACAAGCCAAGGTATGACAAGACTCCATCTAAAGAAATCATTTGTTATGTTTGCAGCAAGCCTGGACACATTGCCCCAGATTGTCCAGAGAAGAAGTACAAGGAGAAGAAACATGAGAAAGAATACAGGAAGCACCACTCCAAGTCCTCATCACACAAATACAAGAAGAAGGACAAGGGATTTGTGGCTGCTACCTGGAGTGAAACAGAAGAGGATACCTGCTCCTCTAGCTCCAGTGATTCTGAAGAAGAAGAAGAGAAGAAAGCCAAAGAGGTCTGCCTCATGGCCATTGATGCCTGCAGCTCTCTGTCAGCTGCAGAGAATTCTGAAGAAGAAGGAGACAATGAAGAAGATTCCTTTATGGAGGACCAGGTAATCGACTCATTTGACTTCTCATCTCCTGAGTTCAAACTAAAATTTAAAACTCTATGTTTAGATTTACTATTATCTGAAAAAGAAATTAAGTCACTTAGATTAAAAATAATGGAACTAGACATGGAAGGTATTGAAATAATCAGATTAGAAAAGGAATTAGAGAGCTCAAAAGAAGAAGTAACATTCCTAAAATTAGAACTAGCTAAATCTAAGAGGTTAGAAGAACAATTAAATGGCAGAAGCCTTAAATTATCTGAAATAACCTGTATAGCAAACACTAGGGTTGGTAATGATAAACTAGGCTTAGGTGCTACACCTAGTGAACCCATCCTCCTCACAAAGGAGAGATTTAGCACTCCAGTAAAATTTGTTTCTGAATCAGGAATAAAGAATACTGAGGAAATTGAAAAATGCAAGAAAATTCAGAACAAGATTAAGAAAGAGAATAGGAAGAAAAAATTTCTAGCTTTACAAAAATCGTCGAACATTAATCGACGATCGTCAAACCAATCGTCGAACGTCTATCGACGATCGCTGAACACCTTCACCAAGTATGATATCTTTGGTGCAGGAGATCGACGATCTCATCTTGAGTCGTCGACCAGCGATCGACGATCGTTGAATCCAGAATATAACTACTACAAATGATCGACGATATGGGTTGCGATCGTCGACCGTGGATCGACGATCTGGACTTAAGCTGGAAAATAAAAATCAAACTTCTAGAACTTCAAATCCTAATCACCACCCCAGGTTGTTTAATCCTTCAACTGAATGGATTATCCCACCTAGAAGATCACACCCTTTAGGATATAAATCTAAGCCTGCAAAATCTTTTATATCTAGTTTTTCTTTTGTGAAGAATACTGGACCCAAGGTAACCTGGGTCCACAATGTATAACTGTTCTTTCTGCAGGTGAAGACCTATCCAGTCATACATGACAAATGGTATCTGGATAGTGGATGCTCAAAGCATATGACAGGAAAGAAGAAGAACCTGTCAGGTTTCAAAGCTAAGCTGGGACCAAAAGTTGTATTTGGGGATTCCAGCTGTGGACAGACTGAAGGGTATGGCAGCTTCACCATAGGAGCTGTAACCTTCAAGAAAGTAGCTTATGTCTCAGGACTAAAGCACAACCTAATCTCTGTAAGTCAAATGTGTGATGCTGGGTACAAGGTATGGTTTACTGACACTGCTTGCAATATTTCTTTAAATAATACTGTTATGTTAGCAGGTATTAGAATTGGAAATGTTTATGTTGTAGACTTTAATTCATCCAAATCTGAAATATGCTTATTTAATGAAGTAACCAGTAATAATACCCTTTGGCATAAGAGACTTAGTCATGTAAACTTGAAAAACATTTCTAGGTTGGCTAAATACAATCTTGTAAGAGGATTACCTTCTTGCCCCTACAAGAAGGAAGGCCTTTGCAAAGCTTGTCAATTAGGTAAGCAAACAAGAAATAGCTTTAAATCAGTTAATAAAAGTGATTCTCCCAGGATTCTGTACTTGCTACATTTGGATTTATTTGGTCCTATTGCTGTACAGAGTCTTGGAGGAAAGTCTTACACTTTAGTCTTGTAGATGAGTTCTCTAGGTTCACTTGGGTATTCTTCTTGAGAACTAAGGCTGATAACTTCAAGGTTCTTATAGATTTTCTAAAGTGTATACAGAGTGAGTATTCTACTCAGATTGCCTTGATCAGAAGTGATCATGGTACTGAGTTTGAGTCTCTTCTTATGCAAGAATTCTGTGAGAAGGAAGGTATCAAACATAGCTTCTCTGCTCCTAGAACTCCTCAACAAAATGGGGTAGTTGAAAGGAAAAACAGAACACTAATTGAAGCTGCAAGTACATTGTTGGCAGATGCTAACATGCCTCTGTCCTTTTGGGCTGAACCAGTTAGCACAGCTAACTATGTATTGAACAGAAGTCTGATACATAAACTTAAGGGTAAGACTCCCTATGAGTTACTTAAGCAAGTGAAACCTAAAATAGACTATTTTAGAGTATTTGGCTGTGTTGCTTTTGTTCATAACAATAACAAAGAATACCATAGAAAATTTGAGGCAAAAGCTTCAATGGGAGTTTTTCTAGGATACTCTCAAGTAAGCAAAGCCTATAGGGTCCTTAATAAATCCTCTCTTAAGATAGAAGAGTCTGCACATGTCTCTTTTGATGAGACAGTCATGTATTATAAGGAGAAGGACTCTTCCTCTAATAGTACAGTGCAAGTCCTAGGAGTAAGTAAGGATTTGGAAGGTTTGAGACTCACACAGGAGAATCATCCCCAACAAACTCCTCAGGTTGCTCCCTCAGATTCTGAATCTGATGTAGAACTTCTTGAAGTTAAAGCACCTGCTCCAACAGTTGATCAAATTCCACATGAGGAATTAAATCTTGAAACTGTTGAAGATCAGATCATTGTTGAACCTACTGATCTTATCACACTTAGAGATCACCCTGTATCTCAAGTGATTGGAGACATTTCAGCAGGAGTCCAGACAAGACATCAACTCAACAAAAATGTGATGTTTGCTTGTTTCCTTTCTCAGGTTGAGCCCCTAACCATTAAAGATGCTGAGCTTGATCCACACTGGATTATAGCCATGCAAGAGGAACTTAACCAGTTTGAAAGATGTAAAGTTTGGACTTTGGTTCCAAGACCAAGAGGCCAACGGATCATAGGCACCAAGTGGGTGTTTAGAAACAAGCTTGATGCCCAAGGCATAGTAGTTAGAAATAAGGCTAGGCTAGTAGCTCAAGGCTATAGACAGGAGGAAGGCATAGATTATGATCAGACTTTTGCCCCTGTAGCTAGACTAGAAGCCATTAGGATTTTCCTAGCCTATGCTGCCTATAAAAGATTTAAGGTCTTCCAAATGGATGTGAAGAGTGCCTTCCTCAATGGAGATTTAAAGGAAGAAGTGTTTGTTGAACAACCATCAGGGTTTGTTTCATCAACCTTACCCACTCATGTGTTCAAACTCCAAAAGGCTCTATATGGACTTAAGCAAGCTCCTAGAGCTTGGTATGAGACCTTAGCAAATTTTCTTCTAGACCACAAGTTTGTGAGAGGTGTGGTAGATAGAACCCTGTTCATTAGACATCATAAGGACTCACAACTGTTAGTTCAAATCTATGTAGATGACATTATATTTGGCTCTACTGATCCCAAACTATGCAAGAGGTTCTCTGAACTAATGCACTCTAAGTTTGAGATGAGCAGCATGGGTGAGTTATCCTATTTCCTTGGTCTCCAAGTGAAACAGAGTGTTGATGGCATTTTCATTTCTCAATCAAAATATGCCAGAGAGCTGGTTAAAAGATTTGGAATGTCTGATGCTTCATCAATGAGCACACCCATGGCCTCAAATGCAGTTATTGATTCTGATGTCAATGGCAAGTCTGTTGATCAAAAGAACTTTAGAGCCATTGTTGGTTCCCTGCTGTATTTGACTGCAAGTAGGCCTGACATAATGTTTGTTACATGCCTATGTGCTAGGTTTCAGGTCAACCCAAAGGAATCTCACTTAACTCTTCTCAAGAGGATTTTGAGATACCTTAAGGGATGCCCTAACTTAGGACTGTGGTACCCAGCTGAGTCAGGATTTGAATTAATTGGATATTCAGATGCTGATTATGCTGGTTGTAGAGTTGACAGGAAAAGCACCTCAGGGACTTGTCAGTTCCTGGGAGAGAGACTTGTCTCTTGGTTTTACAAGAAACAGGCATCTGTGTCTACTTCAACTGCTGAGGCTGAATATATTGCAGCAGCTAGTTGTTGTTCACAGATCCTGTGGATTCAAAATCAGCTAGTGGATTATGGGTACACACACTCAAACACAAAAATTCTGTGTGACAGTACCAGTGCAATATCAATTGCTCAAAATCCTGTGCACCATTCCAGGACCAAGCACATTGAGATTAGACATCACTTTCTGAGAGATAATGTGGAAAAGAACAAGATAGTAATGGAATTTATATCCACAGACCTGCAGAGAGGAGATATTTTCACTAAGCCCCTTGATGAACAAAGGCATTTGTTCTTCCTGAACCAGCTTGGCATGATTAATGGTTCAGAGTAGTGAAAATTTGGTTAGTTTTGTTTTCTGTCTAAAATCGTCGAACGACTGCTCGACGATCTTCGACCAGGTCAGAACTATCGTCGACCAACCGTCGACGACAGCTCGTTCTGTAGTAAGGCAGAAATCGTCGACCAACTGGTCAACGATCTCTCCTTAGGTATCTATCGTCGACCAATGGTCGACGACAGATTTTCTGTGCTGGGTGGAGAATCGTCGACCATCATATATTGATCGACGATCGTGGTAATTGCGTGTAGTCGGTCGATGTTTACCGATTAGTCAAACATTGACTATCGTCGGTCTGTGTTCGACGACCGATTTTATTCCGGGATCGACGATCGTAGATTTGTTTCTAATAGTCGATTTAGGTCTGAAGATCGTCGTCCTTCCGCTCCGTCTTTTCATATTCCATCTTCTGGCTTAGAATTCGCTCTCGAACTCTAATCCCGCGCGATTCTCTTCTCCCCTGTTTTGCTCCTCGATTCGCCATCTTCTCTCAAATCCTATGGCGATTCCTTCTGCCGTTCTCTTCGGAATGAAGTTCGACACTGGATTCTGTGTCGACTTTGATTCTTTCAGCCGATGCGATCAACCAATCCAAGACATCCTGCAGCTGTGTGAAGAGCAAGGCCTCAAGAGATTCATGTCATCCGCACCTAAGATTAACATACGGAGATTCGTGAATGGGTATATACTTCGTCCTCCAGCGACGACGCCATGACAGGAAAGATAAATGGCGAGGAGGTCACTCTGACTCCTGAAGTATTGACTGAGCTGTTTGGACTGCCAACAGGTACTGAGGAATATGAGCAAAGCACAGAGGAATATGGCCGCATGCTCACTGTGATGGGCCATGCCAAAGGGATTCCGGCTAAGCTGCTGAAGATAAACTTGTCTCCAGAATACAAGTTTCTGGCAGACCTGGTGGGCAAGATCATTTTGGGAAAACATTCGGCTCACGACAATATCAACAGGCAACAGTTTGCCCTAATGTCGGCTTTGGTGAATAGGATGCAGATAGCCTGGGGGAAAGTTCTGTTTGAACTAATAAGGAGAAAGAACAACAAGAAAGAGGTAAACCTTGCCAGGGTACTGGGTGTGTTTCTGTATGTGAAAGCACCCCTGCTGCTTGTTTTTGCACCGTCTGCAGTAAATGCCAGCAAGAGGTTGGACCCCTCTCTATTCAAGAAATCCCAAAGGATTATCAAGAAGTCAGCCAGGGTTGATCCTAACCCTCCTTCAGACACAAGGGCTGATTCGGCCGCTCTCCCGCTTACTGGGGAAGGCTCAGTAATCCCTCCTTCCTCCCTCTCTATTCCTGCATCCTCTTCTCCTGCATTACTTTCCTCTACAACACCTGCAGTGCCACCACAACATGCATCTTTCATTCCACCTGCATCTCCACACCAGTCACCAACACCACAACATCTGGCAGCTTCAGCCAGTGTTGACATGGTGACTGCTACCATCCTCACGCATCTTTCTCAACATGAATCCCACACTCATGTTGATGTTCACCCATCTCCATATGACTCATTTGATCATGTGGCAGATCATCCTGCTTCCATTCCATCCACCTCCACATCATCAGCATTTCAGATAACTCCTGAATTGCTTGCACATATTGTCGAGCTCATTACTCCCTCCATCCAAAAAATGATTGAGGCTGCCAATGCCCCTCTCATTGCATCCATCAATGCCCTTACTCAAGCCATAAAATCATCTCATCCCTCTGCTGAGCCCTCTTCTATAAGATGCATGACTCCAGTTCCCACTGAAGTCATGCAGGGGGAGATGTCTGTTGAAGTGGTCTCAGGTGATGCCCTGACCCTTCAGGACAATTCTTCTCTTCCCCTTCAAGGAACTGTAGAAGAACCTCAAGAGATTCCAGAGAAAGAACCAGAAGGTAAACCTTAAAATTCTTCCTCCAAAGGTTATAATCAGGACTTCAATTTGATATTTGTATCTAACAAAGACATTCACTCCCTAGTGAATCTAGCTTCTGAGGAAGAAGTTCCTGAAAAAGAAAATGAGGAAGTCCCCATGGTCACCTGTGAGTATGATGCTGCTCAACCTGATGGTATAGCTTTATTTAAGATTCTAATTAATTCAAACTCCAAATTAGAGTTAATTTCTTATCCCTTCCTTTCCATCACAGCTGCTGATGACCTTACATCAGTATTGCAAGTTGATGCAGCTAAGTCCCTTGATTCTGATAAAGACTTGGAATCATTTCTTAACTCAGACTGTGAGTTCTCACTCACATCTACTCCTTTTGTTCCTCCTCCTCAAGAGATAGTGGTCCCTTATAAACCTGAGTACCTTGATGACCCCTTGGTCAAAGATACTCTTTTCTTTTCCTGTATGGCACTCCTCTTGTGCCTTGCAGAGGTGTCTATCCCTGATGTCACTGAACATCTAGAAGGAATTATAACCTCCTTCCTAGATGCAAAGTGGTATCCTGTGTAGATCTTCAGGTAATCCTATCTATTACCTGTTGTTTGTTCACCTTGGGGGGAATATTTTATTCCCACTTGGTTGTTAACCTATCTTTCTTTGCATGCAGGCACAACCATAAATGCTGCTGCTGCTGAAAACATCAACATCCCTGCTGATGCTGCTGCTGAAGAAATTGAAGATGTGCAAGATAGGGCAGACAATGCTCCCAAGATGACTGAAATGGACTCAAGCTCAGAACTGGTCCCCAAGACAGTTCCTGAGTTGTATCCAGAATCAGAACTCTGGAAGAGGTCTCCAAATGTGGATCTTGATGCCCTCCTTAGGCAAGATGCCATTGAGGAAGCTAAAGAGAAAGAAGAAAGAGAAAAGAAAGACAAAGCTGAACCTGCTGCCAAGGATCCTTCTGAACTTGACTTTGATGATTATGCTGGGAAAGACTCATCTCATTCTGATGATGATGATGATGATTCTGATGATTCTGACTCCTCTAAGAAAAGGAAAAGAGCTGCTTCCAAGAAAAGAAAAGCTGCTGCTCCTCCTGCTACTAATCCAGACAAGGATGTTCCCTATTTTATTCTGAAGGGAATTGATCCCAAGAGCAAAGAATTTCAGCCTTGGATGAGACTTTCAAAGAATCAGACAAGAGAGAATAAGAGAAGAAAAAGATATGACACTCCTGTTCAGAAATTCCCCCCCAGAGGTCCTCCTCCACCTCCTGGTGCTGGAGCCTCTGGAACTCTCTCTTCTGCCCCCTCTGCAAGGTCAGCCAGTTCTAACACTTCTCAGACCTACCAAAGAAGGAGTAACCAAAGCCAGGGAGGCCAAGATGTATCAGGACAGGGAAGAAAAAGAAATGACAATGCTCTCGTGGAACAAATAAAGGAGATGATTTTTCAACAACCTACATTATCTCCTCCTCCTTCTCCTAAAAAGAAAATTTCAGAATGGAAACCTTCTCCTCCCAGGAAAGGTCCATCCTCTTCTTCAAGAAAACCTGCTGCTGCTGAGACAACTGAATCAAAGGGAAAAAGAGTGGTCTTTTCAGAAAAATCCCACAAAAAGTTCATTGAGCTTGCACCTCCAAGATCTCTATATGCTCAAACTGATCCTAAGAAGGCTGTGCAGATTCCTCTTGATTCAAGCAAACTTGCTACAGCTCTTCAAAGGAACATGGAGATTGCAGCTCATACAGATACTGATAGACCTCCCTCTCCATCAGATAAAACTGAAGCTGAAAGGATTGCCTCTATGGCAAGATTCAAAGAGTCTATTGCACTAAGCATGATGGAGAGAGCCAAATCTCAAGGACTAGATCCTACAGCTTACTCAACAATGTCAGAATTCAGAGAAAAGGAACTCAGCAGAATTCAAGTCAATCCAGAAGCCTTTGACACTGAGGAATACATGAGACTACATCCTGCTGCAGTTCTACCAAGTTATGCTGAAAAGAAAATCATAGGTGAACATGATCTAATGCTATCCAAGAGACAAGCAGCAAACCCTAACAGAGAAATTATTTTCAAACCAGCTGCAATACCCAAAAACTCATCTGATGCTAAACATGCTGATAAATCTGCTTGATACATTCCATTTCTGCTGATTTATGCTTGTTATATTTTCTGTGTATTGCCTGTGTTTTATCATTCTGGTTAATCTTTAGATTTGTTGTTGTCTGCTTTAGCCTTTAAACTGGATTGGATAACATAACCCAAATAGGGGGAGATTTTTGGTACCCTAGATGCGATTTGGCTTATGTGATCCCCTTGCAGCCCTCTCTTGATCTATATAATTTATATATGATCCTGTTTAGACTTTGCTTAGTCTCCCTAGGGCAGTATATGACTGACCTAGAGGTTAGGCTAGTAGTTTTAGAATGTGTTTTGGTTAAGGCTTTTTCCGTTCGACTATCGTCGAACGAGGCCTCGCGATCGTCGATCATTGATCGACGATAGCAGGGCTATCGAATCGTTGAGTCAAGACAATTATCGTCGACCGATGGTCGACGATCTCAGAGCAAGCCTCTTACGCTCTGAAGGTTGGTCGACGATCTGTCATCAACAGATCGACGATCGTGTTCTTGCTTCACGATTTCTGTCTCGACAGATATTTGCCTTTGCTGGTCGACTATCTGTTAGCTGGTCGACTATCTGTTAGCTGGTCGACTATCTGTTAGCCGGTCGACGATCTATTAGCTGGTCGACGATTTCTGGTCGACGATTTCTGTTCCAACAGATTCCTGCTATTAGTCGACGATCTGTTTGCAGGTCGACGATCATCGAACTCCTGTTCGACGATTTCTGTCTGCCTTTAACTGTTCGTATTTATTTTATTCCTTGGTTTATTTCCAAGTGTGTTAGCTTGTGGTTAGAAAGATTTTCTGAAGTTATTTGTTGCTAAATTTATGGCTTAAATTCAAATGAATTATTTACAAAATATGTCAAGCATAAATTACGGGATTTCGTATTTTGATAAAGCATTTTTGTCTTATTATACAAAATATATTGCCAGGTTGTATTCTAGCCGTTGGCGGTGTATGCTATTTCCAAGAACGATAAATCTTTATGCTGAGATATTTTCCTATTCATTTATTTCCTTATTGGGACTGACAGAGAGCTAATAGGTCATTCTATTCCTATTGCTATATTCTATTTTGAGATAATCTATTGCAGGGCTCGAGAATTCAAATCAATAGAGCCGTTCCAAAGGAAAAACGTGAAGACATATTTAAGAGAGATTCTTCTCTCAGAAGAGGAGAAGTTACAGACACAGAGAAATATTATTCATTCGCTCAAGCATCATCAGAGCAGCTCTTCACAATCTCACAACAAGAAGAAGAAAAGTTTTCCTGAAGCAAAAGCCCAGAGCAATCATCTTTCATTCTCAAGTCTCCTGAGCATCTGCTTAGAGTTTTCAAGACTTCAGAAAGAGCTCCAGTTCTGCTTCAAGTGCTCCAGAATCTTAAGACCTGATAAAAATCAGTCTTTAGATCTCTGAGGATTTAGTTTCAGTTTATCTGAAACTCCTTCATCCTGAAGCAAAGGCTTTCCCTGGACTTCACTGAGCCAGGGGGAGACTTTGATTCTTTAGAGAATCCACAAGTCTTCTCTAATCTGTATTTAAAACAGAGAAGATAATCTAACCCTCTCAACCCCTTTTGTAAAAGAGTTTGTTCACACCTCTTCAAAAGTGAACGTTGGTGACAGGGCACCTTATCAACAACCTGTGGTTGAGCATCCTTATCAAAAGCTCAAAGGGTCTGTTTGATCTACCTGAATCAGATCATTGGTGGCAGGGCACCTTAGCAAAAACCTGTAGTGGATTCCTACCAGGGTGGTAGAAGAGTGGATGTACCTATTTAAAGGGAACCACTATATATCCTGTGTCTCTCTGGTTCTTGCTGATTTGTTTATTCTGTGGCTGTGTTAGAACTACCTAGGGTTACTAGTTGCTGTGATAGGCTTGTAGTTAAACTGAAATTTCAGTTAACTCTCTCACTTGTGCACTTCACTGTGTTAGGCTCTTAGGGTTCAAGTATCAGATTATTTTATTCCGCAAATCAACTCCAAGGGAGCTGACTAGTTATTCATAAAATTTGAATACTCTATTCACCCCCCCTCTAGAGTAGTTTACAACTTATCCCCTCACTTTCAGAGGTGTTCACTGTCTCAGCCCAAAAGGATAGAGGTAGGTGAGCATCTGCCAATAATATAGTTGCAGATTCAATGAGGGTTCTATTTTTCCTTTCAGCTACCCCATTTTGTTGAGGAGTTCTATGAGCTAAGAAAGTGTGCCTGATCCCTTCACTTTGACAGAACTCTTGCATAAGAAGAGAATCAAACTCTGTCCCATGATCACTTCTGATCAGGGCAATGTGAGTGTTGAACTCAATCTGTATACATTTGAGAAACTCTGTAAAACATTTAAAGTTATCAGACTTCTTCCTCAGAAAGAATACCCAAGTGAATCTTGAGAAGTCATCTACAACCACTAAAGTATAGGACTTCCCTCCTAAGCTTTGTACTGTAATGGGTCCAAAAAGATCCATGTGTAACAGATACAAAATCCTAGGTGAATCACTCTTACTAAGTGACTTAAAGCTATTTTTAGTTTGCTTGCCTAATTGACAAGCCCTGTAGAGTCCTTCCTTCTTGTAGGGGCCAGAAGGTAGTCCTCTAACAAGGTTGTCCTTGGAGAGCCTAGCAATGGTTCTAAGGTTTAGATGTCCTAATCTCTTATGCCATAAGACATTTGGCTTAGATATGGAATTGAATAAACAAATATCTACTTTAGATGAAAGAAAATCTACTAAGTAAATGTTACCTGTCCTTTTACCTGTTAACACAGTTGTGTTATCCTCTGACTTGATCTTGCACAGGGATTTGTTGAAAGTCATCTTGTATCCTTCATCACATAGCTGACTGATACTTATCAGGTTGTGCTTCAGTCCTTCTACATATGCCACCTTCTTTAAAGTGACTGAGCCTATCTAAGCAGCACCATATCCTTTGGTTTGGCTAAAATTTGAATCACCAAAAATCACTTTGGGTCCAAGTTTGGTTATGAAGGATGATAGGTTCTCCCTATTCCCTGTCATGTGCTTTGAACACCCACTATCCAGATACCATTGTTGGTTAGATACTGGATAGGTCTTCACCTGCACATGAATAGCTTATTTGTTTTTGACCTAGTTAACCTTGGGCCTAGGTTGATATCCCTTGAATTCAGAAATGAAAGACATCTCAGGTTGACTCTTATAACCTTCAGGATGGTATCTCCTAGGAGGTACTATCCATTCAGTATAGGGGTTAAAGCCTTGGGATGTGGGACTTCTAGGATTGAATCTAGATGTACTATTGAAGGATTGTTCACAGACCTGATCTCTGTTCGACGATCGTCGAACTGAGGTTGACGATCTTGGGTTAGATCATCGATCTCTATTCGAAGATCGATTATACTGGAGTTCAGAGTTTGGATATCGTCGAGCTGAGGTCGATGATCTTGGGTTAGATCGTCGAGCTCTACTCGACGTAATCTGTTGAACTGTAATTTTCTTTGGCAGATCTGCATTCTTCCTAGCTACCTCTACTACTCCCTTCCCTTTGTTAGAGACAAATTTGATTGGAGTTATTAATATTGTAGGTTGACAGCATGAAGCACCCAAGCCCAGTGTACTATTAAGTCTAGAGTTCACTGTGCTTATAATGTCCATCAGTCTGATACTTCTCCCATTTAGGGATTCTTCAAACTTTTTGGCTTTTGATAGTTCACTTTTCAGTGAAGCTATCTCCTCCCTACAGCATTCCAACTCCTCAGAGAGTTTAAGGTTGTTTGAGTTTAGGACACTGTAGTCAGATAACTGATTTCTGAGAGAGATTATCTCTTTCTCAGATTTTAGTAGATCTAAGCACAGTGTCTTAAATTCATCTTTGAAGTCCTCAGAATTAAAATCAAAGGAGCTAATTACCTGATCTTCTTTTGGTTGAATTTCTGAATCTGAATCTGATTCTGCATCAGAAATTTGCTGTGAGGCATTGATAGCCATCATGCAAAATTCTTTTTCATCAGCATCATCTTTATCATCACTGGAGCTTGATGAAGTTTCAGAATCCTCTTCTGTCTCACTCCATGTCTCAGCAACAAAACCCTTCCTTGTATTTTTGTTCTTGTTGGAGGAGGCTTTGTTTGAGCTGTTCTTCTTGAAGTCTTTCTCTTTCCTTCTTTCTCTTCTATCCTTTTTGTCCTTGTTCTTGTTTTCTGGACAATCAGGCACAATGTGGCCTGGTTTCCTGCAGCCAAAGCATATAACTTCTTTGTTATTATTTGACTTATCATACCTTGGTTTATCATGTCCTCTGTATGGTCTTTTTCTGAAGTCTTTTCTGGCCAGTTTGTAAAATCTTTTGGCCAGTAGGCTGACCAACTCCTCATTGCCTATGAGCTTTTCTTCAGGCTGATCCTCAATAGCTTTGAAAGCTATTGACTTCTCTTTCTTTGAGGCTGGTGAGGCAGCCTTCTGTTCTTCTTTTCTGTTTTTAATGAGCAGCTCATAAGATTTGAGCTTGCCTAGGAGAGCTTCAGTAGTGATTTCATTTAGACTTCTGGCATCTTTAATTGGCCAGATTCTTGAATCCCAAGTGCTGGGGAAGCACATTAGGATCTTGTCATTAAGCTCAGTCAATGAGATTTCTTTATCCAAAGTCTTTAGCTCATTGACAATCAGACTCAATCTATTGTACATATCTGCTACTGACTCAGTCTCTCCTTTCTTGAAATTCTCATATTGGGTTATGAGGTGAGATCTCCTGTCCTTCCTCTCATCAGCAGATCCTGAGACAATTTCTGAAAGTTTGTCCCATATTTCTTTAGCTGAGTTGCATTCAGCTACCTTCTGAAAAATCTCATCAGACATTGTTTGGGCTAAGATGTTCATAGCCTTGGCATCTGCAGTCTTCCACTTCTTTATATCTGCATCTGTTCCTGAAGGAGGTGGAACAGCACTTGTACTTGAGCTTGCTGGTGGACTTGGACAAACTGTCAAGACAGAGTTAAAAATATCTTCGTCAATAGAATTCATGTATAATTTAATCCTTGCCTTCCAGAGTGCAAACTTTGAAAGATTGCATACTGGAGGTCTGGTGCTTGCATAATCTTTGTTCTGTGCCATGTCTATATAAATAGATATATATATAAGGAAAATAACCCTCTTAAGAGATTGATCTTATCAAGGATCTTTTGGTTTAGGTATTAGCCTGTATGAGCAACCAACCTGCCTCTGATACCAATTGAAAGTGAGAGCAAGATCTATCTCAACTCTAGAGGGGGGTGAATAGAGTTTATTTAAATTAATTTCACAGTTTTGAAATAATCAGCACATATAAAATTCAATTTATATTATAGTGTAGAGTGCCAGTAATGAATTAAAAAACAAAGAAATAAAGAGCACAACACACAGCAAAACAATCACACAAGCAAGCCAGAAGACACAAGGAAAATATAGTGGTTCCCCAAAAACCTGGGTACATCCACTCTTCTACCACCCTTGGTAGGAATCCACTCAGGATGAGTTGATCAGGTGTCCTGACACCAATGAGCTTTTGATAAGGTGCTCAAAAACCAAAACTAGATTTTTTGATAAGGTGTCTTGCCACCACTGAGTTTTGACAAGGCTCTCAGAACCACACTCAAAACTTTTGAAGGAAGTCTTGATAACCCTTTTACAGCAGGAAAAGAAAAAGTAAAGAGGTTGATGTTGTCTTCTCTGTTCTCAAATCAAATGAGAGAAGACTAGTGGATTGTTGATGATGTCAAAGCTCCCCCTGAGATATAGAATGGTTCAGGAGTGAGAGCTTTGCTTCAGGGTGATAGGTCTTCAGAGGCTTCAGATCTCCAGCAGAAGATGATTCCAGCAGATGCTGAAATATTTGGTGTCTGGAGTTCTTGATGATGAAGCTATGACCACTTTTCAGTAAGCAAAGAGATTGTTCTACTGATTCTTCAGAATTGATCACTTGTTATCTGTCACTGTTAATCTCTTGTTGTTCTGCTATATGTTCTATCTTGTGTATCTATATGACTTAAGACAAAAAGAAGGATCTAATTTTCTGAAGAATTTCTTGACAAAGATAGCCGTTGGCAGTCATAAATGTCTTCCATAAAAGTTTTTGTCTTCTAGAGAAAAGTCCAATAAAACATTTTCTGAATAATTCCTTGAAACTTGCTCCAGAATAAAGAAAAACGGCTGGCAGATCTTCTTGACATAAATGCTGAGAGAATTCAAAAACATTCCAAAGACTGACAGCTTTTGAATCCTTAAAAACGTCGATCTCTTAGAAAATCGTCGATCTGAGCTCTACGATCGTCGAACTGAGCTCAGAGATGGAAAAAGATCAAACAGACAGAAAACATCGAACTGAGCTCAAAGATCGTCAAACCGAGCTCAGCGACCTGAAGAATAAGAGAAGAGAGATCGTCGACCTGAGCTCGAAGACTTTAGCAAGGTTAAGCTCAGAGAGCGTCGAACGGAGTTCGACGTTTCGTCGACCTAAGCTCGACGATAATTGTCTTTGCCTCAGCTTTAAGTCTGATTCCTTGAATGGTCCTGGGGGCAGCTCAAACCTAAATTCTAAGCCCTAGACACATTCTAATGTTGACCTTTACAACTATACAACTAGGTCAACCTGGTTTCCTAAGACAAACATAGTGATCCTTACCCAAATTAGTAATAGGGTGTTCCAACAGGCCCAATAAAAGTACAGAGTCTAAGAGGGAAATTTTACACTTTAGTGATTGTAGATGATTTCTCTAGGTTGACTTGGGTGTTCTTTTTGAGAACTAAGGCTGATAACTTCAAAGTTCTTACAGACTTTCTGCTATGTGTGCAGACTAAGTATTCTACTCATGTTGCCTTGATCAGAAGTGATCATGGTACTGAGTTTGAGTCTCTTCTCGTGCAAGAATTCTGTGAGAAATAAGGTATCAAACATAGCTTCTCTGCTCCTAGAACTCCTCAACAAAATGGGGTAGTGGAAAGGAAAAATAGAACACTAATTGAAGATGCAGGAACATTGTTGGCAGATGCTAACATGCCTCTCTCTTATTGGGCAGAAGCTGTTAGCACAGCTAATTATGTTTTGAACAGAAGTCTAATACATAAGCTTAAGGGTAAAACTCCTTATGAATTACTTAAAGGAAAGAAACCTAAAATTAACAATTTTAGAGTCTTTGGTTGTGTAGTGTACATTCACAATAACAACAAAGAATACCTTAGAAAGTTTGAAGCAAAAGCTTTAATGAGAATTTTTCTTGGATATTCCCAAGTAAGCAAAGCTTATAGGGTGTTTAACAAATCAACTTTAAAAATCGAAGAGTCTGTGCATGTTTCCTTTGATGAGTCAAAAATGTTTTACAAGGAGAAGGAAACTTCTCCTTCCTCAAACTCATTGCAGGTACCAGAGTTATGCAAGGATCTAACCCAAGAGATTCCCCCTCTATCAACTCTTCATATCACTGATTCAGACAGTGATGAAGACTTTGTGGAAGCAGTTGTTGTACCACCAACAGTTAATCCTATTCCACAAGAGGAATTAATCCAAACTGTTATTGAAGATCACATCCTACCTACTGATCTTGTCACACTTAGAGATCATCCTACATCTCAAGTGATTGGTGATATATCAGCTGGTGTGCAAACAAGAAATAAATTAAGACACGATATGAAGCATGCTTATTTCCTTTCACAAATTGAGCCCCTCACCATTAAAGATGCTGATCTAGATCCCCACTGGATCATTGCTATGTAAGAGGAGCTTAATCAATTTGAAAGATGTAAAGTATGGACTTTGGTTCCAAGACCAAAAGGCTAACTGATCATAGGACACCAAGTGGGTGTTCAGAAACAAGTTGGATGCCCAAGGAACTATTATAAGGAACAAAGATAGGCTTGTAGCTCAGGGCTACAAACAAGAGGAAGGTATAGACTATGACCAAACCTTTGGCCCTGTTGCAAAGCTAGAGGCAATAAGGATCTTTCTAGCCTATGTAGCCTATATGAAGTTTAAGGTTTTTCAAATGGATGTTGAAAGTGCATTCCTAAATGGTGAGCTAAAGGAAGAGGTGTTTGTTGAACAACCTCCTGGGTTTGTTTCTTCAACTCAACCCTCATTTGTTTATAAGTTGCAAAAAGCTCTTTATGGACTTATGCAAGCACCCAGAGCCTGGTATGAGACTCTAGCTAGTTTCCTGTTAGAGCACAACTTTGTTAGGGGAGTAGTTGATAGAACCCTATTTGTTAAGCATCACAAGGACACAATCCTGTTAGTTCAAGTCTATGTGGATGGCATTATCTTTGGTTCCACTGATCCCAAACTATGCAAAAGGTTCTCAGACCTGATGCACTCTAAGTTTGAGATGAGTAGTATGGGTGAGCTGTATTACTTTCTTGGTCTCCAAGTGAAGCAAGAAGCTGATGGAATCTTCATCTCCCAATCCAAATATGCCAAGGAATTGTTAAATAAATTTGGGATGGCTGATGCTTCAGCAATGCATATACCCATGGTAACAAATGTAGTTATAGATTCTGATGATAAGGGTAAGCCAGTTGATCAGAAAAACTATAGGGCCATTGTTGGTTCCCTATTGTATTTAACTACAAGTAGACCTGACATAATATTTGCCACATGCCTATGTGCTAGATTCCAGGTCAAGCCCAAGGAATCTCATTTGATTCTTCTCAAGAGAATTTTGAGATACCTGAAGGGATGTCCAAATTTAGGACTGTGGTACCCAGCTGAATCAGAATTTGAGTTAATTGGATACTCTGATTCTGACTATGCTGGTTGTAGAGTTGACAGGAAAAGTACCTCAGGGACATGTCAGTTCCTGGGAGAGAGATTAGTCTCTTGGTTCTGTAAGAAACATGCTTCTGTCTCAACTTCAACTATAGAGGCTGAATATATAGCAGCTGCTAGTTGTTGTTCACAGATCCTGTGGATTCAAAACCAGCTTTTGGATTATGGGTACACACACAAGAACACAAAAATCATGTGTGACAGTACCAGTGCTATTTCTATAGCACAAAATCCTTTGCACCACTCTAGGACCAAGCACATTGAGATCAGACACCATTTTCTAAGAGATTGTGTAGAAAAGAACAAAATCAGTCTTGAGTTCATATCCATTGACCTTTAAAGAGGTGATATTTTCACCAAGCCCTTAGATGAACGGAAGCATCTGTTCTTTTTGAATCAACTAGGTATGATAAATGGAGTAGACCAAGTGTAATTTCTACCTATGTTGAAATCTGCTCGAATATCGTCAAATGTCGTTCGACCATAGTCAAACAGGTTGAGCCTATCATCGACCTATGGTTGACGACGACTTGATTGTTTGTGAAGACAGAAATGGTCGATCGATAGCTCGACTACTTTGCTTCAGGAAACGATCGTCGAACGATCGTTCGACCATCGTTTCTAGTATCTGTTGAAAGAGGTCGATGATTGCTGTTTAAATATAAACGATGGTCGACCTAGGTTAATAGATCGTGCTTTTTGTAGTCGACAGAGCTCATCATTTCATATTCCTCATTCCTGCTTGAAAAGTTTGGCTTGAGCTCTGCCCCGCGCTTTCTGCTTTCGTCTCTCTCGTCTTCCTCAACCAAATCCATGGCGATTGCTCCAGCATTGCTGACTGTGATGAAGTTTGATGCCGGCTTTAGCATCGATTTTGATTCTTTAAATGCCTACGATGCCGACATTCTCGAAATGCTATAGTTATGCAAAGATCAAAGACTGGTGAAGCTTATGTCTACAAGGATTAAGATAAATATTCCAGAAATCAAAGAATGGGTCTATACATCGTCTTCCAGCGACGAATCGATGACAGGGACTATCGGCGGCGAGGAGGTAATTTTAACTCCTGCCGTCTTAACTGAGATTTTTGGTTTGATCAATGGTCAAGAAGAGTATGATCAAGATACTCAGGAGTATAGCCAGATGCTATTAGAGCTAGGACATGCTGAAGGCATTCCTTCTAAGTTGCTGAAGGTAAGCTTCCTGATGAAGATCAAGTTCTTAGCAGAACTAGTAGGGAAAGTGTTGTTGGTAAAGCACTCTGTACACGATAACATTACCAGGCAGCAGTTTGCCTTAATGTGTGATATTGATAACAGGAAAGCAATAAATTGGGCTAGAATAGTTTTTGATTTAATCAGGAAAAAGAATTCAAAGAAAGAGGTAACCCTTGGTAGGGTGATTGGGATATTTCTAAGAGAGAAGTATCCTCAGCTGTTGGGAACAGTCTCAACATCAATCAATGCAAGCAAGAAGATGGATCCCAGTCTGTTCATCAAGTGGAGAAGGAATATCCAGAAGCCTTCACCTGCTGGGGTTGCTCCTGTTCCATCTGAGAACACAAGGACAGTACCAGTCACCCCCCACCTAATTGAAGAACGCTCTTCCATTTCCCCCCATTCCATCTACATCTACATCTGCATTGCCATCCACTTCTATTGCAGTACCATCTACATCCACTGCTATTCTTCACGCATCACCACCAGCATCTCCAACTCCTTCACACCTTACTGCGATTTCAAATTTTAGCATTGATCCATTGGTTACTGAGACACTTCCAACTCCACCTCAGTCACCAATTTCACATCAAGATCATATTGATCTTCATACATCTGCATCTCCATCACCAGTTCATGCATCTGCATCTAATCAGGAGAACATCATCCCTGAT
This sequence comes from Platanthera zijinensis, assembly GCA_039513925.1. NCBI lineage: Eukaryota > Viridiplantae > Streptophyta > Magnoliopsida > Asparagales > Orchidaceae > Platanthera > Platanthera zijinensis. The sequence goes on from CM077092.1 coordinate 167,310,023, forward strand.
AATCATCCATCTGTTATGATTCCCCCATCTACATCTTTTGAAATCACACCAGCTCTCATTGCAAGCATCATGGAGCTAATTACTCCTTCAATCAAATCAATGATTAAAGCAGCAATTGTCCCTCTTGTTGCCTCCATTTCATCTCTTACATCCTCCATTACAACCCTCTCAAATTCTGCTGAGCCCTCTTCTCTTAGGGGCCTGAGTTCAGTACCCACTGAAGTCAGGCAGGGGGAGATGTTCCAGGAAGATGTCTTAGGACTTCCACTGGTCATTCTTTCAGCTGCAGTTCCAAAAGATACACCATCAGATGAAATTCATACAGCTGCAGATTCAGAGATTACAACATCAGTTGCAGTTGTAGTTCAAGATACAGCTGAAGTTACAGCTGAAATTCAAGACACAGTTGTTGCTCTAGAGGCTCAAGTTATAACTGAGGCTGAATTTGCTTTCAGAGTTTGTCTTGAAGAATCATCTACTCCTATTGTTGCCATGTATCTAGGAGTCATTACCTCCTACCTAGATGACTTATGGGAGTTATGAAATTCTACAGGTAATATAATTACTCATTTCACTGACATGTTAACTTGTGAATACCTTGAAGCGATATTTCTATACCATTTAGAAAATTTTTGTGTCCCTTTGGCTACAGATCAAGCTCAAGATGTTCAATAACCTGCTCCAGAACCTGCTGCAGAAGAACTGGTCCTCAAGACAGTTACAGATATTTCAGAAGAGAAATAAACTGTATGGGATGATACTCTAGGATTAGACCTGGATTTCCTATTTGCTCAGGATGCCATAGAAGAAGAAAAAGAAAAAGGCTGCTTTAAAAGCTAAAGAAAAGCTGTTCAAGATATCATTGATCCATATGACCAACCTCAGTCATCTCATTCTAATGATGAGGAAGATTCAGAGGATTCTGAAGGAACCAAGAAAAGGAAAATTGCTCAAAGGAAAAGGAAAGATCAAGCTCCTCCTCCTCCAAATCCAGAGAATGACATCCCCTATTATATATTGAAAGGGATTGACCCCAAGTCTAAGGATTTTCAACATTGGATTGGATTGTCTAGAAATCAGCAGAAGAAGAGGAAGAAGAGCAAAAGATATGATACTCCAGCTCCCAAGTGGACTCCTAGAGGTCCTCCTCCTCCTAGTGCAGGAGCTTCAGGGAATATATCTTCTAATCCCTCAGCTCCTCCAGCCAGATTTACTCCTTCTCAAGCCTATCAGAGAAGAGGAAACCCAGGTTACCAGGGTAGACCCCATTCAGGCCAGCAAAGACAAGTAGCTGAACCTAAAGATCAGGTGAAGGAGATGACTTACCAGAAACCAACATTTTGTCCTCCTCCTTCACCTAAAAGAAAAGTTTCACCTTCTAAGGAGAGCAAAATTCTTCCCTCCAAAAAGCCAGCTCAGATTAAGCAAGTAGATTCAAAAGGAAAAAGAGTAATTTACTCTGACAAGTCAAGCAAGAAATTTGCAGAGGTTGCTCCACCATCATCTCTTGTTATTCAAGAAGACATAGAACCAGCTGCAGGTATGTTAGACCTTTCTACAAAGTTCAAGACTATAAAACCTCTAGATCTAGCTGATGAAAATGTTTATGAAAGCAAAGAACTTAATCTTGAGTTCAGGATGGCAAGATTTCTTGAGTTAGTTGGATCAGCCCAAATTAGAAAAGCTAAAGCTGAAGGCAAAGATATAACAGGCTTAACAACTATGTCAAAGTTCAGAAAAAACGAACTAGACAAATATCAAGTCAGGCCAGAAGTTTTTGATGCCTCAATATATATGGAAAAGCATCCAAAGGCTGTTTTGCCCAGAGCAAGTGAATCTAAGATTATTGGAGAACAGGACTTGAAGATTTCAAAGAAGGATGCTCTTGATCCTAAAAGGAGAATTTTCTTCCTTCCTGTTTCTTTCACTTCTAAACCAGACTCTGATATTGTTTAATTTTTTTGTATTGACAGTCTGTTTTGCTTGATTGTTTGATTTTATGTTTGATATGAATTGCTGCTTATTGATATGATATGATACACTTTGATCCTAACAGGTTATTGTTGTTTTTATATCTATTTATAGCATTCTTTTTGTTTTGACAGACTTGGCCCAAATAGGGGGAGATTGTTGGTACCCTAGTTTGTATTTGAGTTAAGTCTTCTCAATTAGTTTTTTGACCCAAGATTTATCTATGGTAAAAGGTTAGATTTAGTTTAGATCCTATCAGTTGTGTAGAGTTGTTGTTTATCCAGATTGAAAATCTAGTTAAGTGTTTTTAGTTCGACTATAGTCGAACGCCGCTCGACTATCGTCTATCAGTTGATCGACTATCGTCTATCAGTTGATCGACTATCGTCAGACAGCATATCGACTATCTCTGAGTTAGTTAATCTTTGTTAAGCTCGACGATCTGTGGTCTCAGTATCGTCGATCGTCGAGTCCTGCTCGACTTTTTCTGTCCCGACAGATTTCTTGTAGGTCGACTATCTGTTCTGATAGTTCGACTATCTGCTCTGATAGTTCGACGATCGTCGTGATTCGTTCGACTATCTTTTTGTCTGCATTTAGAGATATTGTACTCTTTCTCTTCTGTGAATTATTTTTTATTTATTTGGCTTATTTTATTAAAGATTATTTCATTGATTTTATGCTTACAAATCAAGGCAATCTTTGCCTCATTCTTTATGCATAAGTCAAGTTCTATCTTACAAATTCTTTTGTCCTATTAGTTGACAAATCTGTGTGCTTTATTCGCCATGTTGTCCTTTATAGTCATTAGACACAGATGTCTTTCTCTGGCCGTAAGGAGTTTGTTTTTAATGTGACTTTCTCTAATATCTTTTGGACTTGCAGAATGGATAAGCAGCTTCTAAGAAAGCTTTATTTCTTTATAGAATGTCCTTCTGCAGGCTATTTGTACTATGTATTATTTGCAGCCCAGATTGCAGATCTCAGAAGAAGACAAAATTCAAATCAAGAAAAAGTTAGAAGTCGTTACAAAGGCTGATATATAAAGAGCTAGTGAGAAAAGTTAATATAATACATATACAGAAATACAGATATTCATATACACAGATAAACTGATTCAACAATAAGAACAAGTGTAGAAAAACTCTCTTCTTCAATCCTGAGTTCATCCTGCTTACAGGAACATTCATACTCAGAGCTCCAAGTAGAAGAAGAAGAAGAAAGAAAAGCTGTTGAAGAAGAACAACCATTCCACATCAAGAGTCTTCTTCAAGCTGCTCCTTCAAGAACTTCAAGACAACAGATCTTCTCTATCAAGAGTTCTAAAGAGATCCTGCACCCTGAAGCAAGGCTTCTTCCTGGATATTCTCTAAGCCAGGAAGAGCTTTGATTCCTTCAGAGCTTTCTATAGCTCAGTGCAATCCTCTAGCTTCTCTAATTTGGTTTTACAATAGAGAAGACATTCTAACTCTCTCAACCTCCTGTACAAAGGGTTATTACTCCCATCAAAATGAACCTTGGTGGCAGGGCACCTGAGCAAAAACCTGTGTTGGATTTTGAGCTCCTGATAAAAAGCTCAAAGGGTTTACTTGATCTACCTGAATCAGATCAGTTGGTGGCAGGGAACCTGAACAAAAACCTGTAGTGGATTATTACCAGGGTGGTAGAAGAGTGGATGTACCTATTGAGAGGGAACCACTATAAATCTTCTTGTGTTGTCTGTGTTGCTTATCTTAATTACTACACTGTGGCTGTGAGTAGAATTAACTAGGATTACTAGTTGCTGTGTTAGGACTAAAGCTTAAACTTTAATTACAGTTAGCTTTCTCTTGTGCACCTCACTTTGTGTTAGGCTCTAGGGTTTCATATATCTATATACTTATTTCGCAAATTAACTCTAAGGGAGTTGAGTAGATTGCCATATTTTTAAATACTCTATTCACCCCCCCCCCCCTTTAGAGTTGTATCTATCCTCACTTTCATGGATTGAGAAGACAGTGGTAGTACATTTTCTCATCACCAACAATCAAACCGAGTATGAGGCAGTGATAAAAGGATTGTGCCTGGCTAGGGAGCTGAGAGTGCATGATGTGGAGGTCCTTACTGACTCTATGGTGGTGGCCTCCCTGATCAATGGTGAGTTTGAGGAAATGGAGCCAACTCTCTAGTTGTACTTGGCAAAGGTGAAGGGGGTAATCGACATGTTCCATACATTCTCCATCCGGCACAATCCAAGGGAAGAAAATGAGCGGGTGGATCAATTGGCCAAGCACTGACCCCGGGTGGGGGGCACTATCACCTACCTGCTCTGCCTGTCCATCGAAGAGGGGGAGTTGATGGAGATAGACCAGCAATCCTCATAGATGGATCCTTTTGTAATTTTCTTATCCATAGGGGAGTACCCAGAGGGGATGGACAAGAAGAGATTCAAGTATTAGTCGGAATACTATCTCATGTGCGACAGGCAGCTTTATAGGAAGACCCTCTCGGGGATGTTGGCATGTTTGTAGCTGAGAGGGAGATCCCGAGGATTTTGGAAGAGGTCTATTCCGAGGAGTGCAGGAGTCACTCTGGGAGCCAGACCCTGGAGGGGAGGATAGTCCGGCAAGGGTATTTCTGGCGGACCCTGGGCTATGATGCCGCTGAGTTCACAAAGAAGTGCCACAAGTGTCAGTTGTTCTCCCCTCTCCAACTTCTACTAGCTCAGCATCTCAGGAGCATCACGGCACCCTGACCCTTCGCCATTTGGGGAATGGATCTAGTAGGACCTTTCCCCCAGTCCAGCGGGTAGATGAGGTTCTTATTAGTTATGATCGATTATTTCTCTAAGTGGTTGGAGTTGACGGCATTGGCCATGGTTACCTCCCAAGTAATCAGGAACTTTGTATGGGGGGGAGATCATTTGCAGACAAGGGTTACCCGAAGCCATTGTCACGGACAATGGGCCTCAGTTTGCCATCATAGAGTTTATCAGCTTTTGTGGACAACTTGGGATTGACCTCAGGTTTGCCTCGGTCCACCACCCCAGGAGCAACGGGCAGGAGGAGGCGGCAAATAAGATCAATGTAAATCTTTTGAAGAATAAAGTTGAGAACTTGAAGGGGAGCTGGGTAGAACAACTTCCTTTAGTCATCTGGGATTTGAGAACCACCCCCAATACAACCACAGGGGAGACCCTTTTCAAACTCTCCCATGGTTGCGAAGCTGTACTCCCAATAGAATTCGAGGTCTGGACACCTCGAGTCATTGAGGCAGAAAAAGGTATAAAAGAGTAGCGAGCTGGGAATGATGATGAGCTACGACTTTCCTTTGACATGGTGGAGGAGCTGCGCGACCTGTCAGCTATCTGGCAGGAAGAGGTCAAGCGAAGAATGGCTAAGTATTTAGACAAGCATGTTCGAATAAAGCAGTTCACGGAGGGGGACTTGGTCTTGAAAAAGGTGGATGCAGCAAGAAGATCAGCTTCTATGTGGAAGCTCAACCCTAACTTGGAAGGCCCGTATATTGTATAGGAAGCATTGAGATCCGGAGGGTATCTCCTCCGTAATGTGGAGGGCGAGGCACTAAGTCACACCTGGAGTGGTGATGAATTGAAGCGTTTATATACATGAAATATGTATGTACTTTCCTTTGATTAAATAATGAAATCCTTTGATCTTTCAGCTCTTTTTGGCAATGGTGTTCGTGGCGGGCCAAGATTTCCTTAGACTCCGAGTTGATCCTGCTACCAGGCTCCCACCTAGCTAGCAGGGATGGATGTCACTCGAGGACTCTACCCAAGTCTCGAGATGCTCTCGCTGACAGTCTTCCATCTAGCTAGGAGGGTCGGGATCCTCGATGGACATCTTTTTTGCTCTATAGTTAGGTCTCGAGATGCTCCCGCTGTCAGTCTTCCATCTAGCTTGTAGGGCCAGGATCCTCAATGGACATCGTTATGGCTCTGGAGCTATGTCTCGAGATGCTCCTGCTGTCAGCATACCATCTAGCTGGCAGGGCCGGGATCCTCGATGGACATCATTATGGCTCTTGAGCTAAGTCTCGAGTTGTAACATCCCATTTCCGGCTAGACCCCCTAGGAGTCGGTTGGTTGTGGTAGAACCCTAGGGAGCCCAAAATCGAAATAAAGAGACCAAGAATTTGGGTCACGGGTTGGTCACGCCCGTGACCGACCCGTCACGCCCGTGACCGACCCGTCACGCCCGTGACCTAGGGCGTGACTCATTCGACGATCGTCGATCTCAGGGAGACGATCGTCGGACGCAGAATTTTCAACCCGGCCCTGTCACGCCCGTGACCCGCAATGTCACGCCCGTGACATAGGGCGTGACCACCTTCGATGATCTTCGATTTCAGTTCGACGGTCGTCGGCCAGGAATTGGCCACACGGGCGTGTCACGCCCGTGACCCACAATGTCACGCCCGTGACATAGGGCGTGACCACGTTCGACGATCGTCGATTTCAGTTCGACGGTCGTCGACCCAGAATTGGTCACCAGGCATGTCACGCCCGTGACCCGCAATGTCACGCCCGTGACATAGGGCGTGACCACGCTCGATGATCGTCGATCCCAATTCGACGATCGTCGACCCAGAATTGGCCACACGGGCCAGTCACGCCCGTGACCCAGGTGTCACGCCCGTGACCACCCTTCGACGATCGTCGATCTCAGTTCGACGATCGTCGAACCCAGAATTGTCTAACCGGGCCTGTCACGCCCGTGACCTATGTGTCACGCCCGTGACCAAGGCCGAAACGACAGCCAGACTGGAAATTTCCGTAACCGACGCCATAATAAATTCTGATTATGGGAATGAAAACCAAGAGTATTTATGGGCCGTTTCCTACTTTAATTATTTAAATAATTATGGAAATGTTGGTTCAATAGGAAATCGCCACCTGGCGAACACCTCTTCATCTCCAGCGTTTCAAATGCCTTTGCCATAACCGAAACGTCATTAAGGGAATTATTAATGGCCGTGAACGTTTCATCCTTTCCCCTCCCCACTTGTTGACCTATAAAAGACTCCCTCAAACTGTTTCAGATTTCCCCCCTTGTTGTTGAAGAATTTCCGGCGACGGCACCACCGCGCAAATGGCTTCCCGACGCTCTGCATGCCTCCAACCCGCGAACAAGGTCCTCCCCTCCTCTTCTTCTGCGGATAGATCTTAGAAATCGTTAGGAGAGATATCGGGCTCAAAAGATCCAGATCGGGTGAGCGTATTCGTGGTTTTTCCGAAAATTTCATGGTGGCGGGTTCGCCGGAAACCGCCTCTCTAGCGGCCGTGACGCCGCCCGACGATAGCCCTCACCTCAACAGAGGTGGTGGTGGTGGTGGCTGGCCAGGGAGATGGCTGGATGGCCGGGAAATAGCTTGGAAAAGTTACAGGAAATTAGGTTTTCAGGGCTCTGGTTTCGGGCTGTAGGAGAAGATGAACAGTGCCATTTAATTAGATTTTTATTTGTGAAGCAATTTCTGAATGAAAATATCTGTCACTTTAAATAATTTGGGAAAAATATCTAGAAGCTCCTACAGGACAAGTGGTCAACATAGAAAATGTAGACCTTGAAGTCTAGTTTAATTGAAATTGATTTCACTCGATTTGGAATCCTGGTTAGACCACAGCACCATTTTTGGTGAGGTCTATCCAGAGGGCTGTCTTGACCGTAGAAAAATTTCCCACTCCAATCCAGTCATCAAAATGACTTGAAATTTGGGGTGTGGCCTAATATTATCTATATTTAGATTCTGTCCAAAATTTAGGATTTTTGGGAAATATTTTTCTATAGTTTTTAGGAAAATTCAATAATCCTAGCCGAATTTAATTAGATGGTTAAATAATTTCCAAACCCTCCCAAATTTTGGTGAGTGGTCCCTGGGTTCACCATAAGGTTTTGTATAATTTTTCATCTCATTTGGAGATGGTTTGCATTAGAAATGATCAACCCTAAGTTTTGCCCTAATAAGTGGTCTTAGGTTAAAAGTGCACTTTTGAGATTTAAGTGGTCAGATCACCTCAACAGAGGCTGAGATTTTTACCACTGGCTATTAATATTATCTAGCACCCCCTCATAGAGTTTGAGGTGGATCGGGGTAAGTTTTCCCTAAGATCCAAGGCCAAACCCTAAGGATGGATCTTGGTGGTTTGTGAAGGTCATGGGGTCAAATGACCTTGGATTGACCCGAAATTGGGTGAGGAGAACCATAGGGCCAATATAGTTCTCTGGATGAAATCTTAGTAGATTTGGAGACCGTTGCGATACCTAAAAACCTAACCCTAGTTTAGGGTACAAAACTTGTAGAGATAGGAAATGACACTAAATCACATTGAAAAGTGTTGAGATTTGGGTAGAGTGAATTATAGGGACGGTACAAGCTTTGGATATTTTACTATGAATTTTAAGATTATTATTTTGGGTACTTCATTAACGATTTAGTAGCTTGTATGATTTGCTTAGAAAATTTATTATGGAACACACACTTCCTGAAAATTGATGAAATTTAGACAGAGAACGTTTATTATGGTTTTAAATCTCTGTGAATTTTTATGGGATTTTTGGAAGTTTAATTCTAAGGCTTGCTTCATTAAGTATGTTTTACCTTGATTATTTGATTAAATCTTTAGTGGTGTTTAGCAAGCTAGTAAAATTATGATTATTTGCAAAAAGATCTTTTTTATACCATACTACTGATTAGTAATTTTCCTATAATTTTCCGATGAGTAATTTCAGTACTTCCTTCATTACATAGAATTAACGTGATTATACTGGATAAATTATTTAGAGGCTAAATACTTTCTGTAAAATTCTGGAAATTTGTATTTAAGGTTATCTTGCTGTTAAGTAATGATCATGATTTTTGAGTAGCCATTACTTAGGAGGATCATGTAGTTCATGTTTAAAATGACCCATGGCCCGTCCTTTGGGAAAATTAAATAAATATCAGATTAATTAGGAAAATTATAAGTTTCTGGATTTAGACAAATTATGATATGGTAGACCTCCAGTAAATATTATAGGAGATTTGGAAGATAATATGGTGTACCTCCCCTTGTGTACCTCATATAGCTTAGGATGGTCTGCATATAGTAAAACCACGGAATTTTGATAATTGATGGTTGGTAGGGCAAGTTAAGATTGAGTTCATCATTGGAAGTCAGGATAAGTAGAGTGTGAGACTGGTTAGGATAAGGGAGTATGGGAACGACGAAAGACCGTCCACCCCGGATAGGAATGGAAGAGTCTTAATACTCTAGGGTTAGATCTAAAGTAACTAAAAGGGGATCGGGTTAAGGGAGATCAACCAATAATAATAAGTGTCTTGCGAAAGGGAACTTCGGGCCGTAATGCCGCCGTCTTTGTTCCTAGTGCCCCTTGAGAGCCCTTCACGGGGTATACCGGGGGCAGTCCTGGGCTAACGTAAACCATAGGAATAATGAATTAAAAGAGCAACTAGTATAACTAGGGTTGCACATTTACACTCCCCGATAGCTAGGAAAGTAGAATTATAGGATTGGTTGCCATTCAGACAGTAGCTCTGAAGGTAGATGCACGGACGGACTGTCCGGGGGGCCGAGGGCTCGAGGGTTGGAGTACAGAATAAAGGTGGTGGGTCTTCGGTATCTGATTGTCGTTCACACCGACATCGGTACGCTGACTCGGCGGTGTGGGACACTTAGCCAAAGAAAGTCTGGAGGGTACATCCAGCAGTAGTACGCGGATACTCTAGGTTGTGTTCTTCTAGGGGCGTACGGAAGGGCTAGGCCTGATAGTGTGGATACCCGCCTAGGGTTGGGGGGCCCGACCCACTGTCTCCGTTTGCCACTACGGAGGTTCCTGGGAGTGAAGCTAGCTGCCCGAACAGGGGGAACTAAAGGTCTGTGCGCATAGAGTTGTGTGCGTGAGTTGCACTTGCATGAATCATGGTATAGCATATCACTACACTCATAATTGCATACAACCGACACCCCAACGTATAAATCGGTATGGGACTTTTCATACGATGGGAGCCTTGCAGAAGACCCCTTAACTTATAAGTTTGTATGGGCATTCATATAAGTTAAGGTTACATACTTATTTACTTGTTTGTTTACTTACTGTTCTCTAGCTGCCATTTTATACAAATTGTTACTTATTAATTGCTCTACCTATTACAACATTTATACTGTTCACCTGTTATTACTTGCTAGTTAGGTCCACCATCACCTGCTTGGTTGTTCTCCACTTTTGTAGCTTCCCTTTCCTCCTCTCCGCCCGGTGCTTAGGAGCCGTGGTGGGAGGGGTAGGGGATGATAGGGCTTAGTCTTTATGACTAATGGTTTTCGAACCAAACATTACAGGAGCTCCAGATGGGAGACAAGGACCAGCACCAGCGGAGTACGGTGCGCATGGAGGTGGGATAGTCTAGCACCGGTGCACCTGCGACCAGCTCCGTGAGTGATTAGTATTTTCTTAGCTTCCGCGATGAGTGACTTGTAGTGAGGACTCTGATGTACTGGGCTCGAGCCCATTTATCTATTTTCCTATTATTATTATTGATGGACTGGTTATGATTTCACTTTAAGTTACATGTTTCTGTGGACTTGTTTACATTTTTGTATAAATGCTTCTCTCTCTTGTGATCGAAAAGGGCCGGCAGAACTGGCGTTTTGTAGTGGTTGCCTTCCCGTGAGTCGGTGCCACCGCCAAGCGGCAATTCTGGGCTAAGACCCCGGTGGTTAAAAAAGAAAAAAAAGGGGGGGTCTTACAAGTGGTATCAGAGGAGACCTCGATCGAAAGAGAAGTAGTCCACAAAAACCTTGGGCCACCCCCGTGCGATCTTAGTTTGCGGACAAACTAGCAGTGGAAGCAGTGGTGTGTCCATGAGGGAAATCACATGTGAAAGTCCATCCTAACTCTTCTTAAATTCCATTCATTCGCTCTCTAACAAATGGAATTTTTACTTGTAGCCTGCGACGAACCCTACATCGCAGCAGGGGACACCTCAGGCTCCGAATGTGGTCCCGACTCCGCCAGCACCAGTTCCGTTCCAGCAGATGGAGATGGGGCAAACACTGACGGCCATCCTGGAGGCCTTCAGAGCTCAGCAAGCCTCGGCCCCACAGCCAAACCCCGGGGCCAATTGGATGACGGTCTTCCGAGGACTTTCCCCTCCATCCTACTAGGGGACGGAGACTGCAGTACGTATGGAGGAGTGGTTGGACACCATTTACGAGATGCTGGCAGGGATTCGATGCCCCACGGAGGAGGCAGTCGCTTTGACAGTCTCCTACTTAGAGTCACATGGAAAGAGATGGTGGAAATCTCAGCTGGACACCACCTTTGCAGGGATGGACTGTGCTGATATTACTTGGGAGGAGTTCAGAGCAGCGCTCTTGGGACATTTTGTACCTCAGTCGGCAAGAGATGACCTGGAGGATAGGTTCCTGCGGTTGAGGCAGGGGAACAGGACTGTGGTGGAGTACTATCAGGAGTTCACTCACCTGGCCCGTTATGCGGACGCTTACCAGTTAGACGATGCTGGCTATGCCCGGAGGTTTTATAAGGGGCTGCAGGATGACATGAGACAGGCCCTCCTTTTCGTCTCAGAGGGGAGTCTGGCCGGGATTCTGGAGATGGCTAAGAAGAGATAGGCGGATCAGCTTATAGTGAAGAGCCGGAAGAGACCGGCTGATGATACAGTGATTGGAGGACGTAGAGACCGTCCTCGAGGCCAGGTTATTGGAGAGAGAAGGAACGAGGATCAGCCACGTCAAGAGTTTGGGCAGGAGCAGAGGAGTCAGGGGGTATTGGCTCCCCAGCCTATACAGATACTGGAAATGCCAAGGACAGCAGAGCAGCCACCGGTATGCTACCAGTGAAACCAGCAGGGGCATATCAAGAGGAACTGCCCTGTGAGGCGAACACCTCCCACCAGCATATCAGGGCGCTCCACCTCCCCGACAGTTTGGCGGACGAGGACAGGACCGAGGACGGGGATTTCAGGATCGAGGCCGCAGGCCAGAGAGAGAGCAGGTGTATGCTCTAGACCTGTCACAGCCCCGGAACCCGGAGCAGGTTATCACAGTTATGGCAGTACTTGTAAATTTTCTTCATATAAACTACTATTTTAAACATAACCTGGCTAGAAATTAAGAGAAGATAAACTACAAAAAGAATACTAAGACATTTAATTACCCCAGGCATAGTCTTCGTGAGCGGCAAGCCCGCTCACACCCTCTTCGACACTGGTGCGTCGCAATCATTCATGTCGGAAGATTTCGTGAAAGGACTGGCAGGAGTGGAGCCATTCACCGGGAAGATGATGAGGGTGCGCCTACCCGATGGATCAGAGATAGTGACCTCTGCTCATTGTAATATGGAAGCGAGGATCGGCGGAAAGGCGTTTGAGGCACCAGCGACGGTTCTGAAGATGCCAGATTACGATCTGATTCTGGGCATGACTTGGCTGTATTGGAACCATGCCCAGATCGATTGTGTGGCGAAGAGGATCACCATGAGGCACGACGACTCTTTCATTGTTATCGAAGGTATTATACCAGCACCCCATACCTTACTATCGTCTGTGCAGGCTGTTAAGGCCCACCTGCAGGGGGAAGAAGTTTATCAGGTCCTCTTTGAGGCGGTCGTAGCCAAGGACTCCATTGCAGATATTCCAGTAGTGTGGGACTTCGCCGACGTGTTTCCAGAGAAGCTACTAGGGTTACCCCCGCACCGAGAGAAGGACGTTCAGATTCAGCTCATACTAGGGGCTAAGCCGGTATCCAGAGCTCCCTATCGAATGGCCCCAAAGGATATGGTTGAATTTCGGAGCCAGCTTCAGGAGTTAGTGGAGGCCGGGTTCGTTCGGCCTAGCTCTTCACTATGGGGAGCTCCGGTGTTGTTCGTTAAGAAGAAGGACGGGACCCTTCGATTGTGCATAGATTACCGAGCTCTGAACAGGTTGACAGTCCGGAACACGTATCCCTTACCAAGGATAGACGAGCTTTTTGACCAGCTGGAGGGAGCCCATTGGTTCTCAAAGCTGGATCTGAGGTCAGGGTACTACCAGCTTCGTATTCGGGAGGAGGACATCCCGAAGACGGCCTTCAGCAGCAGATATGGCTTGTACGAGTTTACCGTGATGCCGTTCGGGCTCACGAATGCACCCTCCGCATTCACGACCCTGATGAATCGGGTGTTAGAAGAGTATCTGGACGTCTTCGTCATTGTATTCATTGACGACATCCTCATCTATTCAAGGACGGAGGAGGAGCACGCGAGATATCTGGCCTTGACCTTGGAGAAGTTGCGTGAGCATGAGATGTATGCCAAGTACAGGAAGTGCCAGTTCTGGCTAAAGGAGGTGGCCTTTCTGGGCCATGTCATCAGTGGAGCAGGTCTGGCAGTGGATCTGGCAAAGATCCAGGCAGTACGGGATTGGCCATCGCTAAAGTCGGCCACGGATGTTCGAAGTTTCTTGGGACTTGCCGGTTACTACCGGAAGTTCGTTGAGGGGTTCTCTCAGATTGCCCTCCCTCTTACGTCTCTGACGAAGAAGGAGTCCCCTTTTATATGGACGCCTCGATGCGAATCTGCCTTCCAGGAGCTAAAGGATCGTCTCACCTCGGCTCCCATCCTTGCTCTTCCATCAGGGAAGGAGGGATTCCAGGTGTATACAGATGCTTCCTATCAGGGGATGGGTGCCGTTCTGATGCAGAATGGGCACGTAATAGCCTACGCCTCCCGTCAGTTGAAGCACCATGAGCAGAACTACCCCGTACACGATTTAGAGATGGGGGAAGTCATCTTTGCTCTTAAGATCTGGCGACACTATCTCTTCGGAGTACATTGTTATATCTTCTCTGACCACAAGAATCTGAAGTACGTCGACACCTAGAAGGAGTTAAACATTAGGCAGAGACGCTGGGTGGAGTTCCTGTCAGACTACCAGTATACCATGCACTACCATCCGGGGAAGGCGAACGTGGTCGCGGATGCTCTGAGCCGGAGAGCGAGTACAACAGGAGTAGGCCCGCAGCTGATGGCCTTGGAGTTGATTAGATGATTCGAGGAGATGCAGATTTCGCTAGTGTCTGAGGATGACCCGGGGCTGTACATGGAGTACTTGGGGTCGATGGCTACTACTGATGACATTCGAGACCGCATCAGAGATGGGCAGATGCTGGATGAGAGAGCTGAGCCGATATTCCGAGCCTTGGAGGAAGGCACGACAGGAGATTACTCTTTGAGGGATGGGCTCCTGTGTTTCCGGGGCAGAGTCTACATACCAGCAGGAGGACGGATCCAGGAGGATATTTTGTCGGAAGCTCACTACAGCCGGTATTCGGTACACCCGGGGATCACCAAGATGGTAAAGGATTTAAAGAGGACGATGTACTGGCCGGGTATGAAGAAAGATATTACGTATTTTGTGACGCATTGCGAGGCCTGCCAGCTCGTGAAGGCGGAATGTAGGAACCCGGCAGGTTTGCTGCAGCCGCTTCCAGTGCCGGAGTGGAAGTTTGAGGATATAGCCATGGACTTCATACATGGGCTACCTTGATCCCGTGCCGGGAACGACTCGATCTGGGTGATAGTGGACAGGCTGACAAAGGTGGCCAGATTCATCCCAGTGGCAAAGGGCGCACCAGTCAGTGTATTAGTACGGAGGTTCATTGAGCAGTTTGTGCGTTATCATGGGGTGCCCAAGACTATCGTTTCGGATCGGGATGGGCGGTTTACATCCTGGGAATGGAGGTCAGTCCAGGCCCATCTGGGTTCTCGGTTAACATTCAGCACAGCTTTTCACCCTCAGACCGATGGACAGACAGAGCGCACCAACCGTACACTGGAGGATCTGTTGCGACTATGTATTTTGGACCGTGGCGAGCCTTGGGAGAGATTGCTGCCACTGGTCGAGTTTTCGTACAACAACGCTCATCCCAGCATTGGCATGGCTCCAAACGAGGCATTGTACGGAAGGAGGTGCAGATCCCCACTATCATGGGTTCAAGATGAGGATCCGCAGGCACTAGGCTCGGAGTTTGTGGGAGATATAGATGCTCAGATTAGATTGATCCGAGACAGGATGTTGGAAGCCCAGAGCAGACAGGCGAAATACTACGATGCGATGCATTGTCAAGTAGAGTTCCAGGTAGGAGACCGGGTTTTCTTGAAGATACGGCCGATGCACGGAGTCTCGCGGGTTCGCGGGCGGAAGAAGCTCAGTCCGAGATATATGGGGCCCTATAGGATCTTGGAGCGGATCGGCCCCTTAGCCTATAGACTGGAGCTACCGCCGGAGTTAGCGGGATTGCATGACGTCTTCCACGTCTCCTCACTTCGGAGGGCTCTGCTACGCCCTGAGCAGCTGATTTCCTCGGCAGATGGCCCGGTGGCCTCGGATCGGTCAGTCAACTTGGAGCCTATCAGGATTGACGACACAGCAGTGCGTGTCTTGCGACGGAAGAAGGTTCCGTTAGTCAAGGTTCTGTGGAACAATCATGGGCAGGAGGAGCATACATGGGAGCCACAGGACTTGATGCAGCAAAAATACCCGGAACTTTTTCGTCAGGTATACCTCACAACCCCTCTGGACAATCAATTTGCCTTCCTGTTTTAAACCAATGGGACTGAAATTTCAAGAATAGGGGCTAATCTTTTGTTTATTGGGGTGTATATACCTAGTTAAGTGGGCGAATTAATCTTAGATTTGAAACCGCATAAAGCAAACATAACGTAGAGATGTAATTTCTTTAATTCTCATGGGATGTTACAAGCTTCTTTTCCCGGTTTGAGTCCCGTAGGCTTAACCTTGATTTCGGGGACGAAATCTTTGTTTTGTTTATTGGGATTTGTAACATCCCATTTCTGGCTAGACCCCTAGGAGTCGGTTGGTTGTTGTAGAACCCTAGGGAGCCCAAAATTGAAATAAAGCGACCAAGAATTTGGGTCACGGGTTGGTCACACCCGTGACCGACCCGTCACGCCCGTGACCTAGGGCGTGACTCATTCGACGATCGTCGATCTCAGGGAGACGATCGTCGGACACAGAATTTTCAACCCGGCCCTGTCACGCTCGTGACCCGCAATGTCACGCCCGTGACATAGGGCGTGACCACCTTCAATGATCGTCGATTTCAGTTCGACGGTCGTTGGCCAGGAATTGGCCACACGGGCGTGTCACGCCCGTGACCCACAATGTCACGCCCGTGACATAGGGCGTGACCAAGTTCGACGATCGTCGATTTCAGTTCGACGGTCGTCGACCTAGAATTAGTCACCAGGCATGTCACGCCCGTGACCCGCAATGTCACGCCCGTGACATAGGGCGTGACCACGCTCGACGATCGTCGATCCCAATTCGACGATCGTCGACCCAGAATTGGCCACACGGGCCAGTCACGCCCGTGACCCGGGTGTCACGCCCGTGACCACCCTTAGACGATCGTCGATCTCAGTTCGACGATCGTCGAACCCAGAATTGGCTAACCGGGCCTGTCACGCCCGTGACCTATGTGTCACGCCCGTGACCAAGGCCGAAACGACAGCCAGACTGGAAATTTCCGTAACCGACGCCATAATAAATTCTGATTATGGGAATGAAAACCAAGAGTATTTATGGGTCGTTTCCTACTTTAATTATTTAAATAATTAAGGAAATGTTGGTTCAATAGGAAATCGCCACCTGGCGAACACCTCTTCATCTCCAGCGTTTCAAATGCCTTTGCCATAACCGAAACGTCATTAAGGGAATTATTAATGGCCGCGAACGTTTCATCCTTTCCCCTCCCCACTTGCTGACCTATAAAAGACTCATAAGAGCAAGAGGAAAAGGTTACACTCTCCCTCAAACTATTTCAGATTTTCCCCCTTGCTGTTGAAGAATTTCCGGCGACGCCACCACCGCGCAAATGGCTTCCCGACGCTCTGCACGCCTCCAACCCGCGAACAAGGTCCTCCCCTCCC
This sequence comes from Platanthera zijinensis, assembly GCA_039513925.1. Lineage (NCBI taxonomy): Eukaryota > Viridiplantae > Streptophyta > Magnoliopsida > Asparagales > Orchidaceae > Platanthera > Platanthera zijinensis. The sequence goes on from CM077092.1 coordinate 167,326,942, forward strand.
TCTTCTTCTGCGGATAGATCTTAGAAATCGTTAGGAGAGATATCGGGCTCAAAAGAGCCAGATCGGGTGAGCGTATTCGTAGTTTTTCCAAAAATTTCATGGTGGCGGGTTCGCCGGAAACCGCCTCTTCGGCGGCCGTGCCGCCGCCCGACGATAGCCCTCACCTCAACAGAGGTGGTGGTGGTGGTGGCTGGCCAGGGAGATGGCTGGATGGCCGGGAAATAGCTTGGAAAAGCTTCAGGAAATTAGGTTTTCCGGGCTCTGGTTTCGGGCTGTAGAAGAAGATGAACAGTGCCGTTAAATTAGATTTTATTTTTAAAACAATTTCTGAATGAAATATTTGTCATTTTAAATAATTTGGAAAAAATACCTAGAAGCTCCTACAGGAAAAATGATCAACATAGAAAATGTAGCCTTTGAAGTCTACTTAAATAATTTGGTTAGACCACAACACCATTTTTGGTGAGGTCTATCCAAAGGGGTGTCTTGACCGTAGAAAAATTCCCCACTCCAATCCAGTCATCAAAATGACTTGAAATTTGGGGTGTGGCCTAATATTATCTATATTTAGATGCTCTCCAAAATGTAGGTTTTTTGGGAAATATTTTTCTATAGTTTTTAGGAAAATTCAATAATCCTAGCCGAATTTAATTAGATGGTTAAATAATTTCCAAACCCTCCAAAATTTTGGTGAATGGTCCCTGGGTTCACCATAAGGTTCTGTATAATTTTTCATCTCATTTGGAGATGGTTTGGATTAGAAATGATCAACCCTAAGTTTTGCCCTAATAAGGGGTCTTAGGTTAAAAGTGCACTTTTGAGATTTAAGTGGTCAGATCACCTCAACAGAGGCTGAGATTTTTACCACTGGCTAGTAATATTTTCTAGCACCCCCTCATAGAGTTTGAGGTGGATCGGGGTAAGTTTGCCCTAAGATCCAAGGCCAAACCCTAAGGATGGATCTTGGTGGTTTGTGAAGGTCATGGGGTAAAATGACCTTGGATTGACCCGAAATTGGGTGAGGAGAACCATAGGGCCAATATAGTTCTCTGGATGAAATCTTAGTAGATTTAGAGACCGTTGGGATACCTAAAAACCTAACCCTAGTTTAGGGTACAAAACTTGTAGAGATAGGAAATGACACTAAACCACATTGAAAAGTGTTGAGATTTGGGTAGAGTGAATTTTAGGGATGGTACAAGCTCTGGATATTTTACTATGAATTTTAAGATTATTATTTTGGGTACTTCACTAACGATTTAGTAGCTTGTATGACTTGCTTAGAAAATTTATTATGGAACACACACTTCCTGGAAATTGAAGAAATGTAGACAAAGAACGTTTATTATGGTTTTAAATCTCTGTGAATTTTTATGGGATTTTTGGAAGTTTAATTCTAAGGCTTGCTTCATTAAGTATGTTTTACCTTGATTATTTGATTAAATCTTTAGTGGTGTTTAGCAAGCTAGTAAAATTATGATTCTTTGCACAAAGATCGTTTTTATACCATAAAACTGATTAGTAATTTTTCTATAATTTTCCGATGAGTAATTTCAGTACTTCCTTCATTACATAGAATTAACGTGATTATACTGGATAAATTATTTAGAGGCTAAATACTTTCTGTAAAATTCTGGAAATTTGTATTTGAGGTTATCTTGCTGTTAAGTAATGATCATGATTTTTGAGTAGCCATTACTTAGGAGGATCATGTAGTTCATGTTTAAAATGACCCATGGCCCGTCCTTTGGGAAAATTAAATAAATATCAGATTAATTAGAAAAATTATAAGTTTCTGGATTTAGACAAATTATGATATGATAGACCTCCAGTAAATATTATAAGAGATTTGGAAGATAATATGGTGTACCTCCCCTTGTGTACCTCATATAGCTTAGGATGGTCTGCATATAGTAAAACCACGGAATTTTGATAATTGATGGTTGGTAGGGCAAGTTAAGATTGAGTTCATCATTGGAAGTAAGGATAAGTAGAGTGTGGGACTGGTTAGGATAAGGGAGTACGGGAACGACGAAAGACCGTCCACCCCGGATAGGAATGGAAGAGTCTTAATACTTTAGGGTTAGATCTAAAGTAACTAAAAGGGGATCGGGTTAAGGGAGATCAACAAATAATAATAAGTGCCTTGAGAAAGGGAACTTCGGGCCGTAATGCCGCCGTCTTGGTTCCTAGTGCCCCTTGAGACCCCTTCACGGGGTATACCGGGGGCAGTCCTGAGCTAACGTAAACCATAGGAATAATGAATTAAAAGTGCAACTAGTATAACTAGGGTTGCACATTTACACTCCCCGATAGCTAGGAAAGTAGAATTATAGGATTGGTTGCCATTCAGACAGTAGCTCTGAAGGTAGATGCACGGACGGACTGTCCGGGGGGCCGAGGGCTCGAGGGTTGGAGTACAGAATAAAGGTGGTGGGTCTTCAGTATCTGATTGTCGTTCACACCGACATCGGTACGCTGACTCGGCGGTGTGGGACACTTAGCCAAAGAAAGTCTGGAGGGTACATCCAGCAGTAGTACGCGGATACTCTAGGTTGTGTTCTTCTAGGGGCGTACGGAAGGGCTAGGCCTGGTAGTGTGGATACCCGCCTAGGAGTGGGGGGCCCGACCGACTGTCTCCGTTTGCCACTACGGAGGTTCCTGGGAGTGAAGCTAGCTGCCCGAACAGGGGAAACTAAAGGTCTGTGCGCATAGAGTCGTGTGTGTGAGTTGCGCTTGCATGAATCATGGCATAGCATATCACTACACTCATAATTGCATACAACCGACACCCCAACGTATAAATCGGTATGGGACTTTTTATACGATGGGAGCCTTGCAGAAGACCCCTTAACTTATAAGTTTGTATGGGCATTCATATAAGTTAAGGTTACATACTTATTTACTTCCTTGTTTACTTACTGTTCTCTAGCTGTCATTTTATACAAATTGCTACTCTTTAATTGCTCTCCTTATTACTTACTACCATAGGACTACTAGATGTACTTTATTCTAATCCAATGTTAGATTAGCTCCCTCGTCATCTGCTTGTTCATTCTCCACTTTTTGAAGCTTCCCTTTCCTCCTCTCCGCCCGGTGCTTAGGAGTCGTGGTGGGAGGGGTAGGGGACGATAGGGCTTAGTCTTTATGACTAATGGTTTTCGAACCAAACATTACAGGAGCTCCAGATGGGAGACAGGGACCAGCACCAGCGGAGTACGGTGCGCATGGAGGTGGGACAGTCTAGCACCGGTGCACCTGCGACCAGCTCTGTGAGTGATTAGTATTTTCTTAGCTTCCGCGATGAGTGACTTGTAGTGAGGACTCTGATGTACTAGGCTCGAGCCCATTTATCTATTTTCCTGTTATTATCTATTGATGGACTGGATATGATTTCACTTTTATTTACATGTTTCTGTGGACTTGATTACATTTTTGTATAAATGCTTCTCTCTCTTGTGATCGAAAAGGGCCGGCAGAATTGGCGTTTTGTAGTGGTTGCCTTCCCGTGAGTCGGTGCCACCACAAAGCGGCAATTCTGGGCTAAGACCCCGGTGGTTGAAAAAAAAGGGGGTCTTACAAGTGGTATCAGAGGAGACCTCGATCGAAAGAGAAGTAGTCCACAAAAACCTTGGGCCACCCCCGTGCAAGCTTAGTTTGCGGACAAACTAGCAGCGAAAGCAGTGGTGTGCCCATGAGGGAAATCACATGTGAAAGTCCATCCTAACTCTTCTTAAATTCCATTCATTCGCTCTCTAACAAATGGAATTTTTACTTGTAGCCTGCGACGAACCCTACATCGCAGCAGGGGACACCTCAGGCTCCGAATGTGGTCCCGACTCCGCCAGCACCAGTTCCGTTCCAGCAGACGGAGATGGGGCAAACACTGACGGCCATCCTGGAGGCCTTCAGAGCTCAGCAAGCCCCGACCCCACAGCCAAACCCCGGGGCCAATTGGATGACGGTCTTCCGAGGACTTTCCCCTCCATCCTACCAGGGGATGGAGTCTGCAGTACGTACAGAGGAGTGGTTGGACACCATTTACGAGATGCTGGCAGGGATTCGATGCCCCACGGAGGAGGCAGTCGCTTTGGCAGTCTCCTGCTTAGAGTCACATGGAAAGAGATGGTGGAAATCTCAGCTGGACACCACCTTTGCAGGGATGGACTGTGCTGACATTACTTGGGAGGAGTTCAGAGCAGCGCTCTTGGGACATTTTGTACCTCAGTCGGCAAGAGATGACCTGGAGGATAGGTTCCTGCGGTTGAGGCAGGGGAACAGGACTGTGGTGGAGTACAATCAGGAGTTCACTCACTTGGCCCGTTATGCAGACGCTTACCAGTTAGACGATGCTGGCTATGCCCGGAGGTTTTATAAGGGGCTGCAGGATGACATGAGACAGGCCCTCCTTTTCGTCTCAGAGGGGAGTCTGGCCAGGATTCTGGAGATGGCTAAGAAGAGAGAGGCGGATCAGCTTACAATGAAGAGCCGGAAGAGACCGGCTGATGATACAGTGATTGGAGTACGTAGAGACCGTCCTCGAGGCCAGGTTATTGGAGAGAGAAGGAACGGGGATCAGCCACGTCAAGAGTTTGGGCAGGAGCAGAGGAGTCAGGGGGTATTGGCTCCCCAGCCTATACAGATGCTGGAAATGCCAAGGACAGCAGAGAAGCCACCGGTATGCTACCAGTGCAACCAGCCGGGGTATATCAAGAAGAACTGCCCTGTGAGGTGAGCACCCCCACCAGCACATCAGGGCGCTCCACCTCCCCGACAGTTTGGCAGACGAGGACAGGACCGAGGATGGGGATTTCAGGATCGAGGCCGCAGGCCAGAGAGAGAGCAGGTGTATGCTCTAGACCTGACACAGCCCCGGAACCCGGAGCAGGTTATCACAGGTATGGCAGTACTTGTAAATTTTCTTCATATAAACTACTATTTTAAACATAACCTGGCTAGAAATTAAGAGAAGATAAACTACAAAAAGAATACTAAGACATTTAATTACCCCAGGCATAGTCTTCGTGAGCGGCAAGCCCGCTCACACCCTCTTCGACACTGGTGCGTCGCAATCATTCGTGTCGGAAGATTTCGTGAAAGGACTGGCAAGAGTGGAGCCATTCACCGGGAAGATGATGAGGGTGCGCCTACCCGATGGATCAGAGATATTGACCTCTGCTCATTGTAATATGGAAGCGAGGATCGGCGGAAAGGCGTTTGAGGCACCAGCGACAGTTCTGAAGATGCCAGATTACGATCTAATTCTGGGCATGACTTGGCTGTATTGGAACGATGCCCAGATCGATTGTGTGGCGAAGAGGATCACCGTGAGGCACGACGACTCCTTCATTATTATCGAAGGTATTATACCAGCACCCCGTACATTACTATCGTCTGTGCAGGCCGTTAAGGCCCACCTGCAGGGGGAAGAAGTTTATCAGGTCCTCTTTGAGGCGGTCATAGCCAAGGACTCCATTGCAGATATTCCAGTTGTACGGGACGTCGCCGACGTGTTTCCAGAGAAGCTACCAGGGTTACCCCCGCACCGAGAGAAGGACGTTCAGATTCAGCTCGTACCGGGGACTAAGCCGGTATCCAGAGCTCCCTATCGAATGGCCCCAAAGGAGTTGGTTGAATTTCGGAGCCAGCTTCAGGAGTTAGTGGAGGCCGGGTTCGTTCGGCCTAGCTCTTCACCATGGGGAGCTCCGGTGTTGTTCGTTAAGAAGAAGGACGGGACCCTTCGATTGTGCATAGATTACCGAGCTCTGAACAGGTTGACAGTCCGGAACACGTATCCCTTACCAAGGATAGACGAGCTTTTTGACCAGCTGGAGGGAGCCCATTGGTTCTCAAAGCTGGATCTGAGGTCAGGGTACTACCAGCTTCGTATTCGGGAGGAGGACATCCCGAAGACGGCCTTCAGCAGCAGATATGGCTTGTACGAGTTTACCGTGATGCCGTTCGGGCTCACGAATGCACCCTCCGCATTCATGACCCTGATGAATCGGGTGTTCGAAGAGTATCTGGACGTCTTCATCATTGTATTCATCGACGACATCCTCATCTATTCAAGGACGGAGGAGGAGCATGCGAGACATCTGGCCTTGACCTTGGAGAAGTTGCGTGAGCATGAGATGTATGCCAAGTACAGGAAGTGCCAGTTCTGGCTAAAGGAGGTGGCCTTTCTAGGCCATGTCATCAGTGGAGCAGGTCTGGCAGTGGATCCGGCAAAGATCCAGGCAGTACGGGATTGGCCATCGCTAAAGTCGGCCACGGATGTTCGAAGTTTCTTGGGACTTGCCGGTTACTACCGGAAGTTCGTCGAGGGGTTCTCTCAGATTGCCCTCCCTCTTACGTCTCTGACGAAGAAGGAGTCCCCTTTTATATGGACGCCTCGATGCGAATCTGCCTTCCAGGAGGTAAAGGATCGTCTCACCTCGGCTCCCATCCTTGCTCTTCCATCAGGGAAGGAGGGATTCCAGGTGTATACAGATGCTTCCTATCAGGGGATGGGTGCCGTTCTGATGCAGAACGGGCACGTAATAGCCTACGCCTCCCGTCAGTTGAAGCACCACGAGCAGAACTACCCCGTGTGTTGGAACACCCTATTACTAATTTGGGTAAGGATCACTATGCTTGTCTTAGGATCCTAGTTGACCTAGTTGTATAGTTGAGAAGGTCAACATTAGAATGAGTCTAGGGCATAGAACTTAGTTTTGAAGCTGCCCCCAAGACCACTCCAAGATCAAGGATGAAGAGCTAAGTCTAAAGCAATTTTCGTCGAGCTCAGGTCGACGAATCGTCGAACTCAGTTCGACGCTCTCTGAGCTCAACTTCAACAAATCGTCGAACTCCGGTCGACGATCTTCGAGCTCAGATCGACTATCTGCTTTTAGCTAGCTTCTGCTTAGTCGTCGAACTCCCCTCGACTATCGTCTAGCTCAGTTCGACGATGCCTCCTTCAGCTGTTTCTCAGGTCGCTGAGCTCAGTTCGACGATCTTTGAGCTCAGTTCGACGATTTCTATCTGCTTATCTCAGTTCATCTCTGAGCTCAGTTCGACGAAGCGTAGAGCTCAGATCGACGATTATTTGGAGAGATCAACGTCTTCAGGATTTCAAATGCTGCTGATTCTTTGGAATGTTTTTGAATATTATCAGCATTTATGACAGAAGATCTCCCAGCCGTTTGGAGCAAGTTTCAAGGTATCATTTAGAGATTGTTTGCTGGACTTTCCTCAAAAAGACAAGACCATTTATGGAAAACATTTATGACTGACTAACGGCCATCTTTGGACAAGGAGAATATTCAGAAAATCAATTCTATTACTATGGTCCTTAGATATACAGAACAATTACAACAAAAAATAGACAGAGCTGATAGACAAAAAAAGGAGAAAAACACACAGAAGAATACTGTTAGTAGAAGAACAAGAAAACTACAACATCAAGATCTTCTAGCTGACTAAGTGTTCTTGCATCCTCATCTTAGATCTCCAGACACATCATCTTTCAGCTGTCCTGCTGAAACCATTCTTTGCTGGAGATCAAGTTCTGAAGACCTATCACCCTTCTGCAAAGCTTCTCTGCCTGAACCTCTCTACATCTCAGGGGGAGCTTTGACATCTTCAATCCACTTGTGCTTCTCTCATTTGACTGAGAACAGAGAAGACAACTTCAACTTTTACTTTTTCTTTTCCTGCTGTAAAAGGGTTCTTGAACTCCCTTCAAAAGTTCTGTCTGGTTCTGAGAGCCTTGTCAAAACTCAGTGGTGGCAAGACACCTTATCAAAAAATCTAGCTTTGGTTTTTGAGCACCTTATCAAAAGCTCATTGGTGTCAGGACACCTGATCAACTCAGTCCTGAGTGGATTCCTACCAAGGGTGGTAGAAGAGTGGATGTACCCAGTTTTGGGGAACCACTATATTCCCTTGTGTCTTCTGGTTGTGCTTGTGTGATTTGTCTGCTGTGTGCTGTGTCCCTTTCCTTTCAGTTTTTAAGTTTCTGTTAGCACTCTACACTATAGCTTAAATAGAATTTTAATTTGTGCTATTTTATTAATCTGTGAAAAATTATTTTAAGTAAACTCTATTCACCCCCCTCTAGAGTTGAGATAGATCTTACCCTCACTTTCAATTGGTATCAGAGGCAGGTTGGTTGCTCATACTGGTTAACACCTGAACCAAAAGATCCCTGATAAGATCAATCTCTGTAGAGGATTACTTTCTATACATCTATCTACTCATTTAGAGACATGGCACAGATCAAAGATTATGCAAGCACCAGACCACCAGTGTGCAACCTCTCCAAGTTTGCACTCTAGAAGGCAAGGATTAGATTATATATGAATTCTATTGATGAGGATATCTTTAATTCTGTCTTGACAGTGTGTCCAACTCCACCAGCAAGCTCAAGTACAAGTGCTGTTCCACCTCCTTCTGGAACAGATGCAGATATAAAGAAGTGGAAGATTGCAGATGCTAAGGCTATGAACATCTTAGCCCAAACTATGTCTGATGATATTTTTCAAAAGGTAGCTGAATGCAACTCAGCCAAAGAAACCTGGGACAAACTCTCTGAAATTGTCTCAGGATCTGCTGATGAAAGAAAGGATAGAAGGTCTCATCTGATAAGTCAATATGAGAACTTCAAGAAAGGAGAAGCTGAATCAGTGTCTGACATGTACAATAGACTAAGTCTAATTGTCAATGAGCTAAAGACTTTGGACAAGGAAATCTCTTTAACTGAACTAAATGATAAAATCCTGATGTGCTTTCCCAGCACTTGGGATTCAAGAATCTGGCCAATCAAAGATGCCAGAAGTCTGAATGAGATTACCACTGAAGCTCTCCTGGGCAAGCTCAAATCTTATGAGCTGCTCATTAAAAATAGAGAAGAAGAACAGAAGGCTGCCTCTCCAGCCACAAGGAAAGAAAAGACCATAGCCTTCAGGGCTGCAGAAGAGGAGCCTGAAGATAAAGCCACAGGAAATGATGAGCTCATAAGTCTACTGGCTAAGAGATTCTACAAGATGGCCAGAAAAGATTTCAGAAAAAGGCCATACAAGGGTCATGATAAACCAAGGTATGATAAATCAAATAACAATACAGAAATCATATGCTTTGGTTGCAGGAAACCAGGACACATTGTGCCTGACTGTCCAGAGAACAAGAATAAGGACAAGAGAGATAGAAGAGAAAGAAGAAAAGGAAAAGATCACAAGAAGAACAACTCAGATAAAGCCTCCTTCAGCAAAAACAAACATACAAGGAAGGGCTTTGTTGCTGAGACATGGAGTGAGACTGAAGAGGAATCTGAAGCCTCATCCAGTTCCAGTGATGATGAGGATGATGCAGATGAAAAGGAGTTCTGCATGATGGCCATCAATGCATCACAACAAAACTCTGATGAAGAATCAGAATAAGATTCAGACACTCACCCAGATGAAGATCAGGTAATCAATTCTTTTGATTTTAATTCTGAAGATTTCAAAAGTGAATTTAAGACACTATGCCTAGACCTATTAAAATCTGAGAAGGAGATAATATCTCTCAGGAATCAATTGTCTGAGCATAGTATCCTAAACTCAAAGAACCTCAAGCTCTCTGAGGAGTTAGAATGCTGTAGGGAGGAGATAGCTTCACTGAAAAGTGAACTATCAAAGGCCAAAAAGTTTGAAGAATCTCTAAATGGGAGAAGTATCAGACTGATGGACATCACAAGCACAGTGAACTCTAGATTCAATAGTACACTGGGCTTGGGTGCCTCATCCAGCCAACCTATAGTGTTAACAACTCCAATCAAATTTGTCTCTGACAAAGGAAAGGGAGTAGTAGAGGTGGCTAGGAAGAATGCAGACCTGCCAGAGAAAATTTCAGTTCAACAAAATGCGTCGAGCAGAGCTCGACGATCGTCGAACAAAGCTCGACGATCTTACCAAAGATCGTCGACCTCAGCTCGACGACAACCAAACTCTGAACTCCAGCACTATCGATCTTCGAACAGAGATCGACGATCTGACCCAAGATCGTCGACCTCAGCTCGACGATCGTCGAATAGAGTTCAGAATTGTGAACACATTTTCAATGGCTCAGTCAAATTCAATCCTAAAAGTTGCACATCCCATGGATTCAACCCCTATACTGAATGGATAGTACCTCCTAGGAGATACCATCCTGAAGGCTATAAGAGTCAACCTGGGATGTCCTTTATTTCAGAATTTAAAGGTTATCAACCTAGGCCCAAGGTTAACTGGGTCAAAAACAAATAAGCTATTTTTGTGCAGGTGAAAACCTATCCAGCATCAAACCATCAATGGTATCTGGATAGTGGGTGCTCAAAGCACATGACAGGGGACAAGGACAATTTCACTTCCTTCAAAGCCAAGCTTGGACCCAAAGTAATTTTTGGAGACTCAAGCTTTGGAACTACAAAAGGATATGGTGCAGTCCAAATTGGCCCAGTCACCTTCAAAAAGGTGGCATATGTTGAAGGACTCAAGCACAACCTGATAAGTATCAGTCAATTGTGTGATGAAGGATATCAAGTAACCTTCAACAAAGCCATATGCAAAGTCCAGTCAGTGGACAACACAACTGTGTTGACAGGTAACAGAAGAGGTAACATTTACTTAGTGAATTTTCTTTCACCTGTAGTAGATATCTGCATGTTTAACTCCATTTCAAAACCAAACATTTTGTGGCATAAAAGACTAGGACACATTAACCTTAGAACCATTGCTAGGCTATCCAAAGACAACCTTGTTAGAGGACTACCTTCTGGTCCCTACAAGAAGGAAGAACTTTGCAAGGCATGTCAACTAGGCAAGCAAACTAAAAGTAGTTTTAACTCAATTAATAAGAGTGATTCACCTAGGATTTTGTACCTATTGCATATGGATCTTTTTGGACCCATATCAGTGCAAAGCCTAGGAGGGAAATCCTATACTTTAGTGATTGTAGATGACTTCTCAAGATTCACTTGGGTATTCTTTCTGAGGAAGAAGTCTGATAATTTCAAGTGTTTGACAGATTTTCTCAAATGCATTCAGATTGAGTTCAACACTCACATTGCCCTGATCAGAAGTGATCATGGGACAGAGTTTGATTCTCTTCTCATGCAAGAGTTCTGTCAAAGTGAAGGGATCAGGCACACTTTCTCAGCTCCTAGAACCCCTCAACAAAATGGGGTAGCTGAAAGGAAAAATAGAACCCTAATTGAATCTGCTACTACATTGTTGTCAGATGCTCACCTACCTCTATCCTTTTGGGCTGAGGCAGTGAACACCTCCAACTTTGTGTTGAACAGAAGCCTGATACATAAACTGAAGGGCAAGACTCCCTATGAACTGCTCAAAGGGAAGAAACCTAAAGTAAACTATTTTAAAGTTTTAGGTTATATTTGCTATGTTCATAATAATGACAAGAAGTATCTAGCTAAATTTCAAGCCAAAGCTGATGAAGGAGTGTTTCTGGGATACTCTATGATCAGCAAGGACTATAGGGTGTACAACAAATCTTCTTGTAAAATTGAAGAGTCTGTTCATGTTGTTTTTGATGAAGCTAACATGTCTTTCAAGGAGAAGAATGCTTCTACCATAGAACCTTTGCAGGTACATTCTTTAGCTGAAGACTTGAACAAACTGCAAGTTACTGAAAAGAATGACAGCAGTGATGATGAAGAAGAAGTTCAACATCTAAAAGAAAATCACCTTGAAGAACCTGTTGTTGTTCCACTAGAGGAAACAACAACACAGGCTGGTGAACAATCAACACCTCCTGTTGATTTAGTAACAATAAGAGATCATCCAATTTCCCAAGTTGTTGGAGACATCTCAGCTGGTGTGCAAACCAGAAATCAGGTCAATGATAATACGTTTTGTAGCCTAAACTATTATCGTTTTTTATATTTTATATTGTACAAATTATGTCTATTATTAGTTTATTTTTATCCTTTTTATGTAAATTTTATTGCCACTAACTTTTTCCTGTCTTTTTGCAGGTTTTCAGAAAAATTGCCAAAATGGCCTGTCACGCCCCCCTGTCACGCCCTCCCTGGGCGTGACCTAGGGCGTGTCACCCGATCCCGAGGACACCTGACGGAAGGGACAGAAAACGGTCAAAACCGCTGTCACGCCCCCCTGTCACGCCCTCCCTGGGCGTGTCACCGGGCGTGACCAGGGGCGTGTCGCCCTCTGCCGCAAAGCCTGCCGCCGCATTAAATGCCCTTCCGCCTCAGCACGCAAATAGTACTGTCACGCCCCATGTCACGCCCGTGACATGGGCGTGACACCTTCCTTTTTCGGCGACTGACGGATTTCCGACCAATGATTTGGACATGACATGCCTGTCATGCCCCCCTGTCACGGGCGTGACCTAGGGCGTGACCACCGACGTACCGACGCAATCATCCCTCCCGCCAGAATCCAGAGCCCGAGGTCAACATAGTACTGTCACGCCCCCCTGACACGCCCCCCTAGGGCGTGTCGGAGGGCGTGACCGACCCGAGAAAAAATCTATAAATTGAGCCCCCCTCCTCCCCATTTCAGCAAGCTTTGGTTGAGTGGGGGAGGTGCTGCCCCTTTGTTTCTTGATCCTTTTTCATGCTTTTTCTCTCTCTCTCTCCCCCTCTCTTTGTAGTTTTTGGTTAACCCTAGTTTAATCTTAGTTTGTGCTAGCTTTTAATGTAATTTTCTTCTTGCTTAGTGCTTAATGTAGGGCTAGAATAGGGTTTAATTTTCATGCACTTGTAACTTTAATTTTCAATAGTGTAACTTGCCCTTTTTATTAATAAAAGTGTTCTTGTTTAGCTTGTGTTCTTCTTATGCTTTTCTACTCATCTTCCCCCCTCCACTCCATTATGATTAACTAATCCTCCTTGTACTCGATCTTGATGATCCGAGGTTAGAGCGATTATGTTATGATGTTTTAATTAATCTTTTCTTTTTAGGTTAGGGCCTTGAATTACTCTTGATTTATCACGGGTCGGAGGTATATTTTCGATATATACTCTCCGCCTTTGCTTTCATTCTGGGCTAGCCGAGAGGCCGAAAGAATGAAGTGAGCATTCAAGAGTAAAGGGAGTTGTACGCACCCCTCGAGAGAGGCAGACGTCCAAATCTCCCGGATTGGAGTAAAATCCAATATTGGGGTTCACCGCGTAAAGCGAGTTTTAGGCCTCCGATTTAGACGAGAGTCGGTCGGACCTTCCTAAACTCAGTTGGGCACGACTTCGAGAGAAGCGTGTTCAAGCTTTAGGAACCTCCACGGTCAAGGACCTTTATCCTATTAAGTTTAGATTTTTATCGCATTTTCTTAATCGTCTTTAGCCGAGGTGAATCTCGATCGGGTGCATTTCCATTTCATATTGTTCTACCTTTTTGTAGTAATCTCATATATTGTGCTCTTTTATTAACTGCGGTAATTTCCTTTCTAGCTTAGTTGTTTGCTTAATAGCGTAACTTAATTGCGGTAGTTCTCTTTTTAGTTTGCTTTAATTTCTCCATTGCGCTTAGATTTTCTAAAACCCTAGTTTTTCCGTCGATAAGATAATAGCGTTCATGTGAGTAAGCTTAGCAAACAGTTCCCGGATCTTAATACGACACTTGTGTCCCCTTGCTACAATTCGATAGGTATACTTGCCTCATCGGGTTGCTAGTTCGGTTGCGTTTATTTTCTTCGAACCCTAGCGCGCAACAAGTTTTTGGCGCCGTTGCCGGGGACCCAACTTCCGTTGATATTTTGAAAACACAAACCTATTAATTTTATCTCTTCTCTTTCTCATCCCCTTTCTTTAAAGTTTTAAAAAAAATTCAAAAAAATTATCACCGCTCTTAATAGAAACCAACCTCACAATTTTTCTACGCCACCTAATTCTCTCGAAAAGGGCAAAGGGCTTTAAGCGCCACTGTCTTGTCTAGTACCTTGCGAACCCTTCACGGGGTAGTCCTTGGGAAGTTCGGGAGTTAATTTATATAAAAAAAAATCTATTTCAAAAAGAAAAAAAAAAGATTTAATTTAATTTTCTAATTCAAGTTTTTCTTTCTAGTTTATCCTTTTTCTCTTTCTCTTCTTCTTTTCTGTTCTTTTAGTGCATGACCCGCGGGAGTCCGTCGGTTATTTTGGACTTGGACCACGAAATTGAGCGTACTCTTCGGAGAAGATCGCGATTTCAAGGTCCTACTATCCAAGTGCCGGTTGAGGACTCCGAGTCATTTAATACTTTAAGAATGGAAGAACCCAACGTAGATGAGGCCGTGCAAAGGACTATGTCCTATTATGCACGACCGAACCTCGAGGGAACAGAATCGAGTATAGTCCGCCCTACTATAGCAAATAATAACTTTGAACTAAAGCCTAGCATAATTCAAATGGTGCAGCAATATGTGCAATTTGACGGACTTCAAGATGAAGATCCGAACGCACATATAGCTAGCTTTCTTGAAATTTGCGACACCTTCAAGATAAATGGTGTCACAAATGATGCGATCAGGCTAAGACTCTTCCCCTTCTCTCTAAGAACTAAAGCTAAGCAGTGGCTTAACACACTTCCGAAAAATAGCATAACCACTTGGAATGAATTAACTGAAAAATTTTTGGCGAAGTATTTTCCGCCCGCTAAAACTGCAAAACTTAGGAACGACATCTCTGCCTTCGGACAAATAGACTCTGAAACCCTTTACGAAACCTGGGAGAGATTTAAAGAATTATTAAGACGATGCCCACATCACGCGCTGCCTGTATGGTTACAAGTGCAGACGTTTTATAACGGGCTAAATCAAAGCACGAAGCAAATGATAGACGCAGCTTCTGGCGGTACTTTAAATCATAAGACCCCGGAAGCCGCTCTTGAGCTTTTTGAGGATATGGCCATGAACACTTATCAGTGGAATGTGCCTAGGTCCCGCCCGAACAAGCCTGCAGGTATCTATGAAGTGGACAACGTCTCCCAGCTCGCTCTGCAAGTAGAAATCCTAAGCAAAAAAATCACGGAGATGACTGCTGCCTCCGCCCCTCAGGTATGGGAATCTGCAACCCCTACTCCAGAACATTTAGATTATGTTAATAATTTGCCTAGAACTGCTTTTAATAATTTTTCTGCTGCGAATTTTCATCCGCCTGGTTTTAATTTTCCGAATAGTTATAACCCCGCTTTAAGAAATCACCCGAACTTTTCATGGAGTAATCCATCGAATGCGATGCGCCCACCTCCGCAAAATGATTTTTCTGCACAACCACCACCACCACCACCACTTCTTCAAAATTACCCAAAACCTCCAAGCTTGGAGGAATTACTTTCTAAATATATCACCACAAATGACGCCACTATAAGAACGTTAACCGGAAGCGTAAAAAGTCAAGAAAACCAGGTAGGACAGCTCGCGAAAATAATTTCTGAGCGACCCGTAGGGTCTCTTCCTTCCAATACCGAACCCAACCCGAGAGAGCAAGCGAAAGCTATAACTCTTCGGAGTGGGAAGCAAGTCTCCGGTATGGTAAGTGAAGAGCCCGAGGCAAGCTCCGCTCCTGCTTTTAAAAATCAAAGCTCCGCTCCTGCTTTTAAAAATCAAAGCTCTGCTCCGCTTACACCCTCTGCTGAAGAAGTAATCACCCCCACTTTAGAAAATAATCTCACTCCACCACCCATCTTCAAAAATAATTCAACTCCTCCATACCCCTCTGAACTTAATAGACAACGTCAAGATGATCAGTACTCCCGCTTCTTAGAAATCTTCAAACAAATCCACATTAATCTTCCCTTCCACGAGGCTATTTCGCAAATGCCGAAATACGCCAAATATCTTAAAGACCTCCTCACAAACAAGAAGAAGTTAGAGAATCTTTCGCACGTCACGCTTAACGCCGAGTGCTCCGCCGTTTTAACAAACGGTTTGCCGAAGAAAATCAGTGACCCGGGTAGTTTCTCTATCCCGTGTGTCTTCGGTGATCTCTTTGTTAAACACGCGTTAGCCGACTTAGGCGCAAGTATAAACCTGATGCCCTTTTCGTTGTTCAAAAAGTTAGGGATTGGTAGCCTTAACCCCACGCGTATGAGTATCCAGCTAGCCGATAGATCCGTCAAGTACCCGTTAGGAATAGTGGAGGACGTTCTAGTGAAAGTCGACAAGTTCATCTTCCCGGTGGACTTTGTCATTTTGGACATCGAAGAAGACGTCGAGGTTCCCCTGATCCTTGGCCGACCCTTCCTTGCCACCTCCCGAGCCATCATTGACGTAAGCAATGGTAAGCTCTTTCTTCGAGTAGGCGACGACGAAGTCACATTTCCGATCACCCCTTCGATGAAGAACACCTTAGCGAACGATGACTCGTGTTTTTTCATAGACGCCGTGAGTGATGATTCTTCCTACTGCCTCTCCGACTTTGAAAAAGAATTTTCTACTTTTTGCTCCTCTTCTCTTACAACAGAATCACTGCAAGGAAGTGATGAATCTTCTTATTGTCTTTCTGAGTTTGAAAAAGAGTTTTCTGATTTTTGTTCTTCCTCTTTCCTTACCACTGAATCTGTACAAGAAGCCGTCTTGGCTGCTAGCCCCACCCCTTATTACGTTCCTTATAAAAAAGTTTATGAAGATATTATTTTTGAAAAAGAAAGAATCTCAAAATCCTCTTATGAAGAACCCCCTACCCTAGAACTTAAAGAACTTCCCGAACACCTTAAGTATGCTTTCTTAGAAAAAGACTCCAAGTTACCAGTTATCGTTTCGGCCTACCTCACGGATACGCAGAACGATAAACTTCTTCTAGTTCTACGTAAGCATCGCCGGGCTATTGCTTGGCAAATTTCTGATATCAAGGGCATAAGCCCATCTTTCTGTACACATAAAATCCTAATGGAAGATAATTCGCGTAACTCTATTCAACCTCAACGCCGTATAAACCCGAATATGAAAGAAGTAGTTAAGGGCGAGGTTATGAAACTATTAGACGCAGGAATTATCTACCCGATATCGGACAGTAAGTGGGTTAGCCCCGTTCAGGTAGTTCCAAAAAAGGGAGGGATAACCGTAGTTAGTAATGAGAATAATGAATTAATCCCGACACGGACGGTGACGGGTTGGCGTATGTGCATAGATTACCGTAAGTTAAATGATGCCACCCGTAAGGACCACTTTCCTCTACCGTTTATCGACCAGATTTTAGAACGTCTCTCCGGCCATAGCTTTTATTGTTTTCTCGATGGCCTCTCGGGGTACTTTCAAATACCCATCTCTCCCGAGGACCAAGAGAAAACTACGTTTACTTGTCCCTTCGGCACCTTCGCGTACCGAAGAATGCCGTTTGGATTATGCAATGCGCCGGCTACATTCCAACGATGTATGCTCGTAATATTTGACAAGTACGTAGAAAGCATTATGGAGGTATTCATGGACGATTTCTCCGTGTTCGGCGATACCTTCGATAGATGTTTAGAAAACCTCGAAAAAGTCTTAGAACGATGCGAAGAAACTAACCTTGCCCTAAATTGGGAAAAATGCCATTTTATGGTGAGGGAAGGGTTAGTTTTGGGTCATAAAATTTCTGCTAAAGGTATTGAGGTAGACGTTGCTAAGATAGAAGTTATTGAGAAGTTGCCGCCACCTACAAACATAAAAGCTATAAGAAGTTTCCTAGGCCACGCTGGTTTTTATCGTCGTTTTATAAAGGACTTCTCCAAGATCACTAAGCCCCTCACCCATCTCTTAGAAAAAGACGCTCCATTCATTTTTGATGACTCTTGTATTTCTGCCTTTGATTTAATTAAAGAAAAGTTAATTAACGCGCCAATTATGATAGCTCCGGTGTGGGACCTTCCTTTCGAGATTATGTGCGATGCGAGTAGTTTTGCGGTGGGAGCCGTATTAGGTCAACGCATATCTAAGAACTTCCACCCCATCTATTACGCTAGTAAAACCCTCACATCTGCACAAGAAAATTACACCACAACCGAAAAAGAGCTCTTGGCTGTAGTATTTGCGTTTGATAAATTTCGCCCTTACATTACACTTTCAAAAATCATTGTTTTTACGGACCACTCGGCCCTCAAGTACCTTCTTGCCAAAACGGATGCCAAGCCTCGCTTGATTCGCTGGGTCTTACTCCTCCAGGAGTTTGACTTAGAGATCCGTGATAAGCGAGGAGCCGAGAACTTGGCCGCCGACCATCTATCCAGATTAGATAACCCCTTTATAGAAAAATTAAATGAAAAATCTTTTAATGATTATTTTCCTGATGAGAAGCTGCTTTTAGTTAATACATCTACTTCTCCTTGGTTCGCGCACATCGCCAACTATCTAGTGGCCCGGGTGCTCCCAAAAGAGTTCTCCTCTCAGCAGAAGAAGAAATTCTTTTCTGAGCTGAAGAACTACTTTTGGGAAGACCCGCATCTTTTCAAAATTTGTGCGGATCAAGTGATAAGGAGATGTGTTTCTTTTGATGAAGGAATTAATATTCTAAAACATTTGCATGAAGGTCCGACAGGTGGGCACTATCAAGCTGCTCGCACCGCTCATAAAGTGCTTTGCGCGGGTTTTTACTGGCCTAGCCTGTTTAAAGACGCGCAAGCCTTTGTGAGCAGGTGTGATAGTTGCCAACGGTCGGGCAATATTTCTAATAAAAATGAAATGCCGCAAAATTATTTCTTAGAGTGCGAAATTTTCGACCTCTGGGGAATTGATTTTGTTGGCCCCCTTCCTTCTAGCTTCGGAAACAAATATATTTTAGTTGCTGTTGATTATGTTTCACGATGGGCTGAGGCCCCAAGCTCTTCCTACGAACGACTCCCGAGTTGTAGTCACGTTTTTTAAAAAATTATTTTCTAGATTCGGTACGCCACGCGCAATCGTTAGCGATAGGGGTTCCCATTTCTGTAACGCGCAATTCTCAAAAATCCTTGCTAAATACGGCGTTACGCATAAACTATCCACTGCCTACCACCCCCAAACTAACGGTCAAGTCGAAGTAGTAAATAGAGAAATAAAAAGAATATTAGAAAAGACTGTTTCAACTTCTAGAAAAGACTGGTCAACCAAACTTGACGATGCTCTATGGGCCTACCGAACATCGTACAAAACCGCCCTCGGATGTACGCCGTATCGGCTGGTCTATGGAAAATCGTGCCATCTGCCCGTGGAGTTAGAACACCGCGCCTTTTGGGCCTTAAAATTTTTAAACTTCGATCCCCACTCAGTCGGTGACCTTCGAAAATTTCAACTAAATGAACTCGATGAGTGGCGCTCATATGCTTATGAAAATAATAAACTTTATAAAGAGCGGACGAAGCGTTTACACGATAAACACTTAAGGCACCCTAAAAACTTTAAGCCGGGCGACCAAGTCCTATTATATAACAGTCGTTTACGTTTATTTCCGGGCAAATTAAAATCTCGCTGGTCTGGCCCGTTTTCTGTTTTAGAAGTATTTCCTTATGGAACTGTTTTAATTTCTCACCCTGATAAGGGTAATTTCAAAGTGAATGGTCAGCGTCTTAAACTGTATTTTTCTGGTGATGATGATGTCAGTCCAAACACTATTAAGTTTCTGCTTCACGAACTTTAATCTGAAACTTTTAATTTTTTGCTAAAAACAATTTTATTTCGGGACAACAATATTTTTGGATAATATTATTTTTGATGCGTCGAGCTCAACGACGCTTTAACCAAAGGGCGCTCTTGGGAGGCAACCCAAGTTATCTTTTTCTGTTTTCTTTATTTTACAATTTTTGCCTCGGACGGCTCCGACAAGCTGAAGCTTCTGCGATCGCCCGCTCCAACATTGCTGAATCCATCACGAAGTCCAAAGAAGACATTCGGGGAGCGGCATCACTCAGTTTTCGCAGCAAATAAATCCGGGGAAGTACCTGTATTTCAATTCTGTCTTTTCAATTCTGCACTTTATTTTTCTCTCCTTCTCCAATCCCCTTCTTTAGCCATTGAGGACAATGTCTGTTTTAAGCTTGGGGGAGGATTTCCTCCTTCATTTTTGCTTAGTGTAAATAATTTCCTTTTTTGTAAATAGTTCCATAAAAAAAAAAATGAATATCTTAAAATTCCAAAAAAGAGAAAAATTTTCCAAAATCCAAAAAAAAAGAGAATATTCCTCAAAAAAAAAAAAAAAAAAAATATATGTGTGTTTTTGAATAGTTTAGACATTTTGATATTTCAATAGTACCCCTAGTTTTTAGTTTTGTTTTACTCAAAATCTCCTATAAACAACTTAGTTAATTATAATATTTCTAATCGTCCTTTTTAATTATGTTTCACAAGTAAAATGTTGGCCATGCTGTGTTTCTAATTCGCGGTAGCATGTTAAGGTGAAATATTTTTCTAAAACTCGCATTTCTATTATGGTTTTTTGTTTTTTTTATTTCCTTTACTTTCTCAAAAATTCATCATCCACTATTTTCTTTTTCGTTTTTGAATAATTTTTGTAAAGTCAACTTTTGAATAACGTAGTAGATGTGAACGATCCAAGTCACCTATTATTTCTATTTTCAAGTTAATTTCATCAATCTTCTTTTATTATCTAGGACTCGCTTTTTGAAAATTTTTCAAACCTTTGTTTTAAATAAATTCAAAAGCGTGAAAATGATTTAGGCCGTTTTTGTTTTCGTTTGAGCTTTCCTGCCAACCTAAAAACTTTTACCACTAGTTAGCCGTTTTTGAGCCTTTTTCCGATTTCATTTGATAGCTCCTCCCTTCATTTCAGTTTCACCAAAGCCAAAATTTCCAACCTATCGAATCGCACTAGCCTTTTTGAGTTTCATAAATTATTTTGACGATTTTTGATAGGATATTTTGTGATTTTTGTGGAGAAAGGTTTTCGAAAAAAAAAAGAAGTATGTCCAAAAGTGATGTTTATTTTTGTTTGGCCAACTCAAAAAGGAAAATAAAAATATTTATGGCCTTTGTTTTGAAAAGAAAAAAAAAAGAAAAAGAAAAAGAAAAAAATGTGTACATATTTTTATGAAAGTTTTTGAAACTCTTTGCTTTGGTTTAGTGTGATTTTAAACCTTCACGTTTATCTTTGAATTCCACTCCTAATCATTTTCCTAAACCAAACGTTTCTGTCCTATTTAAGTCCTTTTGATTCACGCTTTTTGTTTTTTATTTAACAACTAAGAAAAGAAAAACAGTAAATCAGTTTTAGTTTTGGATTTAAACCTAGATTTTTGATAATTAAATTGATATAATTATAATGCGTGGCTTGGATCTAGTAACAACTCAATGCGTGTTTTTCATTTTCGTTGCTTTACTTAAGTCCATTTAAAAAATCTCGCTAAAATTTTGGATGATTTGTTTTTATTAAGTAAAGTTTATAAAAGTTTTACCATACCTAAATAATTGTTTTAGACTTACATTTCACCTTTTCCCTACTAAGAATTTCGCATAGTACTTGTGTAGGCATAATTAGAACTTTTTGATTAGTCATTTTTATAAATATCTAGTTTTTATATTTTTGCTTGGGGACAAGCAAGGCTTAAGCTTGGGGGAATTTGATAATACGTTTTGTAGCCTAAACTATTATCGTTTTTTATATTTTATATTGTACAAATTATGTCTATTATTAGTTTATTTTTATCCTTTTTATGTAAATTTTATTGCCACTAACTTTTTCCTGTCTTTTTGCAGGTTTTCAGAAAAATTGCCAAAATGGCCTGTCACGCCCCCCTGTCACGCCCTCCCTGGGCGTGACCTAGGGCGTGTCACCCGATCCCGAGGACACCTGACGGAAGGGACAGAAAACGGTCAAAACCGCTGTCACGCCCCCCTGTCACGCCCTCCCTGGGCGTGTCACCGGGCGTGACCAGGGGCGTGTCGCCCTCTGCCGCAAAGCCTGCCGCCGCATTAAATGCCCTTCCGCCTCAGCACGCAAATAGTACTGTCACGCCCCATGTCACGCCCGTGACATGGGCGTGACACCTTCCTTTTTCGGTGACTGACGGATTTCCGACCAATGATTTGGACATGACATGCCTGTCACGCCCCCCTGTCACGGGCGTGACCTAGGGCGTGACCACCGACGTACCGAACGCAATCATCCCTCCCGCCAGAATCCAGAGCCCGAGGTCAACATAGTACTGTCACGCCCCCTGACACGCCCCCCTAGGGCGTGTCGGAGGGCGTGACCGACCCGAGAAAAAATCTATAAATTGAGCCCCCCTCCTCCCCATTTCAGTAAGCTTTGGTTGAGTGGGGGAGGTGCTGCCCCTTTGTTTCTTGATCCTTTTTCATGCTTTTTCTCTCTCTCTCTCCCCCTCTCTTTGTAGTTTTTGGTTAACCCTAGTTTAATCTTAGTTTGTGCTAGCTTTTAATGTAATTTTCTTCTTGCTTAGTGCTTAATGTAGGGCTAGAATAGGGTTTAATTTTCATGCACTTGTAACTTTAATTTTCAATAGTGTAACTTGCCCTTTTTATTAATAAAAGTGTTCTTGTTTAGCTTGTGTTCTTCTTATGCTTTTCTACTCATCTTCCCCCCTCCACTCCATTATGATTAACTAATCCTCCTTGTACTCGATCTTGATGATCCGAGGTTAGAGCGATTATGTTATGATGTTTTAATTAATCTTTTCTTTTTAGGTTAGGGCCTTGAATTACTCTTGATTTATCACGGGTCGGAGGTATATTTTCGATATATACTCTCCGCCTTTGCTTTCATTCTGGGCTAGCCGAGAGGCCGAAAGAATGAAGTGAGCATTCAAGAGTAAAGGGAGTTGTACGCACCCCTCGAGAGAGGCAGACGTCCAAATCTCCCAGATTGGAGTAAAATCCAATAGTGGGGTTCACCGCGTAAAGCGAGTTTTAGGCCTCCGATTTAGACGAGAGTCGGTCGGACCTTCCTAAACTCAGTTGGGCACGACTTCGAGAGAAGCGTGTTCAAGCTTTAGGAACCTCCACGGTCAAGGACCTTTATCCTATTAAGTTTAGATTTTTATCGCATTTTCTTAATCGTCTTTAGCCGAGGTGAATCTCGATCGGGTGCATTTCCATTTCATATTGTTCTACCTTTTTGTAGTAATCTCATATATTGTGCTCTTTTATTAACTGCGGTAATTTCCTTTCTAGCTTAGTTGTTTGCTTAATAGCGTAACTTAATTGCGGTAGTTCTCTTTTTAGTTTGCTTTAATTTCTCCATTGCGCTTAGATTTTCTAAAACCCTAGTTTTTCCGTCGATAAGATAATAGCGTTCGTGTGAGTAAGCTTAGCCAACAGTTCCCGGATCTTAATACGACACTTGTGTCCCCTTGCTACAATTCGATAGGTATACTTGCCTCATCGGGTTGCTAGTTCGGATGCGTTTATTTTCTTCGAACCCTAGCGCGCAACAGTCAACCAGAACCTAATGCACACTTGCTTCCTATCTCAATTTGAGCCTCAATCCATTCAAGATGCAGAGCAAGATCCACACTGGATCATTGCAATGCAAGAGGAGCTGCATCAATTTGAAAGAAATCAGGTTTGGGAACTAGTGCCTAAGCCAAAAGATCATCCCATTGTTGGAACAAAGTGGGTCTTCAGAAATAAGTTGGATGATCAAGGAGTCATAGTCAGAAACAAGGCAAGGCTTGTTGCTCAAGGGTACTCTCAACAAGAAGGAATAGATTATGATCAGACCTTTGCACCAGTTGCAAGGTTAGAGGCCATCAGAATATTCCTAGCATATGCTGCTCACAAAGGATTCAAAGTATACCAAATGGATGTGAAAAGTGCATTTCTTAATGGGGACATCAAAGAGGAAGTCTTTGTTAGACAACCTCCAGGTTTTATCTCTCTAACTCACCCTGATTATGTTTACAAACTGCATAAAGCATTGTATGGTCTCAAGCAAGCTCCCAGAGCATGGTATGAGACCCTAGCATGCTTTCTTCTGGAAAATGGTTTTATTAGGGGGAGAGTAGACCAAACTCTGTTTATTAGAACCCATAAGTCCCACTCCCTACTAGTACAAATCTATGTAGATGATATCATATTTGGCTCTACTGATTCAAATTTGTGCAAGAGGTTCTCCAACCTAATGCATTCCAAATTTGAAATGAGTAGCATGGGTGAGCTCTCCTTCTTCTTAGGATTGCAAGTCAAGCAACATGCTGAAGGCATCTTTATTTCTCAAGCCAAGTATGCAAAAGAATTGGTCAAGAAGTTTGGTATGTCTGAAGCATCTTGTATGAAAACACCCATGCCTACCAATGCTGTATTGGATGCTGATCAGCATGGGAAGCCAGTTGATCAGACAACATATAGAGCAATAATTGGCTCTCTACTGTACCTTACAGCTAGCAGACCAGATATAATGTTTGCTACATGCATGTGTGCTAGATTCTAAGTTAACCCTAGAGAGTCACACCTAACACTAGTTAAAAGGATTCTTAGGTATGTAAAGAGTTGTCCAAATCTAGGACTCTGGTATCCAAAAGAATCAGGATTTGAATTAACTGGATTTTCAGATGCTGATTATGCTGGATGCAGAATAGACAGGAAAAGCACCAGTGGAACATGTCAGTTCCTTGGTGACAGACTTGTCTCCTGGTTTTGTAAGAAGCAAACATCTGTGTCAACTTCAACTGCTGAAGCTGAGTATATGGCTGCAGGCAGTTGTTGCTCACAAATATTGTGGATACAAAATCAGCTTCTAGACTATGGTTACAACTTAGAGCAGTCAAAAATTTTCTGTGATAATACTAGTGCTATTTCTATAGCACAAAATCCAGTCCTCCATAGTAGGACAAAACACATAGAAATCAGGCATCATTTCCTAAGGGATAATGTAGAGAAAAACAAAATTGAACTTCAATATATTCCTACTGATTTGCAAAGGGGAGATATTTTCACCAAACCTTGGATGAAAAGAAACACAGGTTCTTCCTAAATCAGTTAGGCATGATAGATGGAGGAAGTCTTATTTAAAATCCAAGATTTTGAAAAGCTAAAACAGACCAAGACTAGGCTAAAAATTCTGTCTTTTGAATGAGTTTAGACTCTGAACTGCGCTCGACGTTTTCTCAAAAAATCGTCGAACGGAGATCAACGATTTTCCAAAAATCGTCGACCAGAGATCGACGCTCTTGCTATCGTCGATCTGAGTTCAGAGCCTTCGCTAGATCTAGAATTTTTCTTCTTCTGTTCAGAGGCCGTCGAGCTGAGCTCGACGTTTTTCAACATCGTCGAACGAAGATCGCCGATTTTGAAGACTCTTCAGATTCCCTCTGTAGCCTAAATCGTCGAGCTGAGATCGACGCTTCGTCGAGCTGAGCTCAACGATTTTCTTTTTCGCCGTCGAACCCTAATATAAAATCATTTCTCAGCCGCCGTTCTCCTTTTACGCTTTCATACTCTGCAACTTTCTGCCCTTTCCCTCCAAATTTTCTGCGCTTGGTCGTTTTTGGTTTTCTGTTGCAGGTACACATGGCTGATTCGAGTGCTGCTATTGCCAAGATGAAGTTCGACACCGGTTTCGACATAGACATAAACTCATTTGATGGAAGCGACCAGCGCTTCAAGGATGTTCTGAATCTATTCAGAGAATAACAGCTAACCCAGATAATGACTACCAGGATGAAGATTGCATCAGAGGAGATTAAGGAATGGTGTTATACCGCAGCAGATGAGACTGAGAATACTGTTGTCGGCACCATTAAGGGGACCCAGGTAATTCTATCCCCGGCTTTATTAACTGAAGTCTTTCAACTCAGTACTGGAGAAGACTCCATTGATCTGTCTGGAGAGGAGTATGCCTCCATGTTAGATAGGATGGGTCATAATGTACTTAACCCTAATAAGCTGCTGAAAAAGAATCTGGCTATAGAATTCCAGTTCCTGGCTGATGTAGTTGGGAAGGTGCTGTTGGCCAAGCACTCAGCTCATGACACAATTTCCAGGTATCAGTTCTGCCTGATGGGAGCCTTACTGGATAAGAAACACCTCAACTGGGGCTCCATCTTCTTCACCCTGATTAAGAAGAAGATAAGCAAGTCTGTAGTCAGTTTTGGAAGAATCTTGGGGGTCTTTCTGCACTCAAGGTGCCCTGACATTTTGACCTCTTCTGGGATGTTCATCAATGCATCCAAGAGGCTCTCCTGTGCCCTCTTCAGTAAATGGGACAGGCAGATAATCAACCCCTCCAGGGCTACTACAACACTTCACTCAGGCACAAGGACCAATCTGGTCACTCCTTCAGTAGAAGAGCTGCCTGCTTCTTCTTCTCCTCAAGCCATAACCACCCAAGCCACATATACCCAAGCCATCACCTCCTCACCACCAGTCTCCACCATCATTATCTCATCTCCCATTACCATTTCCTCACCTATGTCATCCCCTCCACCATCCACCTCAGAGGACTTCCATCCTCTCTTTTCCTATTCAATCCACTCTCAACCATCATTCTCCCTTTTAGAGGATTCCTTCATGGATGACTCTCCCTCTTCTCCTCCTGAGACATCTTCCCTCCACCAAATGCTCACTGACATTCTCTCTCAAACCCTCCTTCATACCCTCCTTTACTCTCCCACTCTCCACCTCAACCTTCTCTATCCCCATCATTCCATCTTCTGAACCAACAATCCCTACTCCTCCTACGTCCACCTTTTCAGCTTCAGTCACCATCCCTCCATCCACCTTGACTACTACCTCTGCTCAAGCCTCACTTGGGCATGTAGATCTTTCTAGCCTGGCTGACAGGCTCTATGAGTTGCTAGCTCCAAGCTGGTATCTCTGCTGGAGTCCTCCCTGACTCCACTCCTGAAGCAAGTCCAGGAGCTGTCCACCAAGCTTGATTCTTTTTCCTCCTCCCAGGCAATCCTTCTACTGGGTGCCTTGGTTCACCTCTCTCTGAACCAAGGCAGGGGGAGATGCCTTATGAAGAAGTGGATGTGCCAGCTCCAGCTCCAGCTTCTACTCTCTCAGCAAGCTCAGGATGTGCTTTTGCACTTAATCTGCAGAGGTTGCTATCCAGATTTGATACAGCCTATTTCAGCTATCTGCCTCCAATTACTGCTGAAGATCTGTCCAAGGCCATTGTGCCTGTACCTGTCTGTAATCCCAGCCAGATTGTTTCCTATATCAAGTCATGGAAGGCTGTGGATGTATCTGATGCTGCTACTAAGGCCACTATGCCTCCTTTTGTTGATACTGCTGCTGCTGCTGACATAGAAATGATTCCAGCACCTAATGCTGAGGAAAATGTTGTTGAAACTGATGATGCAAAGCTTACCTCATACTTGGAAGATCCCACTCCTCTTGCTGCTGATTCTGCTATCCCTGCTGCTTCCTCTCCTTCTGCTCCTGCTGCTGCTGCAAAGCTCAAAGCTCAAGAAGAATATCTCAGAAGAATTGATGCTTTATATGATCAACCCCAGAGTTCTGAAAGTGATCAGTACAGAACTGATTCTGATGATTCTGCCAGCACAATTGCCAAAAAGAGAAAAGCCAGAAGTAAAGCAATGATGTCAGTTCCTCCTGCCAAAGCCAAAGACTCCAATGACATTCCATATTACATTCTGCATGACTGCCCCATCACTGAACCATGGATGCAATTTTCCAAGAACCAACTAAAGGCCATGAAAAAGAGAAGAAAGCTTGACAAATATGAAAAGGGATCATCTCAACATCAGCCTCCTCCTCCTCCTCCTCCAGACTCTGGATCAGGCTCAGCTCCTCAAGCTCCAGCTCCTAGACAAAGTTCCTCTCAATCCTATTCTAAGTATTACCAAAAAGGACAACATCAAAGAGGATATCAACCCAGAAGGGGTAGTTACAGAGGAAATCAAAGAGGACAGAGACCCTATCAAAGGGAAGGACAAGGCCATTCTGACTCTACTTCAGGTCCTTACCCTTACAAACTGAAAGACACAGTTGCTCCAAGGACCTCTCTTGCTCCTGAATCTCTCAACAAATATGAACCTGCTGTTCCATATGAGGATCCTGAGAACAATCCTGTGGCCTGGACTGCTAGGATGAAAGAGTTGGCTGCTCTTGATCAGATTAAGAAGGCTAGAGAACAAGGCAAAGAAATATCCAACATTACAACCTTATCAGAACAAAGAAAGAAAGAACTGGAAAAGTATGCCTCAAAGAAATTTTTCAATCCAGAAGAGTACATGAAGCTGCACCCAGAGGCTGTAGTTCCAAGGCCAAGATCTCAAACCTCTCTAGGTGCAGAAGATGACAGAAGATCCAAGAAAGAAGCCCTAAACCCTAACAGAGAAATTTTATTTAAAAAGGGAACTGAAAAGAAGTGATCTGTGTAAGAAAACATATCATCCACCTTTGGATATCTGCTGCTATTTATCTGTGATATGCATTGCTGTTTCTCTGCATTTTGTATTTAACTTCTGTATTATTGAATGCTCTTTATGATTGTCTGTAAATAGTAATCCTAACCCAAATAGGGGGAGATTGTTGGAACACCCTATTACTAATTTGGGTAAGGATCACTATGCTTGTCTTAGGATCCTAGTTGACCTAGTTGTATAGTTGAGAAGGTCAACATTAGAATGAGTCTAGGGCATAGAACTTAGTTTTGAAGCTGCCCCCAAGACCACTCCAAGATCAAGGATGAAGAGCTAAGTCTAAAGCAATTTTCGTCGAGCTCAGGTCGACGAATCGTCGAACTCAGTTCGACGCTCTCTGAGCTCAACTTCAACAAATCGTCGAACTCCGGTCGACGATCTTCGAGCTCAGATCGACTATCTGCTTTTAGCTAGCTTCTGCTTAGTCGTCGAACTCCCCTCGACTATCATCTAGCTCAGTTCGACGATGCCTCCTTCAGCTGTTTCTCAGGTCGCTGAGCTCAGTTCGACGATCTTTGAGCTCAGTTCGACGATTTCTGTCTGCTTATCTCAGTTCATCTCTGAGCTCAGTTCGACGAAGCGTAGAGCTCAGATCGACGATTATTTGGAGAGATCAACGTCTTCAGGATTTCAAATGCTGCTGATTCTTTGGAATGTTTTTGAATATTATCAGCATTTATGACAGAAGATCTCCCAGCCGTTTGGAGCAAGTTTCAAGGTATCATTTAGAGATTGTTTGCTGGACTTTCTCAAAAAGACAAGACCATTTATAGAAAACATTTATGACTGACTAACGGCCATCTTTGGACAAGGAGAATATTCAGAAAATCAATTCTATTACTATGGTCCTTAGATATACAGAACAATTACAACAAAAAATAGACAGAGCTGATAGACAAAAAAAGGAGAAAAACACACAGAAGAATACTGTTAGTAGAAGAACAAGAAAACTACAACATCAAGATCTTCTAGCTGACTAAGTGTTCTTGCATCCTCATCTTAGATCTCCAGACACATCATCTTTCAGCTGTCCTGCTGAAACCATTCTTTGCTGGAGATCAAGTTCTGAAGACCTATCACCCTTCTGCAAAGCTTCTCTGCCTGAACCTCTCTACATCTCAGGGGGAGCTTTGACATCTTCAATCCACTTGTGCTTCTCTCATTTGACTGAGAATAGAGAAGACAACTTCAACTTTTACTTTTTCTTTTCCTGCTGTAAAAGGGTTCTTGAACTCCTTCAAAAGTTCTGTCTGGTTCTGAGAGCCTTGTCAAAACTCAGTGGTGGCAAGACACCTTATCAAAAAATCTAGCTTTGGTTTTTGAGCACCTTATCAAAAGCTCATTGGTGTCAGGACACCTGATCAACTCAGTCCTGAGTGGATTCCTACCAAGGGTGGTAGAAGAGTGGATGTACCCAGTTTTGGGGAACCACTATATTCCCTTGTGTCTTCTGGTTGTGCTTGTGTGATTTGTCTGCTGTGTGCTGTGTCCCTTTCCTTTCAGTTTTTAAGTTTCTGTTAGCACTCTACACTATAGCTTAAATAGAATTTTAATTTGTGCTATTTTATTAATCTGTGAAAAATTATTTTAAGTAAACTCTATTCACCCCCCTCTAGAGTTGAGATAGATCTTACCCTCACTTTCACCGTGCACGATTTAGAGATGGGGGCAGTCATCTTTGCTCTTAAGATCTGGCGACACTATCTCTACGGAGTACATTGTGATATCTTCTCCGACCACAAGAATCTGAAGTACGTCGACACCCAGAAGGAGTTAAACATCAGGCAGAGACGCTGGGTTGAGTTCCTGTCGGACTACCAGTATACCATGCACTACCATCCGGGGAAGGAGAACGTGGTCGCGGATGCTCTGAGCCGGAGAGCGAGTACAACAGGAGTAGGCCCGCAGCTGATGGCCTTGGAGTTGATTAGATCATTCGAGGAGATGCAGATTTCGCTAGTGTCTGAGGATGACCCGGGGCTGTACATGGAGTACTTGGGGTCGATGACTACTACTGATGACATTCAAGACCACATTAGAGATGGGCAGATGCTGGATGAGAGAGCTGAGCCGATATTCTGAGCCTTGGAGCAAGGCACGACAGGAGATTACTCTTTGAGGGATGGGCTCCTGTGTTTCCGGGGCAGAGTCTACATACTAGCAGGAGGACGGATCCGGGAGGATATTTTGACGGAAGCTCACTGCAGCCGGTATTCGGTACACCCAGGGATCACCAAGATGGTAAAGGATTTAAAGAGGACGATGCACTGGCCGGGTATGAAGAAAGATATTACGTATTTTGTGACGCATTGCGAGGCCTGCCAACTCGTGAAGGCGGAATGTAGGAACCCGGCAGGTTTGCTGCAGCCGCTTCCAGTGCCGGAGTGGAAGTTTGAGGATATAGCCATGAACTTCATACATGGGCTACCTCGATCCCGTGCGGGGAACGACTCGATCTGGGTGATAGTGGACAGGCTGACAAAGGTGGCCAGATTCATCCCAGTGGTAAAGGGCGCACCAGTCAGTGTATTAGTACGGAGGTTCATTGAGCAGTTTGTGCATTATCATGGGGTGCCCAAGACTATCGTTTCGGATCGGGATGGGCGGTTTACATCCAGAGAATGGAGGTCAGTCCAGGCCCATCTGGGTTCTCGGTTGACATTCAGCACAGCTTTTCACCCTCAGACCGACGGACAGACAGAGCGCACCAACCGTACACTGGAGGATCTGTTGCGACTATGTATTTTGGACCGTGGCGAGCCTTGGGAGAGATTGCTGCCACTGGTCGAGTTTTCGTACAACAACGCTCATCCCAGCATTGGCATGGCTCTATACGAGGCATTGTACGGAAGGAGGTGCAGAACCCCACTATCATGGGTTCAGGATGAGGATCCGTAGGCACTAGGCTCGGAGTTTATGGGAGATACAGATGCTCAGATTAGATTGATCCGAGACAGGATGTTGGAAGCCCAGAGCAGACAGGCGAAATACTATGATGCGAGGCATCGTCAAGTAGAGTTCCAGGTAGGAGACCGGGTTTTCTTGAAAATACGGCCGATGCACGGAGTCTCGCGGGTTCGCGGGCGGAAGAAGCTCAGTCCGAGATATATGGGGCCCTATAGGATCCTGGAGCGGATCGGCCCCTTAGCCTATAGACTGGAGCTACCGCCGGAGTTAGCTGGATTGCATGACGTCTTCCACGTCTCCTCACTTCGGAGGGCTCTGCTACGCCCTGAGCAGCTGATTTCCTCGGCAGATGGCCCTGTGGCCTCGGATCGGTCAGTTAACTTCGAGCCTATCAGGATTGACGACACAGCAGTGCGTGTCTTGCGACGGAAGAAGGTTCCGTTAGTCAAGGTTCTGTGGAACAATCATGGGCAGGAGGAGCATACATGGGAGCCACAGGACTTGATGCAGCAAAAATACCCGGAACTTTTTCGTCAGGTATACCTCACAACCCCTCTAGACAATCAATTTGCCTACCTGTTTTAAACCAATGGGACTGAAATTTCAAGAATAGGGGCTAATCTTTTGTTTATTGGGGTGTATATACCTAGTTAAGTGGGCGAATTAATCTTAGATTTGAAACCGCATAAAGCAAACATAACGTAGAGATGTAATTTCTTTAATTCTCATGGGATGTTACATGCTTCTTTTCCGGATTTGAGTGCCGTAGGCTTAACCGTGATTTCGGGGACGAAATCTTTGTTTTCTTTATTGGGATTTGTAACATCCCATTTCCGGCTAGACCCCTAGGAGTCGGTTGGTTGTGGTAGAACCCTAGGGAGCCCAAAATTGAAATAAAGCGACCAAGAATTCGGGTCACGGGTTGGTCACGCCTGTGACCGACCCGTCACGCCCGTGACCTAGGGCGTGACTCATTCGACGATCGTCGATCTCAGGGAGACGATCGTCGGACGCAGAATTTTCAACCCGGCCCTGTCACGCCCGTGACCCGTAATGTCACGCCCGTGACATAGGGCGTGACCACCTTCGATGATCGTCGATTTCAGTTCAACGGTCATCGGCCAGGAATTGGCCACACGGGCGTGTCACGCCCGTGACCCACAATGTCACGCCCGTGACATAGGGCGTGACCACGTTCGACGATCGTCGATTTCAGTTCGACGGTCGTCGACCCAGAATTAGTCACCAGGCATGTCACGCCCGTGACCCGCAATGTCACGCCCGTGACATAGGGCGTGACAACGCTCGACGATCGTCGATCCCAATTCGACGATCGTCGACCCAGAATTGGCCACACGGGCCAGTCACGCCCGTGACCCGGGTGTCACGCCCGTGACCACCCTTCGACGATCGTCGATCTCAGTTCGACGATCGTCGAACCCAGAATTGGCTAACCGGGCCTGTCACGCCCGTGACCTATGTGTCACGCCCGTGACCAAGGCCGAAACGACAGCCAGACTGGAAATTTCCGTAACCGATGCCATAATAAATTCTGATTATGGGAATGAAAACCAAGAGTATTTATGGGTCGTTTCCTACTTTAATTATTTAAATAATTAAGGAAATGTTGGTTCAATAGGAAATCTCCACCTCGAACACCTCTTCATCTCCAGCGTTTCAAATTCCTTTGCCATAACCGAAACGTCATTAAGGGAATTATTAATGGCCGCGAACGTTTCATCCTTTCCCCTCCCCACTTGCTGACCTATAAAAGACTCATAAGAGCAAGAGGAAAAGGTTACACTCTCCCTCAAACTGGTTCAGATTTTCCCCCTTGCTGTTGAAGAATTTCCGGCGACGCCACCACCGCGCAAATAGCTTCCCGACGCCCTGCACGCCTCCAACCCGCGAACAAGGTCCTCCCCTCCCTCTTCTTCTGCGGATAGATCTTAGAAATCGTTAGGAGAGATATCGGGCTCAAAAGAGCCAGATCGGGTGAGCGTATTCGTGGTTTTTCTGAAAATTTCATGGTGGCGGGTTCGCCGGAAACCGCCTCTCCGGCGGCCGTGCCGCCGCTTGACGATAGCCCTCACCTCAACAGAGGTGGTGGTGGTGGTGGTCGGCCAGGGAGATGGCTGGATGGCCGGGAAATAGCTTGGAAAAGCTACAGGAAATTAGGTTTTCAGGGCTCTGGTTTTGGGCTGTAGGAGAAGATGAACAGTGCCATTTAATTAGATTTTTATTTGTGAAGCAATTTCTGAATGAAAATATCTGTCACTTTAAATAATTTGGGAAAAATATCTAGAGGCTCCTATAAGAAAAGTGGTCAACATAGAAAATGTAGCCCTTGAAGTCTGATTTAAGTTAAAATTGATTTCACTCGATTTGGAATCCTGGTTAGACCACAACACCATTTTTGGTGAGGTCTATCCAAAGGGCTGTCTTGACCGTAGAAAAATTCCCCACTCCAATCCAGTCATCAAAATGACTTGAAATTTGGGGTGTGGCCTAATATTATCTATATTTAGATGCTCTCCAAAATGTAGGTTTTTGGGAAATATTTTTCTATAGTTTTTAGGAAAATTCAATAATCCTAGCCGAATTTAATTAGATGGTTAAATAATTTCCAAACCCTCCAAAATTTTGGTGAATGGTCCCTGGGTTCACCATAAGGTTCTGTATAATTTTTCATCTCATTTGGAGATGGTTTGGATTAGAAATGATCAACCCTAAGTTTTGCCCTAATAAGGGGTCTTAGGTTTAAAGTGCACTTTTGAGATTTAAGTGGTCAGATCACCTCAACAGAGGCTGAGATTTTTACCACTGGCTAGTAATATTTTCTAGCACCCCCTCATAGAGTTTGAGGTGGATCGGGGTAAGTTTGCCCTAAGATCCAAGGCCAAACCCTAAGGATGGATCTTGGTGGTTTGTGAAGGTCATGGGGTAAAATGACCTTGGATTGACCCGAAATTGGGTGAGGAGAACCATAGGGCCAATATAGTTCTCTGGATGAAATCTTAGTAGATTTAGAGACCGTTGGGATACCTAAAAACCTAACCCTAGTTTAGGGTACAAAACTTTTAGAGATAGGAAATGACACTAAATCACATTGAAAAGTGTTGAGATTTGGGTAGAGTGAATTATAGTGATGGTACAAGCTCTGGATATTTTACTATGAATTTTAAGATTATTATTTTGGGTACTTCATTAACGATTTAGTAGCTTGTATGATTTGCTTAGAAAATTTATTATGGAACACACACTTCCTGGAAATTGATGAAATTTAGACAGAGAACGTTTATTATGGTTTTAAATCTCTGTGAATTTTTATGGGATTTTTGGAAGTTTAATTCTAAGGCTTGCTTCATTAAGTATGTTTTACCTTGATTATTTGATTAAATCTTTAGTGGTGTTTAGCAAGCTAGTAAAATTATGATTCTTTGCACAAAGATCTTTTTTATACCATACTACTGATTAGTAATTTTCCTATAATTTTCCGATGAGTAATTTCAATACT
This sequence comes from Platanthera zijinensis, assembly GCA_039513925.1. NCBI lineage: Eukaryota > Viridiplantae > Streptophyta > Magnoliopsida > Asparagales > Orchidaceae > Platanthera > Platanthera zijinensis. The sequence continues at coordinate 167,361,642 of CM077092.1, forward strand.
TCCTTCATTACATAGAATTAATGTGATTATACTGGATAAATTATTTAGAGGCTAAATACTTTCTGTAAAATTCTGGAAATTTGTATTTGAGGTTATCTTGCTGTTAAGTAATGATCATGATTTTTGAGTAGCCATTACTTAGGAGGATCATGTAGTTCATGTTTAAAATGACCCATGACCCGTTCTTTGGGAAAATTAAATAAATATCAGATTAATTAGGAAAATTATAAGTTTCTGGATTTAGACAAATTATGATATGGTAGACCTTCAGTAAATATTATAGGAGATTTGGAAGATAATATGGTGTACCTCCCCTTGTGTACCTCATATAGCTTATGATGGTCTGCATATAGTAAAACAACGGAATTTTGATAATTGATGGTTGGTAGGGCAAGTTAAGATTGTGTTCATCATTGGAAGTCAGGATAAGTAGAGTGTGAGACTGTTTAGGATAAGGGAGTACGGGAATGACGAAAGACCGTCCACCCCGGATAGGAATGGAAGAGTCTTAATACTCTAGGGTTAGATCTAAAGTAACTAAAAGTGGATCGGGTTAAGGGAGGTCAACCAATAATAATAAGTGCCTTGCGAAAGGGAACTTCGGGCCGTAATGCCGCCGTCTTGGTTCCTAGTGCCCCTTGAGAGCCCTTCACGGGGTATACCGGGGGCAGTCCTGGCTAACGTAAACCATAGGAATAATGAATTAAAAGAGCAACTAGTATAACTAGGGTTGCACATTTACACTCCCCGATAGCTAGGAAAGTAGAATTATAGGATTGGTTGCCATTCAGACAGTAGCTCTGAAGGTAGATGCATGGACGGACTGTCCGGGGGGCCGAGGGCTCGAGGGTTGGAGTACAGAATAAAGGTGGTGGGTCTTCGGTATCTGATTGTCGTTCACACCGACATCGGTACGCTGACTCGGCGGTGTGGGACACTTAGCCAAAGAAAGTCTGGAGGGTACATCCAGCAGTAGTATGCGGATACTCTAGGTTGTGTTCTTCTAGGGGCGTACGGAAGGGCTCGGCCTGGTAGTGTGGATACCCGCCTAGGAGTGGGGGGCCCGACCCACTGTCTCCGTTTGCCACTACGGAGGTTCCTGGGAGTGAAGCTAGCTGCCCGAACAGGGGGAACTAAAGGTCTGTGCGCATAGAGTCGTGTGCGTGAGTTGCACTTGCATGAATCATGGCATAGCATATCACTACACTCATAATTGCATACAACCGACACCCCAACATATAAATCAGTATGAGACTTTTTATACGATGGGAGCCTTGCAGAAGACCCCTTAACTTATAAGTTTGTATGAGCATTCATATAAGTTAAGGTTACATACTTATTTACTTGCTTGTTTACTTACTGTTCTCTAGCTGCCATTTTATACAAATTGTTACTTATTAATTGCTCTACCTATTACAACATTTATACTATTCACCTGTTATAACTTGCTAGTTAGGTCCACCGTTACCTGCTTGGTTGTTCTCCACTTTTGTAGCTTCCCTTTCCTCTTCTCCGCCCGGTGCTTAGGAGCCGTGGTGGGAGGGGTAGGGGATGATAGGGCTTAGTCTTTATGACTAATGGTTTTCGAACCAAACATTACAGGAGCTCCGGATGGGAGATAGGGACCAGCACCAGCGGAGTACGGTGCGCATGGAGGTGGGACAGTCTAGCACCGGAGCACCTGCGACCAGCTCCGTGAGTGATTAGTATTTTCTTAGCTTCCGCGATGAGTGACTTGTAGTGAGGACTCTGATGTACTGGGCTCGAGCCCATTTATCTATTTTCCTATTATTACTATTGATGGACTGGTTATGATTTCACTTTTATTTACATGTTTCTGTGGACTTGTTTACATTTTTGTATAAATGCTTCTCTCTCTTGTGATCGAAAAGGGCCGGCAGAACTGGCGTTTTGTAGTGGTTGCCTTCCCGTGAGTCGGTGCCACCGCAAAGCGGCAATTCTGGGCTAAGACCCCGGTGGTTGAAAAAGAAAAAAAAAGGGGGTCTTACACGAGTGCTCCCGCTGTCAGGCTTCCACCTAACTAGTAGGGTCGGGATCCTCGATGGACATTGTTATGGCTCTAGAGCTAGGTCTCGAGATGCTCTCGCTATCAGGATTGTATCTAGCTGACAGGGTCGAGATCCTCGATGGAAATTGTTATAGATCTGGAGCTAGGTCTCTAGATGCTCCCGCTGTCAGGCTTCCATATAGCTGGCAGGGCCGAGATCCTCGATGGGCATCGTTATGGATTTGGAGCTAAGTCTCAATATGCTCCCGCTGTCAGGCTACCACCTAGATGGCAGGGCCGGGATCCTCAATGGACATCGTTATGGCTCTGTAGCTAGGTCTTGAGATGCTCCCACTTTCAGGCTTCCATCTAGCTAGCAAGGCCGGGATCCTCGATGGACATTGTTATGGCTCTAGAGCTAGGTCACGAGATGCTCCCACTGTCAGGCTTCCCTCTAGCTGGCTGGGCCATGATCCTCGGTGGACATTGTCCTTGCTCTGAAGTGAAGTCCCGAGCTACTCTGTTGTCAGGCTTTCACCTAGCTGGCAGGGCAAGGGTCCTCGATGGATGAAGTTATTGCTCCAGAACTAAGACCTGGGCTGCTCTTGCCAATCAACACAAGACATCTGAAGTTGAAATTGGGTAAGAGGCTAAGGGGAAAGTGCATAAGGAAAACTAGGGTTAGACCTAGCAACCCCCAGGCGAGCAGGCAGTGGCGAGTCGAGATCTCGACATCTACTCAAGGAATTAGATCTGTTACGGTTCTCAACTACATCCCACCCCATCAGGATTTTACTTTGGAAAGTTTTGGTTCATAACAAATCTCTAGAGAGCAGGAATCCAGAGGCGAGCTGGGTAGTCGTAGGTCCAGCTCGGCGAGTAGACCGACCCTACTATTAAGGGGTGGCGAGATCTCCATGTCTCTACGCGAGTAAGTATCCTAAATCAAATACATTCTAACGGCGAGTGCTATCCTAGTGAGGTCGTGCAGTAAAAGGGCAACGCTCATGCGGATGCTGTACAATAATCAAATACAAGAAAGTTTTGCTAATATTTCATTAAGGAACTCACAAGTTACAAGGGAGCTTGCCTCGGTGAGAGTATAAAAGGGGGGAAGATATTTACATAGCAAAAAGAAAAAGAAGAGAAAAAAGAAGGCGAGATAGCTCTCCCGCTGCCCTCCAGAATCGTCATCCTTGAAGCCGGGGATGCCCTTGAAGAGCGAGCCGAAGCTGTCTTCCTCCTGGCCGGGTGAAGCGGGAGGGAGGAAGAGCTCCCGCACCAGATCCTTCGCTATCATGTCCTCGTAGCCATCCATCAACACCTGCATGACCTTCATAATCTGTAGTGTGATTTCTATAGTGCTAATGGAGTTGACCCGCAATCTTTGGAGACCTCCGCCTCGCTGAAGATCTTCGGCCTCTTGGCCGGGACACCAGGCTCGCTGCCGACCTTGGGGAGGAATATGTCCATTTGGCGGGTGAGCTCGCGCAGGAGCCCTTGGTTCAACTTCTCCATCGTTTTGTTCCTCTCCTCCAACGCCTTATTTTTATCCTCCAGCTCAGCGGCGCGAGCGCACATACGGTCCGCGGTCTCGGCATCCTATCAGGCAAGAATAGTGTAAGAAGTTGTTGAAAACCCAAGTTAAAAGGAGAAGGGGTCAGTCGATACTTACCACCCCGCTGACAGCTTTGGCGAGGAGGCTCTCGACGATCTTAAGCTACTTCTCCAGGTCGATGACGTCATCATTCGTGACATCCCGCTCCTGTTCCGCCTTGGCAAAGTCGTGACTGAATTGGAAGCTGCAATGAGTCGACATGTGCGCGATCTCCAGAGCATGCATTTGAGCTCGCTAGCTCTCATGGGCGAGCCGCTGAAGGCTCATACCATTGTAGCCCGCGGCATCCTCGCGTCCGTACAACCCGAACTCTAAGGAATAGGCATGCTTACTGGTAGGGTGGCGCTCCGACTAAGAGGGATGGATAGAGGATATGGAGACTCGGTGAGCTAGCTCATCCTATGGGACCATCGGTGCACCGAGCCGGTCCTTGAACTTCCCTCCGAGAACATAATTTTGGTGGTCTTTCGGCAGGCCCGACTCGCAGTCCGTGAACTCCTCAGAAGTTTTGGAGGCAGGCGGATTGCCTCCGCCCTAGTCCTTCTCTAGCAACTTCTCTGACATGGTCTGGGAGCTCAGGTATATTTGTTGTTGTTGTTTCCCCTTAGAGACCTCCATCGCCTTCTTCATCTTTTTTGACGGCATGAGGCAGCGAGGCGAGTTGGATCACGTGGGGTCGGGTCGCTTCTTGCTGGAGGAAGGTTTACCCGACCCCAACTCACATTGGTAGGCTGTTGTGGCAGCTCACTTCGTCACAAGTGGGTCAGGGAAGAGTCCCGAGTCCGCAAAAGGAGGGTGCTCGGGAATCAGCCGCTCCCATGCAGAAAAAGACTTGGGAGTTAGACAATCATTATTATCAATAAGCAAGCCCATTGAGGAGGAAAGAAGGGAAAGAGCTATACCTTCGCTGGAAGGAACCGGGGGAAGCAAGTCGAGGCCCCTTCGAAGGATGGAGACTTCAAAATCCTTGCCGAGGAAGAATTTGTGGAGCTCGGCATCATCGCCCATCACCGTCGGGGGCCGATACACCTCCTCGCTCCTCTGCCGAGGCGAGAAGGGTATATTACCGAGCTCTCCCTTGATGATGACATGCTTTGAGAACCAATTATGGTTCTTGTTGGGTGTTTTGCTGACCTTTAATAGTGAGAAGGCTAGGAAGGCGACCCCTTCATTGGTCGCCCGGTAGATGAAGAGCTTCTTAAACAACGTCATGTCGAATTCTATCCACTCTCGGCAGAGGTAGAAGGCGAATGCCACCATCATGACGAGCTCATCCACAAAGAATGAGTTGATGGACTCGTCTGTCGCAGGTCGGCGCACAAAGAACCCCGTAGGGACGTAGTTAACGATGAAGTCGGCGAACTCCTGCTCGGTGGTGTTGCCTTCAAAAAGGCTATACTCGGCGAATTATCGAGCACATTTGGACCTCCCGTCAGTTTCGGGTCGCGTCTTACCCATTTTTTCAAAGGCTCTGGCGCGAGTGGAAGTGGCGAGAAGGACAAAGAGGATAGGGTTTATGTCTATAGTAAAGGTGGTGGCCTGGGGTAGGCGAGGGGGCTTATTTATAGAAAACAGAATTAATTGCCCAAACGAACGGTCAGTTTGGCTCACCGACCTCGACTCGCCGACCATTGCAACCCGTTTTATCATATGGCAAGCTTAATCCAAAGCGCAGCATGTTATACATTATCAATAAACAGTAAAATAAAAAATTATTCAAGTTATTATAGACAGGGGTTCTCGCTGTACAGAGAAGGAAAGTACAATAAGGAGAGAGTTATTTTAGCGCGCGCGAGCTGAGGGCTCGGGGGCGAGTTTCGACAGCCTCAGCTAGGGAGCCATTTTTGTAACGCCTCCATTCGTAACATGGAATATAACAGAGGGTCCGGCCGGGGCCCCACGCCATATTTCACAAACAAATGGTGGAGTCACGTATGAATATCAAAATTTTGTTCTACGCAAATCTGAACTCAGAGAATTCTAGCGGAAGATTTTACTTTGAAAGAACTCAGCATATTGAATGTCCACTAAATATAAAAACAACACATTTATATATATCACCAGGAATGTATACAAATGTAAACGCTCAAGGCCTTAAGGCTTTACATATTTCTCTTTAAACAATGTGGTTTCATACATCGGCACGCAGGCCGGCCACAAATGAAAATATCATTCTTCGTACGGCCTTCAAGGGCCTATCAGCAGTAAGGGCTTCAGCCCACTCAATCAAGTTCCGTCCGTCAGTACCTGCATATGGACATCCACCCCAAGGGTGATAAATAAAGCAACAGTCAACATTTAGCCTACCAATTATAACGACCCTACCCCTTACCCGGGGCAGTGGTTCCTTCCCTGCATGCATAGCTTTATATCACAACAAGTGCTCTTAAGCACAACATCATCACAAATGCCGGCCTCAGCCCGACGCTCCATACACTTAGGGCACGTTTACGGTGTACCAAATTTACCCTTGGTACCACCACCATTAAGAGGTGCTTATCTTGTTTGCTATGGGCATAAGTCTACAACACGCATGCTGGAGACCCTTCTCGCCCATCCCTATCAGAGGTGTCAACTTCACGCCAACTAGAGTAGAGGTTCTTAACTTGTTGGTTGTGGGCATAAGTCTACAACACGCATGCTGGATACACCTCTCGCCCATCCCACTCAGTGGTTCTTTACTTGTTGGTTATGGGCATAAGTCTACAACACGCATGCTGGAGAACCCTCTTGCCCATCCCACTAAGAGGTTCTTAACTTGATGGCTATGGGCATAAGTCTCCAACACGCATGTTGGAGACCCCTCTCTCCCATCCCACTCAAAGGTTCTTAACTTGTTGGCTATGGGCATAAGTCTCCAACATGCATGCTGGAGACCCCTCTCGCCCATCCCACTCAGAGGTGTCACCAATCGATCTCTCATAACACAACACTCACAACACAAGGAGCTTACCCAAAGCTTCCAAAAAAATCATACAGATCACGCAGAGCATACAACAAAAGGAGCTTACACAAAGCTTCCTGGGTATTTTGGAAATACCCACAAATCACAGGCATCCTCCCAATCTCCGCAAACTACTCGTTTTATACACAGAGTCTTCTCTAGTTCGCAACACAAACATCATCAATCCAGACCAACCGTCCGGATGGGCTTCACACAGCATGCCTATTTCGTACTACACATTTTCGAATCTAGATGCATACTCAACCGGGGTTATAAACTATCAACCCGCTTGAATCACTTACTCTTTCCCCCTCTTGATGGAGGATTCCATGCTCATGCATAAAGGAGGACTTCACTTGTCCAAGAAGGAGATCGTTACCCTTGACAATCGCTTTGGATCCATGAAAAACTAGCCGGATGGAAATCACCGCAACAGCCTTGCCTCCACAAATTTGAACTCGGCTCTCGATTCGGAACGCTGAAACTCCACCGGTAGCCGGATCCTTTCTCCTCCTCCTCCTTGCTCTCCCATCTCTCTATCTCTTTTAGAAAGAGAATAAACAAGATGAATGAGAATTATCTTCTCAATCCTTGGTCTTAACTCAGCAGGGAGAAGCTTGGACCATTGGATCCCAATTGAAGGAAATGAACGACCACAAATCGCTCTAAAAGCTCTATTTTTGGGCTGACACGGCTTGTGACATACCCGTGTCACAGGCCGTGTACCTTAAGTGGCAAAGAAACTGACTCAACCAGACTAGGACAAGACCGTGTGACACACCCGTGTCATAGGCCGTATGCCCTGACACGGCATTAGACACGCCCGTGTCCAGCCCGTGTTCAGCATTCCTCTCTACCCTAGCCAAATCTTGAGAAGGACATGGTCGTGTGACACGCCCGTGTCATAGTCCGTGTGCCTCACTCGAGACCCAGTCGAGATCTCCCTGTGCCACACTTGAGACACACTCGAGACCCACTTGAGATCGCACTGTGACACACTCGAGTAACCAGAGAAGGACACAACCTTTGACACACCCATGTCACAGGCCGTGTGGCTCACTCGAGACACACTCAAGACCCACTCGAGACCCACTCGAGTACACAGCGTAGGATAGAGCCTTGGACACGCCCATGTCCCTGGTCGTGTTGCCTCAGCAGAGCAAGACACAGATTTTGACACGCCCGTGCCCCAGGCCGTGTTGCTAAGCCTACACAGCCCACTCATGAATGATATTTTGGGGTGTTACAACCCTCCCCTACTTAAAGAAATTTCGTCCCGAAATTTAGCGCAACGGTATACACCAACACAACCACGCCTTTAAACGACCCTGGTTTAGAGCTCAGAGGCTGCAGCTTGTCTCGCCCCATGGCATCGCACAAAAACAAGGCCGTCATAAACATATTGTCAGACATACATAAAATATAAAGTTCATTACATCACAAAGATAGAAAGGTGTACTCTTGCTTTTTATTTCTGATCATCTGCATCCCTCATAATTCGCTTTATGGCCTCCAGTAATTCCAGATTGTACACTCAAGGCTATTGTACTTCACAATTTGAGATTTGTGGCTCATGTAATTCAAGATTGTACACTCGAGGTTGCGCCCGGGATGTAGATGACTCTGTCACTGCCTTGCCCTTTTCCTCATAAGATGCACATGTCTTTTTCTCACTCTTTGGAGGGCCACTCCAACAAGCATTGGCTATATGTCCATGCGTCACACATTTAAAATATGTACGTGTCTCAACACGTCCTTGCCCATATGTTTCTCCCGAAGGAACATTCGAATAAGTTTGTTCAGCAGGCCTTAACCTCTTCTTATCTCGTTTCTTAAACTCTGATTGTTCCGACTGCGACACTTTGAACTCCGACCTTTCCACCGCCAAGTTCTTCTTGTCCTGCACCCATTTCAAATCCTTCTTCAGCGCATGGGTTGTATCTACTAACGCTTGGAAGCTTCGGATCACCGAACTCGAGAGCGCCAACCTCAGCTCATCATGAAGTCCCTCATACAACCTATTCTTATTCCACGCCTCCTCCGCTAAAGTAGACCCCGTATAGCGCCCCAGTTTGGTAAATTCATGCAGGTAATTATTAACATTACTCTCACCCTACACCAGACGTTGGAACTCATTTTCCATTGCAATTCGTTGCGACACTGGCAAATATTTTCCCAAAATAATATTGAGAATTCCTCCATCGATATCTCCCTTAGGACTCTGCCTGCCAAGTAGTGCAATTCCGCTTCATCCCACCGAAGCCTCGACTCTCCTTCAAGCAGAAAAGTGGCTAAGGTAACTTTCTGCCCCTCCTCAGTCCTGATTGCTATCAGGATCCTCTTCACTCTTGCGAGCCAGTCCTCCTCCTGCATTGGGGAACCCGCCCCGACAAACGTAGGTGGATTAAAATCCATAAACTATTTCAGTTGCTCGTCAGCGGATTTCTCCTCAATAAGAGCCTTTACACGCTCTTTCCTCGCACCAAGCCGTACTGGCTCCGCTGCAGGCTTTGCCTGCCCAATAGGCTGTGCATTTATTGCTGCGAGCACTGACTCAGTAACTAAACAAATGGTCTCCACCGAGGGAGGAGGTGTAGGCACCTCAGCTGGTGCCGTACTCTTATCAGAACGCTCGGTCTTAGACTGCCCAACACTGCTCCTCGTCACCTATAAGTGGAAGAAACACCATGAACGTCCATTCCATAACAACAAACAGACCTAGGATATACGCTCCCGCTCTTCAAACACATTTATTACATTCCTAGTGGACATTCTTGAGTTCAAATATGTTATCCCTAGCAAACCCTATCCTCTGATACTACTTTGTAACGAATCCATCCATCAGATGGAATATAACAGAGGGTCCGGTCGGGGCCCCATGCCATATTTAATAGATAAATAGTGGAGTCACGTATGAATATCAAAATTTCGTTCTATGCGCATCTGAACTCAGTGTATTCTAGCGAAAGATTTTACTTTGCAAGAACTCAGCATATTGAATGTCCACTAAATATATAAACAACACATCTATATATATCACCAGGAATGTATACAAATGTAAACGCTCAAGGCCTTAAGGCTTTACATGTTTCTCTTTACACGATGTGATTTCATACATCATCACGCAGGCCGGCCACACATGAAAATATCATTCTTCGCACGACCATAAGGGCCTATCAACAGTAAGGGCTTCGGCCCACTCAATCCAGTTCCGTCCGTCAACACCTGCATATGGACATCCACCACAAGGGTGATAAACAAAGCAACAGTCAACATTAAGCCGACAAATTATAACGACCCTACGCCTTACCTGAGGCAGTGGTTCATTCCCTGCATGCATAACTTTATATCACAACAAGTGCTCTTAAGCACAATATCATCACAAATGCCGGCCTCAGCCCGATGCTCCGTGCACTCAGGGCACGTTTACGGTGTACCGAATTTACCCTTGGTACCACCACCGATTAGAGGTGCTTAACTTGATGGCTATGTGTATAAGTCTATAAAAAGCATGCTGGAGACCCTTCTCACCCATCCCTCTCAGAGGTGTCAACCTCAATGCAACTAGAGTAGAGGTTCTTAACTTGTTGGTTATGGGCATAAGTCTACAATACGCATGTTGGGGACCCCTCTCACACATCCCACTCAGAGGTTCTTATCTTGTTGGCTATGGGCATAAGTCTACAACACGCATGCTGGAGACCCCTCTCGTCCATCCCACTCAGAGGTTCTTAACATGTTGTCTATGGGCATAAGTCTCCAACACGCATGATGGAGACCCCTCTTGCCCATCCCACTCAGAGTTTCTTAACTTGTTGGCTATGGGCATAAGTCTCAAACACGCATGCTGGAGACCCCTCTCGCCCATCCCACTCAGAGGTGTCACCAATCGATGTCTCATAACACAACGCTCACAACACAAGGAGCTTACACAAAGCTTCCTAGATAAGCACATAGCTCACGCAGAGCATACAACCAAAGGAGCTTACACAAAGCTTCCTAGGTATTTTGGAAATACCCACAAATCACAGGCATCCTCCCAATCTCCGCAAACTTCTTGTTTTATACACGGAGTCTTCTCCGATTCACAAACAAACATCACCAATCAAGACCAACCGTCCGGATGAGCTTCACACATCATGCCTATTCTGTACTACACATTTCCGGATCTAGATGCAAACTCAACAAGGGTTATCAACTATCAACCCACTGGAATCACTTACGCTTTCCACCTCATGATGGAGGATTCCATGCTCATGCATAAAGGAGGACTTCACTTGTCCAAGAAGGAGATCATTACCCTTGATGATCGCTTTGGAGTCATGAAAAACTAGTTGGATGGAAATCACCGAAACGGCCTTTCCTCCACAAATCTGAACTCGACTCTCGATTTGGAATGCTGAAACTCCACCGGCAGCCGGATCATTTCTCCTCCTCCTCCTTGCTCTCCCTTCTCTCTATCTCTTTTAGAAAGAGAATAGCCAAGATGAATGAGAAGTATCTTTTCAATCCTTAGTCTTAACTCAGTAGGGAGAAACTTGGACCTTTGGATCCCATATGAAGGAAATGAACGGCCACAAATCGCTCTGAAAGCTCTATTTTTGGGCTGACATGGCTTGAGACACGCGCGTGTCACATGCCGTGTACCTTAAGCGGTAAAGAAACTGACTCAACCAGACCAGGGCACGACCGTGTGACACGCCCGTGTGCCCTGACAAGGCGTCAGACACGCCCATGTCAAGCCCGTGTTCAGCATTCCTCACTACCTTGGCCAAATCCAGAGAAGGACATGGTTGTGTGACACGCCTATGTGACAGGCCGTGTACCTCACTCGAGACACGCTCAAGACCCACTCAAGATCGCCCTGCACCACACTCGAGTAACCAGAGCAGTACATAGCCTTGGACACTCCTGTGTCACATGCTGTGTGCCTCACTCGAGACACACTCGAGACCCACTCGAGATCACCCTGTGCCATACTCGAGTAACAAAAGCAGGACACATCCTTGGACACGCCTGTGTCACAGACCGTGTGATTCACTGAGACACACTCGAGACCCACTCGAGTACACAGCATAGGACACGGCGTTGGACACGCTCGTGTCCCTGGCCGTGTTGCTTCAGCAGAGCAAGACACGACTTTGGACACACACGTGGCCCAGGCCGTGTTGCTCAGCCTACACAGCCCACTCATGAATGAGATTTTGGGGTGTTACAATTTCCACCTACCCAGTCCTCGCGTCCCCATCCCTGGAGGTCGGCATGGGTTGTTGAACTCGTGGACTAACTCTAGATCATGGTGGATGAACCGCATGGTTTCGCTGATCCTGTCCATGAGCGTGGTGGGGGGACATCATCCCGCTTGCCGAGCCACACTTCACCTCATCCGCGAGCATCATGTAGTCCCACTCTAGTGCCTGCAACCTCTGCTCTCCGAGATCATTCTCCTCCTGCATCTTGCTCAGCGCACGCCCCTACTTCTTCAAGACCTCAACGACTCGCCTCCTCAGCTCGGCGGAGTCTAGCGAGATGTCCAGGAAGTTTTCTATCATACTAGGAGAAGGAGGTGGTGTGTGGAGAGCTAGCTCAGAAGACTCTTCCACCTCAGATTGGTCGGGGAGACCTGTAAGGACAGTTAATCCTGGTTAATACACAATTAGCGAGTGCTTCAAGAACTGGGTTTGATGGTCCAAAAGAAGTGGAGCTTATGGGACGGGCTTGGCTGCCCTAGATGGGTGTATGGAGGGGGCCAAGCTAGGTCATTATCGTGACGTGGAAGTCGAGTTCTTTGGGGGATGAGCTCGAAGCTCAGGATCGGGATATACCCGACATCTCTCCCTGCGAGTGCAGGTGTAGTTGTGGGATGCCAAGAAGGTTCGCGAGCTGGCGAATCCTTCCTCTATGAGTCCAACACCGTGGTCCCGAAAGGAGGCGATGGGTAGCATAGGTGAGTAGGGGAATTTTGGGCCGCGAGTCGTCAGGGGGAGAGTCAACTTGCGGCGTGGAGGCTTCGCTGCCGGTCTGATGGTTGTCTGGGTCAATAAAGACCTCAATGATCTCCTTTCCCTTTGTTTTGGGGGCTGGCCTAGAATCTGGGGTAGAGGCCGGGTCATAGTAGGCTGACTCGACAAATTTTGGAGTTGTCTTGGCTTTCTTGGTAGGTTGAGGATTTGAAGACTCACCTGGCGAGGTGCTAGGATTTATGGCGACCAGGCTGGCAGCGAGAGCAGCCTTGAGCCCGCGAGCACGGTCCAACCTCTCTTCGAGCTCTTTGGAAAGAGGAATCTCAGCAAGGTAAGATTAAGTGGAATATCAAAGGTCACCCAGGTACACAGACACATATATATAGCCGCTGGTGGATCCCACCAAAATGTTCCCTTAGGGTCACTGACCCACTCACCGATCTTTTTGGGGTTGGATGTTTCTTTCTGAGTTTGGGGCAATCTCACAAAGGGAGGGGATTGTGAACAACCCCTTATCCGGTGAGTGGTGTGAGCAAGAGTCGGTCCAACCATTTTGTCACAGTCCAAGTCCCAGGCGAGTCGGTAGGGAGACAAGGGCTGTATGGCCTTGCCGACTCGCCCAGGAAAGAGGGAATATGTGTGGGACGAGGGGAGCAAGTGGGCTCGCACTCACCCATGGGTTTCAACAAGTAGTGGGCGAGTGGGGGATACCACGGCCTGCACTCGCCTAAGGCAGAAAGAGGCAGCGAGTGTGAGCTCAATCGAGCACTCGTCGCCCCAGGCGAGTGGAGGTTTCAGAGGGGCACTCATCCAGTGTTGTATGTTGTATTCTTACCATTCTACTCTTGATCTGGGCTGCATATAGCTATTTAGAATAGTGGAGGCATGCTATTTTCAAACCATTTTAAGAAAACTATAAATAGACCCAAGGGGGTACCTAAGAAGGCATGCTTACTTGTGCCTTGATCTTCTTGCACTTTCTGAGGTATCCTTATCTCAGCACTTGGATAAGGAGGGGAAGCGCTCTAAGATCTTCTGGGTGTGTGGTGGGACCTCCGTGTTGGAGTCTTGCGTTTGTTCCTTATGCTAAGTCTTTGGTAGTTTAGCTTGTGGGAGATAAGTAAGTGTGCGATCACCCCTTCCCCAAGGAATGAACTCCATAGAAGCTGTTGGATCCCTAGTTGGATTTGGGATAGGTTCACTAAGTTAGGCTGAGTCTAACCCACATTGTATATCCAGGGTCAAGTCTAGTAATCCTAGAGTTTAGGCTAGCCATTAGGTTCAACCTTCTTGGACCAGCCAGCAGAAGACTCGGACTTAGAAGATTAAGAGAACAGAATGATCAGTTCAAAGTTCTTCAAACTCAGCTCGACGATCGTCGATCTCAGATTGACGAACTCAGAGTTATTTCTCTGAGCTAAGCTCGATGATATTCGAGCTCAGGTCGACGATCGATTCTTTCAGACAGATTCTCATCTCGACGAACTCTGTGTGCAGAATTGGAAAGTCATTCTTAGTATGCAGTTCGCAGAGCTCAGGTCGACAAACAGGAATTCTCAGGTCGACGAACTTGGAACTCCGGTCGACGAATTCCATTCAGAGGTCAACGATTTCTGTCCCGAGCCAGAATGAGAAGATTTTCTTTCTTCTGTCCCTTACTTTATATATTATTTTGCAGTAATATTCCTGAGTAATTAATGCTCATGTTTCCTTGAATATAACCGCTATTGGCAGCATTAATTATGGTCTTCATCAGGATAATAACTTGCTTATTTTATTAGGGACAGTTGGGGAAACTCATTTAAGTCATATTCCAGCTGTTTGTATTCTCCAGATCTTTCTGCAATTAATGCCAGCAATTAAAATTTTAAAGGAGAAATTTTTGACTAGAGAATATAAAAGAGATTTTCTCTTTTCAGTCGAGGGACCCAAGACATATCAAGAGACACATACTTAGACAGAAATCTAAAGGAAAACATACAACACAAGAATACATAGAGACAGATACTGAACATTCAGAACTCTCTCACAATGCAGAAAATTTTGTGTTTTCTTCCTTGTCAATTCTGAAGACTGAAGAAGAACATTCATCACTATCAAGAGTCTTCTTCAACCTTCTCCTCCAGGAACATTAAAGGACAACTCATCTTGATTCAGTCAGAAAGTTCCAGGATTGTTTTCAGACAAGGCTGAAGACCTACACCCTGAAGCAAATCTTCCATTCTTCCTGAACCATTCAACATCTCAGGGGGAGCTTTGACAACATCAAGATCCACTAGTCTTCTCTGTTGATTAGAGAAAAAGAAGACACCATCACCTCCTCTCACCTCCTTTAAAAGGGTTCTAACTCCCTTCAAAAGTTAACCACTTGGTTCTCAAGTCTCCTGATCAAAAGACTTGGGATGGTTTTTGGGCACCTGATCAAAAGCCTAAAGGGTTGTTATATCTTCCTGTAAATAGATATTGTGGTGGAAGTCACCTGATCAAAAACCTGATAGTGGATTCCTACCAGGGTGGTAGAAGAGTGGATGTACCCAGTTGGGGAACCACTATAAAATTCTTGTGTTGTCTGGTTGTGCTTATTTTCATTTTATTCTTGATGTGGCTGTGATAGATAGAATAGTTTAGCCTGTTTTTCATTTCTTTCTATATTATTGGTATCACCTATTTTTTACTCTAAAAATAGCCAAATATTTAATTACTCCATTCACCCCCCTCTAGAGTAAATCAGATCTAACACCATCTTTCAATTGGTATCAGAAGGGTGTTTCTTTAGTTGTACAAGTTAACACTTGAACTAAGATCCTTGTTAGATCAGACTTCCTCTTTCTTAGCTCTTATATTATCACAATATGACATAGAACAAAGACTATGCAAACATTAGACCTCTAATGTGCAACTTTAATAAGTTTGTCATCTGGAAGGCAAGAATCAAGCTATATATGAATTTTATTGATGAGAATATCTTTAATTCTATTTTGACAGGACCACAAGTTCCAGTGGTAACAACTACTGCTAGTTCCAGCACACATGCTATCCCACCACCTGAGTGGACAGATGCTCAGAAAAAGGCCAAGATAGCTGATTCAAAGGCCATGAATATTCTAGCTCAGACAATGTCTGATGATATCTTCTAGAAGGTGGCTGAATGTACTTAAGCCAAGACTATCTGGGACTCACTTAACCAGATGGTTGCTGGTTCTGCTGATGAAAGAAAGGATAGGAGATCTGATGGGCTAAAACCGAATAGGCAAGCGTACCTGTCGAATCATAGTATTAAGGTCGTATTTAAACACGGGGCTGTCAAGTACTGCTACTCACGCTTGAGCTATTATCCTACCGGAAAATTGTTGGATTTTGAGAATTTTTAATTTGAAATAAACGATAATTTGCGAGATGAAAAACTTATATTAAAAAGCTAGCATCCGATCATTGATTCACCATAAAATAAAATGAGAGGGATAAAAGGTATAGTTTTAAATTTGCAAATCATACTCGGCCGTGACGGATCCGAAAATGAGATAAAATCTCGCTAGAGCATTAGGTCTCCTAACTTATAGACTCTTTGATCGAAATCTCTTTACAAACCAAAGAAGCCTAAAGTTGCATTATCGATGCGATCCGCACTATTGGATTTGACTCCAATCTGGAAGATTTACGTCGTCCTATCTCTAGGGTTGCGTTCAACTCCTTCCTTCTTTGAGTGATCTTTCACATTTACGAGCCTCTCGGCTACTCAAATATGAGATCCTAAGTCTGCTACCGTATACCGGAAATACGGAGTCGATGAAATAATAATCAAAGAAGGACCGAGTAGAATTAAGCAAAAATAAAACTATGAAATAAAAGAGACCCTCATCTCATTTTATGGATCCTCACAATCGAATGCTAAAAGAAAAATTAGCTACGCATATTTGAAATGAAAAACAAAATAAGAGAAGAGAAAATCATTTTAAACACTTGAAAGGGAAGAGAAGATTACACAATATGATAATAAAAGGAAATATTATGCTATTACAAGGAAAATTATAACTTGGAGGAAACAAAACATGAAAATAAAAACTTGCACTAATGGAAAATATGACAATAACAAAGAGAAAATTACAACTCACAAACACTCAAGCTCTCCAACTCAACATTCAAACTTTGCTTAGAACTTCACTCCAACAAAATTGTAATCCTTTGGCTTGAGGGTTGGGGTGGCTTATGTAGAGGATGGAGATGATTCTAGAACATAAGAAAATGAAAGGGCACAAGGGGGGGCGGCCACTTCATGGGGAGAAGATTCATGCATGCATTAATAAAGGGGAGAGAGAAAAGAGGGGTTCATGCATTTCATTTAATGAGAAATATAAAATAAGAAGGGGGGATGAATGGAAACTTGTAGAAGGGGAGAAAGAGGGGGGCCGGCCACTTGCATGAGGAGGATATTCATGCATGCTAATTAATGGAGAGAGAGAGAGATAAAGGTACATGCATGGGAGAATAAAGGTGGTCGGCCATGCATGAAAATATTCATGCATGACAATAAATGAAAGGGGGCTGCTCTTGAATGTGTGAAGGCCAGCCACAAGCTTGGGGAGTGGGCTGTTTCATGGGCTCGGGTAGAGGCAAAGAAGGGCTTTGAAGTGGGCTGCTGCATGTGTTGGGCTTGGGTAGGAGCTTCATGTAGGGGGCTGCTTATGTTGGCATCATGTGGGCTCGGTTTGGGCTGCACTTGAGGTTGATTGGTGTGCTCGGGCTGGGCTTGCATGATGGAGGGCTGGCCGAGCTTCATGTAGGGGGCTGCTTGGTGGACTTCAAGGGTTGCATCATACTCGGGTTTGCACTTAATAGGTGGTCGGGCTGCTCCAAAACTTTAGGGCTTCATCATTCAAGTGTGCCTACACAAATAAACAAAACATTAGCTTTATATGTAACTAAGCATGTAACATAAAAAATAAAAACATAACATTATGCATGCAATCATATACCCATCACTCAAGCAAACAAACACACACACAAACATGAAATAAAACATAACATCAAAATACCAAAATAAATATTATATAACAAATGCAACATAACAAATTAGATTATATTATATAAATATTAAACTATAACATGCATAAACTATATAAATTTAGTACATATTCCTAGAATAAATAAACTCAAATAACCCAAAAAGTGATGACTAAAATTAGTCATCAAAATCCCCCATGCTTAAACATTTGCTTGCCCTCAGGCAAATAGAAATAAAGAACTAGGGAAAAACAAAAGACAAATATAATTTTTTTGGTTCCATAGTTAAGAAAAGCAAAATATGAAAAATTAAACTATCCTAATTTCCATGTTATCAACTAGTGGGGTGAGAAGTGCACAATAAAGAACTTGAAAGTGGAATCCTAAAAATCTGATTAAAACATAAGAAAAGTCTACATATTTCTAAATCTTAAAAACAAGGCATCCAAAATAAATGAAAATAAGGACAACAAAAGTAGAGGTTCTAAATAAACGACGCATTAACAAACTAATAGGTTGCTAGATAAACATTAACCCTAAAACACTCCAAGATAACCTCCGAAGAAATCCATCAATGATGGTGGCCATAGGCTTGTACGTTCACACTTTCTCCACTACGCGAATTTACGTTCTAAAGATCAATAGGACTTCTAAAAGGCGTTAAGACTTGGCTTAGGTAAATAATAGGGAAAGGAGAAAACAAAGATAAACATGAAGGCTTAAATACTAAACCAAGGTGAGCTCAAAAATAAAAATAAACTCATGATAACAAAATGAGAAATGACAAGCAAGTCATTTCTCCAATTCAAACTACAAAACAAGGCCATGAAAATTTTCTTTTATAAATTTGGCCAAACATAAAACTTTTTTCTTTCATTTTTTTATTTTGTTGATTTTTTCATTTTTTTTATAACATTTTGATAAGAAAGCTCCAAAAATTAGGCTTGAGAATTTCCTTTTCATTTCAAAGATATAACCCTTCACAAAATTAATATTTAAGCTCAAGGTTTAGTTGTGAAAATAGGAAAGGGATTTTGGCTTTGGTGAATATAGTGAAATGAAAGATGGAGCTAAAAACAAAGAAAACAAGAAAAGGCCCAAAATTGTTTAGCAATGGTGATGTTTTTGGTGGGCAAGAAAAGCTCAAACTAGTCAAATGGTGGCCTAAATCATTTCTAAAGAACGTAAAAACGACGCAAATGTTTCGAGAGTAGATTGGGACAAGTTATAGACACCAAGAAAGACTACCCCGCAAATGAAAAAGAGCTAATGATACCTAGCAACCATTCGTAAGCAACTAACCGAATAAAAAGACATAACTACAAATTGCTAACTTATATTTTTTTTTTAAACTGATGCCTATATTTAAGAAAAAGAAACTAGTAGAACTAAACTATGCTAAAATGGTAAGTTTAGAAAACATTTTCAAAGTAATCTATATAGAACTACAAAAACCGCACGGGCCTACACATCACTAGAAGAAACATAAAAATAAAGATAGAAATAATTTTAGATTTTGTTTTTCAAATAGATTTTAGCTCAATTTTTTTGATTTTTTTTTGTTTTTCTAATTTTTTTGGGTTTTATAGTTTATAATTTTTTGGATTTTTAATGAAGTTAAAATAAAGTACTCTACTAATATAAAACATAATTTTTTTTTAAAAAAAAGAAGAAAGAAGGAAAGTAAACCCTCCCCCATGCTTAAACTCTTCATTGCCGTCAATGAAGGAAGCAAAAAGAAAAAGGGAAGGGGACTGAGAAGAAGAGAAAAAGAAAATGCAGTAAAGGAAATAAAAAAAAAGGACAGGACTTCCGCGGGTTCGTGAGATGAAGGTGGATGTCGCTCCCCCATGTTTGCTTTGTAGTGCACTTGTCCGTCAGCAGGTTTGACTTGATCCATTTGATATCAGCAGCAGCAGAGCGGCGACCACGAACTTGTAATTGAGTGGCCTCCGGTGGGAAGAGCAAAATAAAAGTAGAAAAATAATAGAGTCCATGGGCAGTTGCCCAATAGTGTTCTTTATTACAATAATCCAAATAAAAGAGTTTCATAATAATAATAATAATAAGTAGTCCAAAAATAAAAATGACAGTTCCACAAAAATTTAAAAATCCATAATAAGATTCTCCTTTGCAGGAGACACAGAATCATTAGAAAAATATAATTTAAGTTTATGCTCCTTCACTGTAAAGTCACCCTTATCCGGGTGCGAAAGCAACACAGATCTATCAGAAAAGACTTCCTTGACCGTAAACGGTCCAGACATACGAGATTTAGATTTTCCAAATAAAATACGTAAACGTGAATTTAAAAGAAGAACTTGATCGACTAGTTTAAAATTTTTATGGTGGCGAAAGTTCTTATCGCGATAATTTTGTTCTTCAGGGTCGGGTGGTTTTTCAAAATAGTTTGTCAAGTTGGTAGCATTTTCAAAAATAAGATTCTTTTGTCTAAAAGCAGAGTCATGTTCGAATGTTGGTTGTACGGGCATAGCAGAGTTTTCAAAAACATTTGATGAGAGTTCAGAAAAGGAAGGGGAAAAATCATTTGAAGAAATATAGGAGTCTTCTTTTAAGTCATTAATGAAAAAGCAAGAATCATCATTTTGTAAAGAGTTTTTCATAGATTTGTTAATATCAAATGCGACTTCCTCATCTCCCACATGCAGAAAAAGTTTTCTGTCACTCACATTTATGATTGCGCGAGCAGTGGCTAGGAAGGGATGACCAAGGATAAGAGGGACCTCGATGTCCTCTTCAATATCAAGAATGACAAAATCCATCGGGAAGATGAATTTGTCGACCTTCACTAGCACATCCTCAACAACACCTAACGGATACTTAATTCACCTATCAGCTAACTGGATACTCATTCTGGTAGGGCTAAGAGTGCCCAATCCTAGTTTCTTGAATAAGGAAAAAGGCATCAAATTGATGCTCGCTCCTAGATCCGCTAACGCATGTTTAACAAACAAATCACCAAAGACGCAATGAATGGAAAAGCTACCCGGATCGTTTATCTTTTTTAGGAAGAGTAGAGTTTTTAATGACCGCCGAGCATTCTTCATTTAACGTTACATGCGATAAATTTTCCAATTTCGTTTTGTTCATTAATAAGTCTTTAAGATATTTGGCATACTTAGGCATTTGACTAATCGCTTCATGAAATGGCAAATTAATGTGAATTTATTTGAACATTTCAAGGAAGCGTTTGTACTGATCGTCTAGTTTTTCCTTCCTAAGTCGTGATGGATAGGGAGGTGGCGGAAATTCCTTTATAACAACCGGAGCATCATTTTGAAAATCATATTTTTCTTTTTGAGAATTAGAAAAAATAGAGATATCTTTTTCTTTAGTAGATTTTTCATTTTCAAGATTTGATTGATCATTTTCCATGGGGATGAAAATAGGAGGGACAATCACCCTTGGCTCTTCCCTTGTGGTGGGCTCGTTAACAACCTTACCGCTCTGAAGGGAAATCGCATTTGCGTGCTCCCTTGGGTTAGGTTCAGTGTTCGAGGGAAGAGTTCCAGGTGGTCTCTCAGAAAAAGCCTTGGCGAGTTGGCCGACCTGATTTTCTAAATTTTTCATTGATCCTGTTAAGTTTCTAATAACAGCATCGTTTGAGCTTATATACTTAGCGAGGATCTCTTCCAAAGGGGAAGGTTTTTGAAAATTTTGTTGTGGTGGTGTAAAATCGTGCGGTGGGCGTACAACATTAGCGTTATTACTCCAAGAAAAATTAGGATGGTTACGCCATCCAGGATGATAAGTGTTCGAAGAAGAAGAAAAACCAGGAGGAGAAGAAAAATTCGAAAAAGAAGGAAAATTATTGGCAGAATTATTTTGAGCAGGCCTGGGTATGTTCCCCAGATAATCCAGCTGCTCGGCAGCAACAACACTTTCATATACCTTAGCGACGGAGGGAGCAGTCATCTCCTATATCTTCTTGTTTAGCATTTCCACTTGCAGCGCCAGTTGCGACACCGAATCCACTTCATATATACCTGCAGGTTTATATAGGCGAGTCCTGGATGAATTCCACTGATAGGTGTTCATCGCCATGTCCTCGATAAGCTCAAGAGCGGCTTCCGGAGTTTTGCGGTCCAAAGAACCAGCGGAAGCGGCATCTATCATTTGCTTAGTTTCTTGGTTTAGCCCATTGTAGAATGTCTGGACCTGCAACCATACAGGCAGAGCATGGTGTGGGCATCTTCTCAAAAGTTCCTTGAACCTCTCCCAAGTGTCATAGAGGGTCTCAGAAGCAATTTGAGAATATGAAGTTATATCATTTCGTAGCTTAGCAGTTTTGGCGGTGGGGGAAATAACGAGAAAGAAATTTTTCAGTTAAAATGTTCCAAGTAGTGATTGATCCTCTTGGAAGAGAACTCAACCACTGTTTGGCTTTGGTTCTTAGGGAGAAGGGGAAGAGTCTTAGCCTTATAGAATCGTCTGAAACACCATTAATCTTAAAGGTGTCACAGATTTCAAGAAAATTGGCAATATGCAAGTTCAGATCTCCATCTTGTAATCCGTCGAACTGTACATATTGCTGCACCATTTGTATGATGCTAGGCTTAAGCTCGAAGTTATTGTTCGCAATTGCAGGTCGAACAATACTTGTCTCTGTCCCTTCCAAGTTGGGTCGAGCATAATCGGACATGGTCCTTTGCTGAGCCACTCCTGGGTTAGGGTCTCCCATTTCAGAATTGAAATTGCAATCCCCGAAGGAATCCTCAACCACTGTTTGAGAAGTGGAAGCCCCGAATCATAGTTATCTCCGAAAAGAGCGTTCGATTTCTGGGTCCAAATCAACAAGTAGCGACGGATTCGCTCGGGTCATGCACTAGCAAAGAAGACGAAGGAGAATGAAAAAGAAAACTTGAAAAAGAAAGAAAAAGAGAAGAAAGGATTTTTTTTTTGAAAATAGAGTTTTTACGGTTTGGCTCTCTAACTTCCCAAGGGCTACCCGGTGAAGGGTTCGCAAGGTACTAGGTAAAATGGTGGCGCTTAAAGCCCCTTACCCTTTTCGAGAGATTTTAGGTTGGGTAGAAAATAAGATAAGGTGGGTTGATTATAAATATTTATATATATATAATTTTCTTTTGATTTGTTTTGCAGAAGTAATAGCGCAAGCGTTTTCAAAATATTGACGAAGAAAAATCCCCGGCAACAGCGCCAAAAACTTGATGGGCTAAAACCCGAACAGGCAAGCGTACCTGTCGAATCGTAGTATCAAGGTCGTATTTAAACACGGGGCTGTCAAGTATTGCTACTCACACTTGAACTATTATCCTACCGGAAAATTGTTGGATTTTGAGAATTTTTAATTTGAAATAAACGATAATTTGCGAGATGAAAAACTTATATTAAAAAGCTAGCATCCGATCATTGATTCACCATAAAATGAAATGAGAGGGATAAAAGGTATAGTTTTAAATTTGCAAATAATACTCGGCCGTGACGGATCCGAAAATGAGACAAAATCTCGCTAGAGCATTAGGTATCCTAACTTATAGACTCTTTGATCGAAATCTCTTTACAAACCAAAGAAGCCTAAAGTTGCATTATCGATATGATCCACACTATTGGATTTGACTCCAATCCGGAAGATTTACGTCGTTCTATCTCTAGGGTTGCGTTCAACTCCTTCCTTCTTTGAGTGATCTTTCACATTCACGAGCCTCTCGGTTACTCAAATATGAGATCCTAAGCCTACTACCGTATACCGGAAATACGGAGTCGACGAAATAATAATCAAAGAAGGACCGAGTAGAATTAAGCAAAAATAAAACTATGAAATAAAAGAGAACCTCATCTCATTTTATGGATCCTCACGATCGAATGCTAAAAGAAAAATTAGATACGCATATTCGAAATGAAAAACAAAATAAGAGAAGAGAAAATCATTTTAAACACTTGAAAGGGAAGAGAAGATTACACAATATGATAATAAAAGGAAATATTATGCTATTACAAGGAAAATTATAACTTGGAGGAAACAAAACATGAAAATAAAAACTTGCACTAATGGAAAATATGACAATAACAAAGAGAAAATTACAACTAACAAACACTCAAGCTCTCCAAATCAATATTCAAACTTTGCTTAGAACTTCACTCCAACAAAATTGTAATCCTTTGCCTTAAGGGTTGGGGTGGCTTATATAGAGGATGGAGATGATTCTAGAACATAAGAAAATGAAAGGGCACAAGGGGGAAGGGGTCGGCCACTTCATGGGGAGAAGATTCATACATGCATTAATAAAGGGGAGAGAGAAAAGAGGGGTTCATGCATTTCATTTAATGAGAAATATAAAATAAGAAGGGGGGATGAATGGAAACTTATAGAAGGGGAGAAAGAGGGGGGCCGGCCACTTGCATGAGGAGGATATTCATGCATGCTAATTAATGGAGAGAGAGAGATAAAGGTACATGCATGGGAGAATAAAGGTGGTCGGCCATGCATGAAAATATTCATGCATGGCAATAAATGAAGGGGGGCTGCTCTTGAATGTGTGAAGGCCGGCCACAAGCTTGGGGAGTGGGCTGTTTCATGGGCTCGGGTAGAGGCAAAGAAGGGCTTTGAAGTGGGCTGCTGCATGTGGTGGGCTCGGGTAGGAGCTTCATGTAGGGGGCTGCTTATGTTGGCATCATGTAGGCTCGGTTTGGGCTGCACTTGAGGTTGATTGGTGTGCTCGGGCTGGGCTTGCATGATGGAGGGCTGGCCGAGCTTCATGTAGGGGGCTGCTTGGTGGACTTCAAGGGCTGCATCATACTCGGGTTTGCACTTGATAGGTCGCCAGGCTGATCCAAAACTTAAGGGCTTCATCATTCAAGTGTGCCTACACAAATAAACAAAACATTAGCTTTATATGTAACTAAGCATGTAACATAAAAAATAAAAACATAACATTATGCATGCAATCATATACCCATCACTCAAGCAAACAAACACACACACAAACATGAAATAAAACATAACATCAAAATACCAAAATAAATATTATATAACAAATGCAACATAATAAATTAGATTATATTATATAAATATTAAACTATAACATGCATAAACTATATAAATTTAGTACATATTCCTAGAATAAATAAACTCAAATAACCCAAAAAGTGATGACTAAATTTAGTCATCAAGATCCAACCTCATCTCTCAATATGAGAACTTTAAGAAGGATGAATCAAAGTCAGTTGGTGACATGTACAACAGACTGAGCTCAATAATCAATGAGCTAAAGACTCTAGACCAAGATATCACCCTTACAGAAGTGAATGATAAAATCCTCATGTGCTTCCCAAGCTCATGGGATTCAAGAATCCTGCCTATCAAGGAATACAAAAGTCTAAATGAGATCTCAACAGAATCTCTATATGGAAAGCTCAAGTTTTATGAGCAACTGATTAAGTCTAGAGAGGCTGCAGAGCAGAAGACTCCTTCATTCAGACAAAAAGGAGCAAAATATTGCATTCAAAGAAAATGAAGAATCAGAAGCCCCAATACTCAATGAAGAATTCCTAATTCTCTTAGCCAAGAGATTTTACAAGATGGGCAAGAGGGACTTCAGAAGAAAGTCATCAAGGCAAGATGACAAGCCCAGGTATGACAAAACACCAACTAAAGATGTTGTATTTTTTGACTGCAGGAAGCATAGACACTTCATCTTAGAGTGTCCAAAAAACCAAAAGAAGGAGAGAAGAAGAGAAAAAGAAATAAGGAGACAACACTACAACAAGCCCTCCTCCAGCAAGCACAAAAGGAAGTAGAAAGGTTTTGTAGCTGAGACATGGAGTGAGACTGAAGAGGAATATTCATCTTCTAGCTCCAGTGAAGTTGAAGAGGAGGCTAAGGCCAAGGAAATATGCTTGATGGCCATTGATGCATTAAGCACCCAATCTGAAGCTGACCAATCAGACACTGAAAAACCTCTATCTTATGAGGATCAGGTATTACCTTCTTTTGATTTTGATTCTGAAAATTTTAGAACATAATTCAAATCCTTGTATATTGATTTAATAAATTTAGAAAAAGAGATTAAGCAACTTAGAGAGAAACTAAATGAACAAGAAAACCTGCTTTCTGAAAATAACAAGTTAAAAGATGAAATAATTTTAGCTAATGAACAAATCATTAAATTAAAGTCTGAATTATCTAAGGCTAGGAAACTTGAAGAATCCCTGAATGGGAGAAGTATCAAGCTGATGGACATCACAAGCACAGTGAATACCAGACTCAATGGCAAGCTGGTCTTAGGTGCTTCATCAAGCCAACCCCCATTGATTCAGAAAACTATCTTAACAACCCTAATAAAATTTGTTTTTGAAAAGGGTAAAGAGAAAATAGAAGATAACAATGTTAATCAAACAAAACTTAAGCACAAGAATAAGAAAAAAAGAAAGAGTAAGAAAAATAAAAACCAAAACAATGTTTAGCAGATTTCGTCGAACTCAGATCGACGAAATGTGTACAGTTCGTCGAGCTCAAGTCGACGAACTCCGAACACAAACTTTTACTATAACTATTCTCTGAACTGTGATCGACAAAACCAGTATATACTGGTTCGTCGACCAAAGATCGACAAAATTGGGGCCTAGCAAATGAATACCTTCATTCTCTGAGTGGAGTTTAACGAACTCATCCCCGTTCGTCGACCTTAGATCGACGAACGTACGAGAATTCGTCAACACCAGTTTATAATAATAAAAACTTTAACTCCAACAGGATTTTTAATCAACCAAGACAAAACATTAATCCCTTTAACCAGTGGATAATTCCACCCAAAAATTATCATCCATTAGGTTACAAAAATCAACCTGAATATTCATATATTTCCAGCTTTAGTTATGTAAATCAACAAGGACCCAAGGTAACCTGGGTCAAGAATAGCTAATCTGATTTGTTGCATGTGAAAGGCTGTCCCACCACAGAGCAACAGTGGTATCTGGATAGTGGCTATTCAAAGAATATGACTAGAAATAAGGACAACCTAATCAACTATAAGTCAAATCTAGGACCAAAAGTAATATTTGATGATTCTAATTGTGGCCATACTGAAGGATATAGAAATGTCAAAATTGGAGTAGTCACCTTCAGGAAGGTTGCATATGTAAATGGACTGAAGTAGAATCTTATATCCATAAGTCAGTTATGTGATTAAAGGTTTCAGGTATCATTTAACAAAACTTCCGGTATTATTACTTCAGCTGATAACAAAGAAGTTTTAACTGGCACTATAGTAGGAAATATCTATATAGTTAATTTTAAGTCAGCTAAAACTAAAATTTTCTTATTTAATCAAACCAATAATAATAATGATCTTTGGCATAGGAGATTAGGACATGTAAACCTAAAAAACATTGCTAAACTATCTAGGGACAACCTTGTTAGAGGATTGCCTTCTTACCCCTACAAGAAGGAAAGCTTCTGCTGGGCTTGTCAGTTAGGAAAGCAAACTAAAAATAGTTTTAAGTCACTTAATAAGAGTGATTCACCTAAGATATTGTATTTTCTCCATATGGATCTTTTTGGACCCATTATTGTACAGAGCCTAGGAGGGAAGTATTATACCTTAGTAATTATTGATGACTTCTCAAGATTCACATGGGTGTTCTTCTTGAGAAACAAGTCAAATAACTTCAAGGTTCTTACAGATTTTCTTAAGAGCATAAGGATTAAGTACTCTACTCCAGTTGCATTGATCAGAAGTAATCATGGTACTGAGTTTGAGTCTCTTCCTATGCAAGAATTCTGTTAGAAGGAAGGTATCATACGGTGCTTCTATGCTCCTAGAACTCCTCAACAAAATGAGGTAGCTGAAAGGAAAAATAGAACACTTATTGAAGCTGTAGGCACATTAATTGTAGAAGCTCACTTGCCCCTATCCTTTTGGACAGAGGATGTGAGCACATAAAACTATGTCCTGAATAGAAGTTTGATACACAAGCTCAAGGGCAAGAGCCCCTATAAACTACTCAAAGGGAATAAACCTAAAGGAGATTATTTTAGAGTATTTGGTTGTATTTGTTACATTCATAACAATAACAAGAAATATATTAGAAAGTTTTAAGCCAAGGCTAAAATTGGAATTTTTCTTAGATATTTCGAAGTAAGCATGGCTTATAGGGTATATAATAAATCAACAAAAAAATGGAAGAGTCTATTAACATTTCATTTGATGATACAAACATGTTTTACATGGAGAAAATAGCTTCTACCAGTGAAATTTTGTAGGTACCTAACTTGTGTGAGAAGTTGGATGAGTTGACCCTCACCAATGAGGCTGTTACACATCCTTCTCCACATATTACTGAAGAAAGTGAAGATGAAGACACTAAATTCAATAAAGAGCCAACAATAACTAGCTTAATTCCACAAGAGGAATTAGCCCCCCAAGCTGTTGATTAACCAACTCCTCCTACTGAGATATTCATACTTAGAGATCGCCCTGTATCTCAAGTGATTGGAGACTTATCAGTGGGTGTGTAGACAAGGCATCAACTCCACCAGGATATGATGCATGCCTGCTTCATATCTCAAATTGTGCCCCAATCCATTAAAGATGCTGAGCAAGATCCAAACTAGATCATTACAATGCAAGAGGAGCTAAACCAGTTTGAGAGATATAGAGTTTGGGATTTAGTTCCAAGACCCAAATACTACCCAGTCATTGGAACTAAATGGGTATTTAGAAACAAATAAGATGCTCAAGGTTCTATCATAAGAAATAAAGTCAGACTAGTTGCTCAAGGATACAAACCAGAGGAAGGCATAGACTATGATCAAACTTTTGCACCTATTGAAAGGCTTGAAGCAATTAGGATATTCTTAGCCTATGCAGCCTACAAAAGGTTCATAGTTTATCAAATGGATGTAAAGACTGCATTCCTAAATGGTGAACTCAAAGAATAGGTCAATGTGGAACAACCACCAGGTTTTATCTCTTCAACTTATCCCTCTTATGTTTTCAAACTGCATAAAGCTCTCTATGGTCTAAAGCAAGCTCCAAGAGCTTGGTATGAAATCTTAGCTATCTTTCTTTTAGAGCATACATTTTCAAGAGGCATAATAGATAAGACTTTATTTTTCAAGCATCATCATGAAAAAATTTTGTTAGTACAAATATATGTAGATGACACTATATTTGGCTCTACAGATCCCAAACTATGCAAAAGGTTCTCCAACCTTATGCAATTCCAAGTTAGAGATGAGTAGTATGGGTGAGCTCTCATACTTCCTTAGTATCCAAGTGAAGCATACTCATAATGGCGTCTTCATATCTCAATCCAAGTATGCTAAAGAGCTGATAAAAAGGTTTGGGATGGCTGATACCTCAGCCAAGAAAACACCAATGTCTACAAATGCTGTGGTTGATTCTGATGAACATGGGAAACCTGTTGATCAGAAATTGTATAGGGTCATATTGGGTCCCTATTATATCTCACAACAAGTAGGCCAAATATTATGTTTGCTACCTGTCTTTGTGCTAGGTTCTAGGTGAACCCTAAAAAATCTCACCTTATTTTGCTAAAAAGGATTTTATGATATATAAAGAGTTGGCCAAATTTAGGACTCTGGTATCCATCTGAGTCAGAGTTTGAGTTAACTGAATACTCAGATGCTGACTTTGCTGGATATGGTGTGGACAGGAAGAGCACATTAGGAACATGCCAGTTCCTTGGTGCTAGACTTGTCTCCTAGTTTTGTAAAAAGTAGACATTTGTGTCTACATCAACAATAAAAGCTGAGTATATAGCAGCAGGCAGTTGGTGTTTACAGATGCTGTGGATACAAAATCAGTTCCTGGATTATGGATACAACTTAAATAATTCAACTATACTCTGTGACACCACCAGTACTATATCCATAGCACAGAATCCATCCCATCATAATAGGACCAAGCATATAGATGTAAGACATCATTTCATTACGGAGTGTGTTGACAAAAAGAAAATTAATCTCACTTTCATCTCTACAGATTTGCAAAGGGCAGACATCTTCACCAAACCCTTGGATGAGAAGAAACATCTATCCTTTATGAATCAATTAGGCATGATGAATGGAGATGGATTAATTTAAATTTTGTCAGAGGTCGAAGAATTTGCCACTATTCGTCGACCAGAGATCGACGAACTGAGAAAAGTTCTTGAAAAAATTCGTCGATCTGAGATCGACGAACTCTCTGTGTGTGAAGTTCTATTTGTCGACCTGAGATCGATGATATTACTTCAGAAAATTTTCGTCGACCTGAGAACGAGGAAAAGTCTTCCCTTCTTCAGAATGAAAAACCTTATATCTAGGTTTTCTTTGAGCTCCATCCCGCGCTTTTTGTTCCCCTTGCACTTGATCTCTCTATTTCCTTTTGCAGGTGATCATGGCGATTCAAGCGAGCGCTCTTGCGAGGATGAAGTTTGATATGTGTTTTGATATAGATTTTGAGTCATTCTAACACTCCGATCAGATCTTCCTAGACATTCTGATATTGTTTGAAGATCAGCAGTTGAAGAATCTTATGACCACAAGAATAAAGATTGCTGCGACAGAAGTTCGAGAATGGGTTTTCACTTCCTCCTCTCCAGATGCTGGTACTATGATAGGAACAATATCGGGTAACACAGTTTCTCTTACCCCCGCCGTTCTATCTGAATTTTTGGATTAGTAAATGGAGAAGAAGAGTTAGAAATAGATAGTACTGAATTTGATGAGATGTTGATTAAGATGGGTTATACTGGAGAAAACCCCAATAAACTGCTGAAGAAACATTTGTCTGCTATTTATAAGTTTCTAGCGGATGTTGTGGGCAAGGTGCTGCTGGGGAAGCACACTGCCCATGATTACATCACCAGAAAACAATTTCTAGTGATGTGGGCAGTTGTGAACAAGAAGGCCGTGAACTGGGCTAGGATTATGTTTGAGATGATAAAGAAGAAGAATTCAAAGAAAGAGGTGTGCTTTGGAAGGATTCTTGGAATCTTCCTTAAAGCAAAGGCCGTTGAATCACTGGTCTCCCCAACCATATTCATCAATGCCTCCAAGAGGCTTAAATGCGCCTTATTTGGTAGGTGGGAGAGGAATATCCCCAAGCCATCCAAGGCTTCTTCAACTTCTAGGACTTCTGAGGATACAAGAGCTGCAACAACTACTCCTCCACCCCCAGAAGATCCTCCCTCCTCCAGGATTCCATACCCTCCACCTCCAGCTCAACAACCAACA
Organism: Platanthera zijinensis; assembly: GCA_039513925.1. NCBI lineage: Eukaryota > Viridiplantae > Streptophyta > Magnoliopsida > Asparagales > Orchidaceae > Platanthera > Platanthera zijinensis. Next base: position 167,392,398 of record CM077092.1, read on the forward strand.
CCTCCATCAGTTCAAACACCTTCAACAACCCTCCAACAAACATCCACATCTCAATCTCCAACACTAACACCTCCTGCTTCCCCAGTCCATCTTCCTTCACTAGTTCAATCTCTTGAACATCAACCAACTCCCGTTCAATCTCCAGTGCATGCCACTTCACCTCATATCTAAGAGTATGTCACTCCTCCTCAGTCCCCTATTCCTCCACATCTTGCTGATATCTCCCTACACAACATATCATCCATACCATCATTTGATATGTTATCATTCCCCATCCATACCCCACCTCAAGATGAGCAATGCCAGACTCCACACCCTTTCATACATCATCATCCACCATCAATCCTTCTGTATCAACTCAGACACCCTCTGAGTTCATGCAAATGGATCCCCCTTCCATTTCCTGTCTTCTACAAACCATCACTCCACTTCTCAGACAACTCATAGTAGAGGCTATTAAACCTCTTGTTGACTCCATTTACTCCCTCTCTGCTCTTCTGCCTACTTCTATTTCTGTCCCTTCTTTTGGGGGCCTAGCTTCAGGGCTCTCTGAACCTAGGCAGGGGGAGATATTCTATGAAGAAGCTCCAGAGTCTCCTCTAGCAACAGCAGCAGTAGAAGAAGAATCAACAACAGTTTTGTAGGTAGTTGAGTCATCAGATGTACATATGGTTACAGAGGCTGAATTATCTTATGTAGACATGCTGAATGCAGATATCTTGACTGTTGGTGATTGTTGTATCAATCCCACAGTAGACATCTTTGGATTATTCGATTCTTTCAATACAATTTATTTGAATTCTTTTCTTCCAGTAATAAGGCCATCTTTGGCTATAATGTGCTACACTCCTCCAATAAGTCCTGAAGTTGTAAATTAACTGAAGGAAAGTTTTTCTATTAACATGGTTGTGGAACCTTCAGGCCCAACCTATGTGATGGATGATAGTCCTATTCCTAGTTTAGATGATTTGATTGATCAAGATGTAGGCCAAGAACTTGCACAGATTCAGAATGATCCTGAGTTGAATGAATTCCTGTTTGCTGACAAAGATATATAAGATTATTAGATGATCACTGAGAATGTTGCTCCACCTGAAGTTGCTGAACCTCAAGCACTTTTTCAGGCTAAAAGACAAATCTCAAAGGGAACTTTAAAAGAGATAGATGCATTGTATGATAATCCTCAAGGTTCTTCTGATGAGGACATAGATGATGATGATTCTAATGAATCTGATGATCCTAAATCTAAAAAGAAGGCTGCAAAGAAGAGAAAAGTAGTTCCAAAGGCTGCTCCAAAGCCTAATCCCTCTCACGATACACCTTACTATATCTTGAACAAGATTACTCCTTACCCAGGGATGCCACAGTGGATATGGTTATCCAAAAATGAGTAGAAAGAAAGGAAGAAGAGAAGGAGGTACATGTCTCCTCCTAAGAAATTTTGGAAAGACCCTCCTCCACCTCCTCCTCCATCTTCAGGCGCCTCTAGAAATGTTTCTCAAAGATCTGCTCCAGTCACCAAGACCTATTAGAGATATTCCAGGCAATACAGTCAGCAGCATTCTTCCCAAAGTCATCCTCCTCCAGCTTCAATCAAGAGAATTCCTACAGACTCTGTTGATGAATCACAGAAGGACTCAAGTCCAAAAAGGCCAGTATCTCCACCAATTCCCTTTGTAGATCCAGAGTAGGAGACATCAGGTAGAATGGCAAGATTTTATGAGCTGATAGGACTCTCACAAAATAACAAAGCCAAAGCTGAAGGAAAGGATCCTTCACAATTCTGTACCATGTCTTCATATAGAAAGGAAAAACTTAAAAGGTAAGGCAATTTTACTGTTAGATATATGTTTTTAAATTCTTTAATGTTGATGATTACATGGAATTGCACCCTGATGTTGTGGTTCCATGAGCAATATCTCTCAATATCATTGGTGCATCAGACATGACAATATCAAAGAGAAAAGCTACCAATCCAAATAGAGAAATCATTTTCAAACAGCCTTCTAGAATGAGAAGTTTTCTTTCTTCTGTCCGTTACTTTCTATATTATTTAGTAGTAATATTCCTGAGTAATTAATGCTCATATTCCCCTGAATATAGCCGTTATTGGCAGCATTAATTATGGTATTCATCAGGATAATTACTTGCTTATTTTTTTAGGGACAGTTGGGGAAACTCATTTAAGTCATATTCTAGCCATTTGTATTCTCCAGATCTTTCAACAATTAATGCCAACAATTCAAAATTCAAAAGAGAATTATTGAATGCAGAATATAAAAGAGATTTTCTCTTTTCAGTCGACAAGCCCTAAGATACTAGATTAGACTAAGCCAGAAATCTAAAAAAAACATACATCACACAAGAAAACACAGAGAAAGATACTGAACTTTTAGAACTCTTTAACAGTGCAGAAAAATTTCTGTTTTCTTCCTTGTCAATTCTGAAGACTGAAGAAGAACATTCATCACTATCAAGAGTCTTCTTCAACCTTCTCCTCCAGGAACATTCATGGACAACTCATCTTGATTCAGTCAGAAAGTTCAAGGATTGTTTTCAAACAAGGCTAAAGACCTACACCCTGAAGCAAAGCTTCCAGTCTTCCTGAACCATTCAACATCTCAGGTGGAGCTTTGATAACATCAAGGTCCACTAGTCTTCCTTGTTGATTAGAGAAAGAGAAGACACCATCGCCTCCTCTCACCTCCTATAAAAGGGTTTTAACTCCCTTCAAAAGTTAACCACTTGGTTGTCAAGTCTCCTGATCAAAAGACTTGGGTTGGTATTTGGGCACCTGATCAAAAGCCTAAAGGGTTGCTATATCTCCCTGCAAATAGATAGTGTGGTGGCAGTAACCTGATCAAAAACCTGCTAGTGGATTCGTACCAGGGTGGTAGAAGAGTGGATGTACCCAGTTGGGGAACCACTATAAAATTCTTGTGTTGTCTGGTTGTACTTATTTTCTTTTTGTTCTTACTTTGGCGGTGATAGATAGAATAGTTTAACCTGTTTTTCATTTCTTTCTAAATTATTGGTATCACCAATTTTATACTCTGATAAAATTAAAAACAGCCAAAATTTTAATTATTCTATTCACCTCCCTCTCTAGAGTAAATCAAATCTAACCCCATCTTTCAAAAGGATATATTGAACTCACTCAGTTCCACCGACCACTTTGCCAACCTCCTCGAATGCTCCACCCCCTCAAAGATGTTGTGGAGGGGATGGTAAGTCACCACCAGGATGGAGTGTGCCTAGAAATAAGGTCGAAGCCTCTAAGCTGAGATGACCAGAGTGAAGGCCAGCTTTTATAAGATCGGGTATCAGAGCTCTCCTTTCCTCAAGACCCTGATCACGTAGTAGATATGCAACTTCTTATTCCATTTTTCCTGGACCAGGATGGAGCTTACTGCCTTGATCCCAACCCCAAGATATAGGGAAAGATCTACCCCTTCCTTAGGCCTTTGGAGGAGTGGAGCCTGGGTCAGCTGCCCCTTCAAGGCTTGGAATGCCTCCTCGCATTCCCGGGACCACTCGAACTTCTGGCCCCCTCTTAATGCCTTGAAGATTGGAGACCACTTCTCTCCTGCAGAAGAGAGGAACCTGCTAAGTATTGCCAACTTTTCCGTCAGCCGCTAAACCTCCTTGGCATTCTACGGCGATCCCAACTCCATGATCTCCTTAAATTTATCAAGATTAGGTTCCACCCTCGGAGGAGTAAGAAGATGACCCCAGAACTTCCCCCTTCTAAACCCGAAGACACGTTTCAAGGGGTTCAACCTCATCTTATACTTCCGCAGGGTGCCGAAGGTCTCCTCCATATCCATGAGATGAGAATCCACCTCCAAGCTCTTGATCATAAATCATCCACGTACACCTCAAGATTCTTCCCTTTTTACTCCCAGAAGATTCGATCAATCATTTTTTGATACATCGCCCCTGCGTTCTTTAACCCAAAGGGCATCATCTTGTAGCAAAAATACCCATCCCGGGTAATGAAGGAGACATCTTTGATGTCAGGTGGGTGCATCCTAATTTGGTGATAACCTGAAAATGCATCAAAAAAACTAATCACACAAAAACTGATGACTGAGTCAACCAGCGCGACGATCCAAGGCCAGGGGTAACAATCCTTAGGTCATGATTTATTTAATAAAGAAAAATCAACACACATCCTCCACCGACCGTCTCCTTTTTTTACCATTATAACATTGGAGACCTAGCTGGGGTATTGGATTTCACACACGAACTCGGCCTTGAGGAGCTTGGACACCTCCTCTTTGATGGGCTCAGCTAGCTTGTCCGCGGTGGACCTCTTATTTTGCTGGATGGGGCAAGCCTCTAGAACCAGGTTGAGACAGTGGCAGGCAACATCCGCATCGATTCTTGGCATGTCGTCCGTGCTCCATGCAAAGATGTCGATGTTCTTCTAGATGCACTCCAACATCCTCCCCTGGTCCTCTGGGCTAAACCCCCCACTAACGCGCACCTTCTCCACCTGGCCCACATGGGAGAGAACCTCCATCTCTACCACCTCTTTCGTAGCCTCCATCCGGTACTGCTCCTCCCACTCGCTGGAAGCCCCCTCACCTAGGACTTGAACCTCCTCCTCAGCTTCCTCCATGGCCATCACCTCGACCAGCTGCTCCGGAACACCTTCCGCCACCTCTACCTGGGTGTGGATCTTCTCCTCCACTTCCATCTCCTCTGCCTCTACTCTCGCCCTCTTCCTGGACAGCTCCTCCATTCTCCTCTCCATCTCTTCATCTCCACCCTGCCAAAAGATGGAGTTTATCGCAGTGACATAACACTCACTTGCCACTTTAGGATCTCCTCGGACCCTAAAATTGATTCCCTCGGTGCTGAACTTCAAGAACTTATGGAAGGATGAGGGTACGCAATGGAAGGCGCTGATGAGGGGCCATCCGAAAATGGCATTGTAGCTGCTGGGGGCGTCCAGGATGACGAATATGCAGTTCCTGGACAACCCTCCCCCCCCCCCCCCCGTAAGATGACATGGAGTCCCACTCCTCCTTCCACCTCCTCTCTCCCGAGAACCCGAACAGAGGTCCATCTGAGTCCAATATCCTCCGGTCCTCCACCTTCATTGCATCAAACACTTTTTTGAAGATGACGTTGACCGAGCTCCCATTGTCAATGAGGATCCGTGAGACAGTGAAATTCTCAACCGAGGTTTAGATGACCAATGCATCGCAAAAAAGATCCTCATAATTCGGCATATCTTTCCTTGAGAAGGTGATCTTCTCATCTGGGGGTGGGGTTTGGGACGTGGAGCCAATGCTTTGACGGTACATGGTGTGAAGGCTTGCCTTCCAAGAGGCCTCGACCCCCCCCCCCCCCCCCCCCCCCCCGTGGATTACCCAGATCCCTCCTCAGGCTCCAACATCAACCCGGTCCTCGTACCTGTCCTCCTCTCCCCTGGGCAGGACCTCCTTAATTCGTACCTCCTGGTGGGGTTGCTGCTATTGCTCCCTGTTCCCCCTCATCTTGAGGAACTTCGGGAACATGGTCGTGTCATGTCCCTCTTCTAGGTGAAAGTCGTAATAGGGCAACTCCACCCTGACTTCCTGCCTTCTCCTCTACTATCCTCCCCTCCTTCCCCGGGCTATTGACATAGCCTGACATTGATTAGGGAGAGGAGGCCTCTGTCCCTCCCTCCAACATGGAGGGTTGAGCTAACCATTGACCCCCTGGCGATTGTCTCCTCCAAAGAAACCTCTCCGCTGGCCCTAGTCCTGCCACTCCGGCTGCCTCCAGGCCAGCCGATTGTTTGGCTCCTAGCACCCCCACCTCAGATGTTGCTGCTCCCTCTACCTAGGCTCAGGCCTACACTCCTCTTGGCCCTTGCCACCTATCGGCTCCTCCTCCATGTCCCACCTTGCCAACTTCCTCACAAACTCGAGGTTCGACGCCTCCCCGTCGACCTCCCTTGATGCCCTCTCCATCAGCTCCTCATAGGAGAGAGGAGGAACCCTCTTCAGCTACATCATGAAGAATTCCTGCTGCAGCCCTAAGGTGAAGGCCATCATCAGGGTGTGCCCTGGAATCTCCTGGACCTGGAGGACCTCCTCCTGTAATCGGTCCACATAGCTCCCTAGAGTCACGTTCACCCCCTGCTTGATGTAGAATAAAGACTCGAACCCTTTCTTCCCCTTCTTAGAAGTGGTGAACCTCAGCATGAACCCTCGGCGTAGGTCATCGAAATAGTAGATGGAGCTAGTCATTAGCTGGTGGAACCAATCTCTCGCCTTTTCTTGAGGGTGATGGCAAAGAGCATGCACTTGAATGCATCCGATATCTATCTGATCGAGACCACATCCTCAATCCACTGGATGAGTTGAACCAGATCATCCTTCCCGGTGTAGTAGGACATCTACGGCTCACGAAACCCTTTTGGAACTGGGGCGGATGAGACCAACTCGCTGAAGTGGATGTCTCCCCCTACTGGGTGAGCTGGGGGATCTTCCACACCCATCTCCCCGATCCGGCCTCCACTTGCTGAGCCAGGGAACAACACTCTCCCCTATAGATCTCGCTCCCTCCGCTCCTTTGATACCTCCTTCCTAGGTCGCCTATCGGGGGCATTCTCGCCTAGGGTTGGGGCCGCGACAACTGGGGCCGTCTGCGTCGAGCACTCAGCGTGTGTGCCGAGTGCGAACTTGATGAGGCTAAGCACCTCATGACCGAAATCCTTGAACATGCCGAGGGTGGCGAGAGGGGGAGGGGGTGGCGAGTCGGCCCTACCCGAACCTTCTCCTTCTCCTTCAGTCATCATGCTCACTAAATATTTTTGGTGATGAAAACTCTCCACGCTGACCGCATAAAAATGTTAAAACAAAAAATCAACTTCTGTGGAGTTCAAACCCTTGGTGAAGGGGTGATCTCGCCCTTACTTCTCCCTCACAAACTCAAACAGCTAGAGACTTAGAACAAGAAATAGACCCAAGGCTCTAACATGGAGGTCCCACCACACACCCGGAAGATCTTAGAGCGCTTCTCCTCCTTAGCTAAGTGTTTAGCTAAGGATACCTCAGAAAGCACAAGAAGACTAGGGCACATGTAAGAATTCCCTCTGAGGTACCCCCTTGGGTCTATTTATAGTTTTCTGAAAATGATCTGCCAACAGCCAACCTCCGTTGTCCTAAACAGCTATATAAAATCCAGATTGGCCTACCAACAACGTAACTCCGCTGTTCTAAAAGGCTATGGGTAGGACAGTGGGGGTAAAATGGTAAAAATACATCATACAACACTTGGGAGAGTGGCCCTTGAAAACCTCCATTTGCATGGGGTGGCGAGTGCTTGATGGTGCTAGTACTCGAAGCATCCCTATGACACTGGGAAAGCGCAGGCCAGAAATGCCCCACTCTCTAAGTGCCTGCCGAGATCCATGAGCGAGTGCGAGACTGCTACTCCACTCGCCCCTATTCCATTCCACCCCACCTAGGCGAGCTGACGGAGCTGTAGAGATCTTACTCAATGCCAAGAAACAGGCATTGACTGTTTGGGCTTCACTCAATGCCAAGGGAAGCGGCATTGGGTGAACATGCCTCACTCAACGCCGATATAAAGGCACAGAGTGAGTTCTCCTCGCTCGACGCCGGGGAGGAAGGCGTCAAGTGGACTTGATGCCAGCAGAAGGTGTTGAGTGGACTCAATGCCAGGGGCCCGGCTCACCTGGGACTTGAATAAGATGACTTGGCTGGTCTAGCTCCTGTTGATCCCCACTCGCCGAATATGGGGTTGTACAATAGACAAATAAAAGCTGAATTAAAGAAAGTGCTATATATATATATATATATATATATATATATATATATATATAAAATTAGATAACTATTGGGATAATTGTCCTCCCATCACAACCTATTCAGATTTTATAAGATGCTAAATGATGGGAGTATAGAAGGAGAAATGGATTAGCAACTGTACTAATATCTGTGTCGGTAATAGGTACCGATAAGGTGATAAAATAGTTACCGCTCTACCTAAATAATAATACCTTATCCTCACAGGTAGACGGAATATGAAGCAAGAAGAGGAGGAGGAATCCTTGCTCATCCTACCAAAAATATCCTTGTCAAGCAAGGTGCCGTCAATAGGGATGAGGTCCAAGTCCTCCTGGAGTGCATGTGAAAGATCAACCTGCATAAAATTCGATAGAGAAGGGTGATCAGGAAATGAGAGAGAAGAAGAAAATAAATAATCATCGATTAGGCGAGTTGTCCCAGTCTCACTCCCATCGGGTTTCACCATATGATCATTGTCGGTAAGGAAAATATCATTGTTGGTAGAATATGAGCTATATGGACCTTCAATGATGATTTGGACTTTCTCCTCTAGTGACGTGGAAATAACCTCATCACTAAAGAAAATTTCCACCTCAGTGCAACTCGGCACAACTTCAGGGCCCATCAGCTCATCTTGCACATGAAAATAATTGATAGATAAAAATACATGCGAAGAAAATCCAGAAAAGACTGGAGGAATAGAAGATTTCAAGAAAGAGTCTATAAGATGATGCGATCTAACCTCCGAGAAAGAATCTATAAGATCGATGCATTCGTTGTGCTCCCAAGTTGACTTGGCTTCCTAACATATATGTTATCAGTGATGGAAGGAGTAGTGGCTTAAGAAGGGGGATGGAGACAAGCACTGACTTATCATACTCCTCCAATTGCAACTTCCATTGTTCATAATCCTTTAGAGCGTGATCGAGACTCTGATAACACAAGTATCACTTCTCGATAGGTTTAGACCATGATGGGGACAAACCACCAAAATAAGGTGATGCTTGCACAGGAGGTGCGTAATGATAATAAGCATGCTTATTATAAGAGGGTCCAACTGTAGTGGGAGCATCATATGATGAGCAATAGATGTTATTATTACGGCTTTCTAAATAACAATCTTCACTAATGTGGCTATGAGAAGAGCACCATTAGCAAGATGGATGGGAATACATTAAAATTGCGCAGTAGATTCAAAAGTGGAACAACCAGAAATAAGACTTAGTACACACGAGATGGAAATAAAAATTGTGAAAACCTGATTTATAAAACTGTAAAATAGATTAGAAATAAATAAAATAAAAAGTATGTTATTAACAACTGGAAGAACTTCTACCTCAAGAATTTCTCTCAAGAAACTCACATGACTGTGCTCCACAACAAAGATGCAAAAAACTTGTTGAATTGAACGACAAGTGTACCGGTCACACAAGTAATATAAAATGGGATGTTATCCCCAAGTATCTGTAACGTCTCGTTCCGTGCTAGGACCCTCGCATGTGTTCTGAGTCAAGATACTTGACTCAGGCTCAGGGTGTATGGGCCAAAGAGCTAGGGTTGAGTGATAATCAACGAATAATGGGGGAACGTAACTTAGATAAATGAACCAAGGGAAATTCGTCGGATATCGCTGAGGATATCCGACGAATTCGTCGAGTATCGCAGGGTGATACTCGGCCTACTCGACACCAGAAGTGGAAAAATGGTTAAGTGAAATTCATCAGATATCGCTGATTATATCCGATGAATTTTTCGAGTGTGATGATTATTCGTCGAGTATCGCTTGTTGATACTTGATGCACTCAATGCCAGAACTTGAGATATCGGCCAAGTAAAATTCATCGGATATCTCCAATAATATATGATGAATTCGTCGAAAATGGCGGAGAAGTATTCGGCGGGAGAAAAACTTAAGGAATTCGGTTAAGGGAATTCGTCGAATAACACTAAAGATATTCGACGAATTCATCGATTATCACTTGGCCGATTCAGCGTGTCAAGAGGAGAATTCGTCGAGTACACCCGGTTATATTCAGTGATTCGTCGAGTATGGAAGCCAGTACTTGACGAATTTAACATGTGTATTTTTCGGCAAAGGCGGAGCTCACTGGCTTGTATAGGAAGACTGAGCCGGAATTTGGGAAGAGTGCGGCTAGATTTCCTTAGACCTGTCATTTCAAATTATGGCTAATAATGGGCGGTCCACTAGCACGGCTACATATGGCAAGTGACTTGACCTAACATATAATTATAAAAAGGAACAAACCGAAAACCCTAGCTATCATTATGACTCCTTCTTGCTGAGCCGTTATTGTGAGAAACCGTCAGGAGAAACGGGATCGCCGGAGTCAAAGTTCTAGGAGGAAGAGCCGTCCTTTTTCCATGAAGAACACCACCGACGAAGAAGAACCATGCCGCCAAGGAGAGTGACGAGGTCCATAGCTAGAAATGTCAGAACCGCCAGAAATGAGATGAGCTTCCTACACTCTCCTTTGGTGCTAGATCTCTAGTTATTCCTAGGAGAGATATCGACTCAAAAGAGTCTTGATTCATGAGAAGAAGTTTAATAGGAAGAGGCCATGCCAGGACTTGTGTCCTAGGGATTAGATGTCTTCGACCTCTCCTTCCTTCTATGTGAAGATGAGAACTCTGTTTCGTGAAGAGTGTTGGCCTTTTGAGGGTGAAAAGGGAGGAGGAATTCTGGATGCGATTTTTGGGAACATCGGTTGGAGGAGGAAGATGAACCGATGTTGTGCGTTTCACTTTAAGATACATGCAAAAATCTATTTTCTACGCGCAACGAGCTTCGAGGATGTTTTGAGCATGATACAGCCAGATCTGAGTTTTCGGCTAAACACGAGAGTCGTAGCCTTTAGAAAAATAAGTCTCGTAGACTCGGGAATGTCCAATTGAAGTGGTTGTACAGTCAAGTCCTTGCACTTAATACTCTTGGGTTAGGATAGTATTGGGCTTGGTTTGAGTAAAGAAATTTTAAGAATAAATGTTGAGGTTTTAGTGAGTTTGGCCCTATGTGAATGTGATAAACAAATGGTTGGGAAACATATTTGGGTATAATTGTAATTTATGTAATTGAAAAGGTTTGGAAGAAGAGGTGACGCTCGGTAATTGAACGAGTAAACCGTGAATCCATGTTAATGCTAGGGGTGAACGATCTTAATGCAGATGCGATTACCATGATGAATGTTTAATGGATGGTGGATGCTTGATCCTTAAAAAGAGATCGGAAGAGGTTGATGTATGGACATAAGATGTGTTAAATAAGGAAGGTGTAAAATGCTCCACTGCTTAGAGCCGTGTCTCCCTTCGGGTAGTAGTGTGAGTTGGGTAAGTTGAATTTGGTGGCTTGCCACCCGAGTAAACAATAAACCCTTATGGGGTATGGATATGTGGAAGGCTTGGAAGTGCGAGGGTATTGCCCCACTAAATCGACAATATTATAAGGGACTCATTGTGGAGCCCTATAAGTGAAATACATGATGTGTTAGTTGACACAGGGTGTCATAATCCTTAGTTAAGGATAATGTGGCAGGTCTACGGGCTCACCAGTCGTCCCACCGACGGGAGTTGACAGATAGACTTGCACGGGTGGGCCTTGGTCCTCGATGTTTACTTCCCGAGGCACCCTCCGTGCTAATAGACAGTTGGCCTTGGTCCTTTGGTGATATGTTCACAGAGGCACCTTCCGTGCCATGATGATAGGCCAGTTTGGGCTGTGTTCTTGGTGTACATCTACCCAAGACTCCTCTGTGTCGTAGTACGCATGTGAGCTCCACTGTTTTGTTCTTAGCATTGATGCGTAAGGAAGCCTAGGCCAGGTAGTGTGGATGCCAGCCTAGTTATGGATAAGCCCGCTTTACTGTCACCGTCTGGCTACGACGAATGACGCCTTAGAGGTTTGCTACCTGCTCGAAAAGTGGGAACTACATGTATGTGTCGACATAGCAATTGCATGTGTGTGATCATGGGTGTGTCTTTGCATTGTATTCATTTTCATTACATTACATTACATAAACAAGATCGTCATAGTATAAGTTTGTATGGGCACTCTTATACGATGAGATACTTTACTGTTGAACCGATCCTTAACTTATATATATGTATGGGCTTTCATATAAGTTAAGTTACTTTCTGTTATAGATTCATATTTTATACTGCTGTTGATGTAGAACTTCTAGAGTAGAATGCTATACTCATTTTATGTACTTACTCTAATATAAACTGATATTGATTAATTCTATACCACCTGTTTATATAACTGTTTATATATATTGTACCTTATTCCTTTCTGCGCCCGGTGCCGAGGAGTTGCCGGGGGAGCGGATGTGATAGCCACTTTGTCTTTATTACTAACGGTTGCTACGTCTTTCTTTTTAGGAGGGAACCCCGCGGATAGAGCACCAATAGGTTACGCAGGAGGACAGCCAGGCCAGGGCGACAGGGCCTGCAGTGAGGGTACCATTGCTACCGTCTGTGACCGATGTGAGTTTTGAGAGACTCTTTTTGGTAGCCTTTTTGGGCATGTACTCTGATATTATAGAAGCCTTGGTCGCTTCTTATTTCTATTGTACTTATGGAATATTATACAAGTGTGCATCTTAACTTCTGAATTATATTCTTTATGTTGGGTTGGCATGAATGATATGTTTAGCTTGCAGGATAGGCATCTTGTAGTACCTATTAGCCTGTGTGCTAACACTACTATAAGGTGGCTATTTTGGGAATAAGACTCCCCTCATCTCGATTGTTGTGTTCCGGGGAAGTCTTACAAATGGTATCAGTTTGATATGAACCTGAACTAAAGAAGTCATTGAACAATGGTGCCACCCCCATTTGAATAGTCGGTTTGGGGACAAATCGACTTAGCGGAAGTAGTGGTGTGCCCGTATGTAATTCACACTAAGAATGTCAAATTTTGACCTTACGATTAGACAACCTAATCCTAGGTTTGTACCTTATGTATAGATCCCAGAACATGTAGAGCCAGTAGGGGGTACCCCTGCCCCTTCCATACCCACTCACTTCCAGCAATCAGAGCTAGAACAGACACTCACAACCATTCTGGACTCCTTTAGGTCTCAATAGGACCCAGTGCAGCAACTAGCTCCGGGCTCGAACTGGTTGAGCACTTTCCGAGCTCTCTCCCCTCCTGCCTACCACGGGACAGAGTCTGATGTGCGGACGGAAGAATGGATCGACACAGTGCAGAAGATGTTGGCAGGAATCCGTTGTCTAGAAAGCATGGATGTGACATTAGCAGTGTCTGTCCTAGAAAATCACGCCAAGAGGTGGTGGAAGTCCCTCATGGAATCCACCTTCAAAGGTCGAGTATATACAGATACTACTTGGAGTGAGTTCTCCGGGGAATTCTTAGAGCACTTCATCCCCTCGGACGCCCAGGATGAACTTGAAGAGAGATTCTTATAGCTAAAATAAGGATCGAAGTCCATTACAGAATACTAGATGAAGTTTCAGCATCTTGCAAGGTTTGCTGACTCCTATGACTTGTATTACCGAGGTTACGCTAAACGATTCTACAAAGGCTTGAGGTATCCCCCGAGGCAAGCCCTTTTGTTTATAGTAGACTTGAGTTTAGCTGAGATCATCGACATTGCAAAAAGGCTGGAGGCAGATCATTTGGGGAGTAATAAGAGACCCGTTGAGGGTGTGATGGAGGCCGATCCTTATTATAGAAGGAGGCAGGACAACCGGGGAAGAGTAAACAATAACAGTGAAGGTCTCTTCCGTCAGAACTTTAGAATGGAGCATCCGGCCCCACAGCCAGCCTTACCTTCACCGCAAAAAATGTATATGCAGCCGAGGGAGCAGTATGAGCAAGTTTGCTTCCAATGCAACCAACTGGGCCACATCCAACATCAATGCCAGCAGCTAGGTGGGAATGCTCCTCTTGCTCTCCCTCTGGCGGCTCCATGAGGATGGGGGAATGTGTGTGGTCGAGGACGAGGACCACGAGTGCCTGCTCAGGATCAGGTGTTTGCGTTGTACATGGCGCAAGAGAGGAATCCTCAGGAGGTGATTGCAGGTATGTATTCAATTGATTAATATGTTATAAGCATTCCCTTTCAATTGCCTAGGATATGATGGGAGTCTCGTTTTAGTCCTTGTAATTGATACCTAGGCACCGTGATCGTTGGTGGGAAACTGGCCTATACTCTATTCGATACCGGTGCTACACACTCGTTTGTGTCGACATACTTTGTTAAAGGCCTAGAAGGAGTGCAATACTTCAACGGTATTGCTCAGAGAGTACGCCTCCAAGATGGCTTTGAGATGACTGCAACTGCCAAGTGCGAATTATAGTTACTATTGGGAGGAAAGTCCTTCCCACAGTATTGAGAATTCAAGAATTCGACCTCATTCTGGACATGACATGTTGGATTGGCACAGTGCCAGAATTGATTGTGCGGAGAAACAAATTTTCTTTAGACATGGGGACTCTAAAGTCATCTTTCAAGGTATTAGATTCACACCTTGTATGTTGTTATTTTCAATCCAGGCCTTAGCCCATATGAAGGGGGATGATGTCTATATGATTTGTTTCGAGTTGAAAGAGATGGCAATAGATATGAAAGATGTGCGAGTGGTACGGGATTTCCCTGAGATATTTCTCGAGAAGTTTCCAAGATTACCCCTGCATCGAGAAGTGGACTTCCAAATTAAGTTAGTACCCGGCGCGAAGCCCGTCTCCAGGACCCCTTATCGTATGGCCCCGAAGGAACTCGACAAGTTTAGAGTTTAATTGCTAGAATTTGTAGAGTCTGGGTTAGTTCGCCCCAGTTCATCACCTTGGGGATCTCCTGTTCTATTCGTTAAGAATAAGGACGTAACGCTACGATTATGTATATATTACCGGGAACTCAACTGTTTAACGGTGCGGAACACCTACCCACTACCCCAGATAGATGAGTTATTCGATCAACTGGTAGCAACGTACTGGTTTTCCAAGTTGGATCTAAGCTCGTGGTATTACCAGCTGAGGATACAAGAGGAGGATATTCAGAAAATGGCATTTAGCTCAAGGTATGGGCTATATGAGTTCACTGTGATGCCTTTTGGACACACAAATGCCCCTTTATTGTTCATGAGTCTGATGAACTATGTGTTTGAGACATACCTAGATGTCTTTGTCATCGTCTTCATCAATGACATTTTAGTCTATTCGAAGAAAGAAGATCATGTTGAACACCTGACCTTGGTGCTGAAGAAGTTAAAGGAGCATACCTTGTTTGCCAAGTTCAGCAAGTGTGAATTTTGGCTCCGAGAAGTTGCCTTCTTAGGCCACATGATCAGTGGTGCTGGATTAATCGTGGATTCGGCGATGGTGTGTGCAGTGATGGAATGGTCGCCACTAAAGTCGTCAGCCGATGTGCGGAGTTTCCTTGGACTTGCTGGGTATTATTGCAAGTTCGTGAAAGGATTCTCGAAGATATCCCTCCCTCTCACTACCCTGACGAAGAAAGTTGTACCGTACGAGTGGAAACCCCAGTGCGAAGCCGCATTCAAAGACCTGAAGGATATACTTACCTCGGCACCCATACTAGCCCTTCCTTATAAGAAGGAAGGTTTCCAAGTCTACACAGATGCATCATACCAAGGGATGGGAGCAGTACTGATGTATTACGGGCATGTGATCGCTTATGCTTCGAGGCAACTGAAGAAGCATGAAGCTAATTACCCAGTTCATGATTTGGAGTTGGGGGCAGTGGTGTTCGCCTTGAAGGTTTGGAGATACTATCTATATGGCATCCACTGTGAGATATTTTCAGATCATAAGAATTTAAAGTATGTTCGTACTCAAAAGGAGCTAAACCTGAGATAGCGGCGGTGGTTAGAATTTTTATGTGATTATGAATTTACCTTGAACTACCACCTCGAAAAAGCAAACTCTGTAGCTGATGCTTTGAGCAGAAAGGTACATGAATCGATCCCCGAGTCCCGGTTGGTGGGTATGAAATTGGCTCGTATGCTTGAAGAGATGGAGAACACCCTGGTGTATAAAGATCATTCTGAAGAATACACAGAGTACCTTACCGCAATTAGCATAGTTTGTGATATTCAGGACCGGATCCAGGTAGAGCAAGGGAAGGATGTTTCTCTGGCCCTATTGTTTAAATTAATTGAAGATGGATCTACCGACGAATATTCCCTAAGGACGGTCTCGTTCATTTTTGTGGCCGTCTCTACATTACCGAAGGCGGTAAGATTCAGGAAGATATCTTAAGAGAGGCACATTGATCTATGTATTCAGTGCATCCTAGGATTGCCAAAATGTATGCTGACTTGCAGAAGACCATGTGTTGGCCAGGAATGAAAAGAGATGTCAGGTATTTTATTACGCACTGTGAGGCTTGCCAAATGGTGAAGGTAGAATGCAAGAGCCCTGAGGGATTATTATAGTCATTGCCCTTCCCGAGTGGAAGTTCGAGGATATCTCCATGGACTTTGTTCATGGGTTGCC
Source organism: Platanthera zijinensis (assembly GCA_039513925.1). Lineage (NCBI taxonomy): Eukaryota > Viridiplantae > Streptophyta > Magnoliopsida > Asparagales > Orchidaceae > Platanthera > Platanthera zijinensis. Next base: position 167,408,706 of record CM077092.1, read on the forward strand.
TCGCTCACGCTCTAGGAATGTTTCAGTTTGGGTAATCGTGGATCGATTGACAAAGGTAGCCAGGTTTATTCCTATGAAGAAGGAGGCACATATGGACATTTTGGTGCGCCTCTTTGTGGAACAGTTTGTACGGTACCATGGCGTGCTAAGGATAATTGTTTCTGATCGGGACAGACGCTTCTCCTCTAGGAATGGAAGGCAGTACGGGCATATTTGGGTTCACGCCTAACCTTCAGCACAACGTTTCATCCTCAAGCAGACAGGCAGTCTGAGAGGACCATCAGAACCCTGGAAGATCTGTTAATATTGTGTGTGCTAGATATAGGAGAGTCGTGGGAAAGGCTCTTACCCCTGGTATAATTTTCATATAACAATAGTCATCAGGCCAGTATCGGGATGGCACCCCATGAAGCCCTTTAAGGAAGAAGGTGTAGAACTCCCTTATCATGGGTGCAAGATGAAGATCCGATGGTTTTGGGAATTGAGTACATTGACGATACAGATGTTGTTAGGTTAATACGGGACGACATGCTTGAGGATCAAAGTCTGCATGCTAAGTATTATAATGCAAAGCACCGGATGGTGGAATTTTATGTGGGCGACATGGTGTTCCTGAAGATCCGGCTGACGCATAGAGTGTCACGGGTGCATGGTATGAAGAAGCTCAGCCCAAGATATGTTTGGTCGTATGCTATATTGGAAAATATAGGCTCTTTGGCCTATCGGTTAGAGCTACCACCAGAGCTAGAGAATCTACACGACGTATTCCATGTGTCGGCACTTTAGAAGGCACTGTTACGGCCCGAACAACATGTCATCACTCTAAATGGAGTAGTAGCAACTGATAGATTTGTTCGACTAGAGCTTGTGCGGATAGTGGACAGCGAGACGAAGAGCTTGAGGCGGAAAAGTGTCTCGTTGGTAAAAGTCTTGTGGTCTAATAATGGGAAGGAGGAGTATACTTGGGAGCGGGTGGGATTTATGTAAAAGCGCTACCCTGAGTTGTTTCCCCAAGGTAATTTTAAAAGAATATTTTATTTCATTTTCATGCTTTACTTCCCCATATCCTTAGACTGATTTCGGGGATGAAATCTTTTATTTTGTTTATAGAATTTGTAATGTCCCGTTCCGTGCTTGGCCGCTCGCATGAATTCTGAGTCAAGGACTTGACTCAGGCTCGGGGTGTATGGGCCAAAGGGCTAGGGTTGAGTGACACTCAATGAATAATGGGGGAACAGACCTTAGATAAATGAACCAAGGGAAATTCGTCGGATATCGCCATGATATCCGACGAATTTGTCAAGTATCGCTGGGTGATACTCGACACCAGAAGTGAAAAATGGTTAAGTGAAATTTGTCGTATATTGCTGATGATATCCGACGAATTCATCGAGTGTGATGATTATTCGTCGAGTATCGCTGGCTGATACTCGACGCACTCAACGACAAAACTTGAGATATCGACCAAGTAAAATTCATCGAATATCGCCAATGATATCCAACGAATTCGTCGAAAATGGCGGAGAAGGGTTCGACATGAGAAAAATTTAGGGAATTTGGTTAAGGGATTACGTCAAATATCACTAAAGATATTTGACGAATTCGTCGATTATCACTTAGCTGATTCATCGAGACTAGAGTAGAATTCGTCGAGTATATCCAATTACATTCAGCGATTCCTCGAGTATGGAAGCCGATACTCGCCGAATTTAACTTGTGCATTTTTCGTCCCAGACAGACTTCGCTGGATTTTATAGGCGGACTAAACCAGACTTCGGGAAGAGTGCGACAGGGTTTCCTTGGACCGGTCATTTCAAATAATAGCTAATAATGGGCGGTCCACTAGCACAACGACATGTGGCAAGTGACTTGACCTAATATATCATTATAAAAAGGAACAAACCGAAAACCCTAGCCGTCATTATCACTCCTTCTTGCCGAGACGTTACTGTGCGAAACTGTCAGGAGAAACGAGATCGCCGGAGTCGGATTTATAGGAGGAAGCGCTATCCTTTTTTCATGAAAAACACCAGCGATGAAGAAGAACCATGCCGCCAAGGAGAGTGACGAGGTCCATGGCCGAAAATGTCGGAACCGTCAGAAATGAGGTGAGCTTCCTACCCTCTCCCTTGGTGCTAGATCTCTAGTTATTCCTAGGAGAGATATCGACTCAAAAGAGTCTTGATTCGTGATAAGAAGTTTTATAGGAAGAGGTCATGTCAGGACTTGTGTCATAGGGATTAGATGTCTTCGACCTCTCCTTCCTTCCATGTGAAGATGAGGACTTGGTTTTGTGATGAGTGTTGGCCTTTTGATGGTGAAAAGGGAGGCGGAATTCTGGATGCGATTTTTGGGAATATCGGTTAGAGGAGGAAGATGAACCGATGCCGTGCGTTTCACATTATGATACATGCAAAAATTAGTTTTCTGCGCGCAGCGAGCTTCGAGGCCTTTTTCGAGCATGATACGGCCAGATCTGGGTTTTTTGCTAAACACGAGAGTCGTAGCCCTTGGAAATACCTTTTGAACAGATGATTACATGTTATCATAAGAGGTCTTTGGCCTTGGGAAAGTCCAATCGAACTTGCTGGACTTATAGGTTAATTGTGCAGAAATCTTTACTTTGAACGCAACAGACTTCGAGGCTGATTTCAGGTACGTTACGGTCTGATCAGGGTGATGGACCAAATACCAACATTGCAGTCCTTGGAAATAAATTTCCAACGGATGGTTACATGTCTTCATACGAGTCTTATAGAACTCGGGAATGTCAATTAGAATGGGTGTACAGTCAAGTCCTTGAACTTAATAGTCTTAGGTTAGGATAATATTGGGCTTGGTTTGTGTAAAGAAATTGTAAGAATAAATGTTGAGGTTTTTGTGAATTTAGCCCTATGTGAAAGTGATAAACAAAAGGTTGGGAAACATATTTGGGCATGATTTTAATTTGTTTAATGGTTCATGTTTGGAAGAATAGGCGACGCTCGTTAAATGAACGAGTAAACCATGAATCCATGTTAATGTTAGGGGTGAACGATGTTTATGCAGATGCGATTACCGTGATGAATGTTTAACAGATGGTGAATGCTTGATCCTTAAAAAGAGATAAGAAGAGGTTGATGTATGGCCATGAGATGTGTTAAATAAGGAAGGTGTAAAATGCTCCACTACTTAGAGTCGTGTCTCCATTCGGGTAGCAGTGTGAGTTGGGTAAGTTGAATGTGGTGGCTTGCCACCCGAATAAACAATAAACCCTGGTGGGGTATGGTTATATAGAAGCCTTGGAAGTGCGAGGGTATTGCCACACTAAATCGAAAATATTATAAGGTACTCATTGTGGAGACCTATAAGTGAAATGCATGCGGTATGAGTTGACACACGGTGTCATAATCCTGGGTTAAGGATAGTGTGGCAGGTCTACGGGCTCGCCAGTCGTCCCACTGTTAGGAGTTGATAGATAGACATGCATGGGTGGGCCTTGGTCCTCGGTGTTTACTTTCCGTGGAACCCTCCGTGCTAATGGATGGTTGGCCTTGGACCTTTGGTGATATGTTCACAGAGGCACCTTCCGTGCCATGATGATAGGAAAGTTTGGGCTGTATTTTTGGTGCACATCTACCCAAGACCCCTCTATGTCGTAGTACGTATGTGAGCTTTGTTGTTGTGTTCTTAGCGTTTAGGCGTACAAAGTCCTAGGCCAGGTAGTGTGGATGACATCCTAGTAGTGGAGAATCCCTCTCTACTATAACTGTTTGGTTATGACGGATGGCGCCTAAGAGGTTAGCTACCTGCTCGAAAAGTGGGAACTACAAGTCTGTGTTGATATAGCAATTACATGTGTGTGATCATGGGTGAGTCATTGCATTGCATTCATTTCATTACATTACATTACATACACAAGATCCTCATAGTATAAGTTTGTATGGACACTCTTATACGATGAGTTACTTTGCTATTGAACCAATCCTTAACTTATATATTTTTAGGGGCATTCATATAAGTAAAGTTACTTCTTGTCATAGATTCATATTTTATACTGTTGTTGATGGTAGAATTGCTAGAGTAGATTGCTATACTCATTTGATGTACTTAATCTGATATTCACTGATATTGATTAAATCTATACCACCTATTTGTACAATTGTTTATATATATTGTACCTTGTTCTTTTTTTCTCCCGGTGCCGAGGAATCGTCGGGGGAGCAGATGTGATAGCCACTTAGTCGTTATGACTAACGATTGCTACGTCTTCCTTATTAGGAGGGAACCCCGCGGATAGAGCAGTAGCAGGTTACACGATAAATACATTGAAATTGAGCTTGAGAGCACACGATGATGGAGGATACCATGGAGGAAGCCATAGACTTTAATTTGCAAGATAAATGTGTCCAGAGCTCTTCACATTGGTGGGCGGCAAGGAAGTGGAAAAACAGGGCGAAGAGCAATGCTTAAGCGCGAAAATGGCCAATAGTTTGAAATTACTGCGAGTACCTATGCTTAAATAGTAAACACTCAGAAAAATAGGTGCACATGGTCGAACGCATGATCGTGCATGAATCGTTTGATAATAAATGAGCATGAATCACCCAGCCAGTCATAGAAAGAGCCCGCACGATTTTACTCACGCAGGGGCGAAACTGCCCGTACGAGAAAAAAACATATTGGTAACGAAAGATCACTGAAAACCAGGCAAGGCAGAGAAGATCGTGCGATTTATTTCTCGCACTGTTGAATCCTACCGTGTGTGAAGGAAAGGAACAGGCAATAAATTTATAAAATTTTAGATAAAAAAAGATGAGATCATGCGATTTTACTCACGCATGGTTGAAACCGACCATGTACAAATAAAGCACACGAGCTGGGGCAGATCGCCAAAATTGGGCACTGCAGGAAGTGCATGGTTGCATAGATCATGCATTAAGAAAATGCACGACTGTGCAATTTCTACAGAATAAAAATCTAATAGAAATGGGGATCTGCCCTCCTACAGTGCAAAATAACAACCTGGAGCAAAGACCACCAACACATAGAACAACCAATAATAATACAACAAAAACACTGGGGAGAACCATGTGCTTATACCTAAGAACAAAGTGTACAAATGCACACCACAACATGCTAAAAAGTTGCACTTCATGTAAAAGTGTTAACAAGTGAAATGCAAGTAATATCGATCAAAAAGTGAAGTGCTAGTGCGTGAAATCGAGCCCAGATGAGTCAGAAGAACCATATATAAATCGTACTCATCAATTATAAGGGCAACACCTTATTTGGGTGACCATAAACCTAACACTACATTAGCCAAATATTTTTGTTGTACGTGTCACATCAAACTTGTACAAGCTTTAAATACAAGATGTGTATATAATCATCTTGGGGGCTTCTTCAAATAAAGAATCTTAGGGACAATATTTCCAACAGTCTCTATTCAAAATCTACACATCATAATTAAGACCACGTATGTTGCCTACCACAAGATGTAAGCTTGTGGGGTCTCCCGACCACCATTCGACTTGTGGTTTATCGCGCCACCGACCCTGTTCGACTCAACGGGGGGACAGTGCACCTTCCGGTGGTGGTATGGTGGTATAATACCACCAGAACCTACCAAAGATTTCTGTTACCTAAGACTAAATAACGAACCCCCCAGAGCATTGTTCTCTTGTGGCGCCACCACCTTGGGGCCTCCTAAAGAGGGAATCCAATCCCAATTCGCTTAGTTTCAAATCCCTAGTATGTTAGGAGGGGTTGGGGAGCCTCACACCTTCTCGGCCTTCTTCCAAGCTCATCCCAAGTTGGTGGTGTAATGACGACGCTCTGGAGGCCGAAGGCCGCATGCATGTCATCCAGAAACTAGGAAAGATGGGAAGGAGAAGGATCCACCTATAAAGAGGCCCATCTGGAGCTCTCTGGCTGGATTGCAATTAGAGGTGACAGAAGTTGAGGTGGGGCTCAAGTTTTATTTTTTGATGAGGTGGGCTCTGATAGGGGGTTGCTTGGGGTCGGCCTAGCTAGGGAGAGGGGTGAGTCATCTTAGAGGGGGGGGGGCGTCTATTTATAGAGTTGGGATAAGAAATTTCTCCTCCCTCTCTTGATGTGGGACTATCCACCTTTAGTTTTGAGTTTACCTTTACCTAAATAGGGTTGAGGGAGTGAGTTGGTTATCATCCGATAGAGACAATATTTCCATGCGTAAAAATCAGGGAGATTGTCTTGGGTAGGCTAAAGTTTTGGGATTGTTGAATGAGAGAAAGGTGTATTCTTTCTTTGGTTTAACTAACAACCCTCTAGGCATCTTGTTGGAAACTAGTGCCCATTTAGTGTTGGGAAGTGGGTCCTTCATGAGTCTTGGTTATTGGGGTGGTGGAACCTCCTATTTATTTTCCAAAAATTCTAAATTTTTGAGGGTTTGACCGAAGTCAACCCTATGGTGGATATTCTATGAGGGTCAAGGTCAAGGTAGGTCCAAATCATCGATTGATGTGTCAATGTTTGTATATTAGAGTAATATTAATGATTGCATGCTTTTTAATGCACTATAAAGCTTGATGGGACCTGATTTGGTCAAATTGGCCAAAAATTAATAGAATAGAGCATAACAAACTTTGTTGCTCTCGTATTGACCGTTCGAGTCTAATAAAACTAACTAGGTTCATGGTAGTAATGGTGTTGTGGCGATGCACAACGATACACAAAATAGTAATTCCATCAAATGATCTCAAATCAAAACAAAATGAGTTCTATTGCCGTCGTATTGACTGTACGAGTCCAATTCTACTAATGAAAGTAGTTTCAGAGCACAAATGCTTAATATACGAACTCGACATTATTGTGATGCATAACGATACTCAAAACAGTCATTTTCTCCAAATGACCTTAGATTAGAATATAACGAGTTCGATTGCACTTGTATCGACTATATGAGTTCAATGCAACTAACAATGCCAATTTGGAGCACCTATGCTCAATTATTTAGTTCGGCTTCTTTTCGTCTCACAACGTTACTCAAAACGATTATTTTCTCTATATGACCTCAGAACAAAACTAGTTCCAATATATTCATATCTACCATACGAGTCTAATTGAACTAACAGAAGTCTATTAGGAGCCCCTATGCTAATTAAAACATCTTGAATCACATCCTAACTTTTAGGGTACCTTGTAAGGGCTTGGGTCACTTTTATTGGCTCATCTAGGGTCCTATTGCCCCAATAAAAGTCGAGATGTAACAAAGCTCACTTGAGCGACAACCCTCTGGTGTTGAAACTAAAAGGTGCCCCCTAGCTTTGACCAGCAAGATCACCCGAGCGACGATCCTCTAGTGCTGACACTAAGTTTAAAGCTCACAACTAGTAAAGGGGGACAAATATCTCTCTACGCCATTATTTAGTGACTATCTCTAGGGCCCCCTTGTACTGAGAAGGAATCTCGCCCAAGAGATGACCCTCTAATACTGATATAAAGTGAAAGCTCACCACTGGTAAGGGAAGACAAAAGTCCTTGCACTACTAGAAATATGAGTTTTCTCTAAACTTGTTTTCCAAGGTCTAAAAATTGTGGCTAATACGTAGGTATTAGCCACAATTATAAAAACTATGGCTAAAACTTATTTTTTTAGCAAGTGTTATGAAAAGCGTGACTAATACTAATGTATTAGCCATGAAAATTCATAATAGTGGAAAAATAACCTATCTGCTATTATTAATTATTTTTAGGGAAATAGAATCTTTTTCACCACGGTAATTTTTATTTCCTAAAACTACAGGAAACATTGTTTTGGTGAATTCCAATTCTGTTATTCGGCGGCAGGAAGGTTTTGAGCAGTAGAAATTGGAATTGTCCAATTCCGATGTTCGGATGAAGGGATGGAATTCATCCTCATGAATTGCATGCAGTCAAAAAATTTTATTTAGAAGTATAAAAACTTCAGTCATAATAGAAATTTTAAAACATATAAATTAATGAACTATTTCCAAAAAAAACATAAACATAATAACAATAATAAGTAAAGAGTCAACAAACATGAAATGTTGCAGTATACTACATGAAATTAAGAACCTAAACCCAATAGTAAATAATATATGTCAGTCCGCTAAATATAGAAAGTCGAAATACAACAACAAACTGCGAACAAACAAAAACATGACATCATCATGTGCTCATAAGTCATAGAATTGCAAGTGAAGCGACGCCGTTCTCATTTGGTTTGGTAGTGACATGAACGTATCAAACTTCAACTGACTAGTACCTAGAAGATCCATGGCCTTCGCTAATTCGAGATTCTATAGATCCGGTAGTTGAGCAAGTGCTTCATAGATTTGATTTATATTTACTCTCGGAGCTTCACCGCTACTTGTGATTGCGGAAGCTGCGTTATCCATACTGTCTGCCATTCTATTGATTGCATTCGCTATTTTGTCGCCAAGAGTTTGCTTCCTCTTCCTCTGCCTACTGCTGTCTCCTAATGAATACTCTACTGTGTAGTAGCTTTCTTCACTCATAGACTCCTCATTTAACTCAATGATAGTCTCATTTGTCGTCCCTGCAAATACACCTGTTGCCTTGTCATTACCGCGCAATATGCCTAAGTCCCCCCAATTAATGATCACCTTATCTCTGTAGTGCTTCAAAGTAGGGTGAGCCTGCACAACATGATTAAACCACATAAATAAAAATGGTGAAATAATTTAAAACAATTTATAGAATGCGATAAATGAACATACCTTGACATAATTGACCCAAACAACTTCACTATTTACTTTCATGGTATTTCGTTCCCAGTCCTATCCGAAAGCACTTGTGTCCAACATTGTGGATACCTCCTTATAATATTTTTTCCATGTCTTCAACCTGGCCATGATCTTCTCCGTTGTGAAGTCTAGATTATTTAAATCATACATGACCTTGATTGCTGATGTGAAGGCCACCGCTTTCCATCCATTCAGCATTTTGTGGCCTTTACCATGCTCCTCGAGCAAAACACTGGAAAGAGTACGATCCATAAAATTTGTCCAATGAACATAAGATTTCTCTTTCCCTGCCCCGCTTTCCATTTTATAATCTATGCAAGTATATTCATCACATTTAGATCAAATATTAAGCAAACATATGTATCAAACTAGCATCAGCTTTAAAACAAACAACATATACAACTGCGCCCAAAAAGTGCTTAAATTTATGCATGACTTACAGAAAATTTCTATATAAGCATACATATTAAAACATGAATAAACAACATATATATTTATAATATCCACTAAATCCCAGTACGAGCTTGATATTCAGTAAACATTTTCATAGCAAAGTTATCTCTAAATTGTGTCCAAGCATTTGAAGAATGAATTGGATTAATGTTATCATCATATTCATAGATTTCTTCTTCTTTTGACGCTTCGGCAGCTATTAAGTCTGCATTGACCTTGACAAGAATTTGGAAATCAGTAGCCAACCTCTTAATAACAAGGAAATTATGTATGATGCAACATACATTTATAATTTGCACCTGTATTTAAATTTCATATGAAGATCCTAAACCAAATACAACGTGAAATCTAAAATTACATTTTTTGCACCTGAACCTGTATATGAAAGAAAGATGGTTATCGTAGTATTGCCCAACGTTTCTTCAACAACCCAAATGTTCTCTCTATTACATTTCGTCCTCTAGTATGATGTAAATTGAATAACTCCTTATAATTAGAAGGGTTGTTTCCTTGTGTTGACCACTCATATAGATGATAATGCATTGATCGATACGATGCAAGGAAACATGGACCATTGGTGTAACCTGCTTCCACTAGGTAATACTTACCTAGCGCATCAATATATTAAATTTTCTAATAAATTAATGGGTTTTTTAAAAAAAATTGATTATTAACATCTTACATACTCGTTGGTACTTCAAAACAATCGGTTCTTTCTAGCGCATCGCGTAAGACTCTTGAATCTGAAGCTGATCCTTCCTAACAAAGTAAAACATATAGAAATTTCATCTGATTATCACAAACACCTTAGACATTCGTCATTATTGTTTGCTTCTGATTTCTATATTTGCCATTATCTTTTGTGGGCACTATCACTTGAATATGTGTACCATGTAATGCACCAGTGCAATCTTCGAACCATCTCCATCTACATTCTGACCTAGACTCTAGAAATTTGATGTTGTCTCTACTTAACTATAATACAGCTCTAAGCACTAGGTTGAAGTGTTTGCTAATTGTATCTGTGGAGCAGAGATACATATATCCAATATCACGAAACTTCCTGTTGTGTGCTATAATTTATAGAAATAGTGCGACAGATTCCTTCACCGACACGTGTTTGGATTTGTGTACAAGGCCTCTAGCAGATAAAATGTGGCACAATTCACCAAATGGTTGTCTACTCATACGCAATACGATGAAACAGTTGACCTATTGACCCTCATATATGCGTTTTAGACATGAGGACCGTAGGACAGTATTCATATCGCGATCTATGGGTTCCAAAAGAATATATTCTAACGCTGCCCATGCACCAGCAAGTGCTGTGAGATGCCCGCATTTCATAATATATTCTTTTATTAATTTCTCTCACAACTTCGCTATATTCATCAAAGATATGACAATGAAATAAAACATTATGTAATGGCCACCACATTCATGCAAATAAAGAGATGTATTACAAAAGTTGATGTATTTTTTGTGAGATCATAGGTTTAAAATTTTCTATGTATTAGCTTCCGAAAAATTCATGAAAAATACAACGTACAATTTTTATTTGTTAGATTGAAGAAGACAAGAAGAAATTGCAGAAAAATTATACATTAGGATGAAGAAGACAATTATAACAAAGTTGGCAAAATACGTCACAAATAAGAGCTTAAATTCTGATAAGCTACACTGAATTAATTTAAATTTGAAGCAAAATTTGATTGTAGAAGTGAATTTTGAAATATCAAACATTGATAAAAAGTCGATCGGCTCTGAGAAAAGCTTTAAATTCAATCACCAAAAGGATGGAACTTGCAGATCAGCTGAGTTCATATAAATCACAGTGTAAGGGGAATAAAAATATGCAAAGCCAGGACTAGAATAGAAGTTAAAAAACCTCTTCTCCAATAAAAACTATCAAGATGACTATCCAAAAAATAGATCTAGGGTTAAGTAATGATATATTGACCATATTGGGGATCTTTATTACAATATTTAAGAAGTAATGGTTATACCACCAATTGCACAGTTATACTGATTAATTTTATAGATAAGTGCAGAATGATGTATATTAAAAATGATGAGTCATCGTTAATAAATATTCAATGGTTTTACAAGAACATTCTAGGTTAAGATAACCACCTCAGTTAGCATTTGACAACAAAAATATCCAATAAAGTCATCATGAAGGCTTATCATTTCTGAATTTCAGTTAAAATGACCATTCTCAGTAATTTGTTTAATAGTAAGCTTATATTCATTGCTATTACATTGCTTAATCTTAACGCCTAATATCTTTCTCTCTTGCCATTTTGAGAGATGTAAAATTTACCGGTGATCCTGAATATCTAGCTAGAAGCTAAATAAGCTTATTTGATTTCTCAATTTAAGTACAGATTTTTTTTTTGATTTTACAACGTAACATTAAACAGTAAATTTTATCCTCTTAACCAATAAATCATTAGAATTCCAAACAGTTATGCAATAAAAAAACCTATGATATCGCAAGTTTTGTGAACGGGAGGAGGGGTGTGGCAGAATGCTCTCGGAGAAGATGGCGAAGAGTTGTCGCCGGAAGAAATCTCTAGAAATAAAGCTCTGATGTTGTCGCTAGAAATAAAGCTTCATTTGCCGAGGTTGTCGTCGATCGGCTTTGGAAGCAGAGGTGGGCGAAGGAATAGGGCGGCGAAAGGGGGCTGTGAGAGCACGGGTGTAACAACACTAGGACACGTGTCCATATAGGAGTGGCTAAAAGATTTGTAATAGTGTTATAAATAGGTGTCTTTAGTTGTAACGAGGATTATGAAAAGTTTTAATAAAGTTGCTGTGGTTTTTCCTCTGTTTTCCCTGGACCCCCCTTCTTCTCTCCCACTTTCGGCTAACCCCCCCGGCCTTTCTTCCTCTTCCTCACCTCCGGCCACCTCCTCCGGCCATTCTTTTATAACTTTAGTATTATCAATAATATAGTCCGTAACAATTGGTGCTCTCGTTGAGATCCACGTCCAGTTTTGCAAGAACAACCCTATCACACCGGCGATCAAGCTCGAACGCCTCTGTTGAAAGAGTCATCGCATTCTTCCCCTTTCTGGATCAAAAACCTCCTCTTCAACCCTGCAAAAACAAAACAAAAAAGAGAAAAGAGAACCACAAACGCCACCACATCTGCTGCGCCGACACCGCCTCTGCACCACCACATCTGCTGCGCCGCCACCGCCTCTGCGCCGCCACCGCTGCTGCGCAGCCACCGCCGCTGCACCGCCACCGCCGGCCTCTTCCACCTCCGCTGGCCCGTTGTAAGAAAATAGGGCCACCCCTGTTTTATATTTTTTTCCCAAGATTCACAACCCCACTGCGCCGACACCGCCGCTGCGCCGACACCGCCGCTGCGCCGACACCGCCGCTGCGCCGTCACCGCCGCTGCGCCGCCTCCGCCGCTGCGCCGCCTCCGCCGCTGCCCCTGTGCCGCCGCCGCTGCGCTGTCACAGCCGCATCCGCTGCTGTGCTGCCATAGCCGCCTCCGCCGCTGCGCTTCCACAGCCGCCTCCGCCGCTGTGCCACCTCCGCCGCTGCGCCGCCTCCGCCTCCGCTACAGTTTTGATACCATTTCTGATCTCTTCCCCATCACACCTTGCTCAAGAAGCAGTCATAAAGAACGTGCCGATCCCCTAGACTCTCGATTCAATTTTGGCTCTATCTATTGTTATTTTGGAAGGAAACAAAAGGGTGCTGTTGTTGAGGAAAGAAAGGGAAGAAAAAACAAAAACTCACCTATTATTTTATTGACTGTGCCACCACAGCAATTTCTTGTCTATTTTCTGAAAATCAAGATCCAGTGGGGAGACCTATTGTTCTGGTGGATAAAATAATAGGGAAAAAAATAGCTGTTTTTTATTTTTTTTGGGGGGGGGGGGAAATAGAAAGAAAATAGAAGTCACAGCATCAAGAATTATTTTGGCTTCTCCTTAATTTACAATGGCAGAAGATTTACATGCTGTTATTGAGGCCTTCAAGCAAAAGATACTACGGAGTTTTGATTCTCTGGAGGAAAACATGAAAAATAATTTTCAGCGTCTCCTTGTTACCACACGACAATAATATTCTGAACTTCGGGAATCCACGTTGACCTTGCAAAGACAACAAGAGAAAATAATGAATCACACTTTGCAAAAGTTTGACGATATAAATATTGTTCTTTTTGACATAGTGGAACAAGAATCTCTTCCAATTATTCTTGAGGAGATCTCGCCAACAATCAATTCAGTGTCGACAATATGGACACAACAACTTTGGTTGTGGGAAGGGCTTGTTTTTGATCGGCTCTGAAAAGGGCTTTGAATATGGGCAATGTGGAGGAGAAACTGGCGAAAAACCCGGGTAAAGGCACATGAATTGCAGACAGGCTAATATGAAAACCTATGGTTGGCCCGTTTGGGGCAAAACCAAAATCAGGCTTATTTCTGTCCATTCGAACACCTATAATTACTTTATTAATTTCAAAAACCAGTTCCTAAATTCATTTCCCTCCTACCGAATACACCCTTACTCTCTTCGGGGATTCTCTCCCTCCCATTTTTGAAACTTAATCCTGTGCGCTCTCTGATCCTATCCTTCTTCCCTTTTATACAACATATCTCGCGCATCCATTTTTGCACCTCCTACTCGAACACCAGCACTTACTCCCGATCCTCTCCTTCTCTCTATACTCGACCTCGACAGCGATCTACTGTATGGTTCTACTACCCGACCTCGTGCCTTCATCCTAATAGTAATCCAACGTCGGAAACATCTCCTCTCTCTGCCAGTGATGGTGGCAAGTCCTCCTCTTGCTATCTCCACCTACACGCTCCCGATTTTAACACTCGCCATTCTACTCATTCTACGTAGGAATCAAAGGTTCTTAAAATTCCCCTCTTTTTTATTTACACTTAAACTCATCACTGCCTACCGCTTCACACTAAAAATTGTAGGTTTCTCCAGGCTTCCATCATTACAGGTCATGCAGTTTCACATCTTTGTGTTCACCAGGAACTACGATCCATAGTAAGTTTTCCATATATCACTTCATTCAGTAATTTGGGTGAGTTATATTAAGAAAATTCACGCAAAAAATAAGATTTCTCAACTCATTCTCTATTTCAGTCTGTTTGATTTCAAGTTTTTACAACAAATCTGAAGATATTTGTCACGGGTTCAGGAAGAAGATTTCTCTGTGATTTTATACCTTTCAATGATTTATTGAGTTAGGGCTTCTCATCTCCTCATTTTAAATCTTTGAAAAAAGTGTTAAAATGTGTGTTAAGAGATCAATTTTTTATTCTTAGTGGCTTTTGATACCACAATAGACCTTACACATTTACTCTGCTTGACATATATTTCTTCTAACTTGCTTGAGATTCTTTAAAATTTAGGCATTCCAGAATGATGCAGAACTCAAAGTTTGAATTTTTTAAGCACAAAATTTCTAAGCATCCTGGCATTATTTCATTCTATCAAATATAGCTAAAGAATTTTAGATTCTGTGGAAGTGCCCGTAGTTGGGTTTATAATATCAACTTATGTTTTCCGATAAGGTTAGAGGCCTCTATACCAACAGAGTCAAAAAATAAAAAAAAAGTAAAAAGTGATATGTGTTTTGGTTTCATTTAGTTTTAGTTTGCTAAAATTGATAATAAAATCAATAATGCATGCTCTGTTGGGATGCAATAGTGTATTGGCCAAATTATTTTCGTCTTTCTGTTTCCCACTCTAATATCTATTTCTTGTTTTTCAACTTTATGCCTTATAAACTATAAGGCTGTTTTTCTAACATGTAATAATTTATGTAACTTTAACAATTTCTCTTTTCACCTTTGAAGATGGTTTGAAATGAATTATTATTTTCTATGTTCCGACATTTCAGGGTTGCAACATCAATGGTGTTTCTTATAGCAGTCACCACATTCACAGTGCTTATACTTTTTGTTTCTAATTTTAGGTCTACATGTGTCAAATATATATCATAAAAATTTTCTTGTTGTTTCTTCCAACTTCTTCTAAGCTTGTTTTTGTGACAAAGTTTGGACTATTGATTATACATTTTTAAACCTTAAAAAACTAACTCTATTTGAAAGAAATATTTAGTTACTTTTTTCCATGTCTCATGCAACTTTGGTGTAAATTAAATTATTTACAAATTTAATTGTTAGAAAAGCATCTGGTCAGACACACTTTCATTTAGGATTTTTTTATATTCTATTAGAATATGTAATTGGCATGATAATGGTTATGACCACCACTAAGAAAGTGAATGGTTTGAGTTCGTTTGGTGTGATCGGAGGTTCATAAGTGTTCTTTCGTAACCATTGTGTTCACCACCTCCACCGCAATGCCAAAAAAGCCAATAGTTAAAGAAAGAAAGGTAATCTTTTGTTTAATCATAATTATTTTTGTGTTAATTATAATATTATAGAAGCGCAGACATATTATATTTTTTCTTCAATGTTAAGCATTCATCATAATCATTTTCATTTTTATTACTCTGTCAAATATTAGTTTTAAACTCAACATAATATATTTTCATTATCTGTCATCTATTTTTGTAACCCTAAAATTCTTTTTAATTTATGTAGATTTCTATGGCACTAAATATTGATAAAAATTGGATTAATTCACATAAGAGATCTTCATCTGAATGGATCCAAGGTGTTGACAAGTTTCTGGATTACGCATATCAAAATAAAACAAATAATTTTGATAATTGAATTTACTGCCATTGTGAAAAATGTTGTAATATTTATCTGATGGAGAGGGTCGTTGCTCGTGAACATATAATTATAAATGGTTTTTATCTAAGTATAAGATATGGACCTTTCACGGGGAATCATACTGTTCTATATCTTATAGTGGGGATGGGCAGCATTCTAATTTTATAGATTATATGATGGGGATGATACATGATGCAATTGGAATTTCACCTCCTGGTGCTAGTTTGTACGAGAATCCACCATCATTTAGCAGTCTAGGAATGGATGGTGCTATCGATGAAGATTCCAAATTTATATAACTTGTTGAAGATGCAGAGTCTCCACTGCGTCCTTATTATGTCATATATATATTATCGTCTTTCATAATTAGGTTACTACAAGTTAAAGTCAGGCATGGATGGACAGATACCTCATTCCTGTGGCTATTGGAGTTTCTTATTGTTTCTTTTCCGAACATAAAAATACCTAAGTCTTATTATGAATCTCAAAAGATTACTAAAGATTTGGGATTTTCTTACGAGACTTGGGATGCATGCCCCAACAATTGCATGATTTTTAAAGGTAATGTTATTACATTTAAAAATTATGAGTTATGCGACGAGTCACGATACAAACAACTCAATGAGAATCGAAGTAGCATACACAATACAGTTACAAAAATTCCAGCAAAACTAGTAAGATATTTTCCTTTGTAATGAGATTGAAGAGGTTATTTATGTCATCAAAAATTACAAGTTGTATGTGATGGAATACAGAGGAACGTATTAATGATGATATTATGAGGCACCCAATTGACTCTCCAACTTGGAAAAAGTTTGATAAAGATTACTCTCAATTCGCAGCAAAGTGTCGCAATAATAGACTTGGTCTTACATCTGATGGGTTAAATCCATATAGAACCATGTCTATTGATCATAACACATGACCAATTGTTTTAATTCCTAATAATTTTTCTCCATGGATGTGCGTGATACAATATTTTCTCCTTCTTACTGTACTAATTGATAGACCAAAGGGACCTGGTAATAAAATTGTTGTTTATCTTCAACCATTGATTGACGAATTAAAAGAATTATGGAATCATGGTGTGGATACATATGATGCATCAAAAAATCAGATGTTCACTTTGCGTTCCGCATTATTTTGGATAATTAATAACTACCCTGCATATGCAAACATATCAGGATGGAGTACAAAAGGCCAGTATGCTTAAGCAAATTATAATTTGTAACTACATCACAATGGCTAATAAATTGTAGAAAATATTGCTACTTGGGGCACCGTCGATGGCTAACTAGTGTGCACATGTTTCGATGAGATAAGGCCTCTTTTAATGGATGTCATGAATTTTAAGCTAAACCTCTTATGTTAAACGAAGTAATATCACTACACAATTGAATGATGTACTTACTGAATTCAAAAATGATGATCTTAAAAAGAGGAAGAGAGAAGATAATTGTAGGGTTAGTAATGTTGGTCAAAAAATTGTTGGAAAAAAAAAACATTTCCCTTGAATTGCCATATTAAGAGTATTTTAAAACATGTCATTTCATTGATGTAATGCACCAAGAGAAGATATGGGTTAAAATTTGCTTTATACAATATTGGGTATTGTAGTAAAAACAAAAGATTACATAGAAGAAAAATGAGATTTAAGAGAAATGGGTATTAGAACAAAATTGCACCCACAACAACTCGCATCTTGTAAATCCTTCTGATCTCCAACCCATTTTTCAATGAACAAAGTACATCAAGAGGTTTTTCTACAAGTGTTAAAAAATATCAGAGTGGGTCTTAAGATTCATGATATGTACATTCTTATGTAACAATTCCTTCCAATAAACATAAGGAAAGTATTGCCACCAGATGTTGTGAAGGTTTTTATCGAGTTATATAATTTCTATAAACAATTGTTCTTAAAGGTTATTAAACATGTTGACTTGAAGATTATGCAAGAATGCATAGTTCTTACTGTAAGACCCTTTTTTTTTCTTTTTAAACCACCAGGGTCTTAGCCCAAAATTGCCGCTTTGCGGTGGCACCGACACACGGGAAGGCCGCCACTACAAAACGCCAATTCTGCCGGCCTTTTTCGATCACAAGAGAGAGAAGTAATTTTACATAAAATGTAAATAAGTCCACAGAAACATGAAAATAAAAGTGAAATCATATCCAGTCCATCAGTAGATAACAACAGGAAATAGATAAATGGGCTCGAGCCCGGTACATCAGAGTCCTCACTACAGATCACTCATCGCGGAAGCTATAAAAAATACTAATCACTTACGGAGCTGGTTGCAGGTGCACCGGTGCTAGACTGACCCACCTCCATGCGCACCGTACTCCGCTGGTGCTGGTCCCTGGACTGCTGGTCCCTGTCTCCCATCCGGAGCTCCTGTAATGTTGTGGTTCGAAAACCATTAGTCATAAAGACTAAGCCCTATCATCCCCTACCCCTCCCCCTACGGCTCCTAAGCACCGAGCGGAGAGGAGGAAAGGGAAGCTACAAAGGTGTAGAATAATCAAGCAGATGACAAGGGAGCTAATCTAACAATTATTTAGAATAAAGTACAACTAGCAATCTTATGGTAGTAAATGGTAAAGAAGAGAAGTAGTAAGTATCAAATATATAAAAAGAGCAGCTAGAGAACAGTAAGTAAACAAGCAAGTAAATAAGTAAGTAACCTTAACTTATATGAATGCCCATACAAACTTATAAGTTAAGGGGTCTTCTGCAAGGCTCCCATCGTATAAAAAGTCCCATATCAATTTATACGTTGGGGTGTCGGTTGTATGCAAATATGAGTGTAGTGATATGCTATGCCATGATTCATGCAAGTGCAACGCACGCACACGACTCTATGTGCACAGACCTTTAGTTCCCCCTGTTCGGGCAGCTAGCTTCACTCCCAGGAACCTCCGTAGTGGCAAACAGAGACAGTGGGTCGGGCCCCCCACTCCTAGGCGGGTATCCACACTACCGGGCCTAGCCCTTCCGTACGCCCCTAGAAGAACACAACCTAGAGTATCTGCGTACTACTGCTGGCTGTACCCACCAGACTTTCTTTGGCTAAGTGTCTCACACCGCCGAGTCAGCATACCGATGTCGGTGTGAACGACAATCAGATACCGAAGACCCACCACCTTTATTCTGTACTCCAACCCTCGAGCCCTCGGCTCCCCGGACTGTCCCGTCCGTGCATCTACCTTCAGAGCTACCGTTTGAATGTCAACCAAAGCAACTTATTCTAGCTTCCTAGCTACCGGGGTGAATGTGTGTGCAACCCTAATTATACTAGTTGCTCTTTTAATTTATTATTCCTATGGTTTACGTTAGCCCAGGACTGCCCCCGGCATACCCCGTGAAGGGCTCTCAAGGGGCACTAAGGAACCAAGACGGCGGCATTACGGCCCGAAGTTCCCTTTCACAAGGCACTTATTGTTATTGGTTGATCTCCATTACCCGATCCCTTTTTAAGTTACTTTTGATCTAACCCTAGATTTTTAAGACTCTTCCTCTCCTACCCGGGGTAGACGATCTTTCGTCGTTCCCGTATGCCACTTAACCTTAACCAGTCTCACACTCTACCTATCCTGACATCCAATAATGAACTTAATCTTAGATTGCCCTAACCAACCAGCAACTACCAAAATTCCATTTCCCAAGTTCATTATTACTCTAGTTCAGTTTCTGTGGTTTTACTATATGCAGACCATCCTAAGGTACATGAGGAGTATAAGGGGAGGTACTCCAATTTGTCTTTCGAATCTCCTATAATATTTACTGGAGGTCTACCATATCATAATTAGTCTAAATCCAAGGTTTCCAAATTTTCCTATTTATCGGGCATTTAATTTATTTATTCTAAGATTCAAAATGCCCTAGTATGAACATGAAGTGCAATAATGAGCCAACAATAAATCATAATAAAATCTGGAACAATCCTATGAGACATTTAAACAGCAATTCCAAGTTTTGAGAAATTTCAGAGCTGTTTAGGCCTATATTTCCTAATTTACCGTTTTAGGCCACTTTTACTATATTATGAAGGAAGTACTGTAAATATATGTCCAAAATTCCCAAGAAAATTATAGAAGCTATATAGTGAACTAAAACCATCATAAACCAAGTACCATAATTTTTCTCCAACATTTGAACTCTGAATTTATTTTAATGCAAGGTACTAATTTTCTTAACTTAATGAAGGAGGTACAATTTTTAGTCATCTAAAATTCCAGATAAAACTACAGGGTAACTATCATAATTTGAAAAACCCACTGACCAAATTTCATAATTTTCCAAATAGTAATTGGGCCTTAACTGTATTTTTGACTACATATCACAATTAGTACGTTAAAGAAGTATGTACCAGAAATAATCAGTTAAAATTTTCAAAAAAAATACAGAAGGAATAACAGGCTATAAGATGCCCTAATCCTAGATTTCATAATATTCCAGTGAACAGAAACTCCATAATCACCAAAATAAATATCTAGGGCACAATTAGAGTTGTAAATGAAGTACTATATAAATTAACCCCAAAATCTCAACAAAATTATATCGTGGCTATTTAGACCAGAAAATCCCTTTGCCCAAATTTTACTTGATTTGAAGTTCATTAGATAGCTTAATAATTCAAATTAAAGTTGGTGACCTAAACTAGGGTTAGGATTTTAGGTGGCCTAGCTGTCTCCAAATACCCTAAACTTTTGACCAGAGAACTATACTTGCCCTATGGTTCTCTCCACCAAATTTTAAGTCAGTCCAAGGTCATTTGACCCCATGACCTTCACAACCCCAAAAACCACCATTAAGGGATTTTCCCTAGGGTTCTAGGGCTACCCTACACCAAACCACCCCAAGCTCCCTTGGAGGGTGTGTCATGCCTTAAAAAGCCTTTGGACAAAGTATCAGCCTCTGTTGAGGTGATATGGCCACTCAAATACCAAGGGGGTGTTTGATCCAAAATTATCCTATAAGGATCATCCTAGGGTTGGACACAACCCTATTCAAAACATCTCCAAATGAGATGAAATTTTTACCAGAACCTTATGTTACACCCAAGGACCACTCACCAAAATTTGGGAGGGTTTAGAAGTCTTTTAGCCATCTAATTAAATTATGCTAGGATTATGGAATTTTTCTAAAAACTATAGAAAAAAATTTCCCAAAAATCCTAATTTTTGGATAGCACCTAGGTATATGTAAGATTAGGCCACACTCCAAATTTCAAGTCATTTTGATGACATGATTGGAGTGGGGAATTTTTCTAAGGTCAGGACAGCCCTATAGATAGACCTCACCAAAAAGTGTGATGTGGTCTAACCAGGTCTCCAAATCGAGTGAAATTAATTTTAAATTAAACTAGACTTCATGGGCTACATTTTCTATGTTGACCACTTTTTATGTTTCAGCCCTTACGGGCTATAATTTTCAGTTTTAACCTAATGTACAGTAAAGGAATTTAATTCCTAATTATACAATATATAATATGATGTAAATAACACTGTTCGTCTTCTTCTTTACCCGAACCCGAACAGAACCAGAAAAACGACTCTTCCTGTAGCTTTTCTAAAGCTATTTCCCGGCCACCCAGCCATCCCCCTGGTCGGCCACCACCACCATCACCTCTGTTGAGGTGAGTGCTACCGTCGGGCGGCGGCACGGCCACCGGAGAGGCGGTTTCCAGCGAATGTGCCACCATGAAATTTTCGGAAAACCATGGAAACGCTCACCCGATCTGGCTCTTTTGAGCCCGATATCTCTCCTAACAGTTTCTAAGATCTATCCGCAGAAGAAGAGGGAGGGGAGGACCTTGTTCGCGGGCTGGAGGCGTGCAGAGCGTCGGGAAGCCATTTGTGCGGTGGTGGCGTCGCCGGAAATTCTTCAATAGCAAGGGAAGGAATCTGAATCAGTTCGATGGAGCATGTAACCTTTTCCTCTTGCTCTTAGGAGTCTTTTATAGATCTGCAAGTGGGGAGGGGAAAGGATGAAACGTTCATGGCCATTAATATTTCTCTTAATAACGTTTCGGTTATAGTAGAGGCAGTTGAAACGCTGGGAACGAAGGGGTGTTTGCCAGGTGGCGATTTCCTATTGGACCAATATTTCCTTATATTATTAAATAATTAGGGTAGGAAACGACCATAAATACTCCTGGTGTAACTTTCCCATAATCAGAATTGATTACAACGTCGGTTACCGAAATTTCCAGTCTGGCTGACGTTTTGGCCTTGGTCACGGGCGTGACACATAGGTCACGGGCATGACAGGCCCGGGTGGCCAATTCTGGGTTCGACGATCGTCGAACTGAGATCGACGATCGTCGAAGGGCTGTCACGCCCTAGGTCACGGGCATGACACATGGGTCACGGGCGTGACAGGCCCGGTGACAAATTCTGGGTTCGGCGATCGTCGAACTGAGGTCGACGATCGTCGAAGGGTAGTCACACCCTAGGTCACGGGCGTGACATATGGGTCACGGGCGTGATAGGGTCCTGAGGCAAATTTTCCCGCTCGGCGATCGTCTCGCTGAGATCGACGATCGCCGAAGGGGGTCACGCCCTTGGTCACGGGCATGACACCTGGGTCACGGGCGTGACAGGGCCATGACGCAAATTCTGCGCTTCGACGATCGTCCTGCTGAGATCAACGATCGTCGAAGGTATCACGGCCTAGGTCACGGGCATGACACATAGGTCACGGGCGTGACAGGCCCGGGTTGAAAATTCTGCGCCCGACGATCGTCTCCCTGAGATCGACGATCGTCGAAGGAGTCACGCCCTAGGTCACGGGCATGACGGGTCGGTCACGGGCATGACCAACCCGTGACCCGAAATCTCGGTCGATTTATTTCAGTTTTTGGGCTTCCTAGGGTTCTTTCATGACCAACCGACTCCTAGGGGTCTAGCCGGAAATGGGATGTTACACTTACATTATGCCATCTTGAAACATATTTCAAACTTTTTTTGATATTATGGAGCATCTAATAATATATTTAGCTGAAGAGGCCTCTGTTGGCTGCCTGGTGTAATTTTGATGGATGCATCCTATTGAAGGTAATGAACATTTCATATATATATATATATATATATATATATATAATATTATTTGTATTAACTTATTATGTATATTGAAATTAGGTATCTACTTACCTTGAAGAGATATGTTAGTAATCGTGCTCATTTAGAAAGTTCTATTGCAAAAGGATATCTAATGGAGGAATGCATGAACTTTTGCGAATGATATCTTTATGATATTGAAAAAAATATAATCGAAAAATAGAAATTATAATGGAGGTCATGACATTGGTCATCCTTTTAAAAAGGGGAAAAGATACAACTTGAAGAGGTTTTTTGGATATAAATGCATCATCATGTTCTTTTCAACACAGATGCAATCACACCTTTTCTAACGCGAGTTGTCATATTTTTTTCCTATCAATATAATTTGGTGTTACTTTTTTATAATATTAAAATGTATTCTTATAGAGAAAACACATAGAAGAACTCAAAAATACAATGCCTCGTATGACTGAACATCAAATTGATAAAGCTTAGAATGAATCCTTTCATTTATGGTTTAAAAAATATGAAGTTCTTTAATATACTAACGAAGATCAATTTTTTTTAATGAATCATTTCCTTAATTTCATCCATGGTCTGGCTATCTCTACAAGTTAGTCTATTGACATTATTCTATCCAAAGAAGTTAAGCATCTCAGTGAAGGTCCATATAATTGGGCATGAGGATATTGTTGAAGCCAAAAATGACCGAAGCCAAAATTAACTTCTGTGGAGTTCGACCCTTGGGGAAAGGGGTGACCTCACACCTACTATGCTCAGAAGAATGTCACGGATCGAAGACTTAGGAAGCTATGAACTGACCCTCGGCTCTAGCGTGGAGGTCCCACCTCACACCCGGAAGACCTTTGAGGTCTCCCCCTCCCTAGCCAATGCTTGAGCTAGGTGCCTTGGAGGAAGAAAGCCAAAGAGATTTTTGTGGCTAAGGAATGAATGAATGCTCTCCAAGGCACCCTCAAGGGTCTATTTATAGCTTTTCCAAGTCCTAGGGGTAAAATGACAAAAATACCCCTAAGACAACTAACCCTCTAGCCAATAGAAAAACTCCACATCGGGGGATAGAGAGGTAATCCCCCCTAGGGCATAACGGTAAAAACATGGTCCGGAGAGAGGTCCAAGGGTGGGAGGAGCCACACCCCTTATCTCCCTGGGAGCTGTCTCGCCGAGACCCTGGGAGCTGTCCTGCCGAGACCCTGGGAGCTATCCTGCCGAGACCCTAACAGCTGTCCCGCTGAGACCCTTGGAGCTGTCCCGCCGAGACCCTGGGAGCTGTCCCGCCGAGACCCTGGGAGCTATCCCGCCGAGACCCTGGGAGCTGTCCCTGCCGAGACCCTGGGAGCTGTCCCGCCGAGACCCTGGGAGCTGTCCCGCCGAGACCCTGGAAACTGTCCCGCCGAGACCCCTGGGAGCTATCCCGCTGAGACCCCTGAGACCTGTCCCGCCGAGACCTTGGGAGCTGTCCCGCCGAGACCCTAGGAGCTGTCCCGCCAAGACCCTGGAGCTGTCCCGCCGAGACACTGGGAGCTGTCCTGCAGAGATCTTGACAGCTGTCCTGCCGAGACCCTGGGAGCTGTCCCGCCGAGACCCTGGGAGCTGTCCCGCCGAGACCCTGGGAGCTGTCCCGCCGAGACCCTGGGAGCTGTCCCGCCGAGACCCTGGGAGCTGTCCCGCAGAGACCCCGGAGCTGTCCCGCCGAGACCCTGGGAGCTGTCCCGCCGAGACCCTGGGAGCTGTCCCGCCGAGACCCTGGGAGCTATCCCGCCGAGACCCTGGGAGCTGTCCCGCCGAGACCCTGGGAGCTGTCCCGCCGAGACCCTGGGAGCTGTCCCGGCGAGACCCTGGAGCTGTCCCGCCGAGACCCTGGGAGCTATCCCGCCGAGACCCTGGGAGCTGTCCCGCCGGGACCCTGGGAGCTGTCCCGTCGAGACCTTGGGAGCTGTCCCGCCGAGATCCTGGGAACTGTCCCGCCGAGACCCCGGAGCTGTCCCGCCGAGACCCTGGGAGCTGTCCTGCCGAGACCCTGGGAGCTGTCCCGCCGAGACCCTGACAGCTGTCCCGCCGAGACCCTGGGAGCTGTCCCGTCGAGACCCTGGGAGCTGTCCCGCCGAGACCCTGGGAGCTGTCCCGCCGAGACCCTGAGAGCCTCCCGCTACACCCGTACCCTAAAGAGGGGCCGGGGCGAGTGCCGGCCTCCCGCCGCACTCTCCCACTGAAGAGTACTCCAAGCACTAGCCTGCTAAGCACTTTTTTCCTCCCCTACTAATATATTTCCAAGGCAAGGCCAAAATTGGCCACCAAGAGTGCCAAGACGTCCAAAAAGCTTAAAACTATACAGGGGCGAATACGGGGTTGTACACAATCCCCGCTCTTTTCGAGCGAGTCCCACGCTCGGAAAGAAACATCCAACCCAATGTATTCGCTGAGTGACCTCTTCTCACGGTTTGAAAGATTATAAGGTCTCTCCGAGTGGTCAACCTGCCATGCCAGCTTGATGGGAGCCTGGGTGGCGAGACCTCCTCCGGGCAAAAAACACTTAACCTCCCGGAGGGGTCAACCTGTCATGCCAGCTTGATGGGAGCCTGGGTGACGAGACCTCCTCTGGGCAAAAAACACTTAACCTCCCGGATGGGTCAACCTGCCATGCCAGTTTGATGGGAGCCTGGGTGGCGAGACCTCCTCCGGGAAAAAAACACTTAACCTCCCGGAGGGGTCAACCTGCCATGCCAGCTTGATGGGAGCCTTGGTGGCGAGACCTCCTCCGGGCAAAAAACACTTAACCTCCCGGAGGGGTCAACCTGTCATGCCAGCTTGATGTGAGCCTGGGTGGCGAGACCTCCTCCGGGCAAAAAACACTTAACCTCCCGGAGGGGTCAACCTGCCATGCCAGCTTGATGGGAGCCTGGGTGACGAGACCTCCTCCGGGCAAAAAACACTTAACCTCCCGGAGGGGTCAACCTGCCATGCCAGCTTGATGGGAGCCTGGGTGGCGAGACCTCCTCCGGGCAAAAAAAAACACATAACCTCCCGGAGGGGTCAACCGTATATGCCAGCTTGATGGGAGGCTGGGTGGCGAGACCTCCTCTGGGAAAAAAACACTTAACCTCCCGGAGGGGTCAACCTGTCATGCCAGTTTGATGGGAGCCTGGGTGGCGAGACCTCCTCCGGGCAAAAAACACTTAACCTCCTGGGGGGTCAACCTGCCATGCCAGCTGATGAGAGCCTGGGTGGCGAGACCCCCTCAGGGTAAAAACACTTAGCCTCCTGGGGGGGTCAACCTGTCATGCCAGCTGATGAGAGCCTGGGTGGCGAGACCATCCCGGAGTCTAAAGACTTAGCTTCCATGAGAGATCAACCTGCCCTATCAGCTAGTGAGAGCCTGACAGCGGAATCATCATCGGAGCAAAGGACTTGGGCTTCCACGAGTGATCAACCGGCCTTGTCAGCTAGTGAAAGCCTGACAGCGGAATCATCATCGGAGCAGAGGACTTGGGCTTCCACGAGAGATCAACCGGCCTTGTCAGCTAGTGAGAGCCTGATAGTGGAATCATCATCGGAGCAAAGGACTTGGGCTTCTACGAGAGATCAACCGGCCTTGTCAGCTAGTGAAATTCTGACAGCAGAATCATCATCGGAGCAAAGGACTTGGGCTTCCACGAGAGATCAACCGGCCTTGTCAGCTAGTGAGAGCCTGACAGCGGAATCATCATCGGAGCAAAGGACTTGGGCTTCCACGAGAGATCAACCGGCCTTGTCAGCTAGTGGGAGCCTGACAGCGGAATCATCATCGGAGCAAAGGACTTGGGCTTCCACGAGAGATCAACCGGCCTTGTCAGCTAGTGAGAGCCTGACAGTGGAATCAACATCGGAGCAAAGGAAGAAACGAGCCACCCTCCGAGGCACTCTCGACCCTGCCAGCTGGTGTGAGCCTGGTATGAGGAGATTCTCTCGGGGGTGGGAGATGGACATATCACCTAAGCTTTTTCAATTCCAACATCCTCTAACGAGGAAAAAAGATGGGTTACATGACCCCTCCGACTCAGCTGGTCGGGGACTGGACTCATTACATCATAAAGAAATACAAGACTCCGCCGAGGTGTGGCTTCTTTAGAGGGCCTGGGCCTGATGACCGTCGTCCATTTCCTTCTCCTCGGACACTTCCATCCTGCTCACGCTCTCCATGATCTTCTCCATCTCCTCCGCCTTGGCCAACCAATAGATGGTGTTGACAGCCGTGACGTAGCACTGCCTCGCCATCCTGGAGTCTCCCTTGATCCTGATCTGAGTCCCCTCTGAGTTGAACTTAAGGCACTGGTGAAGGGAAGACGGCACACAACGGAAGGCACTGATGAGATGATGTAGGGATGTCCGGAATCGGAGATCTCTACGGAAATAATTCACTCCTCGCCCAATATCGTCTTAGAACTATCGC
The DNA here is from genome assembly GCA_039513925.1 of Platanthera zijinensis. Lineage (NCBI taxonomy): Eukaryota > Viridiplantae > Streptophyta > Magnoliopsida > Asparagales > Orchidaceae > Platanthera > Platanthera zijinensis. The sequence continues at coordinate 167,436,155 of CM077092.1, forward strand.
ACCTACACAGCACCTATCGCCCACAATATTTCCTCATCACAAACGCAACGCAATAAAATAACAAGGAGGATTGGTCGACTCAAAAATAGCGATTGAAATTTGAGTCGGATCGTTCCCCAAATTAACATAAAGATTTCCAACCTTTTTGGGAGCAAAACCAAGGCTATAGGCCAAGATCCGCTCCGGCAAATAGGATCCACCCGATCCGGAAATAAAAAGCCTAGCAACGGCGATTTCGAAATGAAAAGTTCAGCGATTGATTTAACAAAGCGGACAAAACGATTTGCGATCCACCACAACTAATTAGAAGAAATCACACAAGGAGGGATGAGATATTTTACCCAACCGGAGAACGTTCACACAAGATAATTGTGGGAGATTCACTCTCTCCACGGATCCACCGACGTCACATCGAAGGGTTGCAACCTTCTTCCAAGGAGTCGCACCGAAGGAAGCCGTGCCGGAGTCGCACCGAACGGATGGAGGAGGCAAGGGGCGGCGGCTTCACACCACCACAAGGAGGCCGGCGGTTTCACACCACCAAGGAGGGGGGCGGCGGCTTGGCTCAAGCTTGGCCGAAATTCTCAAGAGAGGATTTAGGTTTTCAATATTTCACTAATGATCTCATAACAAGGCCTCCTTAAATAGGAGTTACAAACAAGCCTTAACCATTCATGATGGAGATGTAATCTCATCCATCCAAATGGTTAAATGCACACCAAATAAAATATTGCCCAAATGCAAAAAATAAAAAGTGCAATATTGAATATAAAATTATCACTTCAAACTTGGATAATTTTATATTCCTAAAATAGAAATAATAAAGCATGAAAAGGGAAATGTTTTAATGCGGTGCGGCGAATGTTGCGCGCCGCGGGCGGAGGTTGTAACGTAGCCATCCGCTAGCATCATCGCGACGCCTCACGTCCTTTAGTTGAATCGCCTCAGCAACCGGGTCAACCTCATCAACGTCAGCATCGTCTCCAAGTAGAGGTGGAGGGGGTGCGCCATCAATCCTCCCCCGCTCAAAATCACGCATCTCTGTTGCGTGGTCCAAGAGGTAGCGGCGAAGAAGATCGGCATCCAAACTTTGCAGCTCCAACTCGAGCACCCAAGAGTCATCCGAAGGGTGGAGGTCACTCCAACGGATGAGGAAGCGGCGGGTGTCGCCATCAGCAGTGGTAACATGCTCAGCAGCAAGTATCATCTCTGGAGTGGAAAATGTCCGTGGGAACCTAGGGAACATATTAGCAGTAGGCAAGAAAGAAGGCAATGTACCATCCGATGATATACCTGTGGGGACCGTAAGAGAGAGATCATCCGTTCTACCACTCCCCAACCCATGAGAATTTAAAGTGGGAGAAGAAGACGACAAAGAAATCAACTCTTGTGGTGGCGACACAAATATCGTTAAATCCGAAACGTTAAAAATGGGGGAGATACCCCAATCAGCAGGCAAGTCCAAAATGAAAGCATTGTCACCTAACTTCTTAATAATCCGAAAAGGGCCGGCGCGCTTTGGTGCTAACTTTTTAACGGTGCCAGTTGGCAAGCGTTTGGGAACTAAACGGACTAAAACCAGATCGCCAATTTTAAAGTTTGATACTCTCCTATGTAAATTAGCGTGCGCCTGATAAGAGTCGTATTGTGACGTCAAAGTGGCCCGTATACGTGCATGTAGATCATGGATGTGTTGGGCAAAGGATTGTGCAAATTGACTTGCTTTGTACGTTGGAGGCAACGGCACCAAGTCAAGCGGCACAGGAGCTTTATAACCATGGACAATCTCATTCGGAGATATACCCGTAGACCTATTTTTGGAATTATTGTAGGCTAATTGGGCGTGGGGTAAGAGAAGATCCCAAGTGCCTAAATGATCGCTCACGAGGCATCTTAACAAATTCCCTAAACTCCGATTAACTACTTCCGTCTGCCCATCCGTTTGGGGATGATAGGCAGAGGAAAACAATAACTTTGTTCCCATTAATATCCATAACGTTTTCCAAAAATAACTAGTGAATTTTACGTCTCTATCCGAAACTATGGTCTTTGGCACTCCGCGGTGACTAACGACTTCTTTAAAATATAGTTTAGCGACATGAGACGCATCGTTTGTTCTACTGCACGGGATGAAATAAGCCATCTTGGAAAATCTATCCACAACTACAAAAACGGAATCATGACGGCGTTGGGTAGGGGGAAGGCCTAATACAAAGTCCATACTAACATCCACCCAAGGCATGGAGGGAATAGGCAAGGGTGTATATAATCCTACATTGGTTTTACCACCCTTAGAAACCTGACACGTTCGGCAGCTACTCACGACTCTTCCTACCATAGTCTTAAGTTTGGGCCAATAAAACTTTTCCTCGACTAACGTAATCGTCTTATCCCTACCGAAGTGACCACTCAACCCTCCACTATGTAATTCCCAAATGATATGTAGACGTAACGATGACTGCGGAATACATAGCTTTCCGTTCCTAAACAGGTAACCGTCCTTAATGACGTATGCAGATATCGTCGTGGGGGAACTATCCTGGGCTGATAAATAGACGTCTTGGAAGTCAGGACATGTAGCATACTCATCCTTAACCCGCTCAAATCCTATAACATGTACTTCCATAGAAGTGAGTAAAAGCGTAAGACGACTAAGGGCGTCAGCGACTCGGTTATCAGCTCCTTTAAGATGTTTGAGGTTAAATGTATAACCTTGTAGGAATGCTACCCACTTAGCGTGTCTTGGGCTGATTTTATGCTGTCCGTTAATGAAACACAAGGCCTCATGATCGGAGAGGATCACGAACTCCTTGGAGAGGAGATAGTGCCTCCAATGGTGTATACATCGGACTACAGCATAGAACTCCCTATCGTAATTGGAATAATTTAACTTGGGGCCCGACAACTTCTCGCTGAAATAACTAACGGGATGGCCCTCCTGGCTCAGGACACCTCCAATCCCTACTCCAGACACATCACATGTGAGCTCAAAGACTTTAGAAAAGTCAGGTAGACGTAAGACAGGTGCCTCAGTCATAAGCTCCTTTATTCGTTCAAAAGAATAGGTGGCGGACTTCGTCCATGCAAACTCTCCCTTCTTCATACAGTCGGTGATAGGCGCCATAATACTACTGAAGTCTCGTATGAAACGACGATAAAACGTGGCTAACCCATGGAAACTACGTACCTCACGTAGGGTGGTTGGCACGGGCCAGTCCTTAATGACCTGAACCTTGACCTGATCAACTCGAATACCCTGTGAACCGACTATATAACCTAAGAACTCTACCTCTGAGGCATTGAAAGTGCATTTCTTAAGATTGAGAAATAAGGTCTCTTTCCACAGGGTGGAAAGGATCACTCTCATGTGGGAGATGTGCTCGGTAGTAGATGTGCTATAAATCAGTATATCGTCAAAGTAGACGACGACGAACTTCCCCATGAATGGCTGAAAGACATGTGTCATCATCCGGGAGAAGGTACTAGGGGCATTGGATAACCCAAAGGGCATCACAAGCCATTCGTACAGTCCATCCTTCGACTTAAATGTTGTCTTCCACTCATCGCCCTCTCGTATCCTAATCTGGTGATAGCCACTCCGAAGATCTAATTTGGAGAATACGGTGGCCCCAGACAAGACATCCAACAAATCATCTAGGCGGGGAATGGGAAACCTATACTTGATGGTGATCTTGTTGATAGCCCGGCTATCAACGCACATCCTCCACGTACCATCCTTCTTGGGGGCAAGAAGGGCTGGCACCGCGCATGGGCTCATACTAGTCCTAATGAAACCTTTCTCTAGCAAGCCCTCTATCTGGGAGTGCAACTCCAGGTGAGCTGCGGGGTGGAGTCAATAATGGGGCTGATTTGGCAAGGAAGACCCCGGGATGAGGTCTATCGCATGCTGAATATTTCTAAGCGGGGGAAACGCGGACGGTAGCTCATCCGGGTACACGTCCCTATACTCTTCCAATAGTACCCGTAACTCACTAGGTAACTCATCCAAAACGCTAGAATCGGGCTTCGCACTTAGGAGGACTAGCGCATACATAATTCCATCAAGGAACGGATCTCTCTCAAACTCTTTCTTACCAACTAGATTCAATGCTTTCCGTTCTACCGGGATAGTGGTGTCCTTAGCCAAGACTACGGGCTCCTTTGGGATGGTCGGTCTCAAGGTGACGGTTTTGCCATTAAATTTGAATTCATATGTGTTGGCTCTACCAAAATGAGTAACATCACGGTCATATAGCCAAGGGCGGCCTAACAACACATGACAAGCGTCCATCGGAAGGACATCACACCACACCTCATCAACGTAGGATTTGAATGAGAGTGGGACCAGGCATCGCTTGGTAACGGGTACGGAGATCTTGTTGATCCAAGCGACCTTATATGGGGTCGGGTGTGGTTCCGTGGTCAAGGACATACGTGCTATGGCGTTCTCAGATACAACGTTCACACAGCTACCACTATCAACAATCAGCTTGCAGAGTTTCTCGCCACTCTTAAAAATCAGGGAAAATATGCTCGTCCTTTTCCATTCATCTAATGGTCGAGGGGTGGCCAAGATACAACGCATCACCATAAGGGGGTGATCGTCCTCTAAGTCACTTGGGACCCCTTCCGGGTCGCTCTCCTCAGCAGCCTCATAAACATAATCCGCAAGATCGGTCGTCGACTCTAAAAGGGCTATGGCTTTAGTCTTCGTTGGGCATTCGAAGGCATAATGACCTTGAATGCCGCAAGAATAGCATGTGGCGTTTGTCTTGCTAACCTTTCCGATTGGAATGCGTTCACTCGCGGGGTTCTTGGTGTTCCTAGCCGTGATCACGACAGACTTGGACTCGGCCGACCGGTACTTCCCCTTATCTTGATAGGTGGAGGAAGATGCTCCGGTAGAGGATTTTCCTTTCGCATGAGAATAACGGGAGTGAGCCTTAGAGGCTAAGTGTTTTTCAATGTCGAGGGCGGCATTGAATGTGGTGTTCAAATCAGTGTGGCCATAACGCAAGAGCTTCCGCTGAATATCGGGTTGAAGCCCCTTACGAAACCTAGAAAGGGTGACTTCGGGGATCTCCCTCAGGTTACAACGCACCAACCGGTCCTTTAATTCTCCCATGTACTCTGATACAGAATTGGAGCCTTGTCGCAGGGAGGCGAGCTCGTCAAACATTTGTGTCCGATGGTACGCGGGGACGTACTGATCGGTCAGCAAATTCTTCATGACGGTCCATCCAATAATCGGGTCTCCGTCCCCAGTCCCTAGTCTACGCTCTTCATTCAGCCAATAAGTTTTGGCGCGACCGGTTAGCTTCATCCTGGCAACTTGGACCTTTTGGGGGTCCGTAAGATGGTGCCAATCATAATAGCATTCCATGTCCACTATCCATGTGAGGAAATTCTGTGGATCTCCCATACCATCGAAAGTGGGGGCATCAATTTTGATGGCCCTTGTAATATCAAACTCTCGCCTGTGGCGATTGCCTCGAGGGGGCACTCGTGGGGAGTCGCCATCCAAATCCGAATCGGAAATATGTTGGCGCCGGTGGGGCAACTCAACATTAGCGGGAGGTGGGGGTGGCCTAGCTTGATTTTGTAAAATCTGTGCTAAGGTGGCCCTAAGTTCCGTCATATCGTTACGAAGACCTGCTATCGCTTCAGCGTTACGAATTTCGTGCTCGTTCTCAGCCATCCTAGACGTAGACGGTGCCGAATACTCCGTGCCTAGCCTAGTGCGCATGCAAGACCCAGAAAATTATGAAAGATAATTTTTCCTAGGGCTGTAGCTAGAATGAAAATAATTTTTTTTTGACAAGCGTGATGTGAGAAACACGTAGATCGTTAAAATTTTTTTTTTTTTGAAATTTTGCTGAAAAGTGAAGATTTCAGCCCGCTATTTGCAGACCAACTTGACAGAATTACGATGTTCTAATTTGCAGCCAGACTTAACGCGGCCGAATCAAATAAATTTTCTGTTTTAAAGTTGCTGGAAATAAGTGCAGGAAGCTACAGTTTTTTTTTCAGATTTTTTTGACAAGTTTAAAATTTCGACGGATTTACTAAACGCAGACCAATCCGAAATTTCAGATCTTAGAAAATTCAGATCAACCAACGACGAACGCAGAGAGGATGTTTACAATGTGGAAGTTGAAACGACCGCCTCTGATACCAAATTGATGTAGGGATGTCCGGAATCGGAGATCTCTTCGGAAATAATTCACTCCTCGCCCAATATCGTCTTAGAACTATCGCACCTACACAGCACCTATCGCCCACAATATTTCCTCGTCACAAACGCAGCGCAATAAAATAACAAGGAGGATTGGTCGACACGAAAATAGCGATCGAAATTTGAGTCGGATCGTTCCCCAAATTAACATAAAGATTGCCAACCTTTTTGGGAGCAAAACCAAGGCTATAGACCAAGATCCGCTCCGGCAAATTGGATCCACCCGATCCGGAAATAAAAAGCCTAGCAACGGCGATTTCGAAATGAAAAGTGCAGTGATTGATTTAACAAAGCGGACAAAATGATTTGCGATCCACCACAACTAATTAGAAGAAATCACACAAGGAGGGATGAGATATTTTACCCAACCGGAGAACGTTCACACAAGATAATTGTGGGAGATTCACTCTCTCCACGGATCCACCGGCGTCACACCAAAGGGTTGCAACCTTCTTCCAAGGAGTCGCACCGAAGGAAGCCGCGCCGGAGTCGCACCGAACGGATGGAGGAGGCAAGGGGCGGCGGCTTCACACCACCACAAGGAGGCCGGCGGTTTCACACCACCAAGGAGGGGGGGGGGGCGGCGGCGTGGCTCAAGCTTGGCCGAAATTCTCAAGAGAGGATTTAGGTTTTCAATATTTCACTAATGATCTCATAACAAGGCCTCCTTAAATAGGAGTTACAAACAAGCTTTAACCATTCATGATGGAGATGTAATCTCATCCATCCAAATGGTTAAATGCACACCAAATAAAATATTGTCCAAATGCAAAAAATAAAAAGTGCAATATTGAATATAAAATTATCACTTCAAACTTGGATAATTTTATATTCCTAAAATAGAAATAATAAAGCATGAAAAGGGAAATGTTTTAATGCGGTGCGGCGAATGTTGCGCGCCGCGGGCGGAGGTTGTAACGTAGCCTTCCGCTAGCATCATCGTGACGCCTCACGTCCTTTAGTTGAATCGCCTCAGCAACCGGGTCAACCTCATCAACGTCAGCATCGTCTCCAAGTAGAGGTGGAGGGGGTGCGCCATCATGAGAGGCCTCCCGAAGATGGCGTTGTAACTGCTTGGGGCATCAACAATGACGAACCTGCAATTTCTTGAGGTCCCCCCTAACTTCACCTGGAGTCCGACTCCACCTTCAACTTCCTTCCTCTCCCCTGAAAATCCAAACAGGGGTCCGTCTGAGGCCAGCACCCTCCTTGGCTCTACCTTCATTCTGTCAAACGCTTTCTTGAAAACGACGTTGACAGAGCTTCCGTTGTCAACTAAGATTCGGGAGACGGTAAAGCCTTCGATGGCTGCCTGGATTACCAGGGCATCGCAGAAGGGATCCTCATGCTCTGGCATGTCTTTCGATGAGAAGGTGATCTTTTCTTCCAGGGGCGGGGCCTGGGACGTCGAGGCGACGCTCCGGCGGTACATGACGTGGAGACTTGCCTTTCGAGCGGCTTCGATCCCCACCCCCCCTTGGATCACAGCTATACCACCTCGGGGTCCTACATCGACCCGGTCCTCGCATACATCATCACCCCCTCCTTGTGGTAGAACTTCAATCCGCTCCGGCGGCGGTTGCTGGGCTGGACCCCTCGCCCCCCTTACCTCCAGGAACTCGGGGCAGGTGGCTGTTGCGTGCCCCTCCACCTGGTGGAAGTCACAGTACAGTAGTGCCCTTTCTCCCCTCTTTCGGCGGGCTGGGCGATCTCTCCTGTTGCCTCTTCCTCCTTCACCTATTGCCAAGGCCTGCTGGGGTGGGGGCAGGAGCTGCCTAGGGGCTTGCCTCTGGAAGTTGTACTTCCCTTGGACCCCGTGGAAGTTCTCTCCACCTGGGACGAGAGCTCTTCCTGGACCTTGGGCAGGTCTTCCCTGCTGCCTCCAGCCTGGTTCCGGACCCTCCTGTCCCTGGAACCCCTGAGCTCTCTGCTCCTCCCTCCTTCTTCCTTCATGATGCCTTGGGCCACCTTGCTCCTTTGACTCTGTCTCTGTTAGCTTCGCCAACTTCTTGACGAATGCTGGGTTGGCCGCCTCCATGGCTATCTCCTCTGCCGCCCTTTCCATCAGCTCCTCGAAGGAAAGAGGAGCCTTCCGAGTCAAGCTCATCTTGAAGAAGCCCTCCTTCAGCCCAACGGTGAAGGCCATCTAGAGGGCATACCCTGGCACTTCTTGGATGTCAAGGACCTCCTCCTGGAACCTGTCAACGTAACGGGCCAGCGACTCCTCGGTCCTACGAAGGGTCCGGGGTTGGGGTGCTCGCCGAGATCATCACCACCTCCCTGATCTCCAGCCATGACTCTCTCCTGAGATCTTCTGTGCTTGTCACTCTCCACGCTCACCGCACCAAAACTGTTGAGGCCAAAAATGACCGAAGCCAAAATTTACTTCTGTGGAGTTCGACCCTTGGGGAAAGGGGTGACCTCACACCTACTATGCTCAGAAGAACGTCACAGACTGAAAACTTAGGAAGCTATGAACTGACCCTCGGCTCTAGTGTGGAGGTCCCACCTCACACCCGGAAGACCTTTGAGGTCTCCCCCTCCCTAGCCAATGCTTGAGCTAGGTGCCTTGGAGGAAGAAAGCCAAAGAGATTTTTGTGGCTAAGGAATGAATGAATGCTCTCCAAGGCACCCTCAAGGGTCTATTTATAGCTTTTCCTAGTCCTAGGGGTAAAATGACCAAAATACCCCTAAGACAACTAAGCCTCTAGCCAATAGAAAAACTCCACATCGGGGGGTAGAGAGGTAATCCCCCCTAGGGCATAACGGTAAAAACATGGTCTGGAGAGAGGTCCAAGGGTGGGAGGAGCCACACCCCTTATCTCCCTAGGAGCTGTCCCGCCGAGACCCTAGGAGCTGTCCTGCCGAGACCCTGGGAGCTATCCTGCCGAGACCCTGACAGTTGTCCCACCGAGACCCTTGGTACTGTCCCGCCGAGACCCTGGGAGCTGTCCCGCCGAGACCCTGGGAGCTGTCCCGCCGAGACCCTGGGAGCTGTCCCGCCGAGACCCTAGAAACTGTCCCGCCGAGACCCCTGGGAGCTATCCCGCCGAGACCCCTGGGACCTGTCCCGCCGAGACCCTGGGAGCTATCCCGCCGAGACCCTGGGAGCTGTCCCGCCGAGACCCTGGAGCTGTCCCGCCGAGACCCTGGGAGCTGTCCCGCCGAGATCCTGACAGCTGTCACGCCGAGACCCTGGGAGCTGTCCCGCCGAGACCCTGGGAGCTGTCCCGCCGAGACCCTGGGATCTGTCCCGCTGAGACCCTGGGAGCTGTCCCGCCGAGACCCTGGGAGCTGTCCCGCCGAGACCCTGGGAGCTGTCCCGCCGAGACCTTGGGAACTGTCCCGCCGAGACCTCGGAGCTGTCCCGCCGAGACCCTGGGAGCTGTCCCGCCGAGACCCTGGGAGCTGTCCCGCCGAGACCCTGACAGCTGTCCCGCCGAGACCCTGGGAGCTGTCCCGCCGAGACCCTGGGAGCTATCCCGCCGAGACCCTGGGAGCTGTCCCGCCGAGACCCTGGGAGCTGTCCCGCCGAGACCCTGGAGCTGTCCCGCCGAGACCCTGGGAACTGTCCCACCGAGACCCTGGGAGCTGTCCCGCCGAGACCCTGGGAGCTGTCCCGTCGAGACCCTGGGAGCTGTCCCGCCGAGACCCTGGGAACTGTCCCGCCGAGACCCCGGAGCTGTCCCGCCGAGACCCTGGGAGCTGTCCCGCCAAGACCCTGGGAGCTGTCCCGCCGAGACCCTCCCGCCGAGACAGCTGTCCCGCCGAGACCCTGGGAGCTGTCCCGCCGAGACCCTGGGAGCTGTCCCGCCGAGACCCTGGGAGCTGTCCCACCGAGACCCTGGGAGCTGTCCCGCCGAGACCATGAGAGCCTCCCGCTACACCCGTACCCTAAAGAGGGGCCGGGGCGAGTGCCGGCCTCCCGCCGTACTCTCCCCCTGAAGAGTACTCCAAGCACTAGCCTGCTAAGCTCTTTTTTTCCTCCCCTACTAATATATTTCCAAGGCAAGGCCAAAATTGGCCACCAAGAGTGCCAAGACGTCCAAAAAGCTTAAAACTATATAGGGGCGAATACGGGGTTGTACAGATATGATGAATATTTTATTAATGTATTCCATTTTTGGATGAAGTACAAAGATTGTAAAAGAACTACTCAAAATAGTGGCTTGGTGCTCAAAGCAAGTGCAACTAGTTATGATAGCTCCAAAGATAAGAACCCACGTGTAGGGGGTGTAACTTACTATGGAAGGTTAACAGAAATTTTTGAGATTCGCTATAGTAGTTATTTTAAATTCATCTTATTTAAGTGTGATTGGGTTGACCTCCCAAGTTTGAAAAAAACTAGACGAATTTGGTTTCACTCTTGTGAACTTCAACAATTTGTTGTATAAATAAAATAAAATGATAGAAGAGTCTTTTATATTATCCGATCATGCAGAGCAAGTTTGTTACATTAAAGATCCTATAGAACCATATTGGGAAGTTGTTATGAAGTTGAAAACTTGAGATTCATTTATTGTTGAACCTCAAGTTGAACCACTAAGTCAACAACATTTGGATGAAAAAATATATGTATGTGATGATGATACAAATTAGGTTAGGGAAGGAGTTGATGGTGATGTTGATGATGATATTCTTTTAGATGTTGACAATGAAATGGCTAATGAAGAGTAATATTATATGTTATCATAATTTTTAGCTTGAAAAATTACAATATTTGGTCATTTTAAATAATTTTTAATGAATTAATATTCATTTTATAATCTTATTCTAGGTATGGGGAAGAAAAATACTCGAGGACAAACTAAGAATAACAAGTTGCAACTATCTCAATCTATTTTCGCGCATTCACTCTCCCAACCTAATATAAAACCTTCACAATTATCCCAACCCATCACCACTCTACATTTAGTTTCCTAAGCTACTACTATAACATCCCTCAGACAAGTAGACCCCCTTGGATTGGTTTTATCATGACTAGATCATGACAAAACCCTAGGAAGACTAAGTGGATCTAGGTATGTAGGGGGGATCACTATGGTCTGCAAATGGTAGATTTCTAAATACTAGGTTTGGATGATCAAGGGGTTTCACCATGACTCCAAGATCTAACCACAACCTCACCAACCCATGGGAAGGTTCATTGAAGCCATAAGGGTCCATTGGACTCAACTCTGGGTGGCAAAGTTGACCTAGGATCATCCTAATCCTAAATTGGGCAAGGTGCCCTAACTAAGGGAAATGTGCCCTAATGAGCCCAACCAACCCTACCAAGGTCTTCCTAGACCTAAAATGGGGTCAATGGGTCATCAAAGATCCATTGGGGTCAACCCTAGAGCCTGAGTTGGCCCAAGTCAACCCTAGCCCTAAAGTGGTCAAAGTGCCCTAACTAAGGGGCAAGTGACCTTAAGTGTGTAAAGTTAACCCTACACAACCCTTCCTAGACTTTAGGGGAAGCCAAGGGGTCACCAACGACCCCTTGGGGTCAACCCAAATGGTCATGTTGACCAAAGTCAACTCTAGCCCTAACTTGGTCAAAGTACCCTTCCTAAGGGTCAAGTGACCCCCAAAGTGCCAATATAACCCTACCCAGCCCTACCTAGACCCTATGGTAGGCCAATAGGTCACCAAGGACCCATTGGGGTCATTTCAAAAGGTCAAAATGACCAAGGTCAACCCAAGTTTAGTTTAGGTCAACTTAGCCCAAATGGGCTAACCCAAGCTCAAGCCTTTTCCATTTGGGCTAACCACCTCCAATTATGTGATAATATGATTTTTTGGGCTGCAAATAGGCTCAAGGGATGACCAAGCCAGCCTTGATGACTAGGAGAGAGAGAGCTCCACCTCACCCTGTAATGGAGGAGAGAGAAAAGAGAAGGGAGAAGGCCATTCATGCATAGGGAGGCCAAGGGCCACCTTTGGTGGCTGGATTCAACTCCACTGGTGAAGAGGAGAAGTTTCCAGCCATTTCCTGGCCACCCAAGCCTGATTCACCCCCCCCCCCCCCCACCATGGCCGAGAATGGCCTTTAATGGCCATTCAGAACACTCCCTTCCTCTTCCTCATCTGGTGGTTTTAAAAGCTTCACTGGACTCAGGGGAGTCGTTTACATAATTTACCTGAAGAAGACAAGGCGTCCTACTGTGTAGGTGCAGAAACCCGGCCGGCGGCACCACCACCATGGCAACCCGGAGATCGGCTCATCTTCAGACCACCAATAAGGTCCTCCCCTCCTCCTCTCTCTGTGGGTAGATCGTGGCTAATTAGGGATGAAAATCAGGCTCAATTGAGCCCGATCGGGAAGGAAGAATTTCACGATTTTTCCATGAAAATCAACCTATCGGGATCGCCGGAATCCGCCCCTCCGGCGGCTGTGCCGCCGCCTGGCGATAGCCACCACCTCGACGGAGGTGGTGGTGGCGGTGGCTGGCCAGGGAGGTGGCTGGGTGGCCGGCGGCAGCAACTTGAAGATTTCCAAGGAAAACGAAATCCTGTCCGTTGGCTCGCTGGATACGATGACCAGATGCCATCCATCTTGCGCCAAGATTCGTGCTGATTTATATTTAAACCATAGGATAAATATTCAATTCATTTCATTCCTCTCACAGAATATATATTTAATTTTTTTATTTATTAAAAATACCTAGAGACCTCTAGTGAAAAAATGGTAAAAATTGAAGTTGTAGCCTTAGGGGTGTACTTAAATTCAAAATTAGTTTTAACCAATTTGGATGTCTAGTTTGACCAGGGCACTCATTATAGTGGAGTCTATACCTAGGGTTACACAAAGACTAAAATGAGTTCCCCCACTTCATCCCTTGTCCAAATGATATGAAATTTAGACAGAGAGACACCCTAACCTATACCTAAGTCCTGTCGAAAAATAGGAATTTTTGGGGATACTGTTTCTATACTTTTTGGAAAAATTAAATAAATCATGTATAATTTAATTTGGTGTCTTAAGCACCTCAAAAACACCTCAAATTTTGGAGGGAGATCTTGGGGAGTATTATTAGGCTTTGGTAAAAATTTCATCCCTTTGAGGTTTGGTTTGATAGGTAATTGTGTAGCCAAGGGTTGACCCCTTTTAGGTAAAATTAGGGCTAAGTGCCCTAAGTGCTCTTGAGTTGCCCAACCTCATTCAAAAGGGATGGAACTTGGCACACAGCCTTTTTAGCACTTAAAATACCCCCTCCACTGATATTGGGTGGAAATTTGAAGGGTGTAGCCCTAGGACACTAGGGTAGGTCCTATGTGTGCAAACTTAGGGTTTGGAGGTCAAGGAGTCAAATGACCTTGAAATGACTTGAAACTTGGTGGAGAGGACTTTAGGTCAATCAAGGTTCTCTAGTTAAAATATTATGAGATTTAGAGGCTGTTAGACTCCCCAAAACCCTAATTTAGGGCACAACCCTTATACATGTTAGATAGGCCATCAAAACTTAATGAAAAGCTATGTAATTTGGGTAGTGTAGTCGTAGGGTTAATATTAGCCTCTGGTAATTTTATAGGAAATTTTGGAACAATAATTTTAGTACCTCCTTTATAATACATGGATTTGTGCTTGATAGTCATTTTTTTATTATGATCTCACCGTTCATTGGAAAGTTATGAAAATTGGGCAGAGGGTATTTTAGATCATTATGCTCATATCTGAATTTTGTTATAATTTTTAGATGTATATTTTTAGTACTTACCTCACAAGCATATAAATATGCAATTATGTTCAAAAATAGATTCAGAGCCCAATGATTGTTAGAAAATTGTGAAATTATGCAATAATGTACTTAGGTCAATATGCTCAAGGGGAAATTTTATCATAATTTTTAGATGAATATTTTCAGTAGTTGTTTCATTAATTTATGAAAGAGGATTGTTGTTATAAATTAAAATTTAGTGTTCATTATTTGCTGGAAAGTTTGGAAACTTGGTCATGAGTGTTTTTAGGGCATTTTAGTCATGCTTGAATTTTCTTATAATTTTTGGAAGCCTAATTGCAGCACTTGTTTCTTTAATTGTTAACTATGCGTTTATATTTGAAATTTTGGATCCGAGGCCTAAACCTTGCAAAAAAATTGGGAGGCTTGAATTTACTGTCAATTTGCTACCTAGTATTTATCAAAATTTTGTGGAGCATTTTGCATGACTGTAAAGGCGACTTCATATTCAAAATTAGAGCATTTGGATTTTTAGGGAAAATAAATAAAATATCAGATAAATTAGGAAAATTCCAAGTTTCTAGATTTAGGCTATAGATGTCATGATAGACCTCCATTAATTACCTTAGGGTGTTTGGATGAGAATTTAGAGTACCTCCTATCATGTACATCATAAAGCACAAGGTGGTCTGCATGTAGTAAATTTGCAGAATATCTGATAATAATTGATTTGGGCATATGGTTTTGGGTTAGCGGCTTGCTGGTCTGGGTTAAGTGAAATGGAGTATATCAATGGAAGTTGATGAGTAGATTGTTGGGTTAGATTAGGAGGGGCTCGGGATCGACGAAAGATCGTCTTTCCTGTGGAGGGAGAGAGAAGGTTAAAACACACTAGGATTATATCCAGAGTAACATTAAAGGGATCGGGAATCGGGTATTAACCAATAATAATAAGTGTCTTGCGAAAAGGAGCTTTGGGCTTCAGTCTATCGTAGTTCCTAGTGCCCTCGAGAACCCTTCACGGGGTTTTCCTTGGGCAGTCCTGGGCTAACCTAAACTGTAGGCAAAATAAACTGCAAGAGTAACTAGCATAACTAGGGATTCACTTTCACTCACCTCGATGTCTCGGATGTTAGGTTGGGTCACACACGCAGTAGGCTTGGTAGTTTTGACGATGGGCAGGTTGGCCCGGCAAGCTTTTGCTCGGTTGTTGGTTGTGACGGACGGGATAGTCCGGGGAGCTTAGGCTCGGTTGTTGATTGTGATGGACGGGATGGTTGATAATACGTTTTGTAGCCTAAACTATTATCGTATTTTCTATTTTATATTGTACAAATTATGTCTATTATTAGTTTATTTTTATCCTTTTTATGTAAATTTTATTGCCACTAACTTTTTCCTGTCTTTTTGCAGGTTTCCAGAAAAATTGCCAAAATGACCTGACACGCCCCCCTGTCACGCCCTCCCTGGGCGTGACCTAGGGCGTGTCACCCGATCCTGAGGGCTCCTGCTGGATGGGACAGAAAACGGTCAAAACCGCTATCACGCCCCCTAACACGCCCTCCCCGGGCGTGTCTCCAGGCGTGACCATGGGCGTGTCGCTCTCTGCCGCAAAGCCTGCCGCCGCATTAAATGTCGTTCCGCCACAGCACGCAAATAGTACCGTCACGCCCCCCATCACGGGCGTGACCTGGGGCGTGACATCAACTTTTCGACGACTGACGGATTTCCGACCAATGATTTGGACATGACGTGCCTGTCACGCCCCCCTGTCACGGGCATGACCTAGGGCGTGACCACCGACGTACCGAAGCAATCATCGCTCCCGCCAGAATCCAGAGCCCGAGGTCAACATAGTACTGTCACGCCCTCTGACACACCCCCCCTAGGGCGTGTCGGAGGGCGTGACCAACCCGAGAAAATTTTCTATAAATTGAGCCCCCCCCTCTCCATTTCAGAAAGCTTTGGTTGAGAGGGGGAGGTGCTGTCCCTTTGGTTCTTGAGTTTTTTATGCTCTCTCTCTCTCTCTTCCTTTGTAATTTTTGCTTAATCATGGTTTAATAGTTAGTTGCTTTAGCTTTCTTTGTAATCTTTGCTCTTGCTTAGTGCTAATTGTAGGGCTAGAATAGGATTTAATTTTCATGCACTTGTAATTTCAATTTCAATAGTATAACTTTCCTTTTTTCATTAATAAAAGTGTTCTTCCTTTACTTGTGTTCCTTTATATGCTTTTCTACTCATCTACCCTCCTCCACTCCATTATGATTAACTAATCCTCCCTGTACTCGATCTTGATGATCCGAGGTTAGAGCGATTATGTTATGATGTTTTAATTAATCTTTTCTTTTTTAGGTTAGGGCCTTGAATTACTCTTGATTAATCATGGGTTGGAGGTATATTTTCGATATATACTCTCCGCGTTTGCTTTCATTCTGGGCTAGCCGAGAGGCCGAAAGAATGAAGTGAGCATTCAAGAGTAAAGGGAGTTGTACGCACCCCTCGAGAGAGGCAGATGTCCAAATCTCCCGGATTGGAGTAAAATCCAATAGTGGGGTTCACCGCGTAAAGCGAGTTTTAGGCCTCCGATTTAGACGGGAGTCGGTCGGACCTTCCTAAACTCAGTTGGGCACGACTTCGAGAGAAGCGTGTTCAAGCTTTAGGAACCTCCACGGTCAAGGACCTTTATCCTATTAAGTCAAGATTTTTATCGCATTTTCTTAATCGTCTTTAGCCGAGGTGAATCTTGATTGGGTGCATTTTCATTTCATATTTTCTACCTTTCATAGTAATCGCCTATCTTGTGCTCTTTAATTAACTGCAGTAGTTTCCTTTCTAGCATAGTTCTTTGCTTAACAGCTTAACTTAATTGCGGTAGTTCTCTTTCTAGTATAGCTTTAATTCCTCCCTTGCACTTAAATTTTCTAAAACCCTAGTTTTTCCGTCGATAAGATAATAGCGTTCGTGTGAGTAAGCTTAGCCAACAGTTCCCGGATTTCAATACGACACTTGTGTCCCCTTGCTACAATTCGATAGGTATACTTGCCTCATCGGGTTGCTAGTTCGGTTGCGTTTATTTTCTTCGAACCCTAGCGCGCAACAAGTTTTTGGCGTCGTTGCCGGGGAACCTACTTCCGTTGATATTTTGAAAACACGAACCTATTAATTTTATCTCTTCTCTTTCTCATCCTCTTTCTTTAAAATTTTAAAAATCAAAAAATTTTATCACCGCTCTTAATAGTAACCAACCTCACAATTTTTCTACGCCACCTAATTCTCTCGAAAAGGGCAAAGGGCTTTAAGCGCCACTGTATTGTCTAGTACCTTGCGAACCCTTCACAGGGTAGTCCTTGGGAAGTTCGGGAGTTAATCTATAAAAAAAAATCTATTTCAAAAAGAAAAAAAATTTCTAATCTTTTTTTTCTAGTTTATCCTTTTTCTCTTCCTCTTCTTCTTTTCTATTCTTTTAGTGCATGACCCGCGGGAGTCCGTCGGTTATTTTGGACTTGGACCACGAAATTGAGCGTACTCTTCGGAGAAGATCGCGATTTCAAGGTCCTACTATCCAAGCGCCGGTTGAGGACTCCGAGTCATTTGCTACTTTAAGAATGGAAGAACCCAACGTAGATGAGGCCATGCAAAGGACTATGTCCTATTATGCACGATCGAACCTCGAGGGAACAGAATCAAGTATAGTCCGCCCTGCTATAGCAAATAATAACTTCGAACTAAAGCCTAGCATAATTCAAATGGTGCAGCAATATGTGCAATTTGACAGACTTCAAGATGAAGATCCGAACGCACATATAGCTAGCTTTCTTGAAATTTGCGACACCTTCAAGATAAATGGTGTCACAAATGATGCGATCAGGCTGAGACTCTTCCCCTTCTCTCACTACTAGAAAAATAGCTTTTAGCCACGGTTTCTTTTGCCACGGGGAAAAATCGTGGCTAATAGTGAGTATTAGCCACGGTTTTATTCCGTGGCTAATACTGGACTTTTAGCCACGGTTTGCCTGAACCGTGGCTAAAAGTCTAGTATTAGCCACGGTTTGCCTGAACCGTGGCAAAAAGTCGTGACATCGTTTAGTCCCACACCGCCAAAACAAAATGAGATTTTTGGGTTTATAAGGAATTTATTTCAATTAGCCTTTGAAATAAATATGGCAGTGGTGGCGGCGGCCGGGCGGCGGCGGCGGCCGGGCGGCGGCGGCGGCGGCGGCGGCGGCGGCGGCCGGGCGGCGGCGGCGGCGGCGGCCGGGCGGCGGCGGCCGGCGGCGGCGGCCGGGCGGCGGCGGCGGCGGCCGCCTGAATTTTTTATGTTATGAGTGGCCTTTTAACCACGCCAATTAAACCGTGGCTAAAAGTCCACTATTAGCCACGGCAATGAACCGTGGCTAAAAGTCCAGTATTAGCCACGATTTTGGACTTTTAGCCACGGTTTGGACTTTTAGCCACGCTCGTATTGCCCACGCCCATTTTCCGTGGGCAGACCGTGGCTAAAAGTTTTTAGCCACGGTTTTGGACTTTTAGCCACGGCAATCTGCCGTGGCTAAAAGTCAGTTTTCTAGTAGTGTCTCTAAGAACTAAAGCTAAGCAGTGGCTGAACACACTTCCGAAAAATAGCATAACCACTTGGAATGAATTAACTGAAAAAAATTTTGGCGAAGTATTTTCCGCCAGCTAAAACTGCAAAACTTAGGAACGACATCTCTGCCTTCGGACAAATAGACTCTGAAACCCTATACGAAACCTGGGAGAGATTTAAAGAATTATTAAGACGATGCCCACATCACGCGCTGCCTGTATGGTTACAAGTGCAGACGTTTTTTAACGGGCTAAATCAAAGCACGAAGCAAATGATAGACGCAACTTCTAGCGGTACTTTAAATCATAAGACCCCGGAAGCCGCTCTTGAGCTTTTTGAGGACATGGCCATGAACACTTATCAGTGGAATGTGCCTAGGTCCCGCCCGAACAAGCCTGCAGGTATTTATGAAGTGGACAACGTCTCCCAGCTCGCTCTGTAAGTAGAAATCCTAAGCAAAAAGATAACGGAGATGACTGCTGCCTCCGCCCCTCAGGTATGGGAATCTGCAACCCCTACTCCAGAACATTTAGATTATGTTAATAATATGCCTAGAACTACTTTTAATAATTTTTCTGCTGCGATTTTTCATCCGCCTGGTTTTAATTTTCCGAATAGTTATAACCCTGCTTTAAGAAATCATCCGAACTTTTCATGGAGTAATCCATCGAATGCGATGTGCCCACCCCCGCAAAATGATTTTTTGCACCACCACCACCACCACCACTTCTTCAAAATTACCCAAAACCTCCAAGCTTGGAGGAATTACATTCTAAATACATCACCACAAATGACGCTACCATAAGAACTTTAACCGGAAGCGTAAAAAGTCTAGAAAATCAGGTAGGACAGCTCGCGAAAATAATTTCTGAGCGACCCGCAGGGTCTCTTCCTTCCAATACCGAACCCAACCCGAGAGAGCAAGCGAAAGCTATAACTCTTCGGAGTGGGAAGCATGTCTCCGGTATGGTAAGTGAAGAGCCCGAGGCAAGCTCCGCTCCCGCCTCTAAAAATCAAAGCTCCGCTCCCATTTTTAAAAATCAAAGCTCCGCTCCCGTTTTAAAAATTCTGCCATCCGCTGAAGAAGTAATCACCCCTATTTTAGAAAATAATCTCACTCCACCACCCATCTTCAAAAAAAATTCAACTCCTCCATACCCCTCTGAACTTAATAGACAACGTCAAGATGATCAGTACTCCCGCTTCTTAGAAATCTTCAAACAAATTCACATTAATCTTCCCTTCCACGAGGCTATTTCGCAGATGCCGAAAAACGCCAAATATCTTAAAGACCTCCTCACAAACAAGAAGAAGTTAGAGAATCTTTCGCACGTCACGCTAAACGCCGAGTGCTCCGCCGTTTTAACAAATGGTTTGCCGAAGAAAATTAGTGACCCAGGTAGTTTCTCTATCCCGTGTGTCTTCGGTGATCTTTTTGTTAAACACGCGTTAGCCGACTTAGGCGCGAGTATAAACCTGATGCCCTTTTCGTTGTTCAAAAAGTTAGGGATTGGTAGCCTTAACCCCACGCGTATGAGTATCCAGCTAGCCGATAGATCCGTCAAGTACCCGTTAGGAATAGTGGAGGACGTTCTAGTGAAAGTCGACAAGTTCATCTTCCCGGTGGACTTTGTCATTTTGGACATCGAAGAAGACGTCGAGGTTCCCCTGATCCTTGGCCGACCCTTCCTTGCCACCTCCCGAGCCATCATTGACGTAAGCAATGGTAAGCTCTTTCTTCGAGTAGGCGACGACGAAGTCACATTTTCTATCACCCCTTCGATGAAGAACACCTTAGCGAACGATGACTCATGTTTTTTCGTAGACGCCGTGAGTGATGATTCTTCCTACTGCCTCTCCGACTTTGAAAAAGAATTTTCTACTTTTTGCTCCTCTTCTCTTACAACTGAATCACTGCAAGGAAGTGATGAATCTTCTTATTGTCTTTCTGAGTTTGAAAAAGAATTTTCTGATTTTTGTTCTTCCTCTTTTCTTCCCACTGAATCACTACAGGAAGCCGTCTTGGCTGCTAGCCCCACCCCTTATTACGTTCCTTATAAAAAAGTTTATGAAGATATTATTTTTGAAAAAGAAAGAATCTCAAAATCCTCTTATGAAGAACCCCCTACCCTAGAACTTAAAGAACTTCCCGAACACCTTAAGTATGCTTTCTTAGAAAAAGACTCCAAGTTACCAGTTATCGTTTCGGCCTACCTCACGGATACGCAGAACGATAAACTTCTTCTAGTTCTATGTAAGCATCGCCGGGCTATTGCTTGGCAAATTTCTGATATCAAGGGCATAAGCCCATCTTACTGTACCCATAAAATTTTAATGGAAGATAATTCGCGTAACTCTATCCAACCTCAGCGCCGTATAAACCCAAACATGAAAGAAGTAGTTAAGGGCGAGGTTATGAAACTATTAGACGCAGGAATTATCTACCCTATATCGGACAGTAAGTGGGTTAGCCCCGTTCAGGTAGTTCCAAAGAAGGGAGGGATAACCGTAGTTAGTAATGAGAATAATGAATTAATCCCGATGCGGACGGTGACGGGTTGGCGTATGTGCATAGATTACCGTAAGTTAAATGACGCCACCCACAAGGACCACTTTCCTTTACTGTTTATCGACCAGATTTTAGAACGTCTCTCCGGCCATAGCTTTTATTGTTTTCTCGATGGCCTCTCGGGGTACTTTCAAATACCCATCTCTCCCGAGGACCAAGAGAAAACTACGTTTACTTGTCCCTTCGGCACCTTCGCGTACCGAAGAATGCCGTTTGGATTATGCAATGCGCCAGCTACATTCCAGCGATGTATGCTCGCAATATTTGACAAGTACGTAGAAAGCATTATGGAGGTATTCATGGACGATTTCTCCGTGTTCGGCGATTCCTTCGATAGATGTTTAGAAAACCTCGAAAAAGTCTTAGAACGATGCGAAGAAACTAACCTTGCCCTAAATTGGGAAAAATGCCATTTTATGGTGAGGGAAGGGTTAGTTTTGGGTCATAAAATTTCTTCTAAAGGTATCGTGGTAGACTTTGCCAAGATAGAAGTTATTGAGAAGTTGCCGCCACCTACAAACACAAAAGCTATAAGAAGTTTCCTAGGCCACGCTGGTTTCTATCGTCGTTTTATAAAGGACTTCTCCAAGATCATTAAGCCCCTCACCCATCTCTTAGAAAAAGACGCTCCATTCATTTTTGATGACTCTTGTATTTCTGCCTTTGAATTAATTAAAGAAAAGTTAATTAACGCACCGATTATGATAGCTCCGGTGTGGGACCTTCCATTCGAGATTATGTGCGATGCGAGTAGTTTTGCAGTGGGAGCCGTATTAGGTCAACGCATATCTAAAAACTTCCACCCCATCTATTACGCTAGTAAAACCCTCACATCTGCACAAGAAAATTACACCACAACCGAGAAGGAGCTCTTAGTTGTAGTATTTGCGTTTGATAAATTCCGCCCTTACATTACTCTTTCAAAAATCATTGTTTTTACGGACCACTCGGCCCTCAAGTACCTTCTTGCCAAAACGGATGCCAAGCCTCGCTTGATTCGCTGGGTCTTACTCCTCCAGGAGTTTGACTTAGAGATCCGTGATAAGCGAGGAGCCGAGAACTTGGCCGCCTACCATTTATCAAGATTAGATAACCCCTTTATAGAAAAATTAAATGAAAAATCTTTTAATGACTATTTTCCTGATGAGAAGCTGCTTTTAGTTAATACATCTACTTCTCCTTGGTTCGCGCACATCGCCAACTATCTAGTGGCCCGGGTGCTCCCAAGAGAGTTCTCCTCTCAGCAAAAGAAGAAATTCTTTTCTGAGCTGAAGAACTACTTTTGGGAAGACCCGCATCTTTTCAAAATTTGTGCGGATCAAGTGATAAGGAGATGTGTTTCTTTTGATGAAGGAATTGATATTCTAAAACATTTGCATGAAGGTCCGACAGGTGGGCACTATCAAGCTGCTCGCACCGCTCATAAGGTGCTTTGCGCGGGCTTTTACTGGCCTAGCCTGTTTAAGGACGCGCAAGCCTTTGTGAGCAGGTGTGATAGTTGCCAACGGTCGGGCAACATTTCTAATAAAAATGAAATGCCGCAAAATTATTTCTTAGAGTGCGAAATTTTCGACCTCTGGGGAATTGATTTTGTTGGCCCCCTTCCTTCTAGCTTCAGAAACAAATATATTTTAGTTGCTGTTGATTATGTTTCACGATGGGCTGAGGCCCAAGCTCTTCCTACGAACGACTCCCGAGTTGTAGTCACGTTTCTAAAAAGATTATTTTCTAGATTCGGTACGCCACGCGCAATCGTTAGCGATAGGGGTTCCCATTTCTGTAACGCATAATTTTCAAAAATCCTTACTAAATACGACGTTACGCATAAACTGTCCACTGCCTACCACCCCCAAACTAACGGTCAAGTCGAAGTAGTTAATAGAGAAATAAAAAGAATATTAGAAAAGACTGTTTCAACTTCTAGAAAAGACTGGTCAACCAAACTTGACGATGCTCTATGGGCCTACCGAACAGCGTACAAAACCGCCCTCGGATGTACGCCGTATCGGCTGGTCTATGGAAAATCGTGCCATCTGCCCATAGAGTTAGAACACCACGCCTTTTGGGCCTTAAAATTTTTAAACTTCGATCCCCACTCAGTCGGTGACCTTCGAAAATTTCAACTAAATGAACTCGACGAGTGGCGCTCTTATGCTTATGAAAATAATAAACTTTATAAAGAGCGGACGAAGCGTTTACACGATAAACACTTAAGGCACCCTAAAAACTTTAAGCCGGGCGACCAAGTCCTTTTATATAATTCTCGTTTGCGTTTATTTCCGGGCAAATTAAAATCTCGCTGGTCTGGCCCGTTTTCTGTTTTAGAAGTATTTCCTTATGGAACTGTTTTAATTTCTGACCCTGATAAGGGTAATTTCAAAGTGAATGGTCAGCGTCATAAACTGTATTTCTCTGGTGATGATGATGTCAGTCCAAACATTATTAAGTTTCTGCTTCACGAACTCTAATCTTGAGCTTTTATTTTTTTTGCTAAAAACAATTTTATTTCGGAACAACAATATTTTTGGACAAAATTATTTTTTGATGCGTCGAGCTCAACGACGCTTTAACCAAAGGGCGCTCTTGGGAGGCAACCCAAGTTATCTTTTTCTGTTTTCTTTATTTTACAATTTTTGCCTCGGACGGCTCCGACAAGCTGAAGCTTCTGCGATCGCCTGCTCCAACATTGCTGAATCTATCACGAAGTCCAAAGAAGACATTCGGAGGAGCGGCATCACTCAGCTTTCGCAGCAAATAAATCCGGGGAAGTACCTGTATTTCAATTCTGTCTTTCAATTCTATACTTTATTTTTCTCTCCTTCTCTAATCCCCTTCTTTAGCCATTGAGGACAATGTCTGTTTTAAGCTTGGGGGAGGACTTCCTCCTTCACTTTTGCTTACTGTAAATATTTTTCTTTTTGTATATATTGTAAATATTTCCAAAGTAAAAAAAATGAATATCTTAAAATTACAAAAAAAAAAGAGAGAAAAAAAATCGAAATAAAAAAAAGAGAATATTTCACAAAAAAATAAAAAAAAATATATGTGTTTTTGAATAGTTTAGACATTTTGGTATTTCAATAGTACCCCTAGTTTTTAGTTTTGTTTTACTCAAAATCTCCTATAAACAACTTAGTTAATTATAATATTTCTAATTGTTCTTTTTAATTATGTTTCACAAGTAAAATGTTGGTCATGCTATGTTTCTAATTCGCGGTAGCATGTTAAGGTGAAATATTTTTCTAAAACTCGCATTTCTATTATGGTTTTTTGTTTTTTATTTCCTTTACTTTCTCAAAAATTCATCATCCACTATTTTCTTTTTTGTTTTTGAATAATTTTTGTAATGTCAACTTTTGAATAACGTAGTAGATGTGAACGATCCAAGTCACCTATTATTTCTATTTTCAAGTTAATTTCATCAATCTTCTTTTATTATCTAGGACTCGCTTTTTGAAATTTTTCAAACCTTTGTTTTAAATAAATTCAAAAGTGTGAAAATGATTTAGGCCGTTTTTGTTTTCGTTTGAGCTTTCCTGCCAACCTAAAAACTTTTACCACTAGTTAGCCGTTTTTGAGCCTATTTCCGATTTCATTTGATAGCTCCTCCCTTCATTTTAGTTTCACCAAAGCCAAAATTTCCAACCTATCGAATCACACTAGCCTTTTTGAGTTTCATAAATTATTTTGACGATTTTGATAGGATATTTTGTGATTTTTGTGGGAGAAAGATTTTTGAAAAAAAAGTATGCTCAAAAGTGATGTTCATTTCTGTTTGGCCAATTCAAAGGGAAAATAAAAATATTTATGGCCTTTGTTTTGAAAAAAAAATGGAAGAAAAAGAAAAAAAATGTGTATATATTTTTATGAAAGTTTTTGAAACTCTTTGCTTTGGTTTAGTGTGATTTTAGAACCTTCACGTTTATCTTTGAATTCCACTCCTGATCATTTTCCTAAACCAAACGTTTCTGTCCTATTTAAGTCCTTTTGATTCACGCTTTTTGATTTTTATTTAACAACTAAGAAAAAAAACAGTAAATCAGTTTTAGTTTTGGATTTAAACCTAGATTTTTGTTAATTAAATTGATATAATTATAATGCGTTGCTTGGATCTAGTAACAACTCAATGTGTGTTTTTCATTTTTGTTGCTTTGCTTAAGTTTATTTAAAAAATCTCGTTAAAATTTTGGATGATTTGTTTTTATTAAGTAAAGTTTATAAAAGTTTTACCATACCTAAATAATTGTTTTAGACTTTCATTTCACCTTTTCCCTACTTAGAATTTCGCATAGTACTTGTGTAGGCATAATTAGAACTTTTTGATTAGTCATTTTTATAAATATCTAGTTTTTATATTTTTGCTTGGGGACAAGCAAAGCTTAAGCTTGGGGGAATTTGATAATACGTTTTGTAGCCTAAACTATTATCGTATTTTCTATTTTATATTGTACAAATTATGTCTATTATTAGTTTATTTTTATCCTTTTTATGTAAATTTTATTGCCACTAACTTTTTCCAGTCTTTTTGCAGGTTTCCAGAAAAATTGCCAAAATGACCTGACACGCCCCCCTGTCACGCCCTCCCTGGGCGTGACCTAGGGCGTGTCACCCGATCCCGAGGGCTCCTGCTGGATGGGACAGAAAATGGTCAAAACCGCTGTCACGCCCCCTGACACGCCCTCCCCGGGCGTGTCTCCAGGCGTGACCATGGGCGTGTCGCTCTCTGCCGCAAAGCCTGCCGCCGCATTAAATGCCGTTCCGCCACAGCATGCAAATAGTACCGTCACGCCCCCCGTCACGGGCGTGACCTGGGGCGTGACATCAACTTTTCGATGACTGACGGATTTCCGACCAATGATTTGGACATGACGTGCCTGTCACGCCCCCCTGTCACAGGCGTGACCTAGGGCGTGACCACCGACGTACCGAAGCAATCATCGCTCCCGCCAGAATCCAGAGCCCGAGGTCAACATAGTATTGTCACGCCCCCTGACATGCCCCCCCCTAGGGCATGTCGGAGGGCGTGACCAACCCGAGAAAATTTTCTATAAATTGAGCCCCCCCTCAACATTTCAGAAAGCTTTGGTTGAGAGGGGGAGGTGCTGCCCCTTTGGTTCTTGAGTTTTTTTTGCTCTCTCTCTCTCTCTCTTCCTTTGTAATTTTTGCTTAATCATGGTTTAATAGTTAGTTGCTTTAGCTTTCTTTGTAATCTTTGCTCTTGCTTAGTGCTAATTGTAGGGCTAGAATAGGATTTAATTTTCATGCACTTGTAATTTCAATTTCAATAGTATAACTTGCCTTTTTTTCATTAATAAAAGTGTTCTTCCTTTACTTTTGTTCCTTTATATGCTTTTCTACTCATCTCCCCTCCTCCACTCCATTATGATTAACTAATCCTCCTTGTACTCGATCTTGATGATCCGAGGTTAGAGCGATTATGTTATGATGTTTTAATTAATCTTTTCTTTTTAGGTTAGGGCCTTGAATTACTCTTGATTAATCATGGGTTGGAGGTATATTTTCGATATATACTCTCTACCTTTGCTTTCATTCTGGGCTAGCCGAGAGGCCGAAAGAATGAAGTGAGCATTCAAGAGTAAAGGGAGTTGTACGCACCCCTCGAGAGAGGCAGACGTCCAAATCTTCCGGATTGGAGTAAAATCCAATAGTGGGGTTCACCGCGTAAAGCGAGTTTTAGGCCTCCGATTTAGACGAGAGTCGGTCGGACCTTCCTAAACTCAGTTGGGCACGACTTCGAGAGAAGCGTGTTCAAGCTTTAGGAACCTCCACGGTCAAGGACCTTTATCCTATTAAGTTCAGATTTTTATCGCATTTTCTTAATCGTCTTTAGCCGAGGTGAATCTTGATTGGGTGCATTTCCATTTCATATTTTCTACCTTTCGTAGTAATCGCCTATCTTGTGCTCTTTAATTAACTGCAGTAGTTTCCTTTCTAGCATAGTTCTTTGCTTAACAGCTTAACTTAATTGCGGTAGTTCTCTTTCTAGTATAGCTTTAATTCCTCCCTTGCACTTAAATTTTCTAAAACCCTAGTTTTTTCGTCGATAAGATAATAGCGTTCGTGTGAGTAAGCTTAGCCAACAGTTCCCGGATTTCAATACGACACTTGTGTCCCCTTGCTACAATTCGATAGGTATACTTGCCTCATCGGGTTGCTAGTTCGGTTGCGTTTATTTTCTTCGAACCCTAGCGCGCAACAATGGTCCGGGGAGCTTTGACTCGGTAGCTGATACATAAGGTTTCATGTGCATAAAATATAAGGTGGTGGGTCTTCGGTATTGGAGGGTCTATGCACCGACGCCAATATGTTGACTCGGCACGTGTGATTTTTCACTTCGCCAAGTTAAGTCTGGTGGACTTGCCGACAAAGAGTATGCAGGAGCTCCGCTTAGTGCACCAGCATCGAGGCGTACGATAGGTCTGACTAGTAGTTCAATTACCCGTTTAGAGGTGGGCGAGGCCCAACCCACCACTTCTGTTTGCCACTACGGAGGTATCCTTGGAGGTTAGGCTCTACAAAGGGGGAACTAAAGGTCTGTGTGCACATAATCGGGTGGATGTGTTGCATTTGCATGACTCACATCATGGCATACTTGCATGTCATATCATAATCATTGCATATAACCCCTGACACGTATTGTATAAAGTGGTATGAGACGCTTTATACAATTGGCCTTGCAAAACGACCACTTGATTTATAAGCTCGCGTGAGCGTGCTTATAAGTTATGGTTTTTATTCTATGAATATATACAATTGCTTGCTTGAAACCGACACCCTATTGTATAAATTGGTATGAGACTTTTTATACGATAGGAGCTTTGTAGAAGATCCCTTAGCTTATGTGTTTTCATATAAGTTAAGGTTACTTATTTCTTGTTCAGTTTTTCATACTATTATTACTGCCACATATACTTATAGAACTGCTAGATTAGTTCTGCCGTCACCTGCTTTTTGTTCATTCTCCACCCTCACTACCTCTCATTTCCTTCTCCCCGCTTGGTACCTAGGAGCCATGGGGGGAGGGGTAGGGGATGATAAGGCTTAGTCTTTTAGACTAATGGTTTTCGAACCACATCATTTTAGGGGATCGTGGATCCCAGCATGGAGGAGCAGCCCGGGAGGTCGGCACGCTTGGAGATGGGACAGTCTAGCACCGGAGTTCAGACAGCTGGGACTGTGAGTCCCTATCATTAGTAGTTGTTTTAGTTTATCTTCCGCGATGAGAGATATGTAGTGAGGACATTGATTTATTGGGTGTGAGACCCATTTTCAGTACTTCCTTTATTATTATTACTGTGTACTCTCCCTTCGTTGAGAAAATTTATATATATATGATCTCTGTGGACATGTGTTAGAGTTTTTTTTCATTTATTTTCTTGCTACTTTTTTTGTGATCGATTTGGCCGGCAGGATCGGCATTTTATAGTGACGACCTTCCCGGGCATGAAGGTGTCACCGCAAAGTGGCGGTTCTGGTCCTAAGACCCCGTGGTTTAAAAAGAAAAAAGGGGTGGAGGGGGGGGGGGGGGGTCTTACAAGTGGTATCAGAGGAGACCTCGATCGAAGAGTAGCAATCCACAAACCCTGGGTCACCCCCGCGCGAGTTTAGTTTGGGGACAAACTAAGTAACGGATGCAGTTGTGTGCCCATATGGAGGATCACATGTAACTTGTCCACTTTTAATTAGGTTTAAGTTGATTACTTACATTGATTTTTGTTACGCAGCCCCCAGCATAGCCTACAACACAGGGCGGAGTCCAGCAGACTCCGAATGTTGCACCACCTCCACCGGTCCCCACTCTGTTTCTACAGTCAGAGATGGGGCAGACTTTGACAACCTTATTGGAGGCTTTCATGGCCCAGCAGGTTCCGGCTCCACAGCCAAACTCGGAGGCTAATTGGTTGAGCATCTTTCGAGGACTTTCTCCCCCATCTTACTTGGGGACAGAATCGGCCGTTCGGACGAAGGAGTTGCTGGACATCATATATGAGATGCTGACCGAGATACGGTGCCCATGGGAGGAGAGGGTGCCTTTGGTGGTTTCTTGCTTGGAGTCCTATGCCAAGAGATGGTGGAATACATTGCTGGACACAACGTTTGCTGATAGAGAGGTTATAGACATTGCTTGGTAGGAGTTTAGGGCTACACTGTTGGAGCACTTCGTTCCACAGTCGACAATAGATGAGCTGGAGGACCGGTTCCTGTAGCTAAGATAGGGAAATAAGATAGTGGTGGAGTACCACCGGGAGTTTAATCATTTAGCCCGGTTTGTGGATTCTTATCAGTTGGATGAGACAGGATACACCAAGAGCTTCTATAAGGGCCTGTGAGAGGATCTGCTGTTCGTATCCGACGGGCCTATTCCTCGGATATTGGATATGGCAAAGAGGATTGAGGCAGATTGGCACACTACTCGAGGCCGGAAGCGGCAAACTGAGGATCAGGGCCGGGGAGCCAAAAATGATCAGCGATGGGGCCACATTACTGAAGGGAGAGATGAGAGAAGGGCTGAGGACCAGCCTCGTCAGGAGGTGAGACGGGAACCGAGGGAGCTGGTGGTAATGGCTCCTCCACCTCTCCAGATGCGGGAGATGTAGAGACCTGGGGGTATGGCATATCCCCCGCCTGAGTGCTACTATTGTCATCAGGTGGGGCATATCCGGAGAAACTGCCCCATAAGGGGGGCAGCATTACTAGCACCATCGGCTGCCCCGCCTGCTCTGCAATTTGGAGGCCGAGGATGTGGCCGAGGATGTGGATAATAGGGTGGAGACTGCAGGCAGGAGAGGGAGCAAGTGTATTCCTTGGATTTGGCTCAATCACTGAACCCGGAGCAAGTGATCACAGGTATGCCAGTAAACTTTAAGTTATTTCTTTCCTAAAATCTAGACTCTTGGATATAGAATTGGTATACTAGGAAGGAAAAACCATTAACTAGATTTCTAAGATATTTAACTACCCCAAACATAGTCTTCATCAGCGGCAAGCCCGCCCATACGTTGTTCAATACGGGTGCTTTACACTTGTTCGTGTCAGATGCCTTTGTGGAAGGACTAAAAGGCATGGAGCGATTCACTGGCTTGATGATGAGGGTGCGACTACCAGACGGATAAGAGCTATTCACCTCTTCGCACTGCAACATGGAGGCAGAGATCTGCGGAAAGGCATTCGAAGCACCAACGACAATCCTAAGGATGCCAGTCTTCGATCTGATCCTAGGCATGACATGGTTATATTGGAACCATGCCCAGATTGATTGCCTGTCGAAGAGGATTACCTAGAGGCACAGGGACTCCTTCGTTGTCATCGAAGGTATTAGATCTACCTCCCACCTCTTTTTATCATCCATACAGGCCGTCAAGGCCCACCTACAGGGAGAAGAGGTCTATGAAGTGCTGTTTGAGATGGCTGAAGCCAAAGATTCCATCTCTAGTGTTCCAGTGGTGCGGGATTTTGCTGACGTATTCCCAGAAAAGCTGTCATGGCTACCCCTGCATCGGTAAAAGAACATCCAGATACAGCTCGTGCCGGGAGCTAAGCCGGTGTCGAAGGCTCCCTACCGAATGGCTCCCAAGGATCTGGTGGAGTTTAGGAGTCAGTTGAAGGAACTGGTGGAGGCTGGGTTTATTAGACCGAGTTCCTCATCTTGGGGAGCTCTGGTACTATTCCTTAAGAAGAAGGACGGGATACTCAGACTCTGCATCGACTATCGTGCTCTGAATAGACTGACAGCCCGTAATAACTATACACTACCAAGGATAGATGAGCTGTTTTACCAGTTAGAGGGAGCCCACTGGTTCTCAAAGTTGGATCTGAGATTGGTTTACTACCAGTTGCACATTCAGGAGGAGGATATCCCGAAGACAGCTTTCAGCAGTAGATACAGACTATATGAGTTTATCGTGATGCCCTTCGGGCTCACAAATGCGCCCTCAGCCTTCATGAGCTTGATGAACCGAGTGTTCGAGCCATACCTCGACCGGTTTGTCATAGTATTTATAGATGACATCCTCATCTATTCAAGGATGAAGGAGGAGCATACCCAACATCTGCCTTTGATGCTGGGAAAGCTTAGGGAGCATCAGTTATATGCTAAGTTCAGTAAATGCCAGTTTTGGCTGACACAGATGGCCTTTCTAGGCGCACATTATCAGTGGATTCGGGTTGGCAGTGGACCCGACTAAGATTCAGGCAGTTCGGGATTGGCCGCCATTGAAGACGACCACAGATATTCGAAGTTTCCTGTGATTGGTTGGATACTACCGGAAGTTTGTGCAAGGGTTTTCTCAGATAGCCCTCCCACTTACTTCGTTGATGAAGAAGGACAACCCATTTTTCTGGACCCCGCTATG
Organism: Platanthera zijinensis; assembly: GCA_039513925.1. NCBI lineage: Eukaryota > Viridiplantae > Streptophyta > Magnoliopsida > Asparagales > Orchidaceae > Platanthera > Platanthera zijinensis. Next base: position 167,467,578 of record CM077092.1, read on the forward strand.
CGAGATGGATTTCTAGGAGCTGAAGGATCGACTCACCTTGGCCCCCATCCTTGCCCTTCCTTCGGGGAAAGAAGTATTCCAGGTCTACACCGACGCTTCCTACCAGGGCATATGTGTAGTGCTGATGCAGAAAGGCCACATGATTGCTTATGCTTCCCACCAGCTGAAGAAGCATGAGCAGAACTACCCTATTCATGACTTGGAGATGGGAGCGATCGTGATTGCTCTAAAGGTCTGGAGGCACTACCTCTACGGTGTCCACATCGACATATACTCTGATCACAAAAATTTGAAGTACGTGGACAAGCAGAAGGAGCTGAATATCAGGCAGAGGCGATGGGTGGAGTTTCTAGCAGACTACCAGTACGAGATGCACTACCACCCAGGGAAGACGAACGTGATAGACGATGCGTTGAGTCAGAGAGCCGCCACCTCCGGAGTGGAGCCCCAGATTATGTCCATGGATCTGATACAAAGATTAGAAGATATGCACATTATACTGGTGTTGTCTTATGACCCCGAGCTTTATGAGGAGTATTTAGCCGCGATGAGCGCCATAGATGACATTCAAGACCGAGTCAGAGATGGGCAGAGGAAGGACACTAAGTTGGAGCCGATATTCCGGGCCTTGGAGGCAGGCACTGCTAGAGATTCAACACTGAGGGATGGCCTGGTGTGCTTCAAAAGATGGGTTTATATACCAGAGGGAGGCCAGGTCCGGGAGGATATCATGATGGAGGCCCACTACAACCGGTATTCGGTATACCCGAGAGTTACGAAGATGACTATGGATCTGAAGAAGACCATGTACTGGCCAGACATGAAGAAGGACATCACCTACTTTGTGACCCACTGCGAGACATGCCAGCTGGTGAAGGCGGGGTGCAGGAACCCTGCAGGATTGTTGCAACCACTCCCAGTGCCAGAGTGTAAGTTCTATGGTATCGCGATGGACTTCATACATGGGCTTCCCCGATCGCGGACGGGGAACGATTCGATCTTGGTGATCGTCAACCGGCTGACGAAGCTAGCCAGATTTATCCCAATCAGAAAGGATGACTCGGTTAGTGTGCTGGTTTAGAAGTTTGTGGAGTAGTTCGTCCGTTATAATGGCGTACCCAAGACCATTATATCGGATTGGGATGGACTGTTTACGTCCAGGGAGTGGAGATCAGTGCAGATTTACTCGGGCACTCGGCTGATATTGAGTATAACTTTTCATCCCCAGACTGATGGGCAGACGGAACGCACCAATTGGACTTTGGAAGATCTACTGCGACTATGCATTCTGTATTGCAGTGAGCCTTGGGAAAAACTATTTCCACGGGTTGAGTTCTCAAATAATAACAGCTACCAGTGCAGCATAGGGATGGATCCTTATGAGGCCCTATATGGACGAAGGTATAGGACTCTGCAGTCATGGATATAGGATGAGGATTCAAAGGCTTTGGGATCGGAGTTTGTCGAGGATACGAAGGATCAAGTGAGGCTAATACGGGATCAGATGCTGGAGGTGCAGAGCAAGCATGCCAAGTATTACGACGCGAGGCATCGTTAGGTGGAGTTCCAGGTTGGAGACCAGGTATTCTTGAAGATTCGACCGATTCATGGAGTTTTATGGGTGTGTGGTCGGAAGAAGAAGCTCAACCGGAGATATATGGGGCCTTATAGGATCCTGTAGCAGATCGGTCCCTTAGCATACAGGCTAGAGCTACCACCGGAGCTGGAGGGTCTGCACGATGTGTTCCACGTATCCTCCCTTAGGAGGGCTCTACTACGCTCGGAGCAGCAGATTACAGTCACGGATGGGCTGGTAGCATCTGATCGGTCAGTTCACCTAGAGCCGGTCCGGATTGACGATAAGGGGATACGAGTCTTGCGCCGCAAGATGATTCCATTGGTCAAGGTCTTGTGGAGGAATCATGGTCAGGAGGAGCACAACTGGGAGACGCAGGATCTGGTGCAACAAAAGTATCCAGAGCTTTTTCAGTTAGGTATCCCTCATAACCTCTCGGGAAGTTACAATTTACTTTTTATACTTGAAACCCGTAGGCCTAACTCGAATTTCGAGGACGAAATTTTTTGTTTATGTATTGGGATTTGTAACATCCCTCAGACAACTAGATTCCCTTGGAGTGGTTTTGTCATGACTAGGTCATGACAAAACCCTAGGAAGCCAAAGAAGACAAAGTGGACCTAGGAATGTAGGGGTGATCACTATGATCTACAAATGGTAGATTTCTATATACTAGGTTGAGATGATCAAGGGGCTTCACCATGACTCCAAGACCTCACCACAACCTCACCAACCCATGGGAAGGTCCATTGAAGCCCTAAGGGTCCATTGGTGTCCACTCTGGGTGGCCATGTTGACCTAGGATCATCCTAGTCCTAAATTGGGCAAGGTGCCCTAACTAAGGGAAATGTGCCCTAATGAGCCCAACCAACCCTACCAATGTCTTCCTAGACCTAAAGTGGGGTCAATGGGTCACCAAAGATCCATTGGGGCCAACCCTAGAGCCTGAGTTGACCCAAGTCAACCCTAGCCCTAAAGTGGTCAAAGTGCCCTAACTAAGGGGCAAGTGACCTTCAGCGTGTAAAGTTAACCCTACACAACCATTCCTAGACTTTAGGGGAAGCCAAGGGGTCACCAAGGACTTCTTGGGGTCCACCCAAATGGTCATGTTGACCAAAGTCAACTCTAGCCCTAACTTTGTCAAAGTGCCCTTCCTAAGGGTCAAGTGACCCTCAAAGTGCCAATATAACCCTACCCAGCCCTACCTAGACCCTAGGGGAGGCCAATGGGTCACCAAGGACCCATGGGGGTCAACCCAAAAGGTCAAAATGACCAAGGTCAACCCAAGTCTAGTTTTGGTCAACTTAGCCCAAATGGGCTAACCCAAGCTCAAGCCTTTTGCATTTGGGTTAACCACCTCCAATTATGTTATAATATGATTTATTTGGCTGCAAATAGGCTCAAGGGATGACCAAGTCAGCCTTGATGACTAGGAGAGAGAGAGAGCTCCACCTCACCCTTTAATGAAGGAGAGAGAAAAGAGAAGGGAGAAGGCCATTCATGCATAGGGAGGCCAAGGGCCACCTTTGGTGGATGGATTCAACTCCTCTGGGGAAGAAGAGAAGTTTCCAGCCATTTCTTAGCCACCCCAAGCTAGATTCACCCCCCACCACTATGGCCGAGAATGGCCTTTAATGGCCATAAATGGACATTCAGCGTACACCCTTCCTCTTCCTCATCTAGTGGTTTTAAAAGCTTCACTGGACTCAGGGGAGTCGTTTACACAATTTACTTGAAGAAGACAAGGCATCCCACTATGTAGTTACAGAAATCCGGCCGGCGGCACCACCACCATGGCAACCAGGAGGTCGGCTCGTCTCCAGACCACCAATAAGGTCCTCCCCTCCTCCTCTCTCTGTGGGTAGATCGTAGGGCTATTTAGGGATGCAAATCGGGCTAAATTGAACCCGATTGGAAGGAAGATTTCCCGATTTTTCCATGAAAATTGACCTATCGGGATCGCTGGGATCCGCCCCTCCGACGGCTGTGCCGCCGCCTGGCGATAACCACCTCGACGGAGGTGGTGGTGGTTGGCCAGGGAGGTGGCTAGGTGGCCAGAGGCAGCGACTTGAAGATGGCCCAGGAAAATGAAATCCTGGCCGTTGGCGCGCTGGAGAAAATGACCAGATGCCGTCAATCATGCGCCAAGATTCGTGCTGATTTATATTTAAACCATAGGATAAATATTCAATTCATTTCATTCCTATCACAGAATATGTATTTAATATTTTTATTTATTAAAAATACCTAGAGACCTCTAGTGAAAAATGATAAACATCAAAGTTGTATACCTAGAGGTGTACTTAAATTTAAAATTGTTTGAACTAATTTTGATGTTTGGTTTGACTAGGGCACTCATTATAGTGGGGTCTATACCTAGGGTTAGATAGAGACTAAAATGAGTGCCCCTACTTCATACCATGTCCAAATGATCTGAAATTTGGACAGAGAGTCTCCCTAACCCGTACCTAGGTCCTGTCGAAAAATAGGAATTTTTTGGGATACTTTTTCTATAGTTTTTTGCAAAATTAAATAAATCATTTATAATTTAATTAGGTGTCTTAAACACCTCAAAAACCCCTCAAATTTTTGAGGGAGATCTTGGGGAGTTTTATTAGGCTCTAAATAAAAATTTCATCCTTTTGGATTTGGTTTGATAGGGTAATTGCGAAGCCAAGGGTTGACCCCTTTTAGGTCAAATTAGGGCTAAGTGCCCTAAGTGTTCTTGAGTTGGCCAACCTCATTCAAAAGTGGTGAAACTTGGCACACAACCTTTTTATCACTTAAAATACCCCCTCCACTGATATTGGGTGGAAATTGAAGTGTTGAGGCCTAGGACACTAGGGTAGGTCCTATGTTTGCAAACTTAGGATTTGGAGGTCAAGGGGTCAAATGACCTTGAAATGACTCGAAACTTGGTGGAGAGGAATTTAGGGTAGTCAAGGTTCTCTGGTTAAAATATTATGAGATTTAGAGGCTGTTAGACTCCCCAAAACCCTAACCCTAGTTTAAGGCACAACCCTTATACATGTTAGATAGACCATCAAAACTTAATGAAAAGATATGAAATTTGTGTAGTGTAGTCGTAGAGTTAATATTAGCCTCTGGTAATTTTATAGGAAATTTTAGAACAATAATTTTAGTACCTCCTTTATAATACATGGATTTGTGCTTGATAGTCATTTTTTTATTATGATCTCACTATTCATTGTAAAGCTATTTTAGTTTAGCTCAATTATTATTAGAAAATTGTGAAACTTATGCAAAAGTGTACTTAGGTCAATATCATTCATGAGGAAATTTTATCATAATTTTTACATGAATATTTTCAGTAGTTGTTTCATTAATTTATGAAAGAGGATTATTGTTCTAAATTAAAATTTAGTGTTCATTATTCACTGGAAAGTTTGGAAACTTTGTCAGGAGTGTTTTTAGGGCATATTAGTCATGCTTGAATTTTCTTATAATTTTTGGAAGCCTAATTACATCACTTGTTTCTTTAATTGTTAACTATGTGTTTATATTTGAAATTTTGGATCAGAGGCCTAAACCTTGCAAAAAAATTGGGAGGCTTGAATTTACTGTCAATTAGCTGCTTAGAATTTATCATAATTTTGTGGAGCATTTTGCATGACTGTAAATGCCACTTCATATTCAAAACTATGTCATTTGAATTTTTAGGTAAAATAAATAAAATAACAGATAAATTAGGAAAATTCCAAGTTTCTGGATTTAGGCAATATATGTCATGATAGATGATGCGTGTAAATACGGCAAGCGCACCGTTCACATAAGTAATAAAGTTTGGGAATGGATCCCCGAGTGTCGGTCTCTTGAGGAATGCAATTGGCGTGGAACGACGAATAATCCGAAATTATTGCTAATAGAGTTTGTAAAATGAAAGAAGAAACAAAAGGGGCTTTGTGATTTGTGTTCTTACAAACAAAGAAATTAAAGCTAACTATGCGGGTCGCATTCACTGCTTCACAAGGCGAGATGGGTGTATCGGCCGCTATGTCGTACTTCGGTAGGGCGAGTGGACGGTGAGCCAGTGGGTGAGGTGTTTAGTGTGGAGTGCAATCACATGAAACGACGGAAGTGAGATGGGGCAAGGCGCATCACAACACAAATCCCACAAACAAGTTTAAACAACAAAAATCCAATTACAAATAACTAGGAATTCGAAGTTTATAACAAGCTTGAGTCATTCATACACAACAAGAAGGGTAGAGGTAGAGTAAACCAAAAGAGTGAAGATCCACCGCGGTTGTTGGCCGGAGGTGCGGGTTGTCAATCCGCTTCCACGCGCAGTCCGAGGAGGCTTCCGGTACCGTCGAGCTGTCACCTCGAGGGCCTTTGAGTCCGTTCTCTAGGTCATCTTCATCATCTTCTTCTTCGGTAGAAAGCTCGGAGAAGAGGTCATTAATGGCCGGAGGGGTCACCGGAGGATGCGGAATGCTTTAGATGTGCCGGAAATCACCTCCCAATGGTAGGGATGAAGGTGGAGGTGGATGGAGCGTCTGGAATGCGGAAGGGCGAAGTGGAGGCTGAGTTCAATCCTGGTCCCTTTCCCTAATTCGCGGAACTGGCGTATATATAGAAACAGGAATAAATAGCGCGCACGACCACAAGCGCACGACCAGTGGTCGTGCGCGAACAATGTCAGCGCCCGTGCGGCAACAACCTGTAGAACCTGCATCAGGAAATTTAAGTATGCGCACGATCAGCAGCGCACGATCAGTGATCGTGCGCGGCAAGGGTGGTGATCGTGCGATATGGGACAGAAAAATGGATAAAGATAGCATGACTGCGCACGACTGGTAGTGCTCGAACAGTGATCGTGCGCGGTATAGCTGATGATCGTGCGATATGGAGGGACAGGACAATAAAATGAGAGCTCAGACTGCGTACGACCAGTGGTCGTGCGCCAAAGAGGTCGATGGTCGTGCGTGGGTAAAAACGCACGACCATTGACTCCTTTGCTACAAAAGTGAAAGCCCTATCCCGGACGCCCACACAATCCAGAACCTGCAGGAAAACTGGACGGGATGTCGACATGGCAGTCACAGATAGAAATAAAAATGCATCACACGATGAGAATAAATACACGCACAGAAATAGGCTAAAAGAGTGCACATGATGTGGAATGTCGTAGCGAACCAAAAGGAGTGCTAATGACGCTAAATGGCAGTGCAAATACATGCAAATGAGCCTAGATGAGTCCGGAATTCGGTATGAAATAGGGACTCATCACACCCCCAGACTTAACTGTTTGCGCATCCCGAGCAAACACAATCTAAGCAAGCCGGGAAAATAATCTAGCTGACATAGAGATTGAAATACGGGGTACCATGCGAAGTCGCATGCTCGCGTGCATAAAAAATACAATAGAAGAAATTCCTAATTATGCAAAATAGTTTATATTTTTCACAATGTGTAAAGGCATTTTATTACTACTAAAAAATAGAATCACGATGAATCAACCGGTCACGCGTAGGAAGAAAGTAGGCTGGCCACTAAGGTGAGCTTTGCCCAAGATCGGGGCTCAGGATCACCTCCAAAGGAATCCACCAATATCGGGGACCATACGCTGCCCGTTCACACTCTCTCCACGACACTAGTTAAACTCAAGCGCAAATCCGTAGGACTTAAGGTAATTACGGGGCTTGGGTTACGGTGAGGTAAACAATGATAAAGAATGGCTTTGCACCTAACCCAAGTGAGCTAGCCAAAAAGAATCCCTCAAAAACCCCACAATATAAACGAGTACACCACACCCCAGACTTAATTTTTACAACATGGGTGTGTGCACCGCCTACTCCAAATCAAGTCATCTCAAATAAATATTTCAATTAGACTTTACGTTTCACTTTTCTTTTCACATAAATATTTTTTTTTTCTTTTCAAAACATTTTCTTTATTTTCACAATCTCAGTAGAAATATGCCTTGGAGCACATCCACATATTCACAAATAATAACACCACTTCACATCCCAACATGAAGAGAGAAACTCTAAGCTCGACTTGGGTGTTAGCTAGGATAGGCTATAAAGCTTTTGTGAAGTAATGGTGGAGCTGAATCAAAAGAAGGGTAGGCACAACGGGGCTAGCGAGGGTATGACGTTCAGAACGGTACAAAGCTCAACCGGGCCAAAATGATGGCCTACATCACGCTCACGCTAGACTAACCATGCACCAATGCTTCGAGAGTAGCTTGGGGCAAGTTCTTAGCCACCGAGAAAGATCATCCTTCCTCCCGACTCGAGCAAAACGAGTTTAGTGGCGGCTACACACATTCCTAAACTACCGTTTGATTCACACCGGATTCACAATTTTTGAGTAGAATAAAAAGAATTTACGCAAATAGAAAATTACAAAACTATAAGCATAAAGAAAAATTAAATCTACACGAATTTCTACACAAGACGAGAGCAGTTGACTAGAAACACAGCAAGGTCAACATTTTACTCTGTCTCCCAATCTAACAAAGACACGAGTTTGACTCGCAACACACAAAAGCTAAGCGCGTGCTCAAGTGGGTGCAGTGGTGCGTGATAGGATTCTACAATAATGAACATAAAATAAACTACTGATATGCTAATAGTGTGCTCGTGGTGTGCATAAGCGGCTCTCCCCCCAGACTTGAATGAAAACACAAGCATAAATGCTAATGGACATCCAAAATAAAAAGTAAGCTGAGGAGAGAGTCTACCCATGCTCCAAAGAATGAGCATACCAGAAGGCGGAGGTTGCTGCATCGCACAAAAGAATGTTGAACCTGCAAATTAGGTAGAGCCGCAAAAAAGACAAATAACCGAGAATATAATATAAAAGCAAAAATAAAAAGCACAAAAAGAAGGGACCAAAAAGAGGTCCAAGCTTGGGTTGTCTCCCGAATAGTCCTTTTGTTTACCGTCCTTAAGGTGGACTAAATACCTGTATTAGCAGTTTATAAAATGTTCTTGCAGTAAAAGAAGAGTTGCAGGAAAATAAGTAAGCACAAGCATAAGTGATAATCAAGAAAAGGGCGGAGCAATCTGCTAAACGCGGACTTGTGATAAATCTCTCCGGTGGGGCGCGAGGGAACAACAGAGTGCCTTTTTGCATTGGGAGAAAGGACTTTCCCTTTACTCTGAATGTGCACCTCCTCACGCCATAGGGCGGCATAACGCTCATCGCGTATATGCTTAGCCTTTTCAGCTTCTCCACCGTAGGAGATTTCCAAATGTTGCGGTCCATGGGGGGTTCCAATTTTTCGGTTGACGGCTTCATTTCCGGTACCAAAACGGCAACCGGATCAGCCCAAGCTACTGATCGCTTAGCAGAGTTTGAAACAATATTACAAAATTCACTGTCCAGGGATTTCTCCCGAATAAAACTAGTTTTGCTATGTTCAAAAATCGACGCGACAGGAGAAGGGAAGGTGGCCCTTGCATCAGTGCACTTGGTCTCTTCCTTGAACTCCTTCTCATCATTCTTGATCACCTCCTCGGAAGGTACTTCCCTAATCATCTCCTTCATCTGAGCATCACTCACCAAGGCAAATTCCAATCCAATCTGAATATCTGCAGCACTATGAAAATTGTCGTTATGGAGAAGAGGGTCATATGCAGAAGCGACATCCAAGGTTGAAGCAACAACCGACCAAGTTGCGCATCCTTTGGAGAAATCAAGAGATGCGCCGCTAGCCTTCAGGAATGGAACCCCCAATATAGGAATCAAATTATTTTCCTTGGTCCCAATACCTGGAAATCAGTGGTTATGCACTTCCCATTAACCTCAATTTCAACTTCTTGCACACCTCCCTCGGTGTCAACAAAATTACCATTAGCTAAAACTAGCGACTTCCGGATTGCTGGCTTAATATGCAGGTTCATCCTCACAATATCCTGCATGGCGAGGATATTGCTAGATGCTCCGGAATCGCACAAGACGGTAGTTTCAACATTATTAATTTTACACTCCACAACGAGCTCATGAGTCTTATCTTTATTTTCTTCCCCAAGGCTTTTTCCTTGCTCATAGGGTTTTTTCGGTGTTGCTCGGCAAAGTGCCCTGAGTTTGCTCAGAGACCATTTGGCCAGTTGGCCCAATTGTGCCTCTAGCTTACGCATTGAGGCAGCTTGATTCGTCATGTTGGTCTGGGAGACCTCAACGAATTTTTCGAACATTTCCGCTAAAGAGTTTGTTTTTGTCGTAGGGGGCCCTTGTGTGTAATTCGGTTGAGGGCGGCCGCGGTTGGCTTCTGGAGGCATACGCATCATTTTGATGCTGCCCGGCTGCCATCGTTGGCCTGGCACGTTTTGATTCCAAGAAAAATTTGGATGATTTCTCACCCCCGGATTATACGTGTTCCCATAAGGTGCTCCCCTATTTTGGTTCGCAATATAATTAACTGATTCATCAAAAAAGGTAGTTTCATCATCACGTACCTCGCCTGCTTGACATTCAAAGCTGTGTTGTCGGAACCTCCACAACCCTGGCATGAGATTGCCATAACTGGGGCAGTAGTAGCGGCGGGCCTGGATGCTTCCATAGCAAAAACTCCACTCGTACCTCGTGGAAAATTCCTTCCTGCAGTCCAATATGCGCTGTGGGTGGCAGTATCCTGCAAAATTCTCAATGCATCATCAGGCGCAAGATTCATTATAGTCCCTCCAGAGGCAGCATCAATCATAGCCCTGTGCTATGGTTCAATAGAAAAATAAAAGCTTTCGACAAGATTCTAAGTTTGGAATCCGTGGTTTGGACACTTCCTCAGCAACTCGTTGAAGCGTTCCCAAACCTCAACTAGGCTTTCTTGATCATTTTGCCGAAAGTTGGCAATTGCACGTCGCATGCTCACTATCCGGTCCACCAGATGGAACTTAGTTAAAAATTTTGTTGTCAACGCCTCCCAGGTGGTGGCTGCTCCAGGCGGAAGAGAGTGGAGCCAAGTCTTCTTTGTCCCTGAGGAAAAGGGAAAAGGCGGAGCTTGACTGTATCGTCGGGGATTCCAGCACATAGCGGAACGTGGCACAGATTTTGGAATATTCAGCCAAGTGAAGATGGGCGTCTTCAGTGGCCATTCCAGAGAAGTGTGCGGTGTTCCGGATTATGTTCAGGATAGCAGGTTTGATCTCAAACTGCTGGTTGGTGATCGCCGGTCCGAAATCGGGGTAAATTCTCCAACAGTCGGTGTGGTGTAGTCCCTCATGGTGCGGACCTGGGGCGGGGTTTACTTCATTCTCATCGCCGTTTCGTTCACCATGGAAGGATTCCTCCGACACGATTCCCGACATCAATGTTCAGATGGTCCCCCATTGGGACTAGATTGGTGGCAGCGGCACGCCTTTGTGCACGAAGAGTTCGTTCGATCTCGGGGTCGTAAGCTGCGAGATCTAAGCAGCGCGTCCTTGCATTCACTGCGGAAACTACACAAAGAAACAGCGGTCAAAAAAAAAAACAACTAACTCTATAACAACACTTTCGTACGTCGTGGTCGTTCTAGTTCTAGTCATTGGCATTCCGCCGCGAACGGCGCCAAAAACTTGATGCGTGTAAATACGGCAAGCGCACCGGTCGCATAAGGATTAAAGTTTGGAGGACCCTTGATGTCGGCTCTTGAGGAATGCAATTGGCGTGGAACGACGAACAATCCGAAATTATTGCTAATAGAGTTTGTAAAATGAAAGAAGAAACAAAAGGGGCTTTGTGATTTGTGTTCTTACAAACAAAGAAATTAAAGCTAACTATGCGGGTCGCATTCACTGCTTCACAAGGCAAGATGGGTGTATCGGCCGCTATGCCGTACTTCGGTAGGGCGAGGGACGGTGAGCCAGTGGGTGAGGTGTTTAGTGTGGAGTGCAATCACATGAAACGATGGAAGTGAGATGGGGCAAGGCGCATCACACACAAATCCCACAAACAAGTTTAAACAACAAAAATCCAATTACAAATAACTAGGAATTCGAAGTTTATAACAAGCTTGAGTCATTCATACACTACAAGAAGGGTAGAGGAAGAGTAAACCAAAAGAGTGAAGATCCACCGCGGTTGTTGGCTGGAGGTGCGGGTTGTCAATCCGCTTCCACGCGCAGTCCGAGGAGGCTTCCGTACCGTCGAGCTGTCACCTCAAGGGCCTTTAAGTCCGTTCTCTAGGTCGTCTTCATCATCTTCTTCTTCGGTAGAAAGCTCGAGAAGAGGTCATTAATGGCCGGAGGGGTCACCCGGAGGATGCGAATGGTTTAGATGTGCCGGAAATCACCTCCCGATGGTAGGCATGAAGGTGGAGGATGGAGTGGATGGAGCATCTGGAATGCGGAAGGGCGAAGTGGCGGCTGAGTTCGATCCCGGTCCCTTTCCCTAATTCGCGGAACAGGCGTATAATAGAAATATGAATAAATAGCGCGCACCGACCACCGGCCACGACCAGTGGTCGTACGCGAACAATTTCAGCGCCCGTGCGGCAACAACTTGTAGAACCTGCATCAGGAAATTTAAGTATGCGCACGATCAGCAGTGCACGATCAGTGACCGTGCGCGGCACGGGTGGTGATCGTGCGATATGGGACAGAAAAAAGGAAAAAGATAGCATGACTGCGCACGACCGGCAGCGCACGAATAGTGATCGTGCGCGGTATAGCTGATGATCGTGCGATATGGCGGGATAGGACAATAAAACGAGAGCTCAGACTGCGCACGACTTGTGGTCGTGCGCCAAAGAGGTCGATGGTCGTGCGTGGGTAAAAACGCACGACCATTGACTCCTTTGCTACAAAAAGTGAAAGCCCTATCCCGGACGCCCACACGATCCCAGACCTGCAGGAAAACTGACGGATGTCGACATGGCAGTAACAGATAGAAATAAAAATGCACACACGATGAGAATAAAAACACGCACAGAAATAGGCTAAAAGAGTGCACATAGACGTGGAATGTCGTTAAGCGAACCAAAATGAGTGCTAATGGCTCTAAAGGCAGTGCAAATACAAAATGAGCCTAGATGAGTCCGAATTCGGTATGAAATAGGGACGAATCATAGGCCCCAAATTACCTTAGGAGTTTGGAAATTAGAGTACCATCCTATATGTACATCATAAATGCACACCAATAGCAAAACATTCTTGTAGAAAGATGAGGCTATAGTAAGATTTGCTCATATGGTTTTTTGGGGTATACAATTGGTGGACAATGGATTGTAATCAATAGGAACGCACATGAAGTCCATGGGTTAGGG